>OX638227.1:14186640-16586640 GCA_951805285.1 Thymelicus acteon
GAACTAAGTATCAAAACCTCGCCGTCCACTGTTGAACCAGCACGCGTTGTCGGTGCTCGCATTAGGCGCGATTTAGCGGTGATTCCCACCGAGTTATTGGACGGGAATAAGTGCGATATAGGCTCACACCCACGCGATAACTAGCTTCGCGTACGTCACACGCCTTAGTCTAGGGCCACATCTACGGAAAAATCTCGAAAGATTGTTGTGATTACGCGTGCACTATTTAGTTTCAACCTATTAAGGGCCCTAATGAGCACAGGTCTCTCTTCTTGAGGAGGCCTAGAGCATACTTCACACGCTGGTCCAGTGAGAATTGGTAGAGGGGTTAGTGGTCAACCCAAGCGTCGGTTTGTATGCCGCCTGACGGCCTCCGACATGGCTTAACGATGGTTGTTTTACTATCACAACTTGAAGTGACGGCTTTACGTGCACGGAAACGCTAAAGAATTTTTTACCATTAGCTGTCATCCATCCGATTACCGACCGCACCCGATATTGCTTAACTTTGTCGATCACTTAGGATCGACACAAGCCGAGCGCTTCACTTTCATCTTCATTTTGGTTCTGTTTAAACTTACATTTTAAGGACAGGGCCAACGCGCGTTAACAACGTATTACTTAATTACTCCGATGTTACCAATTTCAACGTGATGAGATGACCCTGATCTCACCTGGTTCATAAGACAGAGAAAGAGATGTCGCTCCTTTTTGCTTGTATGAAGGACATTAATTTTGTGTGACATGACGGATGCGTTGCTGGCCAAATCGCTTCTCAGCTCGAAACACGTCTTTAAACGGTCAATTTGCAATCTTTCGCCGTGATAAACATTTTTATAGAATTTGACTATAAACACGGCAACAACAAAATCTATGACAACCTATTTTTTTACAAAACGTTCGCTTTACCAACGCTTCTCCATCGCCGGTAGTCTGACAACAGCTTACCGAACGCCGTAAAGTTGATCTAACGAGACGTGCGAAATTACGCTAACATTCGTAAGAAACGTTTCCATATTAGTCAACGTGTTAGCCGATTACAGAACCATCTCATATATAAAGCAGGAGAGAAGTATGCTTGTGCTTACAAAATAAGGCATATTGCAAAATATGTGTACGAGCTTAATGTAAGTTTATGGTGGTATTACTTACGGTGTAATGATAATGGTAGTTGTTCGTGCCTTATTTTATAGGGGGTTCGACAGTGGTAGCTGTGAGCCGTAGGAAGTTTCTGGGTAGTGAAGTGGAGTGATTTTTTATTAGGTACAGTTCATACACCTAATATGTTATCCACGGATGGCTTAAATTATAATTCTTGATAAAAAATGTCCGACTTCAAAGTAACTCAAAAACTACTTGTCAGATCTCGCTTAAATTTTATTGGAACCACATGACAAGCACACGCTTTCGATTAAAAAAAGTAGCATCAAAATCGGTTCAACAACACAAGAAAACAACAACACAAGAGGAAAAAACGGAACCCTTTTTGGATTAGTTTGTTTTCTGTCTGTCTTTATCTCAGAGACGTGTGGAGAAGAAATTATTAAAAAAATATTAGGTGGTATCCAATATTCAGATTTCCAAGAGGAGCTTCGGAAAAATCAAGATTCTAAGTCTACTCAATCAAAAGATACGTTGTTTATGTCATATTTTTTGAGTTATTTTGGCACTCGACGGGAATAATTAGGCAAGAAGCAATCCTTTAAAACACAAGAGACATGCCAATAAAAAACAATGCCTTATAAACACGAAAATCCAAAACCGAAAATTTTTATTTACATCACAAAAAAATGTTTTTAATTATTTGTTGCTTGTAAATTGATCGCGACCTATGTCAATGTGGGTGACAGTTTTATAAGGCTCCAAGTATTTTATACTTATACTAGCTGCCCGGACAGACCTCGTTCTGTCAAAAGTTTTTTTTGAGATGTAAGATATTCTATCTTTTAAGTTGGATCAAACTGCACACGGTGTGCAAAGATTAAAATCGATTAAGTAGTTTAGGAGTCCATCGCGGACAAACAACGTGACACGTAATTTTTATATATTAAGATTACAAAAGTTAGTTGTGTTACATAAGTAAGAACTACACTCACATATGGGATATAGAGCACTCTAGATAATATCATTGTACTTATATCGTTAATAGGATCGGCTCATTTGGGCATGACTTGCCGAATATCCCTGCATGTGGGGTCTTGATAGAACGTAACTGAGATCGCATTGCGAAATTCATGATTTAAAAATTGTAAGTTGATTTGTAACTTTTAAGATATATTTCATTTATTAAAATTATATTATATTCTCTTAATGTACTAGTAGGGTTTGTAAACGTCACTTTGATATTTTGTAAATTAGTAGTCGAGTTTATTATTAATATTATAATCGCTTTTAAATCTGAACAGTTTAATTTTGAACAGTCGAAGAATAAATCTGTGCATACATGAATTCATACGTTAAATACAAGTAAGACGACTATTTACTTTGTATAGTAAGTAGGAACTCTACAGGAAAAATTTTCAACTAACTCATTTTTCTTGGTCTTCCCTTAATTTAAGATACTATGTTGTTTAGAAATTGATCCTTATGAAGGATCCTTTCGGTTGGCATCATAAAAATACAGGTTGTTGTTTTTTCACATTTCACTGGTTCGATACCCGGCTCAAGCAAGTGAATTTTCAAAGATCTTTGAATGCAGTTTTACTTAATTTTTAAAATAAAGGAATGTTTCGTTTCAGTAAAATTTGCCATCATCAATATTCAGGGTACTTTTCCTCCAATCACCGTCTTTAATTTCCACCTTGTAGGTATATCCATCATTTGATTAAATGATTAGAAAATGTCATACAAATTTGATTTTCATAGTTGAATTTAAATTTATAAAAAGTATTTATTTTATTACGTGCGCCGTTACGTTCTAGTCCACTCACCTTCAAAACGACGGGAGACTACACTAGTACTTTTCGCTCATTATTAAATGCTCAACTATCTCTCTTTGTTGTCTCTAACTCAATTTTATACAGAACCAATTAGACATGATAACGGGGTCATCTTTTCATATTAACTCTTGCAACGATGACCTTTCGGTTGGAAGGTGTGGTATTGTGTGGAAGATTTGATATTGAACAATGAAATTATTACGAAATTCTCTATTGTTTATTATTCGATTCACAGCATCCGTTTTAGTCAGTTATGTAGAAGGATATAATCTGCTAACGCCCCTTAAGCCATGTTAATAGTAAATTTTAACTCAGTCAAGTCCTGGCTGAGGCAGGTCTTTATCATATTTTTGCTTTCTTTCCTTTCTTCCTTTGGTGTTGATGATGTCCATGGGCGACCAAAGCAATTTACCCTCAGATGGATCGTCAGCTCGTTTGCCTGCTATTAAAAAAGTACATCACGCTAGAAAGGCCCTGCAAACATGATACTTATAGCAGCTTTTGATCTTGTGCAGATGATCTTTTTCCAAATAGAGAGTTGCTTTTAGCCCTATCGTCCTTTACAGCTTTAACAGACATAGCGTACTATAAACTTCTTCAATGAACATTCAATTAGCAAAGCAAAAATTTACAGTCCTAGAAATCAATAAGCTAACCGCCCACTTGAGTCCTGATGTGATATAATCGACTAAAATCAATTTTCAATCAGACATACACTAGGTACTATTGTCTTAAGGAAGACTGCGCACGCGCACGTTCCCACGTGCCTCCTTTGTCGGCATGCGACAAAGCATTGCCGACGACATGCCATCTCTATGTATCAATGCTCTATCTTCCAGGTACCCATCTAAATCGAACCTTATTTCGATATCCACAAAATCGATTTCAATATCCGCAACTCGGGAAAAATCAACAGGGTTGCTCCATTTTCAAACGTCGTAACACCCAATTGGATTATTTGAAAATCTATTTTAGTTTTACATGTTAAAGTCGATGGTTGCTTGTAGCGTGTTCAACGATTCTCAGTGTAAGGCTAGGAAGACACCGTTGACCCCTCATTTAAGGTAGGCCAATTGTTTATCAATACGTCTATGATTAATGTGTGCCGTGTGCCGTCGTGACTGCGCGGTCGGCGCTGCTTCGGCAATTAGCGGCGCTCACGATCGGATGATATGTGATTGGCTGCGTTGCTAATTTGTTGTTGGTATTCGTAAAGAATGAATAGGAAATGATGAGTAATGCTTTGCGTTAACTGGGAGTTCTAGAATTGGTAGCAAAGGATTTGGCGTTAAAAGTTTGTAATAGGAAAACGTAAGTTGGTAGTGAAGGGTCAATTGATGTTGATAAGTCAGTTATTAGGTAAAAGGTAAGAATTTAAAGAAAATTTGAAGGAACAAAATTGACGTTTTTCAGATTTTTTTTTTATTTGGAAGGGCTTAACTATATTATTAACAGAGCTATAAACTTAATAGGCTTAGTCATTTAACATGAAACAGGAATTTTCAAATTCAAATTTTGATGTAGGTATAATACTATGTCAAAAAGTCTACAGTCATTTCACAGCTGCTACTAACAGGGCACTAATGAGACATTGTTTTGTTTCACTACTTTACCTTATTATCAAGAAAACAGAGAGTTAGCTAGGCCTGGCAGGTACCTAAGTCATACCAGCATGGACGACTATCCGTATGAGACTGGGTGGTACCTATTAAGTCCATCGACGACCATGAGCGATTCTATCATACGTTAATGCTTGATTACACCTGGTGGTAAGAGTAGGTATATTCTTCGATGGTAAAGTCACTAATACAGTAAAGAACAACCCTTGCCTTGTAGACAGCCACTTTATAGATCACCTATTTCAGGACGACATAAGAATTCCCGCAACTGTTACAATTACCGCTGTAAACCGTTTCTGTCGACAAAATATATAACAGTTCTAATTGAAGACTAGTATCGCTGGTATCGTATCATTGTTGCTAGCTGACGTCGGCATTGATACTGTAATGTATCATTGGCATCCCCGCGCGTTCCATTACTGAGGCTTAGCACGAGCGTTGGCTGGCGATGCTTTTGTTCGCTAGCTATTCGCTATCGCTAGTTATTCGATAAGGTTTTCAGACTCAGACAGACAGATGTACTTAAGGAGGAAGTTTTATTTAATATCTAAGTTATTGTTGATGCAATAACTATAAAGCTGTAGCTTTTCACTCTTTACTTCAGGAAACTAGATAATGTGTGAGGGAAAGTTAATAATTAACCACTCTTTCGGGACTCTGACTCCAAGTCTAACTTGTGAATAATGATCCCAATGGCATTAGTCTTAACTTGTGTATCTCCTTTAAATGGCATTTTTTGACGTGATAACGTCTATTAAAACGATGAACGCCGGGCGCACGCACGAAAAAATGTAGCGTTCCGCGAGCGAGAGAGCGGCAAAAGCGAGAGAGAGGTACGATCGGCTACGATCAGCCTATCGTAGCCGATGCCGTAGGCGAGCCATAGGCTAGCCGTAGGCGATCGTAGTTGAGTGGAGCGGAGCGGGGTGGAGCGGAGCGGAGCTTTATCATGACGTTGTCACGTTAAACTACCGTCCGTTAACCGACTTTACAGACAACCATTTTTATTTTGAGGTACGTTAATTACTATTTATAAGCAAAATTAAATAATATTATGAAATTATAAACTAAAATAAAATATGTTTTAAGAATTTGGTTAAGTATAATCTTGAAATAAAAAAATTAAAATCCTAAAATGACTGCGGTAACCATTTAAATAGGATTATAAAAATAAAACATTGCTATCTCGACGTAAAAAGTGGTTACTATCTATTAATTTGATTAACGAACATTTTTCTTATACACAAATTCAGTCGAAAATCCTTTTCGAAGATTAAAAAAGAGGTATATCATTAACTATTATCGAACAACAGGCTACGCCTCGTGCTTGCCCCAAAGATTATCTATCGCGGCATGTTGAATCACATTGAATACAGCGTGTGCCCTAATCTCTATAATTAAGTTAGAGAATAGTTCATCTATAATTTATATTGAAATGAACACAGCAGTAACATCTGTGGGGATTTTAGACTGTCATCATATACTTGTGAATAGTGAAAGTTTCAATTAATAATATTTGATTCTAGTCGAACTTGGCTTCGGGAAATCTATACGTTGGTATATACGTACTCACACTTGAAAACCCGATTTGTAAACAAACAATTTTTGAAGCTTACTACTGCTACGAAAAATGCTTTACTCTATATTCAATCTCAAAAATTGAGAACAAACATTAAATAAATAATTTCATTTCACAATATTTACATTAAAATAATGTCAAAATAATTTTAAGACTTTGGAGTTCATTCAAAAAACTTAAAACAGCGAATCACTCCAAAATTTAATTTTTTCGAGTGATTTAATATTAGTTGCATTGTGTAAGCTTAAGTAAATAGTTCTTAATAATTGTTTGATAATTATTGTAATTAATTAAGATTGACATCAATTTACATTTTATAACCGAAATTAATGAAGTAAGTCTTTATAATCTAAGAAATAAGTTCTTAATTCTGAAATGAAAGTAAGTAGTCATAATTGTAAATGCACCGCGGTACAAATTACTAGCTTCAGTTGAAATAATAACACTATTGTTCCGAAATAATATGTAGGTTGTAATGTGTGTTGCATTTGATTGCTTATTGCTTACAGGTATCAATAGGTTCATTCGAAATAATGACTACAATCGAATCGAAATCGTAAAGCTAGCTACTCATGTGGCTCAAATACATGTTCTAATAATACTAATAACGGACGGAAGCGTAGATATACTGGCCTGATGATAAGTATGCCACATACTATGACACCATTATTTATGGAAGGCAAGATATTAATTTCTCAATAAAATTGAATTAAAATAATTCCAAATATAATTCTTAAGAAAAAATAACCGACTTAAAAATTAGGACTTAATAACTCAAAAACTACTCGTCAAACCTCGCTCAAATTTAAATGGGACTACACGAAAAGCACCAGGTTTCGAATATAAAAAGAATCATCTAAATCGGTTCACCCAATAAAAAGTTATGAGGTAACTCACATAAATAACTTAAAAAATACAGTCTAATTGAGAACCTCCTTCTTTTTTGAAGTCTGTTAAAAATGTATTCTGTGAAGACTTCCGTGAAGTATCAGTCCCACCGTCGTGCTCGAGTAAGCTCTTCCATCACTAAAAACAGTTCTAACTAACAGTAACTTCGATCACTAACACAGAAGACAATAGTACTCACTAATAACAGTTCTGTTATTATCTGATAACAGTTCTGTTATTATCTGATAACAATTCTGTTATTATCTGATAACAATTCTGTTATTATCTGATAACAATTCTGTTATTATCAGATAATAACAGAACTGTTATTAGTGATCGAAGAGTCAGCTACTAAAAGGCTCGTCGTATTCCAGCTGGGGGCTTGGGAGCCAGTTCGTTCTTTCTTTTTCTCTTCTGTGTTACTAACATTACATTACATTGACGTGGTGGTCACTTATTATTATCAGCTTGTGCTACAGAAAAACTATTACATTGAGGATGTCAATTTATGGATCCTAGCCTTAACATAAACCTTAAATTGAGGTTTAAACACCAGGTCTGTGGGTTTAAATTAAGGCCAGGACCCGTTTCTATCCATGGCTTACCTATAGTCCTTTTTTTGCATAAAATGTCTAGTGATAATAACTTACCATATTCTTCAAAGTACAAAACCGCTCAAGAAATCCCCTAAAATGACCCATGGAACAATAGACAAGTCCAGTCGATTCGCACAATCTAAATACAAAAAGACAACGTGCGTTTTTAGTGGTTGTGTGTACTTCGAGTGTGTGCATTATTTTGTTATCTTTTGAATTTAAATATTATCATATCCAGTGCAGCACGAAGCATCCACCTATTTATAATAGCTTCACTCGCACAGCTTGTTCAATAAAATACTTCGATATATCAAAACTAGTTTATTACTAGCAATCGCCCGTGACTGCGGCCGCGCCAAATCAAATTATGGAGTCACGAACTCGTCTGTCTTTATACGAAGAACAGTGGCGTACCTGTTATAATGTGAACGCTGCAAGTGCAACCATTTTTATAACTACTTCATTTGAGTTACGGGGAAAATCTACTTTTGGGTTACGTGGAAAATCATAGGCCCTATATTTTATTTGCCTAAATACGAACTAATGTCTGAAGTTTAATGTAATAAAAAAATATTTTGAGATATCAAAAACTTTGGAAATCTTGATATTAAAATAGCAGAATGATATAAAAGTTTTCATACAAATATCCATTATGCTTTTTAAGGCAACGAAATCGAAAATTTTCAATAACTTCGTCAATTGTTCGACGATGAATTCGGGAACTAAATCGGCAATAACGCGGGTGATCTGCCTTCTGAATGGAATGAAGGCCGTGCAGTCATAACTTTATGTAAGTAGTTCTTTGGTTTTAGAATAACGCTCTTTTTAACCGACTTAGGGCTTGTTTCACAATCTTCAAGTAAGTCTGAAATAAGCTATTCGTTGGTTAAGTTGACGTTTCGTGTATGTAAAATGACACTTTAACGTCACTTTAACCGACGAATAGCTTATTCAGGACTCTACTTGAAGATTGTGAAACAAGCCCTTACCATCAGGTGGGATAGTAGTCAAGCATTAACTTATAAGATACAAAAAAAAAACTTCAAAAAAAGGAGGGGTTCTAAATTCGACTGTATTTTTTTATGTTTGTTACCTCAGAACTTTCGACTGGGTGAACCGATTTTGATGATTGTTTTTTAAAACGACAGCTGGTTCTCGTCATGTAGTCCAACTTAAATTTTATTGAGATCTGATAATGGAAACCATGAGAAAACCATATAAGTGTTAAAGCATTAAGTATGTGCGTGACAAATGGATGAATAACTCAATATCACGCCAACCGATTTCGATGATTTCATTTTTAATCGAAAGCAGGTGCTTGTCATGTAGTCCCACATAAATTTGAACGAGATTTGACAAGCAGTTTTTGAGTAATTTTGAAGTCGGTTATTTTTTGTTAGTAAAATTAGATTATTATTACTACAACAGACGAGTGGCAATGCTCTCGGGCGACAATTTAATATACTGAATTATTGACCGACATCGAGAAGGAAGCGAACGAACCAAAAGTTTCTTATTAAGTTATAGTATTAGTTTACTTTGCAGCAATCCGCGGGTAACATGTACGATGGTATATACTTTAAGAAATGCGTGGCACCTCCCTCCCTCCCACAACGGAGTCCCACAAAGTAGACTAATACTAACTTAATAACAATGAATTTTCACAAAGTAACGCTTGATACTATTAACAAAAGTTTCTTACATGATTTTAAACTTGCATACAACTTGGTAGAAATATTGGCGTACAAAATAAAAATCTGAGTACCCGTATCATAGTAAAATGTGCAAAAGTTTCTTAAATTACCTTCCAACTTTGTTACCGAAACATGTAGGTATTAAAATTTTAAGCGTTCTCTTAAGGTCGATGCATACGTAACGTGTTTTTACCCCGTACGGGACGGGGACGGGCTATAAATATACGTGCGTGCCCCATTCCCGTCCCGTACGGGATTCCGCTGCGTATGCACTATCGTATACATTTTCTATGAAACGATGTTTCCAAAACTTGACGTACGGGAAAAAACCCCTTTACGTATGCATTGTGCTTTAGGTTGATTGGCAACAGACCAGTAAAAATCTTTAGTAAAATACACGTAAGTATAAGTACCATCCAGATATTTGTCAATTTACTGATTGGTATAATGTGCCCTGTTTGCAGTAGCATATGTTTTTAATCCCCTACGATAAAAGAGGGGTGTTATAAGTTTGACGTGTCTGTGTATCTGCTGATCGGTATGTCTGTCTGTGGCATCGTAGCTCCCAAGCGGATGAACCGATTTTGATCTAGGTTTTTTCGTTTGAAAGGTGACTTAATCGAGAGTGTTTGTTCTTGGCCATGTTTAGTGTAAATAAAATTGTCACGGGTTTTTTAAATTTTAATTTAAGATTATTTTCTTCACTTTATCTCAATTGGATGCATAGATCTGTCGGAACATTTCACAAAATGTTTTTCATTCAAGAAAGCTCTTTCTCTCTCTCTTAAGAACTAAATGAGATCGCCATGTTGAACATGGACTGAGCATTGGTGCAATTTGACCAATGAAAGTGCCACGTTTTAGCATCCATAGTATAAATCGATGTTACCAGCATGTAAACTTGACATGAACTGATGGATCGAAAAAAGGATTTCCATTTGTATACAAAATTATAAAATGTAAAATTCCATTTTTCCACAATAAAGCAACGAATCCCAGAGACTCCTCGCACAGAGGATTTAATTAAGCCGACAATAAAAGTTCTCGCATGCACTCAAAAATTCCGAGCATTAATTTATAATTCGAACAATCCCGTTACGAATTTGCGCGACGACGCAACTTACTTGAGGATCGAAAGTTAGACGCCATTTTGAAATCAAACAATACAGTTTTTCGATTGGTCGCGAAATCGTTCGAGGCAATTAAAAAGTTTGATAAAGCGGCCATTTTGACGCATTCTGGATTGCATGACTTTATGGATGTGTTATTGAGTGCACTAAATATTTGCTAATTGGTTTTCAATGTAAAATACAGGATTTGAGGAGAAATTGGCGAAGCTTTTAATTTTTTAAAGTCGTTAAATTTTACTCTTATTCCGTGTTGCTAGCTTTCTATTTAACTGTATTATATAAATTGTTCAAAGTAGATTAAATTTAAGAAACAGAACATAGTTTTGTAATATAATAATATTAAAATTCTTTTTGTCATGTTCGTTTTTATTCACAACTGGGTTAACAGCTCTAACACAACACATAAAAAAGTGATGAAAAAAAAAATGATGAATGAAATTTGATATTAATTAGAATTAAAGTTAGTATTGTGTAAGTACCTATGTTAAATATCTAATCATGAAAGCGCATGTGATCTAGTTTTCATCCATATTTTGCTATTATAATTATCTTAATACAATTAATTAAACATAATTTAGTTTTTACTCCGTTTAAAAATCAGGTAAGCAAACAAAACGTATTTACAAAACGTCCAATTACGCAAAACAAATAAAACACAAATCGCACTCATTCAGAGAATGCAAACATAATGTACATGGGCCCATAGACCTGCTAGTTTATAGAAACGACTTCTGGATTTTTATGGGAAGATGACATTAAGAGTCAAGAATCAGCATATTCTAGATTTTATGGGAAGATGATATCACGAGTAAGAGTCAAGAATAAACATTATGATAATTGTTTTGGGCACTTGTAAAATATTTAAAGGCTTGATACTAAAACAAATACGAGTTTATTTACTGCGTTCTGTTTATTTTTGTCATCTTTGCTTCCTTAAATTTACGTTGTAGTTTAAAACAGAGCACAAAAATAATATTACATGCCAAAAAAGCAAGGAAATTTAGAAGCTCTAGGTATACTAATGGTAACTTTACAAATTATCATGTCAGTAATGTGAACACATTTTATCCATACAAGAATCGTCCGAAGTCCTAAGACACTTCTTTCTTTCTTTCACTCTCTTTTCTCGCATAGGTAATGCCTTTGGTATTATTGATGTACATTGACGACTGTCACCATTTACCATCAGCTTGCTAGTATGTCCGTCTGTCGGATATTCATGAAAAAAAAACTTATATTCCCGTCAACATTTAAAAAACGTCAATTATCTACTGCACGTTCAATATTGGCGTGAAATTGTAATTCAATTCTACGTGTCAGCAACTCTATGGATTTGCTTTCACCGGTAAAAATGCTGATGCTCTGACGTTGCCATTCCCGCCATTTTTGATCCAACATGGCTGCAATTTGCTTTATGCAGTCAGCGTTTTGTTAGCGTATTATTTGTTTAAACGAACTGACTGTTGGTTCCTTCAACGTTTTATATTCGATGTATGGAAAATAATGGTGTATTAAATATACCATTATTTATATTATTATATCTGACTTTGACTATAACGTGCTATGGATCGGTCCATCCGTGTATTCAAGTTAACCTGGACAGCTCGTCCTCCTAGCTCATCCATAATATCACACCCTCAATGGAAAAAAGGCATAAGTCGTATTAGTTTGAATTTTAGTTATTAATGTGATTGGAAAGAGGGACAAAAGCTGCATATGCTCAATTTTTTTCAAATATTATATCATTCATCTTGATGGTTTTGTGCAAGAAATAGTAATGTAAATTCCTTTGACTTTTTACTGATATTTTAACAGCTTTTTTGCTCTCCTGTAAAACTGCAATTTTCATCTTATGCCTTTTTTCCACTGAGCAATAACTTATGCTATAGGGCAACAATGCTGAAATAAGGTAAGTCGAGGCAAAATATGACAGATGAGACAAAAATATGTATACCTATAAATGTCATATACAACATGTATCACACCTTGCTCTGTTAACAGATAAGAAGATTGCCCAAACTGATTTTTAAGAGTAAATTAAAATTTAACGATAATATGTATTAAAGTAAAAGTAAACTATATTTACAAACATTATTAACATAAATTGAACAATCGCAGATAATGACGTATGTGGTTTATGAAGTAAGTGTAATCGGCAATGACGCATGAGATTAAAATATTTATATTCCTTAATAATTTCTTATGATTGTGCCATCTTCATAATCTCCTTTACAAAGCTGTTGTTTCCCAACTCTCACTCTCAAGCATATCCAAACTATAAACCAAACTCACATTAAGTTCAAAGGGACTTGTTTCATAGAATGTTGTAGAAGATAAGAGAGGAAGTTTTTAGTTTCGTCATGTAACATGTCAGGTAACATGAGGATGAATTGGTTTTAGTCGCGTACCCCATAGTGTGGAGTATCGTTGAAAAGGTCTTTAAAAATATTACGTAGCTGCTAAAACCGTTTTTCAATTCAGGGGCTCATTTGCAAAATATTCAGCTTTAAAGTGCCAATTTTTCTTAGAGTCAAGTATCTCCCCCCCTGCCAGCTAAATGGTCGGAGATGGACTAGTGAAAAAATTCACAAAAATAGGTTATATGATGAATTTACAAAGAAAACTATCACGGTTATGACAATTTGAAGTGTTTTGGTGCGAATTTTAAACTTATAAGTTGAAGTGTATTTATTTTATACTAAAACTTATTTTTTTGCGGAAATATGATATACGTTGTAGATATAATATTCATTTACGTTGTAATTATAATGCCCATTCACAAGTAGATACTACAATCCTTTAAGAAGATTTTCAAAACATCACAATTAGCTACCTTTTACTCACATTTGATCAAACCATTGCCTAACTTAGGGACAGTGAAAGTAGAATCGCTTCGCAATTACAGACTGACAAATGTCCGGGTATTAGGTGCACATGTGCCTCGGAGTTAGGACGGGGAGACTCCCAGTAACTCCCAGTCACCCCACTGTCCCCACATGAGGTTAAGTGGTCTTGGAATTTGTACATCTTAAGTTATACGACTAATTTTAAGGATCGCTTGTTATTTGTTTTGATGGAGATATGACTTAAGGATCGCTTGCTACTTGTTTTTAAGATTTTATTGGTAGATATTTTTATCGTATTAAAATGTTTCAGTGATATTTGAAAGCTCAGCTTTCAAGCTTTCGGCAAGGCTGCCGAAATTACGATATCGGATATGTACCATTGATAGTTATTTAGTAATCATAATAAAATGTAATCGAGATAGAATTCAACAAAAAAAAACGTAATCAACTGTCACAACCTTTCATTTATTTTACATACAGCATCTACGACTTATCTAAGCCCTTCACCACAAGAGCAATACGAATCTTGGCTTTTGAAACTATCTTAATATTAAAATTAACGAGACAGATCTCATTATGGATTCTATCATAAATTACGCCATCATAGATAAATCGGCCGCGGAGACAGCCGAGCTTTCCCAAGCACACACTAGTATTCCAACATTATTAATATCGCAAATATAAGCCACAGTGTACGAATATACAGAGGTCCATTGCGTTTGATGTCAACTGCATAATGATGATGAAACTGTTGACCCTGTAGCTAGGATTGCCAGCTGGCAAGACTGAAATATCTGGACAAAACTTCAAAAAGTCGGGATTTATCGGGACATTTTGTATTTTGTCTGGCCTTGTGCTTGTATTTTGTCGGGACTTGCCTCGACTTCATGCGAAATGTCGGGACAATTCAGACGAATCCCGACTATCCGGCAACCCTACCTGTAGTCCAAGTAGTGTGAGAATTGATAACTCACGTGGCGTAATGGTTACCACGCCGGATCGCCGTTTGAAGGGTCTTGGGTTCGATTACCAGCGAGGCAGAAATTTGAATGATGACATGATGAGTTTAAATTTCCGTTCTAGGTCTGGGTGTGTTCTTGTCTTTGGGTGTTGTCCATTGTCCACCCACGGCACAGTGGGGAATCCTAGTGGGGCTATGAGTATTTAGCGTTTATTTTATTTTATGTATTTCTATTGGCTTATATGCGTAAGGTAAATAAATATGAAATACATATATATATATATATATAATATAATATAATATATAATAATATATATATATATATATAATATAATATAATATTATATTATATTCTATGAGTAGGATATTACACTTTGTACCCTACCAACATCCAATAAATTTTCCTTCGTCATCTTCCCAAAGGTTATCTGGAAGAAATCGCTATTTAGCGATAAGATCGCCTTTTGCGCACAAATTATATTAACATTGTTAAGTTTTTCTAACTTTGTAAATTTGGTGTGCAATAAAGTGTAATAAATAAATAAATAAAATAAATACAAGCTTACCCTCAACGCTCTTCCCCAAACGCCATCAGAGATCTGGGAAAACCCTCCCCGCGCGCCCGCTCAATCCTAGAAATTGACCGACTACAAACAGTTAGTTAGGCTGTACTAGCACTCCAACATTATTAATATCGCAAACATTATACCGTGTCGAATCGAATCTGATACGTGACCAGTATGACGGAGCTCTACCTGATCCCACGTGCTGATTATGTTGTAGGTGTTCGATGATGTCTGTCCGTTTGATCAGAGCCTAGGACAGCTTAGTCGAACTGGGTATTGCGTAATGCAAGTACGATGTATGATAATTATTGAGGTAATTATTCATACCATTTTTCGACGGCTTAGCCAATGGGTTAAAATGTCATTCAGTGTTTGTTACGATCATTTGTTCTCCAAGAACTTTCCAACTGCTTCACATAATAAAATTCGAAAACTGTTAGGGTATGTGACGCCACAATTTTTGAGGTTGTTTGTTAAGGTTGATGCATACATAACGTGGACTTGACGGGGACAGGACGTGGACGGGGCATAAATATACGTGCGTGCCCCGTTCCCGTCCTGTGCGTGTCTCCGTGGCGTATGCGCTATCTTTTACATTTTCTATGAAACGAAGTTTCCAAAACTTCACGTCCCGTTCCGTCCCCATTCCGTCCACGTTTCGTATGTTTACCTTTACTCTTTCACGCAATAACTACTGAATATATTTTCATGTTTAGCACGCAGGTTTAACAGACCATCATCTGTAATAGATCATAGGGTAGTTAATTATTATCCCGAAAAACGTGGGCATAGCATCGGGCAAAGTCTCATAATAAAATTATATATGAAGCCCTTTAAAGGAGGAAATAAAGTTTATGAAACGCATTAGTTTCACTGGTTCTATAAAAAGTTCAACAAAATGATAAGTTTATCCAATGATATTTACATTTCAGTTTTTTTAGAGTAAATATGTGACCAATGAGTATTCGTTCACTGTATGTAACAATCTATACATCTATTCTATACAAATAAATAAAATTGGAGTGTCTGTTTGTAATATTAAAATAACTGCTTTTTACTAAGTGCATTCGGATGTATACACGGTACATATACCAAAACAACATTTTTTACAATTTTTGTCTGTCTGTCTGTCTGTCTGTCTGTTTGTTTGTTCCGGCTAATCTCTGAAATGGCTGGACCGATTTTGACGGGACTTTCACTGGCAGATAGCTGATGTAACAAGGAGTAAGTTAGGCTACTTTTATTTTAGAAAAAAATTGTTTGTTAGGCGATATAACGAGTCAATAAAATTCGGTGACAGGTTACAATTTTCTTCGATTCTACGAATGCCAAAAAATCCGTAACAATTACTTTATCTCCAGCATTGCAAAGTTAGCTACGGGTCAAGATACTCTGGTCGCTGTCCGTAGATTCGCAATAAGTATGGAAGTCGTGGCCCACGCACCGCCCACATGCTCTGGTCTGCGAGGTATATCAATGTTGTGTGGAGAAAGTCTTATAACGTACCCTGTGACCTTATTTTGTGGTATATTGGTCAGTTATGTGTACGTCCAATTAAGGGTTTGAACTTAGGAATATTATATTAGGAACACGGACCTGAAAAAAGACGAAACCTCGTCTAATCGAGAGTGGAGCATAGCAATGACCGCCCGCTTACCATGTGTGCGTAATTTTTGATTCGCGATTGAAGCAGTGAAGTGTCAATGTGTGGGTGTGTGTACTTGTACGAATAGAGAGTTGGTATTACTATAGGTGCTTCAATGAATTTGTTCTTGGGATTACGTCCGTCTTTTTTTTAGGTCTGTAATTAGGAAGAAGTTTGTAGCCCAGTTTTTGAAAAAGTATTATGGTCTAATCAATATTAATACTTATATTTTGTTTGTAACATGTGAACTTTGGCCATATTTTTTATGTTGTTAAACAATATTCATCTAAATTTTATTTACCGCGAAGTATTTGCTGTTAAAGTGCTTTTTAAGTCCGTAGTTAAAACGGAATCCTTATAGTTTCGTCATGTCTGTCTGTCCTCCGCAGCATAGCCCAGAGGCCCTTAGTGCTAGAAAGCTGTAATTTGGCATGGATAATACATATGTACCTACTTGTTTATTTTTGTTGGTAACACAAATGGGCAGCAAGTCAAATCTTGTGTATTTTTTGGGACATTCTAAAGGTAAAAAAACACTTTGATTAAATGTTTACAAAGCGAGTATCTTTAGTCTGGTTTCTAGCAAGAGGCTAATTTACTTGCACACGTCACGATATGAAACATATTCCTGTACCATTGTAACAAACTAATCTCCAACTAATTTGACACCCATAGCTAGCGATATAAGCAATATACAAGAAGGGATCGCACATAACTTAGCAATATTAGAGACGGTCATTAAGATTTCAATAAAGGACACACATTCGGCCGTCCTACCAGCTCGCGCAGTAATAATTTTGATGCGGGTAAGGGATCGCCAGCAGGAATTAACTTATCACGGTAACGTCGCATCTGCATACCTTAACATTTATGGCACAGGGACGGACTTACACAAATACACAACAAATAACGCTGTTGTATTATGTATTATCTCCACTCTCCACTCTGTATTATTTCCACCTAAATCCCAATCCCCTGGAAATTTCGGGATTAAAAGTCACAATAAAATTAGTTTAGGGATTTCAGATAAAAGGCCGGAAACAAAAAGCCATACCGACACACATAAACAAAAATTAAAAAAAGTTTGTGTTTTATATCGTGTAAATAACTATAAACACTCAAGAAATTTTGTTATTCTGTAATAATAGATAGACTTAAATTGTATTAATAAGTATAGATAATATAATATCTAAAGTACTGTAAATTACGAACGAAGTCGTGGGCACAGCTCGATACTGAATAATTTATTAACGTAACAAAAATAAAAGTCCAGCCCTGTAGCCACCCCGGCTTGGACATGGGGGCTCAAGACACATATCTCAGACAGGGATGCAAGAAATGCCCAGACCCCAATATGTAGATTGTACCTCCAGCAGTCACTATTGTACCGCGACTGTTATAATTTGATAGTTGTTTAGACGTTACATCACAGAAGAAAATTGATTAACTTTATCTTACTCTCCTACTAATTTATAAGAGTCTAAAATTTGTGAGAGTGTTAGGATGTGTGTGTTTATTTTTACACGCACTATATTAGCTTCAGTTGTATGTTTGTAACCAACTTCTCTGGACTTGATTTTGACCCAATTCAAACGGTCAGATTTCATTTAAACTTCGTAGACTTATCGAGGACTGATGACAATTCAATTTTATGGATTTTCTATAAAAGCGCGTTTTTTACTTTTTTTTTTACTATTATTTACTTCGTATTAAAAATTGTCAATCATCTTGTAGGCGAATTTGACTGATATCTGAGCAAAGTCGAATAGTGCACTTATAGATCTCACCCGTAGACCACAGGTCTTCTCAGAATGTTTTTGTTCACTGAAGTAAGTTATAATTAATTTCTGTAAGTACCAACAGTTTCATACTAGCTTAAAAAACAGTTTTTGTTAGTAAGATATGTTTAGAATATAGGTACGTTCATGTTTTGTCTGAGTGTTATTAGCAGCTCATGCCCTTGCCCGTACCTCGTGTCCCGGCATATAGATAGAATATCCTCCTTGAAGACATGTTTCGATTAAGACAACCCTTTTAGACTAGGAGCCCGATACTTTAATAAATAATATTCCATAAGGTCATTACTACTCCCACAAAGATGTATATTTTTTTAGATTTCATACCCCTACAGACACTACATTATATTATCTAGCTTTATTTCTTTACAATATTCCCATTTTTTACTTCTCATCATTTTTTTGAAGTATAATCGTGTTTACATAGCTTATAACGAGCAGTTAATTATTATAATTATTTATGTTGAGTTATGAGAAACAAAAAATTCTTCTTAAACCAAAAGTAAATTACATGTGTAAAAAGTTTTGGTCAATGATATGTCATTCAGACGAATAAGAAGAAAGTTAATTATTACGATATCATTTTAGTAGCAACCCTGCCTGCGAAGCGAAGGGTCCCGGGTTCGATTCCCGGCAGGGGCAGATATTTATGTGACAGATAAATATTTGTACCGGGGTCATGGGTGTGTGATGTGTTATATGTCGTCCGTGCTAAAAACCTAGTGCGGTATAATGAGTGTGTAAGCGTTTAAGCGTTTATTTCATTTTACTTTCAAAGAATTTAACAATAAGGTGCACTCTTATTATATTTGTTTATCAATGAACAAATACTTTTTAATTTTTTATTGAATGGCTAAGGCAACTTCATAGTTTTTGTGATTTAAAAATCTTTGATAATATTTTGTTGAAAATTTATATAAAACCATTATAAAACCAATCATAGTCATTCAGCTCCTAGTCTACACAACGTCTCAAGACCGTCCTTAGGGTTGTCGGACACAGATGCCAATAATATAATAATATGAGAACTGCGATTGTCGTATGTGCGTCTGAGGGAATTATTAATGCCTCTCTGCACCCGACGGGGTTTGAATGTGGGTTTATTTAAATAGTTTCTGCAGACCGTACGTTATACAAGTTCTTGAGACGTTGATTAAGGAACGCTGGATTGAAAATTGGCGGGATTTCGGTGTAGCAATTAGGGAAGGGTAGTATGTTGATTTTGATAGAATTTATCTATGCGTCGGTAAGTAAATAATACGATAATTATTAGGGCTATTACACGTAGCATTATTTCTGAGAGTTTCAGTTTTTTGTACATTGCTTTTAAGCTATTTTCTATATTACATACCAAAATTTCAATTCACAGACTTTTAAGAAACTCGTTGGTAGACAATAACAATTCATTACATTATTTATTATTATTATTAAACAAAAATATATCTTAAACGATCCCTTTTTATTTATTTAGTACACAATATTATTTAGTACACGACCTCTAACGCTCTATCTAATATTGAAGACAAAATTTAACGCATTAACTTCCAAGACACTTGGGGTAATTACTCTAGTAACTACGCAATGGCGGCTACTTTTGACAGCCCTTGCCCCTCTATCGCAAGGAGCCGGACAATGAAATATTCGCTCATTAGACCGCTACTGATTAATTGGCCTTCTTAGTATGAGAGCGCGTCTCCACTGCTAGCGAGCTGAAGAGGAATACTGCTGTAATCGCATTGTTATAATAATTTCAAATGAGATGTATTTGCTTAGAATAAAAGCGAGGAGAAAGGAAAAAAGAAAGGAAGAAAGGAAGAAAACCTAATTACACGCTTTATATTAGCCTTAAACGGTCAGATTTCTTTCAAACTTCGTAGACTTATCGAGGATCGATGACAATTTAATATTTAAAGAAAAAAAGAAAAAAAAGAAAGAAAAAAACTAAATTTCATTTAAAAAAATCAAACTAAAAAAAATAGAAAATAAAATTGAATTAAAAATCGTGTAATTGTAATAAAAGCTTGGGGTGCATGGAATCAATAAGTAGGAGGGATAATATCTTTAAAAGCACCCCACGCTTTTTTTACAATTACAAGATTTTTAATTCGAATTTATTTTCTATTTTTTTAGTTGAATTTTTTCAAAAAGCGTGTTTTTTAGTTTTTTTACTATTTTACTTTTACACGCAAAAACTATTGAACGGTTTTTCATAAAATTTAACACATAGGAAGACCATGATCTGGAAATTATCCAAAGCCTCGGGCAGAACGCTAGTAGTATTAAAAAAATTAAAGTTCTATGCATTTATTTATTTTTTACCCTCGATGGAACGGAGAAGGTTCTCAAGGCGTTGAGGACCTCTATAATTCTTGAAAAAAAATAACCGACTTCAAAATTAGGGATAACTGAAAAACTACTCGTCATATCTCGCTCAAATTTAAGTGGGACCACACATGCACCAGCTTTCGATTGAAAAAAGAATCATCAAAATCGGTTCACCCAGTCGAAACTTCTGAGGTAACAAACTTAAAAAATACGTATACTGTTAAATTGAATACCTCCCCCTTTTCGAAGTAGGTTAAAAAATGGCTTGATCGATTAAGAAGATACGTTTTTCTGTAACGGGTTTGTTGTTCTGTGGGGATTGTTATAATACTGTGATTTTAAAGAGCTTATAGCCTTGGTGGTATTAAGCCTAATGACTACTGAAATACAAATGCTTTTGTGTTGGAATGTTGTCTCATCTGTTTCTCATATTATATCAATATTTTTTTAAAGTTATGCGCGATTTACAAACTACTTGCATTTCAGTGATAATATTGCTCAATATAAGATTCATTTGCAGATGACATTCACCAAAATAATAGGTATATTTTGAAATCTTGAACTAAATAAGTTTTCAACGCCACAAGCGTAGCGCCCGCTTAAACGATCGCTTACAAAGACAACCTACCCAACTTGTCGGCTGTTCCATTCTATTGTTTATGTAGAAGATATTATAATGTGTTTTGTCGGTAGCTTAGCTGTGATATGGAGGTACTCCTATTTATGAGATAGATAATGGCATAGAGAGGAATGTGGGGTGGTATTGTAGTCTATGTGTGGACCGAAGAAACGCTTATCCCATTATTATAGGCTTTGTACGTTCCTAAAATAGTCATGGTCCAGTATTATTACCATCTTGATATAATAGTCTTCCGGATAATAGATGTTATTTGATTTCAGATCAGATCGGGGCCATTTTGGGAACTCATGGTTTGTGGCGAAAATGGAAACATTTTGCATGATATGCCTTTATTCATTTTGATTGTAATAAGGTATGATAGTTCATTTGGCGTTCCTAATTTGTATGATTAATGATATTGCAAACAAACAGTGGCGCGTTACCGCCCATGAAACACATAATCGCAATGCAACGGCAGTCAAACACGATAAAAACAAAAATAAATTTATGTTAGCAGAGTAAGAAGATTTTCTGGAAATAAAAGATAAGGCAAAAGATAGGAGTGGGCTTCGTCTTTGAACAAAAAGATATAAAATAGCATAGAAAGGAAATAAGTATAACAAGCGTAGCTTTCCTGTTAGAATTCTTGAGGTAAAGAAATTTACAAGTTGCTAATTTAGTGTATTATTTTTAGAATCTATGACTGTGTAACCTGTTGAATGGGTTTTCATTCTTAGAAACTGGGTGGTTAAAGCTATTTAAGGCTTATTTCTTTGAGGCAAGGGAAATTTCTATTAATGGAAAATCAACCTGGCTTCATTTTGAGAAAGCTGTTAAATTAGGCTCCAAATACTTCGCAATTTCGCAAATAAATATAACTCTTATTTTAGAGATTTCTGAATTCTTTGTAATATGGACCTGTAAAAAACGTGGTTTTATGAAACCACGATGCAAGTGAACGTTTTTTTGGTTTATTGGCATTTAACTAAAAAAAATTACTAAATTATTCGATTTAGGGTAGTAGCAAACGATGTTCACTTTGCGACTAACCATCGTAGAGTCAACTTACCCTGATGATGCTCCGTTTCGGGGCGAAACACGTGTTGGTGCTGGTATGTATGTTGTTATACAGCATTATTCTTTGTATATGCGAAACGTGAAAATAGTTTGTTCAGAATCAGTGACTGAATCGATCGCAATAATTTTTACACCATGTTATATTTTGTCCTAAACATATTTAAAAAATGTTACAAGTTGGACACCAAATCAAAACATCGTTATTACCGGCTATCTTAAGTCTTGGTGGATAGTTTCAACTTTGTTGGGTTATAATAACAATAAAATAAGGTTTTACGTAAACGTATGGAATGAGAGAACTATTACTAACAATCTTAATTTTGTTAACTTATACATAAGTTGTTACTCGGTTGTCAATGTTAAGATTGTCAAGCCTGACGTTTTGCTTCAAGCGTCTCTCATAATAAAATTATTGTGCCGTAAAAAATTTGGATAATGAGTTTTGGATACAGTAATGTGCATACACAGAAAGGTGCGAATGTTAGCGGTGTGCGGTGATAAAGTGTCCATGGAAGTGCGACGGTACGATGAGCAATTTGGTGTAATAGTGTCGTGGAACACCATGCTTTCCGCCACACAACGCTTATGGGACTACGGGCAGTTCCAGCCTCCGACCGCCGTTAATCGAGGTGTGAATCGCATTCCAACGGTTAAAAATGATTAAATTCATTATGGTAAATAATAGTACTTAATATTTTTAAACACGCCAAGACGGTTGACAGTTAACCGCGGCGGGCGCATTACATTGACACGTCAGACGCGTGCCGCACGCTCGGTGACCATGTTTACGCGGGGACAACGGAGCAACTCATCAAGCTTGTAACTTTTTGAGTTTTCAAGATACACTTTTGAAAATTTTTATGTAGATTCTTTAGACGAAAATATTTGACACATGTATCGGTTTTTGTATCAAGAAAGAATAACGTTGTATACTTTTAATTATTGTAGTGCATGTTTCCGTTGTGGGAGGGAGGTGCCACGTATGTCTTAAAGTAGATACCATCATACATGTTACCCGCGGATTGTTGCAAAGACTAATAGTAGCTTAATAAAAATGGATTTCCGCAAAGTAACGCCTGATACTATTAACGATTTAGGGTATTAAATTGCGTATTTAATCTTTACTTAATTTTTGAAAAATGGGAATGATAATAGGAAATCAATAGTAGACAAAATATTAAATTATAAAATTTAATTTCAATTTGCGTATTAGAGTACGGAACACATAATTAATACAATCATTTAGATGATAAACGCATATTAAAAACTAAGAGCAATATTTATTTAAATAATTGAATATCCATTATTAGTCTTACTCCAGAGCCGGCTGTAATGCGACATGCGATAGATGGACGAAAAATTTTGGGGCGATAGAATAAAAGTTTCACTTTAAAACCATACCTTGCCGTATAATAACTCTAGCAGCTTCGGTTTGAACTGATATCGATATAGCAGTACTTAAGTTCTTCTAAAAACATTGTAACCGCAAAATTACTTTACATTTTTGGACTAGTCACTGCACAAAAACTGACGAAAACAGACATCCAAAGACAAATCTAAAAAATAATTTTGAGAGCAGAAACTTTACGAAAACTGAAGTGGTTTATTTAAATTATCTCCAATGTTACACAGGCTTGTAATCTATAGGTACTAATATTGCACATACATATAAAGGTACATGCTATTACATTTGTTGTTTCTTCAATACTCTTTGGAAAATTCTTAAATATAAACTACGTTATCTATACTAATATATAAAGAGGAAAGATTTGATTGTTTGTTTGCATTGAATAGGCTCTGAAACTACTGAACCGATTTCAAAAACCCTTTCACTGTTGGGAAGCTACACTATCCCCGGGTGACATAGGCTATATTTTATTAAAAAAAATTAGAGATCCTTTATAAAACTCCAATAATGTAACCCAAGGCGTAAGAAAATAAAAAAAATCGAAGCAAAGCGAGGGCGGTTACTCGTAGAAGATATAGGAATAGGAATAGGAAATAAACAATATAAGACTCAAGTCATATCATATCATATGGCCATAATTGTCGAATGCAGATGTCGCACAGTTCGGGGATTAATGTAACGGAGGGATCGATGCGGTTATACGTTTGTTGAGCGGTTTAAGTAATGGGAACCTTGTTGGCTGCAAACTATTTCGAAAATAATTATATTGACTGACTTCAATACAGAATCATACGTTCTCAATTTGGTAGGATACATCCATGTTTCAATGTTTGAGTGTTTGTTGCTCTTACATGCGAAAAATACTGAACCTATTTTGATGAAATTTAGCATACAGATAGACCATGCTCTGGAATAATAGGGTACTTCTCATCCCAGAAAACGCGAGCAAACCCGCGGGCAGAACGCTGGTTTTATATTTGTTCCCTCAGAACTCCGTCATATAGGTATAAACTGATTTGTTTTTTTTTTTTGGAAAGAGATATATCCAGATGGGTCCCATATTTATTAAAATTGAGTTGATGATTGGTTTTATGACGAATTGAGGAAGAACTCCTCGAGTCTTATACAACATTATTTTGATATAGGCCGGAGGCTGTTCGTTTGAAGTCAGTTTAGTTAATAGTTGCTCTAACTCTTGTCGCTTAGACTAATAAATCTAAACGTGTATTACACACGTAGCGATCCCGACAGACCACGTGATCGGGTTTAAACCTGCCACTGAGCACCACACGTCCCTAATCTGGGATAAGTCGGCAAATATTGGCCGCCATGAATCGTATTGAATGTAAAACACGTTCAATTCATTATTGTATAGCTAATATTATTATGTTTTGGTGGGTTAAATCTACTTACGCCCCAACTCAGAGTCACTAATGGTTACTTAAATCGCTCCTTAGTGCATAATTTGTTTGGTGATTCTTTACTAAGGAGCGATTAAAGTAACCGTTACTGACTCTGAGTTGGGGCGTTAAAGTGTTAGTTGACAGAGTGTCTGTCAGTCGAGAGTCGCGGGGTAGTGTCCGAGTCGAGGCAGACATTGGAAAATAATGAATAAATACAGTCATACTCTCGCACTTAGATTCCTTGTGACGCAGGTGGCATGGACAACACATATTATAACAAATATATATTATACCCTCTACCTGAGAAATAGGCTAGGTTAGGCTGCGGGTCCGTCAAGTCATTTTATTTATTTATTTATTTATTTATTAGATTTGCCAACAAAATTACAATGCTTAAATTACATTGAATGAGGTAGGTTTGAGGTATTGGTTTAAATACAAGTAATTTTACTTACAGGCAAACACAACTAATGTTAAAAACAAGTGCATAAACATTACATTGGCAGATGCATAAGAGAAAAAAGAAGTACAATATAATTTAGGTACTTTAGAACAAGTTCTTACATTAATATTTTAATGAAAAGACTGCTTGGACAGGAGTTTTATAAATACAGATTGTAAGTAGTTAATAAGTGCTACATGTAAATACCTCGGTAGTTTCTTGCTGCTTCTTCTCCCGGGTCCTCACACTAGGGCCTTGTTAAAGCATTGACGTAGCTTGCATGCCTTTCAAAAAGTGTTTGTAAACCAAACCAATTTTGAATAAAATATTAGAATTAGAATTTTATTAGAATACATGCTCATTTGTTATATTTCTATATAATTATGTGATAGATTTTGTTTGTTTGTTTTTGATAATGTGTCATTTGTATCTGGCCATACGAGCGTGACTCAGAGAAAATCGGTGTGGGTTTGTGAGTGCTTTTGGTATTTAGTAAATCAAGTACATTTTAACTGATTTCAATTCTACTGTATTTTTTTATGTTTGTTACCTCAGAACTTTGGACTGGATGAACCGATTTTGATGATTATTTTTTAATCGAAATCAGGTGCTTGTCATGTGGTCCCACATAAATTTGAGTGAGACCTTGTAACGAGGTGGAATACCTCGTTCAATATCCCTTGGCTGGCAGGTGCATTTTACTTTTAAATTTTTAAATATTGACATTTTGGCTTGAAAATAAAAATCATCTGTCAGCTGGGTTCCCTTCGGGAATGATGTAAATATGTACGATATTTTTATTTTGGATATTTTTATCACTTTTATAAATTTTGTATAGTGCCTAAATATGTAAATATTTTGATAGTGATTGTATAGGATATTTATACCTTGCAAAATAATTATACCTTGAAGAATCTGAGTTGTTCCTAACGTATTGTAACGAGGTGGAATACCTCGTTCAATATCCCTTGGCTGGCAGGTGCATTTTTCTTCTAAATTTTTAAATCTTGACAGTTCGGTTTGTTTACAAAAATGCATCTGTCAGCTGGGTTCCCACAGAGGAGCGTGGAGGAATGTTCTTAATGTTATATAAATTTTCAACATTTATTCCTTTTAAATTATAAATATTATAGTGTCGACTTGCCAATAATTGTGCTGGTGTTGTACTGGTGGTGTTGAATAATAAATGGGCTTTGCTTCTTAAAATTGGACTATCATACTTCATTGCCCGCCCCGCCCTGAGAACCTACCTACCTATTACTATTTATACTACGAGGATCTGCTCCCTCGCAACCTGACAAGTAGTTTTTGAGTAATTTTGAAGTCGGTTATTTTTTGTTAGTAAAATTTAGATTATTACATGTAAGGTTTTATAAATAAATAAAATAAATTGCAATACAAATCACTATCAACAAATCGATTCAAAGATTATGGCACAGGCAAAGGTTAGACCGACGTTTTAATCCGAAACCCACGCGTTCCCGCACATAGTCCCGTATGTAAATGTATGTTAATGTGCCGAGTGTTCACGAAACCCATGACCTCCAACTCTGAAACTATCCTGTACCCCCATAACTTCAACTGTTTAGATTCGAAATGCAGATGTGGGCTTAAAATTAATATGTTTGGACTCCATTACGATTTGAAAGGGCATACATTAGCATTTGGTAGCTGAATGGATTCAGTAATTATTAAGTTTTGGACGATCTGATATGGTTTTAGGTACGCGTAATATGCGTATTCAGTTCTCAAGTAAGTTATATACAATGATATTAAAAAAAATATAGATACGTTATGCCCTTACAAATCAACCAAAAAATCTGTTCCGAAAAGAGCTACAATACACACACGTTTATCTTTTTTTCACTACACCAATCACATTGGTATAATACATGAAGGCATTTTAACGTTTTATGTCAAATGTCCAGCACTTCTGACAACAACAAGCGTGCGTATTGTCTTGTATTGACAGAGCGACTGCGAGCAGAACGGTCAATTGCCTGTTCTTACCCTCTTCATCGTCCTCTTTTTACATTATAATATCTTTCGTTATATACGTTATTAAGTCATCATGAAATGTTCATCATGTTCAGAGTATATAATATAATAAATAAATAAAAAAATAACTTTTTAAAGTCATTTTACATTTCATTTTGAAGGCTATTCAATGTTTTATATAAAATATATTATTTTATCCTACTATGTGTTAAGACACAAACTCCAAAACAAGCCCTATTCGCAAGTAAATTAACCGTTCGCAACTCTATTTTACATATTGAATTTTGTAATAATATATCACTGCCCCTACACATCTGAACATAATATTTCTATTCCACGTCTAATAAAAAGCACCAGGTTATAACAAGTAACCCCGGGCGAGTAACCAATACATATTAAAGGTGATCGAGTCAGTAATTCGAAGCGCTCAGACTACTCACGTTATTCTATTACCAATAAGTATAATAAAGTGCCTGTTTGTGATGTTAAAGTTATTAAAGAGTTTAGTTTTACATAAAAAAATAAGGTTTACAGGTTTTTATGGTTAACCGCAGCCTATGGGATGTTGACAGCTATTGATCTGAGAAATGTTTTTTTAAAACGATACACACTTAAAACCACTAGGTTTCCCTGCGTGGTGGGTGCCATGGACAACGCATAAAGACAGACACACGTACCCAAACCGAGAAAAGAAATTAAAACTCATCATCCAAACCGCCACGCTGGGAATCGAACCCAGCACCCTTGACACGGAAATCCTACACACACCCTAGGATTCCCTGTGTCGTGGGCGCAAACACAAGACAACACACAAGACAAGGACATTCCCACCCAGACCAAAAACAGAAATTCAAACTCATCATTCAAATTTCTGCCTCGCTGGGAATCGAACCCAGGACCATTGCGCCACACGGGTCGTTATAAACAACCTCTACGTACCAACTGATGTCAGTAACAGATCCAATAAACTGACCTGCAGGTAAAGAGTCGACCTTCATAATTTAGTTACGAGTGGACACATATCTATACAAAGTATAGGTAGGTTTTAGCCATATTGGGGCGGCTTAGAATATTTACCCCAACCCCACGCCGAAAGGGTGTCGTAAGAGGCGACTAAATCCGGCCCGCTGGTGGTAGAGCCCCTCGAAGGATTGTATTGGTAGTATTGATTTTAATTGTTAATTAATACCATTATTGCTATTATTGTTTCTCCATGGGGTTCGCTTGGATAGCTAACCACCCTTGAGCAAGAATCAGCCGTCAAACGACTCGTGTTCCGGCTTGAGAGCCAGTTCTTTCTTTCTTTTTCTTCTCTCTTTCTTGGCCGGCAACGCATTAGTAATACCTTTGGTGTTTTTGATGTCCTTGGGCGACGATAGCCACTTACCATCAGGTGGATCGTCAGCTCGTTTGCCGGCTATTTCCATAAAATAAAGGTATCCATTCAAACAGCTCCTTGTAGATAGGTGAAGAAGTTTGGGGCCAAGCTAAATATCACAAGATCGTACGCTCATATGTATTTCTCAGAAGCAGCCCATAGGTTAATGTGCCCTCTCAAGCACAATTTAAGAGCTCGTCGCCTTTGGTATTGCTAATGCCCATTAGCGACGATGACAAATGACCATCAGTTGAACCCTTTGCTTGTCGGATAAATACATAAATACAACACAACTGTCAAATATTATTACGTATTTTAATCTTACCGAAAACAGCGTATCCCTTTTAAATAACAGTGTTATTAGAATTAGATGATATATTTTTATTTTGAATTGCAGAAAGTTCCCTGGCTCGGCAGATAAGGGTGCTCATATCCCTCTGGCGATCGGATTCATATCCGTATCAATAATCGCGATGTGGGAACTCGTTACGTGTGATGTCTGTAGAGTTACGAATGTACAGAATAGAACTGTATATGCATCAAATCTTTATTTTTCATGAATGTGTGAAAATATCTATGTTGTTTAACTCATTATTGACAAGTAGCAAATAAGCTAAAAGATTTGTGATAAACGTAAATTAAATTCTACATTTTTATACCCATGTTTAAGCCTACAGAATAAGTACAACCAACACGATCTGTGAGTAAACATACATACATACTTTTCACACGTATGTGCAACATGAAACGTACACTGATTCATGGAAACCCTTCGTTCTGCAATCTGAAAAACCACAGAGATAGCTACCGGCTTCGGGGTCATTTTATCATGGTTAATACAATTATATGTATAATTCAACTAACGCTCTGCCCGCGGATTTTCCCGCGTTTTTCGGAATAAAAAATAATCTATACGTTATTTCAGATCATGGGTGCTAAATTTCATGAAAATTAGTTCATTAGTTTTTTCATGGAAGAGTAACTACCATCCATACATCCTCACAAATTATCGTATTGGATACAATGATATTTAAAAAAAATATAGATACGTTATACCCTTACAAATCAACCGAAAAATCTGTTCCGATAAAAGTTACAACACATACACGTTTATCTTTTGTTTCACTGCACCAATCACATTGTTTACACGATGGCATTTTAACGCTGTAAAAATTCAAATGTCAAGCACTTCTGACAACAACAAAAGCGTGCGTATTGTCTTGAATTGACAGAGCAACTACGAGCAGAATAGTCAATTGCCTGTTCTTACGCTCTTCGTCATCGGCGCGCTAGTGACATATCTACCTCTTTTTACATTATCACATCATTGATTGGATACAACTCAATGTGGGACAACTTATACAGTAATAATGTAAGTATGTAAGAAAAATATTACTTGTCCGTTCTATACCTTCTTAGCTCAATACAAAAGATATTAGGTAGATTCAATTTCCGTGAGGCGCGTTATTGACGATGTATTAACGTAGTACTAATGTGATTTAAACGTGGCTCGCGTTACGTTCACTGGTTTATGAGTCTGGTTATACTCGTAGTATAGACTGGTGTATGTTTCAGTTTGATGTAAGGAGCTTTGGTGGTATTTGATGTTTGTGGTATCGTTTCAGACTTATAATGTATAGCTATGTAGCTCAGATGTTAAACTGTGGTTTATTGTAGACTATTTATTGTCGATAGATGAAATATTTAGTAGAGATATAGATAATATAAAGAAGATCTTAGTCTTAAATCTATCTAACTATTGTAGAGGATAATTGTTTGATGTGCCCTAAAATTCCTTAATGTGAGGCTACATAAGTATATTTTACTGCGCGGCATACATTCAATATCCGTTTACACACCTCATCACTTATTTATATTATGATTAAAATAGCACTCTTAAGCTTATGACTAATATAATTATATATCCATAGTTTATTTATTTATTTATTTATTTTATTTGTTACACCAACAAGATACAAAGCTTACTAATAATACTACAAGCTTACTAATAATAGACGATACATAATTTATTGCTTAGTGATACCTCTTTTATAGGTGTACCTAATCAACATGATATTGAGCGTCATACTCACATTACAATTAATACATTAAAAGCTTACATACACTAGGTTCTTAAACACTACGTTTTGCTTACAAAAATATTCACTTCATATCCACATTTCGATAATCATCTATCAAGACTTTAATGTAACCAAAAACTTTTACAATGAAGAAAAAAAAATCACAATAAATATTATTTGTTTTACGATTTTGCACAACCCTATTACAATCCCAACTAGCAATACGTTGTGTCGATTTGATAATAATAATCCCCAATATACATCCAACTTAGTGGACAAACTCTCGTATGCAGACAGACCGACAACGGTCGGTTCTAATCCGCACCCCTGTTCTATAGCGGTTCTTAAAGTTAGGGAATGATCTAAAGATTATGTTTGTTAATATTTGACAAACGTAATTTTTTGGCTTACCTGTGACGGTCATTTTTACAGTGAAGCAGATAACTACATACTTTATAATTTTGTTAATTATAAAATACCTAATTTAAATAATGTTGTTATTTAACTACTACGAAAATTAATCAAATTACCTCTGAAACATTGAATCGGCTTTAAACTTAAGGTATATTAGCACAATCTTTAAGAAAATCTGAAGTGGGGTCTCATACAAAAATAAATTATACGTTGAGAACCACTGCACTATTGAAACTTTCGGCAGCACACGTCATTACACTCGATGCGAGCCAGAGAGGAGATCAAAACCTCCCGAATCTCACGTATTTGGCCGATGGTCCGTCTGTACGCAATTTCATTGTTACATGCGATATATGGATGTATCGAGAGTTGCCATTACAGGATTTCTTTTTACTTTAAGAGGGTAGGACGATAAAAGAATAGAAACTAGTAAAAAAATAATTATGTCACATGCGAACATGTTTTTCCATTATTTAATTAGCCGGCAAACCAGCGGACGAGCTGATGATAAGTGCTCACCGTCGCCTATGGACATTAGTAACGTTCAAGTCATTACTGTAAAATACTCTACCAACATACCACCAGAGTACCATCTGGATAAACCTGGAGGTTGGACTCATCTCTTGGACCACAGAGTATGTCTTGGACTCAAGATGGATGGATGGATGACATTTTTTATAGTAAGTGATAATTTGGTGAGACAGATACAATTTAAAGGATAAAGATTGGCTCATATCCATATTTTGCGGTAACAACATCTCTAGTAAAATCCTCAAAACAGAAACTGGATGTGTACAAATCAAATCGCTTCTCCGTCAACAATCCCAAGATGTTTGTATGCGTCTTACTCGCCAGTATGCTGCCGTACGTCTTCAGAGACTCATGGCATTTTACTGATATTCACTCTGGTATGTTTTTGCATGGATCCGGTCTATTGTCGAGCAATGTAAATGGAATGAACGGCGTCTCTTCGATAACGTTGATCGTCGGCTGTTTCGCTTATAGCTTAGTTGTGTGTCTGGAGTGGATGACGTTTGTAGGGCACTGTTGGATGTTTACTGTGAAATAATTATGTAGGATCGGAGCACGGACCTGAAAAAAAGACGGACGTAACCTCGTTTAATCGAGAGTGAAGCATAGCAATGGCTGCCCGTAAGCATGGGTGCGTAACTTTTGTTTTGCGATTGAAGCAGTATGGTGTCAATGTGTGTGTGTGTGTACTTGTTCGTACAAGTACACACACCCACACATTGACACCATACTCTATTCGTATAGAGAGTTGGTATTACTATGGGTGTTTCACTGAATTTGTTGTTGGGATTACGTCCGTCTTTTTTTTAGGTCCGTGGATTACAATTTAAAACATCTACATGGTCATGTTTATTTGATTTTGTTTGTTACGTAAATAGCTGAGCAAACAAGCCATCTGATGTTAAATGGTCATCGTCACCCATCGACAAATGTAACACCAAAGACATTATAGTAATCCGTTTGCCGATTCAAAAGTAGCGATGTGGCACTATTTCTGGTTGGTTAGCCGTTTCTGAGACAAGTGGGAAGTAGATGACCCGCTTGACATATTAATAAATGTCACCATGACGGACCGCCGCGCCGCCGCAGCGCCGTTCGAAGCCGAAGGGTTCTAGGTTCGATTCCTAGCGGGGCAGAAGTTTGAATAATGAGTTTGATGTATGTTTATGTTTTCTTGTCTTTGTGTGTTGTTCATGGCATCCACGACACGGGAAATCCTAATGTTCTGCAATGATTGTGTAGTGTTTATCTATCCATTTAATATATTATTAATGGTGTGAGAAAGTGATTAAGCTTGTCCATCAGGTGGTCCACAAAACAAAGGTATCAGAATCAGAATGTATTCTCAGGAGCAAATCTTCGGCTATAAACAAAACGCACACTCGCTGCTATCTAGCGTTTCTCACACACTGTCTCGTGGCCATTTGTTTAAATTACATTAGCATGTGCGTGTCTCAGCTCTGGAACACTTAATGCGAAGCGATTGATATAATAATATCGAAAGTGTGCTTACAGCTGATCATCTCCTTGCAAGACTTGCCTTGAAGTAAATAAAATATTCCAACGATATTGTTTCCATGCTAAAATTGTTTTTTATTTGATTTTTGTTTTTAAAGCATTCTTTGGAAATTAGAAACAGTCCTGACAAACCACATCATTTTTTCATTGCGTGTTGTTCTTATTGGGACCAACGGAGACAATTATTCGAGTTATTTGGCATCTTCGATTTTCTGTTTGCTATTTAATACACGGGATTCGAGATTGAATAAAATAAAATTAAAGGTCTCTCATTTTTAATTATCAAAAACGTTATTATTACTTGTTAATATCATATTGTTATTTTATTTTTTCTACTTCTAAGTCGGCGACGCGTCGGTTACACTTAAGGTTTTACTGATGACCATGGCTGACGATAACAACTTGTCATCACCTCTCCTACGTTCTCGACTATTTACAAAAAATACATAAAAGTACTTAATATATTATATCGACCGTTGCAGTGTAGCACATGCCGTATTATTTGTGTACGAGGAACACGCGTGGGCGCGTTCGTGATGCGCGCACGCAGATTAAATTGCATTAACGCAATATACGTACACATTAACTGCAATCTATTTGTGTGCGATATTTTTAGCACTGCACTTTGTTATTAGGCTCAAGGAAACAACTTGGATTCAATATCTAGCACTGACTGGTAACAAAAAAAAATTGAACATGTTTTTCTCTGCAAGTATGTAACGATTGTATTAAATTGTTAATTGGCAAAACTAGTGTTCTGTTTGTTGGATTTAAAACCCTTTTTGTTTTATTTTTAATTTGATTGACAACGGGTTAATTCGAATTCGAATTCAAATCAAATGTTTTATTCAATCTAATGCTATCACACACATATCTACGGTCGTATTCACTTCACTGCGCAAGTAGTGCACATACCAATTATTGTAAATACAATACTTAATTACACATAAATTTAATTAAAAGTCAATTAACGGAAATAGGCGCCGCGCTGTGATGGGTGGGCGGAGCTATGCTTTACTATGCTTTACCAAGTGAATCGTTCTGATACATTACCTAACCATAGCAAGTCTAGCTAGGACATTAGTGTTTTCTACTACTAGTATCATATAGCTCAAGTATCATACAGCTCAAGTATCATACGGGCTATTTCGAATCATGGACAATTCACAAATGGATAGTTGACACACTAAATGTTAACTGAGGCTACGGATTCAAGATTCGTACGCTTTTAAAATGACTATTTTCGGAGCCTGCCCCTTTTAGGGGTCTAAAACAACTTGACACCTTGGAAGACAGTAAAGAAATTAGTTAGGTGAAGAAATGGTATCCAAATTTTCAGTTATTACAGAGAAAATCCTAATATTACTAACTATTTAAAGGGTCGTTGTCTACCTAACCAGACAAGTTCACACATCTTTGATAAAATAGATATTTAACTTACGTAAAATTTAAATATTTCTCACAATTTAAATGGTCGTAGTCTAGCAAACTGGACAAGTTCACACATCCTTGACTTTAAGGATAATTCGCGTAAAATTTAAAAGAAAATATACCTCTTACCGGTCGGAGATTCACGAAGATTTTTCAGCGTAGTAAGGCTACAAGAAACAATGTCACAGAGTTCCTCAAGTTAGTTTATTTTCCGTCGAGTGGCGGCGCTAGCCACCGCACCTCCCGCGTAGAGGAAATCCGTAAAACAAAAAGTTTACGATGCACTCTTTGTAGGCGGGAAGCTTGCAGGGTAATTCTTATTTCTTACCTGAAAACCAAATCTTACCATCGGCGATATAATATTATGAGTGTTTTAAGAGTATGTTATTTTCTTTGTCATTATTTAAAGATAAAGTATATTGAGATCTTCCTTCAATTTCTTATGTCACTAGTCAGCTTATCTAATACATATTTTCTTCATAGTTTGTTCAATAGTATACAACGTGTGCCTTGTTACAGAAAGTAAATTTACCACTAAACACAAAAATAAAATTTACGATTACATTGAAGATTTTTGTTAAACTCTTTTGACGTAATTATTAACTTGGTTCATGACTTGGAATTAGTCCATTCAACATCAACAAAAATAGATAAAAGGTCTGTAGAATCTGGTAGAATCATATCAAAGCGGCCTTATTATCGCAATTTAAATCTACGCATACGTCAACAGAAAAACAAAAAAGGTTTTCCTTGATCATTCACGTGCTCTTATTATTGTATAAAAGCTTATACAAATGCATTTCTAATTAAAGAAACATCAGGTAAAGAGATGAATCCTAGCCACCGAACGGGGAACCTATAGCAAATTTTCATTTTTTCGCAGTTTTGAGTTATGAATTTTTAATGAGATCGCGAGAGAGATTAAGAGTCAGAAAGTCATTTCCCAGTAAAGGAGACGAGCGGAAAAAAAAGAGCGCCTCAGTCGTGGCGTTTGTTAATGTAGAGCCAGTGAAAACGCGGCTTTAGGTAAATTTTATTCGATGATGGGTAAGAAATAATGTTTACTTGTGTGAAGAATAACTAATACCTCAATAATTTTCGAGATTAACATTTTTCAACGTTATTTTGATATCTGATTCGTTTTAATCCAACTCACTGGAGTGCAAATTTAATGATCGTATCTTCCAAATTGAATTTGATTGGTCATTATGACCATAACATGATGATATTAATATCAGATTTCCTAAAATGTTAATGAACATGACTATTTGTTTAACAATTTTGGAAATCACATTTTACGATAAACGATTTACGATGAACTGCAGTTCATCCGGGACCACGATCCGTGCAACTGGGTCGAAATATCGGATACAAAATAAATATCGTGAGTACTCGTATTATCGTAGAATGTGTTCAGTCCACGATGAGTTAAGTTTAAAATCTTGAATTTTGGAAATCATTTATTTACCCTAATGTTTAAAAAAACAAAAAATCGTATTTCATGGCGTAGAACTACAAAATAACTGCAATTTTTAAAACACAAGATGTACTAAACAAGCCACTCGAATGTCGACGGTCGCAGCTCCATCGCGGTTTGCCTGGCCGCAGCTCAGACCGTACCTATCTACTCGAGGGCAATCCACATCGTTTCGGTTTCGGGTTGTGTGCCGCTTAACCAAATTTTTTTTTTTTTTTTTTTTATATTTTTTTATTATTATTTTAGTGCAGCTCTCGTTACGAATCCGAGTCGCCTGTGCCCGCTTGAGCGTTGTTACAGTTTTGCGGCGAATATAAATTGCATGTAGTACACTACAAGTTTTTTTAGGTTACCTCAATAAAGACTACGTAACGTCAGTAATGTCAGCGAGCCGAGCGTACTTTTTGTTCTTAAATTGAAAAAGGTCTCTTTAGGGTTTTAAGAGGTATATTCATTATTTTTCTTTTACGGTTTACTAAGCCGGCTTAATGAGATATTTTATTATGATATGAGTGATGCATTGCATTTTATGCTTTTGAAACGCTTTATTTAATAAATGTTAAAGATGTGTATTAATAGGAGTAGTTATTCATTTCATGAGTAGTTTAAATGAAGTTACAATTATATGGCGGAAATAAAATGTTCAACTCCGTTTGTTACTCATTAGTTTTGAGAAAGGGACTGAAGTCCATCCTTCACTCTAAGTCAACCTTAGGGATGGAACTTGTTGAACGACGCACGTGGTTAAATAAGGCGCATAAGGGCTTTTAACATTAATTATAGTATTTTTTTAAATCTAAATCGGACAGTTCATTTTATTACACAAATGAAGAAAAAACTACATTCAGTGTCTAATTCTTCATACATTGCTTTATAAACTAACGCATAATGATGACGTTTTTAGTAAATATAGCAAATTGTGATGAAAATAGTGCGATTATAGGCCCAACTCAGAGTCACTACCAGTATTACTTAAATCGCTCCTTAGTACAGAATTTGTATGGTGATTCTTTACTAAGGAGCTTTTAAAGTAATCGTTAGTGACTCTGAGCTGGGGCTTTAGAGCACTACATTTTGTTAAAATATAGTAACCCCTAGCCCCCTCATTTGAAGGTATTTAGGCTTACCACCTTAGAAGTAAGTTATAAATAAGTTACAAAACAGCGACCATTTAATTATCCATATCAGTGACCATGTTACAAAATTACTCATAGATCTGGTCGCATAAAGTTTTACATAGTTAATTTTAAAACATAAGGCAGGCGTAAAATGAAACCAGTTTAAGGATAAATAATAATTGTGATTCAATGCTAAAACAAATTCTATTTACTATTATTAGTTTTTGAAGTAAAACATCTTTAGCCGCGACTTGAGAGTAACTCAGATTATATTTCGGATGGAAATGACGCTCTTTAACCTGTTGACGCAGTTTCCTCTATTTAAAAATGAAAACCAAACCATAAACAAAACTGTAGTACAGATACATAATTCTATTAAGATTAAATTGTATTTGTGACAAGACGTCTATAGATTAAATAAGTATCACGGGGTAACGAATAAACAATTATAGCGTTATTAACAGTATTATTAACGGTAATTATAGCTTTACATTCGTTTTTGTAAAGTATATTGTTAATAAATATGGGTCAACTGTCATATGAAATTTTTATTTTAAAATAAGTTTATTTTTTTGGGAACACGTGTAACGACACACACGTCAAAGAAGTTTTTCTTCAATCGTGCGTAAAGATTACACGCACACACTTTTTTATTAACATTTGGATAAAAAGTAGTGCCAAAATTGTTTTTCAAATAAGACTTGTCTAAAAATGGACCTACAATCTACTATAAACATCTAATGATGTATGTTTCTGGTGGTTTTAAGTCCACAAACAGACATACAATTCAGACTAGTACTAAAGCAAACGTGAGTGCGTGTTCTACCTCCGACGTCGGGAGATTAACAATAAACCGTTTATAAATTAGCGTACGTATGTAGGATTTACCTGTTTGCCAAATTAGGATTTATACACACCAGCGCGGCGTAAGATTATCTTTGTTTAACCCTTGTTTTGGTGAAATGTATCGCCATGGCTACGTTTTAATTCGGGTTTGTTCTGTGTTATGGTAAGAATTTTTTTAGTGTTCTCTAATATAAAAGAGATAAAATTAATTGGTGTTAAGAAGCTGTATGATAATAATGTCATTGTATCATCTTATTAAGTATCAATGCTGAGTCGAGATATTATGAAGTGTTTTTTCTTTTGGTTTAAAATTTTAACAGTTAAATTAAAAATGGAGAATGGTTTAATTTTACGTTACTTATGTATATTTAATCATCCCTATTACGCGTAATAATCTGATGTAGATTTAATTATTTTATTTTTTATTTCTATTTCCAAATCAAAGTACATGGAAGGTGCTTCAATTCTTATGTACAAGTAAATATCGTTATTACACATTTTAAGGAATTTACTGTCTGCTAATTTAGACCTTTATGATGATTTGATGTTTATGTGTCCAGTTGTTGAATCTGATTCCGAGCGAAGGAATCCATGTATGTTCCTGGGTTAGATAGATTGTATGATTTGTTTTTATGAAGTTGTATTTGTGTATGTTGATAATTATTTTTATTACTCTACTTAGACTTGCATAAATCTACTTAGAAAGTCATAAGATGAATTTCTTTACAATCGACGATAATCCCATTCCATTCTAGTATCAGCAATTTTCCTTTGTATATTATGAAACTATCAACGAAAAAAATATAAGTAATTACATAGATACGTACATAACAATAAGTGGATCAATAAGTGAGTAATCGAACTACATATGTATGAATGATTGAATGATTGAGTGAATGATAACTACCGTGTACCCTCAACGTAGAAAAAAATTCATTTTTACGATTATTCACATTTATTTAATCCTATTAAAACCTCAAGTGGCGTGCGTGACTGTTCTTTGCTATTATCATTGTGCCAACGATGATTCATTAAGGGCGCTACACACGGGTTCTTTCAGCGATACGTTAGCTCGCGTGTGGGGCGCGGGAACGAAGCAACGTGTCAAGTGGTGTGGATACGGCCTTAGGAATAAAATGCAGTTCGGAAAAAATTATCTTTAAGTGCGTCACGAAAAGAATCAGAGAAGTTTTATAGGTAAACGATTAATTGACTATCGTAAAGACCTGTTAAATAGACCTATCGCGGATCGCCTAAAAGGGGTAAGGGGGAGGGGGGTTAAAGTAAAGTCACACGATACTGATAATATACCTTAATATTTTCTATAACATTAAATGTAAGGAATCATATTTAATTTAAATTAATAAGTAAGAGGTTTAATTTTTCATTCATATTTTTTTCTTTTTTTCGGTCGTATCTATACTATTCTCGCAGCAATGACGGATGGCCAAGACCGGGCTATTCATTTAAGTCTCATGTACGGCTTATAATCCATTCAGGCGCACAGCAGCTAAACTCTAGTTAAACGAATTGTTATTGATACTTCACTATGAGTTTTGTTAAAGAAATAAACGTTAATAAGAAACAACGATGTCACGCAGATATAATATACTGTATTCTTTTGTAAGTAGTATGAATAGTAACTACCTAGATTTTTTGAAGCTTCATCAATTCTGAATATTGGAGCCGTCTCTTGCCTGTGCATATTAAAATAAGCTGTTACAATTAAATTTATCTTCTACCTCTGTTAGCTGAACAGTGAACACCACTGATAGGTGAACGAAGCATTGCAAACTGTGAAAGGTTTTAAACTGTGTAAGGTGTTTCGGATGTAGTAACGTGTCAAAAAGTCAATGAAGGGGGTTTCAATAACGTTTTTGGCGGCAACTCTTCTTATGATTGCATACTAGAATGGTTTAACCAGATAGATTTTATTTTTGTGTAACATCTAGGACACCGTGTGAAGTCACAAGTGTGTTGTACTGTTTTCGATTTAGCAAAGGCTCCCATTATACGGTTAATTATTTAAACGTTAATGCGCATGTATTCTTAGTATCGCTGAAAAATACTAGCTATTCGCAGGCATGTGTTACCAAGTTTATCATCAAGATTACAGGTTTAAGTATTATAACGGGTGCTTGTAAAAAAAATTATAAATGTTTATATAAACAAGGAAAAAGAAATAAATACATGTGTTTGTGTGCAATAATGCTTCTAAATGCAAGGAGTACTCACGATTTTTACATTTTATACCCTCCGAATGTTGTGTGTCGTAATATGGTACTTACGAAAGGAGAACAGGATAAGGTTGACAGGCTAATCTGACATTATTGTAAGTCAAAGTTTTGTTCTCTATTTTATGCCGCAGACTTGCTAAGTAGAAATATCGAAATGAAATACAAATATTATGAGTACTCATTGCATTTAAATATTAATCTTTAGTCACATGTATTAGGCAACACACACCGCAAAATTAGGTTAACTGATGACCTTATTAATCGGTCCAGGTGCATCGATACCTGCTGTTTCAATTTACTAACACAGCTCCGAATTACCAATGCAATCCTAATCTCTTAATCGAATGAACGTTCGCCACGCCTGTAACCTTTATTGGCTGCCAGTTACACCGAAAAGAGCATATTATGCATATTTTTTAAAGAATGCGTTGTTTCTCTAAATATTACAAACTGGTCAACAGATACGATTTTTAAATTGCATTGTAGTTATTTAAATGAATGGATGAGATTTTTTTATTAACGTTTTTTCAGTATGAAATGGAGGTTAGCTGGTCGTCTGCTACTAGTGGGCCACTTGTCCAAATACTACACTACACTCGTCAAAATTATTCACATTAACAAGCGAGTGTGATATTATGATTTTGATGGTGTTGAACATTTTTTTGTGTTAAGCGACAGATATATGTATTTTTTTCCAAGAATTAGGCTTCTTCTTGTCACAGATATCACAGATGAATGTTAGTATGTTAGTGATCTCCATAATCCTGTAATAATGTCAAAAAGGAAAAACGCTCCCATGATGTAGCACATTCCTGTACTGGCATTTACTATTGGATGACTTGAGTGCCTGTCTCTCTAATAAATGCTATATTAAAATTTTCATATTTAGTTGAAAATATTTTTGTTCTCTTTCCTTTTCTTGCTTGTCAGGTGACCTTTGACATGAACTTCTAAAATAAAATAAAAAATTTTACTAACATTAAGTTCGGTGTGAATGGCGGTCACAGCTATCTCTTCGTATCCAATACGCCACTAACATATTTCTGTTCGGTTCCACTATGCAATAGAAAACAGTTAATGAACAAGAATGGCTCGCAAATGTTTCCATTGTCCGATTTAGTTTATATAAATTAAACATGGTGTCGCATCGAGAGGTATAGGTACCTACTTACGAGAAAGTGTGCTATAGTTTTGTCGCACCTATATGGCGGCACTATCATATTCGGACCGTTTAGGTACTCTAAGCTAACTATTGCTATCTCTTTCTAACATTTATATGACCCTTCACTAGACATCTTTAACCATACAACTTAAAAGATAACAATTTCATTTTATTAAAATTTATAATCAAAAATATATAATGTGCTATAGTTTTGTCGAGGGTCGTACTTCAAGATTCAGAAAAAATAAAGATAAGTATAAAAATTTCTGATGCCAAAAAGCTGAATCTCCATTAAAATATCCTTCAACTTATACGCGATAATTTGCAATACCCGTAAAACGAAGCACATCCAACATATCAGTTCAAAGATTCCAATTTGAAACTGCACCGACCACTTCACATATCGGCGTCAACGAGCTCATTAATCGAATCTCCAATTAATATCCGCGGAATACTTCAGTTAATGATACCGTATTCACTCTATTTTTTAACCGACTTCAAAAAAAGGAGGAGGTTCTCAATTCGACTGTATTTTTTTTAATGTTCGTTACCTCAGAACTTTGGACTGGGCGAACCGATTTTGATGATTCTTTTTTTACTCGAAAGCCGGTGGCTGTCATGTAGTCCCATATAAATTTTATTGAGATCTGACAATGGCATCCGTGATAAAACCATGTAAGTCTTAAATTTGTATTAAGTAAGCGCGACAAATGGACTAATAACTCATAATAATATCACGCCAACCGACTTCGATGATTCTTTTTTATCGAAAGCAGGTGCTTGTCACGTAATTTCATATAAATTTTAACGAGATCTGACAAGTAGTTTTAGAGTAACTTTGAAGTCGGTTATTTTTTGTTAGTAAAATTTAGATTATAATAAAACAAGAACACTAAGCTTTTTGAGGATATATGTATTTTGAAATTATAACAAAAACATTTCGCCTTTTCAGAAATAATAGTGTATCCCTGCTACATTAATAGCTATTGGCCTTATTTTAATACCTCATAATTTCATGCTTGACTACAAGCCTGATAGTAAGTGGCGTAATCCACATACGCAACGAATATGACACCATATACAATCATCTGTTAAATATTTTTTACGTCTTTCGCTTGCAGATACAAACTGATTTATTCTTGGCCAGCAAAACATGGGTGATGGCTTCTGATGTTGCCGATGTATATGTATAGAGGCGTTGTATATGATCCCGTTGATTGTGATAATATCCGTGATAGTGGTAGTGCTGTTATTACCTATTATTATTATTCTGATCAAATATTTAAAATTACCGGTAGCACGAGCAGGTGGTATGAAAAATATGATAAAACCAACATAAAATACTATAAGTCCAAATCATCCATCCAATATCCATCACTATATACGTACGAAACTTTACAAGATGAAAATGTATGTATATTTTTTTTCACATTATGTAATCTCCAAACATAATTAATTTATTATTTATAATTTATTATATGTATATTTAATGTATAATTTATTATATATAGTATACATATATAAAACATCCAATACAGCAACATTAAAGTGAGTACAAGTTGCCGTACGAGCTCATCTCATTAGTAATGTGGGTGACGTGGTAACGTGACGTCATTACCGATCAATTTCCCGAGTCAAAGTGAATGGTTCGTTTTAATGAGCATAGTGAATAATTATATTTCCTTTTCAAGTAATATATTTTCTTTTTAAACTTTTAATTCCATTGAGAGGGACTCAGTCTATCTTTTGACGTGCTCATTATTACGTTAGTCGTAATAGCCTATGTATGGATATAATTTTTTTAACTTTGACTTAAAATGCAAATTAAATGTATTTTTAACCGACTTCAAAAAAGGACGAGGTATTCAATTCGATTTTGATGATTATTTTTTTAATCGAAGGCTGGTGCTTGTCATGTGGTCCCACTTAATTTGTGGTCACACATTTGAGCTAGATCTGACGAGTAGTTTTTGAGTTATTTTGAAGTCGGTTATTTTTCATCAAGAATTATTGCTTTAAATATCCCGCACAAAGGTTGGAAACCTTATCTGGAAATGACCATTTTTTTTGTCATAATTAATGTTTTAATGTTCGTTATTATCATTAATGTCACGCTTGTATCGTGCACATTATCCTCTAGCCAGCAAATTCTATACTTTAAAACCAAAATGATTCATTCTTTCATTTATGATAATATACAAAATGAATTATATCTTTAAATATGGGTTAAAACTTTGTTTGTAATAAAAACTAAAAGATTTTTGACTGGTGTTACACAACGACAGTTTAAATCTACTTCAGTAGTAATCGCCATTATCATAAAGTATAATTAAAACTATTCATGTAAGTTCCACATCATTAATACTTAACACATTAAAAGCAACATAAAAGTGCCTATAACATTTTATTGCTTAATAACACGTCATCGAAACTTCGCCCATTTATCGATTTGACACGATTTCCCAAACATATCAACTACCGCCACCCCAAGTTTAACATAATACTAAAAGCGTGCATTCAAAAGCCACCGCTAAGTCTTTTATTTTAGGTATACAAATTGTAGAACAAATGTGGTCCAATAATACTACCTTGTGAAACGCCGTATGCCCTACCCAAAGAAATCGTCCAAGTGTTTTTCCCTTCAATCACATTTCCACATTTCCTGACCATATCCGGCTTTATTTTCATATTTGAAAGCTTTTGTTCTGTTTAGAAAGTAGTGCATCAGTTAAGGCAAAGCATTATATTTTTCTTGAGTATTTTATTCTGTACAATACAGAAAAACGTATTTAGTACATGTGTTAGTATCAAACACTGATAAAACTGGATCGAATCATTGGGGATATTTTAATCAATTACTCTAGATTTACATATATTATTAGAAATTCAGAAAAAAACTAATAAATAAACAAAGATTTTTATTGATTGTACGGTGTACCGATAATAATTTTATTATTGTATCGAATGTAATATTTCGATGCAATCAAATCTCTAAATAATTATGAGAGTATATCCATATAAGTTAAGCCATAAAAATTCTCGTTCACATAAGAAAATTCAGCGTCTTGACAAATTATACCTAAATACTTTCTTGCAAACTGAAAGCATGAAGTGCGTCCTTAAAGAGCTAACTGTCACACACACAATGAAGGCTGAATGCCTCAAGAAAAGCGAAATTATGCTCTCCAGCGTAAAAATAGAAACAAAATAAAGGGAAAAGCATAACCGAGGTCGGGGTAACAGAAACAATTCAGAGAGTGCACCCATACACGGTCGCATTGTGACACACGTCGGGTCATGCGATTCAGTCGCACTCGCACAAAACAGCACAAAACATTCATTGTCTCGTGAATAGGGCGCTTTATATTGTGTACGAATAAATTTTTTTAAGAACGCTCTCCTTTTCTATTCTTTTTAAAAATGGAATGTGTTCTGGGTAGCGTCGTGTGAACATTTTAAGTGTATTGCTGGCGTGTGGTTTTCTTTTTTAATTTAAACAAATGCGTTCCGTTGTAGGGTTTTGTTGCGAATGGAAAATGTATTGGGATTACACGTGGTTTATATGTGTTTTGTATTACTGCTGTTGTATAATTTTGATCTAATATGTTAAAGTAAAAGACATTGTTTTGCTGTAAAAAGGTACATGCTATTACATTTGTTGTTTCTTCAATACTCTTTGGAAAATTCTTAAATATAAACTACGTTATCTATACTAATATATAAAGAGGAAAGATTTGATTTTTTGTTTGCATTGAATAGGCTCCGAAACTACTGAACCGATTTGAAAAATTCTTTCATTGTTGGGAAGCTACACTATCCCCGAATAACATAGGGTATATTATATTTTCAAAAAAATTAGGGATCCTTAAAAAACTCCAATAATGTAACCCAAGGTGTAAAAAATAAAAAATACCGAAGCAAAGCGAGGGCGGTTACTCATTATAAAATATTATGGTATTGGATGGCTTTGTAGCCCAGTTGGTGATCTTATCAATGATAAGAGAAGTTTATTCTCAGGACATAAACTGTACAGTCACAGTTGACACAGATAAATCTTGGTGCAAGAAGCAGCATTTTCCCTCAAATTTTAACCCTTGTAACTTATTTCATCATAACGAATGCGTATTGCAACCTTTTTGCACCTTGCGCTATTTCTAGGAATATTACCCACAAGTCAAACACAAAATTTTCTCATTGGCCAACTAACAAGCGTCAAAGTTTCTCGAGCAGCAATATCTCACTAATATTTCTCTCGTTGTATTTTCTATTTTACTTGCACTTCAAGTGATTGCACGGTGTGCTTTTGGCGTGGATGTAAAAATGTTAATTGTGGCTTTAGTTTACTTCTGCAGTTGGTTTAGAAAATTTTCGGCAGGTATGGATGCAAAATTAACAAAAAATTAATTAACAAAAAAATTGACATTTTCCTGTTAATCTCAGAACCGATTTTAACAGTGGGTTTTACTGATGTAACCCTGATGTAACAAATGATTATTGGAATCATTTCACGAATTAAATAGGTTTATAATTTTAAGAAAGACTCGTCCAAACATTTTTTTGAGTGTGAGTACTAAGCCATAGGTTTACCGAAGCCGTAATATACTGCGAGTGCTTACGTCTCCGTAGCAAAAGTGTACAATAAAAACTCAACCTGCAGATCGGAGCACAGGCAACAAAACATCTCACGAAGATCGTCGTCCACTCAAGTATTTCATAAGACAAGAGATTCGTCGTCTCGAGGACTCGGAGTTTGTTCAGACTCTCCACTACTGCAAGAATAGGCTTCCCGTGTTTAGTTTCATGATTTGAAACTCCCGGAATTGTTAATTATGTCCAGCGTTTATTCCGTGATCTCACAGACAAAACAGAAATGAAAATATCGTAATCAATGCTTGGTTGGTTTCAACCCATTGATGGCTCACTCTGAAGATGCCTAGAGGATACTCCACCACGCTGCTCCAGTGCGGATTGATGGAAAATGCTCTGGCTGGACTGCACAATGCAATATGGTCTAAGATCCCGCCATAGAACGACCTTCACAGAGCTGGTTAATGGATGAAACCTATTTTATATTAAATTTAATATGTCCTTAAATATATTGCATATGGGTTGCCTAAAAAATTTCAGTCCAGGATATGATTAATTAATAATTTAAAAAAATATTTTTTGTTTAATATTTCACCGGTTTGGTTAATAGACAAATTCCATACCAATCGAAAGTATGAAGTCCATGGAATGTGCAAACGTGAGGTTGCCTATTTTTTTCCCGTCATAACACTCGGGTTGCCAGGTATAAACAGGTAAGTCGATACTAGTAACTTGCACCGGTCTGGTTAATGAATGAAAGTTATATGAAAATAAAGATTATTTCATTACGAACACGGTGGTATAAGGTTGTCTGCCAAAAATCAGTCCTGACTTCCGGTTGTCGAAGTTTAAAAAGTGAAAAATTGCTGCGAGTAAATATGTGAGACTGAGAGGTCGCAACCAACCATCTATGCTATGCTATATCCAACCATGCTATTAGTTTTTTAATTATTTCAGATTATTGAGGTAATCATATCCTGGACTGAAATTTTTTAGGCAACCCCTAAGCAATATATTTAAGGACATATTAAATTTAATATAAAATAGGTTTCATCCATTAACCAGCTCGGTGAAGGTCGTTCTATAGCGGGATCTTATACCAATAGATTTCTCCAAAATGTTCTCAGACGTGTGTTATCCTACCAATCCACATTTAGCCTGTGCGTGGCGGAATATATTACTTCTCATTGTAAAAGAAAACTTGAGCCTAGTATTGGGACAGTTATGATAATGATAAAAATAATGATTAACATTTCTTTCATAATTACCATAACTTAGTAGAAATACATTCAGTGAATCGGTTGCATCATGCTATACAAAAACCAAATTATTAAGCAACGAGTAACCGCCCTGCCGCCTTTGCTTCGGTTTTCTTATGTTTTTACACCTTGGGTTACATTATTGGAGTTTTATTAAGGAGCCCTATTTTTTATAGGGATAAACCCGGGGATAGCGTAGCTTCCCAACAGTGAAAGAATTTTTTCAAATCGGTTCAGTAGTTTCGGAGCCTATTCAATGTAAACAAACAATCAAATCTTTCCTCTTTATAATATTAGTATAGATAAACTTCAATTTACTGTCTCCAATCTCATGATAAACAAGTGATAAATATCCGTTTACAAGTAGATACCCGAGTAAAAATAATATTTACCGTTAGACTATGAAATAAAGTTATGATTTAAGGCTCACTCTTAGCCAATGCTTCATCCTTGCTCCAATATTAATGTAATAAGCGGATGCAAGCGCTCTAGGCTAGATGATTGAAGTCAATATTGGATTTATCAATAGTTTTCTTGTTCACTCAGTACGCTTACTTCTTTACTTGTAACTAATTTATTAAACACGAGTAACTGCCCTCGCTTTGCTTCGGTTTTCTTATTTTTTTACACCTTGGGTTACATTATTAGTTTTATTAAGGATCCCTAATTTTTTGAAAATATAATATAGCCTATGTTACTCGGGGATAGTGTAGCTTCCCAACAGTGAAAGAATTTTTCAAATCGGTTCAGTAGTTTCGGAGCCTATTCAATGCAAACAAAAAATCAAATCTTTCCTCTTTATATATTAGTATAGATAGCGTTACATTTACTGTACCTAATGTTTATTTCTTAACCCCCGACGCAAAAACAAAGGGTGTTATAAGTTTGAAGTTTCTTTGTGTCCGTCTATGGCATCATTCGGTTAGGAGCCGAATGGACTGATTATGAATGGACCAATTATCATCAGGTGGCTCTACTACTCATGATAATTTTATTCCTGGTCGTAAATTAGTCGATAATTATGTCGATCGTTAATTATGTCGAAAGGCAAGTCTATACCAAAAAAATACTGTTTAGTCAATACGCACTTTACTACATCCATCCATCCATCCATCCATCAGCCCTTTGAGGTCCACTGCTGGACATAGTATACTACAACGCAGTGTGATGTCACTGTCAAATCACTAAACCAATCAGACCTGATAATAGGCGACGCGAAAGCTCTCGGTGGAACAAGCCACTAGGCCCTAGGTCCTAGGGTATCATGCAGAGGAGTCACTGGTGTCACTGACTATGAGATTTCGAAGCCCCATATGCAAATGAGCTGACTAGAGGATTGTGGGTATCCCAATTAAACAATATAGATAGGTACATTATGCCCTTAGAAATCAACCAAAAAAATCCGTTCATAAAAGAGCTACAATACACACATGTTTATCTTTTGTTTCACTACACCAATTACATTGGTTCAATACACGAAGGCATTTTAACGCTGTATGTCAAATGTCAAGCACTTCTGACAACAACAAAAGCGTGCGTATCGTCTTGTATTGACAGAGCGACTACGAGCAGAACGGTCAATTGCCTGTTCTTACGGTCTTCATCGTCGGCGCGCTAGTGACATATCTACCTCTTTTTTACATTACAATATCATTGGGGTATCCCGCATAACCTGCATCCTTTAACTGTTCGGATATCTATAACTAAACATTTAACTCACCTTATTTCACATACATATACACATTACGCCCTATTGCTACATTTTAGCACCATTTTTTTTCACTCAGAAACCCACACTTAACTCATTATCACACAAGCAGCCATTTAAAATCAGCCACATTTTCAGCACGTTACGTGTTTCGTTGACATTGTCGAAATCTCGAGCGAAGTAAACGCAATTTGAGTGCAAAGTGCAGTTTCAAGGATAATGAGTGAGAGGAAATTGTTACCGACCTCTCTTAAGGCCCTTACGTATCGTCCGTAAACACTAGTTAACGTAGAAATCCACAGAAATACAAAAGGAGAGGGATATTTAAAATACTAGATATCCTAATAATATTTTTGTTAGTTTTAGCGCGAGAGTTCGTATGGATGTTTGTAACTTTTTCACGCAAAACTAGAATTTTCATTGATAAAATTTTGCACATAGGTAGACTATGATAAGGAATAAGATATTTTACGAGCACTTAAACTAAACAAACGTACAAAAGTATAGTCTCAGCTATACTATGTACAGTCGGCAAAAGAATTAGGTATACAGGGCACAGGACACGTACCTATCTCATGTATGAGTAAGAGTAGAAAAATGTTCGAAACACACAAAATTACAAACTCATAAGTTTTCCTAAAATTTTCAAAAACAATTATTGTCCAATTACGATTTACGATCACTGGGAGTACCTACACTCTTCATAGTAATTTCATCATAGTTTGCAGTCAAAATATTTGCCCTAAAGCACAGCCTAAAGTAAACGGATAGTATAACAACTCCGTTATTCTCGTATTTTTGGCGACTCAACCCTTTGTTCCGACGTGTGTGTTCAGGGAAGTCATTAATTTTTGAGGTAGTATGGAACGGGACTCATTTTTCGGGAAGGGTTGTTAAAAAATTTAGACCCCGTTGAACAATAGTTGGTCTCTCAAATAGAATGTTTAACGCTCACGTGAGTCCCACACGATGTAATGTATAATCCCTCTTCCTCTCCGAATGAAATCCCTTGTCAGATTGTGTATTTAAGCCGGAAAATCTACATTGGTGTTTAAGGTCTCATGACATTAAGCGTTTATGTGTGCAATTGTACACGTTTGGAATAATAGGTTACTTTTGAACGAATGTCTGTCTGTTTAAAATTTGGGATGGCAAAAGTTTTTAACTATGCTTCTTTCGAGAAAAATTTAAAATGTGGAATGAAGTTATTTTTTATGGTTCCGAACAAAGAGGGTGCTAACATAGGTGAAACGTAGTTGTTATGAAATGAAATGAAATGAAATAATCTTTTATTCATGTAGGTATCACTGATACACTTATGCACGTCATTTTTTTAATTTACCAGCTTTTCGCAAAGGTGCTTTGTCATGGAGGAGAAGAAAAGCCGTAAAGAAACTCCTCAGCACATCTTTTAAAAATAAAACTTATATTTATTACAAAAATAGGTATTCTCTAACCTGAGCAGAACTGGTTGCCGAGCTGGTCATTTCCAAGCATCTTTATCATTTAAATAATCATCTATGTTATAATAACCCTTGCCTACTAGTTGAATTTTTACACGTTTCTTAAAAGATTCCACCGGTAAGTCACGAATTGGCTTTGGGACTTTATTATAGAATTTTACACCGAGTCCCATAAAAGAACGCTGTACTTTAGCAAGACGGTACGAAGAGGTAGCCAATTGATGCATCCTTCTTGTTTGTCGATTTGATCTGATATGTTTAATCTACTGTATTTTTATTGTAGATTTTAGATTCCTGTGTGGTATTTACTAAACCATAATTTATTTCTAATAAAATATAATAAGCCCTGGTAATAATTAGCGTAGTAGTTCAAAATTTAAACTCAGGGTAGGTACCTACTCGATTCAAATTTGTTACGCACCAAAAAATGTTTGCTATTACTGTATCAATGATTGTAGTGACAGTCAGGACCTATGATTTAGGTAAGGGGAGGGGGGAGACTAGAGGGGAGACCAGAGCAAATCATGATGAAATGGGACAATTATAGGTTGTAATAATAAATATTTTAATAAAACCTGCTGTTGTTATTGTGAAAGTGACTATTAGTTGTAACAATAAGTAACTATAATGGAGGCCATACACGATCAAGTGTACTTTATAAAGCGTCAAGCGGACTTGACGTGGCATCCAGTATACTTGATCGTGTATGGCCACGGTATAGCTATCCGGCCATAATATATCAATCTCATGCACACTGGATGGCGCGTCAAGTCAAACTGCAAATTTGACAAGTCAAACTGCAGACTTGATCAAGTACACTTGACCGTGTATGGCCTCCATAACACAAATACTTACCTTCTCTTACTATTTATGAGATAATCGACATTTTACAAGAGTCATACAGCAAAAATAATACAATTATGAAACCAGATACAAAACTGGTCGGTATTAACCCTATCACAAATCTTTAAAAAACAAAACCATCGTATAAAATAAGAAATAATATTTTGACTGCTTTTAATTAAGTAGGATCACAGGAATTGACTGTACCGATGTTCTAACGTTTATGTTTCGAACACTGGGCGCGGAGAGAGTGGGGTAAGGGGGCCCGCAATTAAAATTATAATTTTTGGCAAACGCTCTGTCCCTTGCGATGTGTATCCGTATCTTTGACTTGTTCCGCCGGTGATGAGGTGTTAGTACACTGAGATATTAGGAGAAAAAATGAAGGCAGATACGTAGATACCAAAGGTATCTCCAACGTATTGCCAGTTAATGAAGAAGAAGCATAATAAGAAAGCTAAAGACCAATTTATTGTGCACTTAATTAATTAATATCGGTTTGATATCAACTGACCTATGTCAGCGATGCAGTGCTGGTGCAACGTTGTTCATCCATTGTTATTCGTTAAAATAAAATAGTGAAATGAGAAATCCTTCTAAATTTGCCAGAAAATAATATATTATTCTGTAAATACATTAATAATGTATTCATTTTTTTAGTTGTAATATAATTAAGTGACATATTTTTCATTGATAACGTATCCGCCAGCCTTACTGCTAATCGTTTTACTACTTACAGAAAGTCGTCTTATAGAGTTCAGAAGTATGGAAGTACAGAGAAATTGTAAAGATCCATTGTATTTTGTCTTATCAAAACTTATCTTTTTCTTTTTCAACTCAAAATATGTAGCTACTGAAAATCAAATATAGTACCGAAATAATAATATAATTTATTTCTATAAGTATGTAAGCTGCAAAAAACACTTTAAAATCACGTGTTGGTGCTGGTATGTATGTATGTTGCTATATACTTTTAATTATTGTAGTGCATGTTTCCGTTGTGGGTGGAAGGGAGGTGCCACGCATGTCTTAATAGTAGGTATATATCATTACATGTTAACCGCGGATTGTTGCAAAGTAGACTAATACTAACTTAATAACTTTAAAAAGCTTCTCTCAGTGTATCACTAGGCGGAACTTGACTTCCAAAAATACGTACCTTCTAGATTTGGACGCCCCGAATGTCATTGTGCTGTCGAGTTCACCCTTTACGATATTTAAATATTCATTTTAACTCTTTAATTATACCCTGTGCATGTGAGCCGCCTCTCATTTTACTTTACTCTTTGTTTCAAGTTAAAAAAAGAAGATTTGGCAAGAGTTTTTGTGACGCGAAGTGCTTTATGTTAATCTGAAAGAGAAACATTCTAGGCGTAACATATACAGTTGCGGGTGAGGATGATAAATATTGATGGTTGAAACCTGCAGGAAGTTTGATGAAGTCATTTAAATATTCAAATATTTTATATCTACTGATGTTTTACAAACAGAACTATATTTTGAAAAATATTTTGCAAAAGAATATTTAATTTACCAGACATAATTATTTCACACGTTAAGCACCGAACGTTAAGCAACTACACCTCAGTAGAATATTAAGTGCACGTAAAGAGAAAATTCAGTAGACCCCAACCTCCCCATGCTAAGGTGCATATAAGTGTCCCATCAACTAACAGTTTAACGCGTAATCAAATTCCCTGCTCTCTTGCTACTCAAGACAACTTGAACATTTTCTATCGTATCTTATACGGAATAAGAAATGCAACAATATGACAGGCGTTCTGTTAACACACAAAACGTATATTGTGGAAAAAAATTGCATGTGTTCAATGTCAAATATTCAAAATTGAAATTAATAAAAATTTAAACTAATCATTGGTTTAACTGATATACTGCCATAAGAAACTGCATAAGAAACGAAGAAAGAAGAGTTTTTTTCTTGCAATTACCTGGCACATTTTTTATACAATTATATAAAAAATCTAATATCAAAAGAAACAATAATAAGAAAGATAAACATATAAATTCACCTCGCATTTTTCTTAAAAATATGGCTATGTACGCTTATCCATAATCTCTATTTTGCGTTTTATGAAGGCAGTCGCTTAAGTTTGAATTAGAATCCCACCTTATTTTCGATCGAATTAATGCCTTCTTATTCGTATCTGTTTAAGAGCCTACTTTACTTAATTTTGCCACAATAATAACTCCTGGAGGTTAATTAATCAAGTCGAGTAAATTTTCTTTAACACTCAAGTCTCCTAGGTGCATATAACATTGGGTAACAATTTTATACTTAATCAATTTACGGGTCGCTCTTCGCCTCCACGAGGACGTCCTAGAGGTAAGCAAAGCCGCACACTGCTTCACACTTTTTTTAATAAAACATAATTAAATCGTTTTACCTAATGTACTGCAGTTTGTACAGTTAATTTGTCTTTGGTACTTTAGGATAATAACGTACTCTATATAAATAAAAGTTGTTTGAAAGTTTTTGAAAATAAATAGGTGTCTAGGTGATATTTTATCAAATATTCTGAATATATTCAATTATTCACTTACTATGGATTCAAGGATAACGCGGCCTACTGTAATGTTTTTTTTATTTATTTTTTCATAACCCGTTTATTACATTTTCTATGTATATAAAATATTGCAATACAATTTTTAACTACTTCCATTTATTAATTGAGATTAAATTAGTTTAATTTTATGACAATGCAATAATAATGCTAGCCTTAAAACCCAACAAAAAAGCCTGATTACCATTAAAATGTTTTATTCATTTGAAGGAGAAAGTAAAATATTTAACTGTAAAAATACAATGAGTAAAATTTTACGTTTATTTATTATTTTTATTTGTTCCATAACTACGCAGTTTCTATACACAGTGCAGTGTGGCAGTAAGGCAGGGCGGCGTCAAACAAAGTTACGTCGAGCCGTGATTACTGTTCGTGCACTATACACAGCGTTTTATTGCTTCCACTCTACTTGAACTCATATATTTTTCCTAGCAAATAAATACATTTTAACGGGACTGAGATTACCTATTTAGTTTTTTTTTTATCGATATAAAGACCAATACTAAAACTGTAAGATGATGCAGCGTCCACAGGTCTGTCCCTACATTAAAAGTTTAAATAAATATTTTAATGCATATGTAGTGACTTAAACATTATAAGTACTATTATTTCTTCTGTGCTTAAACTCGAATCAAATATACCACGCTAAAATAATAGCAAAACAATATTTAAAATTACTAACTTACTTTATTGTACAAAAATCCTCATCATATCCCCTGACTATTCCATTGCCGAGCTCTATTATTCTACATTATAACAATTATTACAGTGAATGGCATGTAAGTTTTGTCACCTTGTTTAACTTTACTGAACCATTATAATAAGCCAACTTCTGTATCGAATTTAGTCTCTTGGGGAGATAAAAGTTTAAATCCTGATGCTATCAGAGCTTCATACATTTAGTTATCTGATATTTGTATACCGAGAGAATCGTGATATAAGTAATGAAAAAAATATGTTATTGAGGATATTACATTAAATTAATTTCTTGTTGTCTGTTTACTTGCAACAAACAGCGATAAAAATAGACAACCGCCATGAAGGTGGCTGGCTACACACGTAAACAAAAATCCATTATTATTCATCTACGAACTGACAGCATAGTCAATGTCTATCTTATTTCTTTTATAATTATTCACGCTGCCTCCTTAAGGGTGGCTTGCCCCCGCCTCCCCCTGGGGATCGAGAACGAGAACGTCTTCGGTTTTTGCGGCGTTTGTTTCAAGTTTTTTAGGGGGTAAACCCTTTCCTGAACATGACAGGAATTGGATCATTAAGCAAGCCTAGCTGAACTTAATACGGGTCCCTCACGGAGTCGTGTACAACCCCATGAATAATATATTTTCGCGCTTTTCACAGGGTTAATTTTAAAGAATTTTAGTAATTTAAAGAAGTATGTTGTTTATGTTTTATTTATAAAGAAACATTGCTGGCAGTTTATAGTTCTATGACATTATAATATGTATACTAGTAATAACAATACGAAATAATGTTAACTAATCACTTTACTAATAGTACTAAACGCAACGTAACTAAACTATCTCACATAATACGGACAAGAAAAATTTATAAGTAACAGACAGTTGATTGTGATTCTAAGTTCTCACTAAAAAAAGCCCTGGGTTCATAATAAAACCAAGTAGAATTCTAAGTGAGTGAAAGTTGACTCATTATTCAATTTATATTCAACCAAAAACTTGAGATAAAACTTCCATTTGTTATGTAAAAATTTATTAATTAATAAGTTTGTCATATAATTGTCTCGGCCGAGAGTTAAATTTTCAATAGAAAATTATTAAATTATTATTTTTCAATTCATATGGATGTAAATATATATCTGGATTAATGGATAGTAACATCTACGAATACTCGTAACCAATTTTACTTTTTATCATTTTGTGTGTTTGACTTTATGCGTTTTTGGCCTTATGAGTACAATCCGCGCAAACCACAGTTCAAATCATTCACAGAAATATTGGTGATCCTTAGGGCTTTACTGTGCCGTCGAGCCCCAGTACTCTAAAAACGGAAATATGGGTTATTAGAAGTAACTTAAGATAAGCTTCAGTAGCTTTGACAGGACATGAGATAAATTTCTAAAAATTCCAGCAATAAATCACTTGTTATTAATAAGTACTCTCTGTGGTCAAAATTTGACAGTAAGTGTTAAAGAATCACTTCACATTGTCATGTGATTATTATGCGTGTGTGTGTCCAATGCGTTCTAGTGTGTGTAGTTTTTATTTTATTTATTTTAATGTATTTCTAATTCATATTATAAAATACAAATAGTAGCTTACAGCACTCCTTCTCCATGTAAATTTTAACTCTGTCCAATTTTGTACTCAACCTCCCACGTAAATGTCGTAAAAATTACAAAGGTTTTGCGTCAAATATTTAATTAAAAATAAGTAAGTAATTAACACAAAACAGCTTCAATAAGCATAGCTTCTCCCAATGTAAAATTAAGTACTTAAACACAAAACTAAAAAAACCTAATTCATATCCATTAGCGAAAATCAGAAAAGTGGTTTGCGTTAATAAAACTACACCGTGTCTCGAGGCATTCAGAACTCAATATGAACCAGACCTAATCAATTCAAAAGGGGAAAACGGGGCAAAACGAACACACGCATCTGACTGCTTATGAAATTATATCGTGAAAAATCTACGGTTGGGAATGTCGAGGAATAAATTATGCTTCTTTTTTTTTTTTGGCTGCAAGCAGTTCGTCTGAGACGTAAATGGGTTAGAAAATTGAATGAGTAAGCCTCAACCAGGTTAGGTTTGAATAAGTATGAGTGTATGGAGTCGTTGTACATCTGGTTTTATTTGAACGTTCGTTTGTTGATTCTGTTTGCACATTGAATCTCGCTTCGCGGAAGCTTTTATGAATGTTTTCGCAGTCAATTTATTGGAAGTAGATTAGCAAAGATTGAATTCTGTGTTTGAATTATTTTCTCAGTTAAAGATTGTAAAGGATACAAAAATAGTTTTGAATAGATGCATTCTAAAATGTAAATATACGTAGATAGTAGAGAGAGTTTCGGTAATAATACAGTTTCAAATATAATAAATTATCGAATTTGCTGCGATCCATCCATGACCCACTGTTGAGCATGGGTCTCTTCTCATAACCCACCACGCTGCTCCAGTGTAGATTGTTGGAGGTTTTATTTTCTAGACCAAGAATTGGAAGTTTTCTCGCTCGCTAAATCCGATGTGGCTTAACAACTGGGACCGGCGGCTTTACATGCTCTCCGAGAGTATGGAAGTACTTAAGACATTTTTGCCACTGTGTAAAAGAAACACTCAAGTGGTCACTCATCCAACTCACATAGAATCGACTCAAGTTGCCGCGCTATGAGCGCTTCGCTTTTTCACACACCTCATATCAAAAACAACATAGTTTAAGCCTTACATAAGTGCTTCACTTATTATTATTAATCAGTATGCTAATTATATTCTGTTGAATTCTATCAAAACTGTTAAACGAGACTAAACATGAACAACCATTATTATCTGTAAAGTAACAGAACAGAAAGTATAAGTAACATGTTCTGCAATCACAATGAAGATCCGTCAACATTCTGCGATTTCAGCTTGCATAAAATATTTTCAGTTAAGTCAACCACATTCATTTCACTCAAAGAAACCCGATGCATTGAACATCCTTGCCGTTCGTAATACTCTTATCTCCTGTCACTAACGATGTCTACATCAAAGATTTCCCTCCACATGTGCGGAGACTAATGAAAAGAGTCTGATCTGTCGATGCCGAGACGTAAGATAGGAAAATTAAAATGTCTAGACTGTGGGACGTTTTGTTTCCTTGAGACATTTGTTGACTCTTGGCTTTAATGTATGGATCTCTTTCAAGTTACATTTTAATATTTATTTTTCCAAGAGCATTGGTTTTAATCTTTTTCTTTGTGTTCGTCTTCGGATCTGTATATTTAAAGGTATAAAGTAGGTACAGGTAGCGTTAGGTATTAAATGTCTACGAACTAATTTGTATAGAAAACTTTGGCGAAACTCTTCAAAGTAAAAAGTTCGTTTCGTCTAAATGTATTTAAAAGAAACCGAATGTGTGGCTAAGAAAAAAGTTTTCGCGAAAACCAACCCATCCAAGACGTTCTCTTCATTAGAAACAAGAAAAGTGATGTCATTCTGTTGTGACACAGCAGCATGCGAGGGAGGTCCATTCCCCCCGGCGGTCTCTCCGCAACTGACTTCTACGCGGTTACCACTCCCCCCTTGAGGCACCCATTCCAAAGGAGGGGGTGGACGGCTTTCTCTTTCATTTTTCCTTCGCTCCTCGGCTCATCCAGTTACATCGTTCTTATGTTTTATTTTTAATTAAAGCGTACGCAAGTCGGCGGCGTAGATCTTCCCCCTAAAGGGTGGCCGGTGGGTACATACGCGGTGGGTGTTGATGATTTTTCAATGGGGAGAAAGAGTTCCCTCATTTTCTTAAGAGAAAATTGCGTTTTGTTTTCGAGTAGTCGAAGTCTGTCGTAATCGCTTTTGTTTTGTGGAAGTTCTCCGTCGTCGCTATGCATGTGGACGTTTTAGGAGCGCTGTAAATTGTATACTTTAAAGTTGTGAGTAAAATTTTAGAGGGGATATTAGAGGTGCATCGAAAGTATCGTGGGTCGCGACAAGTGAACTTGGAAAAGTAATCCTATTTGAAACTGTTGCTGTTAAATTAAGTTAATAAGTATGTTCTACAATATTTATTTCCATAACACCTTTTTTCACAGAAAGCTAATTTATTATGTTTTTATAAACATAGTTAATTAGTTAATAATTTTAAGGTTAATTAATAAATTTTTACTAATTAAACAGATAACAACAAATGTTATAATAACTATAATTTCAAAAGCAAGAAGATTTCGTAACATCAATACACAATACAAAAACAAAACAAAACGAACCATCATTATAAGCGCAAATTGCACTCACACACGCGCAACACATTACCCCGACTCAAAAGTTAATGTAATGAAAAACAAAAAGGTCCAAGAAAGGGTGCGCTAAGTTCTGCCGAAAAACGGGATTTTGTAAGAAGTTGCCACCCTCTCCCTATTCTCCCCTGCCCCCTCGTGTGCGAAAATAAATTGCCAAGAATAATAATTATAATGAAAGCGAAAGAACGTATAAATTAGTAGGGACGCTCTGTAAAACTAAGTGTATGTGTGTGTGATTGGAATTTGCATATGTGTGTGTACGATATATTTGCATGGCATCACAATGAGCGATCAAACATTGCAAGTTGTATTGTTACATTGAAGTTTTTCTTCAAATGTATTTGATGAAAATGTATCGCAGTTATAATTTATTGATTTTACTAATGAGGCTCTCTCGTTCGCAGCGGTTTGCAGCGGGTCAACGATTGTCCGAGATGTTTTTCCATATTTACTTTCCAGTTTTATTTTATTAATGCATTTTTAATGCTATTAATTTTATCACATATATATTATGTTATTAATTTTATCTACAAATATTTTGCTTCGGGACACATCGTAAGAAATCTGCATACTTGCCACTTCCTTGCAAAAAACCTTTACTCACTAGAAACAAAATTAGCTAAGAACTAAATAACTTAGTATGATATTTCTGATGTTTTTTTTTCTTTGTAGACCTGTACTATATACTAGGGTTGTAAGTACCTACTTAATGATAAATAATTACATAGTAATAAGAAAATTGCATTATTAGATATTCGTAAGCGTGACAAATAAAAATTACATGTGTAGATTAAAAGTGTAAATACAATTATTTGTGGTTTCCTTTCTTCAACGACACACCTTTTCGAAACAGTAATAAAAATGCGTTAATTAACATTGATAAATATTCCTCCATAATTAATAATGACTATCACCGATGCAATATTGAAGGAAATCATCGTAAAGCTTGCATATTTAAGGGTTCTTTAAAAGAACTTCCTTTACTGGACAATGTAGCTAGAAGTTCATAATAATATAATTTTACACCAAAATTTAAAACCAGAATGTTCCGAGTAAGAATGAAATACTTCGAAATCAAATCAAACAACAATGCTAAGAATTCAAAGTGTAGAATCCTTATAATTTATGCAAAACTCATCAATCGCTCCATACACAGCGGTATTTGTACATATTTCTTACGCGATCGCGAGATGCGAAAAGGGGGAACGAAAAAAAACTAATTAAAAAAGCAATCAAGGTTTTCTTGACGGCGCTCACGTTCGCCCATATCGTCTTACCCCCCTTCTGGGGTGACTCCCTGCCCCCCAAAGGGGTGAGAGGGGGCTCGGAGGAGCGGTACTAGATTTACGTAACACGTTTAAAGTGTGTTTTGATGAAGTAATCATCCCATTTCCTCGGTCTGCGTTTAAGAATTTTGCGGTTCGGACCCACGGCGACATTCTTTTTTTTCTTCAACTCTTTAATACGGATTTCTTAACGAGTCGTCATATTGTAATTTCGCTCCGTAATTCGCGGGATCCGTTCTACGGATGTATTGAAATTTCTTTTGCACTAACTGAATTTGTTGGCGTAATTGCGTTTGAGATCTGTCGTTTATTTATGTCGGGTTTTGAATTTGGGTCAGTTATTTTGTATAAGTTCTGATGCTGTCAGCGCATACTGGCTTGACTGTACTTTATTAAATGGAGATTAATATCTCTTTTACGTTTTTCCTGACAATTAGTAGAGTTGTTGTAAGTTCGTCACATATTAAACTCGCCATGTTTTTCAAACACCATACCTTAGGAGGAAACTCGTCACAGGTTGGTAATGGTTATTATAAATTCGCGACAAATCCTTAAGATTGGCACAATAAAATAAGAAGTGACAACATGTATTCTAGAGTGACATGATTATAGATAAACTTTTGTTCTTAGGATTTTGGTGTTTGTGATGTTTTAGTACTTATACATCTGTGCTAGCCGCAATATAGATCATTGTAGTAGGCTGGCGTCAATGTGTGAATTTTTTTTGTTTGATTTGAGTCTATCAATTCGAGCCCTTCCGTGGTAAAAACTATCACAACTGAATTACATAGTAGTCGTTAACTCTGAGTATTCGGTCTTCGGATTTAATGAAATGCAAAAAAAATATGCGTAAATTTTTTTTTATGGAAATAGCCGGCAAACGAGCTGGCGATCCCCTGATAAGTGGCTATCGTCGCCCATGTACATCAGCGACACTAAAGACATCACTGATGGGTTGCCGGCCGAGAAAGAGAGAAGAAAAAAGAAAGAACTGTCTCTAGAAATCCCAGCTGAAATCGTCGAGTCGTTTGACGGATGACTCAAGCAAGAGGGGTGGTGGCTATTCAGACAGACCACGAGGAGAAATAATAATAGCAGCATAATATCCATCCATCTATCGATCCATCAGCCTTTCTAGGTCCACTGCTGGACATAGGCCTCCCCTAACTTGCACCACTCTGACCGGTCCTGAGCCTTCTAAATCCAGCGCCAATAATAGGTAGTCCTAATGATATTAATGAACAATAAAAATCACCATTATAATACGAGTATAATCCCTTCGAGAGGCCCACCAGCGGGTCGGATTTAGTCGTCTGTTAAGATACCTATCTGACTTGGGATTAGGTTTAGTATTCTAAGCCACCCCAAAAAAGTTATTTTCAGTTAGTAATGCTATAAAAAATATTAAAACTGAATTTTTGTAGTAGCACTATGAAGCACGTTCAAAGTCTTTTCAACAGTGGAGACTAGAGGTAAACCGCAAATATTTTTTACATAATTATAAGCATGGCATCAAGCGTTTCCGGCTAAGAAGGAGACGATAGACGCGCTTCTTGAAGGAGCCCATATCATAGCGTAGAGTGAACACTGATGCAGGAAGTTCGTTCCACAGTTTACACGTGCGAGGTAGAAAATTACGTGAGAACTGAACTATGGACGAACGCCAGGTATCCAGGTGATGTTGATGGAACCTGGTACACCGTGATGTGCAGTGACGAAAATCAACCGCAGGTATTAAGCAAAATAGTTATTCAGAACATTGCCCATTGTACAGACGGTAGAATACGCAGAGAGAGCCTACATCTCTCATCAACTCAAGCGATTCTGCTCCGTCTGTAAGCTTGGGATCTTCGACAAGGCGAATGGCTCATCGTTGAAATCAATTGAGCAAACTTCGATTCGATTCAAACAAGTAGGTTCTATTAATTATAAATATGAAAAAGACTATCACTAGTAATTATGACATTTATGACCCGAGGACGGAAATGGAACGCCACTTTTATCAATGTTATAACTTCCAACAATTCACGTTTAATTTAGCAGTTGCGATAATGCTTATAAGTATCAAGTTTATATCATGTATCATGTTATCATCATATATCATGTATCAAACATAGAAACCCACTTACCACATAGGTACTTGTTCCAAAAACGTGTACAGTATAAAATAATAAAGTAATTGGAATTCCTCCTGTCCTTCAGAATCGTCCTGTCCTAGATACAAGTGGCAAGACATGATTTTACCATGTCCACTAGCAAAAATATGCTCTATGAGACGGTTTTAAAGTTGCATTTCGCTTGCATCAGAAGGTGGTTTATTAAAATACTGTGGCCGTACAGGTACAGAGGTAGAAATAAAAACGAGCCAAAGCAGTTACTTTTATGAGGGCGCGAATAAGATGTTTCGGACTCCGTCTAAGGAATGAGTAATAGGACGACCGCACACTGTGACGAAAAACCGTTGTCTTCTGAAGTGCATTACTCGTACCTACTTAATAAAGAACTTCTATTGTGATTAATATCAATGAGTAGGTATATATTGATGTTTGGCGCCATTTTGATTGATATTTTTAAGTATGGCTGCATGGCCGTAGCTAGGGGGGGGCATCGTGGGGCAATACCCTACCTTGAAATCACAATGCCCTACCTTAAAAATACCAAAAACTAAGATCATTTATTTTAATTAAATTGTTTCTTCATAGTTTGAGATAAAAAAATGTAGCGACAGGTATCTAAACTTTTCCGAGCATACCACAGTTTGTGACATTCATTTATAATATTTCTTTGTTCTATGACCTAGACGTCGGTGATATACATGGTGATTGATTTAGGAGCCCGTACTTCGGATCAGGTCAATTATGATAAATTTTTAACTTCCGCCCTACCTGTAACCAATGCTGCCCTACCTCAAATTTGACTCTAGCTACAGCCCTGTATGGCTGGCTTGAACATCTTAATGGCCAACTATTGGGCACGGGACTCTTCTCTCAAGAATTCCTAGAGCATAGCCCACCACGTTGCTGAAGTGCGGATCGAGATTGTTAGTTTTATACCCAATAGTTATACGTATATTAGGGATGTTCGATCCAGGTGCCTTGTATCGATACTCTGGATCGATACGGATCGTATGGAGGTGTATCGATCCAGGTATCGATCCAAGTGATTTGATACGATACTCTGGATCGATCCAGTATCGAACGATTTTTTTTTTGATAGAAATAACCGGAAAATGAGCTGACGATCCACCTAATAGTAAGTGGTTATCGTCGCTCATGGATATCAACAACAAGAAAGACAGAAGAAAAAAAAAGTAATTTTTTAAATAGGAATGTTTGATACGGGTGTTTTATATACCGATACTCCGAATCGTCATGAATATCCCAGTATAGTCAGTAATAGTCCAAATATCGATTCATATAATTGTTAAATATACCTGTAAATGGGTATCGCGGCCAATGGATGTCGTCGGAAACCGTTATCGGCCAAGAAAGAGAAAAAAAGAAAGTAATATGTTAATAAATAAAAGATGATATTTTATGTAGATATACCGTATAATTTAATATGATGTTTTATATCGATCCAGAATCGAATAAAATATTTTAAATATAGTTATACACACATGTATAAACTATCGACAAGCTTAATTCAGTGGGTTTCTAAATAAAGATAGATCATTAAGGAAATATTAAGATCAATCGTTTTAGATTAAATTTTATATTAGATTTAATTTTATTCAAAATATTGTATAAATAAATATTGAAAAAGTTACTTATGGTTTTTAAAAACAATGTGGTAGGAACATCATGTATATAATAATATCTCACTTTATAACACTATATTTGATTTAGAACTCTTGTGTATTTAAACTCATTATAAATCAAATAAATTAATATATCATGCAAAGCTTAAAAATTACATTTGCCAATCCTTAAATTTTAATGAACGCTGGAATAGTAAATTGGATAAGAGCTCAGGATCAAATCAATTACTTTCACTTAAAATTCTATTGGCTAACGAGAAAATCCATTCGGAGAGCACTGAAGTTCTTACCATTGATAAATACCGTAGAGCTATGTTGCAGAGTTTCCCCAAAAACTTTTCTAGCTGACCAGTACTTTAATTAATGGATCAGACTTTCTATCCACCAAAGATTCAGACAAATAATGCTTAAAAATGTGTGGAAGCCTTCTTATTCGTGTAATATGATGCGCCAACCACTGATCTAAAGAAATCTACCTCAGTTCCATAATAATTCTGATCCGATCTGATCCGATCCGATCCACCCTGCATGTGTATCGATCCACCAGTGGATCGAATGCCATTGTATCGATACAAATATCGAGCGGATCGTATGCCATTGTATCGATCCACACAAGTATCGATCCGGATCGAACATCCCTAACGTATATACGTTCTGCGGTCAAAATTCGACCGTAAATGTCAAAGGGTTACTTCACGTTGACATTTGTGTGTAGATTATAGGGCGTGTGTGTGATATACGAATAAAATAAACATATTCAATAATGATGAATAGTGATTATCTGACGACGAGACTAGGAATAAAACATGACACAGTTTTTTAAGGTAACCATATATTGTGATTACTAAAATTTAATAAAAAAAAAAACTTTTATTTCTCTCAAATATTTTACAATTTTATTTAAACACAGTGGGTCCTTTTAAGTAAATATATACCTGTGTCAGGATGCCCCAATTTAAATATTAACTTCAGTTAGTCGTCACTTTGCCAAATAATTCTAAACAAATTCATAATATAAATAAAATCTAAAACAAATAACCACGGACGTAAAAAAAGACGGACGTAATCGCAAGAACAAATTCAGTGAAGCACCCATAGTAATACCAACTCTGTATTCGTACAAGGACACACACACCCACACATTGACACCATACTGCTATGACATTGACACCATCGCGAACCAAAAATTACAAAATTACGCACACATGGTAAGCGAGCTGTCATTGCTATGCTTCACTCTCGATTAGACAAGGTTACGTCCGTTCTTTTTTTACGTCCGTGCAAATAACCACAATAAAATAATTAACTTCAAAATTAATGATAGTTTTGTATTTATGTGCACAATACAAAATTGTTATTTATTTTGTATCCAAAACTATCCTTAATTTTGCTTAACATAATTTCGCCATAAAACTTTTGGCGTGTTTAAATACATAAATACTTTTAAAATGTTAAAAAGTGTGAAACGCCATCCTTGCTCATTAGATATTATAAAATTTTCAGAATTCACTACTAAGCAAGCATTGTAGAAACCTTCGTATGAGTGATTTAGGAAATCAGCGCCATCTCTTACCATACAATGGAAATTCACCATAAAAATTTAAGACATCCTCACGTTTATTCTTGTCATTGTGAGCTCAGCATTAAAAAATAATAAAATGCCGCTCTACAGTCGTAACAAGCATCGTTGGAACAAAGCGGGAGTTCGCTCAAATAATTTGTATCAATTTGTAAAAATGCAGCACCCACCTCTTACTTAATACACCCCTGGGAAGGGAGGATCTAAGAATGTCATAATTACTAACGCTGTCGTTATGACCTTTTTATACTACAATGCTTGTAAATATGACTACTTTATCCATAATACCCTGAGCATTTGGATTCCATTTCAAAGTTGTGCTAACTGCTATGGCAGAGAGTCTGATGCTGTAGATTTGAGGGCTGCATGTAATTAATAAAAAACTTAGTATGAATAGTGTCGAAATACGATCACAATAGAAAAACTTGTTGAAAAAAACACTTTTAAATTACTTTTCTACGAGTATTCCTAGGTGTGCTAGAAGAGATTTCTTTTAGAAATAAGCATTGCCTATGTACAAAATTTATTTTATAACTTTTTGTAACCAATTTTATACGTGTACATAAACTTATGAAGCAATATGAATTTGCATGTTTTGCATGTTTCCAGCAATGTTTTTCTACATTCATCAAACATTAGACCAAAATTAGCAAAATTAAATTAAATATTATCAAATATTAGCCAACAAGTAAATGAGCAAACACCTTATGATAAGTATTCGTAATCACCGTCGCCCATGGACACCAGTGGACATGGATATCACCATCGGCATCACCGAACCCTTCTAGACCTTGTTTGTAGATCCTTTTGTTACCTTGGTTTTAATTGCATTATTTGAAAATGCAATATTAGAAAAAAAATTACATATTGAAATTTATATCTTCACGCACACTCAGCATTTATATGCAATGGTTCACGATTCGTATTTTTAATACCGATATTTCGATTCAGTTACATGGATAGCTAGACTCGACTGACTCATCTTGCCGTGACCACATACTGTGACCAAATACGAATCATGAGTACCCTTTGTATTTAAAATATAAATAGAAAATAATATTTTTGGAAAATGCAATTAAAAAATGTACTCAACCGTGCTAGTCAGCAACACGTTGAAGGCTGTATCGATATTCGGGCACAAACGGTGATGAGTTTAATATTGATATGGCTCATTCCTTTGCTTGATCACAAAGAAAACAACGTACTGGCCGTTTCACAATCCAACCTACTTGATATTCGCGCGTGACACGGCGAGGACCAATTTGCTGCAATCCCACTACACAACCGATTAACCGTTTTACATCACAACTCTGGGAACCATTTTTGTAACTGTGATTAGAGTCACGTTAACTCACTTTACGAATTAGTGATTAGTAAATTTTGCATTTCGTGGACGTGGTTTGCATTTATGAGTTTTGGTTTACGATGTGGGTAGTTTTCGTTTAACAGTGCATTATTTTTAACCGACTTCAAAAATAGGAGGAGGTTCTCAATTCGACTGTATTTTTTTTTTAATGTTTGTTACCTCAGAACTTTAGACCGGGCGAACCGATTTTGATGATTGTTTTTTTAATCGAAAGCAGGTGCTTGTCATGCCACATAAATTTGAACGAGATCTTAAAATTAGTTTTTGAGACTTTGAAGTCGGTTATTTTTTGTTAGTAAAATTTAGATTATTAAGTTGTGAAGCTGCCTTTGCATCAAGGATAATAACACGATTATTATCAATGTATCTTACATAATTTAACATTGCTAATAACACAAAATTAAATAATCTCTAATATTAAACATTGCGGAACGTTTAGTTTTGTAAGCAATGATAGCCTAGCGGTTAGAACATTGGTTTTCCGATCGCAGGGGCCCAAGTTTAAATCCTGGAACGCACCTCTAATTTTCAAATATTATGTGCGTATTAGAAATTAATTATGAAAAAGGTGAAGGAAAACATCGTGAGGAAACCTGCACACCTGAGAGTTCTCCATAATGTTCTCAAAGGTGTGTGAAGTCTACCAATTCGCACTTGGCCAGCGTGGTAGGCTATGGCCTGTACCCCTCACATTGTCCCCGAGCCCAGCAGTGAGACAATTATGGGTTGTTACTTTGACTTACTTTAAAGGATCGTTTTTGTATCAAACCTTGCATGACTATAGCAGTATCACCCGGCCTCGATTCACTGTGGTTACCATAGCAACGAAAGTAACACCTACGCGAAACTTAAAATTAAGATATTGTATTTTTGTTTGCCTCCAACCGTCATCCTATCAAGTTTGTAGTTAAATTTACGTAAGTAAATTAAATTGACATAACTTTCTTTTATTATTCAACGAGTAACCGCCCTCGCTTTGCTTCGGTTTTCTTATTTTTTTACACCTTGGGTTACATTATTGGAGTTTTATTAAGGATCCCTAATTTTTTTGAAAATATAATCTACCCTATGTTACTCCGGAATAGTGTAGCTTCCCAACAGTGAAAGAATTTTTGAAATCGGTTCAGTAGTTTCGGAGCCTATTCAATGCAAACAAAAAATCAAATCTTTCCTCTTTATATATTAGTACAGAAAGATAATCACAACTCAAAAATTTAAAGACCAAAATTATTTTGTGAAAGACATTCATTCATAAGACCGCTCAAAAGCGTGATTCCACGACATATGAGAAACATACGTGGGTCTGATTAATGCTAAGTGCTTCGTGTTTCTAAAATGCTGGCCACAAATTCCTAATGTGTTTCTATCACGTGAGATTGGACGGGAATCGTGACTGTATGCGGGAATTAAGTATGTATGTAGCAAGCATAGCTTTGGAGCAGAATTAAAAAATAATAATATTAATTGACGATGCAGTCCAGTTAACAAAGAACAATTAATTAACAAGTTAATAGTTTAAAAACTAAATACACTCTCCAAGTTTATATCTCTCTAGTATCTTTAGCTATTATTTTTCAAACTCAATATATTGTGTTCATTCCTTTTATTTGTAATACTTTACGTGTATCACATTGAATAAGTGTGATGAAAAACTCTTCGAGACGTAGCATGTCATGTGCCACTAGGTATTTGGCTAAAGACAATTCATTTATTCGTCACTCAGGCATAAATATGAAACAGGTTTACTAACGTTATTAACAAAGCTAGAAAGAACAAAATGCAAAGATCTAGAAATATCTCCGTTCAAGAATATCCACAAATGACCGATCTACAGAACGCACGCGCAAGTTCAAACACCTCTAAACATGTTTGTTTTATATCCTCTTCACTTCCATGAAGATGTTACCTTCGAGTAGTTACTCGTGTCAAAGGTTGATAAATATGCAATATCCATGGATCGATCTAGTCGATCGGGCGTGTTTTTTGAAACCAGTATTTCTTGATTCTCCTCCCCGCGTTTCGACTTCAGTTTTACGGGTGACAGAGGGGTTTTTACTCGAGTCTGTAGAGGTCATGTTAAAATTGTCACATTGAGAGCATTGTTAGAAAATTATAGATGGCGCCTTAGGAGATGGCTCGCTGTTTACATTCCGTCTCGATGTAAGCTGATCTAAGGTTGTTTAGGAGTTCAGAGGTCGGCGTGTGATTACATGCTCGAGTTGTTTGTTTGTTCTGATATTGATTTGAGCTGCGATTTCTTGCCTGGAACGTTGTGAGTTTTAATTTTTGTGTCCTTTCTTCCTGTACTTACTTTGAAGGTAAATTATAATTACCTACCATTTTTGGTCTTAGTCGATAATCTCTAGAAAAATTCGTGGCCGTTATTTGAAATGCACAGCACACTCTTTAAACTATTTTGTGGTGTATCTATTCTCATATTTTATTATGAAAATTATGAATATAAGATAATGTGTTATATACCTACGTCCACACAATATATTAAAGTTCTCCTGTCAATGACTCATTACGCTGAAAAAAGACGCACTTCCACATTATATCTGGCTCTAATCCCACACAATAACTTTATTCAAAAATTACGCAAAAGACCGTACAATACAATTATTTACTAAAAAGGACGGAATGTGAACAATCCTTAACAAACATAAAATGTATCCTATCGATCATCCAAAGGTTTCGAACTAGGGAAGAGAAAATTCCGCTGGTCAAACTACTAAGTAAAACTTCGCGAAGTGTAAAGAAGTTCAAAAGACTTCGTTTCAACAGTTCCTTAAAGCTATTTAAAGTAATGTTATGTACAAACCATGCCTTGGCAGGGCCCTCCGCGTTAGCCTGATAGCGGTAATAAGATACCGATCGAACCATAAGTTATTTCTGATTGCTGGAGAAATTGCTCCACTTATAATTATTACAAACCATTTTCAAAGACGAACATAGATTATAACATGTAAGGTTACAGTGTCATAATATTATTAAAAATCAAAAAATATTTTTATTATATCTTGCATAATATTATGTTTTACTAGCTGCCCGGACAAAAAAAATTAGGGGTGGACCCACCCCAAAAATTTAGGGGGATGAAAAATACATGTCCGATTCTCCACCCTACCCGATATGCACGCTAAGATTCACGAAAATCGGTCGAGCCGTTTCGGAGGAGTTCAACTTCTAACACCGTGACACGAGAATTTTATATTATGTTTTATATTATGATTATTGCATTATGATTGTCTGCAACTTGTCTGTCTCAGCATTTAATTATGAATCGATTGTCCTGCTCGGTTATAATGCAATTTTCATTCGATCGAATTTTCACAAGTGGATCGAGTTCTTTCCTTTATCGGTGGACTAAGCATTATACATTTAAAATAAAACACCTTTAAAAAATTGAAATAAAAAAAATAATCATATTTTTATCAATAAAGCGCCTGAACAAAACTACTGAGCAAAAATTCTACCCGCAAACGAATTTGCAAGCGCCCTGATCCAGTATCCTCGTGTTATGAACGCTTATGAAGTGTCTGAGAAACATGAATCGTGAGCAGTTAACATGCATTCTCACGGGACAAACGTAAGGACAATGGCTGGCGATTGCTTTCTCCATTTATTTTATAATCTGTGCACAAAAAGGCAGAGAAGAATAAACAGTTTGATAGGGCGGGTACAATATATTTCTTATAGATAAGACGGAAGACTCGCGCTCGGTGTGAGATGACGAGCGATGTGTTGTACAATAGCCTTTAGTATAGTTGGATTGCTTTGAATTGGTGTGGGATAGACTTTATGGTCTAAGGTCAGAGTTATACACAACACATTGAAACTCAGTTGGACAAAGTTTTTGAAGTTAATACTTCTTTTGGCGCGTTTGGAAAAAATTATGAAAGTAAAACCAAACAGCCAAAACCTAAGAGCCAAAAAGCGACATGATGAAGTTAGCTGATAACTGATTTATTTTACAAACAAAAAGTTGAGGTATTCTGGATGAAATCTTTAGCTACTTTTTTCTATTACGCCAAAGAAGTATAACTTCTTACGTGCGTACACATAACTGTACACACACACGTTTTTTTAATAAACAGTATTTTTGGCAATAATTCTTCGATACTTTTGTGGGCGTTAGAGTAGTAATACTTTATTTAATGAAATAAATAAATAACATCTCCATTTTATGCAATGTAAACAACTCTTGTTTTGTATACATGTACGATCAATAACATCAACTTTTACTAAATGCTTAAAAAAAACAGGAGTAGACTCAACGATCTATAACGCAACTTACAGATGGCACATATTAATATCAGTGTATCAAAGCATCATGTTACGATGTGAGGGTATGTAAATATTTTAAAAACGACCAGTCCATATTAAGAGCAGTATAGAGGTCGCTAGCGTACACCGCATAACGACTTGAGCGCCACGATTTTGCGTGAATTAGAACAACGATAAATAAATTATCCAGCTGAGCTCACTCGGATGCAATTTACCATCCGCTGCACTTATATGGGCCGTGAGCTGCTTTGTTTCTTTTACAAGTAGTTGGCTGGCTAAGATTTAAGGATGAGATCTATGTATAAAGCGCACTTACACTTGGACTTTGCTCAGATAACTGTCTTTACTAGACGACTGACACTTCGTTGCTACGAAAAATTAAGAAGTCATAAACAGCTAACATTGTAGATGGTGGACCATTATTTTTGATCGGATATTTGATAATAAAATACAATTTAAAAACCATATAAAACGGCTAATGTTAAGGACGATTTAGGACCATTATTTTTATTCGGATAAATTTATGTCTAAGTCTAAGTACGGTTTATAGATCTAACTTTAAGACTTACAGTCTTGCAGTTCTATTGACGGGCGTGTAGTGTTTGCACGTGCACTGAGATTTGAGGAAGGTTTTTCTATAATGTTGGAAATCGTTTCAGGTTTTTAGGTTAGGTTACGTTTGTTTTGAAGATTGAATTTTTAGCTTCTCTTTAATAAAACAAACCATTGTTTTAAACAACAACATAATTTGTTGTTGGTTCAGTTTAAATCATATCCCATTTGGGTTCGATTTAAATGTGACTGATTAATTGCCGATGAATTGATGAAATGAATTTTATGGAATTTATTAAGATTTGGTTACTTAAATGAATATTATTTTATTTTGTTCTGCGTTTTGCGACTATACTGAATTAATAATTCTCCAAAATATTAGATAAGTACTGTTTTCTGCATTGTTTTCGCTGTGGAACGAGCTTTTGACGACATAGGGTATTTAAAATAAAAAAACAAAATACGTCTCTTGCTGCGCTTTCATTGCATCAATTCTTCTGGTCATTCTTGTCCAAAGTCGATACTTACCATCAGGGATATCTTTTTTAAACATTTATAACTATATGCTGCATCGATGTCATTGAATAAACTACTTAAATACCAAGAGTATAAGGCCTACTAAACAAGACCTACTGACTATGTACAAAAACCCTTAACCCTACTTAGGTATTGGCAACTGATTAACGAGCAATTGGCACCTGAAGCGAAGTGAAAGTCGTTAGCAGAGGCCCACTCGAGCCTTGGACCGACGTACCTGAAATTGACTCTTGCCACAGATCTAGGAATATACCAGACGCCCATTTCTTTAAAACAAGGCTTATTTGGTAAATCCTGGCACTAATTTTTATTGGAATATGAATAGTAAAATTCTTCAATTGGTATCAGCCTTATTTTTAAACTGCAAAGTATGAAAAAAAATTACGATTAAGATAATTATAATTTACCAAATAGCACTCGCATAGAAATAGGCCATAAATTATATTCAGTAATTATTAATAAATAAAACAATATATTATATAGCTAATAATGTTTGGGGATACCCGAGATGATAGAGTTCTTCTACTTGGAAATTTACTATCTCCGGATATGACACAAGTTTACACTTTAATCATTAGACGATTTTAGACTTAAGGGTAACTCTAAAATCGTCTTTAAGGTATAATATAATGATAAAAATTATTTAAACATTATTTTAGTTCTAACAACAAGAATAGACTCCTGTATTTTTTTAACTTATCTTTCTTTTTTTTATGGAAATAGCCGGCAAACGAGCTGACGATCCACCTGATGGTAAGTGGCTATCGTCGCCCATGGACATCAGCAACACCAAAGCCATCACCGATGCGTTGCCGGCCAAGAAAGAGAGAAGAAAAAGAAAGAAAGAACTGGCTCTCAAGGCCCAGCCGGAACACGACGAGTCGTTTGGCGGCTGACTCATGCTCAAGGACCACCCTTGAACCAGCTATCCAGGCGAACCCCATGGAAAAATAATAATAGTAATAATGGTATTAATTAATAATTAAAATCAATATTACTAATATAATCCCTCGAGGGGTCCTACCACCAGCGGGCCGGATTTAGTCGCCTTTTACGACACCCATCTGGCGTGGGATTGGGGTTAGTATTCTAAGCCGCCCCAATACTGCGAAATTTTCTTTAATGACCATTTGTTTTTGATAACATTAAAAAAGAAATTACGCCATAAACTACAACGTATACTTACCTACCGAATGGCTATTCCCATCACGTTGATTTAAAATCACATATCACTTTTATTGGAACAATAAATAATTTTAATGAATAATTTAATGTTCTTTTTAGTTTTCATTATTAGTTCACTGTGGTAAAAATTGTGAGCATTGTTAATTAAAGAAAAGTATTAAAACAGAGATTATCCTTTTAACTATTAAGCAGGACAGAAAATCCATTTCAGCAAAAATACGCTATTACTACGGTAATTTACTTTTCGGTGATGAAGGAAATACTTTCCTTTTTAATCCTTTATGTACCATGTCTTGTTATACCTAACTCTATGGGCATCTTAAGCGGTATGAGTAAGAATCTCCCAACTGTAGTTAAGTGTACAAATTACTTAATTTAATGGTAAGTTTCCTTCGATCACTCCAGTGTCCTAAACGGTAACCTTCGGAGTTTCACGTATATTGGCGCTAGCCTATTAACCAAGATAATAATATTATATCCAATGATAGTGAAACGAAAGATAAACTGTGTGTTGTAGCTCTTTTCGGAACAGATTTTTGGTTGATTTGTAAGGGCATAACGTATCTATATTTTTATTTAAATATTATTGTTTATACCTACATACATCTGGACGGCAAGCTTCTAGAAGACGGAAGACTTGATGACATTAATTAAGTTTCATTTATTTAAACTCTGCATTGAATGAGCCTAGCTTGTATTAGCTAATTTTGTAACAAAAAACTTAAGTAAACGGATTTATTTTAATGGAAATAGTCGGCAAACGAGCTGACGGTCCACCTGTAAGTGGCTACCGTCGCTCATGAACATCAGCAACATCAAAGGCATCACTGATGCGTTGCCGGCCAAGAAAGAGAGAAGAAAAAGAAAGAAAGAACTGGCTTTCAAGCACCCAGCCGAAACACGACGAGTCGTTAGGCGGCTGACTGATGCTCAAAGGTGGTAGCTATCCAGGCGAACCCATGGAGAAATAATAATAGTCGTAATGGTATTAATTAACAATTAACAATTTAAAATTATTATCACTTACTAACTACATATATTTGAAATCGTTTTGAAACAGAACTGAAATCCTATAATTTAGGACTCAATCTTAAACTAGAGTTTAATTTTTTGCAGTAGAGTAGTAGAGTAGAGTAATTTGCAGTACACTGCAGCCCCATTTTACCTAACCCCCTTATTCATAAAAGCAATCAAAGTTATAAAAGGCTTATAAAGTGTTTTGCTTTCCCTTTTATGAAAAACGATTAAGATAAAACATATTATAACAGTGCAATAGGTAAAATATGTTTATTAAGCGTTCATGAATTAGGCTGTAAGACTTTTGTCATATTTCATGATTTTCAAGTTTTAAAGATGTCCATGTATGTCGGAGATCATTAAAACCAGGCAGATTTAAGCCGCTGCTACGTTAATATTAATAAAATCTAGATTCTCAGGATGTCTAATTGTCTAAATGCAGCCTAATTATGTAAATGCATCCGAGCCATTCTAATTATTCCAGTAACTGCGCCGCAGTGATACCAACGCTCAGTCGGAATTTAATATCTCACACACAGAGAGAAATCCTATCTGCTCTTTGGCGGCTCACTTTGTTTATACAGGATGTTTTATAAGTCTTGCAAAGTATATTAATTATATTTTTTTAAATTCTTATATTATTATTGTTATGTCATTTCGGACACTAGAAAATATATTTTGTCGTGATAAATTAAAAGATAATTACAACTCATAAATGATTAAATTACACAGTACAGTAGATTAAACATCATTTTTTTCTGTATTAGGTTGTAAATATTCTTGGGAATATATAAAATTCCCGTGATATTTATGCTACATATATACCAATATTAACACATATTAATGATGAATGTGGCAAAATCAATAATCATTAATTTTATTATAAAAGTAAGTTTTATTATTTACCTATTACGCACGGACATACAGATTAAAATATTCTTCAGCTTCTACATCGTCAAGAAGTAAGTATACTTCCACCAAAATAAAATGTTAATACTCTTTATGTACAGAATTGTATTCATTTCAGATTCTATAATCAAATATGTTATAAAAGAAAATTGTGCATTATACTCACCGTCACTCACCTCATTACAAAAGAAATAAAACAGTGTGTTTCCGCCCGGGATCGAACCGGAGACCTCATGCGTGTTAAACATGCGTGATAACCACTACACCACGGAAACTGTAATCAGAAACCTGAAAAATTCCCATAACGTAAAACGGTTCTGAAAATTTAATTTGCTTATATTTTTTTTTTCGTAAATTATTTCTAACTTCGAATCAATCATTGTAATTCCTCTGCCTCCATTTTGTCTCCTGCAACAATGACTACGTAGTAACAAATGTTTATTCATGTAAATTTAAATTTTTAACATAAAATGCTTAATTATTTTGAGAGAAATTAAAAATAGAGAATAATTGCTTGTAAATAGTCTATATCAATTGTTATATTCCCATAATATTCTACATGATTGATAGCTACTTAAAGTAAGATTTAAAATATACAATGTCTGAAATATATCCAATTAAATAAATAAGAAGCTTAAACATTAATTAAACGAAAGGTAAAATTGTAATTCTTTAAGCATTTGTGTAACGCTTGACTTCACAAACCCCTCGTGAGATGGCGCTGTATCTCCATTTTAGCGATGTGGAGTTCTTGTACGTTCTTGTACGTACGCCAATTCCATAGGTACCAATAACTAAAATTTTCTTTTACGAGTGCAGTTTTTTAAACAGAATAAGTTAATAACAAATAAGTTAATAATAGCACAGAAGAAATCATAGTTTTTAATAATGAATAATTGTTAAAATGGGATTTTGGTAGATACCAACAGTCTTTTAGATTCCATTTCTGAATAAATTAATAAATTTGAGTTTAAACTTCTATTTAGAGTCTCGAGTTTGATCTTTTTTAAATTAAGTTTAATATACCATAGAAATTATATTGATACAGGCAAATATAACTTGATAATAATTATGCTTGATAATAATATTCACAAAAAATATTATCATACCTTAACACTCAACAAAAGCAATCTGTGATAAACTGAATAATACTCGGGAATTAATTCCGAACTGCCTAACATCTAATCCGTCTAAACAATAACTTTGAACACCCTCTGTCACGCCACCTAAATACGAGGCCAAGAAATTGCTTGACGGTCAAAACATCTTAGTTATGACCAGTCCTGTCCAGTGCAAGCTTACGCCAAGTTTGCCCCCACCCCCTAAGGCATAGTTACCTCCTACCCCCTTCTCCCCCGGTTATTAATAAATCTATCTGTGCATATTCGGCGAGTTAAAGACAGTTGCGGTGGGATTCAAATGGGAGCTTTCAGAAAGCTTTGGTGATATCGTATAACAATGATTTTGTTGGATGTTGAAAAAGTTTAGGTGAAATTATTTTTGGTATGTTTTCCTTTGATTGTTATTTTATCCTACTAATATTATAATTGTGAAACTTTGTGAGGATGTTTGTCACTCTTTCACGCAAAAACCACAGAACGGATTTTCATGGAACTTAGCACATAGGTAGACACATATCTGGAATAGGATAAAGGGTACTTATTATCCCGAAAAAGGCGGCTACAGCCGTAGCCAGATCACTAGCTATTGTTTTATATCTGTGGAAGTGATAAATAACAAACATGAAGTTGTCTATCCCTCTAGTTACCCCGTCCTTTGAGAGGTACAGATTTTTTTTATGTGCGTCTAAGATACCTATAATATAAGATAGATATTAGTTATTTTAAAACTTATTTTTAACTAGCTGCCCGGACAGACTTTGTTCTGAAAAAAAATATTTTTTTATTTTGAGATGTAAGCTATCCTATCTTTCAAGTTGGATCAAACTGCACACGGTGTGCAAATTTGATTAAAATCGGTTAAGTGGTTTAGGAGTCCATCGCTGACAAACAACGTGACACGTAATTTATTATAATATAAGGATTTGATTTTTTGTTTGCATTGAATAGGCTCCGAAACTACTGAACCGATTTCAAAAATTCTTTCACTGTTGGAAAGCTACACTGTCCCCGAGTAACATAGGCTATATTATATTTTCAAAAAATTAGGGATCCTTAATAAAACTCCAATAATGTAACCCAAGGTGTAAAAAATTAAGAACACCGAAGCAAAGCGAGGGCGGTTACTCGTATATATCAAGATGTAAAAATTATGTGTGTTAAAGTGATATTTGCAACGGCGTGTGAACAATTTACTGAAAGCCAATGTGTACTTGGTCAGCGTGCAGAAGATAACACTTTATTTTACTTCTATTACACTATGACACGTTGTTTCTGACAGTAAAAAAGAAGATAAAAGCATATCCATTTTGCCATAAATAAAAAACAAACAAAAGTTTGTAAGATTTCGTAAAAGTTATGGTTTTTTTTTATTAAATTTGTTTAATTAAAACCTCCTCTCTACATAACAAACTGGTTTCAAAATAGAAATTTATGTGAAAATCATTTCGAGTTGCTAAGTAAATTCCATTCCCTAAACATGAATTCTGCAGAAACTTCTAACTTCAAATGCAAATTGCAATCAAAATTCATCAAAATTCATCACACACTTGTGTAACTGAATTACGTAGGTCCAAGACGTCTGGACCCGAAGACGGACCGGACAATGGACGCTATGGAATTATGGATCGTATGAAATTCAATTAGGGAATTTGATTCTCTGAAGTTATACCATTGTTACATGATGGCCATACGTATCTAATTAAGGAACGGCAGTTCGAAGGACTCAGTTTTCTGGATGGAACGTATTGTAAGACGATTTATATTTGGAGGAAAAACTATTGAAAGAAAAACCAATACCGTTTCATCTACTTGAATATTTCTGAAACAATGATAGAATAAGAACCAATGTACACAATCCGAATAAGATCAAAACATTTTAATTTTAAACATTTTAATTGTAAAGTCATCATCCTGCCCATTTCCCAATTTTATTTGGGGTCGGCGCAATATGTTTTCCTCTTCCACACTTCCCTATCAGCCGTCATCTTTACACTAACTCTCTTATCTTTCATATCATCTGTAACACAATCCATCCATCTTTTCTTTGGTCGTTTTAATTGTAAAGTAAATTGTAAAGTTTTAATTGTAAAATAAACATTTTAATTGTAAAGTACTAATAATAAATACTATGTTGAAAACCTATGTTGGAAACCTGAATGAATGTTCTTATTTCCATAAAATAGATAATTATCATACGAAAAATACTCCTTCTTAAACTAAAGAATATGGTACATCTGTAATTTTCTCGGAAAGAAATAATGGAATAGTAAATGAATTCGAATGGTAAACGGCCGGAATGGAGGACGAAAATTTAATACCAGTCAGGACGGTTTTATATCAGTAGACCGTCAATGACTTGATGAAGTGTTTTTTATGTTACTAGTCAACAAACAATCTGTCGTTTATACATATACGATAACATTCCTATAACTATCTTATATTATTAGTTATTTTAAGACATATTTTTAATGTAAAAATTATATAAAAGTGATATTTGCAACGGCGTGTGAACAATTACTGAAACCCAATGTGTACTTGGTCAGCGTGCAGAAGAGAACTCTTTATTTAAATTCTATTTCACTATGAAAAGTTGTGTTTCTTCAACAATAACGTGATGTAAGTTGTCACCCTCTCCCGTGGACATCAGCGACAAGACGACAGCGACGAAGACAAGAAGAAGACAGCGATGGGTTCTCGGCCAAAAAAAAGAGAGAAGAAGAAAAAAGGAAAGCAGTGTCTCTTTAGCCTCCAGCCAGAACACGTTGAGTCGTTTGGCAGCTGACTTAAGCAAGAAGGTGGGTCTCTAGCCAGGCTGACTTTACAAAAAGTTAATACCAGTAATAATATTAACCTATTAAGTAATAATAATAATATTAACATTGACAATATAATCCTAATAATTCAATATTGATAATATAGCCTTTGATTGATAGATGATTGGTCTTGCAATTTGCATCCATCCACATCTCACTCAGCTCGTGATTTATCCTAATACACATACGGAGCTTGGTCTCTTTTTTGATACATTAAGGCACCAAGCCCTTTTGGTATTGTAAATCAATGATATAGATACGTTACGCCCTTACAAATCAACCAAAAAATCTATTCCGAAAAGAGCTACAACACACACACGTTTATCTTTTGTTTCACTACACCAATCACATTGGTATAATACATGAAGGCATTTTAACGCTGTAAGTCAAATGTCAAGCACTTTTGACAACAACATAATCTAAATTTTACTAACAAAAAATAACCGACTTCAAAGTCTCAAAAACTACTTTTCAGATCTCGTTCAAATTTATGTGGGACCACATGACAAGCACCTGCTTTCGATTAAAAAAAGAATCATCGAAATCGGTTGGCGTGATATTGAGTTATTCGTCAATTTGTCGCGCACATCTTAACACAAATTTACGACTTATATGATTTTCTCATGGATTGTCAGATCTCAATAAAATTTATGTGGGACCACATGACAGCCACCAGCTTTCGATTAAAAAAACAATCATCAAAATCGGTTCGCCCAGTTCTGAGGTAACAAACATAAAAAAAAATACAGTCGAATTGAGAACCTCTACCTTTTTTTGAAGTCGGTTAAAAAGCGTGCGTATTGTCTTGTATTGACACTTTGACAGAGCGACTACGAGCAGTAGCTCGAGCACGAATATTTGCGAGAAAGTATTCGTATGGTTAACGTAAGCAATTTGTCAAATTTGTATGGCATTTTAGTACCATTTACGTACGATAGGGGCGCTTTTAAAAAAAATGCCATATAAATTGCTTACGTTAACCATACGAATACTTTCTCGCAAATATTCGTGCTCGAGCTACTGAACGGTCAATTGCCTGTTCTTACGCTCTTCATCTATACTCTATACTAATATATAAAGAGAAAAGATTTGATTTTTTGTTTGCATTGAATAGGCTCCGAAACTACTGAACCGATTTGAAAAATTCTTTCACTGTTAGGAAGCTACACTATCCCCGAGTAACATAGGCTATATTATATTTTCAAAAAAATTAGGGATCCATAATAAAACTCCAATAATGTAACCCAAGGTGTAAAAAAATAAGAAAACCGAAGCAAAGCGAGGGCGGTTACTCGTACATTATAATATCATTGTTGTAAATAGGTTAATTCTGTTGGTTCTCTAAAGTGGTAAGTGGATAACGACGACAATAATTAAAGATCTTTTACCTGAACTTGCTACCACCTTTTTCTAGAATATATTCATTTATCGGCTTTTTATAAAAAACACTAACCCATTATGACCTGTTATTTATTCTCCAATTTATTTCCCATACAGTTTTTCCTTCATTCCACATCACTACAACTATATCTTCAAAAACACTTGACTTGTAACTTAATAGTATACCTACCTCTGATTTAGTATAGTGGTGTGTATACTTGCAACAAATACATATAAAAAAGTAAAATATTATGGGAAAAGTCACATATTATATTATAAATAGTGATTATATAACATATTACATGTTAGAATATATAACATATTCTAATAAAAATTATAAAAATTACAGAAACAACTTTAATAATTTACTTGACAACACTAAAAATAACTACGATAGAAAACAATTGATAGACAACAAGGATGATACTAAAAAACTTTGGGATTCAATAAAAAGTATTTGTTTGGATAAGACTAGTAAAACCAAAGACTGTGAATTCATCCATAAATCAGAAGATCCAATAGGTTCAGCGAATATAATGAATACCTTCTTCTCAGAAATTGGCAAAAATTTAGCTACTAAAATTCTATCTGATCTCAGTACTACAGAACAAGAGCTAGCTAATAAAATATCAGAACCGAAATCCCCTTTAAACTCATTTTTCTTAACTCCAACTGACAGCGCTGAAATTGAAAAGATAATTCATAACTTAAAAACTAAATCAGCTTCTGGCCCTTCGAATATAAATAATGAATTTCTAAAAAAATATAGTAATATACTTTCTACTCCAATCGCCCATCTCTGTAATTTGAGTTTGACGCAAGGTATTGTACCAAATATACTTAAACTGGCACATGTGTGTCCAATTCATAAAGGTGGAGACCCTATGGATCCTAATAACTACCGGCCTATTTCTCTTCTTAGTGCACTCTCGAAAATTCTCGAAAAGATCGTTAACAAAAGACTGCTGTCCTTTATAGAGAGAAATCAAATTCTGGCCGAGGACCAGTTTGGTTTTCGTTCTAACAGATCCACGGAAGATGCTGTCGCTTGTTTAGCTACACAGGTTACAGAGAACCTTGACAGAGGCCATAAATGCATCGGCGCATTCTTAGATTTAGCAAAAGCCTTTGATGCTGTTTCTCGACCTATACTGTTAAAGAAGTTGGAGCTCCTTGGAGTGCGTGGTACTGCCCTCAATTGGTTCTGTTCATACTTGTCTGACAGACAACAGAGGATTAGTGTCAAAAACCCAGAAGTTCTGAGCAACACCAAAACTATTTACTATGGAGTTCCCCAGGGAAGTGTTCTCGGACCGACACTTTTCCTACTTTTCATAAACGATTTATGCCAGCTTGATCTCTATCATGGTATGATAATAACTTTTGCTGATGACACAGCTATTGTTTTTCACGGAAGAGACTGGGATGAAGTAAAAACAATTGCTGAGGAAGGTCTAAGGCGCATTTCACTTTGGCTACAAAATAATTTGTTATCCCAAAATGTCACAAAAACAAAATTTCTGTGCTTTAGGATCTCTCAACATTCTGCACCACCAGAACCATTATCACTAAAGTATCATACATGTCAGGACTCTTTTCAAGATTGTAATTGTTCTAATATTAATCAATCAAACAAAGTAAAATACTTGGGAATAATTGTGGACGAAAAAATAAATTGGGTTGACCACATTAACTCACTATGTATCCGGATGCGTAAACTACAGTACATTTTTAAAAGACTGAGAGCAGTCGCTGACCCTAAAATAATAAGACTCGTTTACATTAGTTTGTGCGAATCTATTCTACGCTACTACATAATTGTATGGGGCACTGCAAGCAGTACCCATCTGCTGAAACTTGAAATATGCCAACGAAGTTTACTTAAAACTGCCTATAACAAACCTTTCAGATACCCCACTGATTTACTTTATAAAGACTGTGATGTCCTTAGAGTTAGGCAGCTCTTTATTCTTGCCACTGTTCTTAGATTCCATAAGACAGCCGCCCAAACGCTTAAATCTACATGTAAAACATATCGTTGTCACTCTTGGAGTTTGCCTACTATTAAAAAATATTTTTCACGTAAAAGCTATATTTTCTTTGGTCCGCACCTTTACAACAAAACACATAAATTGCTCAATTTAATCTATAACACAAGATATAAAGTCAAAAAAAAAATAATCGGTTGGCTTCAAGGTCTAAATTACTCAGAAACTGAAAATTTACTAAAAAAATATCTGTAAATTTTTTACTTATTTTCTCTTAAACATAAATAAGTTACTACTTCATATACAGAAATACTTAAATACATACACTACAAACATACATTACACAAATACTTAAATTCATACATTATATATAGATAAAACACACATTTGCATATATGAATATAACAATATATTACATAATACCATAATACAATCACATCCTACCTTACTACCGATTTCTGTGTAACTCACCCGCCTTATTTTATCAACTTAAAATGGGTACGCGTATCACGCAGGTGTACAAACAGGTGTATCACGCAATCATAGCTTAAACTACCTATATTTAATTCTTTACAGGGACTAGTTTTAATATTACCAGTGAAATGTATTATACCAGTGACAATGTATTATAATTAAAAATAGTGATTATAATTATGTAACATTCCGGAAGAGTCTAGTTACCCACAACACAGGGTATCCTAGTGTGGGAACTACGTGTCCTGTAAAAACTTTTTTGTACTTTTATGCAATAAATAAAATTATTATTATTATTATTCTCGTAAATGCATCACTACCACTAAACTTAACCGAGCAATACTTTGTGCTACCTAATACTGCATAATAAAGTCTTACTTTAAATAGACTTCGCAGTTATAAAGACATTCTTTCCTTCCTTCGCACTGTTTACCTGCGTTGTAACTCAGCAAAGACTAAATCCTGCAACCACTGAAGGAATGTCGAGCATTCGGTAGTTAGGCACTTGTTATACAACTCAGAATATTATATCGCTCAGGCACCCATAGGGTCAAAACCACTCGTAAATTCCGAACGTCTTCAAATTCAACTATTTCCAACTATTGGTCAGTTTGGGAGATATAGATGCTAGATGCGGTCTGTGAGGATTTCATGAGCACGGTTGGAACATGTATTATTTTATTTAATGAAGGAATTTTTCTGGCAAGCCTACATTACATGTTTTTCAACTCTTTGTCATAATTAATTTTAATACCTATTTACTTTCTCTGCTATTAGCTGAAAGAAATAGTCGAAAGTTGTGTTAAAGTTTTACAAAAATTTAATAAAAAAAATTCTTTAGCCAACACCCATTGACAATCTGTTAGGTATAACATATGTTACAGATCTGTTGTCTTAAAACATAACTGGTCATACATGTTTATTAACTGGTGCCTATTATCTACCATTTAATTTTAACCGCTTACTAAATATCAAAAAGTCTTCTAACCAAAATTTACCTTCAAAGCTATGTTCATAAAAAAATGTCATTTAAGCACTACAGAAGTTACTTAATACACACAACGCAACTTCATATTATTATGAAAAAAAAATATGTTTCAAAATTACTATTTCACAATTCACAATTTCAAAATTACTGCCTTGTGGCACCGTAGCTCAGTTAATACATGTAGGTATCTTGTCGATCCAGTGAAGGTATTTGATTTCTACCTGTAAGTAATATGATAATTAAATATTGTATGTCTTTCATTGATATAATAAAGAAAATTCTGTGATAAAAAAAATTAAGGACACTTACGTAACGTTTAACTTTTTTTAAGACGTAGACGTATGACTTTTCTAGAAAAGCCTATATCATGGTGCATTAACTATGTCCTGGTTTTACACGGAGCGAGCGCGTTATTATTGTGCTTCTGTCAACGGAATATGAAATGTATTGGAAGTGGGGATGAGCCACCCCGCACCCACCCCTTGACCCGGGTGGTGGTCAGTTAGACAGGATAGAAATGTAAGGTAAGGGTTGTAAGTGAAAACTTGGATTGCGTTTCGTTTATAATTTCGAATAATTATGTCACTTTTATTTAAATCTCTGGGGCTTGTAGGTTTTAATTTTTAATTTCATTTTCTATTTACTTATTAATTTTCAAATAGTGTGAAATATTATTATCTCGAGATATTAATATAACTTCCCACTAATAAATAAACAAATTGATAGCCTTTAATTAGCTTGCGTTGTTAATTTGTTAATAAGGTTTTACAAAAAGGTTAATGTAAAATAGTTGATAAATTAGTCAATAGTTTTTTTTACCTTTATCTTCAAGCGTTATCCTTTTACAATTTTCACAACATAAATCTTAATGAGATAGTTTTTAACATAATTATACAATAATCGGCTGTTACAATTTTGACAAAAGTTTTTAACCGTAATACATAAATATAATTTAATTTAATATTACAATGCAAATTTCAACATTATCACTTCTATTCAGCGAGAAAATTAGGTAAGTCTCTTGACAAACATAAAATTTTCAGTTACCTCGTTTCCGTCTAAACGTGGGCAGTCTTCAGACGTGCCCTGAGGTGAGGCTAAGATTTAAGCAACACGGCCCCTGCGTACCTCCTGGACAGACGCGGACTTACTAATGTAGGGATGTTTATCCGTTCCTACTGAGACCAGACCGCATCTACGCTAATTTACTGCTTTCTGAACTAACTACTTGGTCGAAATCACGAATATCAAGGAAAATATTTGTCATATTATTGGAAAATAATTTTACTAATGAATTATTTTTTATGTATTTTATTGCACAGAAAATACATAAGTTTAATGACTATTGTTTTATAGAGCTTCGCAGTCAAATGACAAGAATGTAATTCTTATACATACATACTCATATGCTGTATTGTTGTGTTTGTCCGTATGAGATTGTCATGCGATTGTATGTTATCCGTATAAGTTAAGTTAATTTAAGACATGTAGAAATTTGTTTCTTCAAGTGTTATTGAAAGTCTACAATGGCCACGATGGTTTTTATATCCGTTATTTTTCAACCTGTCCTAATGCGAATCTGTCTTTATGGGAATTTATTTTGTCCTTTTGAGAATCCGTCCTTTTGCTAATAATCCGCACACTCACACTTGTTATTTCTTTCTTCTCCTTCTTTCTTGGCCGGTAACTCGCAGGTGATGCCCTTGGTATTACTGGTGTACATGGACTGGATGACCGCTTACCATCAGGTGGATCTTATTTGATTAGGTGCGTCTTATTTGAGTGATAGGATACAAAAAGTTAGCATAAATGATATTAAGTCATCGGGGTCACCGGCTGTGTTGGGTGTACCGCAGGGCTCGATCTTGGGTCCGTTTCTTTTTCTGATATACATTAACGATTTACCACATTATGTAAAGAACCAAGCGGATATTGTACTATTTGCTGATGATACATCATTAATATTTAAGTGTGACAGGAATAAAGTAAATTTCGACGACGTAAATAGTGCTCTTTCGCATGTGTCGCGTTGGTTCACTATCAATAATTTACTTCTAAATGCAAAAAAAACGAAATGTATAGAGTTTGTACTACCTAATGTTAAAAAAGTCAACAAAACTCTCAAACTGAATAATGAAACATTGCATATGGAGGAATCCACGGTCTTTTTAGGGGTGACCTTAGATAGTAAACTTCAATGGGGCCCACATATAGCAAATCTCGCGAATAAACTCGGTAGGGCTGCTTATGCTGTTAGGAAAATAAGGCAGTATACTGACGTCGAAACTGCTAGGATAGTTTATTTTGCTTATTTCCACAGTGTTATGTCCTATGCCATATTGCTGTGGGGCAAAGCAGCCAGTATAGAACAAATTTTCATACTCCAAAAGAGGGCTATTAGGGCTATTTATAAACTTAAGTCTCGGGAATCTTTGCGTGAAAAGTTCAAGGAAATAGGTATACTTACAGTAGCTTCCCAGTATATCTTTAGCAATGTAGTTTTTATACGGAAGAATATAAGCGCGTATAAACAAAATTATGATATTCATAATCGCCAAACAAGAAGAATGCATCAATTAGTTACGCCTTCGTTCCGCCTAAGTAAAGTGCAGCGATCTTTCATGGGGCTTGGTGTACATTTCTATAATAAAATTCCAAAATCAATACGTGACTTGCCAATAGAATCTTTCAAAAAACGTGTAAAAACACAATTGTTAGGCAAGGGATATTATAGAATAGACGAGTATTTAAATGACAAAGATGCATGGAAATGACCAGTTCTGCAACCAGTTCCGCTCAGATTAGTAAATATTTTTGTAATATTTTCTTTTTTTGTAATATTTTTTTTAAAAGATGTGCGAGGAGTTTCTTTCGGCTTTTCTTCTCCTCCATGACAAAGCACCCTTCCGAAAAGCTGGTAGATAAAAAATAATGACGTGCATAAGTGTATCAGTGATACCTATATGAATAAAATATTTTGACTTTGACTTTGACTTTGACTTTGATCATCTATACATTTATCGGTTGGTGAGAGACTTTTAGATTTGTAATCAAATGAACATTTAATAGCCGGCAAACGTGTTGAGGATCCACCTTATGGTAAGTGGCTATCGTCGCCCATGGACATCAGCGACACCTAAGGAATCACTGATGCGTAGGCATAAACGTAATTCTATTATTATATTTGTGAAAACTAAAATTGATAGTGCACAACAGCAGACACGTAGTAGTTATGGTTTCCTAAAAAAACGTCAAGCCGAACACTATCTCGTAACCACCCAGTTAATACTCGAATTCTCTAAAGTCGTGCAAAAGTAACTTCATGAAGCCACCACACCGTCTTACACCGGACTTACCCATTTCAAATTACGAAATCCCATCTTTGTACAAACGTCGCTCCAGCACTTGCTGTTTGAGTTCCACCCGCTTTACTCACACCACGACGCTTGGGTCGTGTGCCAAGTGTAATGGTATAGCGGAAAAATTATTGTGTTTTTCCAGTGTATATAAGCGAGTTTAATAAGTAGAATAAGACTAAGAAATTAAGGACTAAGGAACTTAGAAGTTCGGGCATCAGACGAGTTTATATAGAATCGTATTTTTTAAGTGTTTTTTTCTAGGATTTTCTACACCAGAGCAACTAAATCAGAACTCATCAATTCTTATGACTGGCATTAGGACAGGACATTATTAGGTTACTTCACGTTTTTCTGGGTATTAAAAAGTACATTAGAATTGAATTATCAGGTACTTCAAATAAGAAAATATGCTGATGAAACCTGCATATGTTAGAGATTTTTTTTTGTTTACAGAAATGAACTTTTGACTAGTGCAAATAATGATTAATAGCTATAATGTAACAATGGCCTCTTTTTAATTTTATTTTATCTTGCTTCTAAAAATATTGATATGAACAAAGATGTAATAGTAATTTGGCTGAAGTAGTACTATTTTTCTAACAGAGTGCTGCTTCTTTTATTAGCTTTTTCACGCTCATTTTGCACTCAATTGATGTTGGATCACAAAACGCTTTACGCTCTTAACTTGTGCCTTTAACTAGATTATCTTAATGTATTTATATGTGGTCGGAGCTAATTTTCGGACAATTACAGAGGTCTGCCGGCATCGGCCCTGCGTGGGTTGCGAGGTGAGTTACGTAAACAATCGGAAATAAACAGATCCTTTGTATAACCGCACAAGGAACGAACGTCATGGATAGCAGTGATAGCCTAGTGGTTTGAATGTTGGTTTCTCGAACGCAGGGGTCCGAGTTAGAATCCTGGAACACAACTCCAATTTTAGAAATTATGTGTGTATTAAGAGTTAATTATCACTTGCTTCGGTGAAGGAAATCATCATGAGGAAACCTGCACCTGAGCTTGATAATGTTCTCAAAGGTGTGGTAGACTTGTACCCCTCACACTGTGAGAGGATCCAAGCCGAGTAGTAGGACGATAAGGGGTTATAATGATGATGATGACTGTTTGCTGACCAACGTCTGCTCGTTTTTGACAACCTCGTTAAATCATAGATGTACTGCTCTTCATCACGACTCAAATTGAATACTATTCTATGCTCACACTTGGTAAGCTAATACTGGCGTTAGAGCCATTGACGCAAGAATATTGTGGCGTCTACATAAGAATATAAAAATTGAGCTTTTTTCCTCATAAGATTTTTTTTCTTGGGGCCCCTCCAAATTTGGCGCCCTAGGCCGTCGCCCCACCTCCCCCCCCCCCTCTAACGCCGGCTCTGACAAGACCTAACACTATAAGCACTAAAACACTAGGAAAACATAGCTGCTTCTTAAGAATTCTGACATCATTTAAGAAAACCTAATACTAAACCTATCGTCAATTTACTCGAAAGTGTTATTTCCGTTAACCCTTCAACCACTGGTGTGGACATTGAAAAATACACAGTCGGGTAAAACGCAGCTAATTTAAGGAGCCTACCTTATCTTTGTGTAAGTTCGACATCGGCCGTCATTTGTCTTCGTCAACTCGCCCGGTGATCATTTATGCTACAGCACACCCTACCCTTTAGTGAGAACATACGGGGGATAGTTTGCCTGAGCTTGTTTCGTAAACTTTTATAATAACAGAAGATAATTCGAAGTAATATGTTTAGACAGCAAATAATATTTTAGAATTTTATAACTGGCTTTACACTGTTATAGAAATTCATTTTCCAATTATTTATATTAGTTTGTTTACTGAGGCGTGACGTAATTCGCGTTGATTGAGACTGATTGGCGTTGAAGATATCATGGCGGCTTGCCGTATTTTGTACTTTTATTTTATCAAACTATTGTTAATCTCGCTCCTAATAAAAGCTTACACACTCAAGCGTTTTTTTATAACATTTTTTTATAATATTTTTTTATTTAATAATACAATAAATGTGTGTTTTGTTATCCATTAATAGGGCTTCATTAAATAAATACATAAGTTTAGTGTTTTTTACTTACTGTCATCATGCCTTTTAGGTTGAAGCTACCGGTGCAAATATTCGCCTGTGTGTAAAAACCACAAATATCTTAAAGACGCCACCTCTATTCCGAATGACCGAAGGGTGTCTTTCGGACGACATGTGTGGCAAGGGCATGACTTTCTACTTCTCGAGGAAATTGCAGATGTTCATAGTGTATAGTGACATCGCGTTTTACGAGTCAACGAGTGAAGGATTGGTGCTTGTCTTGGTAGATTTTTCAAGTTATTTTAGTTTTTTTTTTCATGGAAATAACTGGGTAACGAGCTGACGATCCACCTGATCGTAAGTGGCTATCGTTGCCCATGGACATCAGCAACACCAAAGTTTTAACTAATGCGTTTCCGGTCAAGAAAAGAGTAGCAACAGAAAGAAAGAAGTTAAAATAATTATTTATTTCTTAAGTAATAACATGGACTCATAGCTCGCTTATGTCAGGAGTGTGATGAAGATAAGAAACAGCAGGCATGGTCGTTCATTGGATGTGACCACGGAGCAACTGATACGCAATTTGTTATTGCTAGGTAGCCATTGTTAGCAGGCAAAACAATTTCCGATACTTTATTGCCATTCAATCCTCTCCTATCTACACTGGGACAAAGTCGTTAAGTATCTTCCAGGCTTTCTGAATTGCGTGAAATGTATTATATGTTCCTGATAATCCGGTTTCAACTTGAATTATGGTAAAGTTCACATAAGCGCGTTTCTGTCAATTTGACATAAATAGGATGGCGTCTGTAACATTACAATTCTTGGCGATGGAAGTTACATAGTAACGATTCGTCTCAGTTCATCACAATCTAGAAATAGCGTATTGAGTTATTTCTGTTATCCCTCAGTAATCTAATAACATTCCAATTCTTAAAAATAAATAGAATAACATGCAAAGTAAAAACTATCGTCAAACGTCCGTTTATAAAACTACCGTCTTCTTTCTTCAAGCATACGGAACTAATAAAATAAAATGAAAAATAAAAAAGCCTTTTATTTCTTGCGTCATTTCATTACAGTTTTTTGAGTAAAATTTGATTGATTTCAAAATTTTTTTTTTTTTTTAACAATAATAATATAATTATCTGACTAAAAAATTATTTATAAAATCATGACAAATTAATAATGAAATTAATGTTTTTTATATCATATTATTGTATAATATTTGTCATGGTATTTGAATAACATTCACTGCAGTTGTCAATAAAGCTGATTAATAACATAATTGATTACAAAATTTAAAATAAATTTATCAATTTCATGGTATTTGAATAACATTCATAATTGTCAATATAGCTGATTAATAACTTAATTAATTGCAAAATTTAAAATAAATATCAATTATTGTATATAAATAGTCCGAATAAATAAATTTATAATAATACTGTTATGTTAATATTTGATATGCAAGAACCCCTCTCAGGTGAAGGCCTCCTCCAGAGAATGCCATGTGTCTCTATCTTTAGCTATGTTTAACCAGTCCCGTCCTGCTTTGTGTGTTATGTCGTCAGCCCATCTCGCAAGTGGTCTTCCTACTCTTCTGTAGCCTTGAGGACCTGTCCACTCTGTAGCCCGTTTCGTCCATCTTTCGTCAGTTAATCTAGATACGTGTCCGGCCCATTTCCATTTTAATTTCATAGCGAAGTTCAATGCGTCGATCACTTCTGACTTTTCTCTAATAATTGTGTGCCTTATTTTCTGTATTTTTCTGATCTTTAGCATGCTTCTTTCCATGGCTCTCTGAGTTGTTTTAATTTTATGTTTGACTTTATATGTGAATTTCCATGTCTGACATGCGTAGGTTAAAGAAGGTAGAAGACACGTATTCATTATTTTTCTTTTCAGTTTCACAGGAAAATGTCCTTTTAGAACTTCTTTATAGCTCCAAAACTTACTCCAGGTTTTTTGAATTCTTCGTGCGATTTCTTCGTCATTATTTTGTGCTTTGAAGGATATTTGTTTTCCGAGGTAAATGTAGCTCTCTACGTACTCTAGATGAATGTTGTTTAATTTTATAGGATTAGCTATACTGTTTGTTATAATTTTTGTTTTATTCAGATTTATTTCAAGCCCAACTTTTTTACTAGCTTCATGTAGGGTTGATATCATGTATTCCAATTTTTTACTACTCTCAGACATAAGGACGATGTCGTCAGCGAATCTTAGATGCGACAGGTACTTTCCTTTAATATTTAATCCCATTTGATTCCAGTTAAGTCCACTTATCACATGTTCCAAAACTCCTATAAAAATTCTGGGCGAGAGTGGGTCACCCTGTCTGACTCCTCGCTTTATTTCTATAGGTGGTCCTATGCTCTCTAGTTGTATTCTACTTTGGCATTTCTCGTAAATATGTTTCAATATTTTGATATAGGTTATATCAACGTTTTGAGATAATAGAGTTTCCCATATCGAAGCATGTGATAGAGTATCGAAAGCTTTCTGGTAATCAATGAAACATATGTAGAGTGGTCTTTGAAATTCTTGGTACTTCTCTATTATTTGCTCAAGGGTATGAATATGATCGATAGTACTAAAACCTTTTCTGAAACCCGCTTGCTCTATTGGTTGTTTGGGATCTATTACTTGACTAATCCTTTTTTCAATGATCGAAGAGAAAAGTTTGTATAGGGATGGTAATAAGCTTATTGGGCGGTAATTGGAGATGTCTTTTGGATTGCCTTTTTTGTACAACAATATAATATTTGATTCGGACCATTGCTGAGGGGTGGAGATCGTGCTCAAAATTAAGTTGAAAAGTTTTACCAATGGCGTTACAAGTAATTGGTGGCCTATCTTGATCGCCTCATTGGTTATTTTGTCAGTGCCTGGACTTTTTTCTAATTTCATTCTCTTAATATGGTAGAGCATCTCAGCTTCCTTAATTGGCTCTATTCCTCCTGAATAGTCCATATTGGTAAGTTTTTCTATATTTTTTGCCTGTGTATTTGTAGGGCAATTGTATAAATCTTTGTAAAATGATGTTGCAATATTTAATATGGCGTCTCTACTGTTACATATATTTTCTTGATTTCGGAGCCCTTCTATCCAATTTTTGTGAGTCCTTAATTCTTTGTATGCTCGTCTTAAACTGCCAGTTGAATTTAGATGTCTCTCTATTGTGCGAGATCTGAAGCTACTGTAGTCATGTTTAATGTATTTGCTAATTATTTTGTAAAGCGCTTTTAGCTCGTTTTTCATACTTCGTGTCTTTGGTTTCTTATTATGGAGTTCATGTCGTCGTGAAATTAACTGTCGTGTTCGATTGGTTATTATAGATGGTTTTCCAGAGTCACAGTTGTTGGCGTTTTTAAGACTGGTTTGAATGATACTTATTATTTGATCGTGGTATTCTTGAACTGTAAGTTGTGTTTCATCTTTTGCAAGTTTGTACAAATTGTCATGTAGAGATGTCAGGTAGGTGGATATCTGGGCGTCCGTTTTTAAGGAAATAGTTAGATTATTGTTGAAGTTCGCTCTACTTTTTTTGGGCATCCGTGTTTTAACTTTAGCTCTTAATGGTCTGTGGTCAGATGGAAACGTTACATTAAGGACTTCAACGTTGTAAAAGTTTCTAGGAAAATTAGATAAAATATAATCGAGTTCGTTTTTAGTTTTTCCATCTGGTGATCTCCACGTCCATCTATTTCTGGTTTTCTTTTTGAAAAATGTATTTATGATTGAAAGTTTATTTTCGTAGGCAAACTCTATTAGTCTTTCACCTCGAACATTTCTTATTCCGTAGCCGTAATTCTTCATTATTAATTTTTCATTGGGCAATGGCATTCCAACCTTAGCGTTAAAGTCTCCCATCACTATTATTTTCCTTTTGCCTGCGAGGGTTAGAGCTTTATCGATAGTAATATAAAATTGTTCTACTAAGTGTTCATCAGCAGTATCAGTGGGAGAGTATATCTGGATAATCGCCAATTCAAAATTATTAATATTTAATAGTAGTAGAGAGACTCGTTCGGATAAACCAATTATTGCTTCTATATATTTCTTTAAATATTTTTTTATTATAAAACCTACTCCATATAGTCCCGCTGTTTCTCCCATGTAGTGGAAAATGAAATCGTCATGCTCATGAATTAAGTTCCCGACTCTCCTTACTTCAGATAATCCCATTATATCGAATTTCTTGTTTTTCATTGACTCTATAAGTTCTATGAGACGGTCGTAAGATGATAGAGTTCTAACGTTATAGGTGACTATATGGAGAAAGTCTATCTCTGGAGGGTTTTGGTCATGCACTCCCTTGGTGACCAGCCTTATCGGGAGCCTAGGAGGGGTGGCCTCACGCTATTTATTTCTTGAAGATTCAGGTCTTTGCCTCGTAAGGGAAATGGGTTCAAGCGATTCTTTTTCATGTCGTGCAGTAAAAAAGCCAGTGATACTGTTTTTGTTCCTTTTGGCCTCTTGAGTATTCGTCGAAAGTTTTTGGTTTTTATTAATTACGGGGGATGAAGATAGAGCTCTCTTTTTAGAATATTCATTTTGTGGTGTTCGTTTATTAAGAATTACAATTTTGTCATATTTTAGCACTGCAAATTTACCTTGTACTCGCTGTTTTTGTAACTCTGCTTGTAGAGTTTTTCTTTTTTCTAGGATATGTCTTGGGAAGTCTTCATTTATGTTGTATGTACTACCCTTTAAATATTTTCTGTTTCATAAGGTTTCTAGCTTTTCCCCATAGTGAGAAAAGTTACAATTATAGGTCTTGGTGTGCCTTGTTTTTTTCCTATGCGTCTTATAAATTCTATGTCTGATATATCACAAGACATCTTCATATTTTCGGTAAGAAAGTTAATTATTTTTGCCTGAAGCTGGAAATAGTTCTCTTCATCCTCTGCAATACCAAAAAATACTAAGTTTTTCTTTCTGCCTTGCCTTTCTAGGTACTCAATCTTCCCTTCTTGTTCTTCTAATTTTTGAGATAAAATACTATGTTTGGATTCAATTTCTTTAAACTTTTCATTAACATTGGAATTTATAATGTTAGTTATGTTAGAATGCATTTCTTTCATCTCTTCTTTTTGACATTGGAGATCTCGTTGTATTTGTTTAAGAATTTTTGTAATTTCTTCCATGGTCTTTAGTTTCTCTCTTTGTCACTAGATGATGTGTGTCCTTTAGTTTGCACTACTCAGCGCTAGATGGCGTTCTAAAATACTTCTTTTTTATCTGGTTGGAGGTCTACGAAGACAGTGTTGCTACTGAACGATAGATGGCGTTGGTTGTTAAGTTAAACTCGTTGGTCTTTGTTGGTTATGTTTTTAGGTTATAATATTGCAATCTTTTCACTTGCATTCACTGTTTTCATTCGAATTAAGTAAAATATTGTACCTTGTTTTAGCGTGAGTAGTATTTCAATCGAACATCATATGCTGAGCAGGTTATTTCTTCGTTTATTGTTTGAATTTTTCCGTTGTGTTTCTTCTTATATTTCTAAGATTTCTTCTGTTTTCTTGAGTTTTCTTCAGTAAATTATATTTCAATTCACAGATTTTATATGTCAAACTAATTTTTATACGATTATTGCACTTTTTGATCACTTTATATATTTTTAATTGACTTTAAATACGGAGCGTCGTTGTAACTAGTGTTGACAGCGCGACGGTAGCGCCACCCTCCAGCATCCAAGCATACGGAACTGCCGTTATTTAAATATTTTTTTTAAAGATGTGCTAAGGAGTATTTTTGCCATTTTGTTCTTCTCCATTACAAAGAAATTTTCCGAAATTATGGTAAAGTACACAAAAAAATTACGTGCATAAGTAAAATCTATCGTCAAACGTCCGTTTATAAAACTACCGTCATCCTTCAAGCATACTGAACAGCCGTTTTGGAACGAAGTTCCTTATCGCGCGTTGCGAAAGGGGGCTAGGCGGAAAATTTGGTACCGAAAAGTTGTAACGACACTTTTTGCCGTCGTTAGTCGTTACAACTCGTGCGGTGTCGTTACATGTCGTGCGGCGTGCGCATGTTTCTCTGTCTGTCTCTCTCTCTCTCTCTCTTATAGAAAGCAAGCCAGATATTTTCGTTTCTTGCAGTAAGTACCAGGATAGCAAAAACATGCAAGCGAGTGTGCCAAAACAAATCTGGGGTATTAAATTTCTCATCGTCATCTTTGGTCGATCGTCGGTTCGATCATCGGCTTTGTTCACCTAGTAGCTTGCTACTACAACTACTACTACTTGAACAAAGCCGATGAGAAATTTAACATTCCAACCTTAGCGTTAAAGTCTCCCATCACTATTATTTTCCTTTTGCCTGCGAGGGTTAGAGCTTTATCGATAGTAATATAAAATTGTTCTACTAAGTGTTCATCAGCAGTATCAGTGGGAGAGTATATCTGGATAATCGCCAATTCAAAATTATTAATATTTAATAGTAGTAGAGAGACTCGTTCGGATAAACCAATTATTGCTTCTATATATTTCTTTAAATATTTTTTTATTATAAAACCTACTCCATATAGTCCCGCTGTTTCTCCCATGTAGTGGAAAATGAAATCGTCATGCTCTTGAATTAAGTTCCCGACTCTCCTTACTTCAGATAATCCCATTATATCGAATTTCTTGTTTTTCATTGACTCTATAAGTTCTATGAGACGGTCGTAAGATGATAGAGTTCTAACGTTATAGGTGACTATATGGAGAAAGTCTATCTCTGGAGGGTTTTGGTCATGCACTCCCTTGATGACCAGCCTTATCGGGAGCCTAGGAGGGGTGGCCTCACGCTATTTATTTCTTGAAGATTCAGGTCTTTGCCTCGTAAGGGAAATGGGTTCAAGCGATTCTTTTTCATGTCGTGCAGTAAAAAAGCCAGTGATACTGTTTTTGTTCCTTTTGGCCTCTTGAGTATTCGTCGAAAGTTTTTGGTTTTTATTAATTACGGGGGATGAAGATAGAGCTCTCTTTTTAGAATATTCATTTTGTGGTGTTCGTTTATTAAGAATTACAATTTTGTCATATTTTAGCACTGCAAATTTACCTTGTTCTCGCTGTTTTTGTAACTCTGCTTGTAGAGTTTTTCTTTTTTCTAGGATATGTCTTGGGAAGTCTTCATTTATGTTTGTTATGTTTTGTTATGTTTTGGAACGAAGTTCCTTATCGCGCGTTGCGAAAGGGGGCTAGGCGGAAAATTTGGTACCGAAAAGTTGTAACGACACTTTTTGCCGTCGTTAGTCGTTACAACTCGTGCGGTGTCGTTACATGTCGTGCGGCGTGCGCATGTTTATCTGTCTGTCTCTCTCTCTCTCTCTCTCTTATAGAAAGCAAGCCAGATATTTTCGTTTCTTGCAGTAAGTACCAGGATAGCAAAAACATGCAAGCGAGTGTGCCAAAACAAATCTGGGGTATTAAATTTCTCATCGTCATCTTTGGTCGATCGTCGGTTCGATCATCGGCTTTGTTCACCTAGTAGCTTGCTACTACAACTACTACTACTTGAACAAAGCCGATGAGAAATTTAACATTCCAACCTTAGCGTTAAAGTCTCCCATCACTATTATTTTCCTTTTGCCTGCGAGGGTTAGAGCTTTATCGATAGTAATATAAAATTGTTCTACTAAGTGTTCATCAGCAGTATCAGTGGGAGAGTATATCTGGATAATCGCCAATTCAAAATTATTAATATTTAATAGTAGTAGAGAGACTCGTTCGGATAAACCAATTATTGCTTCTATATATTTCTTTAAATATTTTTTTATTATAAAACCTACTCCATATAGTCCCGCTGTTTCTCCCATGTAGTGGAAAATGAAATCGTCATGCTCATGAATTAAGTTCCCGACTCTCCTTACTTCAGATAATCCCATTATATCGAATTTCTTGTTTTTCATTGACTCTATAAGTTCTATGAGACGGTCGTAAGATGATAGAGTTCTAACGTTATAGGTGACTATATGGAGAAAGTCTATCTCTGGAGGGTTTTGGTCATGCACTCCCTTGGTGACCAGCCTTATCGGGAGCCTAGGAGGGGTGGCCTCACGCTATTTATTTCTTGAAGATTCAGGTCTTTGCCTCGTAAGGGAAATGGGTTCAAGCGATTCTTTTTCATGTCGTGCAGTAAAAAAGCCAGTGATACTGTTTTTGTTCCTTTTGGCCTCTTGAGTATTCGTCGAAAGTTTTTGGTTTTTATTAATTACGGGGGATGAAGATAGAGCTCTCTTTTTAGAATATTCATTTTGTGGTGTTCGTTTATTAAGAATTACAATTTTGTCATATTTTAGCACTGCAAATTTACCTTGTTCTCGCTGTTTTTGTAACTCTGCTTGTAGAGTTTTTCTTTTTTCTAGGATATGTCTTGGGAAGTCTTCATTTATGTTTGTTATGTTTTGTTATGTTTTGGAACGAAGTTCCTTATCGCGCGTTGCGAAAGGGGGCTAGGCGGAAAATTTGGTACCGAAAAGTTGTAACGACACTTTTTGCCGTCGTTAGTCGTTACAACTCGTGCGGTGTCGTTACATGTCGTGCGGCGTGCGCATGTTTCTCTGTCTCTCTCTCTCTCTCTCTTATAGAAAGCAAGCCAGATATTTTCGTTTCTTGCAGTAAGTACCAGGATAGCAAAAACATGCAAGCGAGTGTGCCAAAACAAATCTGGGGTATTAAATTTCTCATCGTCATCTTTGGTCGATCGTCGGTTCGATCATCGGCTTTGTTCACCTAGTAGCTTGCTACTACAACTACTACTACTTGAACAAAGCCGATGAGAAATTTAATACCCCAGATTTGTTTTGGCACACTTGCTGCATGTTTTTGCTATCCTAGTACTTACTGCAAGGAACTTCGTTCCATCCGGGTGTACCTTGACACCTCTCAAGTTTTTTTTAAGATGTGCTAAGGAGTATTTTTGCCATTTTGTTCTTCTCCATTACAAAGAAATTTTCCGAAATTATGGTAGAGTAGGCAAAAAAATACGTGCTTATGTGAGATACCTATTTGAATATATTATTTTGAATTAAGTTAAATACGACCCTATCGTCTGCCTGTTTGTGGACTCTGTAGTAGTTGGTAGCTCCTGCCTGCGAAGCGAGGGGTCCCGGGTTCGATTCCCGACCGGGGCAGATATTTATGTGACAGATAGATACATGTACTCGGGTCATGGGTGTTATTGTGATGTCTTATATAGGTATATATGTGTATCATCCATGCCACCCGCGACACAGTGAAAACCTACTGCGGGGGTGTGAGTATGTAAGCGTTTATTATTATTTATTATTATTAAATACTAACTAACGTACCAATATAATAATTTTCAGGCCACTAGAACAATGGTAGATAAACGTTGAAGCAGCAAGTTTCAATATTTGTCCCAGTTAGCTGACCAGTTACCTGAGTCTAGAGGGGCGACCCTTATCAACGCAAACTAAATTAACTGCTCGAAACATCTTGACCAAGTTATTGTTCGGGGCGGCCAAGATCCGAAAAACAAACGTTGGCTGGACGTATGCAAATAATGGCCGTAAAGCAATTATAAAGGAGGATTAAAGTTGGAGTAATCTATTATGTGGCGACGTAATAGATAAAACAAGACTTATTAGCTTTAAAAATAAAAATTTTACTTCAATTTTAAATATAGAAGCTATTATGTTAACTTGTTAAAATCAACTGAAAAAAAAAACAGAAATCATTTTCAAAGAAAAGTATACCGTTCTACCCTTTCGTAAAGGCGGATGAGAAAAAACGGTGAAAGAAACTTCTCAGCACATCTTTTAATAATATGTAATACATTTATACTAATTGTATAAATGTATTACAAAGAGTGGAACTTCTTGCATAGCTGGTCCTTTCCCTTCCTGGGCTCGGTCTTTTATGACAATAGGAGTACAGACTTTACTCAGATTATTTAATTTACCAGGCCGGCCAATGTAGACTGGCAAACTTCATATTTCAAAGAACGATTCAGAGAACTCAGATGCGCAGGATTTCTTCACCGAAGAAAACGATAATGAACATCTAAATTCTAATACATAAGTTTAAAAAATAGCTGCGTGCCGGATTCAAACTGATACAAAAATCTCGTTCATTAATTACAAATTACAAATAATAAATTGTATTTTTGAACCCATGAACTTACAATCGCACACGAAGGCGCAATAATTATAAATTCCTCGTCACCGGCCGGAACAATGAAGTTAATCCATCAGGGTCTCCCGGCCGCGGGCACAGATAAGACGAGGCCCGCATTCAGACCGACTTCTTGGCGAGCCACCCGCTCAAAGAATAGTCAATAGCTTAGATTATAGAAGGACCATGTCCTTATATAAATACAAAATTAAGATTAATACATTGAACATTAAAAAAATTACTCGAACTAACATAATACAGAAAAGATCTTATACCAAATTACTATAAAAATAAGAATATTTACAAGACATGTACAGTACATACAATGACAAGTATGTCATCCAAAAGCCCCAAATTCGGCATTGTATCCACACCGCTGGCAGCATTGCCTCGCTGTATTGCTAAACTTATTCTTTGAGTAAAATAGCTGCCAGCTTTTGGGTCTTCAGAAGTCCAGACCAGTCGTTTTGACATGTCTTTTATGAATAAGTTTTTGCTCATAAAAACATGATATTTTTGCCAGCAATGCAACAGTTGATGCCTTTGGTGTCTTTCATTCGATATCCATGACGATAGTCATTTATCAATAAGTGGATCGTCAGATGGTTTGTCGGCTTGTTCCATAAACAAATTTTTGTTGATCGTAACAACTTTAATTATTCTTTCTTAATGCTCCCCTACAGTATTAAGAAATCTTTGTATAAAATTTAATGTTGTAGGTCCATTGATTAATTGTAAGAAAAATAGAAATATTCTTCAAAGGTTTTTTTTTTCAAAATAAACGAGTACACGATATAATTGGTTAATTTTAACGAATTTTTTGATGAACTATCAATTATTCTACCATTGGGCCTCGCAATAAACAAACAAAAAAAAATACCAATTTTATCAAACCAGTATTTATTTAGTATTTTTTCATACTAGGTGTAGTCTTAAAATAGCACCAGTGCTAAAGCCTCTCAGAGGTATCACTGTGTAGGCATCAAACCGTTTACACTTTTATTTCCCTAATCACAAACGGATGTCCAGTTACCACCCTTCTCAGATTGTGACGTCCTCAGTCCACCTGGGCTCTCTGTATGAATATTAATTCGACCATATCTTGACCCCTGTCCGAAGGGTAGGCGTCTTGACGTATGAATGTCTTAGTGAATAATTAATGATCGGTATTTCATTCGTTTCAGTGACGTAAGGGTTGAGGTTGGCTTTAATAGATAAAGAATTTAAATATAGAATGGAAAGTAAATGAGTTCCGTTTTGAAATTGATAGTTAAACGCCCCAACTCATAGTCACTAACGGTTACTTAAATCGCTCCTTAGTACAGAATTTTAATGGTGATTCTTTACTTAGGAGCGATTAAAGTGACCGTTAGTGACTCTGAGTTGGGGTAAAAGTGTATATTATGGCTTCAGCATAATCGTAGTATTGACTGGAGTGGCTCTATTAAGAGGTCTAGAATATTCCATAAATAATTTCAGTGTAGATTCATCGATGGATTAGTCATATGTTATTATGCTTCTTCAATATGCTTATCGAAGATTTTCATTTTATTAACTAAAAAAAAAAACTTAATCACAGTCGACCCCGTAGCCCATTTTTTTTTTAATTTATTTATTACCAACAAATGAGTGTACATGTTCCACATTTCCATGTCTGCCAAACTGCAAGCCAGTTTATCGGCAACTGAATTTGATAGTGACTCGCGAAGCATACGTTGATAAATTAAGAAACAAACCCGAATGTGTATACCTATGTCTCAGTTTGAATTAGTCAAATCCTTATACCTCCTTACTCACTTAAGGCACCTTTAATGTCACTTGCGACACTACAGATCTAAGCACTTCAAAATTAATTAACATCTTATAATCTATACTATTACTACAACTACCTACAACTTTCAGAAAGCACCGAATATACTCACAACCTGCTTATTTGCATAAATATCCTTACCAAGCAAAGCAGGTACTTCAAACATTTCGAATTTATTAAGCAATTCGGGGTTCTACCCACATTTCTCCCCGTGTTATTCTAAAACCCTTCGGCCAAGGATTTCTGATATATTATTCGATAGCCATAACGCTCGGTCAGTTCATATAAATATTGTTTTAATTGATAAACCCTTCTTAGTTTTAGGTACAGTACACATTGGGAAGATATCTTCTTAGACGTTCATGTATACGATATATCATTATACATGAAAAATGTTATATCTATACTAAAGAGGAAAGATTTGATTTTTTGTTTGCATTGAATAGGCTCCGAAACTACTGAACCGATTTGAAAAATTCTTTCACTGTTGGGAAGCTACACTATCCCCGGGTAACATAGGCTATATTATATTTTCAAAAAAAAATAGGGATCCTTAATAAAACTCCAATAATGTAACCCAAGGTCTAAAAAAATTAGAAAACCGAAGCAAAGCGAGGGCGGTTACTCGTAAGAAAATAAAAAGCTTTCTACACTCCCAATACTACAGCTGATGAATTTGATTTCAGTTTGATTCTCCATTTGCGCGTATTAAAAAAAATATTCGATAATTGTTGTTAGGTTTTCAGTGCCATTTTCAGAAATCAATCTCGATGGTCTTTTCAGATTTAGATGGTTTAAGCTCGAAAAAGGGCTTAGAGACAAATTTTCTCAATATGTACATACTACTTTCCCATAAAATACTTGATATAATAACATTGAAGTATAATGTCATAGAACAAACATCTCGAACAAAATATATGTCCCGCCGGGAGGTTCTATTTTTAAAATTGAGCCCGCCTACTTTCAAAATCGGACGAATCCATTGAAAATTGAAGCCGATCGGCGCCAATTCATTGGGACATACATTGTGTTCGCGATGTCGGTTCTATATGCTTGTAATTATACTTCAATGTATAATAATGAGAAAAAATCACTATACATGAAAAATTAATAACATTATAGTTGTTATTGTATAATCATACGCTGTGAGCACGCGTCCTAACCACGATCGGTCACTCTCGGTCAAGCGAACACAACTAATTAGTCAAATATCTTAATTGGACTGTTAGTTTGCAGAAATAATATTTGTAACGATGTTGAAGTAACTGAGGGGCAAAGATAGCTTGTACAGATATTAATCCATATCGATAGATATAGATACACTAAACCGCATTAAAATGTGATATAGGTATACTTTTTTTAATAAGAAAACGTGTGTACTAGTATTATAAATGCGAAAGTTGTTTGTAAGGATGTATCGATGTTTGTTTCTCTTTCACGCAAAAAGTACTGAACGGATTTGCATGAAATTTAGCACACAGATAGATCATTATCTGGAATAACATATAGGGTACATATTATATTGGAAAATGCGGGTGAGCCATGGGTAGTGCGCTAATCTAAGTACAGTCTCCTACAGAAAAAAGTAACCCATCTATTACTGTGTGTTTATAAACAGATGGGTTATACTTTTCTCTGCAGGTGACCGTACATAGTATGTCTATTATTTTCTTCAACCAACAAATAACCCAAAGGAGGAGAGGTGAAAAAATCTCATAAATTTTGTTATTTCCTGCTAATATGACGTCTGAGATGACTCCGTACGATACGGCACTGCGGCCGGCACCGGTAAATCGTGTCGTGACGGATGTGGTACGGCGGTCACGTGTTGAACGAGTTCTGTGCGATTTATTATCACGGTAAATTATGTGTTTATGAACATGAACATTGGAGGTTTTCAAATATTGTATTTTGTTTCATAAGTAATAAGCTATAGAGCACTATGTTGATAGTGATAGCCTGCGGAAGTATCCCGAGTTTTATTCCCGGCAGATAAAATAGCAAAGTGACAGATATTTTACCTACAGGTAACCTGCCTACCAGTTCGATTTTATACTTTAGAATCCTATAGAAATCCCTAGAATTTTAATCATTTTAAAAATCTCTGATTGGACACAAAATAACGCAAGAATTGGCCCCGATCGGCTTCAATTTTCAATGGATTTGTTCGATTTTGAAAGGAGAACGGTGACTCAATTTTGAAAATAGAACCTCCCGGCGGGACACACATTTTGTTCGAGATGTCTGTTCTATGACACTATACTTCAGTCATTTATAAACTCTATTGATTGTACACGATAAATATCATGTTAAATATACACAGAACTTTAACCGCTCATTTACACGCGCGTGTCGCGGACCGTCTCGTGGCGCGTCCGTAAGCCACGCCCCCTACGCGCGTGTGAACACCACGCGAGCGCTCGCGCGAGCCCCTTTGGCGCGCGCCTATAAAACCGCTCCAGACGCGAGCCCTGCGAGCGCGAGACGCGCCGCGGTCTGGTCCGCGAGCGCCCTGTTCACACGCGCGCGTATGCGCGCGTCTCGCGGATTTTCTCGTGGCTCGCGCGCGCGTGTAAATGGGGTATAAGAGTTGTTTACTTACGTATTAAATTTTAACTACTAAATTGTCCGTTTACACATATTAATTTACTTAAAATTAGTTAAAATTTAGTAAACTACTTAACTACTTAATACATGTAAACCGAACATAAGAGATACTTAATTAGGGGATCGTTTAGGTGCTACTGATGAATCCGGCATGAGTATTGTGCCTTATGAATTAAATAATAACTTGTTAAAAATTAAAAATATATTTCATATACGTACATGGACACATTTCTAGAAATACAGACGTTATTTCTAATTTTTTTTTATAATTCAACTCAACAAATTATGATTTCATATATTTATACGTACACATTATAATACGAAAAGCACTTACACGAACACAGAGTATAGAATCTACTTAAATCCTTTCAAATATCACTTCAAACAATCTTCAACTGACAATAGATTCCAAATTCGAAATATATGTCGCCATTCCATCTAGTTCCGGTCGAGTTTGAATATCCGTCCAAGTTGGACATCCGCCGGAAGCGAGCACAGCCAACATGGCGGTCTTTATCTGAAGAATTAACTGGTGATAGTTATTCAAATGCGCTCGGCCAAGGATGGACTCGATAATGTAGCCTAGATATGGAAGGAGTATAAATTTAGAAATACACTAAAGTTTAGTAGATATATGTTTACTACTGCGTAGGTTTTATGGAGAAATGACTTGGATTTTGTTTGGACTTCGGGTGGTATGAAAACTTTCCGACACCTGAGTGAACCAAACCCTCCACTAATCCGTACTGGGGCAGCGTGGTGGAGCTTACTGGAAGCCTCCTCGAGAGGAAAATACGTGATCGGTAGTGGCCATTCAAACTTCCAAATAAAGCTGCTATTGGCTGGATTCTACTCTTCTTTACAATTCGTAATATAATTTTTAATAAACTGCAATTCTTGACATCGCCAATAATAATAAAAAAGTACCAGCTGTCATGGGACGGCTGACAGATGTGAAACATCGAAATGCGTCGCCACAATCGCCAAGTCTAAAATCAGGTTTAACCCCTCGCGTAAAGATGTTTCACATCAAAAACTAAATTCAAAATTAGAAAAGAAAATCATAAAAACTAACTTAAACTTCAAAAATAAAAAAATCTAAATTGAAATTCACTAAAAAAACACTCAAACCTTTCTCACAGCCGAACATTTAATTCAAAAAACAAACGTTCCATTTCTATTTAAATTCAAATCCGTCATCATAACGTAATTTCTGCGCTGATCCCGATCCCGATCCAATTCTTGCGGAGCGCACGCGCACAGCTCGTGACTCTCACGGACATTTTATTACCATAATTTAAAACAAATATCTGATTGTGTGCACCGCATTAAAGTGTTAAACCGAAGGGTAGGGATGTATCTATCACAGCGCCTGTCTCAGGCCCGGTTCTTCTGCAGTCCGTTAAAATAAAACTGTTAATTATCTTAAGTTTGTAAAGCCTTACTTGAACAGAATTGATTTTTGTAGGTCTACATTGATGCCATGCTAAATATTCTTGCCATTAGTTCGTTCTTGTTATTTCTTTCTCCTTTTCGTTTTTAAGAGTGTAATGATATGTAAGGCTTTATGTTTCTTCAGCCCAGACCCAAATAATATGCTTTCGATGCATCCCATTGAATAATGAGCAAGGTGAACAGGCCCTCCAGTTTAATTTCCTCCTTCTAAATTTTCACTCCTCTAAATCTATAATACCTTTAATTACATCAATTTTACTTAATTAGACCCAGATTAGATTTGGAAGTGATTTGAACTTTGAATAATAATAAAACCACTATACACTCATAGCTCCACAATAGGATTCCCTGTATTGTGGGTGCCATGAACAACACACAGAGACAAGAACACACACCCAGACACAGAACAGAAATCCACTTAGCTGGGAATCGAACACAGGACCTTACAGTGGTGTAACAGTGTGTGTACAGTGGTGTATGTGGATTACACCATATGGATCGTCGGTTCTTTAGAGTATTTTTTGTGAGGATGTCTTATAGATAGATAAATAAATAATAAATAAACGCTTTCACACTCATACCCCCGCAGTAGGTTATTGCCTGTGTCGCGGGTGGCATGGACGACACATATAACACATCACAATTACACCCATGACCCGAGTACAAATATTTATCTGTCACATAAATATCTGCCCCGGCCGGGAATCGAACCCGGGACCCCTCGCTTCGCAGGCAGGGTAGCTACCAACTAGGTTACTGACAGGATACGTTGCGTTTGTTACCTACGTAAAGGGTTTCGTGTGTGTCTAATAATTTGAACTTTTTTTATAAGACACCAAAACTTTACTTAACGAAAGCACGACGAAAGGAATACGTTGAGTTAGTTATAAAAATAACCATTAATGGAAGCACTAGGCCGCAATAAACATTCCTCGCGCAAGTCACGCTGCGCCATCACGCTCACATACGGGCGTGTGTGTTGCAAATGTGGCCCAGGAGAGAGGTGGTAAAAATGATTTCTTTATCAGACCTACATTTTGATAAATATAGAACCAATCTAGAAGTTCACATATGACTGGAGTTTTGAGGTACCATACAACCAAACTGTACCTGAACCTTCTCCGTTTTTTCAAGTCGGTTAAAAACGTGGTTTCCTGATGGACTAACTACGTACGCACAACTAGTTGGTTGGTACGATAGTATGGCACAACTAAGTGTTCCTATTGGCACAACTAATATTTTTTTATGTGATTTTTTGTTTAATCAGCGGTGTTCTTTTCGATTTTAATATAGGGGAATGTGGGGGGAAACCGGACAGGGGGTAAAAACAGATAGTTGCTATTTTACTAGTAGGCATATAGCTATCTCGTTCTAAATAGTCAAACGTTATTTGGGAACACTCGGGCAGTTTGCTTGCAAAAGGCGGACAGGATAGAATTTCATCACGTGCTTGTACTCCACAAAATAGAATAAATTGGTAAGTTATCTAATATTTTGTAATTTTTGACGTATTCTCATTTGTTTTGGCCATGTACAATCATAATGTAACATTCTTTTCATAATATCTTGGTTATTTAAGTTAAAAAAACAGCATTAATTGTTTCTGTGAGTCTAAGAATAAAAATTTTGCAAGTAGTATTTTAAAAGTGGCACCTGTGGGGTACGACCGGACGGGGTGATATCGGGTATCCGGTGTCACCCCCAATCATTGAATAGGTTATGTCTGCTTATTTACTTAAAATCTTAAACCTTTACTTTATTTATTTTTTCATAAGTATGTTTACAGGACCTCAGTATCACTTGAGTTGAAGAGAGACGTAGGCCCCCTATGCGTATTCTACAGTCTGTACAACGGGGAATGTTCTGAAGAACTGTTCGGTTTAATACCTGCGATCGATTTCCGTCACCACGCATCACGATGTATCAGGTTCCATCAACACCACCTTAATACTTGGCGTTCGTCCACAGTTCGCTTTTCATGTAATTTCCTACCACGCACGTGTAAACTGTGGAACGAACTTCCTGCATCGGTGTTCCCACTAAGCTTTGACATGGAGTCCTTCAAGAAGCAGGCCTATTGTTATTCTTCGAAGCCGGCAACGCATTGGTAACGCCCCCGGTATTACTAATGTCCATGAGCGGCTGTAATCACTTACCATCAGGTGACCCGTCAGCTCGTTTTCTTGCTTAAGGCATAAAACAAATATCCGTATTCACCCCGTTGACTAAAAACGCGTATCCGGTTTTACCCATAGGTATGGGGTGAATCCGGATTTATGTTTTTTATTAAAATAAATTTCTACTTCCATTTATCTTTATTGATTTCGGATATTTTTTGCCAAAGTAATGTCTTACATATGTTCTTTCAGAAGTGTTGTTGATTTTTTAAATATATAACATTATAACGAATTTATGGTGTTTTTTTCTTAACTATCCGGTGTCACCCCACATTCCCCTACATAGCTTTCCAGTTTGCCTTTAATTGTATTTCATTGCTTAGTTGCATTGTGCGTAATTGTACATTGTTGTGATATCTGTGGATATGCCAATAGGAACACTTACAATTGGTTATGCCATACAACTAATTGTGCGTACGTAGTTGATCCATCAGGAAACCGCGCAAATCATTTGTGCTACGTTAGCTAAGAGAATTCTTAAATGATTGAATGAGGGTTCAATTTCCTTACTAACAATGGCTTTCCTTCTTAATTCTTAGAGATACTCTTTTTGAAACAGTACATAAGAATCTAACCGTTAAGAACCAGCAAACGAGTTGACAATCCAGTAAGTGGATATAGTCGCCCATGGACATCAGAAGCACCAACAGCATCACTGATGCCTTGGTAGATCTTGCCGGTCAAGAAAGAGAGAAAAAAATATAAAGAAAGTATTTAGTGAATGATCGATTCCGGGGCCCATCGATAGGACATGGCTATCAAATTATTGTGAAATGATCGGAATCGCCTTGAGATCCCGGGTTATCCCGGGAACACATAAATAAATGTGTAAAATACTAGCCCACGACTCCTGGTGTAATCCAAGGGCGAGGACTGTCGTAGGCGATACAAGTGGTTCGTGCGGCATGCCGCGGGCGCATCTCGGACGCAATCTTTATAAGGTGGTAAAACATATATATTTAATGCTAAACGTCCGACACGAATGGCCGTTTTGTGAGAAACGTAGAGCAAGTGTTATTTTATGTTATCGCTGTTAGGGCCGCCACGGACATTAACGATTATTAGGAAAAAGACAGTAAATAAATTTTTATTAAGTCATAAATTAGTTTGATTTTTGTTTATAATAAAAAAAAAGTATTTCAACAAAAGTTTCTAAGGAATTTTATGAATCTTTTATGTACATTTAAAACGTGTGGGGTAACTATGGATAGGTCTTCAAAAATGATAATATTGAGGTTCCTAATATTATTTTTTTCTAAACTGAATAGTTTGTGCGAGAGACACTTCCAAAGTGGTAAAATGTGTGTCCCCCCTGTAACTTCTAAAATAAAAGAATGATAAAACTAAAAAAAAAATATATGATTTACATTACCATGCAACTTCCACCGAAAATAGGTTTGAACGAGATCTAGTAAGTAGTTTTTTTTAGTACGTCATAAATCGTAAACCGCAATAACAACAATTCATTTTCATTCAATCAACTCAAATAAAAAAATAAATCTTGCTGCTACGGAACCCTTCATGGGCGAGTCCAACTCGCACTTGGCCGCTTTTTCAAAGTTTTTATAGTTACCATGACGTAATTTAAGATGAAAAGTCGGTAAAACACCGAGCTGTAAGCTTTAGGCCCGTATTATACTCGACGCAAGAACATATTTTTTACATGCGATTTCCCATATTTCAGGGTCTCAAAACGAATCTTGAGATCGCAGAGATTTTAAGATCAATGGTTAATTAATACGGGCCTTAGAGAAGCTTTATTAAAAAAATAACTTCAAATTAAATTTGGAACACGAATGTATTAAATTATTAGTAGAGTAACTTCGGGTAATATGGCACACCCTAAGCCTGTTTGGAAATAAAACATGAAGTTTATGAGATCAAAAGGTCTTTATTGGTTAATTCAGTCTTAGAACTCAATAGTAATCAACAGTTAAAAATTTAAGGTAATTAACTGCAAAGCATAACTTTAATAAACATTTTTCTTAATCTTGAGAAATTATTAAAATTTAAAGATGGTAGGGCATTATGGCCTAGGGCCATACTAGTGCTAATTCTTTCTCTAGTTCTTGAGGAATTTTCTTCCCAACTTCGCTCAAGTCACTATATCGGCTAGATAGATCAGTTTTAACAGCCAAACGTCTTAAAAATCGGTCGGGGTACTTTATACAGCTTGGCAGCTTTTAGTGAGCCCATTTCCTTATTTCGCACATCTTTGATTGCCTTTTTCATTGTATCCTTGCACCAAGTTTGTCGTTTTCTTTATGAAATTGGTTTTCGTGGAGGCATTTCCTTAAAAGACAAAATACAAACATGTATGCTGTATGTGGCCAATATGTCCTGGTAGGCCATATTGGCCACCTATCTGGTGAGCCATAATGGCCGCAGGAACGTTTTCTAGAAGAAAAAATCTTACCCAAAAACCAGTGAATAATATGCTTAAAAACTATAACCACACTATAGATTAAAAGTTTATCTATAAAAATATGCACTAGCAATGAAAAAACAATGATAATTTGAAGAACTGAAATTAATGAAACTTACCAAAAAATTACATGAAATCACGTAATTCTCGTTTATTGCACGCCCTGGATATATACGCTATCGCAGTTTCGCAGGGATTGACTGAAGAGATGAAGGGAAGGGGTGTGCCAATATGCCGAATACGTACATCGCTGCTGTTGGTTAGTTTCTGAGAAATAATAATGTGCCATATTGGCCGACTAGGCCATAATACCCGAAACTACTCTAATATTCAATTCAGTAATTATAAATATTGCATTGGATTTTTTTTTTCCTTTAATTCAGACTAACTCGTTAACAGATAATGATATAGTTATCTAAATTGAATGAATGCTATTAGAATAGGCTCAGTAACGAAATAATCCTTGAGGAAATAGAGCGTTGAGCCTCCAAGTCCGAACGTCCGAAAGCGATAAATCTTCCGATCGCAACATCCTCCCAGATAATGTATTTCTGTTCGGACCACACTTACTTTGCCAATTTGAGGGAACCTTTGTGCCCTCTAAGATATCTCCACAGACAATTGTACTGGCCTATTGCTTTGTATGTGGATTTGTTGAAGTTGTTCTAGTGTGAATTGTATCAATGTAGTGTGTCATGATTACTGGAGTTTAACTCCTTTTCAATCGATTTTCATATAAAATACTAGCTGACCGGGCAAACGTTGTTCTGCCAAAAAATTTTAGGGGTAGGAGGATGAAAAATAGATGTTGTCCGATTCTCAACCCCAGCCGATATGCACGCAAAGATTCACGAAAATCGGTCGAGCCGTTTCGAAGGAGTTCAACTTGTAACACCGTGACACGAGAATTTTATATATATGACAAGCCCGGGATATGAAAATTTATGGGGAGTAAAATCAAACGTTCTCCGTTACGTTATGCGTTAGGTTCGTAATTCGTAACAAAGAATCTAAATGGCGACTGATTTGACGATCGCAAACTAGATGGCGTTGTTACTGATTTGACGATAATGTCATGTTAAATTAAATAATTAATAAAAATAAATGTACCAAGCATGCTTTCAGTAATATAAAAATGTGGTCATTTACCCTCATTTACTAATCTATATATTTTATAATCGTTCATAAGGAGGAAACTCTAGTCGTGCGTCGGAGCTGACACACACAATTTTTGTTTTTATTCACATTTTGATGTTCTGGTTACATAACTTTTCAAAGTATTCAATTTCTTCGCTATAAGTCATTAATAGAATTTAGGACCGCTTTAAATCTCTTATGAATCTCAATTTGACTGATAACAGTCTTGTGGATGTACTTAGCTTCATTATTTTAACGTTTTCTTTGCCAATCTTATTGCAAACTTCCGTGTTTAAACGCCTATAATTTTGACTTAATAGTAAATTAAAATTATCATTTTAAAGCATTACAAATTGCTACCTTGACTGAAACATTCTACTAATAAATCATTAGTTATGATTTTATTAAAATTAAAAAGACATATTTAATCAAAAATAAATAATGACAATGTCGTAATAACCACTCTATACAATTGCTCAAACGAAGTTATCGTTTGAAGCGCGTGATATATCCCCGTCTTCAGGAAGGGCTAAGGTCTGGACCCATTTACAAATCACAAACACTGACCACCCCCACACCCCCACACCCCCTCGGACAATTATACAACCCTTCTGTTCACCTTGCGTTACAGTTGAAATATGGTTGGATTTGGACACCCTCCGTCTTGGATTCTAAATGTATTGTTTCAGATGGAGATTCGAGACGTAATTAAGTTTCATAAACGTATGGAAACTATAGAAGTACGGGTAATACGATGTAGGTAATGTGGAAGTAAATTACATCTACTCGTATATTATTTCCCAAATAGGATACTATACCTATTTTAATGTCTATATTTTTTTAACCAAATGAGGGGTACTTGAGAGATACTATAATAAAATTATAGTTATGATGCCTAAGCTGGATGTTAAAATTAAAGAGTACTTTCAGTAGAAATCATAATCTTGCATGTTTTTCGGGACACCCTATATTACAAGAATCTTCTTCCTTGATTCCTTCCTGTATCCTAATTTCTAATAGCGTTTAGGCGACATTTGCGAAAGGCAAACCTATAAGCAAACCAGTTTATGACGAGGTACAGAATACACAAACAGACTATGAAAAATTACGAAACTTGCAATCTAGAGATCTATCTTTTTTTTATGGAAATAGCCGGCAAACGAGCTGACGATCCACCTGATGGTAAGTGGCTATCGTCGCCCATGGACATCAGCAACACCAAAGGCATCACTGATGAGTTGCCGGCCAAGAAAGAGAGAAGAAAAAGAAAGAAAGAACTGGCTCTCAAGCCCCCAGCCGGAACACGACGTGTCGTTTGGCGGCTGACTCATGCTCAAGGGTGGTATCTATCCAGGCGAACCCCATGGAGAAATAATAATTGTTAGAATGGTATTAATTAACAGTTAAAATCAATATTACCAATATAATCCCTCGAGGGGCCTTACCACCAGCGATCCGGATTTAGTCGCCTTTTACGACACTCATCCGGCGTGGGATTGGGGTTAGTATTCTAAGCCGCCCCAATACGGCTAAATCTAGAGAGACATCATTAACGCATATCGCGGTTCACTCAAATCTAGCTCGTACGTATCTATCTATGAACATTTGAACGCAACACAAGTCGATGTAACGACGCACGGGCGCGGGAAACGCGCAGCGAACGATAAGTCGATCCGAGCGGACGGTGTCTGTCCGCGACTGTCTTTGTCACTAATGACATGTGGATAGGACTCGAATGATCTTTTATATTTTTAACTGAGCAGGGCCTAGGCTCGGACCTAAAAAAAAGACGGGCGTAATCCCAAAAGCAAATTCAGTGCAGCACCCATAGTAATACCAACTCTCTATTCGTACAAGTACACACACCCACACATTGACACCATACTGCGTCAATCGCGAATCAAAAATTACGCACACATGGCAAGCGGGCGGCCATGCTATGCTTCACTCTCGATTAGACGAGGTTACGTCCGTCTTTTTTTCAGATCCGTGGGCCTAGGCAAAGTAATACAGAAATAACAAAAGAAATATTTAGACATTATTGTATATTTTAAAGGCGTGTCTACATTACTTCTTCATCTTACTGCTTACTATATAGTCCGGTCAATTTAGACATTCGAAGGTGCATAAATTCCCAACAAGCTGAAAATCAGTAAGATTGTTCAAAACATAATTATAAATAAAATTTGTAAGTTCCCCATCATTCCCGTGTATGGAAAAAAAAATATTCAAGGTCAAAGGTCAAAAAAATGAGTTTTTCGCGATTTTCAGAAAAACGGTAAGTTTTATCATAAAGTACCCCAGACAAAAATTGTAGATCATAAAATTATCTATAAAAATGTACCAATACTTTTTTTCCTATGAGCCACCGTTTCTGAGATACAACGATTCAAAAAGTTGTCAGTTTTTATCGTCATAATATGCACACGTTTACCACGCTAAATTTGTCATCATGCCCATTCTGCCCCTTTGTCGCCTTTATTTGAGGTGTAAAACTACTCCGTAACAAAATTTTAAGTATGTCTTATTATAATAATTATGTGAAGATTTCGGTATTAAGCATTTTGGTACCTTAGAGACAAAAAATTGTAGTCAAGGCATGTCCACAAAACTCCAACAGTCTCCTATAGGCAAATCAGAGCATCCAGAGGCGCATTGTTGCACTGATTTAGAACGGCAGACATCTCCGAACTAACTTGATCCGTCCTCACGTATTAATATATTCTATTCGATTCCGCAATCCGCAGACACCCGATGTATCGATTCGAGTGGAGATTATAGTTTGTTGTTGGAGATTACGAGCCGGATTTGTTTTGAGTTGGGTATGGTGTCCGTTGAGAAGATATATCGGGTCTCAATACAGTGTTATATTTTGATGGTGTGGAACACGTATAGTAAAGCTTTTAAAGTCAGCACTTTAGATCATCTCAATTAATTTTTATGTTGCTAGCTGACAAAACGATGGTAAGTTTCTATTGTCGCCTATGGATATGATGAATGCTACCATTTTATGATATCACTGTTCTCGAAGGACCAGGCGGTCCGTCTGCTTCTTTCGTCAGCCTTCAAAAATAAAATCGATAAGTTTTAAATGCATAACGATGATATAAGTATAAGTATAAGTATAAGTATAAGTATATCATCTTATATCATGTGTAAAGATGATATAAGATGATATATAATGTAAAAAAGAAGTAGATATGTCACTAGCGCGTCGACGATGAGGAGCGTAAGAACAGGTAATTGGCCGTTCTGCTCGTAGTCGCTCTATCAATACAAGACGATACGCACGCTTTTGTTGTGCTTGATATTTTACATACAGCGTTAAAATGCCTTCGTGTAATATACCAATGTGATTCTTGTAGTGAAACAAAAGATAAACATGTGTGTGTTGTAACTCTTTTCGGAACAGATTTTTTGGTTGATTTGTATGGGCATAATGTATCTATGTTTTTTAAATATCATTGTGTACAATTAGGTATATGAATTGTTGACTATTGTTGACCAACCAGTTTAGAAACATTTCTTTTACTGAATGCCGTCGTATTCCTAGGTGCGTAGGAACGCCCACAAACAGATTTTTATATCACTTTTACATGCTTCTAACTGTTCGATAGAGTGAGCGCCACGCGATTCTAAGCAGTCACGCATCGAAATAAAGACTATGATACCTTGTACAAGCCAGTCGATTGTATCAACATTCAAGTAATATGTTTCGCATGTCGTTGTACTAGATACTGTCTCTTCATATAAATCAAAATGACACATGGCACTATTTGTAGAATCGACATTTTCTTGCGAGCGTTTTGCATATGCCCTACCAATTTACGTCTTCGTTTATTAAATTAAGTATCAGACTTTATTGTATTGTTAATTAGGTGTAATTTCGATTAGCAGCTTGTTATTTGGATGGTAAATAGTCAAAGTATAACGTAGCGTTTATCTAAATCGGTCAGTTGCCATCGTGTGGGGGCCGGCGTGGTTGTAAATCAGAATATGTATTTGTTGCTGACAAATACATTGTTTTGGGGTTTTGATAATTGTCCAGATTACGGCCCACTTTACCTGGGGACGCTAGTGGGAACTTTAACCCTAAAAGTTAGAGATTTGATACTAAATTTATATCATAGTGGACTCTTAAGATTTAATGTAATGTGTGTGACTTGTGATTCTTGTGATACTGCATTAATGTTTCGACCCACTTACAGGGATTATGAGTTTTAATGGTGGAAATTTGACAGCTGTCACTTGACAGATAATAATGACAGATGAGCATCTAAACTAATCGTCTAGATTTCCTTACAATTAGTTAATCACATGATTATTTACTGATAGTGTTAAAGCCAATTGTTATCATGTCAGATAACGTTTTGGAACAAAGTTATTTAACGCTAATTGTGGTAGGAGATGGCTGGGATTTTTTGCGTATTTTTGCGTAATTATATTAAAATTATAATGAGTTTTTTATCAGAGTTACACCAGGACAGCATAAGTGATATAAATGTTGAACTAAACAGTAATAGGTAAACATCAAAGACGTCAATCTGACTTATCGCAACTTAGTTTTAATTTAAAAAATAAAGGGAACCAAAATTAATTGTTAACTGCAACATATCCTAAAAATACCTACGATATGTCATAATGGACCAATCTACTACCCGACTCTCAACCACGCCTACTAAATGACAATAATTATCACTAACACATAAACACCATGCACATGCAGGAGAATGGGACACACACATGTATTTTGTGGCTAGAGCGCCATTTTAACGTGACCTCCATTTTGTTTTAGAGCGATACGGCTGACAGTTTCAGATATATTGGAAGAAGGCCGCGGCCACAGTGCTCACGACATAACTGCGACTCTTTATTGGTTTGGTTGAGTTGTTAGACGATGCCTCCAAAAAGACACTAAATACCTGTTAATTAGTTTTTCGTTGGGATAAATAAATAAATCAAATCTATATTTATTGTTTGCTAAAACGATCTCTGAAACAAATGGCGTAACTTATGGAAGAAATTATAATACCAAAATACAATTTTCAAAGCTTTGATAGCTTGTTTTAAGTATCGTCAAGATTCGGTATGTATATTCTTGTGAACAAAATCTGTGCTTAATCTAAGTAATGCAGTAAAGCCGCGGGAAGAACTCTAGTCTATCATAATATCATCCCAGCAGGGAATCGAGACGATCACTCTTAACTGGGTTATGAGTCGACGGATAAAAATTGCAACGTGCCACCACGCAGTATGGCCGTGACGTAAGTTTGTTATAGTTAAAATGGATATGGGACAACTCGTGACCAAAGTTTTTCTTGCATCTAGATCTGGATTCTAGAACAATTAAATTAACCACTTACAATGTAATATCATTAACGCCCCAACTCAGAGTCACTAACGGTTACTTAAATCGCTCCTTAGTACAGAATTTGTATGGTGATTCTTTACTAAGGAGTGATTAAAGTAACCGTTAGTGACTCTGAGTTGGGGCGTGAGGAATACTAATGAAAATTAATTAGAGTAAGATTTTAAGTTTTATATGATTATTTTTTTTACGGGCACGCGATCAGATGGCTAATCACCATCACTTTTGGTCATACATGAACAGGGTTACAAATAAGAAAGAAAATTTATTTCTTCTTAAAAATGAGAAAGTTTGTAGAAAATTGCAAATATGAGTTTATTGATAAGTTGGTGGATGAAGATAAGTTGGTTGAGAGCCAGTATACACTGCCACCAGCCCTGCTTGGTCGATCCCGTGTCCCGATTACTTCGGTGTTACTGATGTCAAAGAGCGGTGGTGACCAATTATAAATGACCCATCTGTTAGTTCTATGATTTGACATCAAAAATAACAATAAATTAATATCTATCTTTTGAACACTGAATCATTATTAAATTAAGACCCAGTTCGCAAACTCTGACCGATTGAGTACGACAGTAAAAATGTAATAATTATACATTATACACACGAACGGGCATGAATCATGAAATATTTTAATATTGTACAACACATTTATATTTATTACGACCAAATAAATGTAACGTCGTAATCATGATCAAAGAAAACAGAACTTTAAACCATACACAAAGGAATCTTATTTGATTGACACATGTCGGAGAAAACTACTTTATGATTCGAGGGAAAGATGAGCTCAAAGCATCATTGTTGTAGTTTGTCAGTTCGGAATTCAACTTTAGTTATCACGAGTTAAGGTTTATTTTCCTTCGCTAAAAAATCTGTTTAGTAGACCAACTAATGATGTGCAGTTTCCGTGGGAAAGATGGAAGTTTGGATGCTCAAAGTGAGGGCGTGAACTGCCGATTAGTTCAGAGATACAGAAAATGGTTTTAAACGTTCTTTGCTTAACTATTTCGTTCGAATTTTAAATAATAGAATTCCATTAAATCACGAATTACAGTTACGGTGAGAATTTGATGGAAAAGAGAAATTTTTGACAGTTGACACTTGACAGACACTATTGACATAATTATCTTAATTATAATCATTCACTTATAGCCCGGCGACTTGTGTCGATCCAATCGACAAAGCAACAGCGGTTAATATGAAGGTAAGTGAATAGCCCTATTAATCAAGTTACCATCAGGTATGGATGGCATAGAGCTAAGGTCTTCTGGACCTAACTAGGTAACATCCTCTATCACTCTGAAAAATCTCTGGTATCAATCTCTAGTAAACAATATCATAACTGCACTAATATAAATTAAAAATTACAAGATGCATTCAAAAACAAAAAAAAAACAAAAGCCAGATCATCTCCGAACAATAACATACCTATACGAGCAGAGCTCCAATTAACGCATCCCCTTATCTCCGATATCAATAATCACAATGTCCAGATAATCTCATGGAACAAACCCGCAGTAATGATATTTTGACGGGCTGACGTCTTATTAACTGCCAGTAACGCATCTCTGACACAAACAAGGTATCTTTTGTTTTGCCTTTCGATTGCCTTTCGATAACATCGCAGTGTTTTGTTCTTACAATTAGATCTACCCTAACGAATGTAGAACACTGTAAGTATAGAATTTTAATAATCTAATGCTGTGGAATTCGATGTTTCTTTGGGTTTTAAAAACAGTTTATTCTTATACCATATTGTGTAAACTTATTCCATAGTTACGTTACTTAAATAATCAAAATTATACTAACAAAAAATAACGGACTTCAAAATAACTTAAAAAGTACTTGTCAGATCTCGCTCAAATTTATGAGACCACATGACAAGCACCAGCTTTCGATTAAAAAAGTAATCATCAAAATCGGTTTACCCACTCGAAAGTTCTGAGGTAACAAACATAAAAAAACAGTTGAATTGAATACCTCCTCCTTTTTTGAAGTTTTTAAAAAAAGGAGGAGGTTGTTTTTATATACAATTTTTTTACTTGACATAATTTGTGAACAAAACTATGATTTAATATTAAACAATATTATAGTCACTTCATGATGTAGTGTTACTATTATGATAACAAAGTAGTAACACTTTACATAATGAGTATGTACTTATTATACACCCACACATTCAATTGCTTAACACGATCAGAAGTTCAGCTTTAAATCAACAATGAAAGAGGTCTATATCCCTAAATATACAGAGAATCTATGCGTATAAAACTGCTATTGGATATCTGTGCGTGAAAGTGTCTAGTATTTATTGGGGTATCATAACGATTTTATAATTATCTCTATCTGTCTATATAGCTACATATATGCATCGTCGGTACTAATCTTAGAAACAGCTTAACCGATTCGGATGTGGTTTTATGTATTGCAAAAGCTTGGATAGAAATAGTGTTTAAATTTATTTTAGTTTAGTTAGTTTAATTTTAGTTTAGTTTGTTTAATTCATTTAGTTCAATCGGTTCAGTTATTAAAGAACTTAAGTTAGTATAAGGATTTTTTCGAGTGTGAGTATTAAGGCATGGTTTTCCGAAGCGAAGCGAGCACAGTTACTAGTAGGAGTTAGTGGTTAGTTACTTCTCTATCTACTAGTACTTTGAAAGCAACTTATATCCCGCATACGCCGCCCTTTGACCGAACAAACTTCGGGAAGATGGGAAACTTGCAAAGCTAGGTTGTCTTTGAACTTAGCCTTTGGAATATACCCTGTATACCTAGTTACCTACCTTAATAGCGAATGTACCCAATCAGTCAAATTATGTAACGTAGCTTTGATTGCATGGCCTAATTGGCCTATTACCCCGTCTATTTTTAATTACATTGGTCGACAATCCCACCTGATGATAAGTGGAGATGTCCATGTTTTCAAACTGTGGCTATTTGTGTACGTACAAAAGCCGTGCCAATCAACATATATTATTAAATACAATTAACATATAATAGCTATAACCTAATTGAGTAACTTGCTTCGAACAATAATTTTAACATTTTTAAATAATCTTTTGAAATTTAGTTGAGATTAGTTTAGATTCGAGAAATTATTATTTACGTATCGGCACAAAATAACGACAAACAGAAAATGTTTTAGTATTAAAAGAGCGTAACGACGACGTATCTTATAGTTTTAATGAAATTGTCGATAATTAGAACTTGTATATACCACAAATGCGCCTTACAGCGCCATCTGTCGTTGAGTAGCACGATCTAATTTAATTCTTGTATGGAAAACTTAGGAAATTGTTACAAAAGATAAGATATATAAAAGATATAATATTGATAAAATGATTTATAACTAAGTAATAGTGCGTAATAGTATTTAATTGACTTTACAAATAAATTTAAAGATGTGAAAACGCCGTCTTCGTTAACAGTGTTATTCAATAAGTAATTATAAAATCACTTAGGCTTAGTATCGATTAAATATTTTCTATAGTTAATGTAAGTTAATACAAATAACGTTATGTTTAATTAAGCCTTTCTTAATTTGCCATTAACAAGAAATAAAAAACCCGTATATTACCCATATACTTATTACGTAGTTAAGTAAATTATTATTAATGCCCCAACTCAGAGTCACTATGGTTACTTAAATCGCATCTTAGTACAGAATTTGTATGGTAATTCTTTACTAAGCAGCGATTAAAGTAACCGTTAGTGACTCTGATTATTATTATCTGTCTGTAAAGCTTTCTTTTTTCTATTTTTTTCTTTCTTGGTCGTCAACGCATCGAACCTTCGGTGTTACTAGTGTTCATGGGCGACGACGATGGGCACTGACCATCAGGTGGATCGTCAGATCGTTTGTCGACTTGCAACATAAACAACTGTTACTTTCCAGCAATCAGGGCTTGGAACACAGATATAGATAGACCATATTGTGGCTTGGAACAATCACTATAGACAAGGTTTTCGATTAGAAATTCGTTATTGAAAATTATATAATTAATATTAATAATACCTAACTATTAACACTTAATTAAAACACTTAATTTCAAATAATAACCCATAAAAACCATTATAAAGTAATAAAATTATTAAATAGGTAGCTAATTAATTAGGTATCTATTGTACTATTTCCTGAAATGAATGCATCTAATACAGGAATTAAATACGTGCGAAATATCACAAGTAATTATATTGATGAAGAATAAATAAGATGTTGCCAAGTTGAAACCGGCGGTTAAGCCATGCATTTCTCACTCAACTCAACCCATTCATTCACCCATTCTAATCGCGTTTCGATGGCTTTTAATACAATTTTCGAACGATTTAATTATAAAGGATGATTTATTTATCTTTCTGTACTGCATAACTTGATCCCGATCACTAGGGTAATTGTTAGTGAACTTACGTTAAATTTTATTTAAGAAAACAAGTAAACATTTGCAAAAAAAAATGGTCATTATTATTTTGTATTTCTAATGATCTGAACGAATCAGAATAACCAAATTAAGCATAACATTCAATTGAATTCATTCGCAATAAGACGGTGTTTGAAGACTCGTAGTATTACACATCAGCATCTTAAATATCATACAAAAATATAATAATATATATTTTCTGGAGCCTCTAGCTACATAACATTCTTACAGCCATAATTATAAGCCACCCCTTAGGTAATTTCCGTCAAGAAAATTGTCTCTCACAACCCCAGACAACCACAATCTTAAGTCAACAAGAGAATGAAAAAATATACGCAGCTAATTACTTTCCTCATACAAAATCTTAATACCGTTAAAAATAAATAAAATACATCTTATAAAAGAGCCTCCATTTGCATGAACCATCTTGATAACAAAAACGTATGGAGAAGAAGGAAACATTTTATTTATTTGTTTACCGAAATGAATTTAGATCACCCTCTAGACGCGGTGTTTTCTTAGCATTAGCGAGGTAGGCGTCGCTGCTTTAAATCTGTCTATGTATGTTAGGGATGGCAATTGTTTATTTATTTATTAAATAATTTAATTTTATCAAATCATTGATGTACCTAATTATTTTATACTATAATCATATCAATAAATAATGACGTTCTTTGCCTTTTTCGGGCGTAATTGGAGTAATTATAAAGTAGCATATCTATTCTGAGAAATGATACCATCATCTCAAGTTTGTTTATGGCTTAAAATTCGGGTTTAAGCATGGATATTTCCAAAAAATCTTAAATAATCTATGACAATGACATATTTTTAACTCTATTTCTAAATACATACTAAATGACTTAGTAATATTCATAAATAGTTTTATATTTTCGAAGACATAGTTAAAAGTAAGTTTCTCCGGGATATTAGTGTCAAACCTCGTACTACCTTAAAACATATAAATAAATTAAAATCGCGCAACAGGGCACAGCTAAATTAAAAACAAAGAAGTGGCTTTATATAACAATAATTTAAAACAATTAAGTAGTTACATATCAAATGTCTCGATGTTTTTTCTACACAGGTTTTACGCTGTCACTGTATTATGACTAACTGATAAATTTTTGAAAATAATAAAAAATCTTGTTGGTGACAGCCCTGACCGACCAAAATTTCGCCACTTATTCCGCGCCGTCTCCCCGGCCCTCACAATACCACTGTATGTTATAATTTTTGCCTTCCCCAAATATATTTGCAGAACAAAAGACGCCTTAATGAATGTATCGTGAATCTCAAAACCACGATTAAGCATTGTTACTCGAAATCTCTCGTTGGTTGCTGACGACGGACGTTTTTTGGCTCAATGTTTATTTTGGCTCTCATGAGATTGCATATGCTTATAACATGAAGTCATGTGTCCTATTTATCATGTCTACTCGAGGCATTACAATCGTTTAGCTTCCGGAAACTTATGCTTTAGTAATTAGTACTTACACTTGAAAATTGTTAAGACTGGATTATTCAAACTGACATACATTGTCTTTTTATCTGTGAACCAATTAAAATAAAAAACACAAACATAAGAAAACATCAGTGAAAGCTGTATCCAGCTCAGCTTAGCCATTTCCAAATCAAAGACTAGCGGGAACAAAAATGCATAGAACCAAAAAAATATCTAAAAGTAAAAATTGTAAACTATGAGTTTAATAAACCTAATTCCATTTACGTACAGACTTTGACCAGTTAGATTTTAATTATATTAATATCAGCCTCATTACAACCCAGTCACATTGTCTGTAGATTTCTCTTTTTGGGTAGTGTATGGCCTTTATCTAAGAACGAGTAACCACCCTCGCTTTGCTTCGGTTTTCTTATTTTGTTACACCTTGGGTTACATTATTGGAGTTTTATTAGAGATCCCTATTTTTTTTTGAAAATATAGTATAGCCTATGTTACTCGGGGATAGTGTAGCTTCCCAACAGTGAAAGAATTTTTCAAATCGGTTCAGTAGTTGCGGAACCTATTCAATGCAAACAAAAAATCAAATCTTTCCACTTTATATATTAGTATAGACTATAGATAAACAGAATTAGAAGTCCGCCACGCATAATCGAGTGTCTTCTCACAACAGAAACAGAGGATCAATTTTACTGTCCATTTCCAATGATATTATAATGAAAAAGTGGTAGATACATATGTCACTAGCCGTAGCGCGACGACGATGACGTAAAAACAGGCAATTGACCGTTCAGCTGTTCGTAGTCGTTCTGTCAATACAAGACAATACGCACGCTTTTGTTGTTGTCAGAAGTGCTTGACATTTGACATACAGCGTTACAATGCCTTCGTGTGTTATACCAATGTGATTGGTGCAGTGAAACAAAAGATAAACGTGTGTGTGTTGTAGCTCTTTTTCGTTAATTTGTAAGGGCCTAACGCATTGATCTATATTTAAATATCATTGTCCATTTCTTACAAACTTCGCACGTACAAATTTTGAAATGCTTCCTTCTGAGGTGTTTCATGTGACATGGGGTTCTTCAAAGTGTATAAAGAGTTCTCCTTCAGGACCTGCGTTGTATTGGCGATTCGTCTGGTATTAATCATAGGCAACGGTGACCACATCCGGCGGCCCATCTGCTTTTTCGTCGACCATTCAGCTATAAAACAAAAAAAAAATCTTGTATGGAAACCGCCAATCATGGTCTACCCCATAGGACCCATGTGCCATAAAAATCCGTTGAGTAATTTTTGCGTGAAAGAGTAATTAATATCCATACAAACTTACATTTACAATATTAGTAGTTTAAGATTTCGATTACTACTTCAATAGCTCTTGACAAAAAATAACCGAATTCAAAATAACTCAAAAACTACTGTCAGATCTTGCTCAAAAATTGGGACCACATGATATGCACCAACTTTCGAAAAAAAAGAATCATCAAAATCGATTCACCCAGGCTAAAGTTCGGAGGTAACAAACATAAAAAAAATTACAGTCGAATTTAATAACTCCTTTTTTGGAGTCGATTAAAAATGCAGTCATTACGATAATAATATTTTTAGTTGATTTCAAAGGACTGCGGTTGATCTAACCTACTGGTAAGGCTGAGAAATTGTCAAATAGATTGTCACAAGCAGAGATGGGTTTAAAAAATGTATTGAGGCTTGCTCTCACAGCAATTTAAAGTTTTATCAGATTAAAAGCTCTAAGTATTCGAAAAGCATCAACATATTTATTTACACATCATTATTAAGCTTTCAAAGCTTCGGGGAAGCCTTCATAAATAAATTAACGAAATAAGCTTAGTCATTCGTTGGCATTCATTAATTAAGATCACATGCGGAGGTTTAAAGCAATCTTGAGAACAATTGGCTTCGTACTTGAGAATAGGGTGGCCACACGTTTTTATTTTTTATTTTTTTTATACATTCCAACGAGAATCAATCATTCGCTTCGTAAAAGTTAATTTTTGCCTTAATATAGGATTTATCATTAACTTATAGTTAATGCTTAGTTACAATCCTGCCTGATGTAAAGTGGCGAGTGTTAAGGTGCACGATATACATCTTTTGTGTTTCAAAAAGTGATATTTATTTATACCTGCTTAAAAAATAAGCCACTACATATGAGGATATAGAATCCCACAGAGGTTTTTGAATTGCATTTACTTAATTTAAATTTTAGAGGTTAACTTAATAAATCGTCGCACAAGTATTAGATAATTCTGTGCTGAGTATAAAATTATTTCTAAAAAAGTATACTTAGTTGTGATTATGAAGATAGTTCTAATTTAAAGACTGTTAATTGTTAGTACAAAAGTGATACTATATTAACATTAAAATTAACATGATTTAACATAAACTCAGTGTCCTGTGTACAGCGTTTAACTTGGTAACCCTACATCTTCACAACGGTACGAGACGTGTATTACTCTTACTCAAACTTTTGTACGGAGTTGCAAAGAATAGACGTGGAGTACGTCGGGGTATGAGGGGGATGCGGGGGTAAGAGAGGGTATGAGGGGGTACGAGAGGAGTGGGGGAGGGCTAATGATATCAATTCGTATACAATTGCCGTAATGCGAACACAATTTACAGCCGCAGACACACACGCTGATGAAGTGCGAATAATTAAATAGAAATTATGACGTGCCGTTAGAACAGTGACATGAAAATAGACTTATCTAGTTTGGGTTCAAGTAATGGGCTCAGAATTTCAGATTTCTCGCAACTATACTATAATAATGGTATTAATTAACAATTAAAATTAATGTTACCAATATAATCCTTCAAGGGGTCCTACCACCAGCGGGCCGGATTTAGTCGCCTCTTACGACACCCGTCCGGGGTGGGATTGGGGTTAGTATTCTAAGCCGCCCCAATACGGCTAAAATACTAATAAAAAAATCGTATACTGGAAACGAATAGCGCAATAAAGTCATAAAAAAGACATTTTTTTATTCTTTCATAGCCCGCAATGTATTGGTTGAGCCCCTGGTGTTGTTGATGTCCATGACCACTTTCCATCAGGAGGCTCTTCTGTTCGTCTATACTAATATTATAAAGAGGAAAGATTTGATTGTTTTTTTGCACTGAATAGGCTCCGAAACTACTGAACCGATTTGAACAATTCTTTCACTGTTGGGAAGCTACACTATCCCCGGGTGACATAGGCAATATTATATTGTCAAAAAAAATTAGGGATCCTTAATAAAACTCCAATAATGTAACCCAAGGTGTAAAAAATAAGAAAACCTAAGCAAAGCGAGGGCCGTTACTCGTCGTTATTATAAAACTAGCGACAAGACATACGATATCGAAATGTATAGTAGGTATACATTGTATACTAATCTAAAAACTACAATGTATTTTCGAGTTCCTAAATTACCTTCATCGATTTAAATTTCTCTTAAAACTAATGTTCTACAACTGATTAAACACGATATTAACATTCTTTACAAGTCAAATAGCCAGACATAGCGGAGCCAGCAGCCAGCCATATGACAGAACCTTCATCGAACATTAATGCACTTCGCTTACCGTATGAATATTTCAAATGTACGCGATGTGCCGATAGAACGAGGAATATTTGCTCTTGGTACGGTTGGCAAAAAAGTTTAAAGGATTTTGTTGATAAATATCGTGTGGTTAACATTACCCGGTATCTGTAATGTGGAATGAGATATTCATAAATTAAGTATTTGGTATCGCGTGGGTATTATTTACAAACTATGCTGAGTAGTTTCTTTCTTCTCCAGCTTACCAAAACAATAACCTAAATGAAATAATTGAACGTGTTGAATTTCATCTTTATTTTTTGAAAGTGGAATTTATTTTTGGCGTCCAAAACAAATTTCACAGTTTCACTAGTTTATTTTAGCGTTTATATTATGTCTGTGATTTCGCTTTAATAAACCCGACTTCCTCGTGGAGCCATAGGTGAAAACTAGTATTATTACAATCATAAATAATGTCTCTCACTAATGATAAAATGCATTTAAAGTTATAGAATGCAGCACTACTATAGAAACACGTTATTTAACCCCCGATGGAAACAGAGGGGTGCTATAAATTTGGCGTGTCTGTATATCTATGAATATGATTGTCTGTTTGTGGCATCGTAGCTCCAAAACGGATGAACCGAATTTAACCGCCTTTTTTGTTTAAAAGGTGACTTAATTGTGAGTGTTCTTTGCTATGTTTAGTGCAAATAAATAAATTAATAGAGCATGTTTTTCCTTCCGTTTTATATGCTGACGGTACAAACCAAGGCAGGGTCCTTTCGATAAGAAATGCACACATTAAGTCTCAGATCTGGAGTGCAGTTTACTGAAAGGTCAAGGAATTGGTTATTTAAGTGAATTACTACAATGTATTTATCACGTATTAGGTATATAGTATTGTACTTACATTAGGTATATGATTACAGATTAAGTTGTTAGTTGAAGTAACGAAAATACTTACAAAATATCTTAATTATACGTAGGTAAGGCAATAGGCGGGACATAACCATGTTTAATAAATTTTAATTGGGTCCAAACTTCGATATCGCTATACGCACGCGATTCGTTATACGCACATTACGCACCGCGAAGGACTGGGATAAGAATAACTTGCCTGCGTCGGCGTTCCCGCCTGCCTATGCCGTGGAAGTCTTCAAGAAAAGAGTGAATAGGCTTTTACTAATTAATATGCTCACCACCTTCGACATTTCCACTTACCATCAGGTGGGATTGTGGTCAAGCATTAACAGCTAATATGTAAAAAAATGTGTTAATTATAATTTATGCAGTAATTAACCACGCCAAACATCGAACTCGACCCTTTGTTCGAAAAATCGAAGCTGAACTACAAATTACGAAGAAACGAAGCCAATCCGTCGAACTAAATAAAGGTTATAATCAATACGTAACATTATTGCTTTTCAGAAGAAATATTCATCGAAATATATTGAATTCAGTTGCCGCCATTACTAGATTTGCAAAGCAATATTGCAAATTCTTTCAGTACGTCGATTGGAGCCCAGTAAACTAATTCGCTTCTTGGTGCTTCGTTTATCTAGTGCGGATGCTAAGGCACTTGTTTCACCACCTACTTGTGAAGTTTTCGTCACATTTCATGACTAGTCCTATCTACTATTTCCACTGCTGGAAACGGGTCTCTTCTCATAATGATAATGTACGACCAAATTCAGAACGCTTGCTAAATGCGGACTAGCAGATTACGTAGTAGAATGCTAAGGCACTTCACCAACTTGTGAATACTTCGTCATAATTCGTAACTAATCATATTTCGACTTCTTCAACCGGATCTCTTCTCATAATGAGAATGGTAAGAAGTTCATCACGCTAGTTACATAAGTGCCGACTAGAAGACTACATGCAAGGCTAAATAATGCCTATGAAAATATTATCTAAATGGAACACGTTTATCTCAATAGGAGATGCGTTATATGGTTCCTAGACATAGACAATCATGCAATATGACATGCATTTATGTACTACCAGTAGAATTCTTTACTCCACTATTTAGGCTTGCATGATGAGCATGTCCATCAAGCGACCGATCATGCGTGATGAACCGTATGGAAGCTCATCTAGAGAGTGCTTTTGATTGATATGGTGGGTTCAAGCGGAGTAACGGCTTTTCGGTGAGATGGTGACTGCTAGTGCCAAAAATTTCTTGAGCGTTTCCGTGCTTCGGAGGGCACGTAAAGCCGTCGGTCCCGGTTGTTATCATTAGATAACAGTCGTTAAGCCATGTCGGAGGCCCTCGGGCCGTTTGAAAACTTCCGACACTCGGGTTGGCCACTAACCCCTCCACCAATCCGCACTGGAGCAACGTGGTGGAGTATGCTCTAGGCCTCCTTAAGAGGAGAGACTCATGCCCAGTAGTGGACCATTAATGGGTTGAAACCAACGACTCTTCGGAGTTTCCTCATAATATTTATCTTTAGTGATTTGGTATTAATAACCATTTGTTGCACTGGTGACAGAGAACTGTACCAGCTTACCGACATCTGTCAAAAAGAGCCTATATCTTAATATGTACTTTTAAATTACGTGTCACTTATTTGTTCGCGATAGACTCCTAAACTACCTTTAAACCGATTTTAATCAAATTTGCACACCGTGTGCAGTTTGATCCAACTTGAAAGATAGGATAGCTTACAATATTCCTTAAGGCACACGGAAGGTTTTAATAAAAAAAACTTTTGACAGAACGAAGTCTGTTCGCGCAGGTAGTGTAGGTATAAATCAGACACGGGCGACTGATTTTTAAACTTTATATCTTCATATAGTCGCAATAACTTTTAAAAACCACAAGACGAGTGGACATAGTCATCCCCTAACTACGCCGCTATGACGTATTTCGGTCCTTTTGAATCCAGTAGATGCCCGCTGTCTTCTTCAGCCAGTTCTTTCTTACTCACTGTTCTTTCTTGGTCGGCAACTCACCGGTGCATAAAAAAAAGAGCAAAAAAAGGAAAAAGGAGCATAGGACGCCCCCCGACCAGGTGGACTGACGACCTGACAGACAGAAAGACAGAAAAGACAGCGGGCATCCGCTGGATTCAAAAGGCTCAGGACCGGTCAGAGTGGTTAGGGGAGGCCTATGTCCAGCAGTGGACCTACAAAGGCTGATGGATGGATGGATGGATGGAACTCACCGGTACAGCGGTCATGACTGATGTTAGATACTGATGTTCATTGGCGACAGTGATCACTTCAGCGGGGGTCAGCTCGTTCATCGACCAGTTACATAAAAAAACAACCCAAGTATTAAAAGCCATCGACATGGCTTAACGATTGCTATCTTTTTTTTCATTTATTTGGATCAACAAACGGTTAACAATAATCTCTTAAACATCCAATGATGATGATGATTATGACAAGTGGGACTAGAAGTTTTACCTTTACCCAATGATATTATAATGTAAAAAAGAGGTAGATATGTCACTAGCGCGCCGACGATGAAGAGCTTGAAAGTCAGAAGTGTTTGAAATTTGACACAAAAGCGTTAAAATGCCTGTAGTAAACAAAAGATAAACGTGTGTGTGTGTTGTAGCTCGTTTCGGAACAGATTTTTTGGTTGATTTGTAAGAGTATAACGTATTCTATATTTTTAAATAACATTGCCTTTACCTATGTGTTCTGTGAAGCATGGTACCGTAGCGCTTAAGAAATGATTGACACAAGCAGTCACTCATCCAACTACCGGTCAAACTGTTGCTTATTCTATGATCACTTAGGACAGATCCAAGTCACCGGTTTAACCGCACTTCAGTTCAATAGTCACACACAGTCAGACATTTCCGAAAGAAATAAATCTTCCCAGTCTTCCCACATGTATTCCTTCAACATTATGCCTTCAGTATAATATAATTTTTCGTTCATTCAGCTAAATCTTTTCGCTTCACACTAATCCCATTGCGGTGGAGCGGAGCAGGGATGCAGCCCCCATCTCCCGCCCCGTTATTCTATCGGAATCCTACATCATTTCATTCCATTATGTTTAATTCCTCGTACCGTGTGTCTCAGTGAATTTTTCAATGCAGATAGACGACTTGATTAGATTTGATACGGTCTATAGCTTTCGTGGTGAATCGTTGAAATGTTATGAATTGTAAAATGATGTTTTTAAAGTCGGATTTTACAATTTTCTAAAGTCAAATGCTTTCTCTTCAACAAATTTCTATGGTGAGTTTTCCAGAAGAAGAAGCGGTAAGAAAGTCCGTAGGAGTAAGTAGGTAACGTAATTATCTGCAGAGTAACTGTATCTTGTATTTGTCAAAGTACTGGGAGGAAACGGTGAAAGATGAGATAGGGTATCAATTAAATACAAAACACTCCTGATTAAAATAGTAATTTAAAGTTGTTAAAGTAACGTGATAATTAAGATTGTTATAACTCTTAGGGCTTGTTTCACAATCTTCAAGTAAGTCCGAAGTAAGCTATTTGTTGGTTAAGTTGACATTTCGTGTATGTAAAATGACACTTTAACGTCACTTTAACCGGCGAATAGCTTATTCAGGACTCTACTTGAAGATTGTGAAAAAGATAAGATTTTTAAGTTGATAGCTAATTAATATATGACATAATCCACAATTCACTTAAATATATTATTGTATGTACATTTATAATATAGTTCTGGCAAAGTTCTGGCGAAAAAGCAGCCGAGCCGCAGATGGTAAGTCAGTTAGTCATCCTCGTCTACAGATAGTACTAAAGTCATCCTGAGGAGAACTCTTACCTTACTCTCTTACTCCTTCTACTTTACACCTTCTTTGAAGACCAATGTCATGGCGCTCCGGGAAACCTCAGAAGGAATTACATTCCATAGTTTGCAATGTTCGTGAATTTGTGCCAACGTGTGTGGCAATTTTACTTTATTTATTGTATGTACGCTTACATAATTGTCACAAGCAACTCTAGAATGTAATTATTTAAGAGTTTCAAAACTCAAGGCGACTACATGTTCACGATTTCTATTACGTGCCCACAACATTAACAACTTAAATCTTTCGACCTTATTAAATGGCAATAAGATTTAAAATCTAATAAACGCACGTTTGGTTAAGACGTGTAAACTCATTCGTGCAAAATTACAGTCGACAATTGTGGTTTTCTTGTGAGGAGTACGTATTCTGGGAGTTGAGAACTCGTAAAGAAAATAAGAAAGTTTTAGCTACTGTATATAGTAGCACAACATAGGAATCTAAGTAGGGACGAATGTCCTAGGTCGAAGAAATGCCTTACTTACTGCTTTATAAAGACACGAGTAACCGCCCTCGCTTTGCTTCGGTTTTCTTATTTTTTACACCTTGGGTTACATTATTGGAGTTTTATTAAGGATCCCTAATTTTTTTGAAAATATAATGTAGCCTATGTTACTCAGGGATAGTGTAGCTTCCCAACAGTGAAAGAATTTTTCAAATCGGTTCAGTAGTTTCGGAGCCTATTCAATGCAAACAAAAAATCAAATCTTTCCTCTTTATGTATTAGTATAGATGTATAAACTCGCTCGCTTGGTGGTTGCTTGGTCTGATAGGTTTTTAAAACAAAACTATTTTTACCCCACTGCCAGGAAGAGTTATGTTTTTCGCGCATACCTTGTATGTATGTTTGTATGTAATATTCTTTTTTACCTCGTATCTTACAAACCGCTGAACGCATATAGGTAATTAAGATATCGCTACATTCGTCTTGATAACACAAGTGTTCGTAGATAAGTGCAATTAAAAAAAATATGGTGACTGTAAGATGTCATTATTTGAAGTTACAAAAATAAAAATAAATCGAATAACGCATTATGGGTAATAAATTAAAGAACTTACAATAAGTTTATCAAAAAGGTACCTATATCATGATAGTTTTTTGATAGCAGGCGGTTTTTTTTATTTTAAATTTATACTAGTTAAAATAATGGATTTTACCCGACCTCGCCTTGTGCTCATTATATTAAACCATGAGGTGTTTTATAAGTGTTTTATATTTCATGCAATAAATAAAAACATGAGGCCTTCTAAATATAAGTCTAAAGTAATAATAGGCCATGTAATATTGTGTTTATTTAGGTATATTTTTCTTAATAATTTTTAATGTAGAGATATTGGTCAGTTACAATCATTTTATGAACGTACTAGGGCGTTGTCGGCGGTTTTCTGGCGTTTTTCTCATGACATAGGGCCTATGTCCTATTCCAAATTATAGTTCACCTGTATGCTAAATTACATGAAAATCTGTTTAGTTATTTTTGTGTGAAAGGATAGTAAACATCCTTACAAACTTTCACATCTGTACATCTATACATATACAATATACAAATAAATAAAATTGGAGTGTCTGTTTGTAACACATATTAAAATAACCGCTTTTTACTAAGTGCATTTGGATGTATACACAGTGCATATACCAAAACAATATTTTTTAAAATTTTTGTCTGTCTGTCTGTCTGTTTGTTCCGGCTAATCTCTGAAATGGCTGGACCGATTTTGACGGGACTTTCACTGGCAGATAGCTGATGTAAAAAGGAGGCTACTATTATTTTAGCAATTAGGCCACTTTTATTTTAGAAAAAAAAAGTTTATTTAGGCGTTACGAAGTTCGCCGGGTCAGCTAGTTTATAATATAAGTACAGTACGCGCGCGAGTTGAATGCATAGTTTTAAAGTAAGACTCAGGACAGATTTTCTCCAGAATAACACCACCACCTGTGTTTAGTGAAAAAATTAATAATCGTAGGTACCCAGTACCCACCATTAACAACGTTAAGCAAATGAGCCGCGCGGTCGTGTGAGATTGCACGTCTGTCTGTCTGTCGCAAATTACCTCTGTCGGGTGGTTTTGTTCTATAAATGAGGAGCTCCTAAACTTTATAGTGGAATAGATATATAAAACATTAGAGCTACAATGATATTATAATGTAAAAAAGAGGTAGAATGTCACTAGCGCGCCGACGATGAAGAGCGTAACAACAGGCATTTGACCGTTCTGCTCGTAGTCGCTCTGTCAATACTAGACGATATGCACGCTTTTGTTGTTGTCAGAAGTGCTTGACATTTGACATGCCTTCGTGTATTATACCGATGTGATTGGTGTAGTAAAACTAAAGATAAACGTGTGTGTTTTTACACGTGTGTGTTTTTACACGCTTTATATTAGCTTTAAACGGTCAAATTTCTTTCAAACTTCGTAGACTTATCGAGGATCGATGACAATTCAATATTTAAAGAAAAAAAGAAAGAAAGAAAAAAAACTAAATTTCATTTCAAAAAATCAAAGTAAAAAATGGAAAAATAAATAATAGTTTAAAAAAAAAAAAACTAAAAAACACGCTTTTATAGAAAATCCAACTTATAAAAAATACAAAATAAATTTGAATTAAAAATCGTGTAATTGTAATAAAGGCGTTGGGTGCATGGTGTCAATGAGTAGAAGGGATAATATCTTTGAAAGCACCCCACGCTTTTTTTACAATTACACGATTTTTAATTCAAATTTATTTTATATTTTTTATAAGTTGGATTTTCTATAAAAGCGTGTTTTTTTAGTTTTTTTTTTAAACTATTATTTATTTGTATTATAATATCTTGGGTAAGATGTCACAATTAACTTGTCTGAAACGACTCCTCATCAAAGCATTTTGACTCGAAAGATCGACACCTCCATCTTTCTTACATCGTTCCAAACATGAGACATCTATTATTTTGCACGGTTGACGCGTCCCTTCATATTTCCATCCATTACGTTATTTTACACCAGATGCAATTTGTGTGCTGTTGCAGACACGTTGAGATTGCACAATTACAGACATCTCTGGTTTTGTTGCAGAAATTGTTCTTTGTAGATCTGTGGTTTCTTTGTTGATTAACTGTTGTTATTTTTTAAGTTCCTTTACAGAGAAATGTTAAAGGTCCTATTTGGAGTAAGACCTTTGGATATGAGTGATCAATTTCTGATCAAGTTTTTAAATTTTATTAGTAAGGTAACTTCATGTTTTAGGCTTGGTTCAGTATCGGTCAGTAGGTAAGTAATTCTTCTAGGTTACATATCAGACTGACCGAAAGATTTTCTAGATTTGAGCAAAAGCTTAACAGGGCTCTTAAAACCGTCAGTCCCAGTTATTATCGTAACATAGTCGTTAAGTCATGTCGGAAGCCTTCGGCGTAAATCTTCCGACACCTGGGTAGACCACAAGCCACTCCACGGATCCGAACTGGAGCGGCATAGATCCACCAGACTATGCTTTGGCTTCCGAGAGGAGAAACCTGTCATCAGTAGTGGGCGATTAATGATTTGAAGAAAATCTCATAATTAAGAAACTTAAGAAGGTTTGAATTTCCCAAAGTAAATTGATAGATAGGTATTTTGTTTTAATATCTACTTTGGCAGGCGTTAAATCTCAATCCACATGCGGAGTTGTAAACCAGATGGTTTAGGTGATTACAGATCTCGGATCTCACAAGTTTCTTTTGACCTAACCTGATTTGACTTGTCAACATCTCAAACCGAATCTTGAGATCGGTTTATGTGAACAAAATGTAAACTCGTAAGGTACATCCGTGTCAGTCTGTACGGTTCAGTAGCCAACTGACCGCACATTAACGTACCTATATCCAATGTGAAAAACAGGTAGATATGTCACTAGCGCGCCGACGATGAAGAGCGTAAGAACAGGCAATTGATCGTTCTGCTCGTAGTCACTCTCTCAATACAAGAAGATACGCACGCTTTTGTTGTTGTCAGAAGTGCTTGACATTTGACATACAGCGTTAAAATGCCTTCGTGTATTATACCAATGTGATTGGTGTAGTGAAAGAAAAGGTAAACGTGTGTGTTGTAGCTCTTTTCAGAAAAGATTTTTTGGTTGATTTGTAAGGGCATAACGTATCTATATTTTTTAAATATCATTGTCTATATCAACTTAAAAACGCATTGAGTCCGTTTATCTGATGGAAACTAACTCATGTTTCTCATGTGTTCGGCGGCCATTGTCGAAAATACAAAACAATAGCATATCCCAACAGTTTGAATGTAATTTACTTAATAGTGATACGTTACGTACGGCTGATATTATAGGTGCATTAGCTGACATGGTTTTCATAATGGATTGTTTCTGGTAATGGTGTAATTTTTTTAAACGAAAAACAAAATGCGTAAGATTTTAGCCGTATTGGGGCAGCTTAGAATACTAACCCCAATCCCACGCCGGATGGGTGTTGTAAGAGGCGACTAAATCCGGCTCGCTGGTGGTAGGGCTCCTTGAGGGATTATATTGGTAATATTGATTGTAATTGTTGATTAATACCGTTATTACTATTGTTATTTCTCCATGGGGTTCGCCTGGATAGCTACCATCCTTGACTTGAGCATGAGTCAGCCACCAAATGATTTGTCGTGTTCCGGATGGGGGCTTGAGAGCGAGTTCTTTCTTTCTTTTTCTTATCTCTTTCTTGACCGGCAACGCATCGGTGATGCCTTTGGGGTTGCTGATGTCCATGGGTGACAATACCATTAGGTGGATCGTCAGCTTGTTTGCCGGCTATTTCTATAAAAAAAATGAAAAAAAAAATATATTTTATACACTCATCATACCCCCCAGAGTAAGTTTTTACAATACCTTTGTCGCAGGTGGCATACGACACATATAACATATCACATAACACTCTTGACCCGAGTACAATATTTATCTGTCACATAAATATCTGCCCCGGCCGGGAATCGAACCCGGAACCCCTCGCTTCGCAGGTAGGGTACCTACTAGGTTACATGGCCAAAGGTACCTACTATAAAATAAAAAATTAATAAATTAGCAGATATTTGTACTTCTGTACTTACAATGAAAATATTATAATAGCTGACAAAGAAGCTGCCTAAGGGTTCGTATTAGTAGGTAGGTACCTAACATCTGCCCGCCACCCATACCTTGCTGGCCAAGAAGGAATTAGAACTCATAACACTGGCCCTTCAAAACTGCAACGAAACATACAAATAATAATGATAAAATGATAATAATATTGTGATTCTATGGGTGAAAGTTCACCAAGTGTCAAAAACTTTACCACCATACAGAAGCCAACGACTCTTGTCTATTGTTGAGCAGTGGAACGGCAGATTGGACTTAAAAATGAACAGACTCCATAATATCAAAACCCAAAGTGGATTGTGAGTAACGCGTTAATTATTATAAATTACTAAACGGATTAAAAATATTTTAAGAACAGCGCCATCTAGTGAAATAGTCATTAACTACGATATCTACTCTGTGTCTACTCTCATTGGAAGGGGCCTGTAACAATTTTAAAGGCGGAAAATAGATGTTTCTTTGTGAGCCTTAGTTATTATAATAGATAGAGTTATGATATTAATATATAAAGAGGAAAGATTTGATTTTTTGTTTGCATTGAATGGCTCCGAAACTACTGAACCGATTTTAAAAATTATTTTACTGTTGGGAAGCCACACTATCCCCGGGTAACATAGGCTATATTATAGTTTCAAAAAAATTAGGGATCCTTAATAAAACTCCAATAATGTAATTCAAGGTGTAAAAAATAAGAAAACCGAAGCAAAGCGAGGGCGGTTACTCGTCATTAATAAAATTGGTCTGCTGGTCTTTAAAAAAATATAATATCATAATTTTATCAACATTTTGAATAACTTTTTTTATCTTTAGTCTATTTAAATGAATTATTAACAAAGTAAGCACCGCCATCTCTTACAAAATAGCTACAACCTGTAGCCGGCAACGTTTCTTCATAATAAAATACCTACCTTAATTCTCCTCAGTAGCCTCCGCCATTGTAAAACTTCAGTAGATTTTTAACAGATGGTGTGCGTTAGCTAAAATGCAAAATATAAAAATACAATAATTTTAGAGAACGTTACAGAGAGTTTCAGAATAATAAAATTGAAGATTGGAAAAGCTAAATATGGATCATATTTGTATACCCAATTATTTTATCGTCGAAATGGTATGGCTAGTAACTCGCCCTTACTTTTCTTCCGATACTTTGTAGCCCTGAAGTAACTTCTTTTTGCCTTAAAGCCTTCCTAATATCTGTGGCTATCGTACACATTTTATTAATTTAAAGAAATGAGTGCGTTCAAACAAACAAAAACAAAAGCTTCAGCTTTATTATGTTAGTAGGTAGGTAGATAATGTGTAACACTGATAATGATAAAAAAGGTTAGATAGATGATGATGGTTTTAAAAGTCCTAACACAGGGCAGGTTAACTTTTAAAAAATCTGAGATAGATACCTACTGCTGCTAATAACAATTCTACGTGATTAACCAAATCAAGGTAAAGGTCTAATGAACGATTCCTCCTATTCGGCCTTTAAATAAATCCTGAGATTTCATTTCTGAAAACCAGTCAGATTCAGATGCCTGATGAAGAAGAACATCCTGAAATAAAATACTACTTGAATATAGGTAAACTCATCATTTTTCTGACCACTGCTGCACTGAAAGCGGGACGTACCTACACTAAAAAAAGGTCATCGGTCGCGATCGTGTCAAAGCAGGACGCCTACGAAATTTTGTATACAATAATACTATGTATAGCTAAAAAAACTTCGCCGGGCCTCTATTTGTCTACAAACTGTAGTGTTTATAGCTAAAAAATCGGGCATAAATCTCCTATTTTCAATGAATTTCATGTCCACAAGTAAGTAAATATAGATATGTATACCAAAGCGGGACTTTTTTGATCTCGCGGGGACAGTAGGACAATCCCGCCCAAAGCGGGACGTATGGTCACCTTAGTTATAAGCAGAGAAAGAAGTGATCCTACACGCGTTCATATCAGATTTAGAAATCTATAATGGCTATTGACCAACAGCATGTTAGGTACTCATAATAAAATTAGTATAAACTTCAAGTATACAAGGACTTAACAGGTCATTAATTACCTGCGTATCAGTCCGTCGACCTTGCGAATAACCCTACCTACATATATCTACCCTGTTTCATTATCAATCATTTCTATTCGAAAGATAAGAAAGCTTTCATCATAATGGACTACTGTCCCGTGACGTTATCTGAAGTGGAATAAAAATGAATGGATCCATTTAGTGTTTTCGTCAATTTCATGCGAATTTCACGTATCACGTTGGCAATGTGGAGATTTTTGGAAATGTTTTGAAGTTTTCGTGGTTAACATGAGCGTTTTGGATTTTGATGAGATCCCCAGGTTCTTGTCTAATTGGAGTGGTGACTACGAAGTAAGTATAGACTTGAAACTTCATGAAACTTCTAGGAATTCTATAGTTCTATAAAAATAATTCTTGTTCAGTAGCATTAGCGTTGCATCATCCTTGGTGTTGTCCGAATCCATTTTGTTTTTTCGCCTATTAAAATAATTTTCTTTATGGTCTTATGTTTAACAAAACAGGCTCACAAGTAGAACTCTTATTTACCTTATATGTGGTCATTTTATTGGACTACTGTCTCGTGATAAGCTCTGATCTGAAACTGTCCGGAGTTTCAATATTTTTGTATTGACTAGAATAGATTTTTTTTGGATCATTGTTTGACGAATCTTCGAATTATATAATGTAGCAATGCGTGATTCATCTTTGTGTATTTTTTAAATACCATGTGAAAGTTTTTTAACTACACTTAAGATTGATAAATATTATTTAAGTGAAATAGTCGATGATGAAGCCGGTTTCAAGAGAATATTTGAATAACAACCATTTGGAGATGGAGTTATGGTCTTCCAATGTAATGTGGACTGAGGAGCTGAAGAAAAACACTCGCAGCCAATAAATTCCGAGGGTAGGCTAAGGGATGAAAATTGAAGCTTCAATAAGGCAATAGATAAATACATCAAAGATACAATATCCATAATTTGAATGATATTTCTGTAATCAGTCAATGCAACACTAAACTGGTAGCTTGCAATATGTTTCCGCGTTATCATAACAATCGATAACTTTGTCAGATACAAGATAACACCGTGAACCCTTAAACCACTGCACTTTAGCAAAATAACAAACCAATGATACAATTTTGGTATATCGTGTGGTCACACAAAAAAGCAAAGCAAAGCAACAACCCATAATTGTCCCACTGCTGGGCTCGGGGTCTTCTCTCACAATGTGAAGGGTATTAGGCCATAGTCTACCACGCTGGCCAATTGCGGATTGGTAGACTTCACACACCTTTGAGAACTTTATGGAGAACTCTCCGGTGTGCAAGTTTCCTCACGATGTTTTCCTTCACCGAAGCAAGTGATAATTAACTTCTAATACGCACATATTATTTGAAAATTAGAGATGCGTGCCAATATTTGAACTCGGGCCCCTTCGTTCGGGAAACCAACGTTCAAGCAAATATAAAAATACCTTACCATTGTTCTCTATTCATGCCTATCAAATTAGTTTTTTTATCAGCATTTTTGAATAAATTACAGTACTAGCTCATGATTTTTACAAACAATCACTCAATCAATTAATCAATCAATCAGTATTTCAAATTTCATTTTTCCACATACTTTTCAAAAGCCAGAACACCATTGGTTCGGCAAGGCACACGCACACGCACACACACATACACAAACACCCAAACAAGCACACACGAACGCACAGTTTGTAATATTAAAATAACCGCTTTTTACTAAGTGCATTTGGATGTATACACGGTACTTATACACGGTTACCAAAACAACATTTTTTACAATTTTTTTTCTGTCTGTCTGTCTGTTTGTTCCGGCTAATCTTTAAAATGGCTGGACCGATTTTTACGGGAATTTCACTGGCAGATAGCAGATGTAACAAGGAGTAACTTAGGCTACTTTTATTTTAGAAAAAAAAATAGGCGATATGAAGTTCGCCGGGTCAGCTAGTAAGAAATAAATAATCTTTAAACCGAAGTAGTCAAGAGCTTTCATGTCAAGCAATTATAAACTGTACTAAAATGGCTTATCTATACTCTTTTTTTATTCCAGATCGACACGTCTCGCTATCCGTTTCCAAATACCTTGTGGCATGTGAAGCCAGCTAAAGAAATAGCTTTGAAAACAACTGCAATGCTCTTCGTTGGGATCACTGGCATATACCTCAACTCCATCATTCTGGTCATCTTGGTCAAGAACCGCTGGCTTTGGACGGCGAGCAACTATCTGATAGGTAACCTAGCGTTGGTGGATCTGGTGACACTGCTGCTATGCCCCTGGTTTATGCTCGTTAGGGACTTCTTTCAGAACTATGTCTTGCGGAATTTCGGATGTAGGTTCGAAGGTTTCTTGCAAGGTAATAATACTTTAAAATCTTGGTAACAACTACTAAGTTAAATAATTATATTAGGCAATGTATTAAATGTATGTGTTAAATTTATTGGATTATTAGGTATAATATAGTTTTCTTATAATAAATTATCTTCTATGTCAATTTAGAATAAAGACAGAGTAGCAATGTGCGAATTAAATTAACACAAATATAATAAAGTTTTACTTAAAAATTGGTAGGATAAAATTTCACGTGAAATATCTTATTACAATGGTTCTTGTTTGACCAGTTATTTGATCGAGAACTAAGGATTTATTCTATACATCCCAAGCATAATTATATTATATTCTATTTCTAACAATATTTCAGCATCCTTACTTTTAGCCAGCGTCGGAGCAATAATGTTGGTATCTTACGATAGACTGGCTGCAGCTGCCTTGACATCAGAAGCGAGGGTCACCAAGAAAGCAGCTCCAAAGCTTATCGCCTGCACTTGGCTTGCAGCGTGTTTGCTCTCTCTGCCTTGGAGCATTAAACGAGAATTCGTGGAACGTCCCTGGCTGGATTATCTGGAAATGTTTTGTGTCGAAAAACGGGAGGTCCTTGATATTTATTGGCACTTCATTCTTCTGTTGCTCGTCTGGATACCACTTGGAGTTATGGTCGTTACAGTGAGTTTCATTAAATGAATTATTAAACATGTATCAGAAACATTTAACGCAGTTGTCTGTATGTTTATTTACTTCTGTTCTCGTGAAAAAAAAAATACCTAGTTTAAAAATAGACAGTCGGCACTTTAAAATGTAAACGCGTTTCGTCAGATTTAACAGTTGTCAAAATAAAATAAATAAATTAGTACTCAAATCTCATACCCACTACATTGTGATTAAAGATAGCAATTTGATAAAGCAAAAGAGAGATGTGTCTTCAGTTGATATCGTGGGGAATATATTATACACGACATTAGAACATTTCATTGAGATAGCATAGCAGAAAGAACGCTAAACGCTAACACACTTAAATCCCATCGCAGTAGGTTATTACCTGAGAAAGAAGTTGCTTCATTTTCACTTGACTCTAAGTTACTTTAGCTTACCAATGTTTCAGTACGGAACAATAATATGGCGGTTGGAGATCAGCGCTCGAACGTTATCTTCTCGAGGAAGTGGTCACGCCATGAGGAAGATGAGAAGGAATGCAATGAGGGTTACTGCTTGCGTGTTGCTGGCTGCTGTTATCTGCAGAATCCCGTACACAATCATGGTATACTGGAGGAACAACTTGAGCTTGGAAATTAATTCGGTATGTTAAGCCGAAGAATATTACTGTCTTAGCTGGTACGAGTACATTGACATTATTACAAAAATGTATAGTTTAAGAAGTCTGGTCGAATAATATGATTTTCATGTCAAAAAAAAATTAAATAAACAAAAATCCCAACTGCGTAAAAAAAGTAAAACGCAAGCTCAGAAAAATAAATAGTAAGTATATACTTAAATAGTTCTTTGCAAAATAGTAGGGTTAACAGCCGGAACCGATTAAGTTTTACAGGAAGATTGATTGGTTGAAGAATGGGTCCCGACTTATCTGGTAACTTGAAGTGAATTATATATTGTCTCGTCTGACAAGTGTCTTTTCAGAGCGACAGTGATAGATTTATTCTATCCCTGTCGCTCTTCCGCATATTAATTGGCATGACAAGAGAAATAGCAATAATAACTTAATGTGCATGATCGTAATATAGATATCCCTGTTGTGCCTATGCTAAATACCGAAGAGTAAATAAGACAACCACATACTATGATTGTACTGTATCACCCTCGAACACTTCTGGTCGCCTAGTTATTCGCTTTATTAATTAATAAACGACGGCAAAAAGTGTCGTTACAACTTTTCGTCTTAATTTTTTCCGTCTAGCCCCCTTTCGCAACGCGCGATAAGGAACTTCGTTCCAAAAACTTTAGCGTAGTGGAATACGGTATCTAGTATATTAAATATATTCTTAATCAGTAATATTCTTACGTGTCTTGATCTTCAGGTTGATGGTAGTTTCGCAGCTTTATGGTTTTCGGCTAGTTTCCTGATGTACGTCAACTGTGCTGTCAACCCTTTGATATATGGCTTCACCAACAGAAGGTTCCGCAACGCTATGGATCGGACCCCTGGCGTTGCTTGTTTCAAATTCGGTTCTTGGTGCTTCACGTGTAGCCAGGTAAAACATTTAATCATTTATGATTTCATGTATCACTTTTTATTTCCTATTTGTCACTGGTACTCCACGGACTTAAAAAAAAGATGGATGTAATCCCAACAACAAATTCAGTGAAGCACCCATAGTAATACCAACTCTCTATTCGTACAAGTACACACACCCACACATTGACACCATACTGCTCCAATTGCGAATCAAAAATTACGCACACATGGTAAGCGGGCGGCCATTGCTATGCTTCACTCTCGATTAGACGAGATTACGTCCGTCTTTTTTCAGGTCCGTGTGGTACTCATAATTTTTGTGCTGATTCAATATTTTTAACACGAAGAAATTCGTGATTTTATTTTGGTACAATTTTAAATTTATCTAATAACTAATTAAATTACATTTTTTTTATTTTGATTAAGCTATCATATTATAGCACTAGAATAGTTCTGTAACGCTTTGGATAATAATGAAATCCACTTATAATTTATTTACAGGTGAAGGTGATGAAAAAAGAAGTCATACCGGAAAAGGATTTAGAAAAGATATTTGTCATAGAAGCGACGCCCAGATCAAAGAAAAAGATACCAAAACTAATAAAAGGCATACTACATATCAACAAAGAGACCGTCGAAGTGAGTGTTTTAAAAGTTAACGAAGTAACTACGAGGCCAACTAAAGTTACTCCTTTGAAAATTGAACAAATAGATGAAATTTAAATTAAAGCATACCATTCTACTGATCACGGTTTATGATAATAATCTGAACTTCACCAAGAAAAAAATAACCGACTTCAAAATAACTCAAGAACCACTAGTCATATCTAGCTCAAATTTAAGTGGGACCACATGACAAGCACCAGCTTTCGATTAAAAAAAATCATCAAAATCGGTTCACCCAGTCGAAAGTTCTGAGGTAACAAACATAAAAAAGTACAGTCGAATTGAATACCTCCTCCTGTTTTGAAGTTGGTTAAAAAGTAGTTAGTTTATGAATTACGAATTTTGCAAAAGAATCGTAGTTGATTATTTCATTCATTAATGTCAGGATCAAAGACAGAAATGTGTTGTGACTTTATTTAACGTCGATATCACAACTATGTTGTTCTTTAAAAAAAAATCGCGATGCCACAAAACGTTGCGAACAAATGGCATGAAACCGACGTTAGAATTTTTTCTTTAATTTCTTTGTAATTATCAAAACGCGTCATGCACGTCTTACATGATTTTCACGAAACTGTCGTCAAAACATGTATCTACGTATATACAGTACGGCCGCTGTATCTTGGCGCGTCCGAACTTCGCGCAGAAGGCTGCGCAGTAACATAATTCGCCAATACTCGATACGCGGTGTATTGTGTCTCAGTCATACGTTAGCATGTTTGTGTTGCCATCTCTGTCTTACATGCGCTAAAGTTCGCAAAGCCTATGTTCAGACGCGCCAAGATACAGCGGCCGTACTGTATCTACGTATGAAGCTAATAAAAGCGTGTTAATAAAGACACAACGCGTGGACTACTTTGCCCTGAGAGCTTTAATAAAACAAATAATATAAATCAATACTTGTTTAATAAATATCAAAAAACAGTCGATGGTTTTATGAAATGAATGTATTGTATGAACCAGTTTATCGTTTAGGACTAAAATGTTTATTTTTCTTGTAGTAATTAGCTGCATACCTATAGATTGTTTCATATTGACAGTTTTTCATAAGATTCCATTCATTAAATGGTCAATTTTATAATATTTATTCCATTTGTTTTACTTTTCTTTATTTTTTTAGTACTGTTTGTTGTGTGTATAAATATCGTTAAAAAGAGTATTTTTTGTCTTTTTTATATTTTCATATTATTATTTTAACCACTTATTTGTTATAGTCTAATAAGCTTTCGGTTGTAATACTTCTTAAGTCAGTTAATGGGTATTTGTTTTTTTTTATTAGAGTGCGTAGTAACAAGTGTAGTTTTAGGTTATCAGAATTTTATTTCAGTATAAACTGAAAAAAACTAAAGTTAAAGCTAAAAACTCAAGAAACTTTTGATTTTTCTTAACAGATTTTATAACAGTATAGCTGACCCGGCGAAATTCGTATCGCCTAACAAACTATTTTTTTTTCTAAAATAAAAGTAACCTAAGTTACTCCTTGTTATATCAGCTATCTGCCAGTGAAAGTCCCGTCAAAATCAGTCCAGTTATTTCAGAGATTAGCCGGAACAAACAGACAGACAGACAGACAAAAATTGTAAAAATTGTTGTTTTGGTATATGTATCGTGTATACTATATCCAAATGCAATTAGTAAACGGTTATTTTAATATTTTAAACAGACACTCCAATTTTATTTATTTGTATAGATGTATAGATGAAACAATATTATTATACTAATAAAAATGAAATATAAACCTCATATGAGTAAAAATTACAATATTTAATGTTTTTTGTTAAAAAAATATTTCATATAAATACGTCTTTTTAAAAGGAATAAAGGAGTAATTTTTTAAGGACCCGTAGACTAGTCACTTGTGAAAATGATAATAAAGCTGTATCAGCAATTTTATCTGTGTTTTATTCAATAAAAATACATATGATATACTCCATTTTAAGTAAATTCGCAGAATAACAGTTGTAACTAATTTATTAAAAGTAAAATACAATGTATGTATATTTTAGCAAATTGTAATAAATTGTTTTATGAGAGGTGAATTCATTATTTGATGCACGGCATTATTTTAATTTAGATCATGGAGCATTGAGATAGAAGGAGGACCATCTCATATGAAGGGAAAGTTGAAAAAGTCCAGCTGTTTACAGAAAATAGAGGTTCCAATAATGGCCATTTCCGAATGGACTTCTCTTTATTTTCCATGATTTAGATGGATAAGTGTAATCAAATTTGATTAATACGAGTATAACCACTTAACAGTTGTTATAAATTTGCTATTAGGCGTTGGCAACACCGTTGGCTTCGGTCTCCGTTGCGTCAAGTAGGTTGGTTAACTCTTTTAATTTGGATTCAAGAGTAGGTTTCATGTGTGGTTCAACCTTCAAAATGTTCATGGCTTCTTGGAGGAGAACCAGGCTTTCCATGAGTTGACTCTGAAAGAGAAATTTATTTTCTTTATTAACCTCATTCCTTTATCCCGTTCATACTTTTAGTAAAGTGGGTAAAAAACAAAGCGGATGTAGATATGGCAGTGGAAAGCGGAAACGAATAAGGAAACGGATTTCGAAAGCGGAAAGGAGAAGGAAAGAATGCGGCATGGAACGGATGGACAGAAAATTCCAAATCAAAATTACATTCAAAATACAAGTATTTCAAAATTGTATACTTTTTACAATAAAGACTTGATGAGATTATAACTTAATGAATGTAATCTACATAAAATGGTTAATGAATATTATTATTAAGTAACTTAGCCCATTCATAGATTTTTTTAATGCCAATATCCGAAAAAGGAGCTATGGTAAGTGGCTATTGTAATCCATGGATTCACATCAATACAGTTATCACTCAGTTTCAATGGGGGTTCTTATAATGTTCAATGGTTATATGAGTTATACAACGTTATTCTTTGTATATACAAAAACCGACATAGACCAGGTACGTGTCAAATATTGTCGTCTAAACAATCTACGTAAAAATTTTCAAAAATGTATCTTGAAAACTCAAAAAGTTACAAGCTTGCTGTGTTGCTCCGTTGTCCCTGCATAAACATGGTCACCGAGCGAGCGGCCCACGTCAATACGCGCTCGCCGCGGTTAACTGTCAACCGTCTTGGCGTGTTTAAAAATAATAATCGCCTTTATTCACAATAATGAATTCAATAATTTTTATCGTCAATCATTCACACAAGTCACACATAACTCAGTAATTGTTCAGTGTCAATTTTATCTTATGCACAAAGCACCGTGTTCCACGACACTTACACCAAATTGCTCCTCGTACTGTCGCACTGCCATCAATGATATTATAAAAATAGTCATTGACTGCCATGAACACATTAATATCACCGCACACCGCTAACGTTTGCATCATTTCTGTGTACTGCACATTACTGTATCGAAAACTCATTATCCAAATTTTTTACGACACGATAATTTTTATGTAAAATCTTATTTTTTTGTTATTATAACCAACAAAGTTGAAACTATCTACCAAGACTTTAGAAGGCCGGTAATAACGATGTTTTGCATTGGTGTCCAACTTGTAACATTTTTTAAATATTATATTTTAGGACAAAATATAACATGGTATAAAAATTATTGCGATCGATTCAGTTACTGATTCTGAACAAACTACTTTCAGGTTTCGTATATACTAAGAATAAAGCTGTATATTATGTTAGGATTGATATATGAAGATTTCAATGAGTAATAAAGATTTATATCCTTTTTGCAATCATTTTCTTTCCTGAACACAATGTATGGAAACTACAATGCTGTTTGCCCTTTATTTGGTCAGTTTGAAGATCCATCAATGCTATTAATAAAACTGGGACGCTCGTCTCATGCCTATCAACATATCGTAGGCCGTTTACTTTATTGGCAGTCATCCAAAACGTATCGTAAGTAACATAATGGTTTTCACATTTACACGTGTTCGAAACATTATGCACTAATATTATTTGGAGCAATATAATAGCTTTAATTATCTTATTAATTTGAATAAGTTTTCTTGTCACAAAATTCAGTTGACTATTTTTAACATAGTCATTGTAGTCTGATAAATCTTACGCGAAAATTAGAACACAACGGGCTCTTTGTCAATGTATTATTATAATTATTTTTGGCCTGAATTAGTCACGCTGAATAATTCTTAATCCATACTAAGAAGCTTATTATATTGAAGCGAATGACCCTGATATCCGATAAAAACCATGGAATACAATCTATGCTATTCCCTAATCCTTATATTTTTTTCATAATTATTATGATTATTTTTCCGACCCAAATATCGACCAATAGAATTGCACCATTCGACGTCACGTGGTACAACCTACATGGTATTATACTGATATTTTTTTGAAAATTTTCTCTGGTCGTTGCTATATATAAAAAACAAATCATGATCCAGTCAAATTAACCACACGTCAAACTGACAGGTTGAATTCAATTGTGAAAATTGGAGATTTTGCATGAAAATGAGTCGATTTGGAGTTTGTTCTCTGTCCACCATCGATAAAAAAGTCAAAGGAAATGTTCCCATTGTACATTTCGTCTCATGGTGCAATTCTATTGGCCGACATTTGGGACGGAAAAATAATCCCCCGAATACCACACGAGCTTCAAAATTATCTGGCATTTCCCTCAAGGTTCCCTGCAAACAAATAAAATCGTCAAGTTTTTCAGGAAAAATCACGAGCGCTTCGCGCTCGTGATTTTTTAACCTGAAAAACTTGACTCCTTCATTTGTTTGCAACGAACCTATCGGGAAAAATACCCGATAATTTTGAAGCTCTTGTGGTATTATAAGTGAAAACTTGATATATTTTCTTGTTTACCTACACATTCAAGTGCCTATGTAAAAAGCCACATAAATCTAGGATTTCAAGCCAATCTCACATGCTTGCGATGCATGCTATTGAATAATTATTTGTTTAATGAATTAGCCGACGAATAAGCAGACCAATTACTTGATGACGATGACAATGTTACCCGGATGTCTATCTGCTCCTGTATCAGATACTATTTAAAACATACGCAATTTCTAAGACTTCGTATAGATTCTGTCTAGCTAGACCTATAATCCATAAAATAAAAGATGACGTTAAATTGCGTCCATAGTAATTTAGAATACATCTAACACGTTATAATTATGTTACTTTTGTTCATTTAAATCAATAAATGGTTTACCTGAGCTGCTTCCTTGGTAAGTTTTCCTGTTTCAAAATCTCTCTTAGTTTCCAAAGTCATTGCACTCTGTAACTCTAGTAATATTGAACCTCTAAATTTTGACCATCCAGGTTCTAGTTTATCTGCCACTTCCAGGAGTTCGTGGCAAATGTCGATTTTACGCTTCAGTAGTTTGTCTGGTAGTTCTGAAAATTTGTATTAAATATAATTAATGATTTATAAATTGTTAAAGATTTACTTCCATCAATATAGTTGTTAACATAGCGTTGATTGTACCCGTCAACATGTATCCTTTTACATTTCCATACATTTGCATCAGAGCTAATTTTGCTTGAACTACTAAATGATTAGTCGGATGTAGCGTCTGACTATAATTCTCAATGAATCTTTCAAAATCTGCCGGATTGGATTTGCTTATTCGCGCGAGCTCCTCTTTCAGTGCTTTGTTTCCCCAAATCATTTGTTTGCTAAGAATGTAGTGTTCACATTTTTCACATTTCCAGACAGCGGACTCATCTAATGGATTTGTTGACATTAACATTGCTCCTCTCTCCGAACCCGTATCTTTGAAAGGTCCGTTGCATACAGAACAATAAATATTTCCCAAATGAGTCCCAAACTCTGTTGGATCTTTACATCTTTCACATTCACAACCAAAACATTTGTTTGTTAATAAATGACTTCTTCTATCCAAAGTTCCCCAAAGCGATTGCGTATATGTTGCAGTAATTAATTCACCTTTGGCGATTGGCACTGTTGCAATGAGTGCAAGATTGTGATCATCGCCTAGGAATATATGTCTTGTATTTGGTCTGCAACTATGGTTCATCATTGACGCTGTCACATATATAGCTCGTAACCGTTTTAATCCATCTGGAGATCTAACATCGAACGAATTGGTGTCAAATATTGAAGCCACTTTCAATATTGTCTCTTCATCAAATGGCAACTCCATTACTTGGATAACAAAAGTAACGAGGTTAACTTTTAACACTTTATACAGAGGCGTGTCCACTCTTTCCTCAATATGAGACTGTAAGCTCATTATATTTTCGAATTGAAGAGGGTTTGATTCTTTCATTAATAGAACTCTCATAGGAGCAATAACACAGTACGCAGCTTCAACTTTATCAGGTCGCTCATATTTTATATCACATTTATATTTTCTCTTGGTCATGGCTTTGCATTCAGGTTGGTGAGCTTCAGCTTTTTCACAATCCAATCCGCACATAGGCCAATTGCAAGAGGAGCACTTGTAAAAGTCTTTTGTGTCTCCAAACTGCATTGGTTCCAGCCTCAAGCCACATGTTAGGCAATGAGGAACACAGGAAATCTTAGGTCCAATTACAGCAGGTTTTTCTTTGAGGATCATCTCGCCTTGTTTGATATCTCTGGTCGCTACCATGTGCCTGCCTAAGGTATCGGAATACTGGACCTTGAATGCACGGCATTTTAACTTGTGACCTTCTCTCCATCCGAGTTTCTGGTGAGCTTTGGAGCAGTAATACACGAGCTTGCATCCTCCACAGGTTTGGTTGGCAGGTTGCTGGCAAACCTCACACACAGGTATCTCTCGTCTAGGATAATCCATTGTTTGACCGCGACTTTTAGGGTGACACCAACGAGTACGCCCGTCGTGAACCAGCTCTAACACAATACTCGATTTAAATAGACATAATTATCACCATGGTACAGTGTACAAACTTGGGAGATGTGCCAAAAAGTGAAGTATTGCGAATCTTGCGTATCTCAATTTTAACAAATGTTTATGCGTCTGCAGACATTAATACGCGACAACGATTTCATCTAAATTTTAATTTGAACTTGGTTGCGTTTAACTTTCGTAATATTCGTATCTGTTTTCAAGGTTTATTTGGCAAAAATATTTTGATCGGGTTATTTGAGACGTTCCAAAGAAGTGAAGCATTTGGTTAAGAATTAATGTAAGTTGCAAAAGTAAGTTATCTGTACCGATTTAGATGCTCACTAAAACAATAAAATGTTTTTTCTTTATTTATATAGAATACTTAATGAAACTCACATTTAAATACCCACTCTACTGGTTCATTAATCAACCTAATATCGCTCATCTTAATTACTTTTTAATACACTACATGCTTCAATTTGTCTTATGACACAGCCATAAAAATTTTGCACCGTAATACATTATTAATGACACTTTTGGAAAACTTGACTGTGCAAATTCTAATTTTTGCACATGTCAGATAATTTTGTGTGATATTTCGAAGGTATTGCTTCAAACATTAATAAGCTACTAACAGGCCCTGGGTTTCTCGTCATTCTTTCGCTACTCCAGTGTGAATGGTTAGTTGTGAAGGAATTAGATACCAACTAAAGTGTCCTAGTGTCAATTCAAGTGTATGACTATGGTGCTTGAAATTATGACTTGAAGAAGAAAATAATTAGAATACTGCCCTCAATCCAATTTGCATTCTAGGGTGTCGTAAAAGCCGAGAGAAACCGGCCCGCTTGGTAACACGCTTCACAAAAATATAATATTATTATTATTGTAAGTTATAAATTTTACTGTATATACCGTAAAGCCTGCTTGGCTAGGCTACCACTCCCTGGCTTGAGTTAGCCACCGTACGACTCGTCGTGTTCCGGCTAGGGCTTGGGGGCCAGTTCTTTCTTTCTTCTTCTCTCTCTTTTGGGTTGCAACGTATCGGTGCTTGGTATCGCTTATGTCCATGGGCGTCGATAACCACTTAACACCAGATGATCGCAAGCTCGTTTGCCGACTTAATTCCATAAAAAGATGACTGGTGATATGGTGTTTTTACTGCTGCCATGAATGAACGTTACACAAAAACTATCACCGACGTTTTGCCGTTCAAAAATGAAAGGGGGTTTATTAACGGTTTTCGAACATTCCATTTAAAAAATGTAAAGATACGCTGTAATGAAGTTTCAGTGATTCACTAGCCTAAAAGCAGTAAATGACATTATTTGGATTAATTCGTATCTTCGGTCAGTCTTTTTCATTTTAAAACGTACCTATCAAAGCATTTGTTCATAAGAGTAGCGTGGGCATATGTTGTGCCGTTCCACTAGTTGTGCGTACGTAGTTGGTCCGTTAGGAAACCGCGTAACTGGCAATAAAACTTTCAAATTCATTTTATTTTTTCAAAATGACAACCTTGACTTTGCCAGAGAAGATACGAGATATCGTTAGAAAGGAAGGCAACTCATTACGCGTTTTTGATGTGAAACATCTTTACGCGAGGGGTAAACCTGATTTTAGACTTGGCGATCGTGGCGACGCATTTCGATGTTTCATATCTGTCAGCCGTCCCATGACAGCTGTTCTTTTTTGATTAGCGCTGTGCGACCTGAATTACACTTTATTGCGTAGGAGCAAGAGTCACTATTTATTTAAATGATTTTGCGGAGTGCGCCTTCTGTACTATTATACTTTATAAGTACTATTATGTCTTCTGCACTATCAATATAAATTATGTGACGTAACTGTATTATTAGTAGGTAAATGTGACTATTCTAGAAACATTTTTCTGTAAGTGAGTAAGATGAAATTCTAAATTAGTTGGCATGACGAGATGGCAATAGAGGGCTGTAGAAATTATGACGGTAATAAAATTTGTATTGTGCCGGGAGCTTAAAAAAATACGTTTTTAAAAAGTTACGATGTCACCTGATAGTAAGCGCCGATAGAATTGGGTTCAAAAGCATTAACCACAGTAATTCAGTCCTCAGTCCTCAGTTAAAGACACATTATTATTGCCGTAGCAATCTCCAATTTATTCATTTCACAAAATGAAAACAGATGGCAGAACAAGTCAGTACTGTGACGTAATCATAATTAGTATCTACACTAATATTGTAAACAGGAAACATTTGTATGTTTGTAACGAATAAACTCAAAAACTACTGGACCGATGTCAAAAATTCTTTCACCAATAGAAAACTACATTAGTATGAGTATGTATAAAATACCTTCCTTCAGTAGTAGTATTGCAGTTGCGCAGTAAATATTCACTTTTTTAAAGTTATACTTCTTTAGGCGCGTTATGAAATAAATGGAAAAATGATGAGAGCGAAATTTTAAGATTTGTGACACAATAGGTAACGAAAAACGTCAAACGCGGGTTATGAAAAAATGATTATTATTATATTGTTTTTTTTTTTATATTGCTTTAATATTGTTTTAATATTGACATTTTTAGTACTGTTTTTTAATATTGTTTTTTTAAATATTGTTTTTTTTTAATATTGTTTTTTTAATATTGCTTTTTTAATATTATTTTTTTTTAATGTCTTTTTTTAATTTTTTCCATTTTTTTAATTTTTTTTTAATTTTTCTTTGAAAGTTTTTTGATGCCAAAGAAGCATAACATTTTGATCATAACATAACAGTTTGATCACAAAACACTATAAAGATGTGATATAAGGTGTCTAGTGACACATGTGATGGCGACACGACATATTGAAATGGCACACTGTACACAAATTTATACTTCGACCACTTACGGCTATATGCCATATGCACTTGTAGGTATAGCATTTTTATGTAAGTAGCCTTCATACGAGCTGATGATCCAGTAGATAGGTAGAGGTTCAATGATGCTGTGGCGATTAACTGGCACTTTATTATAGGGCCATAAAAAATGAACGCACCGTCTTGTCAATTCTTGTCAATGCCAGATATATGGGAATAAAAGTGAGAACTGTTTGAACAAAATATAGTTGTTTTTCTTTGAGAAGCCTGAACTCCTGAAGATGGTCGGCGGGTCTGTGTCAACAGCCCTTGCCACAGTCTCCGGCACGAGTGGGGTCATAGCGCCCACATTGGTGACTACCGACTTTTTGTGAATATTATTTTAATAATAATATTATTATGATTATTTTCTTAATGCAGCCAATGGTAGTCAGATTAAAACGTTTGGCTCCATCAACTTACGCTTGAATTTAGGGTTGCGTAGGGAATTTACTTGGACCTTCATCATAGCTGATGTGGGTTCCGCAATAATAGGCGCCGATTTTTTAGCGTACTATAATTTATTACCGGACTGTGCTGGAAAGCGCCTTTTGGATGGGAAAACGGGATTGTCATGTAAAGCTGACATAGCTTCAGTCGAGCAAGCAAGCGTTAAAACTGTGGATTTTAAAAATTCAAACTCACCGTTTTCTAATGTCCTTTTAGAGTTCCCCAGCGTTGTACGCCCTCCGGGAGCTCCCAGAGATATCAAGCACTCCACAGTCCACCACATCTTGACAACCGATGGTCCACCGGTCTCGTGCCGCCCGCGCCGCCTTGCTCCTCATAAACTCGCCGGAGCGAAGAAGGAGTTCGAGGATATGATGCAGTGTGGTACAACGAGACCATCTAACAGTTCCTGGTCGTCACCTCTCCACATGACCCCCAAAAAGGACTCGACCTGGCGCCCGTGCGGCGATTACCGCGCACTTAACCAACGAACTATTCCTGACCGATATCCAGTGCGGCACATTGGAGATTTTTCGCATCGCTTAGCGGGATGCACAGTCTTCAGTGTACTGGACCTCGTCAAAGCGTATCATCAAATCCCTGTAGCTTCAAACGACGTTTGCAAAACGGCAATTACAACGCCTTTTGGACTCTTTGAGTTCCCATTTATGACTTTTGGCTTGCGCAATGCAAGCCAAACTTTTCAGCGCTTTATGGACGAGGTGCTACAGGGCCTAGATTGTTGTTTTCCTTATATAGATGACATTCTCGTGTACTCGCGCGACGCGGTACAGCACGCTGAACATCTGCGCGCCATTTTCAAGCGCTTGGATGACTATGGCGTTGTCCTTAATCCGTCGAAATGCGTCATTGGCGTCAGCGAGGTGAAATTTTTGGGTTATGAAGTCAGTGCGGAGGGCACGCGACCTCCATCTGAGCGCATCCAAGCCCTGAAGGATTTCACCGCCCCTAAAACCGTTCAAGGTCTTCGACGCTTCTTAGGGATGATTAATTATTATCGGCGGTTTCTTCCTCGCGCAGCTGAACTTCAAGCCCCGCTTGTTAACATCATCGTAGAGATAGATGGGAAAGGTGCCAAACCTGTTCCGTGGACTCCGGAATTGTTGCAGGCTTTTGAAGCGTGCAAGGAGAGCTTGTCCACAGCGACCTTGCTAGCTCATCCGATATGCGATGCTCCGCTTGGATTGTTCACAGATGCGTCGAGCACGCACGTAGGAGCCTGTTTGCAGCAACGTGTGGAAGATTCCTGGCAGCCGTTAGGTTTCTTCAGCAAGAAGCTGAGCGCTCGGAAGTCACAGTGGCCGGCGTACTACAGGGAACTGCTGGCAGTGTATGAAGGTGTGCAACATTTCAGACACATCCTGGAAGCCCAACACGCCACCATCTACACCGACCACAAGCCGCTCCTGTATGCCTTCAAGCAGCGCCGTGAAAAACTACCGCCAGCGCAGTTGAACCAGCTAACGTTCATCAGCCAGTTTACAACCGATGTTGAATACGTAAAAGGAGTGGACAATGTTGTAGCCGACTCCCTCTCTCGCATCGAGACGATTTCTCTGGAGGAGGACTACACAGCCCTAGCGAGTTCTCAACAATTAGATGACGAGCTACGTGAACTACGTTCCAGCACATCTCTGCGACTCGAGCAGGTCCCTATACTAGGTACCGACCAGAGCATTACATGTGACGTGTCCACGGGGAAACCACGTCCGTATGTCACACCACCATTTCGTCGGGCAATCTTCAACAAGCTCCATAACTTAAGTCACCCCGGTGCACGATCAACCGCACGTCTGGTGTCAGAATGATTTGTGTGGCCGTACATGAAGAAGGATTGCCATGCCTGGTCGCGCTCGTGTATTCCTTGTCAGAAGAGCAAGGTAACCAGGCACACTGTTACGCCCTCAGGGCATTTCAGCAGTCCTTCCGCCCGGCTAAGACATGTCCACATCGACATTATTGGTCCATTGCCTGCGTGTAAAGGATACTCCTATTGTTTGACTGCCATCGACCGTTTCACCCGCTGGCCGGAGGTTTGGCCGATGGTTGGCATTACAGCTGAGGAAGTAGCGAATACCTTCTTACGCGGTTGGATTTCCCGTTTCGGTGTGCCCAGTACCGTTACTACGGATCAGGGCAGGCAATTTGAGTCCGAGTTATTTAACCGACTCCTCCAACACTGTGCGACGAAAAGGACGCGAACTACCAGTTATCATCCATGTGCCAATGGCATGATAGAGCGAGTCCATCGCCAACTAAAGGCAGCGTTGACATGCCATGACACATCATGGCTCAATGCCTTGCCTCTCGTGTTGCTGGGCATGCGTGCGGCTTTAAAAGAAGATGTAGGTGCATCATGCGCGGAACTTTTATATGGTGAGCCTCTTCGCTTACCTGGCGAGTTGATTGAACCGTCACCATCAGCAGGTCGTGTAGAAGATGTTACGGATTTCGTCGTCCAGCTGCGAAAAAAAATGACCCAGCTGAGACCCATACCGGCGTCGCATCACGCTCGTTCATCGACATTCCTCTTCAAAAACATGGCAACAGCTACTCACGCCTTGCTCCGTGATGACTCGGTCCGGCGCCCGCTCACTCCCCTTACAATGGCCCATACCTTATTTTAGCCAGGAGAGATAAGACTATCGTGCTCAATATTAACGGTAAGAAAGTAGAGGTCAGCATGGATAGAGTTAAGCCAGCGCATGTAGAATCGCCATTGCCGCCAACTTCATCAATTGCTTCGTCCTCTGAACCAATGCCCACGCCTCATCGATATCCTTCGACTTCACCACTACCACTTAGTCGACAGGTAGGAACTGTGCCTTCACTACCAAAATATACCACTAGGTCAGGTCGACAAGTTCGTTTTGCAAAGCCCTTGGATTTGTAGCTATTAGTTTTGGGTTGACACAATTAAGTTTTTTTGTTGTAACCTGTGATGTTAATTACATGTTTAGTCATCTAATCTGTTTAACTACTTGGGTTGTTATGCTTACTTAATGTTTAAGTTGTGATGATTTATTCTACTAACCTATTATTATTTTTTCTCAACCATATATAATTATATCTTTATTATATATTTAGATATTGGTTCGTTTACAGCCAGTACAATATTATCGATTTGCTTATGTGTGGTTTAACATATTTTTATATGGTTTGGTATGTTTGAATATTTGTTTTGTTCTACTGACCTGTATAACTTTTGGTTGTTTTATTGTATTAACTAACTAATATTAGTTGCACGGATACGCTGTTTAACTATTTGTTGCATGGCTTGCATTAATGTTCATTTAAAAATTTGTTGCATTGGGGTTCCTTTAACAATTTGTTGCATCAATGTTCATTTAACTATTTGTTGCACTGACATTTGTTTAACTATTTGGTGGCAGAAATTTTACTGACAGTTGTTCAAAAACTTGTTTAGTTCACAGACCTAGAGACTAATCATCTTGTGATGTGGTTTATGCTTGTTTCTTAGTTTTTAAGTAGTTTTTGTTCTCCCTAGGGGGGTGGTGTGGCGATTAACTGGCACTTTATTATAGGGCCATAAAAAATGAACGCACCGTCTTGTCAATTCTTGTCAATGCCAGATATATGGGAATAAAAGTGAGAACTGTTTGAACAAAATATAGTTGTTTTTCTTTGAGAAGCCTGAACTCCTGAAGATGGTCGGCGGGTCTGTGTCAACAGCCCTTGCCACAGTCTCCGGCACGAGTGGGGTCATTTATTTATTTATTTATTTATTTATTTATTTATTTATTTTTTTGGAAAACTTACAGCTAGTTTACAAACATTTTTGAGCGTCATAACTGTGAGAGAAAGCCAATTACAAGTTTTCACGTGTAAGAATTTAGATATGGGTAATATTAATAATTACCTATTATTGAAATTGCTAAGTCGGTAGATATATTAAACTGTAATGTATGAAGGAATACAGAATACTGATATGATGTTACATTCATGTAGAAATTCCCATCAGTGCCTGCATTTCATGGATGTATTTAAATTAATTGGTTAATATACGATCTTTAAAAAACTAGTTATTGGGTTTGAAAAAGTTAAGAGTCATAATTCGCTTTAATTTTGATACACTAGTATTAAATAAGTCTATGTCACAATCCCGCACAGTAGCATTTAATGCTGTACTTGCCCTACTGAAGAAGGAGTTCCGTCTATAGTTGACCTTTGATGGATGGACGAAGAGGGGAGCTTGTAATCTGCTGTTTGATCTGGGAACTCTGAATGTGATGTTGTTCAATAGCTCCGGAGAGTCTACAGAACCATTTAATATGTTAAACAAATAAGCCAAATCAGCTATTCGTCTACGCTCATACAAAGGAAGTATATGGTGTGTTCGACATTGTTCAGTGTACTCTGTGGCAATATTTTTGCTCCGATATTGTAAATACCTAAGAAATCTCTTCTGTATTCGTTCAATACGTGTTACATATGTATCATATTTAGGATTCCAGACTTGGGATGCGTATTCAAGGTGACAGCGTACGAAGGTGCAATACAGGATCTTAATCGTTTTTATGTTTTTGAACTCTGCAGATAGGCGAAGTATGAAACCGAGTGCTCTTGATGCCTTACTTACTACTTCGTCTATGTGTTTATCGAAAAGTAGTTTGGAGTCGAAAGTGATACCTAAATCTTTAATAGAATCAACTCTAGTTAACGGGGTGTTGTAAATATTGTAATCAAATACTATAGGGTTGGGTTTACGTGTGAAAGAGCAAATAAAGCATTTAGATATATTTAGGTCCAATTTTGATTGCTTACAGTAGTTTTGGAATGAGTCTATATCTTTTTGAAGATTAAGGGCGTCTTCTAATGAGTGAATTGCATGTAAAATCTTTACATCATCCGCGAATAGTAAAATTTTAGAATAAGCAAAGTATTTCGTGATGTCGTTGATAAAAATAACGAATAGAAGAGGCCCAAGCAATGAGCCTTGCGGAATACCTGATGGGATAAGCATTTTTGATGATTTATAACCGTTAAGTACAACTATTAGGTTTCTGTTCATTGTATAGGAGCAGAACCATCTAAATAAATCTCCCCGTATCCCAGCAGCATATAGTTTACGCAGGAGTATCACATGGTCTATTCTGTCGAAACACTTCATAAAGTCAGTGTACACAACGTCGACTTGTGCCGGTTCTGACATATGTCATAGCGCCCACAATGCGTTGCCGGCCAAGAAAGAGAGAAGAAAAAGAAAGAACTGACTCTCAAGCCCCCAACCGGAACACGATGAGTAAGTACCTTTAAACGGTATTTAATCTTATATAATAAATCAGTTTCAATATCTAAGAGACCTAAACTGTACATATGTATATTACAATACCCCACTTATTGTGTTTGTACAACTTACGATTAAGATTATGGACCGAAAATTTATGGGATTTCTTAGCCAAATTACCGCGTGCAAATGTCATGATGATTAATAAAAAAAATTATACAAGAAAGTATTTTTATTTAATGTTATAATCACAGACATGTTATAGTAATGATACACATGAAACATGTATTGATACATTGATCAATGACCGCATTTTCTGATTATTGTAATGGTTTAATCCTAGTATGGATGAGTGTGTAGCATTATTTATTTATTTCATGAAATCCGTGAAGGAATTTGCTAAAAGTACATTCTCTAGTAAAATAAGCTTAAGCGCCTCGGATCTTTCATCCCACATCTACCAAACATTTATATCCGGATCTTACGTAAGAAAACCAGCGTTAAAACAGTCGCCGGTGTCAGTTCGCGGTGGGTGCGCCCGCGCATGTTTCGTCCATGGATTCGGTTAATGAAATTTCGTGACGAAATTATGTTTTTAGAAATTGTGTGGTAATTTGTGAAAATTGGTAATTTTTAAACGAGGTAAGGAAGTGTTAAAAACGGTTGATTAAGATTATTATAGCTTATGGTAGAATTGTTGAATTGTGTAAAGTATTAATAAGGAATAATCTAAATTTTACTAACAAAAAATAACCGACTTCAAAATTACTAAAAAAAACTACTTGTCAGATCTCAATAAAATGTAAGTGGGACGACATGACAAGCATCAGCTTACGATTAAAAAAAGAATCATCAAAATCGGTTCACCCAGTCGAAAGTTCTGAGGTAACAAACATAAAAAAATACAGTCGAATTGAGAACTTCCTCCTTTTTTTGAAGTCGGTTAAAAACTGAAAAGGCCTGTAGGTATATTTTAAATAGCTAGGTGGTCGTTAAAATGAAATTGTATTTGTGAACTTTTCATAAAGTAGGTTAGGCTAAATATTTAAGGTATTATCGTTCGGAATAAAGCTATTATTTAATGAAATTCCCAACCTCTTTGCCATTCAACGAAAAAGTTAACTTGATATATTATCTAAGTCTAAGTTTAACAAGAGGACGTTAATAGATAAATAACTAAGCCATTATTTTAGTAAACCGTATTGTTATAACGCTCAATGACACTTGAGTGGTTCAGAAATCGCGAGAAACAATTGAATAAACCTAGTTTCTCCATTTTCAAATTACATCAGCAACAACTTCATGTTATAAAATGTGTAGCAAAGTAAAATAGGAAGTTCTTATTTATATTTAATCATCAAAATTTGATAAAGTTAATATATTAGTTCATAGAAAAAATCTGATAAGCTTGCTATAGATAAACTATACGCTGTCCCTACTACAGTCTACTGAAAATTTTTCTTTAGGTTACTTTTAAATTTAGCTCTACAGGAACAAGATCGTAACGAGACGTTTGTATGAATGAATCTGAGAGAGCGCTGAAGAGAAATAAAAATGACGAAGATAAAAATAAATTGAAGCAAAAATTCTATTCAATTCCTTCTCATGTGCAAATGCTGTGATATGATTATACGACAATAGGATTTCTTCTTCATGGACGACCTTTATTCCTTATTTTTTTAATATCTAAAATTTCTTTTAAGTTACAAAGAGTCATTCATCTGGAGCCAAGCCTGAAGGTCATGATTATCACAACAATGCAATTATTACAACCAATGATATTTTATAATCTCTCCTCTTTTTAATATAATGTCATTGATTACAACTAAAATTATATTGTGTAAAATTTGTTATAGGTAATATGAGGAAGTAAATCTCATTAAAAGCGTTTACAAATGTTTCCATATAGCGCATATAGATAAGTAACTTAGCAAGTAACTAACCTTTTTAACAATGTAATCATCAATAGCAATCATCATTATCAATATTATATACCTACATATGTCGGCGAGCGACTTCTTTGGTTCTACAACGATCGGTCGATGCATATGTTGTCATGCAAGAAAAGTCATGAAGAAAAACTAAATATATAGAATAAGGAATATGTGAGTCTATTTGGAACATCAGTGGGGCATTCTAAGGGATTCCATTGTACGAGTAGAACATGGAGTAGTAGTTTGTTTATTGATGTGAACGTTAGGAGAACTGGAAATATATTACCATGGAGCAAGGTAAAAGGAATATTATTGAATAACCAACACCATAGAATATACCTTCTTCCATATATACTTACATATATAAGTATATATTATATATTAAACAAGTAATAATAAAACTGTAATTTTTGTCTGTTTGTCTGTGCGTTTGTTCCGGCTAATCTCAGGAACGGTTGAACAGATTTGAATGCGGTTAACGTGTAACGGCCGCTAACGTATTGTGGTAAGCTTGGGTTAACCTTTACTATTTGTTTTTAACCGACTTCAAAAAAGGAGGAGATATTCAATTCGACTATATTTTTTTATGCTTGTTACTTTAGAACTTTCAACTGGGTGAACCGATTTTGATGATTCTATTTTTAATCGAAAACTGGTGCTTGTCATGTAGTCCCACTTAAATTTGAGCGAGATCTGACGAGTAGTTTTTGAGTCATTTTGAAGTCGGTTATTTTTATCAAGAATTATGTTTAGTAGTTGTTATTTTTCTAACAATTCATATTATAACATATTATAACGAGTATTGTCTTGAGTGCTATATGTGTTTCGTAGCTAACAATGAGTTGTGACTTGTCCCAGATTTATTTTTGTCCATAGTTATGTCTTTAGGAGCGGTCAATGGCCTCAGTCATTTACTGCCATGAAGTTTAGTGTACAATTGCACATCTAAACTCCGGATTTAAATCTACAATGCTTTTTATATTAACATTTTAAAATTTTAGGGGAAAAAATTGTAGGCAGATAGATGGATGTTAGAAATTTCAATTTCTACTTATAGAAATTACGTAAAATTACGTAAAGACATTCTGTCTTTAACCCCCCTCCCCCGAAATAAGGAGATGAATTTTGAGAACCCCCCCCCCCCTCGGGACCCTTACGCAATTAATGAATGGCTCCTAATACCATAGTAAGGCCTGCTGTCTCCGTAGAAGTTTGCATTTTGCGTAAAGTACGAAATGAGTCCACGGAGCAGCATCGTCGCGTTTGCCTATTACCTATGTTTTAAATGGAAAAATTCAATGCAAGGCCGATGCCATCCTCCATTGCACAGTCTTGTACAATAAAGAGCTTACAGCCCGTCGGCTTGTGTCAATCCCGATTGACTGAATAAGCAACTGTGGACGCAATCGGTCGTCGTGTTAATTATTGCTATTGCTAAGGAAGCCTTCTTTTTTATGGATATAGCCGGCAAACGAGCTGACGATCCACCTGATGGTAAGTGGCTATCGTCGCCCATGGACATCAGCAACACCAAAGGCATCACTGATGCGTTGCTGGCCAAGAAAGACAGAAGAAAAAGAAAGAAAGAATTGGCTCTCAAGCCTCCAGCCGGAACACGACGAGTCGTTTGGCGGCTAACTCATGCTCAAGGGTGGTAGCTATCCAGGCGAACTCCATGGAGAAATAATAATAGTATCTAATAATGGTATTAAGTTAACAATTAAAATCAATATTACTAATATAATCCCTCGAGGGGCCCTACCACCAGCGGGCCGGATTTAGTCGCCTTTTACGACACCCATCCGGCGTGGGATTAGGGTAAGTATTCTAAGTCGCCCCAATACGGCTAACCTTAAACATTGTAATTTCAATCTAATCACTAAATTGAGCTGAAACTATGATTATTTTATCTTATTGACCTTAGGTTTGTTTACTTTTTACCTTTCAACTGCCTTGACATGAAAGAGGGCATCTGGTCGACCTTTCCTGATCGTTGCCAACTCGTTCAGCCAAAAGTCAGTCATTCAGTCATATAATTAGATGCAAATATAAATAATTGGCATTCCATATCATGCCAAAATACATTGTGATATTTGAGATCTATAACTGACTCACTGGATTTGGATATCCTCATCTTCGTATCTGAGAATTGTCCATAATGTTCTCGAATGTGGAATAAATTCGCATTCGATTATTTAGCTTAAAAAAAGCAAAACAACAACCCATAAATGTTCCACTGCTCGGCCCTGAGCCCACAATGTGAGGGGTATTACGCCATAGTCTACCACGTTGGCCAAGTGCGGATTGGTAGACTTCACACACCTTTGAGAACTTTATGGAGAACTCTCCGGTGCACAGGTTTCCTCACGATGTTTTCCTTCAGCGAAACAAGTGATAATTAACTTCTAATACGCACATAATATTTGAAAATTAGAGGTGCTTGCCAGAATTTGAACTCGGGCCCCTTCTTTCGGGAGACTAACCTTCTAACCCTAGGCTATCACTGCTTTTATTTACCTTACCCTGTTTGAATGGGTCAAATCTTTCATTCATTATTATCAGAACTAAAGCAATAATTATGTATGTAAAGGTTCTTAATTAAACCTGCTTCTGCTCATTTTAAGGAGTTGTAATTTTACATATTGCTTTCGTTCTCTGATAATATTACATATTTGCGATAAGCATGACCTGATGCTACCTACTCAGGTCTGGCTCTAGATGAGGGAAATTCTTAAAGATTAACAGTGACTATTCTTTCTCTTTTATAAAAGAAGCGTGTATTTAGCTGTAGATATTTAAATATGTTTTTTTTTCTTAAATAAGTCTATCTTTGTTCCTTTAAAAAAATGTAATAAAGATGTGTCGATCATGTAATAAGGAACTGTGGGTAATTTTAATTTTTTAATGATTTTGTTTATTTTTATTGGCATACACATATTATGTAGCTAGAAAATTAATCAATTTTCAGTAAAACAGTTTTCTGTTTTTACCACAAACGAAAAGAGTATTTATTTTAATTTCAGGTTTTGGTATACCACATTAATGAAAATGGGTGAAGAAGATAAAGCTGGTCTTCCATACGAGGTAAGATTTTAGGAGTAATTGGAATTACACATAATATTAACAAGCTGTGGAACTAGCTAATCGGACACAATACCCTACTACCATGCAAGTACCTTAAGGATTAAATTGAGCTACAAAACCCAGCACCCTCCAAAAAAAGAGACCTGATGCCATAGTGTCCTTGCAGTCCATCCCAATCCATACTTATCTAGCACAAATGTGAGAGGAGACCTAACCTTTCGGAGTATCAGGACTTGTAAGAGTATGATGACTATTAAATTGTTTCAGGTGCGATCATCAGAAGAACTCGGCAGGTACTTGGTAGCTACCCGTGACCTGGAGCCAGGTGATGTGGTGCTCACCGAGTGTCCCCTGGTCTTCGGCCCGAAGGCCATGCCCGACCCAGAGGCATCTATGCCTTGCGTGGGCTGCTATAAACCTGTCTTTACCGATGTGGGCGAGCGGTGTTCTAAGTATGTAGTACTTATCTATATATATATCTAGATATATCTAATCTAATCTATGCATCTATACAAATAAATAAAGTTGGAGTGTCTGTTTGTAATATTAAAATAACCGCTTTTTACTAAGATCTAAAACTATTCATGGGCATAGGAACTTCCGACGATTGTGTTAATATGCAGAGAGATATTGACCGTGTAGTTAAATGGTGTGAACAAAATCAGCTTGAGTTTAACATAACTAAATGCAAATGCATTACGTTTACTCGCTCCAATTCACCGATCGAATTTTCTTATAAAATAGATACAATATCTCTTCAGCGTGTCACACAAATTCGCGATCTCGGTTTGACTCTGGATACTGGACTCACATTTAATACTCACATCACCGAGTTGTGTAGTCGAGCATACAAATCTTTAGGTTTTGTTATGAGGCAGGCTGCTAGATTTAGGGAGAGAAACACAATTGTTGCACTCTACTACGCGTTCGTTAGGAGCAAACTGGAATATAATGCCATAATCTGGGACCCGCACGAATATAAGTACAATATAATGATAGAAAAAGTCCAAAAAAAGTTCTGTCGCTACTTGTATTATAAACTCTACGGATATTATCCATATCTATATCCATCCCTCTTCATAGGGGGCATGGTGGGCGTTGATAGATTGGAGGTCAGAAGAAAATGTGCGATAATGCTGCATTATTACCTACTACTGAACGGTAGGATAGACAACCCAAGTACTCTGTCGGGCTGTGAGCTGTTCGCTCCACAGCGGTTGCGGCGTGGGCGCGTGCCGCGCCTGCTGTCCCCGCTGCCGGCCCGCACGCGCACCGCGCAGCACGCGCCGACTGCCCAGGCAGTGCGGCTAATTAATGCTCTCGTTGCCCGCGAGCCTGATATTGATATATTTTATATGCCAGTAGCAGATTTCATTAGAAGGTGTAGTAAGTTTATTTGTGAAATAACTTAGATACCTACTCTATTATTTGTTTAATCAATATTTATTATTTGTATTAAAAAGTAATTTACTGTATTGACTTGTAGTGCGCCTTGGTGTATACTGTAAGCACAACAAGTATTTTGTTTCATAATAAATAAATAAATAAATAAATAAGTGCATTTGGATGTATACCTACACGGTACAAATATACCAAAACAACATTTTTTTCAATTTTTGTGTCTATCTGTCTGTTTGTTCCGCCTAATCTCTGAAATGGCTGGACCGATATTTATGGGACTTTCACTGGCAGATAGCTGATGTAACAAGGAGTAACTTAGGCTACTTTTATTTTAGAAAATAAATAGTTTGTTAGGCGATACGAAGTTCGCCGGGTCAACTAGTATGTTATATATGTTTTATACTTCAAACCATTAGAAGTCCACTCCGAAGCATAGGTCTTTATTATAAAACGAGTAACCACCCTCGCTTTGCTTCGGTTTTCTTATTTTTTACACCTTGGATTCCATTATTGGAGTTGTATTAAGGATCCCTAATTTTTTTGAAAATATAATATAGCCTATGTTACGCGGAGATAGTGTAGCTTCCCAACAGTGAAAGAATTTTTGAAATCGGCTCAGTAGTTTCGGAGCCTATTCAATGCAAACAAAAAATCAAATTTTTCCTCTTTATATATTAGTATAGATTAAGGCCCTAGTATACCACAACGTTGCTGGTGTATAGATTGGTGGAGGGGATAAGGGCCAACCATGGATATAATAGTGCGCCAACCCAAGAGTTAAAATGTCAGACATTTGCGACTGTCAAATGATACCAGTCAGGACCGATAGAGCACTCCTGACGGTAGCGCACATGGATATGCTTAAAGCAATCATATGCTATACAGTTCGGCCGCTGTATCTTGGCGCGTCTGAACTTCGCGCAGAAGGCTGCGCAGTAACCCAATTCGCCAATACTCGATATGCGGTGTATTGTGTCTCAGTCATACGTTAGTCGTAGTAGTTACTCAGTCATATGTTCGTGTTGCCATCTCTGTGTTATATGCGCTAAAGTTCGCAAAGCCTATGTTCAGACGCGCCAAGATAGATACAGTGGCCGTACTGTACCTAAGGTGACCATATGACTCGCTTTCAGACTGCCTGTCCCGCTGTCCCCCGTGAGAACAAAAAAGTCCCGCTTTGTACCAAATGTATATACTTACCTACTTACTTGTGTATATCGAATTCATTTAAACGTGGTCGTTCGGGTAGACGCCCGATGAACTTTTTATTGTGAGCGCTGAAACGATTTTGATATTAATAGTAATTACTGTATATAAAACTCCGTAGGCATCCCGCTTTGACACGAAAAAAATTGTCACTTTCCGTTTATTCTAACTAACTAGCTGACCGGGAGAACTTCGTATCGTCTAACAAACCTTTTTTTTCTAAAATAAAAGTGGCCTAAGTTACTTCTTGTTACATCAGCTATCTGCCAGTGAAAGTCCCGTCAAAATCGGTCCAGCCATTTCAGAGATTTAGCCGGAACAAACAGACAGACAGACAGACAAAAATTCTAAAAAATGTTGTTTTGGTATTATATCGTGTATACATCCAAATGCACCTAGTAAAAAGCGGTTATTTTAATATTACAAACAGACACTCCAATTTTATTTATTTGTAAAGATAACCGTAATCACAGTTGCTAATATCCCTGATTGATTGTTGCTTTGCATGGTTTATTATTAGTTAGCACTCTGCCCGCAGCTTTGCCTGCGTTTTCCAGGATAATAAGTACCTTATGTTATTCAAGATCATAGTCTATCTGTGTGCTAAATTTCATGAAAATCCGTTCAGTAGTTTTTGCGCGAAAAAGTATCAAATACCCGTTGATTCTCACAAACAAACATTTATATGTAGAATAATTTAATTTAAATTTATCATAAACGCCTCCACTGTTTTTGCAACATAGATTGGAATGTAGAAACCTAACAGGAGCCATTCCAGTATTATAATGTACCTAAGTAGGTACCTACCTGACACCTCCGACGTCGCTGAAGTATAATTAGAAGGGACATCCATATGCGGTCTTTTTATATGTAAGTAGCTCATAAATGAGAAAGCTTGCAACCAGATAGATGGCAATTGGCCACCGTCGCATTAATATCAGTAACTGGTCGACAATACCGAAGGCATCACCAATGCGTTGCTGGTCAAAAAAGTAGAGAGAAGAAAAATAGTATAATTACAGGCTATCAAGCTGTCTAACGCCCCAACTCAGAGTCACTAGCGGTTACTCAAATTGCTCCTTAGTGCAGAATTTGTATGGTGATTCTTTACTAGGGAGCGATTAAAGTAAGCGTTAGTGACTCAGAGTTGGGGCGTAAGTCTATTTGAATACTATCTATACTTTTTTTTGTTGCTTTATGTTTCTAATTTGCCAACAGTAGTTAATACCGCTCTTCGTGCATATCTGTTTGGCCTAATGGTTAGCTGGTAGAGAATGCATTTAAGCGTTAAGCTCGCCAATTGTACCGTGATTTTGTGGTCAATAAAGTTTAAATAAATAAATAAATCTCCCAGCCCGAATACGACATGTCTTTAGACATTATGGCTGGTAGCGAAGTATCACTTGAGAGAAAATTAATAACAATAATATAAAGGACTTGACTATAACGTTGATATTGACATACTTCATGCATCTAACATTGCCGTTTCGAAAAAGAGAAGAAAGGGTGAAAAATACTCCCTTGCAGTTGTTATAAAAAGTGTTAGATTCAATATAAAAACACCTGTCAAAACAACAGAACTATAACTTCACCAGGGGCGTAGCTACCGGCTACCGCCGTATCAGCCGTATCAATTATACGGGGTATAGGGGCCTCCACTCTAGCTACACCACTGAACTTCACCAACATACCCAAATTTACGATCTTTTTTAGGGTTCTAAAGTAAAATCGGAACACTTATAGTTTCGTCATGTTCGTCCGTCTGTCTGTCCATCTGACCGTCCGTTTGTCTGAAGCAAAGCGCTGAGACCCTTAGTGCTAGAAAGCTGTAATTTGACATGACAAAACTATGCATCCAAATCATATTTATTAAAACTCAAGAATCGTAGAATAAAATATTGAAAAATTTTTTTTTCAGTGGAGGTACCCTTAGGTAACTTGAGGATGATTTTTTATTCGTTGCGTATCGTATAGTGTGGGGTATTGTTGAAAATGTCTCCCAAAAATATTATGGGTCTTCGAATACCATTTTTGGAATTAGGGGTCCGTTTGCCAAATTAGTTGGCTTTAAGGGCTAATTTTGGTTAGAGCCATGTGTCCCGGCCTGCTGGTTAAACGGTTAGAGTCGGACAAGTGAAAATTTTCTCAAAAATTTGATATAATATGATAAATTTACAGGGAAAACTATGACGGCTTTGTTAACTACTTATAGTTAATGATCCAAGTAATAGTCGACAAACTTACTACATTGGAACCCTACATTGCGCGTGACCTGACACGCACTTGCCCGGTTTTTCTATTGTTTAAGTTAGAGTAATTTTTTTAATAAAAGTTGTATTGATTTAAATATATTTTATGGGGGGGGGGGGGGGGGGTAATAGTGCGTAAGTTTTTATTTTTTATTTGTCGCAAATACAATTGTATGCTTTCTTTAAGTAAATGACTAACAAGAACAGACCCCAGGCATCAAAATGCAAAGTTGCCGTCTTAGACCATGTTTGTTAACTGTACTCAGACAACAAAAACGTGTTATTTTAATTTTAGTCATTATTAATGTAAGCAAAACCTTTTTAACCGATTCCTTTAATGATGTCCTTAACGGGTTCTTCTGACAAGGTCAGCAAGAAAGATAAGGTATTGCATTTAATAAAAATAAATTATTTTCAAACCATTAATGGCCCATTACTAAACACGGATCTGTTCTCTGGTGTTCATGGGTGAAGATAACTTACCAGGTGGCTCATCTACTGCATCCTATCTATACAAATAAATGAAATTGGAGTGTCTGTTTGTAATATTAAAATAACCGCATTTTACTGCGTGCATTTGGATGTATACACGGTACATATACCAAAACAATATTTTTTACAATTTTGGTCTGTCTGTCTGTTTGTCCCTGAAATGGCTGGACTGATTTTGACGGGACTTTCACTGGCGATAGCTGATGTAACAAGGAGTAACTTAGGCTACTTTTATTTTAGAAAAAAAATTTGTTAAATACCGCGCGGGCAAAGTCGCGGTTGACAGCTAGTTATACTGTAAATATGGTAGTTGGTATGGATGTTTGTTAATCTTTCACGCAAGAAATGTTAAACGGATTTTCATGAAATTTAGCACACAGATAGACTTTGATCTGCCATAAGACATAGGGTACTTGTTATCCCGGAAAATATGGGTAAAGCGCTACTAGTAATATAAATAAATCATTTTCACTTTCCGTATTTCCAGGTGTGGCTGGCCAGTTTGCTCTGGCAACTGTCCTGGGATAAAAGATCCTATGCACCACGGAATTGAGTGTGAAATCCTCAGTGCGAGACCCGAATGCGTTCTGGACAATATGGCGGAATATTACAGGTAAGACATTGTTCATTTTAAAGCTCAAGAAGAAGAAGTATATAGATCACCAGATAACAAAACGCAAAGTAATATACACTGTGAACTTATAGGGAACTTATTCTTGAAAACATAAGTTTAAGACTTTAGGATTAAATCCCAGAATAGAGCTGATTTTTAAATTGATTTTGTAATAATTAAATAATGCAATTACACCTCCTCAATTTATTTAATTTAAAGGCATGATGCTCTATTACCGTTACGGTGCCTTCTTCTGCAAAAGACGGATCCTGAAAAATGGAGGAAACTCCTAGAAATGCAGTCTCATATGGAATGCCGTACTCCTGGGACTGAAGTTTACGAGTAAGCCAAACAGAAGGGTCAGGTTCCCAACTATAAAACTTACATGTTACGATATGAAATTTGCCTGTATAAAAGAGTATACCAGCTACCTGGTTGGTAATTCCAAGTGAAAATTAGTTACACAATAGCCAACACCTCTGTACCTTTTGCTAGTGAACATAGAAGTCATTTTAATGAATCTCCTTTCTCGCTATCCCGCTATTCAAAAAGTGCTTATTGTTTGATTCTGACAGAAAAAATTGTACCTAGCCTGGTTAGTGAGAGACCAATTACATCGGAATTAAATTGTATGATTTATAATTTTATTATTTTAAACTGATTGTAGTATAGAATAATATATGTAGTCACCTCCAAGAAGAGAGACATAGTATATAATAGTAGAGAGGCTCTATGACTATCAGATATTATATTAACTTAAACTTTTACTTTTGTTTCAAAATATTATTGAAATTGTAACAACACGTCTATTTTTCAGGGAAGCAAATGAATTTATAGTCGAATACCTAATGAACAGCTTTATAAGTAAACTCGATGTTAACACAAAGACAAAATTACTGCCGGAGGTATCAGAAAAACTAATACATGAAACGTGTGGTATTATTGACACAAACGGATTAGAAATCCGTTTATCGGAAGGATCTGAATTGCTCGCTTTGTACGCCAAAACATGTCTAATGGAGCACAACTGTGTGCCAAATACGAAACATTTTTTCAATCAATCCAAAAAGGATAATAATAACATGTACAGAATAACGATTAAAGTTGTGATACCAATACCTAAAGAAAGAAATATAACAACGATGTACAGTCATGCTCTATGGGGAACTCAAGCTAGAAGACAGCATTTGAAGGATACAAAATATTTCTCATGTAAATGCGAAAGATGCAGTGACCCAACTGAACTTGGCACTTACCTAAGCGCTATGAAGTGTTTTGGAGATGGCAATGACATATGCGATGGAATACACCTCCCAGAAAATCCCTTAGATGAAGAAACAGAATGGGCTTGTAGTAAGTGTAAAGTCAAAGTGAATAATTCACAAATTAGCATGCTTATTTCACAAATGGGAGAAGAAGTTGATAATGTTCAAATGTATGGAGGTTCTGTGACGATGTTGGAAAATCTTCTCTGTCGCCTATCAATGTTCTTACATCCAAATCATTATCATCTGTATTCTGTAAAACACTCATTGATACAATTGTATGGAAGACAACCAAGTTACATGTCTGAAGAAATTCTGGACAAAAAAATAAGAATGTGTAAAGAGCTTATTGAAATCACAAAAACTCTTGACCCAGGAAATGCCCGGTTATGTCTGTATTCTTGTGTTTTACACCACGAATTATATTCAGCACTTGTTTTAAAATCTAAAAAGGTAAAAAGTGATGGTACTGTCAGAACAACTGAACAAATAAAACCACTCTTAATCGAAGCTAAATCGGCTATTGAAGCAGCATTGAGTTACATTAAAGATGAGTTAGAAGAAACGTCTGGTAAGAAATTATACGCTGTTTTAGAAGATAGTCAGAGAGATTTCGAAAGGTACTGCAAAGAAAAAAATATAAACTTTGAATAACTTTATTTTAAACAGAAACAATAAAATCCTTCTCCTAAAACTTAGTCTAGTATCACAGTGAGATGTTCCTTTATTTATTGGTATGTTTGTTTATTAAATGGTAACTATATTGATAAATATGTTTCACTATTATTTCTAGTACAATCAAATTACATTTGATTCAATTTTCTATCCTTGTCTTGGGTACCAGCTTAATCCATTTCGTGCTTTGTCACCATTTACGTTAGATGTGATCCATTCTGTATATCTGGAGACTCTTGTGTAAATTCCTGGCATTCTTTCTCTAGCACATCCACTTCCCGTAGATACAATGCCAATCACCATGGAGTGACCTTTATCTCCTGTCAGCAAAGGGCCACCGCTATCAGCCTGTAAAAAAATAAGAATCCTTGGTCAATTTGCGCAATGAGTTTATTTAATTAAAATTACGCAATATAGTTGAAACGAGCAGTGAGTTTATCCAGATCCAGTATTTATGTTTTCTAATTCTAAGGAAAATAATTAACTACACATGATTTTCAAAGCAAATTAAGAGCAAAATTTTTTAAGTGCAATGAAAAACAGGTATATTAAGTACCTAAAATTTTCCTATTAAAAATATAGACATGACTTCTTAATAACTTTCTATTAGCGTAATAAGTTAAGGTTTAAGTTTATAGCTTTTACTACAACCATATCGAAGATTGAAATCTTTATTGATGTGCTTTTATTAGGCTAACTTATACTTTTTTTGCTCCAGTTATTATTTCACAGCTTTTATGGGGAAGACACAAGAAATCCTATTCGCTTACCCAGCAAGAATCCCTGCCACCCTTTTCGTATCCAGCGCACATCTGAGTGGGAATGATCTTCACTTTACTGCCTTGGGACTCATACCAACTATTACATTCGTCATTTGCTACAACTCTCACTTCTGTCTTCTGTAGAATGTTGGGTCTGGTGCCTGAAGAGAAGATAAAGGTTCATTAATTAATTAACACCCCAACTCAGAGTCATTAATGGTTAACTTTAATCGCTCCTTAGTAATTAATCGCTATATAAATTATGTACTAACGAATTAAGCAACCATTACTGACTCTGAGTTGGGGTGTAAGATTTTAACTAGGTACATTGATTGTATGTTCTTTCCACGTATTACTTTTCCACGTTAGCTTTAATCCATTAATGGCTTATTACAGGATATTTATCGAAAAAGCCGATAAATAAACTGACAATCCACCTGATACTACTTAAACTATCGTCGCCCATGGACTTCAGCAACACCAAAAGCGTCACTGATGCGTTACCGGCCAAGAAAGACAGAAGAAAAAGACGATACATACGTAGAATTAAATTTTAATCATGGTTGTTTGGCAGAACTGTGATCAGTTTTACATCATATTACCTATTCCCCTGTCTTCATTGGTGAAGCCCCATCCAGCAACAGTCGCCAGGGTACCGGTGAAGTCTGAAGACAGCGGCAGGGGCAAGCAAGCCGGCCGCAGCTCGTCCGTCCATGTGAGCTGACGAACTGTCTTCAGTAGCGCTACATCGTTGGATTTCTTCTTACATCTGAATAAGGAATTAAGTTGATCACTGAATCAATATAAACGCTTGCTCACTCATATCCCCGCAGTAAGATTCCCTGTGTCAAGACAATACAAATAAGGCAAACTGGGTCAAATCGAAATTCCGTACATTGAAGTATTATTACTAGTATATAGAACCGACACCGCGAACATAATGTATGTCCCAACGAATTGGCGCCGATCGGCTTCAATTTTCAATGGATTCGTTCGATTTTGAAAGGAGAACGGGGGCTCAATTTTGAAAATAGAACTTCCCGGCGGGACACACATCTTGTTCGAGATATCTGTTCTATGACATTATACTTCAATGACCTGGGTACAATTATTTATCTGTCAGTTCTGTCACATAAAATATTCTGCCTCGGGCGGGAATCGAACCTAGAACCCCTCAGTTTGCAGGTAGGATCACAATCAATTAAGCTATAGGGTCGTCATGATTTGATCATCATTGATTTGTGTCTATTTATTTAGCTGTGATAAATGAATGCATAAGCCAGGTGTCGTATGTGATAAAGATAGCTAACGAGCATTAGGAAATAGGATATAGTTAATAGGAAACGGACTGTGGAAACTAGTAAATTTTAATAACCGTTACTATTTTGTCCCAATCGAAGTTGCTCACAGATGCGTTGCTACACCTGAGGACAGATGGTCGTCTCTTTAAGGAAGACAATTTGTTACACTGCAGAAACAGGTGAGGCAGATTTACTCGGACGAACCATATCACATTCAATGCTGCCTAAATATTAAAATCACAATTAACGTAACTATACTTACCTATATTCTGGATGAGGTATAATTTTCGATAGTGCTTCGTTTTCCTTCTTAGCGGATATATCCGTGTATCCAGCAACGACTGACAATTGTTTCGTTTTATAGAATTCTTCGAAGGCACTGTAAAGGAATTATTATCACATATTTAATGGTAAAAACCAGAATATATCATGATCAGAATATATACGATCAGATAGAAGTTATACCAGAACTAGATTATTTTAAAAAACAGATAATTTTTATTATCATCCTCACGTATAACATTAATAAAAACTCATAATTCGTCATGAATTTATTGAGTTTGAAAGACTCACAATTACAACATTACAATCGACAATAACACGAGAACCAACAGTTTCTTTTACATAAATATCTGCTAGTATGAATAAGGTCCCGCCTTGGGCGAGACTGTCCCGCCTTGGGCGAGACTGTCCCGCTTTCAGGCTGTCTGTCCCGCTGTCCCCCGCGAGAATAAAAAACTTTACTAATTATTAAAGAAATCGACTTACTCGTTATTATTTTTACACGGAATACCTAAGTAAATAAATATATTATTTATTATACTAAAAAACACGTTATTTTAAAACACCTAATACTGTCTTAAAATAAAATATATTTAACGTTGTTTTAGAAAAAATGGTGGTAGAATTAGCGACGGACGCTTACAAATGAGACGATTCATCTTCATTAGCTAAGAAAACACAGCTTTGTTGATCATATACGTACTTTGATTATAATTATACTAGCTGACCCGGCGAACTTCGTATCGCCTAAGAATAAATGAAAATAATGATGCTTTTAACTAAACATAAATTTCAAAACTAAAAATTATAATACACACACATAAACCCCTCTATTTGCGTCAGGTTACAAAAAAAAAGAAAATTATAAAGAAAGTTTCAATATTATTTCAATGAAGTTTTATTATAAGTATTTCATTATTTCTCTTTATTTCTAATTTTTGTAAAAAGATCATATATACAAAACAAAAGCCATTCAATTTATTGGGTCAGAGCTTCCGTGTAAACGATATTTGACGTTGTTTTATTTTGTGGCAGCAAAATAAATTGATTTTCAGGAGCTCCGACCCGGGATAGGCCAACATACAGTTGGCCATGAGTAAAACATTCTTTTCGTAGGTCGATCCCTACTAACTCGAAGGTTTGACCTTGGGACTTATTAATAGTTAAGGCGAAAGATGTTTTTACCGGAAATTGAAGCCGTTTAAATGGGATTGGCAAATCAGTTGGGATCATCGGTATTCTCGGTATATGAGCCAGTTGACCAGCTGCTGGGCCGGTGATAATGGTCGCTATAATTAAATTATCCTTCAATTCTTTAATAAGCAGCCTCGTCCCATTGCACATGCTTGGAGGACTTAAATTTCTCAAAAGCATGATTGGAATTCCGATTTTTAACATCAATTCATGTGGTGGCAGTCCAGAAGGGTTTAGACAATTCAAAAATTCCTGTGGGTAATGGACTGCATCTTCGATATTAGTTACAGTGTCGATTGATTTGTAATTTTTTATTTGGCCGGGGACTTTTTGAATAATCAAATTGTTTATTTCGTTGACGTTGACGTTTCGTTAAGGGATACTGTAGTGGATCATACGATCGGTGTAACTCAGAGACCCTTTTAAGTTGGCCGTCTCTACCGTGCAACACTATATCTCTGGGGCCTTTTTCTTCGTCAACCAAGAGAACGGCTACTTCGTTTACAGCTGGAGCATTATATCTACCCGGGTGTGCTGTCTGCGGTGGGCGGTCGGAATGAATGATTAACTTTAAGTTATCCGAAGAGTTACATTCTAAGTTTTGTTTAAAACTTCGTATGTATACATTGTAGCTCTTCAGTGCAATCTGTAGTTCGTTAATTAAATCAATTTTTAGAGTTGGAGCTATGTTTGACCGCAACGATAGCTGATCTGCGTCTGAAATGAAATATATCTGCAAGTGTTGTGGGTTTTGGCCTGATGGTGGTAAAAGGCTACCTATAAGATGGTATACTTGTCCCTCTATTTTAAAAGTTGGCATGAAATTTTGTTCCCTAATTTCTTTCGCGCCAAACGAAGTCATTTGAAAGAGGCTATTGTACTTTCGTATGTTGGTTAAAAAATGTCCAGATAGTGAATGATTATTTGTCAAAAGATTTTTTATTGGCTGTGGCGGCTCCTCAATATTGGGGAGACTAACTTTTCCAGAAGCACAGCACATACAATTAGGTTCATCGGCCCATTTTTTGGCAAAACACTTAGAGCAGATCTTATTCATGGCTCCGATTTGGACGGAAGACTGTTGATCATAATCAATCTGGGGATCGTATCTGAAAGCTGATCTGTCACTGTGAGCTAAAACTCGATTACGAACTCTAGTCGTTAACGTCTGTTGTCTTTCTCTCTGATCTCGCAGGCGTCGGGAACGCTCAGAGATCGATTCCCTAGTGCGAGTTTGTATATTTCTAATATTTTGTTCTTCTAGCCGCTGTAAACGCTCTGTAATCGACTCTCGTGCGTGGACTTGGGAGGTTCTCAAATTTTGTTCAGCAAGCCGCTGCGAACGCTCGATACTCGACTCTCTGGCACGCGACTGCGACGCGTATTCTCTCCTACTTGCAAGACGATTTTCAGTTTCCGATGAAGATTCTTCATTACGACGTATTTTGGATGCCCTTGCGTGGGAACTATTTCTCGAAAGTTGAGATGTTGATCTTTTAGGCATTTTTTAAAATTAAAAAAATAAACTGCCTTTGTACTAAATTAATTAAAATGTGATTGAAAAACAGAAAAAATAGCTACTATACTCGAGGTACATACGGTTGAATATGTATGTAATGATGTAAACAAACTGTTGTCTAGCAACCACAAACAAATAAGTGCATAAAACTTTTTGTCGTAATAAAGTGCATTTGAACTAAATTTGCAGCTCGGTATAATCTTGGTAGCTTTGAAATAAGACCCCAGCAAGACCGGCAAGCCGCGTTTCGTTTCACTCTTTATCTGTATAAATTCGATCTAAATATAATATAGCCTATGTTATTCGGGGATAGCGTATCTTTCCAACAGCGAAAGAATTTTTCAAATCGGTTCAGTAGTTTCGGAGCCTATTAAATGCAAACAAAAAATCAAATCTTTCCTCTTTATATATTAGTATAGAGTATAGATATAAAGAAATGTATGTACTTATGCCCTAATTTGGATGAAGAAAAGGTTTTCGTAAGTTAAAAACAAATTGACTTATATTTTATTTTCTCGCGACTTATATTTTTTGTTATGGAACCCTAAAAAATATCCTATAATTTAAGTTGAAGACTCGATATCATAGTTAAGTCCTGTTGAAATCCTTTCAATGGTTTCAGAGATTAGCGGAGACAAAGAAAGAGACAAACAAAAATAAAAAATAAACTCATTTTTCGGTTTTTATATCGTGCAAGTAATGATTTACAACATGAGAAATGCAGTTCTTTCGGAATCACAAACGGACTCTTCAATTTTATTTATTTGTATGCAATGTATGCAATGATATTATAATAAGGTAAAAAAAAGGTTTGTAGGTGTTAAAGTCGTTGGCGTGAATCAACAAAAACAGCGCCATCTAGTAGCTAAGATTTGTTGAATATTGGGTACTCTTACAGAATTAATTTGCGTTTTTCCATCACTTTCAAGGTGAAATTAATAAAATGCTGAAATTATATTACATTATCTAAGAAATGCATGCTCTTTTTGTACGGAGAAAACGTTTTTTTATCATTTAAAACAAATCAGCTGACATTTTTTATTTTTCCATACAAAATATCCTTAAGGAACTCTTTGCTATGGAACCCTAAAAAATAGCTTAAATGCTAAGTTGAAGTCTTTTCAATATCCTAAATAGTCCTATTAAAATTCGTTCAGTGGTTTCAGAGATTTGGTTATTACTGGTCATTGCGCGGCGGCGGCGGCGGCGGCGGCCGTATTTATTTTCCTAAAGTCGTAATATCTTCTGAATTAAATATCCGATTTAAGTAATTTAAAAAGTTATCAATAGGTATTGAAACAGTTTTGAATATGAAATGATTTATTTGTATAAGGATTAATACGAAGGTATGGTTACTTTTTTATTAACTTTTAAAATGTAAAAAGTGGTTATAGTGACATAACTACAATAGTTGGACATATAGTATCGCGAGGTTTTTTGTAGATATTGATATGTTCTCTAATATTGTAGAACATTTTTTTGTTCTATCATCTATAGTTTTCGCAGCGCACGCGATATAAAGAATATTTTAGGAAATTTTTACACATTATTTGAGTTTTAATAAGGATCCCTAATTTTTTTTTAAATATAATATAGCCTATGTTCACCGGAGATAGTGTAGCTTTCTAACAGTGAAAGAATTTTTCAAATCGGTTCAGTAGTTTCGGAGCCTATTCAATGCAAACAAAAAATCAAATCTTTCCTCTTTATATATTAGTATAGATTAAAGGATTTTACAAATCGCCTTGGATTACACTGCAAACCCTATTTCTTTATTATAAACAGTTTATAATTAAGTTTGTCGGCCAGTCACTATAAATAACTAATTTATGCACTTAATTTTGGGCGTAAGCATACGATTTTACATATTAAACAAAAAATATATAGAGAAAAGTGCAAAAATGGCGGGAAAATATGCTGAAACCCACAGATAAATAAAATTACCGCTACGCCCATTTCGGTTGGCCACACTTTACGGCTATTGTGAGACCTAACGAAAATCCACGCGCTTGGGACATTGCAGTATTATTACTAGCGTATAGAACAGAAACCGCGAACATCGGGTTCAGGGGTATGCATTGCAGCCGGCCGGGTTCATTTCAACATGTCAGAATTGTGACAAAATAACATTTCAAAAACGTACGTTATAATTATATACGTTATACTCGTAAGCTGTAAAAATCAGTCAACAACGAAAAAGAAAGATAGTTGTATTACTTATCATCGGCAAGGAAACAAAACATTAACTTAAATCAACCAAAACGAATTTATTTCATTATTGTGCAATGTTTCCGCCATTTTTCATTGAAAAAAAAACTTGATAGGTGTCAAGGGACACCCGGATAGAACGAGGTGTCTTGCAGTAAGTACTAGGATAGCAAAAACATGCAGCAAGTGTGCCTATCCTAGTACTTACTGCAAAAAACCAAAATATCTGGCTTGCTTTCTATAAGAGAGAGAGAGAGAGAGAGAGAGAGATACAGACAGAGAAACATGCGCACGCTGCATGACATGTAACGACGCCGCACGAAATGTAACGAAGTGTCGTTACAACTTTTCGTTACCAAATTTTCCGCCTAGCCCCTTTCGCAACGCGCTATAAGGAACTTCGTTCCAAAAGTCGTAAGGCTCGTTTACATACTTGGCAAGCCGCAAATAGGCTTGCTTCAGCTTGCCGACGCGACGCTTGTGACCAATTTAAGGTGTTGGATTTTTGACACGGATTAACGGTAAACGTTTGAAAATCTTTCAAACGCTTTTGCACGTTAAATAAAGTTAGAGTAAGAGCTTGTAAAGATTTGGAGTCGGTGACTCCTTGTCTTGGTTCAGCAAGTGTCAAATAAAAAGTTACTCTATGGCAAGTGTGTAAACGAGCCTTCTAGTTTGAAAAGAGAACGGAGGGCAAGCCGGCGGCGGGACACACATTTTGTTCGAGATGTCTGTTCTATGTCATTATACTTCAATGGCTTGGGACTACATTTTTGTGCGGCTTGGTCAAAGTACCTTTGGATAAATATATGTTTATACGTTACTCAGCCGAGTGAAAATCACCTTTAATTTAAAAACCTTTTTTTAAAATACGTAAAATGGCTTGCTATAATGAAAAAGAAAATTATTGTGATTATATTTTCGAGAGTGAAAAAGCTGTGTAATATAATGTAAATACACTATAATTCCATATACTAAAATTGTAACAGATTGATGTCTGTACAAAGATAAATGTAAAAAGACAGATCTGAAAACTTTAACTAATAGATATTAATAAACGCAATGGATACAATAGTGATTTTTAGAATTTTGTCTGTTTATTTGTCAGACCGTGGACCTACGTTATTGCACGTTAATGTACAAGTTTTACTATCAACCATATACTCGTATTACAATTATGTACCTATTACAATACAGTTATGAAATGTATAATAGAAATCGTGTTATACGTGTTTGTCTACAATAAACAACAATTGTCATAGAGAGTCGTAACTTAAGGGGTTCACGATTTTATTAACAAGTAACATAGATAGTTATCAATGAAAGGGAATTATACTATAATTTAGTAGCTAAACCCAATCACGCATTGCTTGGTTAGTAACGGTATTCAATAGTCAATACTCAATAATTTATACACAACGACTTTTGTAAGTGGCTTCAACCCATTAATGGAAATACCCACTACTGGGCACGGGTCTCTCCTCGTGAGGAGGCCTAGAGCATACTCCACCACGCTGCTCCAGTGCGGATTGGTGGAGGGGTTAGTGGCCAACCCAAGTGTCGGAAGTTTTCATGCCGCCCGAGGGCCTCCGACATGGCTTAACGACCGTTATCTTACGATAACAACCGGGACCGACTTTTGTAAGTAATCAAACGAAATGGAAACAAGTTTTACAATGCTATGAACATGAAAACGAAGTGCAGTTATATGCAAACACACTATATTGTCACCCGACTGAAACCCCAATATTATAAATGTGAAAGTTTGTACGGATGTTTGTCACTGTTTCATGCAAAAACTATTGAATGGATTTTTATGAAATTTTGCACACAGATAGACCATGATCGGTAATAAGATATAGGTTACTTATTATACCGGTTAAACCAAAGATATTTAAAAAATATAGATACGTTATACCCTTACAAATCAACCAAAAAATCTGTTCCGAAAAGAGCTACAACACATACGTTTTTCTTTTGTTTCACTACACCAATGACATTGGTATAATACACGAAGTCATTTTAACGCTGTATATCAAATGTCAAGCACTTCTGACAACAAAAAAAGCGTGCGTATCGTCTTGTATTGACAGAGCGACTACGAGTAGAACGGTCAATTGCCTGTTCTTACGTTCTTCATCGTTGGCGCGCTAATGACATAATTATCTACCTCTTTTTTACATTATAATATCATTGGGTTATGGTACTAATATTATAATCTAGTAAATGCCTGATACATACCTACAAACACAATGACCAGCAGTCAACAGCCATCGGTTGTTGATAACGGTAGCGCCGCACTGGTGCGCCCCCTGGCGCCACACACTGGCCGCCCAGGGCAACTCGGCTGGGAGACTGTTCGTGCCGCCCACTATACGCGCCTTGCGAGCCGTGTCCACGCCGCATTCTGTGTCTGCCACTGGAATAGTACGTTTTTATCTACAGCTTGAAAAAATTAATTTAAAATGTCAATGTAGATAGATAATAAATAAAAAAATTGTGCCTGTACTGTTAATAAATATGACATGTGTGCAATCAGGTCATGCTTATCACAAAATGCAGTGTCATCTATACATCTGTACAAATAAATAAAATTGGAGTGTCTCTTTGTAATATTAAAATAACCGCTTTTTACTAAGTGCATTTGGCTGTATACACGGTACCTACACCAAAACAACATTTTTTACAATTTTTGTCTGTCTGTCTGTGTGTCTGTCTGTCTGTCTGTTTGTTCCGGCTAATCTCTGAAATGGCTGGACCGATTTTGACGGGACCTTCACTAGCAGATAGCTGATTTAACAAGGAGTAACTTAGGCTACTTTTATTTTAGAAAAAAAATAGGCAATACGAAGTTCGCCGGGTCAGCTAGTCTAAACTAAAGCAATATGTAAAATTTCAACCCCTTAGGATAAAAGAAAGTAGGTCTAATTAGGCTTGCAAGATTTGTAACATCAAAAGCGTTTAATTAATGCAAATGTACGATGCGTTACAGGTCAAAAAGACGAGAAGAAAGATACTGATTGATTGTTTAATAATATTTACCTATACATACCAATTATTCGATTTTGAAATGTGACATCACGTCCTCCCGTCATGAACCTCCTCCCACCCCTTGTCACACAATGTCACACTACATCGACCCCTCCCCCCTAACGTGTGACGTAATTTATGGATGGCCCCTCATCCGACTTTCATAAGTGCTTTTAAGTTCAAACAAAAATTCACGTAAGTACAACATAGTTATTTTTAAAAACTTTCATCGTTTTATTTTCACCGAACAAAATAACATTCTCGATTGCGTTAGTTTTCAAACACACACACTCACACACACACACACACACACACACACACACACACACACAAACACACGCTTTACTCACGTCAAACTTATAATACGAGGGGTATTTGTGTTAGGAGTTAAAAACAATAGTTTTATTTATTTCTTTCTTTACTTATGAAGTTACATCAACAAAGTAAACACTGTCATACTCAAAACAACAAAGATAATTTAAAAAAAATTCTATAGTCTCACTTCAATTATATCTAGGTGTAAACAGCATGCATAATCTATACTACGATAATATTATAAAGAGGAAAGATTAGATTGTTTGTTTGCATTGAATAGGCTCCGAAACTACTGAACCGATTTAAAAAATTATTTTACTGTAGGGAAGCTACACTATCCCCGGGTGACGTAAGCTATATTATATTTGCAAAAAAATTAGGGATCCTTAATAAAACTCCAATAATGTAACCCAAGGTGTAAAAAATAAGAAAACCGAAGCAAAGCGAGGGCGATTACTCGTCAAATATAAATCAATAGAATTCACATTTTTTTAAAGTATCAGTAGGGATTACACTGAAAGATTTCAACTTGGAGCTAAGATATTCGCTACTATTCCTTTACGATCTTCCCAAATAAGCACAACAAATCCCAACTCAATCCTATAATAGATCCAGGAACAGAGTCTACAAATGAAGTTCATATTCCTGTAATTGAACCTCGGTCTTTGTTCAATCACTGAGCCAGGAAACTAGTATTCATTTATGATAGTGATTTTAACTTAGTCTATCTACCTGAGTTGTAGTATTGTAATGACTCTTATCTATTCACTAGTTTGTGCAAATAATTTAAATATTTTTTACAATATTTAAAATATTTTATGTTTTAAATTTATAAAGTCAAAAGTGATGAGCAATTTTTTGTTTATTTTTGAGAAGAATAACAATACAACTGGTTTGTTTGTTTTTAATAATAGTACTTTAGCATTACAATATAATAGTATTTTTAATTAAAATGAATATAATCAAAATTTATAATTATCTTAAAACCTCATACATTGAAATACATTTAAATTGTGATTTATTTCCAGATTACTTTAAAGTAATGAATTGAGGCATAAATGTAAGTAAATTAAGTCTCCCGGTAGCATTGTAAAAAATAATTAACACATTTTATTAGAAATCACTTACAATTAACGTAACACACTCCAAGCCCCACCAAGTTGAAAACAAATGGCACGATGAACCAACTATGCATTTTCACTAATATAAAAAAAAACACTTAAATTAAAATCTTAGTCTAAATAAATAAATAAAGTGCAATATGCACTTGTCAGAGTGCTTGCAACGACTGTGAGGATGTGATATGATAAGGTACATATTTAAAGGATCCTATGATTTGTACGGAGGCGAGCCTCCTCAGTTTGAAGGCCTGCCCCTATAAGTCGCTTTAGTAGAGACGCGAACATTGCGATTACAAATATTATCGATAGTTTGAGTTTGAATATTTCGTTATGAAAAGCATGTGATAGTATTTTCACGTTAAAATTTTATCAGTAAATTTAAATAGAGATTTTTGCTATAGATAGTATGAGTTTTGAGGAGATAATCAGACGTAGTAATTTATACTCGAAGACTTCTTGTAAAGTATTTTTTGTTGAGATTATAAACTTATCTGCTATTGGTAAATAGGCCAGTGCCAATGCATACGGACGACTGTTTTCCAACGGCAAACTTAAATTTGTGACCCAATTCAGTTTATCTTTCTGCTAGAGCAATTTTTTGTTCTACACGTTTGTACGAACCTTCGGTGCGGCAGTCCAACTCACTCTTGACGAGTATTTTTAATCCATTTTATATACGATATACTATATAATTAAAGTTCACAATTAATGTTATCGCGATTGTTATACTACTGGCATCGAAGGTCCATAAGTTGAGTACGTATACTGCTTAATGAATCAATCCGTACGTGGCTTATTTTTTGTATCATCTATTTGAATCCCTAGTACTCATGTATAATGATAAGGTTATTTATCTGCTTCGACTAGTTCTGAATATTCTATTCCGTTTCATAACTGTGATAATAAAGTTAAATATCCTTACGAGATGCAAGTTTAGTCACAATTACCGAATATCGATATCGCATCGCCCCATAACTAACCTCAGTTCATTGTCAGGTTCAGGCCTCGGTCGATAGAGCGATAAGAGTAGCGGAACCGTTTGTCATTACACTCGACTCGTATCACCGATACATGGGCATTATCGAAATATTTCTATTGAATGTCAGTGACAATAATGTATTTAGTAGGAATAACTAGTACCTACTTTTAATCAGAGATCGTAGTTTTTTAAGCCTAAAGCAATTTTTTTGACTGACGATAATGTAACCAACATTTTATCAGAAATGAGAACCAATATCGAAGAAATAGTGTTAAAAAAGCGGCCAAGCGCGAGTCGGACTCGCCCATGAAGGGTTCCGTAGCAGCAAGTAACATAATATAAAAGTTCTTGTAGTTCGTTGTAACTTAGATCAATGTTTTTTGCGGTTTACGATTTATGACGTATTAAAAAAAAAAACTACTTACTAGATCTCATTCAAACCAATTTTCGTTGGAAGTTTGCTTGGTAATGTACATCATATATTTTTTTTAGTTTTATCATTCCCTTATTTTAGAAGTTACAGGGGGGGGGAACACACATTTTACCACTTTGGAAGTGTCTCGCGCGCAAACTATTCAGTTTATAAAAAAATGATATTAGAAACCTCAATATAAATTTTTGAAGACCTATCCATAGATACCCCACACGTATGGCTTTGATGAAAAAAACATTTTTGAGTTTCAGTTCTAAGTATGGGGAACCCCCAAAATTTATCATTTTTTTTCTATTTTTGTGTGAAAATTTTAATGCGGTTCACAGAATACATTTACTTACCAAGTTTCAATGGTATAGCTCTTATAGTTTCGGAGAAAAGTGGCTGTGACATACGGACGGACAGACAGACAGACATGACGAATACATAAGGGTTCCGTTTTTTGCCATTCGGCTACGGAACCCTAAAAAGGAGGACTAAAAATTGATTGCTGATAACCTATTATACTTAAAGAGTTACATGAATACTTCATTTATGAAACGGAGAACCTGATATTATTGTAAGTACCTGAGTAAATTTTAAAACCGGGCATGTGCGTGTCAGGCCACGCGCAATGTAGGTTATCTGTAGAGGAGGTGCCCTGAAAAAAAAATTATATATTTTATTCTACGATTCTAACACTAGGGGTCTCGGCGCTTTGCTTCGGACAGACGGACTGACAGATGGACAGTCGGACAGACGGACAGACGGACGGACGGACGGCCGGACGGACACGACGAAACTATAAGGGTTTCGATTTTACTTCGGAACCCTAAAAAGGAAAGAAATCATAATCACCAAAAAAACACTACCGCATTGAGGACCTCCTTGGCAATTAACCAAAAAAACACAAATAAGACATCGTTGACACCTTCAACATTTATCTATCAGCTATATTTCTCTCTTTCTCTCTCTTCTTTCTTGGTCGGCAACTTACGACTTAATGACGATGGCCACTTAACATCATGTAGATCGCCCACTCGTTTGTTAACAACATAGTTACAAAAAAAGCAGAAATAAACATCCCGGTCGGGAATCGAACCAGGGACCCTTCTATATTATCAATCTTCTATAGTAAATATACAAACTTCAAACTTGGCTTGCTTCTTAATTACTACTCGTATTTGTTTTAAATTATTTTTTTTGGGTATAATATCTATTAAAATATGTATTATTATTCTTCAGACTCGAAAATTGAGCTCCCTAGGTAGTCTAGCTTTTGTAGGTTTCATGTACTAAACTAAATTCAAAATAAATTTATATGCGATGCTCCTAAAAGAAGTTATCTATACTAATATATAAAGAGGAAAGATTTGATTTTTTGTTTGCATTGAATAGGTTCCGAAACTACTGAACCGATTTGAAAAATTCTTTCACTGTTGGGAAGCTACACTATCCCCGAGTAACATAGGCTATATTATATTTTTGAAAAAAATTTGGGATCCTTAATAAAACTCCAATAATGTAACCCAAGGTGTAAAAAAATAAGAAAACCGAAGCAAAGCGAGGGCGATTACTCGTTGGGTAAATAAATTAAAATGCAGTATTATTTTATTTAATGTATGCTATAATTTGACCTCAAGATTTAAGATTGCATTGTGTGATTAATTAAATTAAAATTCTGCACGCACATGTTTTTCAAATTAATTGTGTTTATTAGAAAATAATTTTACTGTTTCCCATAGTTATTATCTGACTAGCTACTGATTTATTTGTACTATTATCTTCTCTTAGATAAAGATTATTAGATGATGACTACACAGTCCATAAAGTTGGAATTGCTCAGGACTATCCGTTTACATGTTTCGAAATTGTAATCGATCAATGTCTAACCATGTCAAATATTGGATAAAACTATTACTAGGAATGTTTACTGCCGTAATAAATATCACATTACAATAATTTTGTCTGTGTGTTTGTTCCGAAAAGGTAATTTGGGTTTGTTTTATCAATTTTATTGCGGTTTATTCGTGCGTTTTTACATGCATATCAAATTCAAAATGCATATCCGCTACACTTTTTAAAATTAAATATTCACATAATGAATATGTGAATGTAGCAATTAAGTTTCCGAAGTAAAAAGTAGTAGTAGTAGTAAATGTCAAGTAAAAATAGTAATGGCAAAGAAATGCTCAATGCTCATTTTTCAAAAATTTCATACTAGCTTTTCTTCTTCCATGACATCTAATCAAACATCTCGCATATTGACTTTCTCTTATTACTAACTAGTGTAATAGTATGTTACAGTAATTTATTACGTGTTTTCCTCGATAACTAAAAAAAACATGTCATTACAGAATAACAAATAAGTCATGTTCATTGAAACTTTCACCATGGCCCAGTAACATTAGCGATTACAGATTCATTTGTAGGTTAAATAAATCAGAGATATTATATTGCAACATAATTAAAGAAAAAATACCTTTAGCTATGGATAAAAAAAAATCTTACACTCAGTGGCGTAGCGTGGGGGACGGGGTCCGGGGGGTATGGCCCCGGGTGGAACATGAAGAGCAAGCCACTCGATTTTTAATATAAATAATAAAAAAAATATACATTAAAATTAATTGTTCTTTATTTAAATATTTATGTAAATTGTGTTATGAAAAAAAAAACAAGAAAAGTGCATTTTTAATTAAATTTTTTTTTTAAATAATATGGGGGCGGCAAAGATCATTGGGGGACGGCAAATTATTTGTCGGCCCCGGGCGGCGGGAGTCCACGCTACACCACTGCTTACGCAAGCAAGATGTAGACTGATGATCTTAGACAAAATTAGCAAGCTCATCTGTGTAGGATACATTTTTGTATCCGGATCTAGGCTGATTGAAATACCTTTGTGTGTGTCACGTCACATACATGTTAAAGTGTATAATGTTTATTTTATTAATTTTATGTATCTATAACGCATATTAGCTTTCTGCACTCCTTCTCCATGTAAACATTGTGTCAAACATACTTTTCCGTCCTCGTAATTGTTGTTTTTACAACAGATGTACAAATTGCTTCACTTCACATCACATATCGATGTCAATATGGGTATTGTTATAATTAGAAAATTCCAGGCGACAAATTAGTGGTCACACTACGAAGTAGTACTATTCCTACTTGATAGCTGGGCCAAGTGCAGGCTAAGTAGACCGAGTGCATCTTGGCCTACATAGTGCATCAATGATATGTTACGTGCTTAGGTTGTAATTAGGTATCTAGGGTTGTAGGTTGAGCTATGATAAGGATGTACCTACAACACGTGACGAAGATTATAAATGGATTTTATCAATTTTATGACTGTTAAATTGAAGTCTTATAATAATGTGAAACATTTTAGAGACCGAAGTTACTTCTTGAGTTTATGAAGCAAAGCGCTTCCTGAAGTTTAATTTGGTGCATTGTTTGCTTGGCACGAGAATCAAATTTTGAAGTAAGTTGCTTCAAGTAACTGAGTTTAAATAGTTAAAGTTATAACGACTCTTAACAAAGTCTACCGTAACGCTAATGTGCTACATTGATTTAACGTAAGATTTATTAACCTACATTAGTTATAGCTTTTGTTGTTTCTGATGTGATGACGGTCACCACTTACCATTCGGTGGCACGTTTTCTCTTTTCGACTCTAGTACGTCGAAACAAATATTATTTTGAAACGAGTTGTAAGGTTACACCAAATAAACTCAGCTCGTACAAGTAAACTGTTTATTTCTCTTCACAATAATAACACTCCTTATGCACGTTTAATAACTTCTTAAAATAATAACCTCCTAACAGACTTAATATCTGAGGAAGACCGCACACTTCGACCGCTCAGCCGAGAATGTCCAACCCCTATCGAATTAACCTTCGTCCAAACTAATGATCCCCCACCGACATTTCCCCAACGAGTGCTGTTATGTTTCTTCAAATTGGTAACGCACTTCCGGCAATGTAAAATTAAATTAAAATAGGCGGAACTCCCTTCTTCCGACGGAACTTCCTTTTGCGACGGAACTTCCTCTTACAATATTTAACAATAAAATCAAATGTACTGTATTTCATGACTAAGTCAACGAAAATACTTAAATTTATTTATATTTGTTTAAAATATAATTTTTACGTTATGTTAAATACGCAAAACCTTACACTCGACCATCCTGATAACGTGTATGTCCCCATACACGATACCGTTGAAAACCTTACACTCGGCGTGCCCTGTGAGCACTAGCTTTGGATACAAAAACCTAAACTATTTTTATATTTAAAAAAAACAATAAGATTTTAATAAAATTATTAAGCGTATGAAAGTTTAATTGGATTTAATTATAAATATTAAACATTGGCAACCTAAACATTGCTTAGATTATAACATTGAAACTATTAATCCAATATACAGTTCATTTGTTCACAGACTTCATTTACTCTTAATTAATTTTATTCGCTGTAAATATTATGTAATGATTAATTAATTTTCAAAAATATTTTAAATGAAATTTGTGAACAAAATATAGAATAGCATTTTAGTAGTAAAATTACATAACCTTCATCATTTAATTATTATTATTATTATTTTAATTTTCTGATTAATACATTTTAATTATTACTTATTATATTGATTAAAAAGAAATATTATATAAAATAATTAACTTATAAATTATTCTTTTAACAACCAGTTTTATATACATTTTGATACATAGGTCAAGTAATGAACTCCTTCATTCTTGCTCTTGATAACCAATTTTATACAATTTATCTGAATCCATGAGAGTCAAGTAGCGAACCCATCTATTCTCGCTCTTGATAACCAATACTATCAAACTATTTTAATCCATAATAGTCAAGTAGCGAACCCATCCATTCTCGCTCTTGATAACCAATATCAAATTATATTTAAAAATAATAGTCAAGTAGCGAACCCATCCATTCTCGCTCTTGATAACCAATTTTATCAAATTATTTTAATAAATAATAGTCAAGTAGCGAACCCATCCATTCTCGCTCTTGATAACCAATTCTATACTTTGATAGTCAAGCAGCGAACCCATCCATTCTCGCTCTTGACCTGAAACAATGAAAAAAAACTTTGTATTTCAATCACGTCATACAATTCATAATACAACCACAGTAGCAAACTTTATTACATAAGTATGTATGATTGCAATTCTCTGAACCGAATGACCTCGACTTAGCAGCATTAGTTACAATCAGCGACCCCTTCTGTATCATCATCATTTTCAAGATCTAATGATGCTATGTGTATCCAAGGCCGCATTCGGTCTGCAGCCACCGTCGTTTTACGTCTATTTTTGGTTCCCTCAAACCCAGGTATAGGGGCAACCTTATACCTGTCGTTCCCCAAAATACTTATAACTTTAAATGGTCCTTCATAATTGGGAAGAAGTTTAGTACTTTTCCCGTCATTTTGAAAAGCTGTTTTTGCTATTTTTATCAGATCTCCTTTTTTGTAAATATGTGCGGACTTTCTCCCCTTATCGTAATAATCTTTCTGTCTGACTTGTTCTCTATCAATCCTATCCTTTACTTCCTTACGTAGTGATGGTAGATCACATGGTTCGCGAATTATGTCAGTTATTTCATTTAATATTGGGTTACTCTCGCTGTTCATCATTGTGCCAAACATAACCTCTGCGGGAGTCCTGCCTAACGTCTTTTGAATCGTATTATTGAGACCCCATTGAATTCTACCTATATTAATATCCCAATCTTTTTCGTCATACTTTAGATTCTGTGCTGTTAGCGAGTCTAAGATGGTTCTGTTATAACGCTCCCCTGCCCATTTGACCTGGGGCTCGCTACAGCATTCAAGACGTGCTTGACACCTCTGTCCAAGCAAAATCTTTTAAATGCGTGCGAGGTAAAGCAACTACCACGGTCACTAATAAGTCTGTCCGGTGTCCTAAATGTATCAAAAATGTCCTCTAAAATCCTAATAGCGCTTTGAGTTTTTGTATTCTTAACGGCTTTTATAAATACGAATTTGGTGAAAGAGTCAACGGTAACCAATAGGTGAGTGTGACCCCTTTTTGATCTGACAAATGGCCCGAGGTGGTCGATGTGCAAGGTGTGAAACGGTATTTCGATCTTGTTAATAGGATGTAGAAGTCCCTCGCGTGTAGTCGCGGTTCTCTTAGCATACGCACACTCAATGCAAGAGCTAACGTATTTTTTTATAAACCGCGACATCTTCGAAAACCAATAGAACTTTTTAATGCGCTCTAGCGTTTTTTCGAAGCCTATATGCCCTATATCGTCGTGGTTTAACTTGCACACCTGCCACCTCGCACCTTTGGGTACCACCCACCTAATCTTAGATTTGTCCCCATTCAAGCATCTAAATAATTTATTGCCTTTTATCAAATAATTTTCTTTTATATAATCAAGTCCTTCAGAATCTAATTTAGAATTTAGAATGTCACGGATTCTTCCCAATTCCGTATCACCCAATTGTAGAGTGAGAAGCCAGTCCTCATCGCTAATGGCTAGTACAGCAGGACATTGAAAGGAGCTCTGGGATGGAACGTCTTCAACCGGGTTTCTCGACAAAGCATCCGCATGAGCCATCTTTGCCCCTGCCCTATATTCTACCTCACAATCAAATTCCTGTATAGCGAGCCACCATCGAGCAATGCGGGGTATGAGATCGCGTTTTTGGAATGTAGAACGAAGTGCACTGCAGTCGGTAATTATTTTGAAATTCTTTCCCAAAAGGAAGACTCGAAATTTCCTAAGAGCGCATATTACGGCTAAGGTCTCTAGCTCGTATGAATGGAAGTTTTTCTCTTCCGGGGAGGTTTGCCGACTGTAGTAGGCCACTGGCCGAAAGGATTGTGATTCATCAGAACGTTGCATTAATATAGCACCAAGTCCTATTCTACTGGCATCCGTATGGAGTTCAGTTTCTGCAGAGTAATTATAGATAGAAAGAACTGGTCTGTTGATTAGCACAGCCTTCAAGTTCTCGAAAGCCTGTTGCTGTTCATGTGACCATTCCCACTTTACATCTTTCTTTAATAGCTTTGTTAGCGGGGAAGCCAATTCAGCAAAACTCTTTATAAACTTTCGGAAATAGCTAACTAATCCTAAAAACTGACGAACGGTGTGGACGTTGCAGGGCTGTGGAAATTCAGCAACACACTTTATTTTTCCTTCACCTGGACGCATACCCGAGCAACTGATTTCATACCCCAGGTAATCAATTTGAGTCTGTAAAAAGCTACATTTTGCTAAGTTTAATTTAAGTTTTGCATTATCCAGGAGCTGCAGTATCTCTTCAAGCCGCGTCAAAAGTTCGTCCGGATCCTTGCCATAAACCAATAAATCATCTATATATACAGTCGCTTTATCGAAACGCGCTGGTCCCAAAACATGGTTCATCATACGCTGGAACACGGCAGGTGCATTCGCCAAACCGAACGGTACGCGATTGAATTCGTAATGACCGTCCGGTGTGACGAACGCTGTGCGATGCTTATGGTCTTCAGCGATTGGGACCTGATAGTAACCTGACATAAGGTCCAAGGTGATGAACCACGCTTGGCCAGATAATCGTGATATTTCATCCTCGATTATCGGCATTGGATACCGTTCTTTAATTGTGATTGAATTAAGAACTCTATAATCGACGCACATACGTACATTTCCGTCCTTCTTTCTAACCAAAATAATTGGGCTGGCATAGTTAGAGACGGATTCCCGGATTATGCCAGCTTCTAACATTTCATCAATCATTTCACGAACTTTATGACGCTCGTGGTGTGAGAGTCGATACGGCCTATACACTACCGGTATGTCGCTGTTTAGCTCAATCGCCATTTCTGTTGCATTAGTACACCCTAATTCTGCCAAGTGGAAAGCGAAGCAATGTTCATAACGTCGTAATAATTCGAAAAGCTTGACCTTATACTCCTCAGGCGCTGAGTCACCAAATTTAATCTGACATTCTTCGATCTGACTTACATTAGGTAATCGTTTTACAGCACAACTAGCACCGGGTGAAATAGACACATCAACTACCTCAATTTTTTCTGCACGCGAAAAAACGTAGTTTTCATTCAACACACATGGTATATTACAGGGCACTATTATTGCGTTAAGGAGGCCATTTTTGACAGGGTGAATACCGCCAAGGGTAACATATTGTTGGTTAGGTTTTCCCACAATTTTAGTGTGAATCAGAACACAACCGTTAAATGTTGATTCCACAGAAGCCCGAACACCCGCTGCTCCATATAAAATACTATGTCCTAACATCCTGACCGGCAACAAGTGATTTGCATTATTGTCTAAGCAGCGAGAGGGTATCTCCGAACCGATGTCTAAGAATTGTAACTTCATTGCATCTTTAACTACAACAATATGGGGTTGTTCCGAAAATGATTGACCGACGAGCAACGGTTTGTCAAGCAGCCAGTCTTGTACAACTTTGCATATCACTTCTGCAGTCACACCATCTATTGATAAATTAAGCGAAACGGAACCTAACGATTGCACTAATCCATTGCCGAAACCTTTCATCACCGAAGGAACAGAGTCATGAGAGACGCCCAAGTTCGCAACACTAGATTCCCTTATCAGAGTGACTTCGCTGCCGAGATCCACAAAAGCTTGCAAAGATACGCCATTAATAATCGTGTTTTTGATATATTTAGCATTGGGATTTGAATTTGCTATACACATAGTTTTCGGTATTGTATCAGCCTTTGTGGACATGTTCTCATTTTTCGTACGACAGCTCTCCAATGTATGACCTATTTTGTGACATGTTGCGCACCTGATTAAAGGCTTAGTGCATTTCAGGTAGGGGTGACCTCTTTCCTTACAATTGTAACAAAATAGTGATGAATTCGTGTTTGGCTTATTAGTTGTCTTATTTTGATCCCGATCATTATAATTATTATCAGCTTGCTTGTTTCTACCCACTATCGGGTAGGTACACTCGCGGGTACTTAATAAAAATTGCAAAAGTTGGTCTGGTTCAGAGCATCGCAAGGTTAAAGCACTCGATTTTGCAGTTTTGTCCGTTAATCCATGGATAATACAATCTACTGCACGTCTACCGGTGATATCACATTGATTTATCAAGGCAAGTTTCTCGTAAAAATAATTTTCAATCGGCTCATTAAATCTACTCTTACGTCTTAGCATATCCTCCAAGGACTGGCCATAATTTTGTTCACAAGGGAAAGCTTTCAGTAGTTTTTCTTGCCACTCAGGCCACGTAAAGAGAATAGAATTCAAGCTCTGGTACCAAATTTTGGCCAGTCCTTGCAGTTTCTGCATTGAAAAATGTATGGTAGTTCTCTCATCCCAACCGTAAACAGAGGCACACTCGTTTACCTTCTTAAGCCACACGTCCATACGTTGGTTTTTGATAGCAGGATCGAATTCGGGCAAAATGTTTTTGTAATCTAATTTGTTACTCGACTGTGCACTCTGTTCCAACGGCTGTGACGCAGAGTTATTTTTAAATGATTGTATAATTTTAAAAATGTCTTTAGAGGAGAAAGTAGGGCTACATGACCTTGAGCGACGTCCGTTGTGAACGTCGCGATCCTGTCGATCCCGCTCGCTTCGATGCGGAGTTCGCGACGCGCTCCTACCGTCGTCGCGTCGCTCACTGTTGGCACCGTGCACGCGGCGCTCGCTGTCAGGCCGTCGACTCCGCCGCTCGTTGCGCTTCATCCGCAGTTCAGCATCTCGCTCCTTTTGGAGCGCGTGCTCCATGTGACGAAGGCGTTCTCGCTCACGCTCCAGCTGTCGCTCCCGCTCTTGCAGGCCACCGTTGCGACTGCGGCTGCGCCCGCTGGCTCGACTACGGCTCCGTGAGCAGCTCTGCCTCTGGATGCTTCGTTCACGACGAGGCGTAGCCAGTCGACGTAGACCAGCATCATGACCCTCGGAGTTGTCCATCTTTCCTGGAACTCGCAACAATATCACATGTCATTCTCACTTATAATCTTATAATATCTTGTAATAATTAGCTTATAATATGATCATAATATATATTGATTAATAATAATTAATATCACTCGCATATTAGGAGTAATTTCAAGTCATAAACGATAGACAAGGTGAAATAGAAACATTAGTGTCACTAAAATTTTATTCATTTCCTCTCTTTAACCGTAATGCGCAATATTTACGCGTTTTAATCACAATACACCGCTTTGTAAAATGTTTATCTCAAACTGCACAAATAAGGTTTTTAAGTCTGAATTACTAGAAATAAGGCGTGTACTTACGCAGTTTTAGATGCGCCAGCGATCCCACTTGCTGATTTGTAAGGTTACACCAAATAAACTCAGCTCGTACAAGTAAACTGTTTATTTCTCTTCACAATAATAACACTCCTTATGCACGTTTAATAACTTCTTAAAATAATAACCTCCTAACAGACTTAATATCTGAGGAAGACCGCACACTTCGACCGCTCAGCCGAGAATGTCCAACCCCTATCGAATTAACCTTCGTCCAAACTAATGATCCCCCACCGACATTTCCCCAACGAGTGCTGTTATGTTTCTTCAAATTGGTAACGCACTTCCGGCAATGTAAAATTAAATTAAAATAGGCGGAACTCCCTTCTTCCGACGGAACTTCCTTTTGCGACGGAACTTCCTCTTACAATATTTAACAATAAAATCAAATGTACTGTATTTCATGACTAAGTCAACGAAAATACTTAAATTTATTTATATTTGTTTAAAATATAATTTTTACGTTATGTTAAATACGCAAAACCTTACAGAGTAATCGCCCTCGCTTGCTTCTGTTTTCTCATTTTTTTACACCTTGGGTTACGTTATTGGAGTTTTATTGAGGAACCCCTTATTTTTTGAAAATATAATATAGCCTGTGTCACCCGGGGATAGTGTAGCTTCCCAACAGTAAAATAATTTTTCAAATCGGTTCAGTAGTTTCGGAGCCTATTCAATGCAAACAAACAATCAAATCTTTCCTCTTTATAATATTAGTCCAGATCAGTGGTGCCGTAGACATTATTCACCTGCATATGTGATTTAAGTCTAGAATGAGGTGAATTAATATAAGTAGATTTAATTCCCATATTTTTAATTCCTTTAAAAAAAAGCCCCATAACCACATTGAAAGCTTAAAGTGAAATTCACTTCTATGTTTTATAATTTGAATTTTACCAAGAAAAAAAAACCGATTTCAAAATAACTCAAAAACTACTCGTCAGATCTAGCTCAAAAAGTGGGGTTACATGCACAAACTTTCGATTAAAAAAGAATCATCAAAATCGGTTCATACAGCCGAAAATACAGCCGAATTGAATACCTCCTCCTTTTTTGAAGTCCGTTAAAACAAACAAAGTTTATCACAAAGGTCGTTGATACTAAAACTACACGCGGAAAGTAAAAAGTTTCCGTATATTTGTTGTGAGTTTAGATAAAACGAAGGCTGATTGGCTGTAATAGGTGAACAGCCCGTATTATCAGGAAATGGTATCTTCATTATCTGCAAAGGGGATAGAAATAATGAAAATGATTGTGTAGGGGGTTATGTGGGTTGCCTGTCGTCCGTGGCTGGGGCTAAGGAATCGTAATATAAAAAAAACAGGATGCAAAATATTGAAGTATAATGTCACAGAACAGACATCTCGAACAAAATGTGTGTCCCGCCGCGCCGAGAGGTTCTGTTTTCAAAACTGAGCCCCCGTTCTCCTTTCAAAATCGAACGAATCCATTGAAAATTGAAGCCGATCGGCGCCAATTCAATGGGACACACATTGGGTTCGCGGTGTCGGTTCTATATCTATGCTAGTAATAATACTTCAATGATGAAAAATCGATTTTTTTATGTTTCACCTCAGAACTCCGTCATATATCAACCGATTTGGAAAATATTTTTATTTTATCTGAAAGGATGTATATTTCTGTTTTTTTTTTTTTAATGGAAATAGACGGCAAACGAGCTGACGATCCACCTGATGGTAAGTGGCTATCGTCACCCATGAACATCAGCAACACCAAAGGCATCACTGATGCGTTGTCGGCCAAGAAAGAGAGAAGAAAAAGAAAGAAAGAACTGGCTCTCAAGCCCCCAGCCGGAACACGAGTCGTTTGGCAGCTGACTCATGCTCAAGGGTGGTAGCTATCCAGGCGAACCCCATAAAGATTAAATTATTTCCTGCACAGTAACATATTTCCTCACGATTAAAAAAATACACACTCCCAGAGTGCCTTTTTTTGGTATGGACGCGTGTAGAATCAAATTGTACTTCCACAATCAAAGCATGCACCCAGGGAAACTAACAAAACGATAATAAAGGCCGCACGGACCTAAAAAAAAGACGGACATAATCCCAAGAACAAATTCAGTGAAGCACCCATAGGAATACCAACTCTGTATTCGTACAAGTACACACACCCACACATTGACACCATACGGCTACGACATTGACACCATCGCCAATCAAAAATTACAAAATTACGCACACATGGTAAGCGAGCTGTCAGCTGTCAGCTTCACTCTCGATTAGACAAGGTTACGTCTGTTCTTTTTTTATGTCCGTGAAAGGCCGTTACACAATCACAAAACGGAACTGTTTTGGAAGTTTCCGCGTACATTGATAACAGAGGTCGGAGGAAGGCCGCTGTCTAGTTAACAGTCTGAACGTACCCGTATGGCGGGTGTGGACAGATGATTCAGGTGTTGACGATATTCTCCGTACGTGTAGAGTGGCTTAGTTGTTGTAAAGTTGGTCTTTGGGGGCCCGGATTAAAAACTCAAATCAAAGTATTATTTATTTTATTTATTTATTGAAATTTATGTCACCTTATACAAAAAGGATAAACAAAGGGCAAACTTAATGCCTAATGGCATTGTCCACCAGTTAACCCTGGGTGGACGTGGAAAGAACTGATGGCAGGTGTTAAAACTATTGAAGAGAAAAAAAAAATCTAAAAAAAGAAAAACAAATAACATAATTAACACAAACATTTTTGTGTAATTGGTTTATTTTTTTATATATAAGATTTAATATATGTATAAAAATCTCGTGACACGGTGTTTGAGATCGCACTCTTCGGAACGGCTCGACTGATTTTTAAATTCAAATTCAAATTGAAAATCATTTATTCATATAGGTATCACTGATACACTTATGTACGTAATTTTTTTAATCAACCAGCTTTTCGGAAAGGTGCTTTATTATGGAGAAGAAGAAAAGCCGTAAAGAAACTAATCAGCACATCTTCTAAAAATAAATTTTATGATTTTTTTTCAGTATATTTGTTAGATATGACAATAGGTCGTAAAGTATAATCGGGAATCGGGATTTACGCGGGAAATGTTCTCACGCGAACGAAGTCGCCGGCACAGCTAAGTACTAATTTATTTTTATCTTACTACGTTAGATGCCACCATACCTTTATAGTACACGATAACGCTGAATGCAAGAGCACATGTATAGCCGCATGTGCATAAATTAAAGTACTTATAGCGGCACATGTAATGCATTCTTCATTAATCGCTTTCCGTGAGGTTGGTAATGAATCACGCCTATTCATTGAACATCTTATAAAGGTATTAGCGCTCTCACTCTGGCTGCGGCTTTGATCGCTTTCCGGGATAATAAGTACCCTATGTCACCCAGTTTAGGGCTTAACTATGTGCCAATTTTCATGAATTTTGACATTCATCCGAATGAATTTTCACATCTATACAAATAAAAAAAATTGGAGTGTCTGTTTGTAATATTAAAATAACCGCTTTTTACTACAAGTACATTTGGATGTATACACGGTACATATACCAAAACAAATTTTTTTACAATTTTTGTCTGTCTGTCTGTTTGTTCCGGCTAATCTCTGAAATGGCTGGACTGATTTTGACGGGACTTTCACTGGCAGATAGCTGATGTAACAAGGAGTAACGTAGGCTACTTTTTATTTTAGAAAAAAAAATAGGCGATATATTACTTATATGCTATATATAGCTAGTTTATAATATTAGTAGGATTTTTTCTAACAACATAATCTCGGCTAAAACGTGGAAGAAAGCTAGTTTACTCGTAATTTACTTTATAGCAGGTAACATTGAGTTTTGGTAATCAAGATAATAATTATGTTTTCTTATTACTTATAAAGGAGTGTAATTTGCTGCCTCTTTTAAAACGCGATATTATCTTTCATAATGCAGTAGCAAATAAAATGCTTTCAAACATTGAAGTATTATTACTAGCGTATAGAACAGACACCGCGAACACAATGTATGTTCCAATGAATTGGCGCCGAGCGGCTTCAATATCCAATGGATTCGTTCGATTTTGAAAGGAGAACGTGGGCTCAATTTTGAAAATAGAACCTCCCGGCGGGATACACATTTTGTTCGAGATGTCTGTTCTATGACATTATACTTCAATGCTTTCAAATTGTTATTTGTTAATACCCATATTAATGAATGCGTTCAATTTGAATATACATAGGCTCATTAATTATACATAATATCAATTAACGTTTATCATATCCGTGAGTTAATATTTACAAAGTTATCAGGACTTGATTTAAGTGATTCTATATACCTATACAGGGTTATTGGTAACTCGATGTGTTCCTGACGCGAGGTGATGAAGGAACCAAAATGCAATATTATATATTTCATCGCTCATTTGTATTCAATGAGTGAAAAAAAAGTCTTTCTATTTTGTAACTTAATTTGTAATATTTGTAATTTAAGCTTTTTTTCGTTATTTACCTGGAATTGGGCATTTAAGTGCATGCATTGCAATTATGTATTTATCTTTCTATCTGTTTGTCTGCCAGTCTGTTGGTCTTCTTATGTCCTTAAATTGCTACCTATACATGAACATCTACATATAACATGCTACCTATACATCTTAATATATATAAATTACGTGTCACGTAGTTTGTCCACGATGGACTCCTAAACTTAACCGATTTTAATCAAATTTGCACACCGTGTGCAGTTTGATCCAAGTTGAATGATAGGATAGCTTACACCTCCCTTAAGGCACACGGAATGTTTTATTAAAAAAAAAACTTTTGACAGACCGAAGTCTGTCCGGGCAGCCAGCATAATATAATTTACTTAAAATAAAACATAATACCACACACTATTACTATATGTATATAATAGTACCCACGATTGTTGATATGATTAATTTAAATAACTTTACTAACATTACTTCCATTGAATTATTATTTTTTGGCTTAAATGAAGTGTGTTATCAAAATACAGTGTTGAATCATATTTATAAAAAACTGTTGGTATTATTTTCATAAATAAATATTCGTAATAATATGTTCCAAAGTTCACACAATGTTAGCTATTTATGCAAATTAATTTTCCACGCTTAAAATTTGACATAAATCTACTTGTTAAGGTGTAACAAGCAATCTTAAAATAAATAAGGTAAGGGCTCCGGTGACGGACAACATTGCGGCATAAATTTATTATAATTTCATACAAGTAAACATTACTTATTTTTATGTTGTCTATAGTGAATTACTACAAAGTTTTTATATCGATGTTTATTTGCATGTCAAAAACATTACGTCTACCTGTTACATTAGGAATTTTAAGTTTAAAAATTTAAGAACTCCTTAGAATAAGATTGCAAATTCAAACACATTTTATATACAATATGTACTTACTCCAAACTGTTAATAATTTCTTAATTAGTAAAAATGAAAATTAAAAGAACCTATGAAATAAAAGAAGTATTTAAAACAAATATACTTACAATAAAATTATATTACTACATCAAGCTAGGTTTCCTATGAATTTAATGATTAAGATTATTAAAAGTAAAAACGAGTATTCATAACCCCGCAGTAGGTTATTACCTGTGTCGCGGGAGGCATGGACGACACAATCATATAACACATTACAATAATACCCATGATCCGGGCATCAATATTTATCTGTCACATAAATATCTGCCCCAGCCCGGAATCGAACCCCGGACTCCTCGCTTCGCAGGCAGGGTAGCTACCAACTAAGCTACAGGGTCATACGTAAATAAAAAATATTATTAGGTTTATTTATTCTAAACCATTTAAAGTCCATCACTGGTCCAATCACCTTACTTGCCTAATTTGAATAAAGTGTACAGATTATATAACATAGTCAAACAAACCTCGTCCTCCAAACAGCATTCGTGAGTAGTGTTCCAATAAGGAGTAACATTGTCAGGGGTAAGGATGGGCCGTATTTAGGACAATGTCAGATGTGATGTGACTATCGCCAAGTGTGTAAATGAAGATAGTAAACCGTTGATAACAGTTGAGAATGGAAGTATAAAAGACTCGTTAACTGCCAACAGTTATACCTAAAATTAATAAAAAGAATTAAATCAAATTTTTAAACTAAAAATTTCATTATCAAAATTTTACTTAATTATTAAATAGTTACTTATTACAAAATAATTATAAAATTCCATTGATTATTTAATTTCTGATATATTTAATCATAATAATTCTCAATTATAATTTAAATTCATTTACAAATTATGACACTATACTTATTAATAGTTTATTTATGATAATTTTTATTCTTATTTTTCAGTCGCCTCTTTGGCGTAGGCCTCCCCTAATTTCCTCCATTCTTTCCTGTCTCTAGTTAATCTTCTCCAATATGTTATTTATTGGAAGTATAAGTATATTGGAGAAGATACTTAATATTAGTCTAGTATTCATTTATTCTGTATTAATATTACAGCTTGTCAACAGAAATAAGTTAAATTTTTAAGATGATTAATCCTTAAATTCTTTTCATTTTATGTCTGCTTTATACTTAAATTACAAATTACGACAAAAAGACCCTGTAAAAAGTACTGAATCTCATGACCCCAGCTAGAACACAAGCTTAATGTACAGTTGACAAAACAATTAAGTATGCAGGGCATGATTCTAAAACCCTCTGTAATGTTTAATATTAAGATTTACGTATGTAAAATCATACCTTACGTTTACAAGTATCATTTAATATTGATAATTACACAAACAATCTGTATTATAATATAATAATTACAGAAGGTTTTAGAATCATGCCCTGTATACTTAATTCTTTTGCCGACTGTACCTACTTTACCAGACGCTGTGGATAGAGAAAAAGAAATTAAGAACGGCGAAGAAAGTAAAATCAACTTCTTTTTCTGACAGTTAATTATCTTACTACTGTTGCAATTAATGTGAAAGTTTTTTGTGAGTATGTATTTTTGTTACGCAAAAACTACACGAATTTTCATTAAATTTACAACACAAATAGACCATAATCTGGAGTAACATTTAGGGTACTTATTATTATCCTGGAAAACGTGGACAGAGTCGCGGGCAGAGCGTGTAATCATAAAAATATTTCCTATTTTAAAAATATATTCGGCACCAAAGTTGTTTTCTGTATCGCCGATATAAATTACAAATTCCGAACCGATTTTTTGACCGTTGCAATTTTTTACGGTGCCAAATTTTGATTATCAGTAGACTGCGCTCATCTTGGTTCTGTCGTGTTTTTGCGCCCTAATCTTGTCATCCGCTCCTTTAAACTGACCGCGAGTGCAAAAACCAACTTTTTCAACATCATAATATTCCCATGGTCCGCAAGACGACAGGTTGATTCGGCTGATTCGGTTGATCGCTCTTTTTTCTTTCCATTGACAACGGAGCCGACGTAGGCTATTTGAAATTTTAAATCAGTTTTATGTATATGTCAGTATCGGCTGTTCCTTAAACCGGATGAAAATTCGTCAATGTTATGTACCGACAGAGATTGCGTTGCAGCTTCAGAAATTTTTAAAGACTCTTATTTCGTAGGCTTTAAAGTGGAAGTTGCTTTGCTTACAAGTTTATCAAATCCGAGATATGTTTGTAATTCGTATGCCTGATTCGATGAACCGATGTCAAATGCGCTCGTTTCTCTCAAACGACGGTGGCACAAAAACATTGTTGGCAGGTGAATCCCGAATTTAATATTAGTTATAGCGGATTCGATTTTTAAAGTAGTGACGTTACTTCACAAATAGATTGGCGGATGTTTTTGGGGTTTTTGAATATATTTCGATGCGTTCATGGCCATCGAGTTGATAAATAGCAATATTTATCTGGAATATTATGTTGAGTAACTTTAGAGGCATTCAAGAAGGTTTTATATAATAGATTTGTTAATTTGATATTGAACTATCAAAGGCATGTTTATCTGAGGTTAAGTCCATGGTACTACTACTGAATACGAACTTTTATGTTCATAATAAATTCAAAGTACCTACCCATTCTTGAATCATTGACGACCCGAGTGGCGCAATAGTTCCCATGTCAGATCGGCGTGGGTCCTGGGTTCGATTCCTAGCGAGGCGAAAATTTTAATAATGACTTGAATTTCTGTTCTCGGTATCTTAACTAGATAAGCAGATATAACGTTTAAAATTAGACGTGTGTAGGATTCAAACTTGATCTGCAGGTAAACAATATTCTAACTACAAAAACATACTATGTATATAAAGGAAGGATTTTTAAAAATTCTACCCCCAAGGGGGTGAAAAGACCAAGAGGATGATGAGTATAATTTCCGCGTGCGAAGCTGCGGGCAACAGCTAGTAAATAAATAAATATATAACAGCTTCCCAGCGGAGTAGCTACGGACTGAGTTTAATTTTTATGTAATACAGCAGACAATTAACCTAATGTTTAGTAGTCACTGGTGCCCATAGAGATGAAAACCTCCAAAGGCATCATCGTATGTTACCGGCCAAAAGAAAGCGGGAGACACACATTATTTCTGGTTCCCGAAAGACGTAAAAAATCACAGTTAGATAAGTTTAGGGCAGTAGTACACTGGTAGGGGGCGAGTTAAAAAGACGTACCATTCATGAGTACCGTCGAGATCTAACCGGATCAGTGGTAATCAACCTTTTTTTCATACGGGCCCGAAACACGTGTCAGTCATGCTGTCGCGGGCTGCAAAAAAAAATAAAAAAATCGTATCGTTTTCTTAGGTTTTCGTGATTATTATAAAATAAAATAACCTCAGATGGGCTTACTACAAAAGCCTGGCGGGCCAAACGTTGAGATAACTGAGCTGTATGGTAAAAATCCTAGTGACTTCCCACAGGAAGGACCTGACGTCATAAACTCATCAGCTATTTAGTGCACCTCGAGTTGGTTTAGCACTAGTAACAAGTAGCATAATAAATCATAATTTTTAATGTAAATTAGTACCTCAGATAATATATTGGACGGTTTTATTCTTGAATTATTGTCAAATTATCGTAATCAAATAACGGTATTAAAAAGTATGGTTAAGAGCTTTTTGTAGCTATTAAAATAACTCGATTTGTTTGTAATAGAAGTGAAAATTAAGGATAGAAGTAGGAAAATCAAATAATAAAAGAGTTGAATCATATTAGCATTGAAATTTAGACTAGAAAAGAAATTTAATAAACGCGTTAGAAACTTGCTATGCACTCATTTTAGTCCTGGGGTGATATTCTTTAATTTTTCTGCTGTCCGTGTGGAATAAAAAAATGTGATGAATTAACAATAACATTATCAAAATAAATAAATTAGAATTGTGGCGAATTTATACATACTTTTTTTCATGGCGAGTTTACTTTGTGACCAGTTTACAACAACCCGTAAAAATTAAAGACGAAATCAATTTGGAATACTTTAATCAACTAGATGAAGTAAGTTATGGTACCCGTGGGTACCATTTCTGAAGATTATTCGTGTTTTCGGAAGCGTAGCCAAGCTTGGTCGGGCTTCGTCCAAATTTATATTCATCAGTATATAAATTTGGACGAAGTCACATAGTGAATATCATTATTTACACTGCGTCCAACCTAATAAGACACAATTATCGGATTAAGTGGGCTACACGTAGATAGAGAATAAGTTAGACTTTTAGTTATATTTCATATTCACCTCCACCCAGAAGAATTCAGCGTCATGTATGTTTAGAAAAAAAATATTTCAAATAGAATATCGTTTACTTAGAGATCAAACAACTATTTTAAACTGTACAAACTTAAAACAGTTGTTTGACATAGGGTTCTTCGAAAAGGTAGAAAGAGTGAATTTATAAGGAAAACTATTATATATGTCGGAGGAAGTGGATGGAAGCTGAGTTGAAAGAAAGCAAAGTTCCGGCACACTTGGTTAAATCTTAATTTATTTATCTCGATTTATTGCAATTTAATTTATTATCGTGTTTATTTTAAACGCGAATAAAATAAACACGATAATAAATTAAATTGCAATAAATCGAGATAAATAAATTAAGATTTAACCAAGTGTGCCGGAACTAACGAAATCATGTACGTCTACTTCCTCTGCAAAATAATTGCAATTTTTACAATATAAAGATGTGGTAAATCAGATGGTATTAAACATAGTTTTGACAACTCATTATTTAAATAAACAATTGATCTCTCATCGTACATCTAGCAATCAACTCAGCTTCCATCCACTTCCTCCGACATATATATAGGTATATTATATATTTATAAGAAAAACTATTTCGGCTATGTTCGCTTAAGTAATGAGTAATAGTCGATAATAATATAATTTACAACTACGGAACCCTACATTGCGCGTGACAGGACACGCACATCGCCGGTTTTTACACGCGACGAAAACAAAGGGGTGTTATAAGTTTCATGTGTCTGTGTATCTGTGGATCTGTATGTCGGTCTGTGGCATCGTAACTCCCAAACAGATGAACCGATTTTGATCTAGTCGTTTTTGTTTGAAAGGTGACTTAATCGAGAGTATTCTTATTGTTAGCTATGATTAGTGTCAAACTGTGGGGGGCTTTTTAAATTTTAATTTAAGATAATTTAATAAGATTTTTTTTTTTCATAATAATAATGAAACTAAAATAAATATTTTTCGTCTATGGTCATGCTGATCTATTGTCTATTACTATTCACAGTCAGATGCTACAAAACCGTTGAAATGCAAAACCGCTCTCCTTGGCGATTTGTTAAATGTCATTCTTCCGGACGGGGACTGATTTGGATATTAGAATACGGTGTGGATTTTTCTTTACCTAATTATTCAGGTATTAGGGCTCGTTTCCACATACATCCGTCATTAAAGACTCGTTAAAGACGGATAGTTTTTCATATATGGAGCCAAATCGTGATCGTTGACAATTAAGGATACGCCAAAGTTACGGATTCAAATTTTTATTACGTAATTCAATTGGTAGATGTACCCCTGAAAAAATGAAAACGGACAATTTTAAAATGACGATCCAGAACGCTTCCCGCCCACGTCCGATAGTCGGTGACCGATTTTTTGAAGGAGAAAAATAGAACGTATTGATAGCAATAGTGCAACGAACACGTCCTCCAAAAAGTCGGTCAGAAATAATATGGCAGGAAAAATCGGCCCGATTATCGGTCCTACAAAAAGACTGACGTGGGTGGGAAGCCGAAATCAGATCTCATGGCTTGTCCCCACACACATCCGTCATTGACGTTTTATCCGATATTAATAACGATTCTTAAAAAACGATTAAATGTTCACATGTCATGTTTGATCCAAATCGTGTTTTGATATGGGAATATGAAATGAGAATAAATTCATAATGGTGAAAAACGTATTTTATGACATATTTGTAAATCTTTACGATTCGTAAATGTGCGCAATTATAATATTAAGCTGCTCCCTCACATGGAGCATTCGCCTGTAATGTAACGTTTCTTGAATTTTGAAAATTACAGTATTGCCTCCCTGACAGACGAGCATTCGAGTGTAATGTTTCGATTTTGAGAATTTGATGTTACAAATTGTATCATTATATTATACATTGTATCATCAAATTGCGCACTGTAATGCTTGGTGCTTTTCCCTCACCAACGTAATTAATGCTCGAATCTGTAACATTACATTTTGCGTACTGTAATGCTCGCTTCACCTCCCTCACTGATGTAATGCTCGACTCTGTAACGTTACATTACAGGCGAATACTCCAAGTGAGGAAGCACCTTTATGGTCATAATAAATTATGTGCCACTGAAAATATAACAATGTGTTTTAAATTACAATCCGGTAAAAATAACGTTTTGTCCGAATCCGATGTTATGGGAATGAGTCCTTACAATATGTTCGTTCTATTGATGTCATAGAAGATCGGTCAGATCTACATGAAATATATCTGTTTAAACAGCTCAGGGATATACTACGATCGCCATTGGTATAATGGGAATGTATTACAAATTCTAAACTAGGGGACACGTGGAATTTTTATACGGTGCACAGTTTTGTCGCTAGGTCTAGCCTGTAAGTAGGACATATTAATACTCGTATAATCAGCAAATTTATAGGATTTTTAAATTTATTGTAAGCATGTCCAAGCTGATCAAATTAGAGTAAGTATTATGTACTGATGACCTAAAGAAGACTGCGGAAAACCCTTGGATGTAGAAGAGTCAGAATCAGTTAGAGTGGCGGAAGTCAGAGGAGGCTCATATCCAGTAGAGGACCTTCATAGCTGATGGGTGGTACGATGAAAGTACAAAACTATAACTGATCAATTTATGAATTAACGCTATAGATCCCATAAACAGTCTTTAGGACAATATTTTGGACATTTTATATTATTTTCATACATTCACGAGATCAGACAATGCTTTCAAATCATCGAATACACAGAATTAAAATAAAAGTATCTCTGTAATGAATCAGCTCCATATCCAGGAGTCCAAGTCCCCTAAACATAAAAAAAAACAATAAAAGTACCTATCACCGGTATCTCATGTCCCCCAGGGATTTCACAAGCGAGTTATTTATTTCTCATCATTATGAAAGCAGTGATAAGATCGCTATCAAACAACATCTCCGCTGACTTTTTACAAGCTTTTTACACGTTTAATGTAATTGTAATTTCCACGCACGTTACAGTCACAATGCGTTGAAGGATCGCTAAATTGCCGACTTATTTCTTGCTAACTGTATACTTTGTATTACATTGTCTTGATATTCACATTTCTTTAGAAAGAGGCTTAAAAGACGAGACTGAAGGATAATCTTTAACAAATTTTTTCGGCTTTTGTGTTTTATTACATTTGTAGCACAATTCTTATCATAATCAATGGTTATCGATTTGGAGCTTACAATAAAGTGTATTTATGAAAGACCAGGCTTGTACCCAATGGAAAGAAAGAAAAAAAACATTAATTATTCCGTCATAAGTATAGCAACAACGTTAAACTTCTATGGTAAGTTATATTATAAATAAAATGGAGCGAAGAGATGACTTCAAATCTGTAAGTTTTCAGACTGGGTGCGTATTTAGTAATTAATGTAATTAATAATTACATTATCCTCTTGGGGTATCCTCTTGGGATCTTGTCAGTTTTGACGAGTGACCCGCGCCCACGCCTTTAATGGGTTAAAGTTAAATTAAATTATCATCTGCTTAGCTAAGATTGCCTATAGGTATACCATAATATTGCATGTATTATAGTAAAGACGTAAGTCCAGTTATTTCTCCACAATATTTTTAAAAGCGTGTGAAATCTGCTTATTGGATTGATATGGCGGGCTATGATTGCAAACATTCACATTGTAAGATCCAAATGTAGCAGAGAGTCATTTATGGTTTGTAAATAATAATAATAATAATAATAATAATAATAATAATAATAATAATAATAATAATAATAATAATAATAATAATAATAATAATAATAATAATAATAACCCCCCCAGGGGACTACCTTGACGTGGTGGGGGGGCTTCAAGGAGGTCTGCGCAAACCCAGGATATAACACCTTTCCTACCCTTAATGGAGATCTTTTAATAAAGCCTATATCATCTTGGCTTCGACCTCCTAACTAACAGTCCCAAACCTAATCTAAGGTGTATGGCACCGTGCTGAGGGATGAATGGCTGGGGGGAGCCCAGTTTCGAACGGTCCACCCTCGTTTTGGGCGACGACGAGGTGTATAAATTAGCCTTGCTTCAGTATGCGGGGCTCTGCTGAAGTTGACCTTTTAGTTCCCTAGCTGTTCGTGGGAATAATTATGAAATCTTCAAATAAACAAAATAAAAACTTTAAAACTAAATTATTCGTCAATTCTACCGTTCAAACACGTTCGTACAATCTAAGATCACAATCCAAATCTTATCAGGTAATACCACAAGCCGATGCTAGTTGCAATTCTATTGAGATTGGTTACAGAGATGAAATAAGTTGTCAAGAACAAAATGGACAACGACACTATAATAATCATAAAGAAACTACAAAATCCACCCCGTCATCACCAATATCATCTACTTATAGTCTTTTCCAATCACATCAATCATCCCGTTCCACAACCACATCACATATGTCATACGATGTTGCCCAAGAAGATCTTGCTAATTCTCTTGTGCCCACGAATGACATCACAAACTCTACGCGTGTATTACCAAATGAATCGACAAACTACGTAGATCATCATAACTCACAGTCATCACTTCTCGACACTAACACACCAGTAAGAAGTGTTTTGCGGGAAATGCTTCCTGCAACCACCCTTGCTGGAAAAAGTAGACAACGGATGAAATGGACTAAGGAAATTAACATAGAACTCCTCCGTTGCTACTACACTGTAACGATGTGTGAAACTGATATGACCGCCTGGAGACCATTGTTACACAAAATGTTTATAGAACAATTTCCAGAACTGAGTCATATTACAGAACAGCGTCTATCAGATCAAATAAGAGTCATACACAGAAACAATAGAATACCATTAACCGAGCGAGAAAGCATAAAACAGACGATTCCACAAACACTTCCATCCACAAACAACATTAATTATAATATAGGAGAAGATACCTGTAACATACATACACATAGCAGTCAAAACCCAACCACGCTAGTTACACTCACTATACAAGACACACCTAATACACAACAAACGCTGACCCAGACATACGAATGTCAATCACAATCAAATCCACCTTTAGAAAATAATGAACACATACATACACAAGAAAAAGGGCCAACAAATACACCAGTAAGCTCACTAGTTTATGAACAAATCGAGAACGTTTTTAATGAAATGATCATAAAATACACAGGTACAGACCCGACCCTTAGATCCAAAATTCCTAAGTTACATACAACACGCCAAATGATAAAAACAGTTAATACCATTAACGGAATAGTAGATAATCACCTTAAAAATAAAGACACCATTACGTTGGAAGACGTTCACGATGTTATATATTGTGCTGCACAAACAGTAGTGACATTTCACACTAAACAACCTAAAATAATAGTAGATCAAATTTCATCAACACCTAACAACAAAACAAATGAGCACAGGGAACCACAGTGGAAGAAACGAATAGAAAAAAAGATAACATTACTAAGGAAAGAAATAGGACAGCTTACACAATATCTAAACGGAAACCTTACGGAGAAAAAACAAAACAAATTAAATCTTAACAACAGAAATAGACAAGAAATAGTTGCCCAACTTGATACAAATAAACAAAAACTTCAAGCACAAGCTAAAAGGCTGAACCGATACAAAAAAAGTAATAAAAGGAAGTCAGATAATATTTTATTTCAAAATAACCAAAAGTTATTCTACCAAAAACTCAACGCAGACAACATTACAGTTACACAACAACCTGATATAGCATACATTAAAACATACTGGGAAAACATATGGTCAAAACCAGTACAGCACAATACACATACAACATGGACTGAAATAGAAGAGCAAGAGATGGAAAACATTGAGCCTATGCCAGAAATCACAATAAGTAAAGAAGATGTAACACACACAATAAAAAATACTTTGAATTGGAAAGCTCCTGGACCTGATAAAATTCAAAATTACTGGATTAAATATTTAACCTCAACTCACATACACATAGCAAACACATTAAATAATCTCATTAAAAACCCACACGATTTGCCTACGTTTCTTACTCAAGGAGTTACCTACTTAAAACCCAAGGATAACGATACAACAAACCCAGCCAAATACAGACCCATTACATGCCTTCCCACGATTTACAAACTACTGACATCCATCATCACACATAAAATCAACTTACACATCTCCATAAACAAAATCATACCAGAGGAACAGAAAGGTTGTAGTAAGGGATCAATGGGTTGTAAAGAACAACTGATAATCGACGCAGAAATACACAACCAAGTAAAACATAAAAACAGAAATCTATTCTACTCATATATAGATTATCAAAAAGCTTTTGATAGTGTACCCCATTCTTGGCTACTTTATGTTCTAAAGATATACAAAATTGACAATAGTGTGATTCATTTCCTACAACACGCAATGAGTAAATGGACAACCAAACTTAATTTAAAAACAAACACAACGACACTTAGTACTTCACAAATCAAAATTGCACGCGGTATTTTCCAAGGCGATTCTCTTAGTCCTCTGTGGTTCTGTCTTGCGTTAAATCCACTCTCCAGAATTCTGAACAACACTCCCTACGGTTACATAATAAACAGAGAAAACAGAACCAAAATTACACACCTCTTATACATGGACGACATAAAATTATATGCGAGTAACAGACAGGAATTAGACCATCTTTTAAGATTGACAGAAAAATTTAGTACCAATATAAAAATGACTTTTGGTACTAGTAAATGTAAAATCAATAGTATTACGAAAGGTCAGCATAGTAGAACAAACTCATTTGAACTTGAATTACAAGGCGGGACGATAGACAGCATGGAACCTAGAGAAACATATAAATACTTAGGATATCAACAAAGCACATCTTTAAATCACACAGATATAAAAAACACACTAAAAAATAAATACAAACAGAGACTGAATAAAGTGCTCAGTACCCAACTATCCGCTAGACACATGGTAAAAGCCGTTAATTCATATGCCATACCAATCTTAACTTACTCTTTCGGAATCATTAAGTGGACTGATACTGAATTAAATGCTCTTAACACCCTGACTAGAACAATAAGCAATAAACATAACATCCATCACATACACTCTGCTTCACAAAGATTTACATTAAATAGAAAGTTAGGAGGTCGCGGATTCATTGATATAAAAAATTTACACTACACCCAAATAGACAATTTGCGGACATACTTCTTGCAAAAAGCTACCAATAGTACAATACACAAAGCAATAGTAAACATGCCTCACCCTGGAACACCCTTAAACCTAAATAACAACCATTATGACCCAAAAACCAAAATCCAAAATGTTGCACAGAAGATTAAAAACTGGAAGGATAAAGCGTTGCACGGTAAGTATCCCTACCAACTGGAACAAGATCATGTAGACAGAAATGCATCAACCGCCTGGCTGACAAACGGAAATATATTTAGTGAAACTGAAGGATTCATAGTAGCAATACAGGACCAAGTAATCAAAACACGGAATTATTCTAAATATATCCTAAAAGAGATAATAGAAACAGACAGATGTAGATTGTGCCATAAATACACCGAATCACTAGATCATATTACAGGAGGTTGTAGCGTACTAGCTAACAAAGAATACACACATCGCCATGATAACGTCGCAAAATACATTCATCAACAACTTGCACTCAAATACAAACTGACAGACACACACACACCCTACTACAAATACAAACCGATGAGCGTGCTAGAAAATAATACTGTAAAACTTTACTGGGACCGAGAAATCATTACCGACCGAACAATTTTAAGTAATAGACCTGATATAACGTTAACATTAAAATCTAAAAAGACCACTTACCTCATAGATATTGCCGTTCCCAATACAAACAATCTTAAACAAAAACACATTGAAAAAATACAAAAGTACGTCCCATTAGCCGACGAAATCAAACAGATGTGGCACCAAGACACAATCCAAATTATACCTTTAATTATCTCCTCAACCGGTATTATCCCAAAAACGCTACATACTGCATTAAAAACGCTCGACTTACACCCGAAAACATTTATTCCAATACAAAAATCGATTGTAATAGACACATGTTCTATAGTACGCCGCTTCCTAAATCCAACCTTACTTACACTTCAAAATTTGCCACATAGTAACACACTTACATTTACATCCTCACACACGCAAGCCATGTCGACAGACACACATTCAGCACAAAACACACATAATCATCAATCATCTTGAACACACCACACTCACAAAGGAACCAGAATACTTGGCAAATGCCCGTACCTGGTCCTTAATATCCGACCTCGGGTCGAGTTTAAAGAAATATCTTTCTAAATAATAATAATAATAATAATAATAATAATAATAATAATAATAATAATAATAATAATTCTTTATATCAGGCTCATAGGCCAACATTTGTTAGTAAAAACATTTTATTCTTAAAACTAAGGGTTAGTAAATACAAATTAATTATCTATTACTTACTATAAACTACCTAACCTAGGGACAGGAAATGGGGCTTTCCACGCCCAAGCACGGTCTGTATTGCACCACTCGCGTGCAGACTTACCCAGTGCTTGAGAAATGAAGAGTCCCACCTGTCCACTAGTGTGCCCAGAATGCTGTTGGAGCTGTCGCGCAGGCGGTTGAGGAGGCAGGCACAACGCTTCCGGATAATGGCATGAAAGCCGTCAGTGCGAGCATCTGAAAACATCCCGGAGGCGCTACAGAAGCGCGGCAACCCCATCAGCATTCTGAACCCATTATTATATTGAACTATATTGTTATATATATATATTTATTTATATATATTATTATATTGAACTTGAATTATTATATTGAATTGTAAAGAAGAAATAATAATGTTAAAAAATAAAATTGTGAAAGTATATCTTTACCGAATACGTACGAAACGTCGTAGATACGCGTTTTAAAATTGTTACAAAATATCCCTTATTTATGGAAATAGCCGGCAAACGAGCTGATGATCCACCTGATGGGAAGTGGCTATCATCGCCCATGGACATCAGCAACACCAAAGGCATCACTGATGCGTTGCCGGCCAAGGAAGAGAGAAGAAAAAGAAAGAAAGAAAGAACTGGCTCTCAAGCCCCCAGCCGGAACACGACGATTCGTTTGGCGGCTTACTCATGCTCAAGGGTGGTAGCTATCCTGGCGAACCCCATGGAGAAATAATATTAGTAATAATGGTATCAATTAACAATTAAAATCAATATTACCAATATAATCCCTCAAGGGGCTCTATCACAAGCGGGCCGGATTTAGTCGCCTTTTATGACACCCATCTGGCGTGGGATTGGTTTAGTAATCTAAGTCGCCCCAATACGGCCTTTTTAGGGTTTTGTACCTCAGAAGAGAAATATCGAATCTTTTAATCACATCATTATACGCTGTCGGTCTGTTTGTTAAGAATTCGGTTCAGTAGCTTCGGAGCCTATTCAATGCAAATAAAAAATCAAGTCTTTCCTCTTTATAATATTAGTATTAGTATAACATGAACATATGTCATGTGAATCATAATTTCAACCACGCATTCTTTTGTCTTCGGAATTATAAAATTGATGGGAATTAACTTTAATACTTTTAATAACATCACGTAATAAAACTCACGCTGCTTTAACACTACGTAAGTACAATGTATTCAAGTAAATTTTAACTACTTTTAAATGTTCTTTATTAGGTGATGGTCAGACTGCAAGCGAGGTTCGAGGACTTTCGCAAGGTTTTGGCACTTATCCATAGTCCATGTGAACCGGCATGTATTTTAGTTTTGTTCCTAATAATCCATTTAATGTTAATTAATGTGTGAAGCAAAAACTTTGTAAAAACTGTACCCCAAATTTCAATACTTACGTAGACGGAGGAATGTGAAAGGCAAAGTTAAAGTTTACATGCAGAAAGAGTGCAGAAAGCATATATCGCATAAGTCCACTTCCACATCCTTTCAGCAATCTTTTAGACGAGCGATAGATCGCCTATCGTTACTCTTTATTGCTGAGGCAAACGCCTAAGTCATTGAGTGTGATTGCGCTTTAAATACAAGCTGTGAGCAGAAGTCATCAACTTTGCCAACTAATATATAGGACACACTTAAAGGTAATGGGAACCATATATCATACTCATAGATCAACGGTAAAGGTATATACAGAATTAATCTTGAAAATTGGCGTATTTATATTCACTTCATTTCTTAAATTAAAATAATAACTTTTTATTTGTAAACAATTTGAAATAAAATACAAACTATGCTACTTCAAGTTACAATCGATATATCAGTGAAAACCGCATCCAAATCGGTTCAGCCATTTTTTTTCAAATATCTTCCATGTAAAAACATCTATCGCTTATCTATAGTTTTATCAAGATCATTCCTTCCATTTTCAGCTAGGTTCGTTGGTTTGGACTTACATTGTATGGAGACCCTCAATATTTCCCTTTAGTTCTACGTATACATTAAAATGTACTTTATACAAACCAGCATCAATGTAATGTAATTATGTTGTTAAGTTTAATATACTTGAATACTTTTTTCATAGAATAATGTTCATAAATAAAGCAATATACACGATTTCTGATCAAATTAAGTTCAATTATGTTCAGTAAAGTAATCGGTATCATAGTAATTACTTACATACTGTTATAATAACCGATACAGTTTAGACCTCCGTGAGACAGGTGGTTTATAAGTATAACCGTTGGGTAATTAACCCGCCGTCGGTCACTATGTTTTGTAAAGTTGGTCAAAGGGGGTCAAACAATACCCCCATAAAAATAGTGATATACGACTACTTTCGGTACTATTCGGTAAAACCCTATATAATTGAGTGGTCATATAGGGTCCAGCAAACTCTCCTTTTGTGGTGTCTGATAGATACTGTCGGGATTAAGCTGAGTGGGTCCAGCAACCTTCAACAGAACCATTAAACCGTTCACTATAGCCTTATATGTTGTTCAGTAATGTGCACCACTAAAGGAGCAACCTCTTTTTTCGTGGTGCTTGGTCTCAAGATATATAAACCCCTACCACTTGTTATAATAGCTTAGCATTTCTGGCAGTTTTTGAATTCTTTGTTTGTTACACAGTACTCACCCACAAAAACATTTTGTAAATCGCGTGAGATCTTTGATCACCCTAGCGCACAATATTTGATCGTGGAAGAAGTATAAAGTGCATAAACTGAGCGGTATTGCGCTTGAGATGTGCAGTTACAACTTTTATGAAAGTACCTAGAGAATAAAAAATCATAACTTCTAAACATTTTTGAAATTAATTTTCACAGGGCATTTAAAGACCCCAGGATGCCAATCGCGGGTTAGCAATAAAAATAATTGTGAAAATTTTGAGACCCACCCATCCAAGTCCTAACAAACATACGTATTATTTTCTTCCCGTGAAGACTTCAGGCCTTACGTCTCCAACCAAAGACTCTAGTGGTAGCTAGAACACTGCTTGAGTCAGTCACCAATCGACTTGCCGTGGTCCAGCTGAAGGGTTGAGAGCTAATGCTTTCTCTCTTCCTCCTCTCGTCCTTGTTGGCTCGCAACGCATCGGTAATGCCTTTGGTATTGCTGACGTCCATGGATTGTGACCACTTAATATCGGGCGGCTCGTCTGCTTGTGCCTATTACAATAAATCTAATTCAAGAGAATTTAATTATACTTTCCCGAAACAAAATCAAGCTGTGTCACTATTTTATAGTTTTTCATACGAACAGACAAAAATAACTATGATAAACGTCAGAACTGTGCATTTAGTGGAATTCCATTAACATAAATATATAAATAACCCAGAAACTAGAGCCCGTTATTTATAACATTATTTGCTGACGCTATGTGGGTGGCGCTGGGTGAAAATTTAACTAGAACAACGTAATAAAATTGTTATTATTGTTTCAGTTAAGATTTGTATTAAGTGTTAATTATACACTCACAATCGCAGATCTGCAACAGGGTGGACTTCAGTTATTAGAAAGATAATACGAGTCTCTACATCCTTTTTAACCCTCCACGCAAAAAGAAGGGTATATCTAATATCTTTGACGTGTCTATGCTTGTATGCGTGTGTGTTTGTCTGTCTGTCTATTGCATCGTAATGGATGGACCGATTTTGATGTTTTGTTATTATTTTAATTCATTATTTGCATTCGACACCCTTCGTCGTTTTGATCCCTTTGAAGCAGTTAACAAATTCAAATAAATAGATAATATTTCTGAAAAGAAAACCAAAGCGACCACCTCGTTTCAAATAAAAGTAACATTAAAACTGGAAGTTACTTACACAGTTATCTGAGGTTAATTTATGCGAAGGAACACTCGGCCATGTTTTACGTCCCCGTATACTATAATTTATGGTGGCACTACATAGAACAAACTTGATTACTCCGATACAAAGGTTAAGTAGAGAGTATTAAATTTACCGTCTCGCAAATAGGTCATAAAATTTAATGACATTCCACCTCAGCAGAGTGGCGATCGCTCAACGAATGAAACGCAATTTTTGCGCTCTGGTCGATCGCCGCTTTATGAAATATAAAGGGAAGTTTTGTTACTGCGTTTTGTTGATTTTTGTGGGTTTTCTTTTTGTGAATAGTCGTTAAACGAGCAGAAGATCAGGAGACACATGCATCAATGCTAGTAAAGAAGAGAAAAGAAACAAAGGAGAAAGAACAGTTTGGTGTTTATTCAATTACATATTTGATTTTTCGGGTGCGACGTTGTTTTTTTTAAGGGAATGCTTGCGACAGAACGAAGACTAAACTGTAACAAATATACATCGGAAGGCAAGACTATGGAATTACAAACCCATCATTCAAGCGTACATTAAAATTTTAAATTAACTAATTGATACAACATCGTGAACTTGTTCAGATATGTCATGATTTGAAAGCGATTTCTTCAGATTATAATTGTATTGGTGTAAACACATTCAATTCAAGATATACATTGAAAAAATCTAATATTTTTTATTCAGTTGTTGGCTAATGTAGTCGTGTAAACAGTTATTGATGATCAATTTCTAAAAAAGTATTTTAATAGCTTAATTTTTTATTTTAATTATTGAACTTGTATGTATAATAAAATGACATCATCGTAACATAAAAATTTGCATGTACTCCATTTATTGTGCCGAATAATCGCGCTGCCGTAACCGCTCCTTAACAAAATTGTCCCGTAATTATTTTAAACGTTTTAACTTGATATTTAAGGCGAAGCAGCGGATATATATTTTTATCTGACGACCCGAATTATGAAATAATAGCATTTAAGTTACGGAAGGTGTAAGATTTTGAAGTAATTTGTTTACGACGAATAGACATTAATTTTGTTTTCATTGTTGTTAATTTGGTATTAAAATTGCAATTTGCTTACATTAGCGGCTGCAGTTTTACATGCATTTTCATTTTAATATTATGTTTGTTGGTGTAGTCGGTTGCTTTAACATAATGATAACCGGACCAGTTTGAGTTGATTCGGATATCATAGGATTCTGCATTTTCCTAATGGATATATCCATTTAAAATTGTCCAATTCACATTCATTTAAATATAAAAATTTAACTAGCTGAACAAGCGAACTAGATAACTGTGAAACATGACGTCATTGACAAAATTAAATGATGTAATATCCATTTTTTTGAAGAGTCTTATGTGGATAACAATCTTGGCAGTTCAATACAATACATTACAAAACTCTTTATTGCAAACCAATATAAAAAAGCGGCCAAGTGCGAGTCGGACTCGCCCATGAAGGGTTCCGTAGCAGCAAGTAACATAATATAAAAGTTCTTGTACTTCATTGTAACTTTGATCGATGTTTTTTGCGGTTTACGATTTATGACGTGTTAAAAAAAATACTTACTAGATCTCGTTCAAATCAATTTTCGTTGGAAGTTTGAACGGTAATGTACATCATATATTTTTTTAGTTTTATCATTCTCTTATTTTAGAAGTTACAGGGGCGGGACACATTTTACCACTTTGGAATTGTCTCTCGCGCAAAGTATTCAATTTAGAAAAAAATTATATTAGAAACCTCAATATCATTTTTGAAGACCTATCCATAGATACCCCACACGTATGGGTTTGATGAAAAAAAAAAATTTTGAGTTTCTGTTCTATGTAAATTTTATTGTTTTTTTTTTCAATTTTTGTGTAAAAATCTTAACGCGGTTTACGGTATACATCTACTGACCAAGTTTCAACAGTATAGTTCTTATAGTTTCGGAGAAAAGTGGCTGTGACATACGGACGGACAGACAGACAGACAGACAGACAGACAGACAGACAGACAGACAGACAGACAGACAGACAGACAGACAGACACACATACAGACAGACAGACAGACAGACAGACAGACAGACATGACGAATTTATAAGGATTCCGTTTTTTGCCATTTGGCTACGGAACCCTAAAAATGTACATACAGATAATATAATACACAATGGTATTAATTATTTTTTAAACTAACTTAAATAAATTTGTTAATTAAAAGTACCTACTGAAGTACAGAGTCGCCTGTTGTGTACTATAATGTGTACTACCAAGTAAACAGAAATTACTTTTGGCATTCAATGATCTTTAAATTATTTTCATTTTTGTATCTGCCTTATTTTTAATGTAATGAAAATATTTTTGGTTTTTCCGAGTTATAGGTAATCGATTTTATTTTTCCACCAAGAGGAGAACATAATGTCCCTTGTTGTAATTAAACAAAAACTTATATTTATAAGAATTACTTGTGAATTCTATACAGACCTACTCTGGGATGCGGTACTTATAGAATATTAATTAGAGCTTATTAATTTTATCTCTCTATCTACTTGTATGAATATGCAGGAGGGATACCTAATATAAATAAACATTTTAAACTTATACTTTTTGCATTGATAAGTAATGTTGAGTAGCAAAATTAGTTCTTTATTATAAACTAGTGGATACCCGGCGTGTTTCACTACGCTAAGAAAATCTGATGAGAATGACAGATCAGTGTTTTTGTGTTGACGTTCATGCGCCATCATTACATATTATCTTCAAATTGTTGTATAGGAAAAGTGATAGAAAGTGAAAGATAGAAAAATCTACTTTATCAACGGAACGAATATACCTAATGCATTGTTTTAGTGGTTTCAAACCACTTTTCATATGAAACCATTTTAATGAATATCGGCTGGATGGATTTAGAGTGCATAAAAGACATCCGTACAAACATTTTTTTTTAAATATATATAGATAGACTAGGTAACTGCTTCTCTGATCTCACGGAATTAGCTCGCGCATACGAATACCTATTTAAATTGTACTTTTTTCTTTTTCTCTTTCCCTTTTTAATGTAAATGCCGGCAAACTAGGCCCCACCTCCGTTTTTATTACCTGTGTCCGCGGATTTAATTACTCCCAATGCAAAATTACGATAAAATAAAAATAACGCTATACACTCATAGCCCCGCAATAGGATTCCCTGTGTCGTGGGTGCCATAGATAACACACAAAGACAAGAACACACACACAGCCAGACAGAAAACAGAAATTCAAACTCATCATTTAAACTTCCGCCCAGCTTGGAATCGAACCCAGGAACGACACGGCGATCCGGCATGGTAACCACTGCGCCACGCAGGTTGGATCTATGTAATTGTATTGCAAAGTCATGGTTTCAGATAACTTTACCTTTTCTGAAGTCTTTAATTTTTTAAATCAACTTCACAAAACGAGGTTATCAACCTCTTTTTAGTGTTCCGAAGTAAATTCGGAACACTTATAGTTTCGTCATGTCCGTCCGTCCGTCTGTCCGTCCGTCTGTCCGTCCATCCGCCCGTAACAAAGCAGCGAGACCCTTAGTGCTAGAAGACTGTAATTTGGCATGGAATAAATACGTAATTTATTAAAACTCCAGAATAGTAAAATAAAATATTGAAAAACTATTATTTTTCGCGGTACCTCCCTTACAGGTAACCTGAGGATGAATACTTCATTCGTCGCGTACCCTATAGATAGTGTAGCGTCGGATATCTTTGAAAAGGTATTTTAAAAATATTCATTCATTTCTTTACCATTCTTCGAATTAGGGGTCCGTTTACGAAATATTTGGCTTTAAAGTGCTAATTTTAGTCAGAGTTAAGTGTCGTCGTCCCTACCGGCTAAACGGTTGGAGTTGGACAAATGAAAAAAAAATCAAAAATAGGTTATATGATGAAATTACAAGGAAAACTATCACGGCTATGTTAGCATAAGTAATTAATGAGTAATAATCGATAAAATTACTACTTCGTAATCCTAGATTGCGCGTGGCCTGAATCGCAATTGCCCGATTTTTACGTATAATATCATTGGTTATCAATTCGGAATTTACACCTGGTTTTTCACGTGTATATGAGCCCCTGTTCACCTCGGGAGCAACACTATTCGAAGCTCAATTGACGTACTTTGAATCCCTCGTTGTGCTCAGGATTCTACTTTAATATCCTTCGTTTCACTCGGGATTCAAACACTCTCGCCTTTAAAATGGTCGTTTGCACCTTAGATAAATATTTTACACCGATACACCTGGATATAGGTTTTAGGTCGCAGTTAGCAGCGGTGGATTTCATGGATAGTGTCTTAGTAACACCGTAGTTTTCACAAAAGATAGATAAGATAAAAATATACACAAACGTTGATATAAAAACAAAGACAATGATACCTAAAATAAAACTTAACTACCGAGAGAATCCATATTGGGATTTACACACGCACACGTTAGCAAAAACGCAATATGAAGGCGCATAGTTATTTCAAGTTTACACCGCGCTATTATAAATATCCAATAACGACTTAATCCCGTTTTGGAACCTTATATCCAAGCAATAAGGAACAGATTTGATTGTTTTATATACCAAGACACAGTGGACGTTGTCGGCAACGAACAAAAGTTGCAAATTGACCGGCGCTTGCGCATCTGGGGTGAGACTAGGGCTGCCAGTTTTTTTTTTGCTGTTTTTCATATTTTGCGGGTGTATTACCGTGGATCGTATTAAGTAGGTATTCAAAGTAATTTAGTAAATAATTATGCACAATTTGTAATAATTCAATATCTAAAACTATGATTAAAATGATTGGCGTATCTAGTATTACAATAATTAACAAAAAAATTAGTTGTAGTTTTAAAGCTATAATATTTTAAAATCGATGACATTGTAGGTAAAATGTACTTTATAATAATTAACATTGTTTCATTTAGAATACATGTTATATTGATTTTTGTCCCTATGGATGGATTTGAAAAATATTACTGACGTTTTGCTGCCAAAATAGTAATTATGAACTGAACTGAAAATTGCAACTGAAATACAGTAACTTTATAATTTATTTTACTTAAAAAAATTAAAGTTTTCAAAATTTCCCAAACTGCCAACCCTAGGTGACCATGAACATGCCAATGCGCATAGATCATTGCACGCAACACATGCACAAAAATCTTAATGAACTATCATTGTTAGTTAGCTCGTAAATTTTGGTCTCTATAGTCGCTTTCTTGCGAGTAGGTACGTAAAATTGCATTTTATGTACCGGGTTGTAAGAGCTCTCATGAGGTAAGGTCAAAAGATAATATTTGTTGGATTTTTATGTAAACAGGGGGAAAACGAGCAGACAGCACACCAGATGGTAACTAGCTGGAGTTGCCCAATGACATCAGCAACACCTTAGCCATCACCGGGTGTTGCCAGCCAAGAAAGAAAAAAGCCTCCAGCCGGAACACGACAAGTCCTTTGGCAGCTGACTCAAACCAGAAGGTAATAGCGAGCCAGGTTGGCTTTACGATAACATAAGATTGCATGCAGCTGCATAATGAAACAGCAATAAGCAAAAGCGACGATGCCACTCCGTGGATAGATTTCGTACTTTTACTATGAAAGATGCAAGCAAGGTACAATTAACGATAGCTTGCATGTGTCTACGTGGACAAAAGGCCTTAGTTATATCTTATTTGTCGTCCATGCACCATGCTCGAGGCACGGAATTCTAGTGCGGGGGGTATGATGGTGTAAGCGTTTATTATAACAAGCATGGGCGCCGCTGGTACTGCTTTCAGGGAGGTAAATCTTACTTCACGCCTAAGCACAGGTTAATGCTCCATAAGGCGCAAATTCGACCACACATGGAGTATTGCTCCCACCTTTAGGCCGGAGCCCCAGCTAGCCAAGTGGATCCGTTCAGTCAAATTCAACAGCGAGCTATTCGTCTTGTCGACAATCCCAAGCTTACAGACGGTCTAGAATCACGCGAGTTGAGGAGAGATGTAGGCTCTCTCTGCGTATTTTACCGTCTGTACAGTGGGAAATGTTCTGAAGAACTGGCTTATACCTGCAGTTGGTTTTCGTCACCGCACATCACGGTGTACTAGGTTCCACCAACGTCACCTGGATACCTGACATTTGTCCACAGTTCGGTTCTCACGTAATTTTCTACCTCGTACGTGTAAACTGTGGAACAAACTTCCTGCATCGGTGTTCCCTCTAAGCTATGACATGGTGTCCTTCAAGAAGCGGGTCTATAGTCATATTCTTGGCCGGCAACGCATTGGTGATGCCCCCGGTGTTGCTAATGTCCATGGGCGTCGGTGATCACTTACCATCAGGTGACCCGTCTGCTCGTTTGCCTGCTAAAAGCATAAAAAATAGTATTTTTAAAGTGAAAACTTCTTTAGGCGCGTTGTATTACTATACTATAAGTTTTCACTTCTGTCGGTACTCCCGGAGTGCCACTGTTTTTTTAAGTGTTTTGGCTTTACTACGAAATTTAAACGCGCAAGTCGCGCAACTTTGTACTGCAACAATCGATTATCCCATATCAATTACTGCAATCTGTGCGTATGCTTCGGTAGCGACTATGTAATCATGTTTTGCGCTCGAGAACTGAACGCAAGCGATCAACTACACACGAGATGATAACCATATCATGCTGAGTAGCCGTGCCAAGGGTCTTGGGTTCGATTCTCTGCGAGGCGGAAAGAATCATGAGTTTGAATTTATGTTCTCATCTGGGTGTGTGTGTGTGTTCTTGTCTTTGCGTCTTGTCCATGGCACCCACGGGCCACGACAAAGGGAATCCTAGTGTGGGGCTATTAATGTCCAAGATATTATTGGACCCAGTATTTTGGTAGGCTTGAGTGGGGACGCAGGTCTAACACGTAGAGGCTCGTTTGAGGCACTTCAATGTATTGTTGAGTGGTACACGCCGGATATCATCTTCGATTGCACAATGTCATACATCTGAAAAGGATCTCCGCCATGTGCACAGAAACTGTTTTAAAATACAAATCTACGTTATATACCGGGCTATTGAGAATATTGGGATGAAATTTCGAGGGACTGGGGAATGGATTCTGAGTTCAGATTGACTAACAACTGAAAATGAAGCAGGTCGCCACTCACTAGATGGGCTCCCATATATATAATTTTAGTAATGTTACATTAATACACACAATAATCGATAAGCATAGATTACCTCCAATAGATACCGCATACAAGGCAACTGACGCGCGCCAACACATACGTGCATTAGCAAGTTCACGAAAATAGTGTCGACCAATACTGACCCGTCAAGTCCAAGTATGAATTAGAAATAGCCAATTACAGCGCATTGTTTTGTCCCTCGCAAGCCGCGCCTTTCGCCAAATTTTGTGAGTTCAAACTCTAAGAAAATTTCACTTATGCGGTATCTATTGGGGGTAATCTATGTCGATAAGTCACGCAAAAAATACTAAACGGATTTTCATGAAATTTAGCACACAGATAGACAATTATCTGAAATAAGATATAGGGTGCTTGTTATCCTGGTAAATGCAAGTAATGCCGCCAGCAGAGCGCTAGTCTATACAAATAAATAAAATTGGAGTGTCTGTTTGTAATATTAAAAGAACCGCTTTTTACTAAGTGCATTTGGATGTATACACGGTACATACACCAAAACAACATTTTTCACAATTTTTGTCTGTCTGTCTGTTTTGTTCCGGCTAATCTCTGAAATGGCTGGACCAATTTTGACGGGACTTTCACTGGCAGATAGCTGATAAAATAAATAATAAATAACGCTTTACACTCACAGTCCCACACTATTATTCCCTGTGTTGTGAGTGCCATGGACAACACACTAGACAAGAACAATTGTGATGTAATAAGGAGTAACTTAGGAGTCTTAAATTTGCATAAAGTATGTGCGCCATTGGTTTTTGAGTAATTTTGAAGTCGGTTATTTTTTGTTAGTAAAATTTACATTATAGAAAAAAAAAATAGTTTGTTAGGCGATACGAAGTTCACCGGGTCAGCTAGTTAAGAATAAAATCACATGTACAAATCGTACGATAATCGTCCATCGTAACTATGCTACTCGCTTTCGATCGACCAAGGCATGCGGTTTGCTCTATATATAGATGGGGCTGCTAACCGTGCTCTCCGTCAGTAGTTCGGAGGATACTTATGGAACGAGGAAAATATGATTTGCAATTTGCTAATTCTAGGCCTGGGCTCGACAAAGGTTAAATTTACTAACCCTCGGTTGAGTTTGTTGATTTTCGTCGTTCTGTTGTAGGACGATATGACTTTAAACTAGAACTATCGCGGATACTAAACTGTGGCGGAAACACTGAAGTATAATGTCATAGAACATTCATTTCGAACAAAATGTGTGTCCCTTTTCAAAATTGAGCTCCCGTTCTCCTTTCAAAATCGAACGAATCCATTGAAAATTGAAGCCGATTGGCGCCAATTATTGGGACATACATTGTGTTCGCGGTGTCGGTTCTATATGCTAGTAATAATACTTTAATGGGCGGGAATACGTTTTTTGGATTTTAGGCCGACGTTTCAATCCAATTTTTATTTAATTTTTACAGTTTCAAGACGTTACGTAAATTAATATTTAGATTACAAGGACTGTAAGTCCCACGTTAAAATCTGTTGAGTAAGGAGTCCAGATTCGACTCCCAGCCGAGATTGACGTAAGGCTAAAATGTCACAAGCAAGCCTTGCTTGCTTGCAGCTTGCTTGCAAATTTTGCGTAGTAAAAGCTCATAAAAGTATGGCATCTGAAGAAAGGAAAGATAGATAGTACCTACGAACTATGTCACTTGACCCTGCGAACCCAAGGGTCTCGGGTTCGATTCCAATGTGACAGATAAATTCTTGTTCTCGGGTCGTAACTACAATGACTTATTTGTTGTCTATACCACCCGCGAGAGAATCGGAGTCATTATGTGTATATAACTATAAAACGACACCCTTAAACAACTCGAAAATTATTCCAGATTCGTCTATCAATACCTAAGGCGAAAGCAATCTCTACCTATTTTGAAAGAAGGCCCGATCTCGCTACGGATCATATTAACGCTCAGTTAAAGGTATGTTACTTGATAACTCATACGAGATAACTACTTCAACCTTCAATGAACGGCTACTTAAAACCCGTTGCTAAACGAAAGATTAATGATTGCATTCAGAGAAATTAAATCTTACTCTTAAGTTACAATGTACCTGCATTCTTGTATTTAACCGCAATGTGCAAACAAACAAAACTGAAACAAAGCCATATACTAAGTTAAAGGCGCCTTGTGAACGATGCCTTACAGTGAGATAGCATCGTATCGAACTTACGTCTTTGAAATAAAGTTAAAATTCCTTTGTGTCTTTATTCCGTGTCCGCAAAACTTCATAACACCGATTTGCGGAATGAGCCGATATCGAGATCTGCCTATTAAAGCGAAAACCTTAGGGCGTGGCCACACTGACGTGTTGATTACATCTTTCGGTACCAAAAACTCAGGCACGATTACATCAGGCTAGCCCACGGCATGTGCATCAGCGCTAATGAAATAATTTCACATGTAATTTAAGACTGTTTAAGATGTCAAATTTTAAATTGGATGCGCGAAAAAGGTGGTTTGAAATAATAAATTAATCGTTTCTGTGAAGATGAGCGGCGTTATAGGGTTAGCGGATTTTTTTAATCATAAAATGAATAAAAAAGCAATTTTAGATTTTTTATACCAATCGTTGCTTTTACCTATTTGAAGTAAATATTAGGGGTATTAGTCAATTCAATAAAATTCATACTAAAACTTTACTTACTCGTCAAAAAAGTTTAGCAAGCGAGTAATTTTAAGAAAATCTTTTGTTCAGTTACAAGCTAACACTTTATTTGCTAATTAAATAACAATACTTTCAACTATTATAAACATAAACTTAAAAAATACATTTATTTATTTTCATGTCAAATTTTATTGTAACTCAAGCGCCAACCCTATGAGTAAGTGACTCCGCTTTGAGTAAATGAATTTTGAGTTAAGTAGGCGGTTTCTTTCAGGTTTTATTTTGTTTATTAGTGGTGTTAAGGCTGATTGACGAAACGAAGGTGCACGGTTATCGCTGACTGAGAGTCTACATACTCTTACTTACGTGTTTAAAATGCATTAGCCTGTTTGATGTTGCGTCGTAACTTTAGTTTTAAAAACTATTTTTCATAGCCTTGATATAAAAGGGTTGTTATCATTGTGTCACACTTTAATGAGTCACATAGTTTTGTGCCAAACTGTTACACATAACGATGTGTAAGTGTCACTTAAAAGTAATTATAGTGATATCCCCTCCATTGCCTGTTCCAAGCCCAAATAAGGAGGAGGTTTGGTCAGGAGGAGACTATACCTGGCAATAAAAACTGTCAACGCCGAGCATCGGGCGGCGCGGCGGCGGCCAAATAGCCTGACAACTTCGAAGCACTGTGCCAAGCTGCTACAGGAGCTGAGAGAAGTTAAGTGACCTCTATAAGTCTGACGCCCCAACTCAGAGTCACTAACAGTTACTTAAATCGCTCCTTAGTAAAGAATCACCATACAAATTTTGTACTAAGGAGCGATTTAAGTAACCTTTAGTGACTCTGAGTTGGGACGTGAGAGTGGAAGGACGCGGGAACCCACGACTTTAACAACCTTAACCTTAACAAGAAAACCTTCCCCCCCCCCCCCCCCACAAAGAATTTACAACAGAGAGATTTGTTAGGAAACCAGACTAACGCTCATCTCTATCTGAGATTATGCTCAACTTGTGCTCATCCCAAGGCTTTGCCAGCATTTTCCAGAATAATAAGTTTCCCATACTTTTTCCAGGTCATAGTGTACCATATACCATGTACCATGTGTGTCATAGTGTGTGTGCGTATGATAAATTTCATCAAAAGCTGTTTAGTAGTTTTTGTATGAAAGAGTAACAAACATCCATACGAACTTTCACATTTTTTTTCTTCCATTCATGGCATTGGCGTAAATACGCTCAACCAAAGACAAATAAAACACGGGAAACGGAATTAGAAAAGAACAATATTTTCGATTGTAATTATGAAAAGGAAAGATCAGGGAAGTAGGGAAAGAGGTAAAAATATAATATTTACATTAAATTATTTAAAACGAATAACAACCCTCGCTTTGCTTCGGTTTTCTTATTTTTTTACACCTTGGGTTACATTATTGGAGTTTTATTAAGGATCCCAAATTTTTTTGAAAATATAATACAGCCTATGTCACCCGAAGATAGTGTAGCTTCCCAACAGTGAAAGAATTTTTTTAAATCGGTTCAGTAGTTTCGGAGCCTATTCAATGCAAACAAACAATCAAATCTTTCCTCTTTATAATATTAGTATAGATAAAAAGAAGTTATAAACAAAGTAGGTAAATTCACAATTATAATATTAGTAGGAAGTAAGATGTGTCAGATTTAGTTTTTTTACTTTTACCTTTGTCTATACCTTACCACCATCGCGGCATCGGCCCATTACTCCTTTATTTGTATAAAAACCCAAAAAATCATGATTACCTTAAACCTCAAAATGTTATAAAATTCGCGCAATAAATCCAGTAAGGAAATCATGTTTTGAAGTACATTTTTAATTTTTATGACTGACGAAATAATTACGTGCCAGGAATATGATATATTGTGATTGAAATATAAACTGACGTCGTAAATTATGATGAAGTTAGCTGATATTGTGCTGACGTGTACTCGAATGGTTTACTCGAATGGTTGTACTCGAATGGAAAATTAGGGATCCTTAATATAACTCCAATAATGTAACCTAAGGTGTAAAAACTAATAAAACCGAAGCAAAGCGAGGGCGGTTACTCGTGGGTCAATAAAAAGACCAATATTACCCTAATGAATTGGAGTCACACGCAGTAATTGTAAGTAACTTGCTTTAGATTGTTGGAAGTACCGGTTGTTACGAAACAGGAGGACATATTCTAATAGATGCTGCGCTAGCGCGAAGAGTGTTGCATATTAATTTTTTATTTATTGATTTTCACACTTCGTAATTTAAACAGTTATGAATGCATAAGGTTTTGTTTTTAGAATCCATTGAGAGGCTTGAGAGGCTGTTAAGTCTTTCTTCTCTTTTCATTCTTTGCAGGCTCTTGTTATTATTATTGTCCATGGGCAACGGTGAACAAATACCCGTAGGGTGTCAGTCACAGCGCAGATATGGAGTACTGCTCCCTTTTTTGGGCTGGAGCTCCAGCTGGCCAAGTAGATACGTTTGACCGAATCCAACGACGAGCCATTCGTCTTGTCGACGATTCCAAGCGCACAGGCTGATTAGAATCGCTTGAGTTGAGGAGACACGGGGAATGTTCTGAAGAACTGTTCGGTTTAATACCTGCGGTTGATTTCCGTCACCACGTTCTGTTTCTTACAGCACGTTAAGCTGTCGAAGCCTGCTGCCGTTAGATAGCAGGTCGTTACCGTCACGAGGCCTTCGTCATAAAAAACATTAGATACTTGGGTATACACTAACATTTTCATTACTTTGTGCTAGAATGGAGAATGCTGTAGGCCTCTTAAATTACAAGTAAAGTCGTGACCCGAAAACGCCAATTTTATTTATATCGAATAACCTTCCTTGATCCTTTGCTGTTCCTTATTAATCAATCAGTTAAAATAATGAGTTAACAAGGAAGTCACTGAAATCATTGTTATTAAATTAGTGTTAGTCGACATTTGGCAGTTCCTTATAGCTCCTGTGACTCATGACATGATCATCAATCACTGTGGAATTATTCAATCAAATATGTTCTTTTGTTTTGCAATTAAATTCTAAAGTTACTGCTGAATTGTCATCGTTTGCCACCGACAAGTATCACCAGGTAACAAGAGGATATTTCTTTCTCCTCTCTTCTTTTGCTGGCTGTAACCCTCAAACTGCTCAATCGAGACCAATATAAATGGACCCGTGTCCGGTGCTAATGACGAGCCATTGTCATCGGTTATATTTAAAGACTAATCGGGCCACGGATTCTGCGCGTGCGCATGTATTGTGCGTCGTCAATTAACTTTGATTTAAATCCTTACGTTTTTATAGCCAGTCCTTGGTCCAGTTTTATTGGAGCTTGGGGTAACGTTAATGTCGACGTTGGACTATGGTACGGTGGATTTAGCTCCTTTAGTTGATATGTGCCTTTTACGGCCGGTCTCAATAATGTACTAACAGATGGAAGACTGTGGATAGGGCTACCATTAGTATGTTATCTGTCAAATTCGTAAATTTTTCAGTAGTACATTATTGAGACCGGCCGTTAGTGAGTAAATTGTAACTGATCAATATATTCTCTACATCGAATGTACATCTTTTTAGATAACTATTAGTGTGGGTGTTTATTAAACGAGTAAATACACAACAATGATTTTATAATTATGTTTGTCGGATTGCCACGCTAATTTAGGATGTGATTTCGCTAATGTGTAGGTATACTACATAGCACACAGTATTATCACTATGCTTGCGCTAATATTTAGTTGTAGTTTCAATCATTTCACATATTAAAAATATGTCAATTTGAGGTATAATAAAAAAATTTCGAGTACGGGTGCTAAGGAAAAGTTTGCGAAAGCGATTAGTCTACCATAATCTGATAATTAGCTACTTTTAGCTTCCTTCAAGAACAAGTGATATATTTTATCTATTTAACTTCACTCTGATAAGCTGCTAAATAAACTGTAGTTTTATACTAACATTTAAGACGACCCGTGTGGCGCATTGGTTACCATGCCGGATCGCCGCACCAAGGGTCCTGGGTTCGATTCCCAGCGAGGCGGAAATTTGAATGATGAGTTTGAATTTCTGTTTTCGGTCTGGGTGTGAATGTCCTTGTCTAGTGTGTTGTCCATGGCACCCACGACACAGGGAATCCTAGTGTGGGGCTATGAGTGTGTAGCGTTATTTAGCGTTAGCGTTATTATTTTCGTGACGTCATTGGTGTTGCAAATTGGGTAGGAACCTAATGCAGATAACTATGGCCTGCAGTGTCCACATCTGTAACCCATCTGATCATTTAATACTGACGATTAAACTGTGACTGATTGTAGGTACCAGCTGTTAAAAATGTATAAAGTTCTAAACGATGAATATATTATTGTTTCAAACCATAACTGTCGTCTTTAATAAAATTGCAAAACAGAGATGTTTTTTAGTAATAACCGCGTTACGCCGAAACACAGCTGAAATCCGATCGGTGATTCGTGAGTTACGATCAAATGTTTACAGGCGAATAACTACACAACATGGGCACGGTTCCATTGTTCTCGCCACTTTACTCAGATTTGGCTTGGCTTTATATGAAGAACTTAAGCTCTGCCCGCGACTTCACCCGCTTTTTCCGATATTATAATTACCCTTTATCATTGCCTTTATCCAGATCATACATAGTCTATCTGTGTGCTAAATTTGATGAAAATCCGTTCAGTATTTTTTTGCGTGAAAAAGTAATAAATATCCATAAAACTTTCACATTCATAATATTAGTCGGATACGAATCATTATCATCATCATACTGAATAAAACGGTATCACTACAACTGACAAGCAACGCACAGCATTCCATATACATATAGTGAGGAGGCTCAATATAAAAGTAGTAGGTACTTTTGAAAATTCTTACCTAAAGAAGACAATTAGTCGAAAAGTTTATGTAACAACCAATAGGTATTTACCAATAGATACCTATAACATTTCGATGGATGAAGGCATAGGCCAGCTCGTCAATAAAATAAACTGGGTTTAAACTGCTCCTGTAAGTATGTAACACAATTAACTATGTTGGTATTGGAATTGGTATGAGTATGAGCATGAGTATGAGCATACAAAAACATTAAGAACGCTTGCAACAGCCTGAACTGAACTGAATGTTAATGAACTGAAGATTTTTCATCCTATGATCACTAACAGGTAGATACAAGTCAAAGTCAGCCATAACAATATTTTATAGTCAAAACTAGCTGACCGGGCAAACGTTGTTCTGCCAAAAAAAATTTAAGGGTAGGGGGATGCAAAATAGATGTCTGATTCTCAACCCTAGCCGATATGCACGCAAAGATTCACGAAAATCGGTCGAGCCGTTTCGGAGGAGCTCAACTTCTAACACCGTGACACGAGAATTTTATAAGTATATTAGATATTACGTTAAATAGTTAATACAAAACAATATTATATTTTTGTTCGTCGGGTATAATATGTGAATACACATAAAAAACTGAAGGCAACACTAAAAAAAAAACAAAAACCCGACTGCGTAAAAAAACTAAAACAAAAAAAAACAAAGCCAGAAAGTACTTCAGAATGTTGTTAAAAGTAATACGGAACAACTACACCATAATAAGGATTAACAGTCGTCGGGACCTGTAAGTTTCCCTTTTGAAATTGTAGATGGCTCTGATTACATTTGTTCAGTGTTGTTTTATCGTAGGATTTTCTTTTCAGCGTAATAATACAGTGTGCTTAGTACGAGTTTTACTTAACATAACGGCGGAGTAAAGTAAACGCACGTTTACTAAAATTTGTATCGGACCGAAGCTTTTGTTTTCACTGCCGCTAGATGGCTCTGCTTCCGTCCCATACTAATTTTAATTTACGTGCGTTTACTTTACGCCGCCGTTATGTCAAATAAGACTCGTACTAAGCACAGTGTATTATTATCCTGAAAAGAAATTATTATATAAATTATTGTCAGTATTAAGTATAATATAAAGTCATTTACATGGGTTGTCGCGCACCACCTAACTCTAATAAGTATAGCTATGAGTGTTAGCTATCTGATTTTTAAGAGTTTACGAAAATTTGTCATAAAGACATTTATTCGTCAAACTGTACCTAATTTTATTATAATATCAAAATAAGTCAAAATACTCGTGTACATAGGTCATTCATAACCGCGGGGTCACAAACGAATAAGTCATGACTTTCAGATCGCACTTGTTTCCCGAACGTGTGACGCAAACGGTAGAATCATTCATTCAAAGCGGAAATAAATGGTTCTAATGGGCGATACAATAAAGACATCTTATGTATGTGTCGCCAATTACCTAAAGGTATAAGATCCCTGGCGAAAGCTACCAGAAATAGTTAAAAATGTGCACCCATTCAAAGCATTCAAGACTAAATTGGCTGAACATGTTATGTCAGATTATACACTACTAAGCAAATAATGCTTTGGATGAGTACTATGAGTATATAGCTGACTGTAAAAATTGGCGGATAAAGTATAATCTAAATTTAATTACTTAGTTCTAACTATTGTTCTCAAGTAAGTGACATACTTTTGTCTTTATTGAGAATAAAGATTCTTTAAACTTAAGTCTGTGTTGAATGTTTGGCAAAGGGAGATCTCCCGCCAGGCGAGGTGTGTTGCCTGGGAGGCGGCCGAGCCCCGACTGATCTTGTCGGAGCATTTGTATATATACTAGCGATCTTTGAAAACTTCGATAGCGTGATTCAGGGCGGCGTGACGTCACCGTGTGACGTGTGCGCGTCGTCGCCACATCACCCCCCTGCTCAGACCGGAGGTCGATACATGATCTCGACGTTTCAGCCATCCGTGATCCTCTATCTTCGGTGAGTCGAGATGTGAGGTCGGTGTGCCCTTGAGATGCCCTCTATCCGCGGTGAGTCGGGATGGGAGGGTGGTACGGCTGATGCGGAGGGCGAGCGGTGCGCGCTCAAGCCGTCCGTGTAGCCGTAGGTGGGGGCAGTAGCTGGCCGGGGACAGGAAGCGTCGACACAGTACGCTGCGATGCGCCCGGTAAGTCAGCGTGGCTGGTGTGCGGTCTGTCGAGAGAGGTCGCTGCAGTCCGTCGGGTGTGAGCGGTGAGGTGAGGGGGGAGGGATGCCTGCTGCCGCTATCGGTGCTCGAAGGGACGTGTTCTTGCCGAGGGTCACCAGTTTGGCAAAGGGAGATCTCCCGCCAGGCGAGGTGTGTTGCCTGGGAGGCGGCCGAGCCCCGACTGATCTTGTCGGAGCATTTGTATATATACTAGCGATCTTTGAAAACTTCGATAGCGTGATTCAGGGCGGCGTGACGTCACCGTGTGACGTGTGCGCGTCGTCGCCACAAATGTAACATCTATAAACACCATATGTATATATATTCTTGACATAACATAAATATAGGTATAGCGGTGTATGTATTGTATAAGGATGGATCGATGTAACCGAACTCGTATAACGACACGGTCGATCCTGACAGTACAATAATGTGAATACCTATATTCTGTTCTGTTCTGTTTTCTTCTTCTCATTCAACGCAGGGTTGACCCACAGGGCAACCTGCGTTGTACCTGAGTAAAAACTAACATTTTTATACTGATTCACTACTACAGATGCTTACAACTGATATACTGATATATAAGGGTTGTTAACCCTAATTAAGCGGCCTCCAACCTTCCCCATTACTAGCCACTCCCATTCCACCTATACTGGTCTGATTCTGTTACTGATTCATCTGATCTGTTATCTGATTCCGAATATTGTTTGCCCGCAAGCCGCCCGACTCATCGGCAACTGTCTCCGAATATTACTTGCAAACACGCTTTCCGACTCCTCGGTAATTGAGACACAACCATCACAATAATCTATTATTGTGCGCACTGATATAACTGTTATAAAACAATACTTTTTACTTTTCTCACATTTAAAACCTCGTGTGTGGAAAATTTCCATTCCTGTCTGCTGGAAAACCAATTGACAATATATGTCAAAACCCAAGCACAGACTGCTTAAACACATTGATCCAAAGTCCACAGACTACATAAAAGCTCTATAGCTCCATTTATGGTTCGCATTCGCGACACTCCCGCCAGCAAGAGAAACTGAATAAACAAGTATTCAATATTAACACTGATCATATAACTATACACTTATACCAAACTGACTGACTGACTATTCCATAGTCTTATGCCTGTTCAACAACTCGAAAGAGCGCCCTTTAACCACCCTTTCTGATCACGGAACCAGCTCACTTCATTCTATATAATATATCATCGTTACTAGTGTACTTGTGCCTAGACACTATTGTGTCTCCTGATGAATGAAGGAAGTCCTGAACATCGTCCGCGGCTTGTTGCACCACAAGCTCCTGTCTAGAACTGAAGATCAATTATTCAGACACCTTTTAATACTAACATGTCATTTGCAAAATTTTCAATGAACCAATACTGTTTCATTATGTATCTTTGAAGAATTGCTGCAAATTCATGCATCAATCAACTGTCTTAAATATTATTTTAATACTTTATAATGCAATTGCTAGGTCAGGAACGCTGAACATTAAAAGCTTAATTTAAGTGCTTAATTACTTAAGTTACCCACTTAATTTAACTTCCTTACAAATGTATGCTATTTACCTATATCATACTTTCAATTTCAATATACATTATCTATAACAGCTTAATCACTTATTATTGTATCTGTACTCACTCGATTCGGCATCTCATTCTCATTAGTCAAGCACGAATGACCATTCATATTTACCTTCTACTTCTTTCTTATCTTGTTATTTTCATCATCTTTTGCTATGGGATTTTCCATTTCCAAATCTGATAAGTTTACATTGAACGCAGATCATATATTCGTAAGACCCACCACAACCAGAGAAGTTTGTATCTGATCTTATCTATATCCGAACTACTAAAACTTACCGAAGACTGCGTCGTAAATAAAATTCGTCGTAAATTGCGTCGTAATTAAAATTTAATTTTACTTGTTGCTGCATGCTCACGAAAGCCAAATATGTATGAACTACAAAATATTTTATAACATCCTTTGTAGCCATGTTTGAAGCAATAAACAAATGATTTGATTTTATTAACTTTGGTTAAGATTCAGGAACTCTTGTGTTCTCTATGTAATGACAAAATCTTATTTTCATTTCAATCCCTCTTGGACATCTGAAGGGATCTGAGTTATCTTAATACATATACTGAAACGTTGATGAGTTTAGTAAATGAACTTAACGCGTTCTCATAATGATAACTCCAATGGTTGGTCTGGTGTGGCGATATAAATATGCTTCTTGAATCCAGGCATATCCTTATGTTTATTGATTACCGAGTGAAGCCATTTTTCTCCGAGTTCTTGAGCCAATATGGGTTCTACTACATATCTGTGTGTAGTAACTGTAGTAACTGGATTAAGTGCTGACTGAATATAATATAAATATAATATAATATAATATAATATAAAATACAGCCATTTAATGACTTTCGGAATTTTGAACAATATGTTGAGTACTCTGTTGCATTCAAATGCAAGTAAATGTGACTTGATTTTTATCCATGTAAGAGCAATTGAAAGCGCAAATGATTGAACAACCTGATTTAATAATTAACATGTTCGATGAGCTGTACCGAGTTCAACTTTAGGTAGGTATAGTCCAGCATGTGCTAATGAGTTTTATGATCGCAGGTATATATACATCTGGCATATTCTCTCTCTGAAGCATCTCCAAAGCTATGGAGTGCATATGATTCTGCTTGAGGCATGGGTTATATCTCTTGGTATTTGAAGTTGAGATAGATACTTAATGTCATTGATTAATTCATCCCATTCCTTTATGATGGGGCTAATACTGGTTCATTCCAGTTTAAACCATCAATGGATAACGATTGTAATAACACCTTGAATCTGAAGGTGATTGGGGTGCATTATCCACATGGATCATACAGTACTGCAATTATACTGAGTATGTTATGCTTTGTTAATGCTTGGCCTGAAGGAATATTTATTTTGTATGAAAGTATAACTGTTATTTGATACTATTATATTCTTAATACTTTGATAAATGCCTTATTATCATTATCGAACTGGTGAAATTGTTCACATTAATCTCCTGAGAAGACCTCCCAGGCAATAATTTATCTGAATTTCATGACCATTTTCTGAGATCATTGCTTGTGCTTCGCATGAGTTCTGATTACAGCGCTTGTGCTTGGTATATAATTCACAAATATATTTTCTCATATAATGTCTGACGCTCTTAAGTTGGTGTTCTACCCGTAGTGGTTCAGTATAATTCTTCGCATTCCTTGTGGTCTGGGTGCTTAAACTTCTCCATAGGTGGCTCGTATGATCGTCCAAAATCTCTGTATTGTCTATTCTAGGCGGGTGACTTGAACACCATAATACTGTACTTAAGTAGGTATTTTACCTCTGTTTGAAGTAATCTATTTCTTTCTTGACTGATGAGTTGACTCTTTCTAATGAGTAGCCACTTGCATTATGATAACCAAGCCGAAGCATGCACCACATGCAACAGCTCCCGAAGTCTCCCATGTCTTAATGTAAATTATAATTACCATTCAACACTTTGCAAAGTTCTCCTGCATGTGATGTCCATTCCTAACACAAAACATTCCCCTGTCCATTCTCAAATCGAACCAGTTCAAAGTAATTCCAATAACTTTTGCTGGGCATGTTTATTAAAACTTATTAAATCTCTCTCGAAACATTGAATTCTTTATAAAATCAAAACTGTGATCCATTGTTCACCATTTATCTAAAGAAAATAAAATAACTAAATCCCCTCTATTCAATAATCGCAATTTAGTGCTTTTACTCTACTGATCGCACAAGTTTGACAATACTAAGTACCTATGGTAGTATGACATAGTCCTTTGAATCCTTTAAAAATCAGGTAAAATATTCTTGACAACAACAGTTAATTTGAAATATTTGCTTTTAACATAAACTCTTAATCTTGTATAATATATTAATATTTGTATTTCTTCCTTGTATTTGTAAGTATTATGTAATTATTATTTAAGTAGTTTATGTCCTATTTCCTCTGTATCACCATATCTTATTCAGTCTATATGAAAATAGTTGAATTACACTGATCATAGTAGTACCATAATACTATCAAATCAATAATCCACATCTATATGGGAGTATAGTTAAGGACCACAATTTATTCCAAACTCATACTACTAAGCAGATAACATCACTTTTTTATTAAAACTTATTAAATCTCTTTGTGTAACATTCTTGGAACTGAAATTGTTACTTACGTTCGACAAAGTGTTTAGTTTTGTTTCATACAAAACAAAGTGACCTTAGTTTGACGTAAAGAGACACTGCATCCCTATTTCATCTTTGTTCTTTCTAATTTACACATGATTAAACTGTTTTGGCATATTACTTCACTTAAATTACTATTATAATTTCACTTATACAAATTAATAACAACGTCAAAGAACAACATAAACAAATCTGAGTGACAGTGACAAGGTGACTGATCTGTTTCTGACAAACTGACAGATCTAGTTAATGACAGAACTGCGATTCATTGCACGCCCGTGAATTCTGTAGTTTTACATGAATAGCGATGGGAAATATCGTTACTTTTATTTCACTATCAAGTCGATGAAGTTATTCATTTTTGTCACTGTTATATCACCGGTGATAAATCACCACCGGTAGCGCGCAGTAAGTAAAGATTACAAATGAACTGTGAAGTGAAATCTCACCGAGTCACCGTATCACAAATTTACGAGACACGACGTGGTTATAAATATCAAGTACCCACATAGTTTAATCAAAACCTTATCCTGTTTAAAATAAGACTCATTTTCATTTGAAGTTTTTGATTCGTAGCGATATTATTAACGAAGCAAGTTGAAAGAAATCAGACAACTTAAGTCTTATGACGTTGAGAATAAGATGCAATTTCACTTAAACAAATTCTCTCTTCTAGCTGATGGCTCTGTGTCGCTCACGCACGTGCCGCACGGCTCCAGTCACAAATGTTGCTTTCTCTCTTTCGCACGATGGAATTCTGTGAATTATATGTAGCTTGGCCGGTGGCCGGCGTTAAGTCACAGTTAAAGGAATACTGAGGTGAAATCACAGTCGCGATAAATGTAACAGACGGTTTCGATGCATGTCACTGGTGTGACAAGGTGAAGCATAATTATATAACAAGTGATATATCCAGTGATAGGTGAAATGTGCCATTTCTACACATGAAACACTGCTTTTACTGTATAAGATAATAATATCTTAATAATAATAATAATATCTTTTTATTTAAGATAACACATAACCTCATAATGTGTTGCTTCACATAATAACATTTAACAGTCATAACTACTGAGTTTGCAGATATCAAGTGGTTAATTAGTTAGTCTATATTTACAGCTATTCTGTTTCTCTAGTAATATTTAAAAATGACAGAACTGTAACTATGTACATCACAACACTGTTGTTCCTGTTATTAAGAATATCATTTAGTTATTCTGACACCATAATACAAATCATGGTACCATAGTTTGTTAGCTGTTTATAACAAACTTTTAAAGTCTCATTTTATGCAAGAAATAATAAATTCACTTTTAAAATAAACAGAAGGTATTTGTTTACCTGATTCTGTCTCAGTCCTTTTACCATAATTTTTTTTAAATTATTTGTTGGGTGTGTCAAAGTTATGTTCTCAAAGAAGTACTATACTTTGAAGACTTTATCTGGATCATATTGTAACATTTGTAACTAAAACATATTAGGTACATGGATGTACCATACACCAACTATTGAGTCTTAAATATTTCAAGACCTTCATTCAACATATTAATGCCATAATAAAATAATACAGATTACCTGATTTCCATTAGCGGTGACACGTGTCAACTCTCTTTCAAGTCCCTCAGCATGGTCTTATATCAGCTTCCACGAGTACAACTACACGGGCTTGAATGAACTCATAACACTTACACAAAGCAGATATCCCAAATGATTGGTTTTTTTTTTTTTTTTTTTTCTTATCATCACTATTTATTCTCATGAAAACTGTGTCACATAGACGAAGTATTCCTATTAATGTAACAAATAAGACAGCTCACCATTATAACTGTAATTATTTGATTTGTTAATCCCAGCACCTCCACCATGTCGCCAATTACCTAAAGGTATAAGATCCCTGGCGAAAGTCTGTGTTGAATGTAACATCTATAAACACCATATGTATATATATTCTTGACATAACATAAATATAGGTATAGCGGTGTATGTATTGTATAAGGATGGATCGATGTAACCGAACTCGTATAACGACACGGTCGATCCTGACAGTACAATAATGTGAATACCTATATTCTGTTCTGTTCTGTTTTCTTCTTCTCATTCAACGCAGGGTTGACCCACAGGGCAACCTGCGTTGTACCTGAGTAAAAACTAACATTTTTATACTGATTCACTACTACAGATGCTTACAACTGATATACTGATATATAAGGGTTGTTAACCCTAATTAAGCGGCCTCCAACCTTCCCCATTACTAGCCACTCCCATTCCACCTATACTGGTCTGATTCTGTTACTGATTCATCTGATCTGTTATCTGATTCCGAATATTGTTTGCCCGCAAGCCGCCCGACTCATCGGCAACTGTCTCCGAATATTACTTGCAAACACGCTTTCCGACTCCTCGGTAATTGAGACACAACCATCACAATAATCTATTATTGTGCGCACTGATATAACTGTTATAAAACAATACTTTTTACTTTTCTCACATTTAAAACCTCGTGTGTGGAAAATTTCCATTCCTGTCTGCTGGAAAACCAATTGACAATATATGTCAAAACCCAAGCACAGACTGCTTAAACACATTGATCCAAAGTCCACAGACTACATAAAAGCTCTATAGCTCCATTTATGGTTCGCATTCGCGACAGTATGTATACAACAGGTAGACTAATATAGTATGCAAATCTCATGTCAGGGTGTCTATGGTCGCACTCCTCCGAAACGGCTCGACCGATATTTATATTTTTTGTGTATATTTGACAGACTTGAGAATAGGTCGTAAAGCACATATATTTCATACTTTAGATTAGGGTGTCTCTATCCAGAAAATTTTTGTCAGAACAACGTTTGCCGAGTCAGCTAGTACAATACAACTGTCGTCACGACACCAGTGGGAGCTTTGCTGCCGACGATAACAATTATCGTGTCGTTGTTATCCAATACAACAGCGTGCAGTCACGGACCTAAAAAAAAAGACACACGTAATCCCAACAAGAAATTCAGTGAAGCACCCATAGTAACACCAACTCTCTATTCGTACAAGTACACACACCCACACATTGACCATACAGCGTCAATCGCGAATCAAAAATTACGCACACATGGTAAGCGGGTGGCCATTGATATGCTTCACTCTCGATTAGACGAGGATACGTTCGTCTTTTTTTCAGGTCCGTGCGTGCAGTACAATTTCAAAAAATATGCCACCACTGCTGAATGCTGTCGTTGAAAGTATGAAACCATTTAAAATAACTGCAGAGTGGCAGCACCACCGGAATTATAAAATTGTATCGTTATCATGTCGTCCAATAAAAGAACGGTCATTCCTTATTATTCGATACATTTTTTCATTCAACTTCAATATATTCATAAATCCAGCCTTGACAAGTCCGGCTTATCACAAGTATTCTAAAACTCAATGGCTGAACAAAAATACATACATAATTATGTACATACCAACATACACCTTTGAAATTTTGTAAATATTTTTGGGAGCGTTTATTGAAAGAAAGAAAGAACATTTATTCGAAGTAGCAAAGCACAAACAATAAAATCTAAGAGTCTCACATGAAAAACGACAAAACGTATAGGTACGTATATCAACAGTGCAATAACTAAAATAGGTTAAACTTTTTATAAATAAGGCCGTAAGACCGATTAATCTTGTAATCTTGTAGTATTGATTGTCATAATTATAATTAAACAAATATTTTGCAGTTCAACAGTATTATACACCTACCTACTTAAGTGACGAGTTGATAACCTCTTTTTTGAAGTTAGTCGGTAAAACAGAAATTTATAATGCAATATGCTTTTTGCGTATTTCTTAATTTGAATTTAAATCATAGATTTATACTTCTAACTTCTGATAACGATTCATTTAAAATTTTATGATCGTAGTATTCATAATAAATTTAAAATTAAAATCTTTATTACATTTACGTAACATAGAAATAATAATAAAAATAAGTAATAACATAAAATATAAAAAAAATACTTGTAAATATCTACAAAACAAAGAAAATCGGTTAACAATCATTACAGAAAACAATTAGTGAATTATATCATTATTTACTTTGCATATACAAAACAAACTTGCATAATCACTAACTATTACAAAATAATATTATTATTCGTGATAAATAAATCAGGCCCTAATCCGAAAACTATCAACCCACGCACGAGACGAGGTGATAAAATTAATAATTCGTTCGGATCCGCACCCGAGATTGAATGCCCCTCGTGCGGTTTTTGTTTATTTGATAGCGCCGATGCATCGGTGCACAGTGCACACGCACGCTCCCAGTTGCCACTCGGCGCGTGCGTCACGCACAGCTCGAGCTTACGAGCTTTCAACCATACCGCGCACCACACATTCCGATAAAAATGAAATGTCACTCCGGAAATTCGAATTTCGAAAATTTAAAATGAATATCATTCCCCATAAAACTTTTATTGTAAATAATATTCGCGCGTTCTATTTTTGAATTTTATTGTGTTTAGGAAATTACAGTTGTTTATTTATTGAAAAAAATATTAAATACATTTACCGTAATTTATATACTTCCACTTGCTTGGCCGGTGCATAATTTTGGAATACACTATTCAGTTTCAAATCCGATCCCATTTTTCACAATCGCATTGAATTTCAAATAAGTCTTTATAAGCGCGCTTGTTTTTATTTTTGTGGACTATTTTCCGTTGTATGTTCGAGGAGGTGGTATTGTGTTTATGACTCTAGATAACCAAGATTTTTTGTGGAAACGCAATGATGGGGTAAGACCTTTTTTTAATATTTTCTTTTTTAATTTTTTCTTTCTTTGATATTTAAGTGTTACAAATATATTAAACAAAGAAAAATTATTTCTTGAAACAGATGCCAATAAACAAACTGTTTTTCAGCTACAAAATAGCTCTTGAAGTTGCTTAAATATAGTAATTATAAGGCAATAATTAATTCAAAATTATTAGTACGCAATATGACAAAAAGATTAATATTAGTGGCAAATCAATTTCAAGTTTTGTACTAGGATATTTAATAGAAAATGTTTTACAAAACTAAGATAAACAATCGATTGCAATAATTTAACATGGCATCTCGCGTGTATGCGATTATTTGATATGAATCACAGATGATAGCGGCCTTGCTTGTGAAGCGGTGTCTTAGGTTCGAATCTTATCTTCACATTTCTTACAAAAATATTTTTTTTTGTATTATAATATATCTCAAACAAACATAACAAGAATGCTACTCTAATCAGTTATTAGCAGAGAGAGTATGATATTTGTTTTGTTGTAACAGTTTTAAAGTTTTTTGAAAACGAGAAATGAAACGTATGAAAAAAAGGTATGGCTAAAAACCGGAAATTCCAGAAAAATATAAACAATTATTTTTTGTTCATTATTATCATTCACCTTTTTGTTAATTTTATTATTATGTGTATTTTATTTGAATTTTATTTTCATATGAGTAACCGCCCTCGCTTTGCTTCGGATTTCTTATTTTTTTACACCTTGGGTTACATTATTGGAGTTTTATTAAGGATCCCTAATTTTTTTTGAAAATATAATATAGCCTATGTTACTCGGGGATAGTGTAGCTTCCCAACAGTGAAAGAATTTTTCAAATCGGTTCAGTAGTTTCGGAGCCTATTCAATGCAAACAAAAAATCAAATCTTTCCTGTTTATATATTAGTATAGATTAAATACTTATATTTATTCAAAAAACGTACTACATTGAACATTTTCGATTTCCAGTTCAAACAACAACCAAAATCTTAAGCATCAAGATAATCGCCGCATAACAATTTTTCCGAATCGCTTTCAAAATACTCTACGTAAAGTACAGTCGGCCGCAGAAGTAGCTTAACATTTTAGTACCTTGTCACATTACATTTCTTGAATTTGTCATAGATGTTGCTAGAAAACCGTCGAAACAGTTACTATTACAAGGTACTAAAATGTTAAGCTACTTCTACGGCCGACTGTACATTAAACAAGAGTAATGCTATTACCGATTCAAACAATACAAATCGATACGCGCCTATTAGAATTGACCCTTCGTAACATTATAGCGAAGCCTCCCTATTGCCGTCCAATTAGTGTCATGTTATACAATACGCTTAATTCCTTAAATGTACATGTGTTACGATTGTTGCGACAACCGATCAAATTTTAGTGATGTGTACTGTAAACGACGAACTTTTACGATTTATAACCAAATTCATATACGAAATCGTTTATTCATGTGTATCACCATACTCTATTTATTTAAATTGAACATTACAATAACTAAAGCGACTTACTGTTCATAGAGTCAAACTACATGGGTTACTACATAGTTGGAATACTCTGTTTAATTCTATAGAAACGTTGCTTGTTCTGAAATAAAATCGGAATCCTTATAGTTTCGTCATCTCCGTCCGTCTGTCCGTCTGTACGACTGTCCGACTGTCCGTCTATCCGTCTATCCGTCTATCTGTCTATCCGTCTATCCGTCTATCCGTCTATCCGTCTATTCGTCTATCCGTCTATCCGTCTATCCGTCTGTCCGTCTGTCCGTCTTTCCATCTTTCCGTCTGTCCGAAGCAAAGCGCCGAGATCCTTAGTGATAGACAGCTGTAATTTGGCATGGATGACATAATATTTATTTTATTAACACTCCAGAATCGTAGAATAAAATATTGAAAAACATTTTTTTTTTCAGAGTACCTCCCCTACAGGTAGCGTAAGGATGAATACTTTATTCGTTGCGTACCCTATATTGTGGGGTATCGTTAAAAAGGTCTTCCAAAAATATTATGACTCGATTGAGACCATTTTTGGAGTTAGGGGTCCGTTGGCGAAATATTTGGCTTTAAAGTGCTAATTTTGGTTAGAGTCAAGTGTCCCCCCCCCCCCTGCTGGCTAAACGGTTTGAGTTAGACAAGTGAAAAATGCTGAGTGAAACTATCACGGCTATGTTAGCTTAAGTAGTTAATGAGTAATAGTCGATAAAATTAATACTTCGGAACCCTACATTGCGCGTGGCCTGACAGACAGACGCACATGGTTATATGGACGGTTTTTTATTTATGTTTATTTTTCTTTTATTTTCATATTTTTTCATAATAATCTTGTTTTATCCTACTATATTCATACATTTTCATAATACATCATAATATCATTCAATAGATAATTAAATGTTATTTAAATGTTTTAAATTCGTGTCTACTCTTTCTACTGAATTACGATGAATCGCAAGCAAACACTTAAGAATCGCATACAAAAAAAACGGAACAGAATCGCCACCCAAACAAAGTTTATCGTCATTTAGGCGTATCCAAATAGTCAGACGACATTAAAAATCTATTTTTATCAGGCCAAAATTAACCGAGAGGCGCTAGCCGAAATAATTTCTTTAGTCAAACGACGTATCAATCAGCAAGTTTCAGCTTTCTTTTGCCTTGTTACAATACCATAGATGAAACAGCGCTTGAGATAAATTATTCTCGCGTTGTACGTCGATTAGCGCGGTCGTGTTTGGATAACTGCCCATTTAACAGAATCTAAAAATTATTTTTGAAAAGTAGTCTTGATTTCACAATTTTTTTAACTGTAGGTATACCAAGTCAACAAAAAACCGGGCGAGTGCGTGTCAAGCTACGCGCAGTGTAGGGTTCCGAAGTAGTAAGTGAATCGACTATTACTCGTTAACTACTTATGCTAACATAGCCGTTTTCCTTGTAAATTCATCATATAACCATTTTCTGAGAATTTTTTCTCTTGTCCAACTCCAACCGTTTAATTAGCTTTGGGGGCACTTGACTCTAACCAAAATTTACACTTTAAAGCCAAATACATATTTCGCAAACGGACCCCTAATTCAAAAATGGTCTTAGAAGACCCATAATATTTTTGGAAGACCTTTTCAATGATACCCCACACTATAGGGTACGCGACGATAAAAAAATTAATCCTTTCGTTGCCTGTAGGAGAGGTACCCTGAAAAAAAAATGTTTTTCAATATTTTATTCTACGATTCTGGAGTTTTAATAAATATGTATATCCATGCTAAATTACAGCTTTCTGGCACTAAGGGTCTCGGTGGTTTGCTTCGGACAAACGGACGGACGGACGGACAGACGGACGGACGAATGACGAAACTATAAGAGTTCCGATTTTTGTTCGGAACCCTAAAAATGATATGCATTCAAGCTTTATTTTTGTAAAGTTGTTCTTTCAAGAGAATTCTTGTAAATAAAATTATTGACATGATGGAGATTCATACGCAATCATTCGCCTAATTTGATCAAAATATTCTACGATAAACTGAGCAGAAGTATTTTGCTTTTTCCTCGTTTATTGATATCTTTTTTATTTGAATTTATTTCATCGATGTTTAAAAAGAATTTTGATATGATTCATTGCACACATTTAGTGAAAGAATACTCGGATGAATAGCAATCGTTTTTGGAATTCCAACATCCATTTATTTTTTACTTTCTCTGAATTTTTTTCATTAAGTATCAATCACAGTTCAGTTATACCATATACTAAGTTATTATGAATAAGACTTTATTTTTTATGCAATCGAGTAACACTAGGATACGTAATGTATTCATTGGAAGAAAGACCACAAATCAATTATTTATTTCCTTCAGACACTTCAATCAAAATATTTTAGTGCCATCCAGTTTATTAACGACGGCAATGACTTGCATGGTTGTAGGGATTTTACTTTTTATCCACCTCACTACCTTTTTTTATTTATTTACTAGCTGAACCGGCGAACTTCGTATCGCTAGCCGTTACAGTTTCTGTGTGATCCTCCCTCTCCCTCTCCCTCTCACGCTCCCGCTCCCGCTCCCGCTCCCAAGTAAAAAAGGGGTCATAAAAGACGCTAATAATAATAACTAATAGCTATCTATCAACTACACATAACAAAATTTTACCTTATCCCGCAGGAACAGGTCTATTTTCCGGGATAAAAAGTATCTATATCCATCCCCGAGCTTTATTTTATATCTGTATAAATAACTAATCTATCAACTACATATAACCAAAATTTACCTTATTCCACAGGAACAGGTCTATTTTACGGGATAAAAATATCCTATGTTCGTCTCCTGATTCTAAGCTACCTCCCCACTAATTTTTAGCCAAATCGGTTCAGCCGTTCTTGAGTTATAAATAGTGTAACTAAAACGACTTTCTTTTATATATATAGATTACCAAAAATTAGTGTACATGTTCCACATTTCCACGTCTGCCAAACTGCAAGCCAGTTTATCGGCAACTGCACCAACACCACAAAGTCTATCATGAAAATTAAATACTTTTACTTGTTTGTCAATTTTTTCAGCGACGTATCAGTTGATCCCTGCCTATAGAGCAAGAGGTCCCGGGTTCAGAGTTTCAACTGAATGTTTTTCTTTATGATAGGTAAAACCTCAGTAGTGCTCATGGCTCAGCGGCTTGTGTTGACCCTAATGATCGGCCGAGTTAAGCAACAACAGGCGTGGTCGGTAGTTGGATACGTGACCGCTAGTGGCAAAATTTTCTTGAGCGTTTCCGTGCTTCGGAGGGTACGTAAGACCGCCGGTCCTGCTTATTAAAGTCCCAACTCAGAGTCACTAAAGGTTACTCAAATCGCTCCATTGTACATAATTTGTATGGTGATTCTTTACTAAGGAGCGATTAAAGTAACCGTTAGTGACTCTGAGTTGGGGCGTAAGTAAGGTAAGAGACGTAACCCCTGCACTGGAGCAGCGCGCAGCGTGGTGGGCCTGTTTGGAAAATATTCGGCTTTGAACATTGAAATATTATTACTAGCGTATAGAACAGACACCGCATGCTTATACCCCTTGCTGGCTAAAGAGTTGGAGTTGAACTAGTGAAAAATTCACAAAAATGGTTATAATATGATGATTTTTTAAGGAAAACTATCACGGCTATGTCAGCACAAATAGTTATTGGGTAATAGTCGATAAACTTACACCTACAGAACCCTACGTTGCGCATAGCCTGACACACATTTGGCCGGTTTTTTAGTTTCTATTTGTTTTATTGTCACTTCCCAATTTGTCACGTTTGCCACCGTGACTCAAAGCTGACGCCTCGCCTGGCTACAGGATGTTATAATCTGAAAATCCTTTAATCACATCACAATCTTGTTTGTTTCATAATTCCGCGAAATCAGCTTTGTACCATGATTGTTCAGTCGACTCCAGTTAAAGTACTTGTCTTATTGCTAGCGACTTAAGATCATCGCAAGTAATCTTTGGGTCTATACAATTTGATTAAACAAAAATCTCAGTGTCCTAAATTCCTCGAATATATACAGTAAAAAAATTGAATAGTTTAGGTTTTTTGGCATCTCGATATATTATGTACCTCCTCTCGGAAGTTCTCGATTTATGTAGGACTCTTACTCACTGAACCTCATCAATTACGTAAACAACGATACATCATTAAGTAACAATTCTAATGAATTAAATAAAGAATATTTATATAATTTTATTATTATGGATCATTGCAACTAAAATGCGTTATTTTTTTTTCTTTTGACGTTTTTGTAAACTATCTAAGATTTTAAATACATTCTTTCTTATTAGATAACAATCATGACAACATTTATAAGCGTTTGCTAAATAAACTTTAAAAGAAAACTTTAAAAGAAAACTTTTAAATAATAATAAATAATCTATACTAATATATAAAGAGGAAAGATTTGATTTTTTGTTTGCATTGAATAGGCTCCGAAACTACTGAACCGATTTCAAAAATTCTTTCACTGTTGGGAAGCTACACTATCCCCGAGTAACATAGGCCATATTATATTTTCAAAAAAATTAGGGATCCTTAATAAAACTCCAATAATGTAACCCAAGGTGTAAAAAAATAAGAAAACCGAAGCAAAGCGAGGGCGGTTACTCGTAATAAATAAATAAATAATAAACAAGCATAATAAAACACCCATAATAAGTAGCTTCAACAAAAATCAAAGCTACTCGTTTACCGCTTACGTTCAAACACAACTCACAATAACTTTTAGTTGAGTTATATTGTTTTGAAATACGGTTTCATTTGTTTTCGTTAAATCGAGCTTAAACGTGCTTTCCGAAGGAATTGCATTACACTGTGGAAGTATGTACATTTTAATAGTTGATTGTAGCATTACAAAATAATGGACTTTTATGAGTCAGAGGGGTCAGTGCCTCGCCTTAGAGTACAGTCAAAGGTCGTGGGATTGAACCCTGATTACTGTGTATTAATTTGCATGATTAGGTCACATTAAGCTGGAAATCAAATATTAAATATAGCCTCTTAAGATAGTCATTAAGTTACTGAGTGTGTTACGTATTTGGTTATTAAATTCTATGGGCTTTAACTATACAAATTTATACATAGTAAGTTTAGTTGAGTTTCTGTGTATTCAACTCCCGATGCAAAAAGAGGAATGGAAATGGTATAAGTTTGAGGTGTGTGTGTGTTCTGTTCGTGACATCATAACTCCTCTTCTGCAACATGTTTTACTTAGCATAAAAAATATAACTAATCATGACTAAACTCTTTTGTTACTCAGAAATAATGTAGCTTTATATGGGTGAAAGAATTTTTGAAATCATCGGTTTGATGGTTTCATATCAGAGTCTATAAAGCACATCCGTACAATATTTTTTTGTTTTTTATATACATATGTATATAAATGTTATGCCCGTGTGGAACCGGAGTTGCTTGGTTATGATAAAATACAAAAATGAGAGAAACTAATAGAAAATACTGATTTCAAACTCATGCGGGTTCATCACGGGAACAAACTGTTTATTTTAACGAACCATGATAGATAAAGGTTGGGTTTGGGACTGGGATTGGTTGGGGTCCTTTAGTCTGACAATAAAAACTTTGGTAGAGCTTTGTTAGAGGTTAATTGAACTCATCATTTTTATGTTCGGTGTTTTTTTGAGAATTAAGTTCTTTTATCCGTGATAACCTCTGATACTTATCATAGGGGATCCATCAATTCATGGATTGTCTACTATTGGCTTAATGGTCGGATTTCTGTTGAAGAAGCCTAGAACGTTCTCCACCACAGATTACATAATACTTAGTCCACCACACCACGCATACTTCAAAGTGGATTCCTGGATATTTTGCTAGTAGCGGTCCATACTCAAGACTGAGTCTAATTTATAACACTTACTACTTACGCAAAATTATAATTGCGTGTATATCCGTTGCATATTATGATTGCAAATATACATTAGATTGTAACGACACGTCGTATTCAACTATTTGGTTCTTCCTATAAATAATACCGTCATGTATTTTAAGTCTCCTTTTGTTTTCGTGCATGACTGTACTAAAGAGTCTGTCTACACTACAGTGAAAATAACTTCAAGGATCTTTCAGCTTAACCGTACCAACGTGATGAAACTGAAACAATTAGGTACTACTACTGCATTATTAGTAAAATTATTGTCATTAGAAATTATTGGCACCTGCAAGAGAAAGTTAATGTCTACAGTCTAAGCCACTAAGTTGTATGATCCTTTCGAGTTATTTATACTCGCGCAGACGGAATCTGCATATACCGTGAAATACGCCGAAACAGACGGAAAAACGAGAAACGCACAGACAGAACGGCAGACGGGGTATTTATAGATGGATTTTTGAGTAGTAACAATATTAGTGTTTCGCAGTCTACGGTTTTTGATTGGCGTACGGACGGGTTTTAGATTTTATTGTTAACTAGCTGACCCGGCGAACTTCGTATCGCCTAATAAACTATATTTTTTCTAAAATAAAAGTAGCCTAAGTTACTCTTTGTTACATCAGCTACCTGCCAGTGAAAGTCCTGTCAAAATCCAGCCATTTCAATTTTAGCCATTTCAAAATTAGCCGGAACAAACAGGCAGACAGGCAGACAGACAGACGAAAATTGTAAAAAATGTTGTTTTGGTATATGTACCGTGTATAAATCCAAATGCACTCTGTAAAAAGCGGTTATTTTAATATTACAAACAGATACTCCAATTTTATTTATTTGTATAGAAGATTATTTGATGGATTGGGGACCGCACTTAACACTCTTGGACACAACCCCTGAGTATAATTTGGTTGCAAATGAATGGACGGAATTATTGTCAATATGTTTGAGATTCTGCGAACGAGATTTTTGAATGAGTTGACTTTAATTAATGTAATTGGTGTAATACATACTGTATTAATTAGTTTAACAAATATGTAAATAAATACCGTGTAACTTGCAAAGCCACAGTGATTTATATACTGTCGTGTTAAAAAGTTTGATTAAGTATAGTCTTATAGTTAGTATTAGTCTCCCTATTTTTTTATGGACATAGCCGACAAACGAGCTGACGGTCCACCTGATGGTAAGTGGCTATCGTCGCCCTTGAACATCAGCAACACCAAACGCATCACTGATGCGTTGCCGGCCAAGAAAGGGTGAAGAAAAAGAAAGAAAGAACTGGCTTTCAAGCCTCAGCCGGAACACGACGAGTCGTCTGGCGGCTGACTCATGCTCAAGGGCGGTAGTTATTCAGGCGAACCCCATGGAGAAATAATAGCAAATAAAATGGTACCTACTTAAATTACTCGTATACTAGTTAAAACGTACTGCTTTGTGTGGGCTCGCGAGGTGCGAAGGTCGAAGAGAAAGCGGTTACTGTTGTGACAAATAATTAGTGTTGTGGTAAATAAATGATCAATTGCTAAAAAAATTGCGAGTATTACCTACGCACTCTATGGCATAGATTTTCCGAAGAGAAGCGAAGGTGTTCAAAGGACAAAAGAGACAAACAAACAAACCCTTCATCTTTATTATAATATAGTATCGATTATATAGAACAAGAAGTGCGTGTCAGGCCACGCACAATGACGGCTTCCTAAGTAGTACGTTTATCGACTAACATAACGTGATAGTTTTCCTTGTAAATTCATCACATAACCTATTTTTGAGAATTTGCTCTTTAAACCCAAATATCGGATCACAAACGGATCCCTAATTCCAAAAATGGTCTTAAAAGACCCATAATATTTTTGAAAGACCTTTTCAACGATACCCCACACTATAGGGTACGCGACCAATAAAAAATTCATCCTCACGTTTATGCCAAATTACAGCTTTCTAGCGCTAAGGGTCTCGGCGTTTTGCTTCGGACATGTGGACGGACGGACGGACGGACAGACAGACAAACGGACAAACGGACAAACGGACAAACGGACAAACGGACAAACGGACAAACGGACAAACGGACAAACGGACAGACGGACAGACGGACAGACGAACGGACGGACATGATGAAACTACAAGGGTTCCGAATTTACTTCGTATGGATGTAAGAAATGTGTACGGAATGGATGGATGAGGGCGTTGATAATGAATGAATTTTAAAGTTAACACAAGTCATAAAATAGTCACGTCTCCGCTGAACATTGCTTAACTTAATATACTACATACGACACGTATTTATCGAGTAAATAAGAAGTTGAACACGATTTTGTAATAAATACCTTTTATAATCCTAACTAATGAGGGTTATTAGATATTATCTACTTATTGAATAACGCTATTAAACGCATTTTCTGCATTATGCTGCATTTGAATAATTGTAAATATAATTGCGATAATATTTTACAAGTTGTATTTTGTGTATACCTTTAACAATTTATTTATTGATGTGGATTATCTAGACAGGTGTATAGTGTTGATAAAAGGCTCGAGCCTTCCGAGTCTAGAGCTCATTGAAGGCTCGAGCCCTCTAATAAGGCTCGAGCCTTCGCCTCGAGTCTTACATGAAGGCTCGAGGCGGAGGTTCGAGCTCTGGTCCAGGGCTCGAGTCGAAGCTCGAGCTTTGTCTTCAGGGCTCATTTTGTAACACTGTAATTTCAGGGTCCCCTAACCAAAACGTACTGTGTTTTGACTACGGAACCCTAAATAAGCCTTAACCTTAAAATTTTAAATTAGGGCGCGGTATGAATTTCAGATTTTTGGAGTTTTCTCCTTAGGTATAGATTTTCATAAATAAGCCCGCGGTATGAAATTTTATGGGGAGTAAAATCAAACTTTCTCCGTAGCGTTATGCGTTATGTTTGTAATTCGTAACATAGAATCTAGATGGCGTTGGATGGCTGATCAGTAACAACGCCATCTAATGATAGTAATAATCTTGGTATATCCTATTCTTATGATGTGAAACATCATCATCATCGTCATTCATCGTTGTCATCATTAGTCATCTTCATCATCTCCTTCATCATCATCACCACCATTCAGCATCATCATCATAATCATCATCACTATCCATTATCATCATCACCACCACTCATCATCATCATCATCACCACCATTCATCGTCATCATCACCACCACTCATCATCATCATCATCACCATTCATCATCATCACCACCATTTATCATCATCACCATTCATCATCATCGCCAATTATCATCATCACCATTCATCATCATCACCATTCATCATCATCACCATTCATCATCATCACCATTCATCATCATCACCATTCGTCATCATCACCATTCGTCATCATCACCATTCATCATCATCACCATTCATCATCATTGCCATTCGTCGTCATCATCACCAGTCATCATCACCCCCAGTCATCATCATAATCATCATTCGTCATCATCATCCTCATTCTTCATCATCAACATCATCCTCCATCATTATCATCATCATCCATTGTTTGACTGATTTGACGATTGAAAGCTAGATGGCGTTAAACTCTAAGCGTGCGTCGGAACTAACACACATTTTTTTTTATTTTAAAGTAAAAATGTTTGTATTAAACTTTCATAAAGAACCCAATTTGGTATACCTATTGAAATGCTAAGTAAATAAAGCTCGAGCTTCGACTCGAGTCTTCAATTGAAGGCTCTTGAGCCTTTAAGGCTCGAACCCTAAAGGCTCGAGCCTTCTAAGACTCGCGAGCCCTTAGGCCTCGAGCTTTGAAGGCTCAGTAGCTCCGACTCGGAGCTCGAGTCCGGGACTCGGAGCTCATTTTTCTCAACTCTACAGGTGTACCATCTTAACTGACATGAATGATGAAACATACATTTTCTTTCTCTTTCTACCAAACTCTACAAAAAAAATACATCCCTTTACGTATCTATATTGATAAATACTCATATGAAATAATTATTAAGTTTGAATTTAAAAAGTTGTTCCAGCTTGTATTTCCTCATAGACATAGTTCTCATAGAATATTGATAAAAATATAGGACCAAATCTAATAATATTTTATTCATGAACAAAAAAACTAATATATTTACATTGTTTATTAATATAAAAATAAATACATAAAAGTTACATTAAAATAAATTAAAAAAAATGTATGCTGGGACACATAGTAGAAGTGAAACTTCAATGAAAAAGTGGAATTGAATAAAAATTTGTTTAAAAAAAAATTCAATATAAAAATTTAAAAAAAATATCCAAAAGAATTAAAAAATATTAAAAAAATATATATTCCAAAAAATTTTTTTTTCAAAAATAAAATATTAAAAAAAATATTTCCACGACATATAATAATATCGTTTACCCCCTCACGCTTTTAGTAACGCTTTTTCGTGACAGAAAAATCCTAATACCCCGTCTATATATCATAGAAGTTTCACTTCAATAAGTGTATACTTATAACATAATAAGTACTATTATTTCTTCTGTGATATAACTAGGCCCCTCCGCATTCCCTCGCTGTGTAGCTATGCTAACACGCTGAGCAAGAAAGCTGCCAGCTCTAGGGTCGTAAGAAGACGACTTCTTTAATTTTTTACTAATTTCTTTGAAAAGATAATGAGCGTCAGGACCCCACGGGCCAAGTGTTTCTACACCGTAAGCTTTAAAAATATATGCTGAAACTGGACCAATTTGGAAGTATACCCACAAAAAGAATGGCTGGTAAAACATCCATGGGAGTTACAAATGGTAGGTATTGACAAAAAAAATCATTCGTAATCATTGAAGTATAATTTCATAGAACAGACATCTCGAACAAAATGTGCCCCGCTGGGAGGTTCTATTTTCAAAATTGAGCCCCGTTCTCCTTTCAAAATCGAACGAGTCCGTTGAAAATTGAAGCCGATCGGCGCCAATTCATTGGGACATACATTGTGTTCACGGTGTCGGTTCTATATGCTAGTAATAATACTTCAATGTTCGGAATTTCAATTTATTTTATAAAAAGATTGGTAACCGAGGGATATTCGCACGCCGGCGTCCTCAAAGACGTCCCGACGCGACGCTCATATTGTATTATTTCTGTGTACTCGGACGTCGCAGTGACATTTATTGATATATTGAGACCACTTCTACTCTTCCGTGTAAAAGGATTTTTCAGCTGCGCTTCTCTTGATGACTAAATTTATGAGCGTTAAATTGACATTGAGACACGTTATTCTTATTCGTGGATTGTTTCGTGTCTCGAACATGTATCGTTTTAACACCATTTATATAAATGTGGGAAACATTTTCGCAACCGTTCAGTTTCTTTTTTGTCTGAGTTCAAAAAGAAAGATATTTAGTTAGGTAGAAGATATGACATATGCATATTTTTTCTTTGTAATATTTTTTTTTCAGTTTACAAATACACATCTTAACATCTTTTATACATATAATTATATTTTATTTCTCTCTTTCTTTCTTTTTTTCTTTAAATATTGAATTGTCATCAATAAGTCCACGAAGTTTGAAAGAAATCTGACCGGTTGAAGTGCGTCAAAATCAAGTTCAAAGAGAAGTTACAAACAAACAAACAAACATACAGGTGAAGCTAATATAAAGCGTGTAAAAATACATTAATATATTGAACAAGGTAACTCAAAATAATGTTGCTAAAACTTCAACGCATTTCGCTAATTACAAATGTTACTTCGGGCGTAACGTAAGTAAGATTTATTAGGTTCACGGTCTAGGGTTCTAGATTTACAACCCCATTGCCACAAAAGTAACTTTAAATAACTAAGAAGACCAGTATAAACAAATGAAATGACAAAAAATATTGTTTTTCGATGCCTAATATTATCTTAGATTGGGTGTAATCTGTACTGATTTTTGTTCAATCATAGCGAAGAGTACTATCGATCTAGTTACATTCAAATAAATAAAAAACTAAATCAAACTGTGAACTACTGTGTGATATAAGTATTTAAAATAACTTTACACGCTCATAGCCCTACACTAAGTTTTCCTGTGGCATGGGTGCCATGAAAAACACACAAAGACAAGAACACACACAACCAGATAGAAATTCAGACTCTTCATTAAAATTTCAGCCGCGCTGGGAATCAAACCCAGGACCCGTAGCACGGCGGTCCAGCATGGTAACCATTGCGCCCCACGGGTCGATAATATTGAACATATAAATATAGATACACCCATACATAAATTACACACAAAAAACTTATATCACAAATTCAGAACATAAATAATCAGAATTTTACCAAGAAAAAAATAACCGATTTCAAAATAACTCAAAAACTACTCGTCACATCTAGTTCAAATTTAAACAAAACTACATGACGAGCACCAGCTTTCGATTAAAAAAGAATCATCAAAATCGGTTCACCCAGTCAAAAGTTCTGAGGTAACAAACATAAAAAAATACAGTTGAATTGAATACCTTTCTTAAAGTCGGTTAAAAAGTCTAAAAAACAACATAAGAATAATATAAGAACCATTTAAGTACAGCCTATATCCGTTCTCTAATCCTTTAAGTCCCAGTTCTGTTCCACTTGCTTAGATACGCTTCTTATGTAATTCTGTCTTAATCTCATCCAATCGGCTTACACCTTGTTGATATTTTAACCGACCTACTATCTAACACGTTTCAATGAGCAAACGTTTAACACCTCTATACGCTGTACAGGGTTCGGTTACACCAGTGCTTCTCAAAGTTGTTATACGTATACCCCTTTGTATTAGGTAAATTGAACGCGGTTTCCTGATAGACCAACTACGTATGCACAACTAGTTGTATATCTAACAACTAACGCCCCAACGCAGTCACTAATGATTACTTTAATCAGTCCTTAGTAAAGAATCATCATACAAATTATGTATTAAGAAGCGATTTAAGTAACCGTTAGTGACTCTGAGTTGGTGCGTAAGTGTTCCCATTGGCACAACTAAGCATAACTATTTTATATATTCCATTCCTTGAAATACAACTACAGTGAAATCGGAAAGCTATGTAAGTAGGTATATTAAAATCGAAAGGATAAACAACGCTGATTAAACAAATAACCACAAAAAAATATTGTTACAACAAACGATACAACATCTGCTCCCGAGTTCAGCTTTATGATGTGTCACCGATTGATTTGCAGGAGAACGTAAAAGGTTTAACATCTGAAAAAACATTGTTTTTAAACGCAACTAAAAAAGTTATACCTTTAACACAGTTACTGAATAAAATTATGTTTGATTTCCATCTGGGTGATTTCAAATAGATGTTGTACGACATGGGTCTGTTTTGGTAATGTTCTTTCTTATATTTATTTTATTTCTTTTTTATTTATTTTAAGGACGATTCTTCTTTTCATTGTTCTTTCCATGTTTTTCTAGTATTCTTAATTGGCATCAGTTTTTGAAGTTATTCTTCTTATGGGACGTTGGGAAAATATGATAGTAAAATGTTTATGATGCGACAGCCAAAAAGCGACATGATGAAGGTGCGTGATAAGGGCCATCCATAAATTATGTCACACTAATTTCATGACTTTTTGACCCCTCCCCCGTCCTTGTCACATCTGTGAGACCTACCCCCCCAGTGTGACGTCACATATTATGAAGTTTGACACCCAGAAATTATTAAATTAAAGCAGCAAGACTACATCGACGTGTGACTTCATTTATGGATGGCCCCATACTATTATATATATATATAAGTTTATGTTATTATTTGTGCAAAATTTTGGTGAATCTAATCACAAGTCTTGTTAAGGTGAGAATGAAGTCTTAAGTAAATTGTTATCGATTAGATTCACCAAAATTTTGATAATAATTAATAATTGATACTTAGTATCAAAATAGTTGATGCAAGCCTCAGAATAGTTATTTCAAGAAGCCTCTATTTAAAATCTATTTACAAGTTTATAGGCCGTTCACAGGTTTCCATAACCCTTTGTAAATATAACCTAATATAAATATAACCTAACCTTTACCTAAAAGAATATAATCCGATGTTCAAAAGTATGAATCATAACAAAGGCTGGTAATATAGAGTTAATTAACACCTTGACACTTAACACTTCAGTTTTCACCGGTATATAATTAGAACATAATTTACACTCGTCACGCTTATTTATATTTATATAATGCGAAATATGTACATATCACAGTAGGTAATCTATTAGGTCAAATTAATAAAGATCCGAATTCAAATCTGAACATCCAATTTTATCAATTTGTTGTTTTTTAAAACCCAAATCATAATGAATAATGATGATGAGGTTTGTGAAGTATATCAAATATAATTTTTGACAAAAAATAACCGACTTCAAAATAACTCATAAACTACTGGTCAGATCTTGTAATAGTACATAAGCTGATTATATAAATAAAAAAAAATCTAGCTCTTTAAGTAGAACTCCAGCTTTCGATTAATATAAAAAAAGAACCATAGACATCGATTCACCCAGTCGAAAGTTCTGAGGTAACAAACATAATTAAATACAGTCGAATTGAATACCTCCTCCTTTTTTGAAGTCGGTTAAAAAGTAAACCTTATTGAAAATGATAACATAATTATTGAAAAAAATAATCACAATATTGAAAACAATTTATTCATTCAAGTGAATTTGGTATTAACCAAAATGATACATCTACATTTATCATTAATCTCATTTGATTTTTTCGCTTCCATCAGAACAAGATACACCGTTGATGATTGGCGTGCAAAATTCATAAAAATTATGCCAGAGACGTATGTAGGTACGTGTCCTATATGCGTCAAGAAACTTGTTTATTAGTTAACAAAAAAACTGTAAATTAATAATAAACTTAAACAATATTTAAAAAATTTGAAACTCGTGTTTCGAAAATTTTTCAAAAAAAAAGTACAAAAGTTTTACAATTTTTTTATTTCAACCGCGTATCTTTTGTAGTGGTACCCTTTCCATGGCTTGTTACTTGCTGCGGCGTAATGACAGGCAGCAAGATTATTCGCGTGTTATTTATTATTTATGGCCTCAAATGAGCGGCTCGATACCTCAACTATGATGCTTCAATCTTGTCTCATTTCGAGGGGATCAGCAAACACAATCACTGCTTGGTGAAAATGTAATGAGATTTGAATAAGTTATTTCTGAACCAATTCTATGATTGAAAGCCCTGAGATGCGTGAGTTCATATTATAACTGATCGCTATGTGATATACAATCAATGAGCTGTTTATCTCTTGACAATAATAAATAGAATGGAATAAGCGCTACACAGGACTGAATCAAATAGACACAATTTCAAAACGAGCGTTTTTAAAAACGCGCGTGACATTTTTTGTGACCGTCGTTTTTGTGTCACCGTCCGTGTTACAAAGCTTAAAATTTCACTCTCATAATTTTTTCCATTTATTTCATAACGCGCCTAAAGAAGTATAACTTCAAAAAAGCAATGATAACCTAGATCAGACCTATCATTTTTACTCATACTGACTGACAGACAATCACAGCCACAACCAGTGGACCTAGAAGCATCAAATTTGTACATGGGTTCCTTAGTCGTGTAAAGAAGCACTTAGAAAAGATTTTGAAAATTCTGTCCTGAAGGAGTAAAATTGGCGGGTGAAAGTTTATTTCAAAATAATATTACAAAATATATTAGCCATCAAAAGTGAATTTCTATTGATTTTAAGATCTCCAAAATTTCAAAAAGGACAACATTAATAAATTTATTTCTACGAAATCGAATTGTTTCAGCAAGTTTGAAATAATATCTTTTTTCTGAATCTATACATGGCGAGGAAATTGCACGTTGTTTTTCGTTACCTAAGTACCCTAACCCGAAAGGTGTTGTATGGTTAAATGTAAAACTCAAATATTAATTAAATTATAGGCCATAATATTATTATCTGCCATAAAGTGTGTGTGTTCCAAGCGTGAGGGTCGCTATCACTATTAATATCAAAAATAATTGTAGACTAGAATATGAGAAACCTATAAAGTGCAAATTTATAAATCGTTAAATTGTGGTCATTAAAGGGCATCGAACCTAATTGGCACACCTACAAGTCCGCCATTTTGAAAAAACCTCGATTCGGCGGCCAATGATGAAACATGTGTCAATCGATAGACTAAATGATTATTATCAAAAAGTATTCAGTGATGAAATGTCGTAAGTGATATACTTTCTGAGATAAGTGAATTCAAAACTGTAGAAAAATAAAGCAAAAAACTTCGTTTCGGCGGACATTGATAAATCATATGTCATTCGATAGTCTAAATAATTACGATTAAAAGGTATTCAGTGATGAAATGTTGTAAGTGATATAATTTCTGAGATAAGTGAGTTCAAAACTGTAGAAATATAAAGCAAAAAAACTTCGTTACGGCGGACATTGATGAAACATATGTCAATCGATAGGCTAAATGATTACGATTAAAAAGTATTCAGTGATGAAATGTTGTAAGTGATATACTTCCTGAGATATTTGAGTTCAAAACCGTACAAAAATAATGCATTAAAAATTATCATTTACTTATTTTGAATTTATTGGGTCAATAATGAAAAATAAGTATATCATGTCATATGTGTATGTGCTGCATAGGTACTTGATTTATTAATAACGGGTAGATTTGAATTAAAAAAAAGCAAAGCAAAAGCAAACTACTAGGTTGTTTTATAAATAATTTATTTGCCACCAGCGGCTACAGCTTTCGCAATTACTCTAAACCAAAAGTTAAAATTCACTATTGGCTTAGTTTTCTATATCATGTCTGACAATCACTGAATCTAAAAATTCCGCTGGTGATAAAGGCAATGTTTCCTGATGTCAAGCCCATGCCAAGAACCATATAACACCCATAATATGGGAACAACATGACAAGGTTCTTTTTCCCACTATGCATGAGCAGTCCCATCCCGCGATTTTATCTCTACCCTTAAATTGTTTGTTTGACGAATTTGTTTAATTTTTATAATACATAACGTTACTGAGGTAAGGAAAAAAGTGACCGGTACACTTCAATTGCTGTATCGCCATAAAAACTTAACCATAAATACGCCATAAACACTCTGGTCATCCCTCACCTTGATTATGCTGATGTGTGTTGTACAGATTTGTCAGAGGAACTTCTGAATAAATTGGAGCGCCTTCTTAATAACTGTATTAGATATATCTTCAGCTTACGTAAGTATGACCACATTTCCCAGTTCCATTCCTAACTTAAATGGCTATCCATTTGATACAGGCGAAACTTCAGAATTCTCTCAACATTTTATGCCATTTTGAATAATGTGTCTTCTCCTGTTTATTTAAAGGAAACCTATAGCACTGCTTATTTCGGGAATTCCTTCACAATCCAGTTCATACTGTTCTGGAACTCCTTGCTTGTAGACATCAAAAAATCATAGACTACCAAAAGCTCCTTCAAGAAGTCCGGCAGCACTACCTGAAGCAATTAGAATGTTGTCGCCCGTGGTCTTCACCCAGATGTTATATATGTATTTATAAATATTTATTTACTTAATATATAAGATGTTTATATGTAAATCTGAATAAAATTGTATTTATTTAATTTTGTTTATGTATATTGTGATTTTATATGTATATAGTAATTATTCTAAATATTCATAATATTTCTTATCTGGCATAACACTCATACAGTTATAGATACACTAGAAATAAAAAGATAATTAATTACAAATGTTTTATTTTTGTACGGTTTTGAACTTAAATATCCCAGAAACCATATCACTTACGACATTTTATCACTGAATACTTTTTGATCGTAATCACTTAGACTATCGACTGACACATGTTTTATCAATATCGGCCGAAACGATGTTTTTTGCTTTATTTTCCTACGGTTTTGAACTCAAATATCTCAGAAAGTATACCACTTACGACATTTCATCACTGAATACTTTATGATCACAATCATTTAGTCTATCGATTGACACATGTTTCATCACTGGCCGCCAAATCGAGGTTTTTTCAAAATGGCGGACTTGTAGGTATGCCAGGCTCCATACAAAAATGTTGGAAGCCCTTTGATAGCAGTACTTTAGGAAAAATAGGGCTGTCGTACACTATCGGATATTTTTAACAAAAGTATCCGAAAAATTTCGAAAGTTATAAACGAAAAAATATTTCTTAATAAAGATATGTTTCGGCAGCTTTGCCCGTCGACATCGTTAACACCAAAGATATCACGGATGTAAGATATTATTCGAAGGACTGGTTGACCTACTGAGGTTATAAAATGTTTTATATGTGTTTCATTTACAGTATCAGAAAGTCTGTAGTGCTGAAGTAAATAACGACACTTTATTCTAAAAAAATCGAGTACTCACTTCGTTTTCGATACGCAACTCTTTGGTGATAATCATGGTGTTACTAATGCTATATTCAGCTGGCATATTTGCTTGTTTTTCGATTAACATATTCGATAGATATAACTGAAACTCTTACAAGTACAACACTATTTCAAACATTGAGTGTAAGTTGAGAAGTTTACGATACTTGTAAATATCTTGATAATAGTGGATTTAAATATAATTTCATTACTTATGTATATTAAAGCAAACCATTTGCTAATCTTTAATAGACTATTTACTTTATTGCTAGTTTAATAGACAACTATTATATTATAAACTACTAGATGATAAAAATATAATTATGATAATGAAAATATCTTTATTAATTTGACCTTTGCTAAAGTTATATTCAATACTGACACTTCCAGCAGATAAATTTAGCAAATTCCACACAGATCTTCGCGTATTTTCGCACGTAATTTTGCACTGCGATTGTAAAGATGGCGGGCCGATAGTAATTATTTATATGATACTCTTGTTAGAATAAGGATGGCACTTGTTGAAATTTTTTCATAGTAATAAACATCAACCGAAGTTAAAATAATTTCGCTATTTAAATATTTGAAGGCACGTCTAATGAGTTCATTCATAACTAGTAACAAAAAAATTTGTCAAAAAAAAAAAAAAAAAGTTAAGGGGGATGAAAAATAGATGTTGTCCGATTCTCCACCCTAGCTGATATGCACGCTAATATTCACGAAAATCGGTCGAGCCGTTTCGGAGGAGTTCAACTTCTAACACCGTGACACGAGAATTTTATATATCAGATTATAGATGATAAAAGTATTGTAAATTTTGAAGAGTATGTGCAAGAATTCCACGATTAATTTTCCCTTTCCAAGAGATAACGAGACGATGGTACGTAATTTATTATGCGTACCGCGTGTAAAGAAAACACAAGATAAGCAACGTTCTAATTAACTGTAATGAGAGAACTTAATTGTTCTTCTTTACACCAAAAGAGTAACAGAGACGAAACGAGGAAATTGTGCCTCTGTCTCTGTCTACACAAAGAGAATTTGACAAAATGAAATAGAATGGACATTGCTCGCTTGGTCTACCCCCGGCTTAAAATTATGTTACTATAAGTGTACAAGTAATAAAATAAATATATTCTGTGCATATTCTGTGGTTCAAAGCGCTTACTAGCGCTCATGTGTTGACTCAGAGGAAAACTTGTATTATAAAATATTCCTCTTTAACAGGGATGGGGAAATAAATTTCAAATATGGTTTTAAAACAGTTAATGAATGTGTAACATCAGCTTTATTTACAGCTTGGCCCAACTAGATATGTCTTAATTAATTATAGAAACTTTAAAACAAGTTTTAAGTATTAAAAAATGTTTTATCCAAAAGAATTCTGCTATCAACATATTTATAAGTAATTTGTACATATTTAAAGTCTTTGAAATTAAAAAAAATTCGCTTAAAAATTTTATGTCTTTTTACTATTTTATTTTTTCGTTTTATAATTTAGTTAATCGATCTTTATTATTTAATGGTTAAAGGAAAGAAGTTGTAGGGAATAGAGAAGCATTTAAAAATTATCATTGAAATGCTTTCGGCACTCAAATCTTTAATCAAAACATTAATAAATTTACAAAATTTGTCAAAATATTATTATTATTATTATTATTATTGAATTTTTTTATCAATAAATTATATCTTTCTTAACTAATAGGTAAGTTGATCCTTCTACTAATATATGAAATTAAAAGTGTTGGCTCAAGATCGACAACCCTAGACAAAAACACGAGTGTTGGACTTAAAGTCGCATCGATACTATCAAGTCGAATGGAACGCGATGTTTAAGTATCGATATAATTCTGTACTGCTGTTTATCGATATTATAAAACTAGGATTTATCGCTTTATAGCTAGTAATGAAATTTAAATGGCTACTTATGTATGTTATAGAGCTTACTTTGTTTAAGTTACATTAGCTAACTATTTAGTACCTACAGGAAAAGTATCATAAAGTTTCTGAATAAAAAATTACATCTGGGATTAAATGTGGGCAATTACCTGCATGCAATTAAATACTAGTAGTTATTTAATTTTTTTTGTTGTTTTTTATTATGTAATAATTTTTTCTTTTATTTTTATTAGGACATTTCAATAAAAGAATTTTGTGATACTACAATAGAATAAAATCTCAATTTTCTGATATAAGCAATATTTTATTTCGTTGTAAATGTAAATCACCTGCACATCTAAGAGTTCTCCTTAATGTTCTCAAAGGTGTGTGAAATATACAGCGCTACCTGCACCCCTCACATTGAATGTCTAGTGTGTTGTCCATGGCACCCACGACACAGGAATCCTAGTGGGGGTGCTATGAGTGTGAAACATTATTATATCATTGTGGGACTGAGCCCAGCAGTGGGACAGTTATGATGTTGACAATGATTCGCCTTATAGAAATGAATAATTAACAATAATTTGCCAAGTGGTTATCTGGAATTTCAAAATTAATTATTCACGCAACTGTGATTGAGGTGATAATTAGAAATATTAAATATTCCGGTAAATTTATTCATCATTACTCACATGCATAATATTTATAACCATAAGTCAACAGGAGAGAAATTAAACTTAAAAAAAAACTTTTCTTTATCCAATCGTTTCAAGTTATTTCAGGATTGCGCGTCGAGAAATTTCTAGAAGCTTGTAAACAAGAATATTGAATCATATTTCCAATCATAATAAGTTGTACCAGATTGATTGGAAACTCGTCCAAGAAGTGTGGAATAAATCAATACTTATATAGCTGGGAAAACGATTTTCCCAACCAGATTGTTTTTCATAATATTATATTTGTACTGGATTTAAAAGCCGTGTGTATCTGTGATTTATATTTAAGCATACCTAATAAACAGTGATAGTCTAGCGGTTAGAACGTTGACTCCCGAACGCAGGGGCCCGAGTTCAAATCCTGGCACGCACTTTTAATTTTCAAATATTGCATGCACACCGGAGAGTTCTCCATAAAGTTCTCAAAGGTGTGTGAATTCTACCAATCCGCACTTGTCCAGCGTGGTAGACTATGGCCTGTACCCTCACATTGAGAGAGGAGACCCCGAACCCAGCAGTGGGACGATTATAGCTTGTTGCTTTGGTTTTATTGTACCTGATGACAATTTATTAACCTAACTAATTTATACTACGATGAAAATAAACTTAGACGACAAAAAATTGCTGTTAAAAAATAGTTCGTGCTCGCTTCGCACAATGCTAAACGTTTTTACCTTCTTTTCCCTACTTCTCTTCTCATCCAATTACGCTACCAGTACTCTCCTCACCACCACTATTTATTTCTCCTCATCTAGTAATCTCCCTCCGCTTCCGTTACAATAAGATTGATGATTGATCAGAATCCCATCAGATCGTGTCAATGTAGTCTGATCACTGATGATAAACAGTGGTGATTAACAAAGTCAAACCAACTCTTAATTTTAAACCACGGTTTGTACGGATCGGTGCAAATAAAACATCGCATAGCCGGAACACTGAAAACGTAATTTTCATTCCTTCAAATATATTATATACTTATGTATGTATACTACAAAAGGACTCAGCAGCGTGATTCGGGATTTTTTTTTAATTTAATTTAATAACGCCATCTAGTTTTATTATCCTGAACTACGAGTACATTGACATGTAAAACGCACTAACGGGGCCTATTTCTAATTTGATATCCTTTGCCAACAGTAACCTCATCAACCTATCGAGGGTAGCCACCCTGATCATCCTGCATGCAGCGGGCGCGGGCTACGCAGCACCAAGTGTCCTGGTCACCAGACCTGTGTCCATCACCACCGAATGGCTGCCGATGGACAACCAGACTGTCTACCGGCTGGATAAAGGAGAAACTAGAAAGTGAGTCAAGTGTGCATATGAGATTAAATGTATACGAGAAACATCTTATGCATCATCAATGATGAGTAATTTCTGTTCTCGGTCTGTGTGTGTGTCCGTGTCTTTGTGTGTTGTCCGTGGCGCCAATGACACAGGGAATCCTAGTGTGGGGCTATGAGTGTGTAGCATTTTTTATTTATTTCATTTATTCATGGGTAGCGGAGAGGACTAACATGACCGTTTGTTGTGTGTTAAGTAAAATAGCTATTGGTTAAAGTTATTAATAAAAACACTATTTTGACTACTAACGCCCCAACTCAGAGTCACTAACGGTTACTTTAATCGCTGCTTAGTATAGAATCACCATACAAATTCTGTACTAAGGGGCGATTTAAGTAACTGTTAGTGACTCTGAGTTGGGGCATAAGTAAACCATGATAAAATCTAGCAAATTAGAATGACCATTAGAAGTAATACCTCCTACGTACTATTATTGAAGTGAAACTTCTACTGCTGTCACGAAAAAACGGCCGCGTGGAGGTGGTAGACAATATATCGCTTGGAAATATTTAAATTAAATATTAACTATAAATCGTTGCCAATCGTTTTAATATTTAAAATATTTATTTTTGAATTTTTTTTTTTGAATTTTTTTCAAATATTTATGTTTTTATGTTTAATATTTTTCTGATTTTTTTTTAATTTTTTTTCAATATTTTTTTAAATATTTTTTTAAATATTTTTTGGAATGCTTTTCTTGAAATATTTTTTACTGAAACATTTTTTAAGCAAAATTTTATTGGATTCCACTTGTCCGTTGAATTTTCACTTCTACTATGTGTCCCAGCACACATTTAGTTTTTTTTTCTAATAGTTATCACACACTATAGTCAAAATTATCTAAGATGCCCATAATGATAGCTGCTATTTATTAATATGAACTAACCTTGTATGGGTGTCTTTGAGCGAAATGGAATATTCATTTACTTGACATGAATAGTTGAATACTTACGGACAAAGGATTTTGCCAAAATTTGTTAAAAATCCCTACTCATTTTCACTGGCGTTGATTATAAATCATAATATACGTTAAAATCTAGTAAAAATCCCATCACATCATAATTTATGCAAAATTTAATAAAAATATATGACGTCGAAACAATCTTATACGAAGAAGCCTAAATCTAATCTGACGTAGGGTGATGTGACGGCTTGAAACCGTTTATAAAACCAATCATAATCGATACATTACTATAATCGAAATTTAAAAATGAAAATTGATTAAATTAATTACATTGTTAAAAATGATTTGTTTGTATTTGAATTTAAAATTAGGTGCCCAATAATACCACGACGAATTGGATGATAACAAAGGACATTTTCCATTATGTATGGGCACTTCACGACAGTAACTGCAGATAATATGTTATATGTAATTATGTATTTAAGGTTGCGGTAAACATTTTTTTTTTCAACAAAATAATAATTATGTATACATGAATGTGTCTTACGAAATAAGCAAGAATTTATTCACTGTAGTTTTTTCCTGACGCTCATAATATAATATTATGTCAAAATATTATTATGAAACTTAGCGGGACTTTCATTCTATCTTGATCTATCTTTCTTTCTTTTTCTTCTCTTTCTTGGCCTGCAACGCACCAGTGATGCTGGTGATTGGTGTTGGTGATGTTCATGAGCGAATGGATAAAAGAATATTTTATCGAAGTCGTAAATAGGTACATAATGAGAATACGCGGTACGAGATAGCTCAATCGAGGTAGTAGGTAGGTAACTAGGTACCTAAATATTACGATTTTTAGTTTAAATTTTAATTATCGAATCGATTAGAAGGTCTTGTAATTTTGAATCGATTTGTTGTAAAAATTGGTTTCTTTCGTGAACCGATTTTTTTGTACATCTCTAATGTCACTGTGATGGCAAACGACAAATTGGGCTTCTTAGTTCGCGGTGACTATAGTCCAGCATCGCTTAATAAAATGTATGTAAGGTGCCTTTCACATTGTCCGTCAGTTTATCTGATAACGGAGTTCACACCGACGTATCAGCGACCTTGCCAGACCCGGTCTATCAGACGATAATAATTATTTATGCCGGTGTTTTGTGACAAGTTTCTGCAAGCTTGGGAAAAAGCTTTTGTCTAATCCAATGTTAAATGAGTTTTATAGTGGTGACAATATCTGACTTCATGCCTAAAGTCCGGTGTCGTGCTTATAGTGTGAAAACGTTGAATAGCGTGAATTTCATTTTGTATACTTATAAAAGTACTAGTACCCGAATAACCGAGCTTTTCTCGGTATTTTTTAAAAAATAACATTGGCTGAAGTAGCTTTGATGTAGCTACTCGCCAATATATGTCAGGAAGAGTCTATTGTAGCAGTTTTTCTTGCCTGAAAACACGGATAAAATGATCTTTGCTAAAAATGAATCCTAGCTTGATTGATTTACGTCCCCGAAACCCCCTACATACTAAATTTCATGAAAATCGTTGGCGCCGTTTTCGAGATTCAAAAAATACACATACATGCAAGAATGGCTCCTTTAAAAGTATTAGATTTACCCAAAATAGATTTATAATATTAATTTTGCGGATTTAATAACGTATTTTTATGTTGTACTTTTACGATTATTACCACCAACGACCCGCACTGTAAAATTGAGACTTGTTGCTTTTTACTTACTTGAATATTAGAATCTTACAAAAGAAGGTAAATAATTTTTTCCTCATTTTCCATTTTAATCCGAACAATAACTCAGCTTAGAGCTTTTAGAGGGGTTTAGAGGATTTCGTATTGGTCCAAAGTTAATTTATGAGGCTCCATTGTTAAATTTAACTAATTCTGCTCTTTTCATAGCATTTCCAAATGGATGAAGAGTCCAGGTCCTTTCAGTAGTTCCCCTGGGCTACTCACCAAGAGTAGTAAATAACTGAGGTTTAACAATAACATTCAAATACTAGATGCAGAGTTTCATTGTATTCATTTATGAAGAACATTTTTTATGTAAATTGACCTTTTAACTAATTATTTGACGTGAAAAAGCGTTACATTTTGAAATGTACAGTTTTAGATAACTGCTTTATTAACTTCATACCTAGTATAAAATCCCCTTACAGGACATCCTTATAATACATATTATATTACAAACATATTGTATTAGGTGATAATTGTAACTACGCCAGATAAAACTAGGTATGTGTGTTCACTATTTCGCTCCTTCAAAATGCATGAAGAAAACAACATCCTGCCTTTTATTTGTGATTAGTTGTAAGGACCTATTGTGGTAGTGGCTTGAACTGTGAATATTTCTCAGAAGTACACGGTAAGGGCGTATCTGAACGTACATAGCAATGCGTTACGAATACCTGGCGTGCCGCGTGTTACCGCACTGTGCCGCATCGTGCCGCGACATGCCGTACGCTCAGCCGTCCTGTGCCGTGACAGTTGACACTCATTCCAACAATGCATAGTCGATTAAAAATCGATTTTTCACCAACTACGAAAAAATAGGAGGTTCTCAATTTTATCAGTTTGAACTATGAGTCCAATCTATTGGACACTTCAGGATGTTTGATAAAATTATCCTAGATAATTCTGTGTTCTTCTTCTACGTTTTTCCTCTGTGTTCTTCTTCTGTATAAATACAGAATTTATGATTTTATTCAAAAAATTAAAAAGTTTATGTAGGGATATATTTATCATCTACCTACATGTTTAATTTATCAGAGAGCCTATTAATACATAATAGATCCATTCGAAGGTGGAGATTTCTCAAATTCAATTTAATATTATAGGAAAAGGTAAACAAAATTATTAATTTTATCTAGCACAAACATTAAATAATAAAAATGAATCCAGTATTTTTAACTAACTCTTTTAATTTAGATTCGATTCGATTTCAATTTTTTTTTCAGTGATTAATATTTTTATACAGTTCATAATATGTAAAATATTCTGGCAATATTAACTGATATATTTTTTCCAGTCTGGAATTGAACACATCGTTAATATCACAAGCGATGGTATACCTCAGCGTGAGTCCGTGTTCGAGGAACGTGCATTGGGCGCTTTATCTCGGGAAAACTGGGGATAGTGAAGGTATGTTATTCTTAATATTAGTCACCTACTAAGAACCACTAAGTTCATGAAGAATAGACACTATTTCGTCGATGTCAAAACCAATTCCGCTCTGTCAAATACAGCAATTAATTTCTTTCTTTCTCTTCTCTCTTTCTTGACCGGTAACGCATCAGTAATGCCTTTGGTGTTATCGATGTCCATGGGCGCGATAGCTTACCAACAGGTGGATCGTCAGCTCGTTTGACGGCTATTTCCATAAAAACAGATTTAAAGTTTACCACCCACTTTCTTATGTGTGAAATCTTATTTGACGTGTTTCAGTCTCAGTTTCTGAGAGACAGAAACTGGAGATCCACGTCTTTTCCCAAGATTACCCATTTAAAAAAAAGGAGGAAGTTCTCAATTGGGCTGTATTTTTTTAGTCATGTCTGTTTCCTCAGAACCCTGTCATTTATTAACCGATTTGTTTTTTTTTATTTGAATATATTCTTCCAAATTTTCAAATTTTATTCCTAATGATGGAATCCATAAGGATTTGAGAGAAACTCTCATATATTATAGGTATGTACGTATATGGCAATTTCGATATATATTTTAGAAAAGTGTTTCTTTTTAATCGGTTATTATTTGGTATCCAAGATGGTGAGCGCACCAGCTTAAAAGTCCGGTAAAAGGCTATTCAAGTAGAATCAGTAGTGAATGCATTGATCTTACGAGTCAATGATAGGAGGCGTTTCGTGTCTTTTACACCCTAAAATTAAATTCTTGTCTTGTAACATTATTTTTGTGTGTTTAAAAAAAAATTAAAGATCTTTATTTAGTCTATCTGTTACATTAAGTTATTCAGTTGATGAAGCAACCTAGTAAGCATAAAATATTTATACTTGTGGCAGGATGCCCTACTCTTCCTTAACGCAAACGTTACATAGTTATAATAGACTGTAAGAACAAAAAAATAATTTTTTAATGCAACAATGTACTCGTACTAATGACAGTAAGTAAAAATTAATACTTATGGAGTGCGCCTGTGTGTGTATGACTGTATGTGTGTTGTAAACAGTTTTCTACCTAACACTGGTACGTGAAATGAAACCGCAATTTCAAACCACAGGTGATCTATCAGGTTCACGAGAGTCACAGATTGATAAGACGTGACCTACTAACAAAGAGGTTTGGCGTAATCACACATGTCACATAGCTGCGTCACACGGTGACGTCACGCTGGCCTGAATCACGCTATCAAAGTTTTCTATACAGTAGACCCGCGGTAATCCGACAAACATTTTGCAGGGCGATGTCGGATTATCGAATTTGTCGGATTATAGAGTACTGCCTAAGTCCCTCTATAGTCCGGAATTTTTTGAATAAGAGTACCTTGTAATCCGACAAATTACATATCAAAGAATCAATTTTTATGTACACTCAACAGTGATAGGCGTGTCGGATTACAGGGGGCGCCGGATTAGACAGGGGCCGGATTACCGCGGGTCCACTGTATCGGTTGAGTAATTTCATATTTATTAATTCCATTCTATGTAAGTTCAACTTGTAAATGTAATTTATAATTGCAATTTTATTTAAGTATAATTGTATCATATTTGTGTTTGGTCATTGACTGTTAGCAAATTGTTGAATGAATAAAAATAAATAAATAAATAAATAAAAATGTACAACGCTCCAAGAAGACCAGTTAAGGCTCTCGACTGCCCCCAGGCAACACCCTTGCCTGGTGGGCGATCTCCCTTTGCCAAAGTTTCATGTATAGGTACCATTTACAGAATGAAATTAAACAAGATCAAAAATAATAAATAACGAAAAACAGTTTTGAAATCCATCAATAAATGGCTGAGATATAAATGATTAAAGTCTGCAGTGTCCAACCGTCTGTGACGTCATTAAGAATAACTGATATCAGCGCACCTATGTGTTTCTTATCCTCTTAATTATTAATTTGCCAACAATTCGTAATTAATATATACGCATAAATGGACTTATTAAATTTTAAAGATATGATTATGAATCTCATCATCGGAACAATATAAAACCAAGTTTCAAGTGAAAACAAAAACTTCCAAATCGGTTGATAAATAAATAAATAAATAAATAAACAAAAAATTACCAAGCAACAAAATAAATTATTTATTATTATTATTAACTCTTAATTAACAAATATAATAAGACCATCGAATATAATTACCCCACAATTTCCATTTTGTATTTCCATGGAAATAGTGGGATACGCCCGAATTGAGAGCCTCCTCCTTTTATTAATCGGTTATGGCTAAAATAAGGCTGGTTCTTGTCGTGATTCGACATTTGGTATCTTTATAAGGCGTCTTCATTGTCCTAGCTATAGGCTATTTGACATCATACTAAATAGATGGGCATAATTAGCACATTTTCTAAATAATGTATATTTTATCGGCTAAACCCGATTTCAGGTAAAACTAGTTCGAGATAGACCAAGCCAGTTTATCCTACGGACTAGTTTGGCCTAGAACAATCTAGTTTGGCGTAGGACAATTCAGGCCAAATTGGCCAAATACCTTAGGCTCAACTAGGAAAATAATATTATTACTTTTCAGATCATAATTTTTGTGAAATCAAGTTTTAATTTTGTATGAACTGTTATCTCTGTTTTACAGCACAGTTAAGTCTGATAAGAGAATACAAGAATGGAGACATGACCACTTTATCAATAAATACTTCAAAGCAAGAGAAATATATTTTACAGGTATTTTACTACATTATTGTGTTGTTCTTGCATTCTTAATACTTTAGTAGAAATATCTTTCGACGTCCTATGTTAAATCATTCCTGGAAGTTTAGCTAAATTCTACCGATTTTGATTTGTTATTTTCTTTAAGAGTTTTTTCTTGGTTTTGTTATATGTAGATATACTTAAGTAATTGTGAAATGGTCTTGAAGTAAATAAAATAAATGTTTATTCTGCAGTTATCAACTTCAAAGGGAGGGGCAATATCCGTGAGTGTGAGAGGGGAAGCTACTAGACTAGTGAGGATGCGTTTGCGGGTTCGTTCTCGACGGAGGCTCTCTGCTAATTGGGATCCCAGGTAAATAGAAAACATACATTAGCTATGTCTTAAACTTCAAAATACTGATAATGATTGATCTGTCTATGGTATTTGGGAAGAACTATTATCGAAGGTGCCGCAATTATTAGATCTCCTACCAATGATTTCTTACAATTTTTGTCTTATTGTAGTTTGTCTGTACGTTTGTTCTCAGTAATCTCAGAATCAGCTGAACAGATTTGGATGCCTGTTTCAATGATTGACATGTGGCATAAACTCATTAAAAATGTAATACTTAAAAACCCCAACGAATTTTCGTGGCCAAAAATTTTATTGTTCGCCTGTTTTTACGCTACATCCCTTCTAAAGCTAGATGTGTCTAGAATTGAGCTACAGTGTGGTCAAATTCATAATCTGTAAGTATTATGTCGTATTCGTATTTCTAATATACACATCACCGAGCCGTGTAGGAAGAAAGTCACAGAGTTACCAACATATTATTAGAAGTTAAAGATAAGCAAGTATAAAACGGTAAACCAGCCATCTTAACGGGAGGTTCCATCTTATCATTATAAAAAAAAATCAGGTCTTTCCCGAGGTCATTACAAATATAATACTAACCACTAAGACCGTTAACCATATAGCTCTCACAGGCTATAAATCCGAACTGTCTGTCTGTTCGTCACAAGAACAAGTATAGATGAATTTATGATTTACCGTATATGGGCGATCGATATGACTCGGTAAAGCAATGTTCATATTGGACGATGTGATCGAATGGATCGGTGTAAAACAAATTATGAGTTCAGTGAAACGAATAGTAGATGCTTTCCATACAGGTAAGAGTTCTAGAGTATTGATGCCTGAATAGTGGAAGAAGTCGTTATAATGCGGGATAATCGAGGTTTTATAATTTGACGAGAAGAAAAAGAATGCTTAAGTCTCAGAAGAAGGATCACTTTTATTTTTTTTTATTTATTTATTTATTTATTTTACACACATTTTCATACATTTTTTCATACAAAAGTCGGGCCTTGCAAACCACGCAGGGTTTATATATGCCCGACGAGTCGTTCATGATACATTTTACGTAACTTATTTTAAATACATAGGCAATCATTGTGTACGTAGGTAATAGGCTTTTATTTTATTTTTATATTTTTCATTATTAATGTACATAGTTTTTAAGGTATCAGGTAACTCATTTAAGTAATTTGGAATAATGCATTTTAGCATTCTACTTCCATATCTGTTGACACATCGAGGTACTATGTAATTTTCTAGTCTTGGTAATGTTCTCAGTTTCTCATGTCTTAAGATAGAAAATAATTTAAGATAGGATTTCAGGTGGGATAGTGGTCAAGCGTTAACTTATTGTAAGTGAAAAAATAGTAGAGACAATATTCTAGAACAACCTTTGATGGATTGGTGGTGATGGTGAGTCATTTGAGTTGTGTACGTAATTGAGATAGGTTGTGAGAATTGAAATATTTGCGTTGTACTATTAGTACATCATAACCTCAAAAACATACACACGAGAACACAGCCTATCATAAAATCTAACATGTCCTGAAGGTACTGAGCTTTCTGCTTCGCGTCCGCTCCGTAGCGTGCCGGGTCTGCCCGAGTAAGGCATATAATTGCTCAAGCACTCACGCAACCGAGACTCATTGACTCGGATAAAGTATGAGCTTTACTATTACTTACACATATTATGTACATGTCCATGTGTACTTAGTTTGTGTACACTTTGACATTTATTAGGTACTAGTTTATCGAAGCTTCATACAAGGAAGAGTGGTTTCACGAAACGATATCACAAACATAAACGTCATCTACATCTCACAGTAACAGTGCGATCTGGGGCCATAGATTCAAGTCAAATTGCGACATTGCTTCGACAAAACCCTACCGTGAATAGACCCGGGAGAATAGTTAGCAAGAAAATACCGAGGTGTTACGAACCTGATCCATCATTTAGTTGTTGAACACCAACAACGTAGTTTGGTGCGATGTCAAAGAAGGATACACGTTACATCGCTTAATGTCCTTATACTAATATTATGTATATACTTACGCTTTGCTCGCGTTTTCAAACCGACTTCAAAAAAGGAGGTGGTATTCAATTCGAAACAAACCAAAACTGTCTAAATAAAACTGTTACCTTAGAACTTTTGACTGGGTGAACCAATTTGAATGATTCTTCACTTCTTGAGCGAGATCTGACAAGTAGTTTTTGAGTTATACCTAATTTTGAAGTCGGTTATTTTTGTCAAGAATTATTGGGATAATAAGTACCCTATATATTATACCAGATCTTGGTCTATTTGTGTGTTAAATTTCATGATAATCTGTTCATTAGTTTTTGCGTGAAAGAGTAACAAACAACCAGACATCCTCTCAAACTTTCTCATTTATAATATTATGTAGTAGGATTACGAGACTAATGGTGAACGCACATACAATATCGGCATCGTCCGTGATGGACGCATCATATTTGTATGAAATCATATGAGAGCCCGATGCGGATGACATATGCCGACCATAATTCGCTTACCTAGTAATATAATGGCACATCTGCAAAAAATGCGAAATTCAGTTTATATGGTATATGTGTTTAAAAGTGCATAATCTACGTAGTGGTAAATATATATTCATGTCTATACTAGTTACAAAACCCATATAATCTGTAAAAAACGTATAAAGAAACCATAAATTAATTTTAAACATTTTTATAAAATTTTTGAAATTCGTTTCAATTGCGAATTATTAGATATGTCATCCGCATCGGGCTCTTATATGATTTCATACAAATGCGATGCGTCCGGCGCGGACGGTGCGTATAAATGTGCGTTCACCATAATCACAGAAGAAATAATAGTACTTATTTCCATAATCAAATCATTAGCTATCAGTGCGATTCATTCAATCATTACCAGCCAGCAATTCAGTAGCAATAAAAAACCAAAACATTCCTTTAAAGCTCATATGTGTGGCATTTCAAAACTGTTACAAATCCATTTCTAGATCCGTGCGAAATACAAGCATCCGATCGACCTCGAGTAAATACCGCCGTATTTTATTAACTGGCAAAAGCAAGTCAACTCATGTTCATTCATAATTTGACCATTGAAGTATAATGTACTAAAGTACCAGAACAGACATCGCGGCAAAATTTGTGTCGCGCCGGGAGGTTGTATTTTCTTCCTCTTGTTCTTATTTCAAAATACTTATGTAAGCAGGTGAGAAGTTATACTTCTTTGGCATCATTAAATAAATATTTAACAAGTGTCTTGGTGAACTTGGTATCGCCTAATAATCAGTGAACTGTGACTGTACTTTGTTGTTACTTTTAACTTTAATAGTTTTGGTAGGTTTAACAAATCAGAGACGATTTAATTCCCTCTCCCCTTCCCCTCCCCCAACCCCACCCCTCCCCTCCCCCTTTCCATTCCTTCCCCCTCCCCTGTTTAACCATATTCTAACAATATTAAAAAAAAAACAGTATAATAAATATACCTAATAATAATAATAATGTTTTCAAAACGAGCGTTTTTAAAAACGCACGTGACGTTTTTCGTGACCGTCGTTATTGTGTTACCGTCCGTGTTACAAATCTTAAAATTTCACTCTCATCATTTTCTACTGAATTCACTGAAAACTGTAGCCAATTGGCTGCAGTTCATTGTGCAACCATTGGGTTCGCGATGTCGGTTCTATACTAGCGCATAGTAAATACTTCAATGTATTTAACACCGTTTGGGAAATTCACCTACGTTGACTTGGTCAATAAATGTTATATTTTGAGGCAAAGTATTTGAAGTATTTGAAGCACAAGTACAAAATGTAGGACAAAAAGAAAAAACCCGGCAAGTGCGTGTCAAGCCACGCGCAATGTAGAGTTCCGAAGTAGTAAGTTTATCGACTATTACTCATCAACTACTTATGCTAACATAGCTGTAATAGTTTTCCTTGTAAATTCATCACATAACCTATTATTGAGAATTTTTTCACCTTTTCACGATACCCCACACTATAGGATACACGAAAAATCATCCTCACATTACCTGTAGGGGAGGTACCCTGAATAAATGGTTTTTAATAGTTTAATCTACGATTCTGGAGTTTTAATAAATATGTATATCCATGCCAAAATGCAGCATTCTAGCACTAAGGGTCTCGGCGCTTCGCTTCGGGCAGACAGACGGATGGACAGACGGACGGACAGACGAAAGCACAGACGGACGGACGGACATGACAAAACTATAAGGGTTCCGATTTTACTTCGGAACCCTAAAAAAGCAGTTAGTTCAGGGTAAGTAAAAATGAAGACGTTAAAACCACTCACTTTCACTGTTCAACAATATTTTTAAACATTAAAATAATAATTTTTTTATGGCCACAGTTCTCTTGTTTCGAATACAATGATATACTATGTTGACCGGACCACACTTCCAAACATTTGTCTGGTCAAGCAGTGACTGTTATGGACGCCATGAGCTTTAAATTCCTATATTTAATTTCAGTACTTAAAAATAAAACTGATTTTGTAATAACTTCAAATCTTGTGTATTTTTTGGGTCACCCTATAAATACGAAAGATAATAAAGATGTTTCCATTCGATGTTTGGAGTTGCGTCACATGCTAACCATTGTACGGATTAAAAATTGCCAAATATAGATTTATAGAGCTATTACAGAGCTAACATTAGTAGTTATAAAAACGAAAATTTAAGATGTTTGGATGTTTGGAGTTGCATCACGCACGTTAGTTTTAAATATTAAGATGGTAATTTAATACTAATAGGAAGGTACTCTAAAAAAATGGTTTTCAATATTTTATTCTACGATTCTGGAGTTTTAATAAATATGTACATACTCTTGACGTAGGCATGTATGTATATCCATGCCAAATTACAGCTTTCTAGCAGTAAGGGTCTCGGCGCTTTGCTTCGGACGGACGGACGGACGGACATGACGAAACTATAAGGGTTCCAATTTTTCATCGGAACCCTAAAAAGTAGTGTAAATATCCCAGTTATACGTTTTCGTGGTATGATTTGGATATGGATTGGACTGTGGATCTGTATGTCTATCTGTGGCATCATAACTCCCAAAGGGATGAACCGATTTTGATTACATTTTTTCTAATCACCGATAGCAAAGGCGAAGTTTTATCGTGACAATCCGAGTACGAATATACGTCAGCTAATGTAGCTGCAGCAAAAATAATGCGAAAACAGGCTTAAGACTGATACGGCTTATGCGATTCTAAGTGGTCACCGTCTCCTTTGGACTTGTGTATAGTGCAGCAGCATCAAGAGATGCGCCGACCTTGAAGGTAACTGTTAATACTCCTTTTAGAGAACTCCACGTCATAGCGCGGATGGAATACCTTAGAAGGACCATAATATGGAAGAAATGCTCGACATGTTGGTGGATTTTATTTCACTGTGATTTTTAGATCATCATGTGAAATCACAATATGCGGGGTACAGGTCCACTACACTGGCCAAGTGTGGATTGATAGACTTCACCTTTGAGAACATTAGGGAGAATTTTAGCGTAGTGGAACACGCAATGTATCCACTAATTGGTTGATAAATGTCGGATTTGTAACGTAACAATCATTTAAAATATACAACGAAATTGAAAATCTACTTCTTTTTTTTAAGTTGTTACTTTTAAAATAAAATTAAGTAACAATAATCACCCCTCTACAGTTAATTTCAGAATTTCCTTTTATCCAAATCTTATCGTATCGTATATATTGAGTGTTCTATTATTAGAGTTTAGATATTTTTCACTTCCTAACAAAGCGTACAATCATAGAAAAACTGCAATCATAGATAGCCTTTCGAAGTCTGCTAAAAAGAGCTCCGTGAGTCGGTGTGACAACTTAATACCAGCACTTATGACATATCCATTTGATACTACCATAATAATAAAGGCACGTTTACTAAAACCTGGCAACATTGTAAAATGTACGTTAAGTACCACGCGTTGACATTCCCCGTGTTTTAATTGTATACGATCATCGACTTCGCTGCCTCTGTTTCTACATTCCTCTATATAATGGACTTTCCGTGTATTGGTGTTTTGTAAAAAAAGTCTTGCTTATGCTAGCTGAGTAATTGATTAAGTACGCTTTTGTATCTGTGTCGCTCTGGTTAATAATGCCGATTTAATGTGAAGTTTCATTGTGATTAATCGTTTTTAGGGTTCGGAAGAAAAATCGGAACCCTTATACTTTCGTCGTGTCCGACCGTCCGTCTGTCCGTCTGTCCGCCCGTTTGTCCGAAGCAAAGCGCCGAGACCATTAGTGCTAGGAAGCTGTAATTTGGCACGGATATACATATTTATCAAAACTCCAGTATCGTAGAATAAAATATTGAAAAACTTTTCATTGTACCTCCCCTACAGGTAGCGTGAGGATGAATTTTTTATTCGTCGCGTACCCTATAGTGGGGGGTATCGTTGATAAGATCTTCCAAAAATATTATGGGTCTTCTAAGACCATTTTTAGAATTAGGGGTCCGTTTGCGAAATATTTGACTTTAAAATGCTAATTTTGGTAAGAGTCAAGTGTCCCCCCCTGCCGGCTAAACGGTTGAAGTTGGACAAGTGAAAAAATTCTCAAATAAAGGTTGTACTATGATGAATTTACGAGGAAACCTATCACGGCTATGTTAGCAAAAGTAGTTAATGAGTAATAGTTAAAATAAACCCTACATTGCGCGTAGCCTGACACGCACCTGCCCGGTTTTTAATTTGCAATGTTTTAACTATTAATGCATTTAAGAGGTCAGTACCTGTTATATACATAGCTATGATAATGAGATAATTAGGTAACACTTAAGTTTTAGTAAATAAATAATTCAGGCGTATTATCCTACAACTTGTACAAATGCATTCATTGTTAGCACGTTTTAGTTTTAGTCTTCATTTTTCCAGAGATAAAAATATAAATTCACTTTATCGATTGATTTTAAGTAATTATACCTACCCTGTTTTTAATCTTAAATCATAATTTCAGTTTATATTTAAATACATATAATAACATACCTATTTAAAATAAACAAAATGAAATTAAAAAACATGCGTGTACAGTGTTAAGAAAAGTATCTATTAATATAACTTTAAGCTAGTTGCTAACAGATAAAGAAAAAAAAAGTTGTATAAATATTTCTATACAAAACATCTCCATTTTAATCAAGTGTGGGTAAAAAAAAACAACCAAAAAATTAACATTTTAAGCATAAAATAGCAGTCAATAAAATTACATGATGCCAAGTAAAATTATTACATTGACACCACGCCGACGATAATCTGCAATTAAACGCGACGCGGTTGTGTTCACGTATTTTATACGTTAATGCTTTTATATTAATATTATCTGGTTTTGTATTATCAATATCAATTTATCAATGTACCTGGATATTTATGTGTCGATATCTTTCCTACTTTTATAAGATGTAGTAATGTAGCTCTGACTTTGATGCTGAAATTAATTTTACGAACTTGTAATTAGGTAAGCATTGATATCGTTTTACACAAATTTGGCTAAAGGACGCCAGGGAGACGCATAATTTTACACCACAAACAATTATTATATATATAACTAGCTGACCAGGGAAACGTTGTTCTGCTATATATATATTATATTATATATAATTATATAATATAATATTATAGTAATGTGGTTTTTATACGGAATAATATAACCGCGTATAAACAAAATTGTGATATCAATTGTCGCCAAACAAGAAGAATGCACCAGTTAGTAACGCCATCTTACCGTCTTTCTAAAGTGCAGCGATCTTTTATGGGGCTTGGTGTAAAGTTCTATAATAAAATCCCAAAGTTAATACGTGATTTGCCAGTGGAATTGTTTAAGAAACATGTAAAATCTAAACTTTTAGGCAAAGGTTACTATACTGTAGATGAGTACATAAATGACAAAGACGCATGGAAATGACCAGATCTGCAACCAGTTCCGTACAAGCTAGTGATTGATACTTTTTTGTAACAAATATACCGATGTATTTTTATTTTTAAAAGATGTGCTGAGGAGTTTCTTTACGGCTTTTCTTCTCCTCCATGACAAAGCACCTTTGCGAAAAGCTGGTTGATTAAAAAAATGACGTGCATAAGTGTATCAATGATACCTACATGAATAAATGATTTTGAATTTTGAATTTATAATATCTAGATATAGAGACACCCTAATCACTTAGCGATATGAAATATACTTTGCGACCTATATACAAAATATACAAAAAAAAAATCATAAAATTCGGTCTAGCCGTTTCGGAGGAGTGCAACCACAGTACGAGATTTTTATATACTTCTTGGATGTTTAGATGTAATCGATTTGTCGAAAACACCCTATCGATTTCAATGGAAATTATAATTTGAAAGTAATTAGTGGCAAGGAAACGATAAATTAAGGTTTTTTTTTAAGTTGTTTTGGAAAATACATGTGGTGCCTTTTTCTATTATTACCTATTTCCTATCATCTCATATAATCATTACATATTCAATTACCTAACTGTATTCTGCTTATCCTGAACCTGTATACCAATCAATATGTTATTCCGAATTTTATATTACCACGCAAGGCTTGACGGGTAATGGCCGTGTAAGATAAAGAAGAAAGAGAAGAATGGAGAAGAAGGAAAGGAGGAAGAGTTTTCTTATTAGTAATAATTAGTGCCCTTGTACAAACTAATTCATAAATTGTTTATCCTGTAATTTTTTTTGTATGTACAAAACAAATAAATAAATAATTAAAATAAATAAATTAATTAAAGTACACAAATCAAAACATTATTTCCATGTTTATCCAATGGCCAATGCAAACCAACCCCACTACACGCAGTCAATGCTACTCGATGCCACTAGTGTAAATAGAATAAACAGTCCGTAAAGGCAAGCTTCATTCCATCAACTTTTTGCAACGGTGCATCCTCTTTTACATTACAGGATTATAAATCTTAACAGTTCATATTCAAAGTCAAATTTCCCATACACATGGGCAAAGACTACGAGCTCAGGCGTGAAAACTGTTGAACGAAATAATTACTTAATACACATGCTATTAAGTTTAATTTTGGATGTTATCATTCCATAGGTGTCTTGAACTTTCGTGATATTAAAGTTTGGTGTGAAATATGGTAGCTGTGAAATATTTGTTATAATTTAATACACGAAACACTGTATTCTTTTACAGAACATCATTGAATAAACACCCTCTCATCAAGTACCTACTCTATTTACGTAACTCTGAGTTGTATCACTTTCCATAAGAGATTTTAGAACAAGTGACACCTTTTTGAATCTGAACAAGTATCAAGGTTTATTGCAATTTAATAAAAAAACATTTAGATGGTGAAGTGATAAACTAAGATTATATAATTTATAGTATATTCAGAAAATACAGTTGCATCGGTAAAACATAATGTTGCATTCTTCAACAACAACATTCGTCTTATTATAATTTTGGCAACATATGAGGCTATAATGCTATTTAATAATTAGTTTTTACTTAACGTATTACCACGTTTGAATAATAAACTGCTTCACAATAGCATATTTGAATAGATAATAATGATTAAAAAATATTCAAATAATCCTCGATTCTCCTGACAGCCAGGAGGCCGTCGCATTAGGAAATGAGCGAGACATTAATTAATTTAATAGCGGCTTCTTCTTGTTTCTTGCACGTGTAATTGTTCAGATGCCATCATGTGCCCGAGCCTGCGCATCGAGTGATAACTTAACCATTTAACTAACTGGACTCGACTTGGCGTTCATTCTACACTCATTCGATATTTGCAACAATGTCATCAATGCTGCCTATCATTAGCATGGTGCACGATACTTTCGTTCTATTTAGTGTGATGTTGGAACGAGCATAGAGGAACGAGTCACCGACGATGAAAACCATATTTATTGTAACCTCAATACATGCTAGTATGACCAATAAACGGCCTTTCTTTTTTGAGTTATCCATTTGTGAACTTATGTAGGTACCGTCACCTACAGAGAAAAGTAACCCATATTTTTATAAATGTACGTTGTAAACAGATGGGTTACTTTTTTCTGGCATGTGACTGTTTTGTTATGACATGATTATGTTTTGACTAAACAAAAACAAAAAAGACTAATCGACTGAGTTAACGCTTGAATTTTAAGAAGTGTTCATTATTTTTCTCGTTTGTTTACAATTTTTTATCCACTAATGATGGTATAGTAAGTTGTACCGGGTACATACCTAATTGTAAATAGCATACTTTTAACTCATGCTTCATACTCGTTTTTTATACTAGCTGTTGCCCGCAGCTTCGCACGCGGAAATTATGCTTATCATATTATTCCCTAATTCACCCTTGGGGGTGGAATTTGTAAAATTCTTCTTTAGTGGATGTCTACGTCATAAAAGGGATACGTGTGCGAAGTTTTAAATTTCTAGCCCTAAGAGTTTGGCCTGTGCGTTGATACATCAGTGAATCACTTTTGCCTTTTATATAAATAGAAGATTTTGTAAGTTATCTGTACATATAATTTTATTGGAGAAGCAAAATTACGAAAAAGAACTAGAGCTTTAACATTCGTAAGAACAGGATCTGTTAGTAATCCTAATAAAAATATATCAGTGAGTGATATAAAATGGATGAGAAAATTTTCTACATAATTCCCGCAACACCTGAGAATAGGAGCGCGCTGTAAGCGTAAACAACTTTTTCAATATTATCTAGCAGGAACCTATAAATGTAAGAGTCACCTTACCATTAAAGTAATTCAATGGGATTTTTCGCAACGTTTTACCTGTTTTGATCATTGTCTTTATTCCAACGATTTAACCTTGACAATTAACCTCTTTTGGACCGCTTAGATCTTCGCGGTACTGTCACACCTCTTTTGGACTTCTCATCTCCTGGTACGCTAGGAAGATTTTTAATAGTCCTGAGAACTGAGAAAGATCCGTTGGTTTACTATTTAGTTCGTTACTAGAACCTTCTAAGAGGACTGAATAGTTGAATTCAACTAGTAACCGCTTCCCTTCGGCAAACCTAAGGCCAACTGGCCACGGTGCTTCATTTGACGATTGCTGCTTAATAAAACAGGCAATTGGAAAGCGACGATGCCGCTCCGTGGATAGATTTCGTACTTATACTACGCAAGATGCAAGCAAGCTGCAAGCAAGCACCCTGACAGTTTTAAATTTACATGTTTTGGTATTATTTCTCAATCGATTGAATTAAACAATCACTAAGTAAGTATTTACCGTAAATAAACAAAAAGACAAAAATTCTAAAAGTTATTGTTGTATCTGTAATAAATAACCCCACTGATCCAATATATTCCATGTTGCCTGGATCAAGTAGGTAGAGTTTTATTAGACTTTGATCGTATATCTAAATCTTTAAGTTGAAATAACAAACTCGAGTATTAAACGTAGTTATATTAAATCGTCATATGCCATAGACACCGACTACTCTTATTATGTAAAAAGACAATAATAATTTTATTTACCTAACCCATAACATTTTTAGTCCCATAGATCCACAAGAAACAACATACTGCGTGGTAGCATCTCACAAGAAAAACTACACATCTTTATGCGCGGCACAGTATGATGTGAAGACCAGTCGTTTGGAGAATAAATCGAGTCGTTTCAACTCTGAAGAAGATCGGAATCAAAACGTCGATCGACCGAAGGCAAACGATCGCATAGATAATGCCAGAAGGGTAACGGAAGTGGATAATAAAATTGAAATCGACACGGACAGCTTCAGTTCTTATGAAAATTTCAAGAGCTTTTACAGGCGAAAGAAATTTGGTGAGTTTTCTTTTGGGAATAAAAATGCGTTATGATAATGTTGAAAAGTTTTGTTTTAAATGCTGTGTTTTTACAGTTAATATCTAAGTAGAAATTTGGATTATGCAGACAGGTTAAAGATAATAATAGGAAGCCGTGATGTGAATTAGGGCTCTTAAATTTGGATTCATTTATTAAATGAATTCTTTACGCACTCCTAATTTTCAAAATCTTCACTTCTGAGAGCTCTCCATAATATTTTGAAGTGCAGTCCAAAATCTGCCAATGCACCCTTGGCCAGCGTGGCAGACTCTGTACCCTTTTAATAATTGATATAATTATGTTTATCTTAATTATGATTTGTGTAATCACAGCAATTGATGAATCTAAATAGGTCCGTGTGTCAAACCAGGTCGCAGTACAAGAGTGACCAATGAAGATCCTGTAATAGCTTGTGTTGGAGAACGAACGCATCATCTTTTTGAAAATCTGGATCCATCTATGGTAAATATCATAAGGCCCCAATTATACCAACTAAACAACTATGCATTGTAATTTTCTATTAATTTTATTATTAATTGTATACTTCGCTAAAACTAACATCGTGGCCATGGTGTTGTGATTTTTTTGGCCGTTTTTGAGTTTGAAGAAATTTAATTCATCATTTCAGCCTCTATTATAACCTTCCCTCGTTGTCATTGAGGGCCTCAGATTTCCTTTTAAAACAAAAATGTTTAAATGTCTATTATATTTTGTACTACGCCTACAACTTCAGTATAATATTATGTAGATTTCTTACATCTCTTTCACCAAAACATTTGAAATATATTTCTTTTAAAATTAAAAATCATCTGTAAATCACCAAATACAAGTTAGGTATCTCTCTAAAAAATGTTATATTTTTTGCCTTAACATTATTCTTAGCTTCGTTCTGATCTGGTTATAATTAAAATATCTATTCTGAGTGGTGTTATTATTAAGAGATATTTTTGCATAAACTATTTTTACTATTGTTCCCACCAGACCTACTTCGTAAGTGTCTTCGGTGTTGCCAGAGATCGTCGTGCGGGCTCTTTACTGTCAATAGGAAGCGTGCGACCACGGACTTCAACGGCCAAACGGCTCCGGGAAAATGAACCAAATAAATCTGATATCCGGGGCAAAAGTGTTTATTACTTTAAGGTAAGCGCTATAATAATATTATTATCATATTGTTTATATAACCGTTGAGTATTTTTAGATTAAAAAGAAAACAATTCTAAATTCAAATCATACACGCCAGCAACAAAATTAAATTTTAAGTCCTATTAAAGCGATTGTTCCATTCAGGTTTCGGGAAATATATCCAATTTCTGTGCTTAAATCATTGCAGTTTCAAGGTTGTGAAGCTCGTTAGCATCAGCTTATGTTTTCGACTGCCAATTTAATCATCTCTTTTTTCCCCAATATTGTATACTTACCCTTTGGAGTCTAAATTTATAAGGGGTTACTTACGTTTCATTTTTTTAATAAATATATTCATTATTATTATTGTTATCTATTCTAAACTATCATAAGGAGAAGTAGTGTCAAATACTACAGGATCGATTTTAAAAACTCTTTCATAAATAGAATACCCTATTATATATGATTATGTAACTGTATGGGCTGGGCTACATTTAATCTAAAAATACAGTTTGAATATTAAAGCTGGGTTAGCTTGTAATTAATATTTAGCTTTATTTATAAATATAACTTTCACGTTACCAAATCTCAGACTTGCTAGGATTATTCCTAAAAAGAGATAGTTACGAACATCGAAGCATTTTTTCTGCACGTGTTAACACAGGGAATGTCAGATTGTCAGGTGCTTAACGTAATTTTGCCGAAATTTGGGGTCATGTGAATTATTATAAGTACTGCTTCTACTGAGCGAACCCTAATTATGTAGATGATTTTCAATGAGCATTCATTATCAGCGAAGTATTCAATTAAATATTAATGAGTAGTTATATACCAAGGCACCACGAATAAGGAGAACATAGCCTTTTGTATACATTTGGTAAAACTCTAGAATTTTTGTCACTTTTCTATTTCCGTAAAACACAACAGCTTATTGAAATCTTAAGCTACCATCTTCCTGAGTCTAAAAAACCGGAATCTGAACTGATTATTAGACAATCGCTCCTTAGTACAGAATTTTTATTTTGATGTACAAAAGAGCGATTTAAGTAACCGCTAAGTGACTCTGAGTGCGGCAGTTAGCATCTAAAGGACCTTTGATTATAGACTGATCCAGTATTCTAAAATCCATTATAATTTCGTCAGATCAAATTTCGTAATTTGATCATATCAAATAATTTGTTTTTAATTTTAAATATACTGTTCTTAGGCAACAATTGTATCTGGAGGCGGGCTCTGGCTTTCAGTATCAACTTGTGGAGGCTCAGTTGATATCGAAGTATCTGTCAGAGGCAAAAAGCTGTACCTGGTAAAAGATGTAGGTGAGTATGATAATGTTAGCAATCGGATTTAAGTGATAATCAAATAAAAGATCTGGAATTAAGTTAATCAACAAAACGTTTGTTTTTAATCCAGAACCGTATACAAAATTCTTCGTACCAGCGCCAATACCCTCTTCATCGATACAGGAAACAAGTGATGAAGGTTCAGTACAGTTTGACTCAAGTTCAGAAGAAACAAGAATGAGATATGTAATACGGGTGATTCCGAATCGATGGTACAAGGATGGTTCTGTGAATGTCGAGGTAATCACTTATTATAGAACTAAGTTCCCAGCCATATGTGTCTTCCTGTCTGTTCACAGTAAAATTTAACAAAAAAAACTGCCTAAAAATGGATATTCATACATTTTTTACCAAAAGACGAGGTGATTCATGGGGAAGGTTTAAAAGTGTATAATTTGATGCAACAATAATAAAATTCTCATAATTTTTCCAAACTTAATAAAAAAACCATTGATATTTCAGCTAACGGCATCAACAACAAGATGGGGTGCCAGTATCCCAGAGTTATTGGAAGACGGTGGCACTGTCAGAGAGCTGCGACCTAGAAGATCTTGCAAATCTGTCGACGTTGCATTTTTACCAGCCAGTCATAATGCTACTGACGTTATTAGGTAATATCACTAGTAACATTACAAGTTACTTGATTTTATTCATAGGTCTATCTACACACTCTACATTATTCATCGATCAGCAGCAGGCTATACTATAAGGGAAAGATATGAATTAATAAGGAGCTTTACACTCGAGTCTTGCGGTCCTGCCTAATCTTTCTATTCGTGCATTCTACTGAGCGATGGACGAGGTTATTTTTTTTATGAAATAAGAACAGCAAACGAGCTTGCAATGCCGCCATCCCCTGCTGCTCTTGGACATTTTTGACAAATCTAAAAAAGGTCGCTAGGCATACCAGCCAGTAATACTCACGTTTTAGTAAGGTTCTTCGCCTACCTTACAAAAGGTAGTAACTTCGTCCTTCTGGAATTTAACGGTTCATACTTGAAATCCAAACCAGCAGCTAAATAAACAAAATCCAGTGGTTGTTTTGTTTTACAAAAGCATTTCTGCTATCATTATCAAATACACATGTTTGCACGTTAACGGCAAAGAAATCCCCATTTATCGTGGCACCACACTTTCAGAATGCTCTCCTTAACATCTCCAAGAGCATTAGGATTTTAGGTGTCGACATTACGAATGAATTCCAGTTTAGGGATCACTAAAACGTTAAGGCCAAACTAGCCTCAAAGAAACTGGGTGTGCTCAATAGAGCAAAGTAGTACGAGTACTTCACATATAGGTTGCTGCTCTAGAAGGCACAAGTCCGACCTCATATGGAGTACTGCTCCCATCTTTGGGCTGGAGCACTGACTACTCAAGTGGATCCCTATAACCGGACTCAGAGACGGGCTGTTCGTATAGTCGATAAGCCCAAGCTCACGGACGGTTTGGATTCGCTGGGATTCCGAAGAGACGTGAGTTCTCTGTGCGTTTTCTATCGTCTGTACAATGGGGAATGTTCTGAAGAACTATTTAATTTAATACCGACGGCCAACTTCCACTATCGTTCAATGCGCGACAATGCCAGGTTTTACAAACACCATATCAATACCTGGCATTCGTCCACGGTAAGATTTAACACGACATTTCCTACCGCCTATATGTAAACTGCGAAACGAACTACCACCGAGGGTATTCCCACAGTGCTACGATATGGGGACCTTCAAGAAGCGGGTCCATCACTTCCTTCTTAGCCGACAGCGCACTGGTGGCGCCTCTAGTGTTGCGAGTGTCCATGGGCGACGGTGACTGCTAACCATCAGGTGGCCCGTCTGCTCGTCTGCCTACATATTACATTAAAAAAAAACTAATAAAAGCTATTGATCAATTACAGATATTGCATCATCACCAGAGAAATCACAAACACTGATAGCTACGTTTGCTCCTCCAAACGCATGCACACGAGAAACCAGTGTATGAATTATTCACAAAGACCTCCGTAAGTATCACCTCATAGCTAAACGCGAATTGTGAACCTCATTTATTAGGGCTGCGTGATTGTAAGTTAATGATTCGGGGCAGATAGCAGTTGACTTTACTACACTTGCAAAGGGATAACTATTTGGTCTAGTTATCTACGACTGCGGTTTCGAAATAAGTGATTGTGATGTGTAGAGCTGGACTTCGAATCATTCTTCGAAAAACATTGATCATAAAGTTTCCATTCTCATTGGGTTCAACAAAGGCCTTCACAATAATATCAAAGTAATATTTAGTGTACTTGAAACACACGACATAAATTTATTTAAACGTTACTTTTTCAGGACGAGAGTGATAGTACAAAAAGTAACGGACCTTAAATCTGGAAGAAAGTACGCCATTCAGGTTACAGCAGCTATTAGAGGAAACTCAGTACCTTATAAAATGCTCTATGTCGATACTAATGCGTCTTGTATTAAGGAAGAATGATGCAAGAGAAAAGTAGCTAAATCAGTACAGAAATTGATTCCAGGGAGACACACATGCTTGAAATGAGTATGCCATTTCAGCACACATTTAAAAAAAAGTACTATGAATGTGTGATTTGGGAAGATATTTGTATGTTGCTCTATTCATCATTCTAACGTTGTAAGAATTAAGGTGAAACTTGACGTCACACTTAGTCCAAATAAGAAAATAGAGTCGATTGTATCCCGGTGGTATATAATATCTATTTTCCCTGGGATGATTGAGACGTTTAAATGTTTGCAATTCGTAATTTTTCGCATTGGGTTGCGGATGCTCGTGTGCTAATAATAATCATGTATTTTAGCCTTTAAAAGTGTACAGTGATCGGTACATATAACAAAAATCAGGACATTTTAGTAAAAAAAGAATAATATTTATACAAAACATTTAAGAAACTTGTAGAAGGTCGTCTCTAAAAGCTTCTTTATGTTATTATCTTGTTAATAATTTATATTACATTAATTGTATCGTTTGCTTTGTTAAACAGTGCTAATTAGATATTTTGCTTGATTTAGCAATAAATGTTATATTATTTTATCTAAATTAATCTGTAAAGTTTATCTAATTTCGATGACTTTTATTTCGTATAATTAATTATTTAGAACAAGGTATTATGATCGAAAATATATTACCTACCTACGTATACCTACATAGAATCTACACAGTAATGGTATTGTACCTAATATTAATTCATAACGTCGAAATATTATGAGATTCACAAAAGCAATATAATTTAATAGAATTAGAAACTTGAAATTGGAGTTGCTAGATAATGTACCCAATTTTTTCCGATAGATTTTTCTATGTAATTAAATTTTCCTTGAAAATGTATGTCTTAATTCAAATATGTACCTACGTAATTAATAACTAGGCTGTAAGAAACAGAGTAATTAAGAGATAAGAGAGAAATAATAATGAGATAAAGTATGTAATGAAATATTCAAGGTATGAATTAATATAGGGGGCGTCCATAAATTACGTGAGATGTTTAAGGGGGGGAGGGGGTCGAGTCAAATATCACACAATTTTTTTTCTGATTGAAACAAAAAAAAATACTATTTTGGTCCATTTAATCCAGATTGTACATGCTTAAGTAAAATTTTATTACACTTACAATTAAACTCTCAGCAATATTGATTACTAGTCTTAACTAGTCGTAAATAAAAGCACGAAGCAACTTTTTTTCTTTTTACAATAACAATCCAACGCGTTTACGTAAGAAACCCACATTTTGAAAAATCTCACGTGAGATTGGGGGATGGGGGAGGGGGTTGAATAAAATCTCACAACAGCTCACCATACAGAAAATTAAAAAAAACACCTCACGTAATTTATGGACGCCTCCATATAAAAATAATTATTATTTATAGGTAATTATAATTCATGTTTATTTACATAATAAATTATACATCTTTCTAAAGTGTATTACGTAGTTCCTATAAGAGAGGTCGTGTGTAATCATAATTTAGTGTTAAGATAGTTTATTAGGTATTGTAATGATTTATTTCTATCGTTAAAATTTTTAAAGCTTTGCCTGAAATGTGATGAAAATATAAGTTAATAGTAGATATAATATAAAAGTGTTTTTAATATTTTTATTAGTTACAGTTGTCTTTAAATGAAAATATTTGATAGTCTGAAATTTATTGAATTATCTGAGTAAAAATAGCTGTAATCAGAAAATGAAAAATAGCAGATTAGCGTATTTTAAGTCATGGGGGTATTTCTAAAATAGGAGCGTTCAGTGGAGTAATTTACTTGAAAAGGTTTTTTTACTTTAACCACGGTAAAGATATTTTTACTGTACCTACTTAATTTAACCGTATTATTGTGGCTAAACACTTACACCCTTATTAATAAAAATCGCTTAATCCAAGCATCATCTGAAGCTACACTTGGACTAGTTAATTCTGGATTAACTAAGTAATAACTTCGTAATTGCAATGTTATTAATAAATATGGAGTAACCTCGAACTAACAATACATTTCTTAGTCCGGTTTCAACGAGTAAAATATGGCAACCTTTGTAATTTAAAAGTAAAAAGAGTGAGTCAGTGAATGACTTCATGCATTAAAATGACAGTGACAACAATATTTTGGGATTGACAACTTCAAACGACGTGATCAGCTTTCAATTTCAAGCGCCTAATTTCGCTCCTCGCAGTTTGTTTCATGCTATGGTTACTTGTTAAATTTAAAATTGATTTACATGAACCAAAAACGTGCTCGCTCAGTTAACTGGGATGAAGAAGAAAAGGTCAAAGAAAATATCAATGTGAATGACGTTTAGTTAGAACAACGAAGTACTCTTGATATGCGTCAAGTCAACGTCAATGTCGTCAATGCACGCCTAGTCCACGCCTAATCAGTCGCTAAACTATGTAGCGACATGGACTAACTTTGATTCTGAGATTAGACTCGGAGTAGCTTACTTCTTCGTTACTCTATATTTATTAATACTGAATTTAATTAAATCTTATTTACGACAAGTTTTAAAGTTACTCTTGCTTTAGTCTATGTTTATTAATATGGCCGTTAAATTTTAAGTATTATTATTTACTTTGAATTGTAAAGTATTAGTAATGGCGCTAAGTCCAATTTTTAACCGACCAAAAAAAGGAAGAGATTCAAATTCGACACTTATACATTTTTTCTTTAATGTATGATCATACAGAAATCGGTACAGGGTGATCCGATTTTGATGATTGTTTTTTTTTTTATTTTACTCCTATATCCTAAATTAACAGAAAATAAATAATTTTGAGGCGATGCCAAACAGATGAAAAAACAAACGGTGAAAAGATGTGCGCCGCGCTGCTGCTGCCGCGTGCATCGCAAGCCGCTGCCCTCATTTTACGCTTTATGTAATTAATTTTGCTTGTTTGTTTGGCGCCGTCTCAAAATTATTTCTTTACTGTTAATTTAGGATCTTAATTTATAATACGTACTACATGGTTTATCTTATTTTTCGCTTTTCATTGATTTTTGTTGGTTTAATCTTTTGTTAAAAATCAATTATTATGCGTCAGTTAATGGACACGATTAAAAATAAAAATTTGTGTTTCTAACAACCCAATCCATTGTCTTCTGTTGCTAAATTTATTTATTTTCTGTATTTTAATTTTTTACAAAAAATTTTGCATCAAAATTATATTTCTTAAATACCTAATAACAGTTTTAGGTCTTTTGCTTAGAAAATAACAGGTACCTAATATCAAGCCATTATAGTAATTATAGTAATTAAGGTATAGATTACAAATAAGATTTAATAATTAGTATGTGGGATCTAGTATAAAAATAATAAATAAAAATATTGCAAAAATGTTAGTAAGTCGACGGTCCCTACTTAGGTATACAATGACGTGTCAAAAATTCAGGGGCGTAGCTACCGCCGTATCAGCCATATCAATTATACGGGGCCCCTAGCGTATAGGGGCCCCCACTAACACTCCCAAAAAAAAGCTCGCCAGCGGCCTACGACCGCTACAGTTGGCACTTCTTTTATATGTTGAGGGGGGCCCACAACAAATATTTATATGGGGCCGCCTTAGGGCTAGCTACGCCACTGCAAGAATTGCAATTTTTTTATTGCATATAGATGGCATTCAGATTTTCCATACACTTACACCAATATAAAGATTTTTATTTGAAGAACAAGCAGACATAGTAATTACCAAGAATAGGTGCTGTAGATACGAATATACATATAACAGGTACGTATCGCTTTGTACCGCGTTTAAAAATGCGTATCACTCGGTGCGCACGCGGTCATGTCATGTCTGACTCAAGTTGGTGGTGCATTGCAAGCTCTACAAATAATGATTTTCGCGTTTTTAAAGCACAAGATTTTATTAAAATAATTATAACTATGAAGCTGAAAAATCATTTACTTTTTAGAACACTATTTTCTTGTTTCCTACTCTTAGATTTTGTCTGGCACGCTTTTAATATTTTGTTAGTTTAAAAACAGTTGACTATCCGTCTTTTTTTTTCAGGATGATATTAAAAATGAAATATGATAGTATAAATGCTACTATAACATTCTTAATTATTAAAGGTAGTATAAAATTTTAGAAAAAATATTTATAATTGTTCAGATAATTATTTCTAGAATGGTTTGAACATTAAAAACCGGGCAAGTGCATAACGTGTCAAACTACGCGCAATGTAGAGTTCCGAAATAGTAAGTTTATCGACTAATTATTCATTAACTATTTCGCAATCGGACCCCTAAATCCAAAAATGGTCTTAGAAGACCCATAATATTTTTGAAAGACTTTTCTACGATACACTACTCTATAGGGTAGGTACGCGACGAATTAAAAAGTTATCCTCACGTTACCTGTAGGGGAGGTACCCTGAAAACATTTTTTTTTCAATATTTTATTCTACTATTTTGGAGTGACGGACGGATGGACGGACATGACGAAACTATAATACCCCATTTACACGCGCGCGCGAGCCACGAGACAATCCGCGAGACGCGCACGTACGCGCGCGTGTGAACAGATCGCTCGCGGACCAGACCGCGGCGCGTCTCGCGCTCGCAGGGCTCGCATCGGGAGCGGTTTTATAGGCGCGCGCCAAAGGGGCTCGCGCGAGCGCTCGCGTGGTGTTCACACGCGCGTAGGGGGCGTGGCTTGCGGACGCGCCACGAGACGGTCCGGGACACGCGCGTGTAAATGAGCAGTAAAAACACTCTCCTCAATTTTTGACATGTCGCTTTATATGAACGTAGGGACCGTCAAAGTATCCGCTTTGAATTATTTATTTTGTTTTAAATGTTTATAATATTTAAATTCTAATGATAATAACACTAAATGTAGACTAGTGTAAGGTTCTGTGGCATTTACATTATTAATTTACACACTCTCATAAGTTCCTACTATTTTTATGTTTTAATGTATTAACTAGACTATAAAAAGATAACATATTGAATAAAAGTATTGAATTGAATTACTTCTAACCTTTTTTAATTCTTTAAAATCCATTTAAATCTGACAATAGGTACCTACTCTAAATAAATGGAACGGACCAGCGGAACCCTGTTTTTGTCTCCAAGAGTCTAGTTATTCAAGCAAGTGTGATGTGATCTCAATTAGGTACTTCAGATATAAGTAATCTGAGCCAGTTACCTTGTAGTCTGTTGTATTTTTTCAGTTTATTATGTTCTTTATTCTGAGTAAACTGAGTATTCCCAAATAATTCACCAAGAAAAAAAATATAACATCGGAAATAAATTGCCTCTTTTTTAAATACGATAGTCACAATAACTGTTTTGATGTTCTTATGAAAAAATAGACACAAAATCACATAACCCAATAATATTGAATTGTTTTCGGAAAATAAGTGTTTAACATATTTTTTGAATGATTAACCCCCGTATTCAAGAACAATACTTGTTTAAGTAAAGAAGCAATACTATGCGAAGTAAGGCATTTCTCAGTGCGTTCGTCATGACAACCCTTCTGTTTCATAGTCGACCCTTAAGTATCACTTGGGTGTGCGGACGCACAGTATACAGCCTTCTTATTGGTCCATTTGATGCGGCTAACTTCACTCTAGTCATTTGACATAAGCAAAAGACAAAGATAACAATACAAACAATCGATCCTTTCTTTCTATTTTGATAGAAGTCAAACCAACACTATGCGTTCGGTAAAGTAGCTCGGCAGCTATTTTATCGATTTTGACAAACGCACAGCGAAGGACTTCAATCAAGTATTGTTTACGAAATGATTTTAATGCACTATGCACTCGCAAACACTGTGAGACCTCACAGAGTTGTTCTTGAATACGGGGGTAAGTAACAAAGGTTCTAATTAGTTATACCTACAGGTTTAGTATCCCATCATTAAAACAATTCCTACCAATTCCTTCCATAGAGGTTAATAACAAAACCGGGCAAGTGCGTGTCAGGCCACGCGCAATCTAGGGTTCCGAAGTAGTAAGTTTAATGACTATTTCTCATTAACTACTCATGCTAACATAGCTGCGATAGTTTTCCTTGTAAATTAATCATATAATCTATTTTTGTCAATTTATTCACTTGTCCAACTCCAACCGTTTAGCCGGCATGGGAGGGGGGGACACATGACTCTAAACAAAATTAGCACTTCAAAGACCTTTTCAACGATACTCCATAACTATAGGGTACGCGACGAATAAAAAATTCATCCTCACGTTACCTGTTATAGGAGGTATCCTAAAATTATTTTAAAATAATTAACGTTTAAATGTAATCAAATATTATCTCTTGTCGAATCAAAAAAAGTAATTTTCTGTCGCCATCCTTAACTTTTAAAAATTGCGCCAAAGAACAATGCCAAACTGCCATACATAGTTTTATTTCATTTTCAACTTAAGCGTCTTAAAATAAAATAAAAAATCTAAAAAATACAGCATTAATTTCTGAGCTTAGATATATAAGAATTTTCAGCAGGCACACCCCAGAACCAAAATATTTTGATATTGAAAAACAACGATGCCGGAAGAGTATGCGATGTCACGATTTGATCACTAAACGTCAACGTCAATTTTAAAAACGATTCAAAAGTTGCCCTTTTTCTACTCCTGAAAGATTAAATTACGAATTTCATGAACATGGAGAAAGGAATTTTTTTAAATATAAAAATAAAAAAGTTCAAGCAGAATGTTACTTATTTATTAAAGATTGCCCAAATTACTCACTTTATACAATATGAAATAATTAAAATCAGAAAATATGTACAACTATCAAAATATATTTTCTACCATTAAAGTAGAAAAATATGAAATGGTAACATTTTTACCAAATGAAAATGGACAATATCGACGTCATTGTTATTATTATAGTCAATTCATCACTTATTAATAAAGTTATTTTACCGTGAGTAATACGGGTACAGATATTAATTTTAAAATACGTAAAAAAATATTGAATTGCTTCGGTATAACTGACGTTTTAAGACGCAACAAAAAATAAAAATATTTTTTGGGCATTGTTCAAACTATCACCATCCATTTCTACCCAGTGTTGCCAGGTTTAAAAACTGGCGAGAGATCTACCGTAATTTCGTCGTATCTGGCAACACTGCATTTCGACCACCTCGGCCCACCCCTTCAGGTGGGTCGTTTTGAGCTTGGCGTGAGCGAAATTAATGACGTCATCAATGAGGTTTCCGCCGCGACCATGACGACCGTGGTCGCCAAGTGGAACGCCAAATCAAATAATTTTGATCGTTGTGAACGTATAGTAGAACGCGCCCAGCCCAATGTCATGTCACCGTTTTGTGACTTTGACAGTTGACAAGTTTGACTACGTCGTAGATGTTTATACATTTGTGAATTTAAGAAACTAAAATTCGGAAATCAGAAATAAAATATCTAGTTCTTTTCTTCTTTTCAAGTTTAATTCGAAAATTTAACATAATATGAGTTCAGCCGAAAAACAATTTTTTGGACCGCTTACACTTCATCAGAAGACTGAAAAACCTACGATATTTAAAAGCGATGAAGCAGTGGAATGTTCTTGTGTTTTATGTGAAGAAAAATACACTTTACCAATAAATGAGAAATCATTGTTAACACATATATTTATGGAACATCGTTTGGTTATCGCCGATGTTAATGAAATTGCTGATTTATGTGGATATTTGAAGTATTGGCGATTGAGATTTAAAGGTTAGTTTAGTTTGGTCATTTATTTTGTTCGCAGGTACACTATTTGTTTAAAAAAGCAAAGGTACTTTACTGAGTACATGTAAGAAGTTTTAATTTTTGCACAGAGGTATTGTTGGTCTTTTGAGCTTTAGACCATTTATTAACTAATCACTACAACATATTGAAATGTTTATAAATCAATATGATCAATATGTTAATTGAGATATATTGTTCTATATATATAGATATTGTTCTAGAGGAAATTCTTTGATAAAAGCTGTTATGCCCACATTAATAATTTATACAATTGATTTTTAGACAAATTTTGCATAAATTACATAATCCATTAACAATAACAACATTAACATGTGTTTGTTAATTATTTTTTTTTGTTAAATTCCAGACCAAAATCTTCCATATTTCTGCACAACCATGCTCTTAGACAACAAACCAGATGGTACCAAGTCTAAAGATGAAGAATATTATCTACTCAGTGATGTGCTACCAGAGGACAAGGAATTAAGGTCAAACCTAAAACAAGCAAAATTAGAAAAATTGCTGGAACACCACACGTTTGAGCGAGAAGACAAAAATTATTCAAGGGAATGTTTATTTTGCCGTTTCACATCAACCGGCACAAGAGCATGTTATTTGAATCATTTGTACGAAAAACATAACTTTCACATAGCGAAACCTGAAAATTTAATATTCATCAATGAATTAGTAGACTTGATAGCAACAAAATTGGAAAAACTACAATGTATATTCTGTGAAGGTCTCTTCAAGGACCGTAATATTCTTAAAGAACATATGAGGAAGAAAGGTCATAAACGAATTAATCCTAACAACCAAGAATATGATAAATATTATCTTGTGAATTACATAGGTGATAAACATCCTAGTCAGAATTATAAACCTAAGCCGAAAAATAAAAACAAAATAAAGTTGCAACCAAAAGAAGATTGTGAACAAGACTCGAATACTGACAGTGATCCAGAATGGTCAGAATGGATTGAAGAAAATGGTCCATTAATTACCTGTCTTATTTGCAGCCACACGGAAATGGAATATGACAATATATTAGATCACATGGAGCGTATACATGACTTTTCATTCACCAAAGCCACAGCGGGATTAGACTTCTATCACAAAATCAAGATAGTAAACTACATAAGACGTCAAATTCACTTAAAACAATGTTTGACGTGTGAGACAACATTTGACGATTCAAAAAATCTGGAAAAACATCTCAGGGAAGATAAACATTTGGTACTGAAAAAGGAGAACTGGGATCAACCGGAGTATTATTTTCCAACATACGAAGATGACTTGTTTTTGTGTTTCATTCATGATGATGATGAAAGTTGGTGGTCTAGTGATGAACAAGATGTGGAGAAGAGAAATAGTATGTCTGATAGTATATCAAAAGAAATGGCAATGGCAGTTCTTAACGAGTAATTAAATGTGGTATAAAGTTTACTAGCATTTTACATTTATGTTAAGTACCTACTTGTATTTAGTAGCAGCCCTTTAAAGAAGATTAGTATTGTTACAATTAATCAGTCAATAATTATTGAGTGACAGTCAATCAATTTTTGACTTGAAATAAAAGTCTTGTTGTAATAATGTAATAAATAATTTATACTATTGCTTCGCTATCATGACGTTATGAAAAGTAAAAAGTAGATTAGCCACTTGAAAACGTGTATTCCAAATTAGAGTTAAATATGTTTATATTACTTTGGATTTGCAAACATTTAAAACTATTACAACACACGGGGCAAACTTGTACCTATTTTTTTTTGTAAGGAATGGTTCATTTTGTCTACACTTGATGGCTAAAGACGTTTCTAACATAATATTTAGTTGCCTGCAAAAAAAAACAGGCATCAATTTGTTATAATTATATATGTATAGAATTTAGATATTAAAACCCTAAAATTAATAAAATTGTTAGTTAAATCTTTGTCAATGATATTATATCTTAAATACAGTTTTATGGTCATTATATTTTATGCTTGTTATGTTAATCATAAATCCATTATAGGTAAATGACGTATCATTCAATTTTTAAGAATACAAGCATTGTAATGCACAATACAATACTTGACATTTTGCGACTAAACCATATTGAAAAATAATGTAAATTTTGATAAAGTGCAGTCAAAGGCACAGTTAGATTAGGTACGTGTATGTATGTAAATATTAGATTAAAATAATTTGTCAGTTGTTTAATTTGGTTTTATATTCATAGTTTTCAACCTTCTACTGGTTTACTACACTTAAGGGCAAGTGTAATTACTCGTAAATTCAAGCCATCCATTCTAGCAATGCATCTTGCTGGACGGACGAGATGTCCAGGTACCTTAAATCGCTGAGCGTTGTATCACTCAGTAAGCACCCATCTCACTGGCACGGACGATGTGGTTTGCTTCGTCGTTCGTTATGCGCACCGTGAAGAACTGAAATAGCTTGCCTGCGTCCGCTTTCCCGCCCGTCTATCATGTGGGTGTCTTTAAGAAAATAGTGAAAATAGGGTTCTACTAATCTTGGATCACATCTCCACTTACCATCAGTTGGGTTTGTGGTCTAGCATTAATTAATTGGAACTAGCTATGACTATAATAATATCATTACTTTAATAATTTAAGTAGCCCCTGTATGAACTTATCGACAATCGATTTTTCACCTTAAAAGAGATAGCTTCAAATCATAAATCTATTGTCTCTAAAGTATAGTGGTTATCTAGACACGCGGTAGCGTATCAAGCAAAGTTCAAGCTAACAGAACTGGCGAGCAGCACCGTGTGTAATATATTACACGAACCATTTGGAGCCACTTTTGACCCCCTCATAATTCAAAAACTATTCCACATAAACCTGTCAAAGGCTCATATTATAGAGACTTGTTAAATACATGTGCTCCAAAAATAAACATCTCAAAGGATTATTTAGATATTAACGTCCAAAAATCGACATTTTTATCACTGACTGACCTAGATCAAAACTAACCCAGTTCCAGATTACCTAGAAAGTCGAAACTAAGGCTAAGTTAGTTCAAGCACTTATTTTCCCTATCTTAGACTATGGTGATGTGTGCTCCCTGGACTTGAGTGAGTCTCAACTGGACAAACTGGAGCGTCTCCTCAATAATGCCGTTCGCTTTATATTTTGTTTACGTAAGTATGACCATGTTTCTTCCTATCTTTCCAAGCTTAACTGGCTCCGCATCCGTGAGCGACGGCACGTCAGGTTACTTTGTTTACTTTCTTCTATTTTATTTGATCCCCATTCTCCAGTATATTTAAAATCTAAATTCCAATTTCTTTGTTCTTCCCATGATCGGCAGCTTCGCTCGACCGAATCCTATCATCTCTCTATCCCACTGCACCGATCTGGTTTTATCTCTAATTCTTTCACTGTCCAAGCGGCCCGTCTTTGGAACGCGCTTCCAGACAGGATCAGAAGACCCGCTGGTAAACTTACTTTTAAAAAGGCCCTCAGGTCTCATCTACAGGCTTAATTGTCATCAACGTAACCAAGGATATGATCTCAGACGTTATGTTATATGTATGTATATGTAGGTTTATATAAACTTATGTATTTATAGCTATTTATGTATTTATTTATATATGTAATTTGTGTATTTTTGTGTAGGTATTAATATGTATGTATATGTGTAACAATGTAAATACCTTCCCAAACCGCCTTTCGTGCATTTCTACTTTGGCCAATGGTTAGCTGGTAGAGAATGCTTTCAGCATTAAGCTCGCCATTTGTACCGTGATATTTTATTGTGGTCAATAAAGGTTAAATAAATAAATAAAAAATAAAGTTAAAATTTGACATCCAGCAAACCAAGTCAAATGTAGAGCCCATTTTGTCTGCGCTGGTTCGAAGGAATAAAAAAACGGTAGACCTGGAAGGGCTTGGAAGGTAAAATATATGGAGACTCACCGAAGTTGGATGATTCCTCTCGTTGAAGCCACGTGCCGGCCGGCACTTAGGTATATGTTCGAAGTTAGGTTTCAATTAGGGTTTGAGTGGCCACTCTCACTACACAATAACACTAATCAGTTACTTTTCTTGGTTATTAGTGCACTAAACCTTTAACCCCGTACTATCGGGTTAATTGCAAAGAAAATGATGCTATCGATGTTTGCTTTACGCCGTTTGAAAATTACTGTCTCCGAGGTCCGTCGCAGCACCAATCGTGCGCCGCTTGGTGAGGGGAGAGGGGGGCGGGGGTAGGAACGGAAGGAATAAACCCGCGCCACAGAATTGTCACAGATTAAGTAAATTTAATTATTATACCAGGCTGTTTCTTTGTTTATTATTTATTATTATTAAATGGCCTAAACACATTTAGATCTCAATTCTTTTTTTTGAACTTGGCTCTCATTTCACATTTATGTTTTTGATGAGATCTACATTCAATAATTTATTGCGAGTAAAATCGAGCAGGTAAAGCAATAACTGTCCTTCTTATCTCATTGGATTTTGAAACGAAACCATCACGCAGTCTTGCTGAAACTTTATTGAATCTAGATAATAAGAATTGACTTCGAATTACGTTGTTCTCTCAACTTCAGATATTAGGTATCTTTTATAAGTTATGGATAATAATTTGCCTTTAAAATAATGATTTATTAGTTACCCTTACTTACATAGGGGTACCTACCTATCTCAGATCATTTCAGAAAATTTTTCGACTTTCAGTGTGGGTACCAAAAGAACCAAAATTACATAATTATCGCTTCCATGTAAAGGGTTTCCGTTTAAAGTTCCTAATAAATTCACGCTGGAAATTCGATAACTAATCCCTGGAATCAACCGTAGATATAATTTACATAGCTGTGAATCTATTACAAACAAAGTTTTCGTAATTATAATCCACATCACAGCTCGAACTTAGGTAGGTACCTATAAGTTAGGTAAATAATAAATTATAGTTAAGCTTATATTCTAAGCTTATCATAATATAGTTAAGCTTTTCTAACCTTGTAAATATGGTGTGCAATAAAGTGTAATAAATAAAAATAATAAATAAGTAAATAAATTACATTATACTCTCGAAATTTGTATTTTCAATTATATAATAGAGCTCCATAATATACCTACGTCATATCTTTGAAAATAAGCCAACAATTGTCTTCATAGTAGTTTATTTGCTGAATAAAAGACGACGCTTACAGGCAAAATCCTTCCATTACAGATCACCAGGCTATGTAGCTCCCAGTTGAACCGAAAGTATGTTTTAAAATCAGCATCGAATTAAATTTCATTTCATTTTATTTCATTTCGTTTAATTGAGTGCGCTCCTTTACGTACCTGCAAGATCCATCTAAAAACGGCAACCTTTCTAGAATAAACTAAGAAATGTTTCAGTTGATGCAGTGATAACCACTGGCAGATCACCTGGGTGATCACCTTTATCACCTGTATATTCGTATTTTGTTTTGGTGCAATGAATCGCTTTCATGCTTTACGATATATCAGTTTTTGACATAGACTTAAATATAGTTTTTGACTCTAAATTATCCAATTAGACACTTGGTATTTTTTTCTCAGCCGCACTGGAGCAGCGTGGTAGACTCAAGTAGATAACGCTCAAAGCCTGATCCATCATGGGAAAAGCTCCCACATTTCTCCGGTTTTAACCAACGATAAGTAGAATAAATTACATAAAATAATACAAGAGCTTTTCCAAACGAACCGAGCGAATATCAAATATTTAATTACGACTTAATGAACTCATTTAATCAGGATTCTGTGTTAATAGGAATCATTTATACATTACTAACTGACCTGGCGCACTTCGTATCACCTAACAATCAATGTAGTAATACCACAGAAGAAATAATGTAATACTTTTAACTCAACTTTTATAGTTTTGGTTGGTTTAACAAATCAGAGATATTAAAAACCGTTCTTAGCCGTAATAGTTTGTATGGGCGTATCTCCTCTCCCCTTCCACTCTGTCTCCGTCTCCGTCTCCGTCTCCGTCTCCGTCTCCGTCTCCGTCTCCGTCTCCGTCTCCGTCTCCGTCTCCGTCTCCGTCTCCGTCTCCGTCTCCGTCTCCGTCTCCGTCTCCGTCTCCGTCTCCGTCTCCGTCTCCGTCTCCGTCTCCGTCTCCGTCTCCGTCTCCGTCTCCGTCTCCGTCTCCGTCTCCGTCTCCGTCTCCGTCTCCGTCTCCGTCTCCGTCTCCCTCTCCCTCTCCCTCTTACATGCTATTAAAGAGAAACAATTCCATCATACATGATTTTTGCGTAACTTAAACCGTTTATGCAACGCACGCAACGGAAGCTCTCAAAAAGAAATATTTTTTCCCGTTTTTGCAATATTTTCCATTGATCCTTCGCTCCTATTGGTCGCAGCGTGATGTTATGAAGCCTAAAGCCTTCCTCGATAAATGAACTCTCCCACACAAAAATATTTTTTTAATTTGAATCAGTAGTTCTTGAGATTAGCACGTTCAACCAAACTCTTTGTGATGAATAACAGCTTTATAATGTTAGTATAGATAATTATCGAATCAGTTATTAGGTACTTATAATTATTCCTGTTTGTTTATACCTAGTGGAATAATTTGCCATTCACCGCTGTTTGAGCCTTTGGGAGCCCAATGGAAACTACACTTGATGATGTCAAACTCGTATATTCCAAAAACTGCAGCTACAGTATGTTGTTCTTGTCGCGGTACACATGAGAGTGACAATTAATAAACGTAAGTTATATGAAATGAACACATGCGCCTACACAATTACGGGAGCAATATCTTCACGGTGCAGATAGGCGCATACAAACGCTAATACGAGTATAATGAATTATTTCATTCGCTTAAAATATTTCTAAAAGCGTTATAAACTTACCCAAGGTTTATGTCTTTATATAACCTGTTTAGTATGTACCTACGTTCGTTTAGGTGAGTGTCTTTCTTTATTCCCATGTTCTCACCAATAACAAATGGGTGAATATCAGAAAAGTGCATTTTCAGGTTCTCATTTTTCACGAAAACTAAAGAAAAAATATCACCACCAAAATTGAAAAAAAATGCACGTTTCTAATATTCACCCAAATTGCAATAATTTGTTTACCGAGTTTACATTAATTATACAATAAAAATTAAAAGTACCAACTAGGTACATACAGTTCTATACAACCAATGTTCTGACGTAACAAATAAATGATATAGGAACGTGGAATAGTTACCTAAATAACATTATAAATAAGAAACATGTCGTAAACACACCCATAAAATGTAACAAAGGAAAAGAATCATAAAATCCTTACTTAATTATATTCCATCTCAAATTGGGTTATCGAATCAGTGATATAATATCCTAAATAAAGATTAATGATATACTAACATCTAGGGTATATAAATATTATGATGGCGTTTATTGCCAATAGACAGAGCCAGCCCTTTGTCAACCGTTTCACATACCTATACAAAGACAAGTGAATAAAAGAAAAACAAAAAATGTGTGTGTCAGCTCCGACTGCGACGCCCAACTGGAGTTTACTTCTTACGAACGATTATAAAATATATAGATTAGTAAATGAAAATAAATGAACGCTTTTTATATTACTGAAAGCATGCTTCGTACATTTATTTACATTAATTATATAATTTATATTCATCAAAATACATGGTCATGAAAACATAAACAAGATAAGTTGCGCACGAACATAACGCGTAACATAACGGAGAAAGTTTGATTTTATTCCCCACAAATTTTCAAACCCCGAGCTTATACAACGTTATTCTTTGTTTATACAAAAACCGATACACATGTGTTGGGGTTTTATCTTATTTTTACAATCAGAATCTTTTATTCATGACATTATATTTTATTATTTTAAATATCTTGTTTTTCTTTTTATCCGATGGAGAACCATAGACAAGTGTTGTGGCCAGTACTCACACTCCTCTTCACGGCACTTGTGATTAGGACAGTCCCAGGCTGCTCCGCAACTTCATTAACCGCGGACCAGCTAAAGCCTTGGTTAGCAGGTCTGCCTCCATGTCTTCGGTTCGCAGATACTTGACGTCGATTGCTCTTTCTTGGATGCAGTTCCTAATGAAGTGCATTTTCAAATCTATATGTTTTGACTTCGACGTCACCATTGAGTTTTTGCTCAATTTGAGGGCTGCTTGATTGTCTGTTAAGACGACAACTCGTTCGTAGTCAGCTCCTAAATCTTTGAACAGATTTTTCAAATGTATCGCCTCCTTTGCAGCTTCGGTTAAAGCGACGTATTCCGCTTCTGCTGTCGAAAGGGCGACGCTCCAGTACTCACAACATGTCAAATAATTTCGTCCAAACAATCTACATAAAAAATTTCAAAGGTGTATCTTGAAAACTCAAAAAGTTACAAGCTTGCTGAGTTGCTCCGTTGTCCCCGCATAAACATGGTCACCGAGCGTGTGGCATGCGTCTGACGCGTCAATGTAACGCGCCCGCCGCGGTTAACTGTCAACCGTCTTGGCGTGTTTAAAAATATTAATTACTATTATTTACAATAATGAATTTCAGGATTTTTTACCGTTGGAATGCGATTCACACCTCGATTAACGGCGGTTGGAGGCTGGAACTGCCCGTAGTCCCTTATGCGTTGTATGGAAAGCATGGTGTTCCACGACACTCTTACACCGAATTGCTCATCATATCGTCGCACTGCCATGGAAACATTATCACCGCACACCGCTAACGTTTGCACCATTTCTGTGTATGCACATTACTATACCGAAACTCATTATCCAATTCTTTTAGGACACAATAATTTTATTATGAGAGACGCTTGAAGCAGAACGCCAGGCTTGACAATCTTAACATTGACAACCGAGTAACAGCTTATGTATAAGTTAACAAAATTAAGATTGTTAGTAATAGTTCTCCCATTCCATACGTTTACGTAAAATCTTATTTTATTGTTATTATAACCCAACAAAGTTGAAACTATCCACCAAGACTTAAAATGGCCGGTAATAACGATGTTTTGATTTGGTGTCCAACTTGTAACATTTTTTAAATATGTTTAGGACAAAATATAACATGGTGTAAAAATTATTGCGATCGATTCAGTTACTGATTCTGAACAAACTACTCTCAGGTTTCGTATATACTAAGAATAATGCTGTTTATATGAAAATCGATTCTTATCGAGTAGTAACTCCAAAATAATTTTATAATGCCTCAGACACTTAATGGGAAATTCTATTTACATACTTCATGGTAGATTTAGAAAACCCAGTAAAACACGATTAATGATTTGGCAAAACGAGAGTTACTTGTTTATTTATGTTTGTGTTTATATGTTTTTATCTGTTTCCGTTCCGTGTTGCGTATCCGTTTCGGCCTCTACATCCGTTTCCGTCTGTTTTTGCTGCCAACCTTGCGACTAGAATGTTATGTTTTGGGTTTTATAGAAGTTCATGTCTCATTACTATATTATTATAATATAATAGTACAATCTCGAGTTTTCGTTTGTCATACTATTTTTTGAACGCTCTGTATAAAAGTATTAAAATTATATGAAGTGTACGTTATGTTAACAGTCGGGACCGATTTATATTTTACAGGGTTGCTTGGGAAAAAACAAACAAGATTTGATTGGTTGAAGAATGGGCCCGACTGTTAATCCTATATAGTCCTTTATTCTTTCATCTGAGTATATCCTTTATTATTTCATCTGAGTATATAGTGTAGTTGTTCAGTATTACTTTTAACAACATTCTAAACTACGGGGCTTGTTTCTTCTTTTTTTTTACGCAGTCGGGTTTTTTTTTTATTTAAGAATTTTAAAGCAGCAGTTGATGCAAAAATGTCAGAAAATTTGATTTTCGCAGACCTATGGAAGGGATTACTTTAATTGTCTCAGCTTACGTGGTCCACTAAATTTATCATTGGTTGAGATCCTAACATAGAGTAATTTGAATCGATTAACGGAAACCACTAATAGATTTGAAATTGCTTGTTGAATTCTATCCATACCACGATGTGTCCTTGCGTGATGGCCCATTTTCCAATTCTGTTTGTTAGACAGATAATTTTAATGTTTAAATACCACACACCAGGTGCGAAATTTTTTAATTTAGTATGGTCAATGCTAACGTGTAAAAGTATCGGTTTTCATCTTATTAATAACATCATCATAAGTAATAGCTACCGTTATAAGTACCGGAATACCAATTTATAAGACAACCGGGTGGGACATAAAGTCTTAAAGAATAATGGAGACTCCCAAAGTAGTTACTTAAAGTTTTAATTATTATTTCAGATATTTTATTAGTGAGTCGGATATATTGTTCTGTTGTGCGTATTACCCTCAATCATCCGAACTGCACACTTGAGGGTCACTCTGAAAACCAACGGCCATGTTTTTTCCACGACCATTAGGTATGCTGTGCGAGAACCCTTTTCACCTATTATCTTACATGTAAGTGTTGTATTGTTTTTGGCTAATTTATATAATTGTTGTATAATTTGTTGCTGTAGGTGAAATAAAAATTTAAATTTTTCTTTCTTTCTTTCTTTTTTTCTTTCTTTCTTTCAAAACAGAGGACCCTTTACGTAAGTTGACTGCGTGAACTCGGTCAGTCTATGGGTTACTTACTTACTATAGTATGAGGACCTGTCTGCATTTGTATTGCACTTCATTATGTTCTGTTTACACGTATAAATTTACTTAAAATTTAGTTATGTACTTAACTACTTAATACGTGTAAACCGGACTTTACTCAGGTGAATTTGTGGGAGTTTTTCATGTTTTCAGTGTCTGAGGCTTTTGCTACCATTTCTCATAGCAGTCTATGAAATCGGAAAGTATATATCATACCTACGGATTTATTATAACTTGAGATGAAGTTTAAAATGAATTTTGGTGTTTGATCGAAAAAATGATTGGACGGTATTGGCACTGAAGTCAATTTATATCAGTGAAACACGCTGATCAAATAGGTACGTTAGGATATCAGGTTTCTTTCATTTTAATCTTTAAGGATACTTATTAATAATAAGGATACTTTTGCTTGGTCGCAACTTCTTTTATTAACTGCTATCACCGTCGTTATAATTTTGTTGTTTATATTGGTTTTCTATAGAAATACCATAATTTATCTTTATAAAGGTTTTGCTTATATTTTGGTCAATATGCGTCTATGACTCCCACCAACATTAGCATAAAATGGTAAATAAGTAGTATTAGGCGTTACTTTCAGAAATTCATTGGTATTAAGTTAGTATTAGCCACTTTATACGATATACTTTAAGACATGAGTGGCACCTCCCTCCCTCCCACAACGGCAACATGCACTACAATAAATTAAAAGTATATACCAACATACATACCAGCACCAACACATGTTTCGCCCCGAAACAGAGCATCATCAGGGTAAGTTGACTCTACGATGGTTAGTCGCAAATCGACTTTAGTAGACTAATATTATCTTGGCTTAAAATGGTAAATTGGTGTAAGTGTTTACGGCTGACTAATGTGAGGCTGATCCTTTCTAGCTAGATGTTCTCCGACATATCTCATCGATTGGATATGTTAGATAGTAGATAATCATTGACTCTAAGTACCCAAATAATTCAAGAAATTTTGTTTCCAGCAGTTCTCATACAAAATAAGAATAGTTTTAAAATATAAGACGGAATTCTTGGACAAAATTCAACACAAAATTATAAAATCTACAATGTATGTTACGTATACCTACATACTTGCTCAAATCCGTATAAAACTTTATAGAACGGATGAAATGCTGCGTTGGAGGTTTAGCGCTGAAAAGCTTCCCAGAAATTTAATAAAATGTAGATACTTAAACTATTTTAGACTAAAAATATTTTTTAAACTTTGATATAAAATGGAGAATTCGCTTCTGTATCCCAAACCGTATACGTTCCAAAGCAAAGGATTTCTGTTATAAAGAGTTTTGTGGACATAGTTTACCACGCTAGCCAAGGACGTACCTATGGGTAAACATGTTTGTAAATCTATTGATCGTGCTATGTGAGAGCCTGGTGCCTGATGTAGGTTAGAGTACCTGTGTTACAGGTCACCAGTACCCCCCCGCGGCTCGATTACATATATAGTACAAGCTAGACGTAAACTGATTGCAAGTGGTATTTATAAGAATAAAAATTATAATTAAGAATTATTGCAGACACTATGTGTGTGTGTGTGTGTGTGTGTGTGTGTGTGTGTGTGTGTGCTTGTGTGTGCTTGTGTATGGGTGTGCCTAAGTGTATGTGTGCATGTGTGTGATTAATCTCATGGCAGAATAGAGAAAGATGAGGTGGGAGAAAAAGCAATGGTCATTTTGGGGAGTGTAGTAGATTTTCGGTGTCTTGATAGGAAAGACTCTTAAGAAACGTGGTAACTGTTTGTTTGCAGATATGATAATTTAGGGGATAGATGTTAATTAACGAGTTCAATTTATTATAAAGGAATGTCCCACGGTAGATAAAAAAGTTATGAGATAAGGAAGTGTTGAAGGTCTTAGTTGGACAGACGGTGCCTTTTCTACGTTTGTTTTTTACAAGCTCAGCATCATACTCTAACTGGGAGTGCTTTTTAAGAACCGTGCGTAGTATATATGTTTGTCGTACACTAAGCACTTGCCAGTATTTGTAGAGCTCGGTGGTTGGATACTGGAAGGGTAAACAAGCTGCCGTTTTCAGGATAGCACGTTGCGCTCTCTCAACTTCAAGAAGGTGGGTTTTGGCCACCCCACCCCAGGCTGAGATGCAGTATTCTATTAAGGAGTGGCAGAGAGCATAATAGACCATCCTAAGAATTTCTTGATCGGCAACATGGCGGAGAGACTTGAAGATGTAAATAAGTTTACGTAACCTGCTCACGAGAATGTCAGTATGAGGTTTGAAGCTTAAAGTCTGATCAATGGTTACTCCAAGGTATTTGATGTTGTCGGTTCTTTCGAGGGTTGGGCAAGAGCAAGACTGTCCATTTATACAATTGTGGGCTTTTAATGTTAGGGAGGTTGGAGGTAGGAGGCTAGACTTTGTAGCAAACGTTATAAATTTGGTTTTGGATACGTTAAGTGTTAACAAGTTTTCTTGAAGCCATATTCCCACCGAATCGAAACCTATTTGAGCAGTCTCAAACACCTCGTTCCAGTTTTTACCTTGAAAGAAAAGTGCCGTATCATCTGCGAAAGTAAAGATTTTCCCTTCATGGAGTTTGTAAATCTATATTATTATTATAAAGAGAAAAGATTTGATTGTTTGTTTGCATTGAATAGGCTCCGAAACTACTGAACCGATTTGAAAAATTATTTCACTGTTGGGAAGCTACAGTATTATCGGGCGACATAGGCTATATTATATTTAAAAAAAAATAGGGATCCTTAATAAAACTCCAATAATGTAACCCAAGGTGAAAAAAATAAGAAAACCGAAGCAAAGCGAGGGCGGTTACTCGTAAGGTAATAAATAGTAACGCTAAAAAATCATAGCCCTAAATTAGAATTCCCTGTGTTGTGGGTGCCATGGACAACACACGAAGGACACCCCACTCACCCACACCCAGACCGACAACAGAAATTCAAACTCATCGTTCAAACCGCCTCGCTGAGAAACGAGCTATCCTTGATGCGGCGGGGCGGCGCGGTGGTCCGTCATGGTAACATTGGTAACAACAATGATATTAAAAAAATATATAAATACGATATGCCCTTACAAATCAACCAAAAAATCTGTTCTGAAAGGAGCTACAACACACACGCACGTTTATCTTTTCTTTCACTACGCCAATCACATTGGTATATTACACGAAGGCATTTTAACGCTGCATGTCAAATGTCAAGCACTTCTGACAACAACAAAAGCATGCGTATCGTCTTGTATTGACAGAGCGACTACGTCGACTACGTCTGTCTGTCTGTTTGTTCCGGCTAATCTCTGAAATGGCTGGACCAATTTTGACGGGACTTTCACTGGCAGATAGTTGATTTAACAAGGAGTAACTTAGGCTACTTTTATTTTAGAAAAGAAAAATAGTTTGTTAGGCGATACGAAGTTCGCCGGGTTAGCTAGTAAGTCCTAAAATTTTCTAGCAAATACTAGATACGTGTATTATTCAAAATATGACAAAGAACAAGCGAAACATAATTATTTATTCATGGAATTATTGCAGTGGAAACAAGAGATGAAATTTTCATCCGTCGACAATATTAGATAATTATACTGCTGTACCCAAAACTATCCACATTGAAGTCCATATTGCGGCAATGTTAAAATATTTTACTTGCAAAATAGATGTTAGGTATTTTGCGTGTGTGATCCTACTAATATTTTTCCGTGTACTTTTATCGTTTAAAATAGATAATCTCAACATAATCTGGCATCTATAGATGGTTGTATTTGTAATTTATCTCACTCACAGTCATTTATTATGCGTATTGCGAAGGGTTTGAATAAATTCGGAGGGCACGTAACGTCGTCGGTTCCGGTTGTTATCATTGGAAAGCAGTCGTAAACCATCTCGTAGGCCTATGGGAGATATAAAATCTTCCCGCACTTGTATTGTATTTAACCCCCTGAATTAGCCCTTAAACAAATCTGTACTAGAGCAGCGTCAAATATGCTCTAGGCCTCAATTTATGAGCGGTGACCCATGCGCTGCAATGGGCATTTAATGACTCGAAGCCAACACAGCTGTAATGTAACATGACTTAATTTCATAAACGATTGCATCTCTTTACCAATGATATTTAAAAAATATAGATACGTTATGCCCTTACAGATCAACCAAAAAATCTGTTACGAAAAGAGCTACAACACACACACGTTTATCTTTTGTTTCACTACACCAATCACATTGGTATAATACACGAAGTCATTTTAACGCTGTATGTCAAATTTCAAGCACTTCTGACAGCAACAAAAGCGTGCGTATCGTCTTGTATTGACAGAGCGACTACGAGCAGAACGGTCAATTGCCTGTTCTTACGCTTTTCATCGTCGGTGCGGTAGTGATATATCTACCTCTTTTTTTAGATTATAATATCATTGCTCTTTACCATTAACTAGGCTGTCTTTGCCGGCTATTATAAAAAACCTGACAGTTTAACTGGCTAAAATATCAGAGCTTTAGCAGCATAAAATAGCCCAAAAAATGGATATTACGAAGCAATTTGTGGTCTTAAATACCGAATTGGTGCCAAATGACCGCTTAAACCATGATAAGTAATATGGTTTTATGTGAGAGTTGTCACTGTATTGTAGTTTAATGATATCAACCAAAATGTATCCTTAAGTTAAGTTAGGTTACGTGGTGATCCTATTGTGAAGGGATCTCTATCTATCCGTAATTACGAAGAACTTTATAAATACATCTGGACGGTTCGATCGGATCGGAAATCTTCGACGAGTTACCTGAAGACAGATCGCATGACATAAGATGAATATCTGCGCCCTATCATTAGTCCAAGTTAAACAGCAACATCCTACGAGCGCCGATTTTAAAAGAATAGCGATAAATAGGTATATACCTCGTATTAGTCAGAACCGTATTAGAGGCGTTTCTGCATCCATATGCTTACCGGATAAAAAATGTTTTATATCAAATATCTTGTGTAAGGAAAACTTTTCGCGAATGGGTTGCCTAAAAAATATGTTCAAGGCTATAATTAATCTACATGCAGGATGGTGATCTTATATATTATACAAATTTTCCAGTAACTCATTTTTCTTGGTCTTCCTTTAATTTAAGATACTATGTTGCTTAAAAGAAATTGATCCTTGTGAATGACCCTTTCGATTGGTATCATAAAATACATGGTGTATTTTTTCACATTTTGCAGGTTCGATTCATGGCTAAATCAGGTAATTTATCAAAAATCTTTGAATGCAGTTTTACTTATTCGTGAAACAAAGGAATGTTTCCTTTCAGTAAAATTTGTCATTTAATATTCAGGGTACTTTTCCTCCAACCACATTTTTTTCAACCCTGTATAAATATAGTCTTCAACATATTTTTTAGGCAACTCATTCGCAATACTTTTCTTTACATATTTTTATGATATTTGATATAAAACAATTTTCATCCGGTATGCAGATGGGTGCAAAAACGCCTCTAATACGGCTACAATATAATTGTTGTGGGTATAGTATTATATCCGAAGGTTTAATTCATGCTCTATTCCATTTGCCGACTCTGTATCCCAATAGTCCTTACCTACAGCATGGGTAATTTGCTTAATGTTTAGAAAACAAACGGGAAAGGTAAATCCAAAGGTAAACTCCGCAATGTTAGATTTACCCAAGACTAGTAGAATACTAATGACGTTACAAACCTGTCTGATGTTTTCTGTAAAATATAATTAAAGAGACATTCTTGGGCCTTGGGCACAAACGCGAAGTTTTAATTAAAATTTATCTGAAAGACGACATGAGTTTTCTGTATGTAGGTAGGTTTTATAAGAACTGTAAAAGTTTCGGATATTTAAAGAAGAAATATAAATATGAATAATTATATTTATCTGTCATAAAATGTCTGCTCGTTGTTTCGCTACATGTTGGTTCGCTACATAGGAAGAGTACACAAGGAAACCATGATTGTCTACATACATTACCCATATTACCAAAATATCAGCAAGCCTAACTTAACTTAACTAATTTTGCAATCCCAAATAAATGGAAAAAAAAATGTTTTCTTTAATTCAGCTCCTTAAAACTTATCGCTGGTATTATTTCTTCTTCCCCAAACGGCCCCACGCGGCCACGTAAAGTCAGCGGCTTGAGAGAGGTTTAAACTTTAAGCACACGTAGTCTCCGAGACTCTTCACTTAATCCTTATTATCGGCAATTGAAACAACGTCCAAGTTATTTCAGCTCGCCTACGTTATTGTCTAAACGTAATCTCTTGTTCTGTGATGGTCTGTGCGTTATATTTAGTACTATTAACGAGGCGTGCTACAAAGTTGAGTAGAAAATAGAACTGTTCTTAAGTTTTATAGCAACAGGACAAGATAAACAGAAAACAATTCTTACATGCTTGTATAAAAGTGTTAATATCAGAAGACCGCAGGTTTGTTGGCAAAATTTTCTATCTCTGTATTTATTTTGATGCGAAATTGTATGTAACTTATACCTAACTATCGCAAGCAATACAACACTGCTTTAGAAATCGCAATGCTGTTTTTAAGTTTGGCTCCACACCGACTAAATTAACAATTCCTAATTTCTTCAAGTCCAAAAAGGCGTTAATTTCATCCTTTGAAACAGCAGCCGAAAGAATCTTTGCAGCTGATGAGAAATGACAATAATTATTGCAGATTTACCTAACAAAGAGTCTTTCCACTTATTTTAATGGAATGATCTGATTAAGGGCGAAAGCATCATGCTTGAATAATGACATCTACATCTCAAAGGCTTGGATATAAAGGTATTTATGCCGAACAATAACAAGCTTTATAAATTAAGAATGCTTTTAAAGAAATGTGAACAGTTTTTGCAGGTAGATCCTTAGCTTTTTTGATATCTGTTCGAAAAACCACTACCATATCATACCTATCATATAGAAAGATGTTCAATACAATACGGCTGTATGTATGAAGATGTATGAGGTACTTTATTGTTAGAGTGAGCTAATAACAGGATATAGCTACAGTACTGTAATACACAACACAATAATACCTATGACCCGAGTACAAATATTTATCTTTCACATAAATATCTGCCCCGACCGGGAATCGAACCCGGGACACCTCGCTTCGCAGGTACGGTCGCTTCCAACTAGGCTAAAGGATCGTCCAGTATTAGAATCGTAGAATAAAATATTGAAAAACATTTTGTTTTCAGGGTAGGTACCTCCCCTACAGATAAAATGAGGATAATTTTTTTATGCGTCGCGTACCCTATAGTATAGGGTATCGTTGAAAAGGTATTTTAAAAAAAGTATGGGTTTTCTAAGACCATTTTTGGAATTAGGGGTCCGTTTGCGAAATATTTGGCTTCAAATTTCTAATTTTGGTTAGGGTCATGTGTCCAACCTGCCGGCTACGGGCTAAGCGGTTGAAGTTGGAGAAGTGAAAAAATTCTCAAAAATAGCTTATGTGATAAATTTACAAGAAAAACTATTGCGGCTATGTTAGTATAAGTAGTTAAAAACTAATAGTCGATAAACTTACTATTTCGAAACCCTACATTGCGCATGGCCTGACACGCACTTATTTTTGTAAGAATTATTGCAAATAGATTTTATTAAATTTATTTTTATTATTGAAATATTTCAGGGTAGTCTATTGACTTTTAGAGAACTGTACCCCTTAGTTAAAATGGCGTTACTCTGAGAGTATTCAGTTGTAAAAATAAAGCCTTTCAGAGGTTTTTACCAAAAAAATTTTACAAACCAAACCGATATGACCTGTACTTTAATGTAATTTGTTGATAGTATTGTCCAAATAAACAAGAGACGGCGGGCGGTCATTTCGCAGTGGGGCCACTTGTACATATAATATACCCACAAATTGTTTGAAACTGATCCTTTTTCGTTATTAAATGGAACAAATCCTTTTATGACCCCAAAAACCAGCTAGCATCATAACTTCATGTATCTACAAAATAGTGATGTGAGATTTCGGATATGAATACAACAATGAGATGTCGATAGCTGGTAGTTGTCAAGAGAAGAGAAGTAGGAGACTCTATCCATCCTTGATTTCGCACCAACATCCCTTGAGCTGGCAGATGCCAAGAGAGGGTGAGTAAGAGACTTTACCCATCTTAGGGGCCGTCCATTAATCACGTGACCTTTTTTTAGCATTTTTTTAACCCCCCCTCCCCCTTGGTGATATGTAGTGAGGTTTAAGAGTACCCCCCCCCTCCCCCAACATCACGTGTATTTTTAGTACCTACAAAGAATCTTAAATTTTTTAGAATATTATCTTTAAATACAGGTATAAACTATAATCTTATTTTATTCTGAAATTAAGGACCATGATAAAAATGTCTAGACTAGGTTGCAAGTTGTTTTTGATTGCCATAAAAATAATAATAAACGAAGGGTGTAATCATGCAAAAATCATGTATTGTATTATTACAAGAACATATTGTATTAGTACATGAACATATTTATTGTGTATTGTCCTCGGACTACGGATTAGCAAGACATTCTTCAATACTAATAACTGGATAAGCATCTTGCAGTACTTTTATAATACTGAGTACTTCTATCTCTCAAGAAAGTGATATGAAATTGAGTGCCGATGACCTTTTTTTTAAAGCTAGTAATGTTGTCCTCGTAAGTACTCGATACTGAGTAGTATCGATACTTTAGGGCCGATACTTTTTGGGTATCGATACCTTACCCTCGATACCGCACGAGTACCCGGTATAGATACCAGAGGCCGATACATCGAACCCTAGCGAAGTGGCGACTGCATGTCAAGCCGGCCAGTCGGTGGCGGCGCGTGAGGCCTTCGTTCGTTGCCTGGCAACGGCAAGTCAAAGTCACACTACACGCTGCTTTTGTATTTAAAAATCGCGCGTTTGACGAAAAAATAAATACACGTGATATCTTACTACACCCCCCCTCCCCCTTGTGCTATTTTCGTGATTTTTGTCAAACCCCTCCCCCCCCTTTCAAGCCTCACGTGATTAATGGACGGCCCCTTAAGAGGTGCTATCCATCCTTGATTTCGCACCAAACTCTCGTGAGCTTTCAGTTACCTTTTGGTCTTTTGAGGGGGTCTATAGCCATCCTAAGATTCTCTATCCATCCTAAGAGACTATCTATCCTTCATTTCGCACCAACCTCCCCTACACGGGGTTCACTCTTCTGAACAGTGCACGAGGCTATGGCGTAAGGTCTCACTAAATGGATTTAATATGTCTGGTCACCTTCTTTCTCGACTCAAAAAACTTTTTGTGTTCCAATTGCCACAGAGCCAGTTATAAACAAATCTGTAGACCTGGGATCACGTCGATATTGACTTTGGTGTTTGTGTCAAAGGGTGGCGATGACTTCTTACGATGAAGGGGCCCGATATTTTATTAATTTCGAATGAAGATTCTGTTGTTTGTTTCTTGACTCCTGTGATTTCGGTCATATCATTGAAATAAAATTGTTTACTAGTTTGTCCTTTGTATTTAAGAACTACGTCTAGGATTTTAGTATACTTAGTTTCGGATATTTTTTATTGGGAATAACCGATGCTTTCGGTTAAGTCACGAATTTCCAAACCATCCCTAATAAAGGCCATACACGGTGACCTTTAGCGTAGCGGTTGCTGTGAACGAAGTTATGTCACCGATAAAACATAAATGGGGCGTGAAATAGAGAAGGGGCTACCAATCTGAATATATCTTCGGTACTCGACCTGAACGAAAACATTTTGTCCTAAATACAGGGTATTGACGTATTTGACGTGTTTGCTCTGGGTTTTTTGCTTCTCATTTTCATTAAATTTGTGATTGTTAATGCTGGGAACGAGTCTGTAGATCACGACCCGCGTGGCGCAATGGTCACCAAGCCAGACTGGCATACCAAGGGTCCTGGGTTCGATTACCAGCGAATGGAAAATTTTAATGATAACTTTACATACAACATCATTGGATAACTTTGAATTTCTGTTTTCGGTGTGGGTGTGTGTATTCTCTTGACTTGTATTTGTGTGTTATCTGTGGTAACCACAATACAGTGAATTCTAGTGTGGGGCTGAGTGTTTAGAGTTTATTTATTATTATTATTATTTCTATGTCTTAAAGTATATACCATCATACATGTTAAACGCGGATTGTTGCAAAGTAGACTAATACTAACTTAATATAAACAAATCGGTTTAGCATGTATTTTATTATTCTCTTGAGGTGTTTGTTCATTTAACAACGATTAGCAGGCGAAATGAAGTACAGTCACGTTTTAGGCCTCGTATGAATCTCACAAATTACTTGAAATTACTACAGTTTCGAAAATTTGGCACATTAGAAGAGAAATACTGTAATCATACGTGTGTCGTGCGAGTGCCTGTGTGACGTAAATATTACCTAATATCGAGGTATAAGCCAGTATGCCAGTCAAATGCACAAAAGACGCATTTTCATAGTTCTTTTAAAATCTACAAATAAAATAGAATTCATACTTGAAAATGAATAATCCCTTGCTCACTAATTGCATTAAAATTAAATATTCTAAGTTATTTTTGACAGACGACAGAGTGACGACCCTGTAGCCTAGTTGGTAGCGACCCTGCCTGCGAAGCGAGGGGTCCCGGGTTCGATTCCCGGCCGCGGCAGATATTTATGTGACAGATAAATATTTGTACTCGGGTCATGGGTGTTAATGTGATGAGTGTTATATGTGTCGTCCATGCCACCCGCGACACAGATGAGAACCTACTGCGGGGGTATGAAGTGTGTTAGCGTTTATTTTTTACAAAATATTTGGCTAACAAACTAATTAGCAAGTAAAGCTGTCGTTAAGCCATGTCGGCGGTTGGCCACTAACGCCTCCACCAATCCGCACTGGAGCAGCGTGGTGGAGTATGCTCTAGAGTCTAGACCTTCTCAAGAGGAAAGACCCGTGCTCAGTAGTAGGCCATTAATGGGTTGAAGCCAAGCTTAACTAATTAATAGTCCACTGCTAGACCATATGACCAGTAAAAATTCCTACTACCTTAGCCCGCCGTGACATTCATGTAGAAACCGTGAATACCCGCGTTATGGTGAAATGAAAAACTACACATCATTATAATAATGAAAATTACATTCCTTGTCTAAGTAGAGTAATCAAAGACAAGCTTTGTTTTAGCTAGACAGTAATAAATGGACAATTAACCAGTTTCATTCCTTTCTCTACGTAGTACCAATTAGGCACATAAAACTAAGTATTTATGATAAATACTCTTTTCATAAGCATTTGATTGTCTAAAGATTGTTGATGAGTCTAAGGCCATGCTAAGGCCCTTAATAATAAATCGATCTTCGCTTAAGAGCGCGGTCTTAGATCACAAATGTAATTTTTACATGTTATTTGACATATTTCAGCATATCAAACCGAATCTTAAGATCGCAGAGATCTAAAGATTGATTTATTTATTCAAGTCTTACAGGTACAGTGACGACCCGTGTGGCGCAATGGTTACCATGCCGGATCGCCGCACCAAGGGTCCTGGGTTCGATTCCCAGCGAGGCGGAAATTTGAATGATGAATTTGAATTTCTGTTCTCGGTCTGGGTATGAATGTCCTTGTCTAGTGTGTTGTCCATGGCACCCACGACACAGGGAATCCTAGTGTGGGGCTATGAGTGTGTGGCGTTATTTATTTATTATTTAATTATGTATTCTGCAGTCTAACTTTCTACCTCGCCTACTTTTCTCTTGTTTCAAACTGCTAAAATACATATATATGTACATAGGAACTCATGGGGTTATGATATTTTTTCCGTATCACCAAGCATAAATAAAGCGCTGGTCCAGTATTTTGAACCGACTTCAAAAAAGGAGGAGGTATTCAATTCAATTCGACTGTATTCTGTTCTGTGACTGTGTTCTGAGGTAACAAACATAAAAAATGTTAAAAAAACATTTGTTACCTCAGAACTTTCGAGTGGATGAACAGATTTAGATGATTCTATTTTTGATCGAAAGCTGGTCTTTTCATGTGGTCCCACTTAAATTTGAGCGAGACCTAACTAGTACTTTTATGTTATTTTGAAGTCGGTTATTTTTTGTTAGTAAAATTTAGATTATTGTTTGTTTTTTTAGTTTTCTAACTATGAGTCATGTTTTCAATATTTCGTTGTTGGGTTGGAAAGGTATTCCAAAGAAGTGACCACTTTCAATCATGTTTTGTTTGCTCATTTTCCGTTTCTTATTAGGGGAAAGTCGGTAATATTGGACCGCTCTCTAATTTGGACCACCTTCAAAAATTGGTGTAGTAGTTATTTTATTTATAAAATGACTACACCAAAAGATGCTCATCTAACTCCATTGCACGTTGGCCATTTTGAATCCGGCATTAAATGAGACGATTTTTTTTTATTTGCAAAAAACTATTTGTAATGTTTTCAATGTTATTTTTGAGTGGTTGTGCTAAGGGCATAGTTATATGAAAGGTATGTTTTTATTTTCTTAAATTTTGTTTGTATTTTCGTTATTTACATGCAATCAACTGGTGATGAACGTTTGTCGACTTTAAGAGATTATGTTTTGGTTAAGTGTGTTTTCTTGCAAAATTGTATGGTTCGTTAAAATGGACCACACGAAGTTTGATAAAATGGACCGGTCCAATTTACCTAACTAGTTTATCTATTAAATGCTAGCAATCCCCAAGAGTCTGTGCTATCTCCTACGCTTTTCATTCTGCATACCAATGACATGTTGCAGCATAAGAGTGGTATCCATTGCTATGCAGATGACAGACAGTACAGGGAATGCCTACTACACAGCCCTCGCTAATGCCTCTCAGATGCATGTGTGCGGATAGCACAATCTAATTTGTATCTATTGTTGAGAAGTCTCTGGAGTAAGTCCGTAATGTGGTCAACTTAATTTGGTCGAGTTCAACCCCGCGAAGCGCTCGTAGCCCGGCGGCTTGCGGCGATCCTTTGTGATCGACAAAGTTAAGCAACAGTGGGCGCAGTCGGTAGTTGGATGGGTGACCGCTAGTGGCAAAAATTTCTTGAGCATTTCCATGCTTTGGAGGGCACGTGAAGCCGTCGGTCCCGGTTGTTATCATAAGATGTTATCAGAAGTCGTTAAGCCATGTCAGAGGCCCTTGGGCGGTTTGAAAACTTCCGACGCTCGGGTTGGTCACTAAGACCTCCACCAATCCGCACTGGAGCAGCGCGGTGGAGTATGCTCTAGGCCTCCTGAAGAGGAGAGACCCGTGCCCAATAGTGGGCCGCCAAGGTACCACACTCACTGTAAGTAAAAGTGTTGGGATTCTGGGAGTTGACACCTCGAGTGATGTGGGACGACGGCGTCATTTAGAAGGCAAGGCTAAGCTGGCCTCCAAGAAGCTTGGTGTCCTGAATACTTAACTGCAAGACACTCATGCTTTACAAAGCTCAGTTCAGGCCTCACATGTCGAGTACTGTTCTCACCTCTGGGCAGGGGCGCGACAATGCCAGCTAAACCTATTTGACACCATACAGAAACGCGCGATCCAAGTTGTTAACGACCCACGAGTCTCTCACAGGTTAGAATATCTGAGTTTCAGAAGATATATCGGTTCTCTCTGCGTGTTCTACCTACCGCCTTTCCGACGGTGAGTGATGCGAGGAATTTTTAAACTTGATGCCTACTTCACCTTTTCATTATTTCACTACTCCCCGAAGGTTGAAATTTCATCCACACCGATTTGACTTGTGGAGAACCTCTACTTTCCGATTCTCACGATATTTTTTGTTACGCACGTGCAAACTGCGGAATGAGCTTCCTTCGGAGGTATTCTCAGAATGCTATGACATGGGGTTCTTCAAAAAAGGTGTAAAAAGAGTTCTCCTTCAGGGCCGGCGATGCATTGGCGATTCCTCTGGTGTTACTCATGTCCATAGGCAACACGACGGGGAACACTTACCATCTGCTTTTTCGTCAACCCTTCAGGCAATAGACATGCAACGTACAATCCACAATTATAAAAAAAAAATGTAGTTTTACGTTACTTTTATGCTGAAGTCCAATTTAACAAGCCCATGGTCCAATTAATCGAACTGGTTGGGTAATTTGGACCTAAGACACGATCTCGCATTTTGTTGAATTTTTAGAAATATATAAATGCCTAGTTGATTATTATTTAATTAACATAAAACCAATTAAATTTTGTTTCATTCCATGTAAAAACATTCCTTAAAATACTTAAAAATATGTGCAATATATGCAGTTGAAAAAAAGTGGTCCAACTTAACCGACCTTCCCCTATAACGTAAATTACTTAATATATAATTATACCTACCAACTTAAAAAAAGATAAAATCATTTTGTGTATGTGCTGAAATGTAAGGTAACCGCTGAAGAAATTTCTTGTATAGAGCTTTCCTGGGGCACAGCTCTTACGTTATAACTGGGGGCTATAATGAAGTTTAAAACAAGCTATCATAAGTAAATGCGTACTGAGTATATAAAATTTCAAAAGTGTGAGTTTCTTCATCTGGAGCAAATTCTTATCATAAAATGCATATTATTCAAGGAGTAAGTAAAATTTTAACTTCGGATAAAATGAAGTAGTTAACGACCCGCGTGCCATGATGATATACCAGGCTGCTGTTCGAAAGGTCCAGGGTTCGATTCCCTGCGAGGCAGAAATTTCAGTTATGAGTCCTCGGTCTGGGTATGTGTGTTCTTGTCTCTGTATGTTGTCCATGGTACTCATGACACAGGGAATCCTTGTGTAGGACTACGAGTGTAAGTAAAGAAGTTCTTATTCAGCTTGCAAATTTAACCCATACGTACTAACTAACAAGTCAAGTTAAATAAAATCTTAACCGACCTACAACAGACTTATAATATTGTGTGTTGATGTTATTCCAGTCATTAAACAAGCTACAATAAAGTTCAGTTAGAGGAGCCCCGGCGTCTTATACATTATTACTCATTACCAGATTAAGCTTCAATAGAAGAGACTCGGCAACTTATATTTTTTGCTCTGGCTAGCTTCAAAAATAACTGATTCATAGTGAAAGCTTTTTAAACGCTTACACACTCACACTCCCGCAGTTACCTGTCGCGGGTGGCATGGACGACAGATATAACACATCACAATAACACCCATGACCCGAGTACGAATATTTATCTGTCACATAAATATCTGCCCCGGACGGGAATCGAACCCGGGACCCCTCGATTTGCAGGCAGCGTCGCTACCAACTATGCTACAGAGTCCACGAAATTTTATTTCAATAATTTAATACTTAGCAACAATCCTATAAGTACTGATTGAGACGGGGATTTTAAGCTTAGGTATAGACTATTTAAGTACTATTTTAAGTAATACTTATTTAGTAACAAACTTACAAAATATATTCAAGAAATCGTACAAATCATTTTATTTAATTTCAGTCTAATTCGTTTCAAGAAACAAATCTTACTTATCAAGTTCACTTTTGTTTAAATACTCAAAGCTACAAAGGCTTTATGATTGACCAACCTTAAATACCAATAGAAGACTAACTAACAATAAGTGCTTGGGGAACTATTGTACTTTACGCCATTATTTTATTTTAGTAAATACCGGTTCAATAACAAGAATGAGAAGAGTGACAGAGTTACGCTTTTGTCTATAGCTACCAGGCCTGGCGCGATGGATGGCGCACTCCGCACTTTTGTACGATGTTACGAGTAAATAAGTCTGTTACAAGTAAAGAGATTTCTGATTCTTTACAGAGTACATGGTAACAAAGACCAGAGTGTATCGAAGAGGCAGCGTGGGTTATTCACACTAAATCCTTCGGAATGGCTTTAAAATTAGACATAAAACTTAGGCGCCTTACAAAGGACATAAAAGTCATAAATTAAAAAAAAATCACCATGTTGGCTTATAAATTAAAAGGTAAATGGAATTCATTTCAATTATATGACGTTCTTTTCAGGACGTATTGATAATACCTTAATTATTAGACATGTATTACGATTTTTACGTTGTTAGGTTTAAGTTTTTAATCATAAAATCTCGTTATAAATTAGATCTCGTCTACATTTCTACCTGAGGGCAAACAAAGATACAGCATGAAGTCAGCCTGAATAGTATCATTAATAATTCACTGTTGCACGAAGGAAACTTCCATCCAACATAATATCCGTGTAGCGTAAACTAGAAAGGATTTAACAGCCTTCTCATAAAACAGCTTGGCCAGTAAAATATAATTTAAAGTTACAGGGGAGGTTATTAACGCGAGTTTAATTTATCCAGATAGTAGCTAGTGCTGACGTCAGCGCGTTAAGTTCAACATCAATTTATTGTATCGCAATAAATTTGAACGTGTTTTAATGAAACGCTCGTCTGTTTTATTTCTTACTTATTTGGCGTAACTAGGACTTAAAGATGACTATAATTTATTACCAATTTGTTTATTTATTTATTTAACACTTTATTGTTTGTACACCAAAACATAATATACATAAAGAGCACAAGGATGGAACACAAAACAATAGGCGACCTTATCGCTTTAAAGCGATTTCTTCCAGGCAACCCAGAAGTTAAATCAGCAAGAACAGAAAATGGGTAACAGGCGTACTACATAATGTAAAACAATCATATAAGAAATTAATAGAAGAGAAGAAAGATAAAGAGAAAAGAAAGTATTTTCAAATGACAACACACTAATAAAAGAGCAGTGACAAAGATAATGTATAGCCAAGAAAAGGAAAAAGGAAAGGAAGAAGACAAATTAGGAAAGAAGATAGTGTTCTTTAAGCAGTCTTTTAAAAGACACTATGTTTTCTGCTTTTCTTATTGGTAGAGGTAAAGAGTTCCAAAGTCGTATAGCAGTCGGAGTGAAGGATTTATGAAGCTTGCTTGCTGTCTACGGCGCGGCGGCGCTTCATTTGACGAACATAAACATAACCATGACGATGCCGCTCCGTGGACAGATTTCGTTCTTTACTGTGCTTGCATCTTGCGCCCTATATGTATAGGGTGCTTTGTCATGGAGGAGAAGAAAAGCCGTAAAGAAACTCTAGAAACTCAGAACATCTTTTAAAAATAAAACTTATATTTACATCCTTATCATTTAAATATTCATATAGTATGTTATAATAACCCTTGAATTTTTACACGTTTCTTAAAAGATTCCACCGGCAAATCACGTATTTGCTTTGGGACTTTATTATAGAATTTTACACCGAGCCCCATAAAAGAACGCTGTACTTTAGAAAGGCGGTACGAAGAGGTTGCCAATTGATGCATTGATTGAACTACAGGATCAATTATTATAATTCCTTGAATACATGCTTTTCTATAGGTCTCCGTTGTCAGATCTCTTATTTATGTATGTTCATGCACACACAGAAAGAATCCTATTACCTTAGCAAATAGTACTGAACACACCTCGAGTTTATTCACGTGATACTTAAATCCAGTGGGATTTATCATGTTTGTGTTATTGTGTTGTGAAATGTCACAACACGTGATAACACATTTCAATTTTCAAGTTCAAGTCAAAGTAAAACTCATTATTTCATGTATAATTTTCTAATGAACTTTAATAATATTTTGTTGTACGACCCCTCGTGACCTTTTATTCACCCGTTTATCATAAATTAAGAAGAAAAAATATTCTGCGGCACCCATCGGTAGTGAATTAGGTACTATTTATTCATAACAAACAAAACCCATGTAAATCGAGAAAAAAATATGATCCAGATTTGATATTATGTAACTATGAGTAAAATAACTAGCATAAAAAGTATGAAACAATAATCATGATATTTTTTTTACACGAATAAGTTAATGCTTGACCACAATTCCACCTGATGGTAAGTGTAGATGTGGTCCAAGATTTAATTAAGAATTAAATTCCGTCTTGGTTTCCGTTTTGGTTCCTGAGGATCGTGGTCACTGGGAACCGTTAAATGGACAATCTGTCTCCATCGGTTCCAGTCTGAAGTAGCCCTCACCGCATGATAGAATTTGGATGAGATGGTTTCCTTTACTTAGTCAGACCATCATGTTGGCGACAGGCCACGTTATCTTTTGCCTTCAGTATTACCAAAAATGACCAGTTTTTCTAGGTTACCATCCCCCCTTCACAATATAATAAGGTATACCTAATAAATAATAGACAACAATAAAATCCTCTTTATTGTATACCAAAATTATATTTGGATACCTATAGGTAGTCATATTGCTTCAGTCAACCTATTCAGCTAATAAGGTGAAGATAAAAATATTTGGTTGATCAAACTTGACCAATACTGGTACAGTAACTGAATATACCTACGTATAAGATATGGATACATACAATTGGAAACGTTTGCAGTACGCATAACAAATGGCAAAGCAACCACTTGTAGCTCTTTGGTAGTGACCCTGCCTGCGAAGCGAGGAGTCCCGGGTTCAATTCCCGGTCGGGGCAGATATTTATGAGATAGATAAATATTTCTTCTTGGGTCATGGGTGATAAAGTGATGTGTTATTTTTGTTGTCTATGCCATCCGCGACACAGGTAAATCCTATGGGGTATGAATGTGCAAGCAGCAAGCTTATATGTTAATGTTTTGTCCATACCGGAGGGATGTTCACGGGAAAGAGGAATTACACATTCACGCTCGGGTATTCGATATTGGTAAAAGGACGGCGGAATTGAGTCGGGCAAATCCATTGTGGGAAGACTCGGGCATTCAGGTATCTTGCTTCGCTCATTCTTTTATTCATTTCGAGGGACTCGGAAACCTAATCATGGAATTCGAAAGGGTATATTGAGTGGCGTCATAGTTATAACTTATAGTTAATTATATTATTAATATGTTAAAGATCTAGGTACTTTATAATTATTTTATACCCATACTACCTAAAATTTTCGCATTAATACAACCCAAGTGTAGTGTATCTATACCTAAATATAAATGATAATATACTTGTACGTATTATCTGTGTGGTGATTCAATATTATTTTTACCTTGAAAAGAAAATCACAATTTTAATAATTCTTTCGTTCGTTATTCGAAAATATCTGTTATTCAGAAATTCTAATTATGTATCCTTCTTTTAGGTTGCCTGGAAGAAATCGCTATGTAGCGATAAGGCCGCCTGTTGTTTTGTACTTCCATCTTTTCTGTTATTCTTGTACTATTGTATAATATGTGGTGTGCAAACAATAAAGGGTTATCTATCTATCTATCTAAATTTTCGAAGTTAATGAAAATTCATCATTTTCAATTATGACATAATGGGATGACAATTCGACAAATTAATCAAATTTTAACGACACGTACTCTGGGATCAATCCCGATCTGTTTATCTCGCGACACGAGTTGTGACTGTTTAATTTCATCCCTGTCGTATGTTTAATGCTTTGTTAACGGAAACCCTTGATTGTGATGTGAACGTTTATTTTGATCTCAAACGTGACGATTTACATTAATTAACAAAGCTTGATTTAGGTAAAAACATTTCATTTCTCTAGCGATAAATATCCTAAAAAACGTGTGTTGTGTTCCGATTACTGGCTGAAAATCCAGTTCATTCTTTCTTCTCTTTTCTCTTTGATGATGATGATGATGCTGCTTATGGTGTTACTAAGGAGCCATCCATAAATTACGTCACACTAACTTTATGACTTTTTGACCGCTTCCCCCGTCCTTGTCACAGCTGGTAACATTTGTGAGACCTCCCCCAGTGTGACGTCACGTATTATGAAATGTTACACCTAGAAATTATTTATACCTATTTTAAATTAAAACGTCACATAATGTCACACTACAACGACCCCGCCCCCTCCCCTCTCCCAACGTCTCTGGGCTCGTCTGTGCGATTGTCGGATAATTACATAAAAACAAAGTTAAAGGGGAGTTGATTTAGTATGAATTTTGATTGACTTACAGTGCATTCAACGTTGCTTTATCTTAACGATTTTCAGGAGAGATCGGGCTTTGAACGACCAGTAGTAAACATTTCCAACACAGTAAACAACTCCTGATTTGTTTATGTTTACCTTTACCGGAACAAAGTGTTTAACTAGGTTCTAGGATATTTTCACGTTTTACAAACTTTGATCCGGGGTAATTCGATCACTTTTACGAACCAGATGTTAAGATATTACGGTATTGTTTACGATATTACATGTTTGTTCAGCTATATCTGTATAATTATCCGCCCTTAAACATATAGCGATAAATGATTGTGGTACACTGTGCCACTGTATACTGCACCAGGTACAGTATATAAAAACAGTAATCGCATTAGAAATGAGGAGATCCGTACACGAAGGTAACCGACATAGCTCAAAGAACTAGCCGGCTGAAGTGGCAATGGGCAGGCCACATAGTTTAAAGGACCGATAACCGTTGCGGAAGAAAGGTCCTCGAACGGCGCCCACGTCTCGGCAAGAGGAGCATAGGACGCTCCCCGACCAGGTGGACTGACGACTTGAAGAAGACAGCGGGCATCCGCTGGATTCAGAAGGCTCAGGACCGGTCAGAGTGGCGCAAGTTAGGGAAGGCCTATGTCCAATAGTGGACCTATAAAGGCTGATGTGGATAGAAACAAAATAAAAGGATTCAATGGATCGTCTCTCCGACACAATCTGTGCCCAAAGACACCTTCTCAGCATCTGCAAGCGAGTTATTTTTGCGGGAATCATGGACCTTCCAAACATGTTTACAATTGGGAGTAAACTAACTGGTACAGTCTAAAAATCCCAAATTAGTGATAGTCGACAGAATCTAGAACGACTTTAGAGGTTCTGGACTAAAGGATGGATGAATAAGCATTACATTTAGTGCAGTTACAATAATTACTATGTGGAGTATCGCAAACTCTTAGATAAGTATAATATACTTATTTTATTTATTTATTTGTTTGATCTTTTTTGTAAGACCTAAAACATAGACCTATGTGTATACTATACTAGACAGGCTGTTCAGTACTAAAATTGTCGTCACCTACGTTGACACCATATGGTGCCAACGCATTTTAGTCGGCTGCGAGCAAGTGAGACAAGTAGATGTCATTTCTGAAAAAACCCGACCGTTCAAGAACACATAATAACGCATATTGTTTATTGTACACAGTTAAAACGTCTTCAATATTTACTTTTGAACTTTAGTTGAGTTTATTTAAATCATAATTGGTAACTAACTATATTTTTACTTACATTAAAAAAAATGTGCAAAATATTTGACATCCGCCATCTTGAACCGAACTTGACGGAACGAAGCGCTGTCACAGAGTATTAAAAATGCTTGAAAAATATGACACGGATTTTGTTCGGAACAGCCCGTCTATATATTTAAGCTATGACCTAAAACAGGTTTTTACAAAGGGCGGACTTAATGCCTTGAAGCATTCAGGCACCAGTCAACCCAGGGTGATGGTGAGAAATTGTGGTAGGTGGCAAGACTGATTATACTGATTGACAAAAATGACCTTAATGAAAGTTAAATGAAATTGAATGGGTTATTTTGTATTTACAGCTAGTCCGTAATAAAATTGTATTTGAAAAAAAATTCAGTCACCCTCAGTTTTTTTGCAACAGCAGCTAATTTTATTTAAATTAAATATTGTCAAAAATTGTATCCAATGAAGGAAGATAATTTACATCTCACTTTTATTCAGGATTTTCGGGAATATTTAGCGTCAGGTACATCTCTTTTGAGTGTCCAACAGTAGTCAGCTAACATGTTCGGACTCCACTTGCCTTGGTACCGTTTTTCTATGTTAGATATTTCCTGATGGAATCGCTCACTGTGTTCGTCGCTAACGGCCCCCAAATTGTTATAAAAGAAATCCAAATGTGAGTGTAAAAAGTGTATCTTGAGCAACATATTACAACCCATATCCTTGTAAGCTGTTAAGAAATTGTTGAACAACTTTTTATAGTTTTTTGCCCTGTGATTTCCAAGACAACCACGAACGATATTTCGAAAACATATCTATGCAGATTTTTCGGTCGGATAAGTTTTTGTTCAAACCTTCATCAGCCAGTAGGTCTCTTAATTTGTGGCCCTATAAATATTCCCTCTTTTATTTTAGCATCGCTAATTTTTGGGAATTTCTGTTTTAAGTATTCAAAACCATCTCCATTCTTGTCCATAGCTTTAACAAAGTTTTTCATAAGTCCGAGTTTGATGTGCAATGAAGGTAACAATACATCTTTAGGATTTATTAAAGGAGGATTAATAACATTTAGTTTACCTGGTAAAAGAGCGTCTCGCTTAGGCCACTCCTTTTTAACATAGTGATTTTTTTTTTATCTCGACTATCCCACTCACAAATAAAACAACAAAATTTCGTAGGCCCAAGCTGTAGACCTAGCAAAATAGCAATTACTTTTAAATCTCCAGGTTTTATCCAAATTTCGCACCGGAAAGCCAAAATATTTAAAATAACAATTTTAACTAATTTTGACAAACTACGACGTTGATTTTTAACAGTAAGTTGACCGCAAATATAACAAAAGTTATCAGAATGATTTACAGACACTCTGGGCATCTTATTACGATGTATAGAAATAATAGTCACAAGAAAAAGCCGTTTAATTTCAATAAATTTATCGCAAACACACGTCGGTAAGCAAAAGTCACGAAAAATTCAATTTAGTCGATGTTTCAAAGAAAATAAGGGTGATTAAACAAAACTAACTATGAGGTTTACTTGTAGGTAGGCAGTAGTGTTTAAAAAACAACTCGATTTTGTTTAACAAAATCACTGTTTAACAGTATCATTGAGAATAACAAGATAAGAGTATAAGGATTTAAAAATGTACATTACTTCAAGATTATTGTTATATTATTACAACATAATGTCTCGAATTCAATATGACTCAATTCAGGATATTAAGCCTTACGGACTTTCTTAATAAAACAACCATGAACGCTATTTCCGACCTTTCATAATTATGTTCCGTACGTAATTAAAGGGAAACAGATGCCGCAAAAATGAAACTTCAACGAAAGGTTCTTCGGAATTCCGTACAACCCTGGGAGGTTCAGTAGGGTTGGGATTTGGAATGGGATGTAAACTTTGACGTACTTGGAATGAGTATAAACCCCGTAACATAAACTGCTTAGTTGAAAATTTGTTTTTACGGGAAATCTTTTTTTGAACCCATTTTTCGTATTTTTGCCAGGCAAGGCTGGGGGACATTTATGTGACGGTATAAATATTTGTTCACTAGTCGTAAGGACCCGAGAGACATTTTTAATTTGTGTATTTCCCATCTTCAAGGTACCCGCAATACAATCCTAATATAGCGCACTGGAGGATACAAAACTCCCAATGATTTTAAGGGCCGACAACATAAGAAACATAATAATAATAATATGTTTAGATAGATAGATAGATAACTCTTTATTGTTTGCACATCAAAGAATAAACAATCATTCAAGGAGAACAGAATAAATAAGAAGTATAAAATAACAGGCGGCCTTATCGCTTCGTAGCGATTTCTTCCAGGCAACCTAATTAGAAGGAAACATAAGTATTACATAGAGGGTTTAGTAAAATACTTAACAGAAATATGAAAACGAAAAATAAGCCATTATTAAGAGGTATCGACAACTTAATTTACAAGCACACATTATCTCTGTCAAAGGCAGAAAAAGTCAGATTTTAACAAATGACATTTTGATAAATAATAAGTTTCGGACGAAAACCCAGCATTTTATATGGATTAAAATTAAAAGTCTGTCAATCTCTCACACGTTTAGCAGAGAGCTGCATTATTTTAATTCTATCCCTGGGTTTTACTGAAGCTATATTTAAAGCGTCCATTAATAATATCAAGTCATTATCGTGAGAGTTCGCAAACAATGACGGCGTATCCCTAGCAGAGGTTTTATTTTAAAAACTTTCTGCATTCATAAATACAAAGCGTTAACAATTTCTCAGCGGGCACTGAAAATATAAAGTTCGTATTAATTGTTTTATATTAGCAACCCTCAATTTGGAGAACATGATTTGGTTTTTAGGGTTCCGTAGCCAAATGGCAAAAAACGGAACCCTTATGGATTCGTCATGTCTGTCTGTCTGTCTGTCTGTCTGTCTGTCTGTCTGTCTGTTTGTCTGTCTGTCTGTCTGTCTGTCTGTCTGTCCGTATGTCACAGCCACTTTTTTCCGAAACTATAAGAGCTATACCATTGAAACTTGGTAAGTAGATGTATTCTGTGAACCGCATTAAGATTTTCATATAAAAAAAAAAAAAAAAAAAACAATAAATTTTGGGGGTTCCCCATACTTAGAACTGAAACTCAAAAATGTTTTTTTCATCAAACTCATACATACGTGTGGGGTATCTATGGATAGGTCTTCAAAAATGATATTGAGGTTTCTTATATCATTTTTTTCTAAACTGAATAGTTTGCGCGAGAGACACTTCCAAAGTGGTAAAATGTGTGTCCCCCCCCCCCTGTAACTTCTAAAATAAGGGAATGATAAAACTAAAAAAAAATATATGATGTACATTACCAAGCAAACTTCCAACGAAAATTGGTTTGAATGAGATCTAGTAAGTAGTTTTTTTAATACGTCATAAATCGTAAACCGCAAAAAACATTGATCAAAGTTACAACGAACTACAAGAACTTTTATACTATGTTACTTCCTGCTACGGAACCCTTCATGGGCGAGTCCGACTCGCACTTGGCCGCTTTTTAAATAGTTGGGCTGTGAGTGATTCATCCATCCATTGATCTTGAGTCCAAGCCAACCTCCCTTGATGATACACCCTGCACCCTGTTGAACGATGGACGAGATTATAACCCCAGGAGCTCAATTCTCATTTCGTAGAGATACATCTCTAACAGTAAAAATCTCTAAAAACATGGCCGATCTCTAATGAAACCTAATTTCCTTATTCTCGGGATGTCACATTAGAGATATCTCTCTTTTGGAAATGTCTCGCGTCTGTTCCACACAGTTTAATCCCGGTACACAAGCTTTACAGTATATACGTTATATTATATCAGTCTAGCCAGCTATCATACTTCTTCTACCACGCCCAATGTAGGGTACCGAAATAGTAAGTTTATCGACTATTACTCATTAACTGATTATGCTAACATAGCCGTGATAGTTTTCCTTGTAAATTCATCATATAACTTATTTTTGAGAATTTTCACTTGTCCAACTCCATCCAAACAGGGTAGGCTTAAGAAAAGCGTTTAAAACATTGATTTGAGACAAAAATACACAATTGAGTTGTTCATTTAAAAAAATATATATATTTTTTTAATGTATTTTAAATCTTTAACACAAATTATATTAATTGGCATTGTTAAAAACGCTTAAAAACTATTTTTAATATTAATAATAATGAATTCAAAATTGATAAAAGTTCAAAAAGAATCACGTGACTACAAACGCGCCAGATTTGGTCGCCATGTTAGTGACGTCATTTTGTTAAAGCAATTAAACAGTGTTAGAAGCTTCTACGTGAATTGAGTAAAAATATCCGGAATTTAGTGCAAAAAGATATTCATACCACGTAATTTTGATGTAAATTTAAATGTTAAATGATTTATTCTTTATTAAATATTATAATAAAACTCTCTATTGATTGTACACACTAAATAAATTTAGATAAGGTTACACTGTTAACTGGTAAATCGTGTCTGGGAGAAATCAGGGCAGGGTGTTAGGGGTATAAATCAGGGTTGTATGATAAAATTATATTTCATTTATCATACAACTAGCTTCTACCCGCGACTTCGTCTACCTAAATTTCAGATATGGATCCTGAGAGAAGTGAAGAATGTGATTAATAAAAAAATGCACAATGCAATACTACAGAAATTCTATGCTAGTAGTAGGTACATACATATGATGACCCTATAGCCTAGTTGATAGCGATTCGATCCAGCCTGCGAAGTGAGGGTCCTAGGTTCAATTCCCGGCCATATCTAATAAAATGTGACAAATAATTATTTGTACTCGGGTCTTGGGTGTTATAGTGACGTGTTATTTGTGTTGACCATGCCACCCGCGATACAGGAAAACCTACTGCGGTGGTATGGGTCTGTATGCGCTTTATACATAAAACTGGTACAATATATAATTTTTTTGTCTCCGAAATACGCCAAGTTGGTCAATGATCACGACTCGTGTGGCGAATCGTTACCACTCCAGATCGCTAAGTCAAGGGTCCTGGTTTCGATTCGATGCGAAGTGGATGCTGCGAGATGGTTTGAATGATTAGTTTGTATTTCTGTTCTTAGTCTGAGTGTGTGTCCTTGTGTTGTCTATGGCACCCACGACACTGGGTATCCTAGTATGGGGCTATGAGTGTGAAGCGTTTATTTATTTATTTATTTATGTATCTACTGGTTTTACAATGTTAACGATAATATTATCTAATATCTTCAAACACGGTTCCGTTTTACTCTACCTACCATTGTTCTACCACTTGTTCCACTTTGTAGCCCCAGGACCCATCATCAGATCCTCATTGAATTCGAGTAGGATCAACGTTGCAAAATTCCTAACCTAATAAAATAAAACCATGAGTTGTTTTATAAAAAACCGGGCATGTGCGTGTCAGGCCACGGGCAATGTAAGATTCCGAAGTAGTAAGTTTATCGACTATGACTCATACATACGTTTTCCTTGTAAATTGATCATATAAGTACCCTATTTTTCAGAATTTTTTCACTTGTCTAACTCCAACCGTTTAGTCAACAGTTGGGGGGGACACTTGACTGTAACCAAAATTAGCACTTTAAAGCCAAACATTTTGCAAACGAACCCCTAATTCCAAAAATGGTCTAACAAGACCCATAATATTTTTGGAAGACCTTTTCAACGGTACTCCACACTATAGGGTAGGCGACGAATAAAAAAATCATCCTCACGTTGCCTGTACGGGAGGTACCCTGAAAAAAAAATGTTTTTCAATATTTAATTCTACGATTCTGGAGTTTTAATAAATATATATATCCATGCTAAATTACAGCTTTCTAGCACTAAGGGTCTGGCCGCTTTGCTTCGGATAGACGGACGGACGGATGGACGAACAGACGGACAGACAGACAGACAGACAGTCGGACAGACGGACGGACAGACGGACATGACGAAACTATAAGGATTCCGATTTTACTTCGGAACCCTAAAAACGAATCTATGAACGAAAACTAAAATTTTACCTCTTATTCCTCGGGAAAAGGTCACAGGTACACATTTAACATTATCTTTGGGGTGTTTTTTTTTTGTAGTTTTCACACGTAATGGTACAAAACAAGCACGATAACTTTTAAGGTTTAGCATTTTTGATATATTTATCAATATATTGAAGATAATATCAAGATTTTATCAGTTAAAAGTCAAATCACAGTATCAGCTGTATGCTGCAATGAATAGCAATTAACAAAGTGACGTCACACGCGCGCTCGGGTCTATTCGGGAATTGTCGGCGTGTTTTCGGTACTGGATTCAAAAACGTATTTTTGATTTGATGTAACTTTTAAATTATAGCGAATAAAAAAAAACTAAAATAACTTTGTTATAAAACTTATATATGAACTTTCCATTTATAACAAAAAAAAATTTTAGGAAACAACTCAATTGCTAATACAAAGGTTCAAAACCGCTTAATTAAGCTCAGACTACCTATTACGGTGACCGTGTCTTTATAGCTAATAACTCTAAAACAAACGTTTCTTAGTAGTCGTAAAGTGAACAGTTGTAATCGTAGTACGGTAATCAAGGGGATTTATGGTTCTAGCTGCTGCTCAATCGATGACGTATGTTACGGAGAACGACAGCTTTACTTTTTCACTACGTCGTAACCTCGTCTTAATGTAGTATTTTGTTCGCGGACACAATCTGAGGATGATTTTTATGTCAATAGCCACCAAATGAACACATGGAGCTCCGGATCTAGGGAGGAGGAGGCAAATAGGGTACCCGCCCCGGGCGGCAGTTTCAGGGGGCGCCAAAATCATAATAATTATAGTTTGATAAAATAAAAAAGTTGCTCTACGAAGTGCCTGGCATACGGAAGTCTGGTTAGGAGAACAAATTTATTAAAGGCTTCTCATTGTGCCATTCACGAGAAATGCCAAAACTATTATTTATTTGTGAGTTTTTTTTAGTAATTTATCTCAAACGCTGGACAGAGTGTCGCCACCATCAAGTTTCTGCCCCGATTCGAAAAAATCGTGGGCTACATGGGGTGACTTGTAAATCACAACTTTACTCTGGGTAAATTATCGTTGTACAACTCAAACGCTTCCCGCCCACGTCCGACTTTTTGTAGGAGAGATAATCTGGCCGATTTTTTAGGGTTCCGTAGCCAAATGGCAAAAAACGGAACCCTTATAGATTCGTCATGTCTGTCTGTCTGTCTGTCTGTCTGTCTGTCTGTCACTTTTTTCCGAAACTATAAAGACTATACTGTTGAAACTTGATAATTAGATGTATTCTGTAAACCGCATTAAGATTTTCACACAAAAAAAAAAAACATTAAATTTAGGGGGTTCCCCATACTTAGAACTGAAACTCAAAAAATTTTTTTTCATCAAACCCATACGTGTGGGATATCTATGGATAGGTCTTTAAAAATGATATCTGGGGGCACGGCAGTGCCCCTGCCAAGTCGAGCAATTGAGGTTTCTAATGTCATTTATTTCTAAACTGAATAGTTTGCGCAAGAGACACTTCCAAAGTGGTAAAATGTGTGTCCCCCCCCCCCGTAACTTATAAAATAAGAGACTAATAAAACTAAAAAAAATATATGATATACAAAAGCAAGCAGCAAAGCAACAACCCATAATTGTCCCACTGCTGGGCTCAGGGTCTCCTCTCACAATGTGAGGGGTACAGGCCATAGCCTGCCACGCTGGCCAAGTGCGGATTGGTAGACTTCACACACTTTTGAGAACTTTATGGAGAACTTTCCGGTGTGCAGGTGTCCTCACGATGATATCCTTTACCGAAGCAAGTGATAATTAACTTGTAATACGCACGTAATATTTGGAAAATTAGAGGTGCGTGCCTGGATTTAAACTCGGGCCCCTGCGTTCGGGAGACCAACGTTCTAACCGCTAGGCTTAGAATAAGAAGGATCTTAGTAGGCTCATAGCCCAGCTTATTTTGATTTAAGTGATCGGTTGAAAATTTTATGGGTGAAAGTGAGTGGCAAAAAATTCAACGTCGGTCCTGGTTGTTATTGTACGATAACCATCGTTCAGCCTTTTCGGAAGCCTTCGGGTGACATAAAAACTTCCGACTTGGGTAGGCCACTTACCCCTGCACCAATTCGCACTGGAGCAGCGTGGTGGAGTATACTCTAGACCTTCTCAAGAGGAGAGACCCGTGCCCAGTAGTAGGCCGTTAATGGGTTGAAGCTAAACAGCCATTGCTTTGATTGCTTAAATTTATTTTAATTTGTTATTTTTCTTTTTAAAATAATTTAACATAGGATAAATACAAATGGCACAAACAAAAAATGTATGGAACGGGATTTCCGAAATGAAAAGTATTATTACAGTTAAATTTATATAATACGAGTAGTCGTCCTCGCTTTGCTTCGGTTTTCTTATCTTTTTACACCTTGGGATACGTTATTGGAGTTTTATTAAGGATCCCTAATTTTTTTTTAAATATAATGTAGCCTATGTTACTCAGGGATAGTGTAGCTTCCCAACAGTGAAATAATTTTTCAAATCGGTTCAGTAGTTTCGGAGCCTATTCAATGCAAACAAAAAATCAAATCTTTCCTCTTTATACTAGTATATTAGTATAGATTTGTTAACATCGATATTAATCTAGTACTTATTATGTATAGACTGAACACACCCTTTATACATATAAGAATAATGTCCGTGTATAGTGTTTACCATTACCACTTAACGTGATACTGTTTGTCAATTTCGGTGATTGGTTTTGGTAAAACCGATCCACGTCATATTCCATGTCATTATCATGGCGTATTGTTGACTTAATTGCGAATTGCGTCGATTTTGGCCACGCCTGTGAAGCATTGTGAATTGTGATACAGGCTGCAGGTGCGTCTTGGAATACAATGCACGATCTAAGTAATTGAAGGGTACAAATCTTCACACAAGCTGTCTTAATAGATAATATTATGATTTTCGTATCTCGTTTTCGTTAACGTTAACGTAAGATAGGTCCGAACCTATCTTCGGACTTCGAACCGCATAAAAAGTTCTACTTTTCAACAGTTTTTCCGTTCATCTATACTAGAGCTGAAAGTTTTTTTGTTTTTGTTTTATTTGTTTGAATGCGCTAGTCTCTGGAACTGGCAGTCGGTTTTAAAAATATATTTTGACGTGATAACGTCTATTAAAACGATGAACGCCGGGCGCACGCACGAAAAAATGTAGCGTTCCGCGAGCGAGAGAGCGGCAAAAGCGAGAGAGAGGCACGATCGGCTACGATCGGCGTATCGTAGCTGATACCGTAGGCGATCGTAGTTGAGTGGAGCGGAGCGGAGCGGGGTGGAGCGGAGCGGAGCTTTGTCATAACGTTGTCACGTTAAACTACCGTCCGTAAACCGACTTTACAGACAACCATTTTTTTGTTGACAGTCACTTTCGTGTGCGTATCATTATAATTCCTGACAAAAAGGATTGCTTAATGGGTTCGGGTATTAAGACATAGGTACCCGAAGGTGTTAACTTGATTTAAGTACTTTAAAAGGTACTCAAGTCGATTTATGACATACCTTTGTTTTCTCAAAAAATGCGTGCCAAATTGTTTACTAACAGTTTAAACGAATCTCATAAACGAATGGATAGGTCAATAAAAAAGTTTCCGTAAGCTACATTAACACCTCTATGTTAATTACTCGAAGAATACATTAGATGTGGTGAGATTACTAAACTTGATGATAATATTAAATGCTGTAGGTATTTCTGTTGATATCATCACAAGACCATGATGTAAGTGAATATTACCTGGATATTTCGCTTTGGTTTACGCAGTCTTTCTCAAAATGGGCGCCAAAGATTAAGCTCTTCAGGCCTGCCGATTTTTCCTGCCATATTATTTCTGACCGACTCTTTGTAGGACGTGTGCGTTGCACTATTTCTATCAGTACGTTCTATTTTTCTCCTACAACAAATCGGTCACCGATTATCGGACATGGGTGGGAAGCCTAATATACATAATCTAAAAACGAAAGTACCTAAGTAGTATGCTTTGGTTTTTTATATTCTCAATTATAGTCACCGCGAACTAAGAAGCCCAATTTGTCGTTTGCCATCACAGTGACATTAGAGATGTACAAAAAAATCGGTTCACGAAAGAAACCAATTTTTACAACAAATCGATTCAAAATTATAAGACCTTCTAATCGATTCGATAATTAAATATTAAATTAAAAACCGTAATATTTAGGTACCTACTTACCTACCTACTACCTCGATTGAGCTAGCTCGTACCGCGTATTCTCAATATGTACCTAATTACGACTTCAATAAAATATTCTTTTATCCATTTCCCCATGAACATCAACAACACCAAAAGCATCATTGGTGCGTTGCAGGCCAAGAAAGAGAGAAGAAATAGAAAGAAAGATAGATCATGATAGAATGAAAGTCCCGCTCAGTTTCATAATAATATTTTGACATAATATTATATTATGAGCGTCAGGAAAAAACTACAATGAATAAATTCTTGCTTATTTCGTAAGACACATTCATGTATACATAATCATTATTTTGTTGAAAAAAAAATGTTTACCGCAACCTTAAATACATAATTACATATAACATATTATCTGCAGTCACTGTCCATGGATGGCGAAGTGCCCATACATAATGGAAAATGTCCTTTGTTAGCATCCAATTCGTCGTGGTATTATTGGGTACCTAATTTTAAATTCAAATGCAAGCAAATCATTTTTAACAATGTAATTAAATTAATCAATTTTCGTTTTTAAATTTCGATTGTAGTAATATATCGATTATGATTGGTTTTATAAACGATTTCAAGCCGTCACATCACCCTACGTCAGATTAGATTTAGGCTTCTTCATATAAGATTGTTTCGACGTCATATATTTTTATGAAATTTTGCATAAATTATGATGTGATGGGATTTTTACTAGATTTTAACGTATAATATGATTTATAATCAACGCCAATGAAAATGAGTAGGGATTTTTAACAAATTTTGGCAAAATCCTTTGTCCGTAAGTATTCAACTATTCATGTCAAGTAAATGAATATTCCATGTCGCTCAAAAACACCCATACAAGGTTAGTTCATATTAATAAATAGCAGCTATCATTATGGGCATCTTAGATAATTTTGACTATAACACTTAACTATTACCCAGCAGTGTGACACATGAGGGTGTGACTCGATAGTACAATTAGCAATAATAATCGAGAAAATATTTATAACAATTATGTGCCCTTTGAGTGACACTCAAAACAATGTTACAATCATCTACGATCAAAATAATTCGAGCAATAACAATCGGTTATCGTCTTTAAACCTAAAGCACAATCAATTTTATTATAACGCTCTTTTATGTTTTACCTTCGACGGTCGTTGTAAAATGAATATGTGAAAAGGGTTGTGAATTTAAACAAGGATTTTATATTGTTGTTTTTATTGTGTATTGGGCTTTTACATCTTTGTTATGACAGGTATTGTAACGGGAATATTAAAGTATTTTATTCATTCAGGATTTTAAAGGTATTAACTCGATTGCCCGCATTTGGTTTTTTGGCAATGATAAAATGTGGTATGTTTGGGTATACATACATGATGACATACAGCTTTAAGGAAAATGTAGAATTTTAAGAAACTGCTGAATTTTAGACGCTTCATTTAATAGGTAGAAACGTATTTTGTTAAAAATAAACTCTATTTTTAAGTACGCCATGAGATATTACTTCCCAGAATTTGATCCTGGTTAGCAATACTATCGAATAGTGTAATACTAATAATACAGGTCGCCTTTCAAAATCAACAGGTTCGATTCCTAGCAAGAAATATACATTTTTCGTATGTCATTACTTCCCAGAGTTTGATCCTTGTTAACGACACTATTAAATGGTGTAATAATACAGGATATGTTTTTTTTTTCAAAATCAACGGATTCGATCCTTGGCTAGGAATATTGATTTTTCAAAAATGTAATGATGTGCTTTTAGTTTTCATCAAAATCGCCCCCGAGACTCCTTCCACGCACACTTGGAAAATTCACCCTGTATATGTACGTACGGAGTGCTACTGTTTTTTTAATCTCTTTTCCTTAAAATTCAGAATGAATTCCTAATGGATAGAGTGTATCTTTTATTTTAAGAGAACTTTGAACAATTCAACAAATACTTGATGTTTCACGGAAGGTCGAAGCGGTTGCCGCAAAGAATTTAGAAGCGCAAAAATTCAGTAACAAAATTATATTCAAAGGAATTTCTCAGTAAAAATTTATTTTGTGTTCTGCAAAGGATACACCGTGGTTTTAGACTGGACAAAAAGTTAACGACAACAATTAAGAACACTTGTAACAAGGCAATTTCTTTTTAGGGTTCCGAAGAAAAATCGGATTATATTTTCCCCTATAGTTTCGTCATGTTCTGTGCGTCGTAATCCTAACATGAAGCCGGCTGGCTTCTGTCACCTCTTATCACACCCTGATTTACTTTACATTGGGTTATCGTCACTAATCAAGACCGCGAAAAAAAGGCGTGACTTTTACTCTGTCTTTCTTCGAAGCAAGTTATAATACATTTTTTATGCACACAACTTTTTAGAATTTTTTTAACAAGCATTTTTTTTATCTATACTAATAAATAAAGAGGAAAGATTTGATTTTTTGTTTGCATTGAATAGGCTCCGAAACTACTGAACCGATTTGAAAAATTCTTTCACTGTTGGGAAGCTACACTATCCCCGAGTAACATAGGCTATATTATACATATTTTCAAAAAATTAGGGATCCTTAATAAAATTCCAATAATATAACACCTTGGGTTAAAAAATAAGAAAACCGAAGCAAAGCGAGGGCGATTACTCGTAAATTATAACTTAATATTTATACACTCCACAGACATTCTATTTTCCGCATTATCTGTAACTTACTCGAATACCATAAAAAATTCTTACCGCCCGGCCACAGCTACTGGCGGCGCGGATTGCGGCGCGGCGAGCGGCGCGGCGGGCGGCGCGATTTGCGGTGGTATGCCACAGCTAGATTAGTTGCGACCGCGGCGGCGTCAGCGGTGGACGTACTTAGACTACTATATAATAATATTATATATAATAATATTGATAAATAATCTGTAGATAAATAGTAACATTGTTTTGTGTTCCTTCCTTGTGCTCTTTATGTATATTATGTTTTGGTGTACAAACAATAAAGTGTTAAATGTAATAAATCAATAAATAACATAACAATGTAAGCAGGTAATTAAGATACCGGCCATGTTTGTCATTATAAGAAAAACGAATACAAAAGGGTATGATGGAATGAGCTGTCACATGGATTATTAAGAAAATATGATGAGAACTAGTCTTTGAAGCAACCGATTGTTTTACTATTGTTCATGAAATAAAGATAAATATAATACATCAAGAATAAAAAATATTAAATAATAAGATAAACATGCTGAGTTCGTCCACCGATACGGCCGCGCGCGGCATTTGTTTCACTCGCGCACCGCGCAGTCCGCCGCCGCCGCGACTCTCACCGCGCCGCCGGTCGCGCCGCAAAACGCGCCGCTGTAGCTGTGGCATACTCCATACGTTGTCTACCATTTGTTCTCGCCGCTCACCGCTTGCCGCGCCGCTCACCGCGCCGCAATCCGCGCCGCCAGTAGCTGTGGCCGGGCCCTTAGACAGGTAAAGTATGTTCTATTTTCATAATATGACAATAACAAGAAAAATACAAATTAAATTCCCAAATTCACGATCTTCTTAAAACCGACTTTGAGCTCCTATTTTCTTTATAAAACCGTTCCTAATTTGAACAAAATGCCACTAAGTAGCTTTTAGGCGCAATTACATATCAAAATTATTTTACATACGCAAAGAAAAACACTTGAAAATTTTCCGCTACGCTTCGAACCTTACATTTAAAAGCGCTGAATGTAAAGTGTACTCGCCTGTAGTTCGAACTCGAAGCAAGTCGAAGCAAGTCGAACAGTCGAAAACTGACGCTCGCTCGCACCGGACCGAACCAGCGTTTTAGACGTTACGAGCTCGCGACTTCTCTTTCTTATCGAAAGTGAAATACTTTCCAACTTTTAATCGTTATTGGAAACTTTTAAAAGGGAATTTTATTTTATTAATTTTGTGCAACGTTCGAAATTTTAATTAAGACGTTTGATTGGAAGTTTCGAAGATTTATGTATTTTCTTAATTGAAGTGTCGAGTTTATTGTATTGTGTTGTGTTGAAGTGGCATTTAAATTGCATAGCAGTACTTTAGCCGTAAGTAACTTTTCTTTCAAATTGGTTTAATAATAGAAAAATAGAATAACAAGTCAGTTGAGAATACATAAAAGAAGAGTGAATTAACAATTCTTATCATTCTTTTGTTAGGACTTAAAAACTTTTTAAAATAACTTAATAATTATTTATTTGATTATTTGTTAGGACCCATTGCAAAAACATGTTTTACCAGCGTGTATTTATGTTTGAAACGTTATTTTAAGATAAATCACGTTGTTTTATAATCGACGTGTTTGTCCAAAAAGGTTAACGTTGATTTAGGACCATTATTTTTGTTCGGATATTTTTACGTCTGAGCAATCTTAAGCACAGGAGATGTCACCTTTAACACGCGTACGCTACTCCTTTTTGTCGGGAATTAAATAATATCATAGCACCTTCCTCATGTATGTGGCTATCATACATAAACATTTTATGTGCGTAAAAATATTTAATGAATTACCTATTGACATTAGAATAATTAAAAATGACAAAGAATTTTCTGCTTCTCTCAAAGAATTTTAAATTAAAACATGTTTCTACAACTTAAATTAATATTTTGATATATATGAATTTAATTTTATGTAAATGAACTATGTCTAGAGTCAGTAAAATAACGAAGTATTATTGCATAGAAAATAATAGAATAAATCAGTTCGCTCACGTTAAGTATTGCTATACCCTACCAGGGTTATATGTGACACTAATACGAGTATACATATAAGTCAAATTGTCCATCATGTAAGACCTTTAAGAAGAGTAAAATACTGAATACTGAACAGATTTTTCCGAACGTTCAAATAAACAAACAAACCATCAAATAAAACAATTTCTTCAGCTTTTATTATTTTAGTATAAATGATGATCAACTGGCGACTCGCTCGACAGTCGAAATTCGATCAAAATTCTATTTTTCACAGGGTTATTTTTAACCGACTTCAAAAAAGGAGGAGGTATTCAATTCGACTGTATTTTTTATGGTTGTTACCTCAGAACTTTCGACTGAGTGAACCGATTTTGATTATTCTGTTTTAATCGAAAGCTGGTGCTTGTCATGTGGTTCTACTTTAATTTGAGCTAGACCTGACTGGTAGTTTTTGAGTTATTTTTAAGTCGGTCATTTTTTTCTTGGTAAAATTCAGATTATCATTGATTCTGTTCAATGTTCTGTTTACTTTAATAGATATATTCTTCCTAATATTAAAATGTGGAAGTTTGTGAGAATGTATAGGTACTTGTAAGTCTTGTAACTCTTTAACGCAAAAGCTACTGAACGAATTTTCAAAAAATTTAAGAGTAGACCATGATCATATAACATAATAGAGTACCTTTTATAAGGTAATGAAAAAGCACGCAAAGCCATGGTTAGAACGCTTGTATTTGTAAAATTTAGCTTTCTGTACTCGTGTAAACTAGGTTCATGTTTTAGCCGTAATGCCAATCCCACGCCGGCTAGTTGTCGTTAAAGGCGACTATATCCGGTCTGCTAGTGGTAGCGTACCTCGAATTTTTTCTATTGAATTATCTTTACCGGGGGTAAAATTGTTTACCCTTTACATTAATACATGTATTAAGATACCAGTATGTACGTAAATATCAATACTGTTATAGGGTCGTTTAATGTAGATTCAGATCACATGTAGAATCCACGGGAAAATGGTGCGCAGATAGAGCGCATGTTTCCTTATACACCCTTATTAATAAAAATCGCTTAATCCAAGCATCATCTGAAGCTACACTTGGACTAGTTAATTCTGGATTAACTAAGTAATAACTTCGTAATTGCAATGTTATTAATAAATATGGAGTAACCTCGAACTAACAATACATTTCTTAATCCGGTTTCAACGAGTAAAATATGGCAACCTTTGTAATTTAAAAGTAAAAAGAGTGAGTTAGTGAATGACTTCATGCATTAAAATGACAGTGACAACAATATTTTGGGATTGATAACTTCAAAGGACGTGATCAGCTTTCAATTTCAAGCGCCTAATTTCGCTCCTCGCAGTTTGTTTCATGCTATGGTTACCTGTTAAATTTAAAATTGATTTACATGAACCAAAAACGTGCTCGCTCAGTTAACTGGGATGAAGAAGAAAAGGTCTTGATATGCGTCAAGTCAACGTCAATGTCGTCAATGCACGCCTAGTCCACGCCTAATCAGTCGCTAAACTATGTAGCGACATGGACTAACTTTGATTCTGAGATGAGACTCGGAGTAGCTTACTTCTTCGTTACTCTATATTTATTAATACTGAATTTAATTAAATCTTATTTACGACAAGTTTTAAAGTTACTCTTGCTTTAGTCTATGTTTATTAATATGGCCGAGTGTTTATCTGTGCAATAAATTAAATCGAATACTTTGAGGCGTTTGAATACAGTCTTGGATTTGAATCTAGAACGATAATGCAATGCCAGCAACCGAATTATATTTCTCGTAAATAACTTCAAATAAAACTATAGGTAAGTATATTGAGTGGTATTATGGGGTCTGTAGGGTACCTACTATGGTATCCTGCAAGGCATTTAGTAAATAAGTTAGACTAAAGATACACAGGCTACGGTACAGGTACGGCTATATTTAATACCTTGTTGGTTACCCTAAATTAATAAAATAAATAAATTCAGTTTTTATATTTCCTTAGGACCGGCTGCACCCTAAATTAACCCCTTAAGTGGTAGATAAACGGATATAAATAATTCAATAGTCAAGTCAACTTATATAACCCAAAGGATCTTCGTAGGAACGTGGGAGAGAAGAGAAGTTATGACACGTCATAGCCTCGAGAGATTCCCACTTGGATGCACTTTGTCATATAAATTTCAATCATAAAAATGTGATGCTTTTAGACCATGCAGTTTAGATATGAGTATAAATATTTGTCCGTCACATAAATGTCTCAGCGGGAATAAAACTCGGGACGCTGCGCTCAGCGGTCACAGGACATATACATACAGGATATATCTACCAACTCATTTTAATACCAATGAAAATTTACAAATAGAAAATGTTTAAAATATAAGCGTATTTTTTTGTCGAATGCTAATTCGACAAAAATACATTTTTCGCCCGTTTGCGAAATATTTGTATTTAAAGTGCTAATTTTTGTTAGTGTCAAGTGTTCCCCCCATGCTGGCTAATCGGTAGGACAAAAAAATGTCAAAAATAAGTTATATGATGAATTTCCAAGGAAACCTATCACGGATATGATTAGAAGGCCATACACGATCAAGTGTACTTGATCAAGCGTCAAGCGGACTTGACGCGGCATCCAGTATACTTGATACGGATATAGCTATCTGGCCATACATCTATCTCATGCACACTGGATGCCGCGTCAAGTAAAATTGCAAATATGACAAGTCAAACTGCAGACTTGATCAAGTAAACTTGACCATTCCCTAAGCATAAGTAGTTAATGAGTAATAGTCGATAAACTTACTACTTCGGAACCCTATATTGCGCGTGACCTGACACGCACTTGCCCAGTTTATTATGACTATCGCGCACTTTCTGTGTTTTTTTTTCTATATAAAAAAACTAATTAGAAAAATAATAATTAAATTAATAGAGCTAATAATACAAACAAAAACTAACTTATATTAAACAAAAAAAAAACAGATTTTAATGGCCACCAAAGAATGTTTCATTTTGGAATCCTTTGTACATGACAAAGTTTCAATTCCCCCAATAGTTAATGACAATGCGGCGCGCCGTAATCTTAACAAACTGAATAAAGATTTAATGAAAGTTGTAGATATCGGTAAGAGGCACCAGGCGATCCCTTATTCATTTTACTGTAATTTTGTACACCGATAAGGCATTATTGCTTGCTTATTAAATTGTTGGGTAGCTACCACTCTCCTTCTAAAATTGATAGGTGCCATGTTTTTACAATTCCTTTTTAGGGTTCCGTAGCCAAATGGCAAAAAACGGAACCCTTATGGATTCGTCATGTCTGTCTGTCTGTCTGTCTGTCTGTCTGTCTGTCTGTCCGTCCGTATGTCACAGCCACTTTTTTCCGAAACTATAAGAGCTATACCATTGAAACTTGGTAGGTAGATGTATTGTGTGAACCGCATTAAGATTTTCATACAAAAATAGGAAAAAAAGCAATAAATTTTGGGGGTTCCCCATACTTAGAACTGAATCTCAAAAATGTTTTTTTCATCAAACTCATACGTGTGGGGTATCTATGGATAGGTCTTCAAAAATGATATTGAGGTTTCTAATATAATTTTTTTCTAAACTGAATAGTTTGCGCGAGAGACACTTCCAAAGTGGTAAAATGTGTGTCCCCCCCCTGTAACTTCTAAAATAAGGGAATGATAAAACTAAAAAAATTATATGATGTACATTACCAAGCAAACTTCCAACCAAAATTGGTTTGAATGAGATCTAGTAAGTAGTTTTTTTTTAATACATCATAAATCGTAAACCGCAAAAAACATTGATTAAAGTTACAACGAACTACAAGAACTTTTATATTATGTTACTTGCTGCTACGGAACCCTTCATGGGCGAGTCCGACTCGCACTTGGCCGCTTTTTTTCCTTATGCCTTTCGTGTTATTGACGCCCCGTGTAAATGTTAGTTTAGTGTTTCTGTCCAGTAGATTCTAAATGTCGAGTAAAAAAGCGGGAAGTGCAGTGCGTGTCAGGCCACGCGCAATATAGGGTTCTGACGTAGTAAGTTTATCGACTATAACTCATTAACTACTGGCTCGCATAACTGTGATAGTTTTCCTCGTAAATTCATCAAATAACCTATTTTTGTACATTTTTTCACGTGTCCAACTCCAACCGCTTAGCCGGTAGGGTGGAGGACATTTAACTCTAACCAAAATTAGCACTTTTAACTCAATTTTTTCGTAAATGGACCCCTAATTCCTAAAATGGTCTTAAAGAACCCGTAATATTTTTAAGAGACTTTTTCAACGATAGCCCATACTATAGGGTAGGTACGCGACGAATAAAAAATTCATATAGAGTACCTCCCACTCTGAAAAAAAATGTTTTTCATTATTTTATTCTACGATTCTGGAGTTTTGATATATATGTAGGTATATCAATGGCTAATTACAGCTTTCTAGCACTAATGGTCTCGACGCTTTGCTTCTGACAGACGGACGGACGGACAGACCCTTCGGAACCCTAAAAAGGAACGGAAACATGCGAGCGAAATTAAAAAAAAAGTTTTTTCATCGTACGGAAACCTAATATTAACATAATCAATCGGCAAAGAGCAAAGAAGTTGGGAAATTTTGGTGGATTATGTAAAACTTCTCGAGTTAAAAGCCTAAGTTAAAACAAGTACTGAACCTTTACAAAGTACGAGTAAAGTAAAAAGATAAATTATGCCAATACTTTTTCAGTCTCGGATTGATGGATTAAAAATAGCTGCGATGAAAAAACTTGGATCGTTTATTCCAACCAGTGATATCGTTTTCTGATTGATGAGTCTGGTTTTGTTATTTTAGACTTTTTGCGTAACACGTAGGTACATAATGTGACACGTTTATCGTTTATTGTGTATGTAATTTAAGTCAGTAGCTTGTAATTTTTGTAAGGTAACGTAACTTTCTGTACCTACTTACCCCGTTGTGATAATATTTGATTTTAAAGGCAATAATGCCTATAAAATCAATGATATTATAATGTGAAAAAATGTGCCGACGATGAATAGCAGGCAATTGACCGTTCTGTTCGTAGTCGCTCTGTCAATACAAGATGATACGTACGCTTTTTTTGTTGTCAGAAGTGCTTGACATTTGACATACCAATGTTATTGGTGCAGTGAAACAAAACATAAACGTGTGTGTGTGTGTTGTAGCTCTTTTCGGAACAGATTTTTTGGTGGATTTGTAAGGGCATAACGTATCTATATTTTTTAAATATCATTGTATAAGATATGATTTTTCAGTAAGTGAATTATGTATGTTAATTCTTTGTAAGTTCTTGTTAAATCATACATATTCTTAAGTACAATAATGAGGACTTTCAAAGTTTTGTCTGTAAAGCTGATTTCAAAGCCTAGCCAGTAATAAATCTTGGTTGAACTTGCATGCCAACCTAAAGAGCTTCCCTATTTCCCGCTTGCTGCACATTACTCACCTGCGGTAGTGAAATTACCTCCATAGAATTGGAGTAAATTTGAATGTTAAACTTTACCTTCAATCCATCGCAATTACCAACAAAGTAATCACTTTTTTAATTCATAGCATAATGGACGTAATTTTCAAAACAACGAATGCATCATATAAGTTTTGATTCAATTGAAAAACTAAAAATATATTTATTGCTGGTTTATTTAAAACAATATATTTATTTTATTCAGGATAATCAACAATACTCAATACCTACGTATTTTATTGATAAGGTAATATAGGTATAATAAGTTTGATTTAGGACCATTAGTTTTGGTCCGAGCAATGCGCACGGTTTAAAGATCTCACTGTAAAAATTTTACCTAACTGTACGTATTGTATATATTTTTTGCTGTTTGTGGTGAGAAAAATAAATAAAATTTCATTTCATTTCAAAGATCTCACTCTCCCTTAAAGTTCCACTTAGTAGTATGAAGTGTTCCAATCGGTGGCAAGTCCGGTAGACTTTGGCCCCTCACATTGGGAAAAATCCGAGCCCAACTTTGGAACAGTTTTCGATTCCAATAAGGGCTTGTTTCACCATCTTCAAGTAGAGTCCTGAATAAGCTATTCGCCGGTTAAAGTGACGTTAAAGTGTCATTTTACATACACGAAATGTCAACTTAACCAACGAATAGCTTACTTCGGACTTACTTGAAGATTGTGAAACAAGCCCTAAGAATAATTCAAATACACAGACCGACATCGTCCAATGATATGAGCTTAAATTAAATTGTGAGCTTAGATTAAAAAATGAAATTGTAATAATTCATAGATTCCCTTTTTGACCTTTAAATGAAATTCACGAAAGTCTTAAGCGGCGAAATAGTCTCGAAAGGGTCGCTAGTGAGCTAAGGATTACTTACTTCTTGTTTAAATAGTTTTCGGATAAATCTTTATGCCCTTTCAAAAGTTCACCTGACAAAGTATTTACTTACTGGGATTGCCTTTCTTGGAGATCGAATTAGTTTCGATATTTCCTCAACTTTATCCTTTTTTAATTTAAGTGGGAAGTTAAAAAGTTCCTCGTATAACCGTCTTGCATAAAATCGCATGATTATGTGCTAAGGTAGTACCAACAAAAACGTAAAGTTCTCTCCGCGCGTGTCCCAGCACTAATAAGTAGTATTAGTAGTATTATTAGTATTAAGTAGTTAAGTAGTTAACTAAATTTTAACTAAATTTTAAGTAAATTAATACGTGTAAACGGACAATTTAGTAGTTTAGTAATTTAGTAATTAAGTAATCAAGTAGATAAGTAATTTAGAGATTTTTCTATTTTCTGTTAAGTAGGTGGGCGGGGCTTATCACTTAACACGTTTGGACAGGCACTTTTAAGTTAAAATTTAGTAAAAGCTTAAGTAATTTAGTAAAATGATTAAGTAGTTAAGTAGAATTGTATGAACTAAAGAGCTTTACTAAATTATTACGTGTGGACGGACACTAAAAATTATTCACTTAAAATTTACTTATCTACTTAACTACTTAATACGTGTACACAGAACTTTAGTCGTAAGGCGTCCATAAGTAATTGACATTAAATATGTAAAGTATCGGTTCATCTCAGAGTCATGTTGTCAAATTTAAGTGACCCTAGTGCGGACCACCGTCAAATAACCTTATCGATAATCATATCGATGGAGTGTCAGTGTAGCCACAATAAAATATGTTGATAGTAAGTAAAAGATAATATTTATTTAAATGCTTTTAGAGCTATGGTTTATAACAGCTAATACTAATACTAATAAGAAATTCGTTTACTGTTTTTTCTAACTTAAAAACATTGCATAGTAGCATTTTATCTTTAAAATAAAATAAAGAGGTTACGCCATTTTATTTATGGCAGTAGATACCTACTGCCAATTGTCAGAGTCAATGATGAGTGGTTGATTTGACTTGACATTCAAAAACTTCAATGTTAATCAACCATTAAATTATAATTAAGTAAAGAGATTTGTTTACTTAACTTTAATTGTCCGTAAAGTGACTTTCGCCTCAATCAGAGTCACTAACGGTTACTTTAATTAACGGTTAATTTAACTCCTTAGTAAAGAATCACCATATAAATTCTGCACTAAAGAGCGATTTAGGTATCCGTTAGTGACTCTGAGTTGGGGCGTTTGAGAGTTTTTTTTTTTTTTTGATTCTGTACTAAGGAGCGATTTAAGTAACCGTTATGTGACTCTGAGTTGGGGCGTTTGTGTCGCCTAGTAACCTGGTTATGTAACTTTAACTGCAGTAATTGCGTACATTTAAATTTTGTAAGAGTATATATTATACCTATAATTCGTTATTTCTTGTACAATTTTTGGCATAGGTTTAATAAAGAAAATAATTTTGCACTAGATTTTTCGATCTCCTGTATGCAATCGGTAAATAAATGTTATGTAAACCTGTGTTGTTTTCTTGGTAAATTATTAGAACTAGTTTGTGAATAATGATTATTTTGTGAATAATGATTATTATTAGATAATATTAGTCCGTTCAATTTAGACATTCGAAGGTGCACAAATTCCCAACAAGCTGAAAATCAGTAAAATTGTTGAAAACATAATTATAAATAAAATTTTTAAGTTCCCCATCATTCCCGTGTATGGAAAAAAATGGTTGTCTGTAAAGTCGGTTTACGGACGGTAGTTTAACGTGACAACGTCATGACAAAGCTCCGCTCCGCCCCGCTTCGCCCCGCCCCGCTCCGCTCCACTGAACTACGATCGCCTACGGAATAGGCTACGATACGCCGATCGTAGTCGATCGTGCCTCTTTCTCGCTCTTGCTGCTCTCTCGCTCGCGGAACGCTACATTTTTTCGTGCGTGCGCCCGGCGTTCATCGTTTAAATAGACGATAACACGTCATAAATTTACTCAAGATCAAAGGTCAAAAAAATGAGTTTATCGCGATTTTCAGCAAAACGGTAGGTTTTGCTGAAAATCACCCTAGACAAAAATTGTAGATCATAAAATTGGCTATAAAAAAATCTAGTAATACTTTTTTCCTACGTGCCACCGTTTCTGAGATATAACGATTCAAAAAGTTGCAAGTTTTTATCGTCATAATATGCACACGTTTACCCTGCTACCTCATGGTAGTGTACTTAGCGCGTTTTTGAATCGTTATATTTCATAAACGGTGGCTTGTAGGAAAAAAGTATTGATAGGTTTTTTATAGATAATTTTATGATCAAAATTTTTGTCTAGGGTACTTTTATGATAAAACTTACGGATTTGCTGAAAATTGCTGGCCATCATTTTCTTATTTCAATTAACTTTGGTACCCTTTACCATTAAACTCATAGAAAAAGTTATGTTAATATAATTTCTCCTTACTGACAAAATTTTAAATTATATTAACAACAATGTAACTCTACTTTTATTTAAAGTAGACACGATTAACCAGTACAGAGTAGCTTTAAATCTCCCTTCAATTAAAATTGTCTTGTATCTCACGAATTGGGTATTCAAAGTATTCTCAATTAATTTCTAAGCTGAAGCAAAAATCTCGCGCCTCATTCACAGCCCCCGTTAAAATGTTGCTATAAACGTGTTTTAAGTAATTGGTATAATTATTCAAAACGAGACCAAAATTATAGGGATGTTTTTGATCCTATTTGAAACTCAAAGCAAACACGATTGCATAAAGTACTTCATGACTCTTCTTAACGACCTGAGACGTCTTGTCGGTAATAATTAGGTATTACGTTTAATAAAAGGTTTGGCATTTAATTAAAATCCTACTAATCTTTTTCTTTTATAAACCCTTACACACTCATACCCTCGCAGTAGGTTATTACCTGTGTCGCGGTTGGCATGGACTACACATATTCATACATCACAATAACACCCATGACCCAAATACAAATATTTATATGCCACATAAATATCTGCCCCGGCCGGGAATCGAACCAGGGACCTCTCGCTTCGCAAGCAGGGTCGCTACCAACTAGGTTACAGGGTCGTATTATAAATCTTTAAGTTTGTAAGGACTCTTTCACGCAAAAATTACTGCACGGATTTTCATAAAACTTTGCACACAGGTAGACCATGATCTGGAATTGGACATAGAGTACTTATTATCCCGGAAAATACAGACAAAGCCGTGTACAGCGCACTAGTTTATTTCAAACATTTACATTCGAATAGAGAAACATCCGACGCGCCTCTACTATATGCGAGAAAACCACAATTTCATAGTTTCATTCAGTATTCGAAAAGAACTGAAGAAGCAAGAATAAGGAAGCAAGAAAATATTGTGACAAGCAGTTTTACCATTATTTTTCATTCATAGCTTCGAAAATTGCTCCTGTTACTGCTCCTGATAATAGAACATTTTCGCATAAGCATCAGAATGTGAATAATGAATCATGCAACGCTTAGGGTGGCTATTTTCGTAATTGGAAAAGCGGAAATAACTTTCTGACCATCCATTTATAGCACAATTTATCGAGTGCTAGTGTTTATAGGTTTATTGCATGTGCCATATTCATTCAGTGTGTGAGTGTTTAACGGAATATTTTTTATTTCATTGCCTTAATATTTAAATAATCCTAATAATAGTTTTTCTCAAATATCTTCCATGTACTTTTACAGACATCATCATTCATCAGTCATTCATCAACGGGTTTCTATTTTATTAAATGTATAAGTTCACTAACTTTTACATGATATACATTATTGTAGAGGACAGAAAATTACAAATCTATCTAAACGTTAGTCACTCCCCTGGGCTATTTGCAATTACATTTCTCCTTAGAATCGCACATAACCAGTCCGCATAGTGCATACATTATGCATAATAAAACAGTGTACTCGTACAATGTACTTTGACTTTAATCGTCCATTTTCGCTATTTCCAGCGGCAGAATACAGAAATTCTTAATTAAAGAAAATATGGTAATGACATCCAATATTGTACAGTAATCTCCAAACCATGGAGCATTGAGATAGAAAGAGGGCCATCTCATATGAAGGGAAAGTTGAAAAAGTGCCCAGCTGTTTACAGAAAATAGAGGTTCCAATAATGGCAATTTCTGAATGGCGCTAGTGTGATACAAATAGCGAACCATGAACGTAGCTGTTGTAGACGGAGTGAAGTTTGCTGAGGTGCCTATAGTGCATCCGCAGCGTCACTCGTAATGAATGGCGCTAGTGCCGCTAGTGTCCGCCAACAGCACCGCAGCGCCACCCGTAATTTTACGTGTTTTTACGGACACTTTTCATATACAGAGATGGCTTCTCTCTGTTTTCCATGCTCCAAACTTATTAGCCGGGCTGAAGTTGGCACAGCTGCGGCAGGGAGCGCGCGGATGGTCGTAGTCGATCCCCGCCCCGTCCACCCGCGTTCCTTCGCTGATACCTTATTTTACGTTCATCGCAACGACTCGCGCCAACTTCACCCCGACCAATAAGTTTGGAGATTACTGTAGTTATTAAAAATTAAACAAGGATACTCCGTTTTTTCGACGAGTCTTATCTGTTAAACGGTCCTGGCATTACTTTTTTATTGAAATAGGTATAAGTTAAAAAAAAAATAGTACTAAACGGAAATTTATTTTAGCATTTGAGCTTCTTGTGCCGCGGGGATGACTCTTTATCTGACACATACGAGTCTTCATTACTGCTCCGGCTAGGAATTGAACCCAAGACCCCGTTTCGCTGGCAGGGTCTCTGCTGACTAGGCTAAGGATCAAAAAGTCACAATACAAGTCGTGTTAGAGAAATACGGTCATAAAATAACTCAATTAAAATCGTCAGAGACGCAATCATTCCAGAACTTGTACTGGACTAATTAATTTATTCAGTCCCATCAACAACAGGATACAAGGAACCTCAATTGCTTCTTGATTGCGCCCGGTTTCTAAAAGCCAAATATTTACCTAAAATAAATTATTATAATGTCTGTAAATCCTACTAATCTATATCTATACTAATATATAAAGAGGAAAGATTTGATTTTTTGTTTGCATTGAATAGGCTCCGAAACTAATGAACCGATTTGAAAAATTCTTTCACTGTTGGGAAGCTACACTATCCCCGAGTAACATAGGCTATATTATATTTTCAAAAAAATTAGGGATCCTTAATACAACTCCAATAATGTAAAAAATAAGCAAACCGAAGCAAAGCGAGGGCGGTTACTCGTAATATTATAAACATGAAAGTGAAAGGAAGTATGGATTTTTATTAGACTATGACGCAAAAACTACTGAACGGATTTTCTTGAAATTTACCACAGGTAAAACATGATTTGTAATAAAAAATACTTATTATCCCAGATAACGCGATCAGAGTGCTAGTGGAAAATAATTGAAAATAATTCTGGATAAAAAGTAATAGACTTAAAAATTAGTGCGGTACCTCACCGGGACGCCAAGGCGACGTCGCCGGCCACGTATCCAAACAGTTTATATTGAATTTTGGCTATTGCCTACGTTGCCACACCGTCGCCAAGTGAGCTAGCCGCCATACATTTCAATATAAACTGTTTGGATACGTGGCCGGCGACGTCGCATTGGCGTCCCGGTGAGGTACCGCACTTAGGGATAACTCAAGAACTACTCGTCAGATCAAATTTAAGTGCGATTACATGACAAGCACCAGCTTTCGATTAAAAAAAGAATCATCAAAATCGATTCACTCAGTCGAAAGTTCTGAGGTAACAAACATAAAAAAAATACAGAAGAATTGAATACCTCCTCCTTTTTTGAAGTCGGTTAAAAACTACTACCTAACAATAAATTTTAGTAATTTTGTAATAATCTGAGCGTTTGTTCTAGTGAATTAGCTTTACCGAATGCGGTTGCCACATTGAACTTGGAGTAATAGAAATTTTAGCGGGATGAACTTAGAACAACTTCGCCGAGACGCTGCCACTATTCATTGGAGCGCCGTGGAAAATGCTAGCACTGTAGACGAACAGGTGGCTATCTTAAACTCTCTCCTAACCGAGCTATTTGATGTACATGCCCCTATTCGTCCAGTACGTATTAAACATCTCCCTGCACCGTGACTCTCGGACGATGTGAGATCTATTATGAATAAGAAAAACACTGCCAAGGCTAAATATAAGCAGGATGCTAGCGATGAAAATCTTGAAAAATACAAAAAAGCGCGGAATCGATGCAATACGATATGTAGAGATGTACAACGACGCCATATCCATAAGTCAGTTCTAAACGAAGACCCCAATAGAGTCTGGAAGTTTCTTAAAACCTTGGGTGTTGGGAAAGCTCAACAAAACGCACTCTCTCATAGCCTCGATTTAAACTACCTTAATCAACACTTCACTGCGTCTTCATATGTTGACAGCAAAATAAAAATACAAACTCTGAAAGATCTTTCCAATCTTCCCAAACCTAATATTCCATCATTTTCATTTAATAAATTTGCAGCTCGTGATGTTGAGAAGGCGGTTCTTTCCATTCCTTCTGACGCAGTCGGCAGTGATGGTGTCAGCCGAAAAATGATCATCCCGCTCCTTGATATCCTTCTCCCTACCCTGACTAATATATTTAACCGGTCCATTGCTGATAAATGTTTTCCTTGCTCCTGGAAAGAGGCCCATGTCATACCTATTCCTAAAAAAACCAACCCTTCCTGTTTCTCTGATTATCGACCTATCTCAATACTCCCTTTTCTTTCTTAAGTCCTCGAGCGACTTGTACATCAACAACTCAGTTCATACCTCTCCAATTTCACTCTACTTAACACTGTTGATTTGCTCGGGATCCTGCCTACTCTCAACATATCTCCGTCTGCAGTTGATTGGTTCCATAGTTACCTGTGTGAGCGTTGACAGCGTATCCAGATCCAGGATAAACATTCTAGCTGGTCTGATATTAATGCCGGCGTTCCACAGGGTGGCGTATTGTCTCCACTCCTCTTTTCAATCTTCATAAATTTAATTAGCTCCGGTATCTCCTCTCTCTACCATCTATATGCAGACGATTTGCAAATTTACACACAAGCTTCCATAGATGACTTACCACAAGCTGTTCTCTCTATCAACGCTGACCTATCCAGTATAGCCAACTATTGTCAGACATACGGCTTAAAATTAAATGCTAAAAAGTCGCAGGCTATAATTATTGGCAGTTCACGGCTTATCACTAAAATTGACCAGTCTCAGCTACCACCAGTGAAGCTCAACGGCGAAATCATTCCCTACAGCGACAAGGTTCGTAACCTAGGAATATTTATGGACCAGTACCTTTCCTGGATTCCACAAATAGCAGATGTGAGCAGAAAATTATTTTCTGCAGTTGGTTCTCTTCAGAGACTAAAAAATGTGCTGCCCATCCCGACAAAAATTTTGCTAGCTCAGTCCCTACTTCTTCCAATACTTGACTATGCCGATGTGTGCTACCTTGACATCACCGAAGAGCAGCTGAATAAGCTTGAGCGCCTTCAAAATCTGTGCATAAGATTCATATTTGGTCTGCGGAAATATGATCACGTATCGGAATTCCGCACTAAGCTCAAGTGGCTCCCTATACGCCTCCGCAGGAATGCTCACATTCTATCTCTTCTCTACTGTGTATTATTCAATCCATGTTATCCTCCTTACCTTAAAACACGTTTCCAGTTCCTCCACCTTACCCACGATCGAACTCTTCGATCCTCAAAAAATCTGCGCCTTGCTACTCCTGCACATTCTTCTTCCTTCTACAAACATTCCTTCACTGTCACAGCTGTCCGTCTCTGGAACGCCCTTCCCTACTGTATTCGTAACGCAAGTACTTTAAATTCTTTTAAAAATCAATTAAAAGCCCACTATCTCTCTAATTAATTCAGTTCGCATTCTTCCTTCCCTCTCTCTTCTTAATATTCACTTATATTTGTGTTCTTATTATCTTAAATGTCCTCGTTATTATTTGTGCACCTTTACCCCATTTAATCTTACTCTATTCAGCTCTCCACATCTTAAGGTTGTCTGGAAGAGATCGCTGTGTAGCGATAAGACCGCCTTTTGTACCTCCTGTCTACTTCACTTGCCTACTTTGTAACACTGCTAGCTAGTATTATATTTAAAAAAAACAGCGTAGGTAAAATATAATTAGGTTTAATCAGCATAGATAGGGTCGTGGGTACATTCGTGCCGTATTAAATTAAAGACCCTTGTCACTACCACTCTCCTGTAGGTACTGTAGCGGGTAGATCCAGGTGCAGTAAGTCAGGTACGGCAGGTCAGGCTGTAGCTCTCTGTCCAGCGTCCAATAGGGGCATCCAGGTCGTGGCGAGGGTACTTCTACCCGAGCGGAGGAACCCCAGTCGGGGTTATAACACAGCACTTGATATTGAGAGATCGTTTATTATTTGTAATAAGATTGCGAAATATATCCAAAAACACTTATTTAAATAGTTTAATAAAATAAGAATATTAGGCGTTACGAAGAAGTAACAATTAAGCGAGTTTAGTGCACCGTCGTTAATTCAAATCGAGTGGTCTTTACGCTCCGGTGACTCGCAGTGGATAGCTCGATCGCGTCGCTTCTTCTCATTGTCCGGTGCATCGTGCATAAAAAACCTTATCGCGAGCGCAAGTACACGGCAGATATAGAAACAAGGCACATACCGCGTCTATGGGTGAATATCAGAAACGTGCATTTTTTTTCAATTTTGGTGGCGAAATTTTCTCTTCAGTTTTCGTGAAAAATGAGGACCTGGTATAAGAATAGAAAGTCTAAGCTAGAAGAACCTTCAAGAGGTATGAGAATATGTGGATAAATTTTTGAGATATTTAAGTTCAAAGTCTAGTGTGGCCACCAGAATTGAAAATCGCCCACCAAAATCGAAAGTACCCACCAAAATTGAAAATCAGTGACACCAAAATTGGATTTTTCTGGAAAATAGGCTCTAAAATCAATGAAATAAAGCTCAAAGTGGCTAATATCACGAATTCTTGGAAATTATCAATAACTTTCATCGTTTTATTAAACTCTCTATTATTAAAAAACATAGGTATTATTATTTAACATCTATCAATCCATCAGCCCTTGGAGATCCACTGCTGGACACAGGCCTCCCCTAACTTGCGCCTCTCTGACCATTCCTGTGCCTTCTGAATCCAGCGGGTGACTGCTGTCTTCTTCAGGTCGTCAGTCCACCTGGTTGGGGGGGTTCCAATGCTCCCTTTTCCAAGATGTGGGCGCCATTCGGGGACCTCTTCCCCAATGGTCATCGGTCCTTCGAATTATGTGGTCAGCCCATTGCCGCTTCAGCCGGCGTACTCGATGAGCTATGTCAGTTATTATTGTTCATCTACGTCATTTCTGATTCGTTCACGTACAGAAATACCGAGCATAGCTCTCTCCACATGCTCTCTCTCTCTCTCTCCGTCCTCTGTGTGACTTTGAACTTATAAATAAGGCCAATAGTAATAAAGCACGACGTCTCGGAGCCGTATGTCATCACTGGCTACACACACTGCTTGAACACCTTCGACTTCAGGCACTGAGATAGTGTTTTGGCCGACAAGATATGATGCAGTTTCCTGAACGCATCCCAATCGAGTTGAATTCTACGAGTGACTTATTTCTCGAAGTTGGACGTACATACATATATGATATGGACATTGGACATGATTTTCATCTTGTCCATGTTAAGACCTACCGATTGTGGCGCTGTTCAATTCCCCTATCATTTTACCAAGTTCCTCCAGATCTCGCCAGAATGACTATATCATCGGCATATCGCAAGTGTGTGATGTCTCCATTGACCACGATGATGCCACGTTGTTTCCATTCCATCAGCCTGAACACGTCTTCCAACGCAGCAGTGAACAGTTTAGGAGATATGACGTCCCCTTGCCTGACACCTCTCTGCAGTTGAATAGGGTCCGCAGCTGTGTCGTATACTCTGACGGAAATGGTACCTGATAATTACAAACACTTCAACACCTCGATATGAGAATTAAGTACCGATACTGATACCGATAGAATCAAAGTCTTTCTCATAGTCTACATAAGCAACACGTAACAACAGATTATACTCCTTGGTCTTTTGTATAATCTGCCTCAGTGTGTGTATATTATGGTCCTTGGTTCTGTAGCCTTTCGGAATCCTGCTTGTTCGGGAGGCTGGAAGTCATCAAACCTACCATGCGATTTTTGAGCACCCTCGCAAACGGCTTACAAACGTGGTTCAGAAATGCAATGGGCCTTTAGTTCTTCAAAAGGGCTTTTTGGCCCTTCTTTAAGAACAGAGTCACCACAGTTCTGCTGCACGCTTCCAGGGTAGTTCCAGTATTGATGACGGAAACGAACAGCTATTGGAGCGTCATTAGTAGAGGTTTCCCATCAGCTGTTGTGAATCCGTCATTTCCCGGAGCGTTTTTCTTTTTAAGCTGTTTGAGAGCCTCTCTTATCTTATACTCGTACAGGCAGCGTCCGGGATATCCTGTGTGTAGTGTCGGGTCAATTTAGCTTGCTTGTTATTGTCCTCGCAGGCAGCTGGAGCTTGAGAGGAGGCATACGAACGACTCTCAGAACTTCAGATTTCGGCGAAACCATGGTGCTGGAATCTGTCTTCTACCTCGTAAGCTGACTTTGCCCAATAGACAGATCCCTGGCGAACACTTTGAAGCCCTAGTTTTGCTCAAGTGGCTCGTTTTAAATTTTGGTCACGCATAAACGCCACCAAAGCCACCAAAGTTGAGCCACCAAACTTGGAACCATGCATAAAAAAATCTTTAAAAATAGGGGTTTTAAGTTACAATTAAATGTATATAACTGTTTTATGCGTAATCCAAATCACTACCTTTAACGTGTAGCTTACTATAAAAGCACTTTAAAATAAACAGCAAATCGATCCACCAAAAATTGAACAATTCTTGTCCCCCTGTGCCACCCAAGCGGGTACTTTTGTTTTGGAGGGAAGTCACAGCTCAAATCACATACCCGTTACACTAAAACGTTACCACACAATTTACTGTGCCATGCGAAGTAATAAAACTTAAATGATCGCATACGCAACAAAGTTCATGTTTTAGTAAGTTGAACAAGTGCACCCAAGATTTTGGTTTTTTCTTGGACAAACTTTGATCGAGTATCCTGTGATGTTAAATAAGATTTTATAATATGGTTTAGTCACTTTTAGATAATGTGTCTTATGGGTATACTAACGAAATTATATGTTTTTTATTTTAACATCAATTGTCACTGTGGTGAATGAAATTATATCAAAAAATGGAGCTGGGACATACCACCAAACTTGAATTTTAAGGCATTTTTTAATCCTGATTTTTTATATACACATATATTTAAAAAAACAATGTGGCCCCAATTAAAAGAAGTTACGTAGTTTACTATATAAAAAAATTAGAAACATTCTATCATTTTACACCTCGATTCTCAACCTGGACACGTAAAATTTGCCGATTTGATATTAACCCCTATGTCTATGAATTATTAAATTAAGTTAAATTCTGTTATTTTTTTTAAATTAAAATTTATTTTATTTATTTAAATTGTTATTAAGTGTAAAATAGGATTAAAATGTAGGTTAATTTAGTTATATAAATTTTTATTTATAAGACAATTTAGATTAAGACCGTTACAACTTCTTGAATGTGTTGTATTATTTTATTGGTGTACAATAAAGAGTTAAATAAATAAATAAATAAATAATATTTAGTATTTGCTTTATTTCAATCGATTCACAAATTAAATCAGGTTCTACATCACCTTTCCATTCCTAGGTCTGCTGGAAGAGATTTCTAATAGAAATAAGCAGTACCTTTGTACAAAATTTATTTACATGTGTTATATACTCTATTTGTGTACATAAATTGTTAAAAAAAACATCTTAATACGTAAATTGTTGGTAGTGTTGATTCCGATAGGCGGATCTTTCCCGAAGCAAAGCAAGCACGTCTACTAGTCAATATATTCATAGTTTAGGAACTAATATATTAGGAGAAACTACAAGTCCTGGCATCTGAAAGCCGATCCGGTTTATTGGTTCAGTGGCGTATAAACATCTCAGTAACTTCTAAGCACTGAGAAAAACTTTGACCACAACGCAATCTACAAAGTTATATCTAACGTGTTAAGTTTGGTTACCGAGATTATATCGTAGATGTTTGGTCATAACGGATTTTAATCGAATACAAAGTGGTATTCACGATTCGGTTTTTTTTTTAAATAAAACGCTTACACACTCATACCTCCACAGTAGGTTATATATATATATAAATATCTGCCCCGGCCGGGAATCGAACCCGGGACCCTTCGCTTCGCAAGCAGGGTCGCTACCAACTAGGCCTAGGTCGTCATGTTTGTTACCTTAAATCGGGAAAAATATTTTTTTTATTTGAATGGGGTTTATTTAAAGATAAACATAATCTACGGTTTAACATTCACTTGGCATAGTTGCTGCTTTGCTACAAAGCGTAGGTAACTTTGTGTAGTTGTGCAATTATATAATTTAGATGTTTAGTATATGACGGCTATCTGAAGTGTTAATTAAGTAATTTAATGGCTGTTTGTAGTCATTGATTGCATTAATTAATATGTCAATGAATATTAATTTAATATGCTTGATATTACAGTCAATCAATGGTGTGATGGAAGCGCTCAGCCCGGCAGTTACGCAATACGTCGTGTAGTTGTTGGCTTCAACCCATTTATGACCCACTACTGAGCACTGGTCTCTCCCCTTGACGAGGCCTAGAGCATACTCCACCACGCTGCTCCAGTGCAGATTGGTGGAGGGGATAGTAGCTAACCCAAATGTCGGAAGTTTTCATGTCGGCCGAAGGCCTCCGACAAGGCAATGACTGTTATCCTATGATAACAACCGGGACCGACGGCTTTACGTGCCCTCCGAAGCACGAGAACTCTACAGAAATTGTCGGATACATTTATATTTTTTTATAGGAATACAAACTTTTCAAAACTATATCACCATCACGGTCAACGGGCAGAGAATGCCATTAGGTATTAAGTTCGCCTTTGTAACCCCTACTTTCAGGTGTTCCAAAAGAATAAATAAATAAATAAAATAAAAATTGACAATTCTGTCACCTCTCTTAACGGGTCAGACCATGTAGTTGGTGATATTTCACGTGGTATTTTACCTTCTACTTACAAAGATCTAGTTCATCCATCTATCCTGCCATCAGCCCTTGAAGGTCCACTGCTGGATATGGGCCTCCCCTAACTTGCGCCACTCTGACCGGTCCTGAGCATTCTGAATCCAGCGGATGCCCGCTGTCTTCTTCAGGTCGTCAGTCTTCAGATCTTGTTACGCCCAAATAATTAAATTGTATTCTATTAACACAACTATAAATGTGAAAATTTGTGAAGAAGTTTGGTCTTACTGACGTCAGAGCCAGAGAGTCTACGCGAGAAGGCGGTACAGTCAGCTGTGTAATTATTTATATCTTTTGTGAAACTCACCGACGGAGTCACGTTTCTTTTCCCCTGTTAAATTTCCCTTTTTAAATTGTAGTAATTGTTAAATCATTCGCACATATTCCGTTAAAATGTCAAGTGTCTATCCTCTAAAATTCTAATTTCGATCATGAACACTAAAGAGGCATAATTCCATACAAAATAAATCTATTAAAATTTCATTTTGTTTTGCTGACTGTAGTTTTTGACAAGTTTCCAGCGCTTTACCGAAAACGTGCGGCTTATATATACATCTCGTTAAACACGAAGCTAATACAAAAGCGTGTAGAACTAGAACAACGCGGTTTTGCTGAACTATTTATCATAAACAGCGCATATTGTACTAGGAATACAGCGATGTAAATATCTCTTTATTTCCTTTTTCTAACAGAAAACAGTTTCGTTAATGGGATAGTGGGAATCGATGTTATCAGACGGTGTCAATGTCACTGATGCTCCCTTACCGTCTTTATATCGGTTTTGGGCCTTTCTTTTTCAGAAAATAAGGTTTACAGAAAATAATTCTTGAGTTATCTTGATTTTTTTGCATTAACGTACATTGTTAATGGAAATTAACAACTGATTTCAGTGCCTACCCACTTTGCTATTAATAAGAAAAATGACTTTCCTGTTATACACGCCCTATTATGATGTAATGAAAACACATTATGGTATTTTAAATCAATGGGTTCCATTCCTGGCTAGGAATATTGAGTTTTTAAACAATTTAAAAACCCAAAGACGCACTTTTATTTTCAATCAAAATCGGGCATCGGCCCGAAAATCCTTTGAGCATTTTTTGCTATTCCTCATAGTTTCTGATTTGGTTTTCCTCGTCCACTTCGAAAATTAATTTATTTATTTACTTAGATTTTATTGCCCACAAAATCACGATATAATTGGCAAGCTTAAAGCTGGCCATACATCAAGTTTACTTATTAAGTTGGTAGCGGACTGGATGACAGACGGACTTTATTGGATGCCGCATCAAGTCCGCTGCAAACTTGACAAGTATTTGATCGTGTATGGCCAACATTATGCTTAAATGCATTCTCTACAAGCTGACCATTAGGCCAAACAGATATGCACGAAGAGCGGTATTAACTACTGTTGATTGAAACAGAAATTCAAATTCTTTGTTTTTTAAAAATGATTTTTTTATGGTTTAATTTGAAAAGCAACAAAAAGGTTAGGATAGTATAGTATTCATGTAGTACATTACATATTTACCCTGTAATTTTTATTTTTCATCTGAAACGTGTGCAAGTTAATGTTTGCACACGTTTAACTAGTTAGATGGATTGTAAAGTGCTGGTATTACCATACGGAGTGCTGTTCGGACATTCTCAGATTTCGTTGTTTACCTTCACTCTTTACACCTGCTAAAACCTTTTACGGAATGCTTGCTTACACCTGCACTAAAAATTTGCTTTTCAAATTCAACTATAGATAAAGCTTAAGAGAAATGAAACCACGAAATTGCGGTTGAAAATAGCACTTCAAACGCTTCACACTCATAGCCCCACACTAGGATTCAGTGTGTCGTGGGAGCCATGGACAACACACTAGACAAGGACTTTCACACCCAGACCGAGAACAGAAATTCAAACTCATCATTCAAATTTCGGCCTCGCTGGGAATTAAACCCAGGACCTTTGGCGCGGCGATCCGACATGGTAACCATTGCGCCACACGGGTTGTCAAAATGACAACAAAATCTTTATTCATGAGAACATGATGTCTCCCACACATTTGAATAAATTATTTTGATTTGTTTGCGCACATATCATTGTTTTATGACATTTTAGTAATGACTTGCTAAGCAAGGGTTTCCGAGGTGAATTCCCGGGAGACATCACGTGACACATGTTTGCACTCTTGTGACTCTTGGTTGTGACGTCTTAATTATGTGTGACAGACGGGTGTCTCGCACAAAATAGTTGCGGTGAAACAAAGGCCGCTTCTTCATAAGACTACACGATAGTATATTATGTGCGTGCGAGTGGAGTGAAGCTAAAATATGTTTAACCAGTAACTCCCGTATTCACAAACAACATTTTCTTTAAGCGTTCATCTTAGAGGCCATCCATAATTACGTCACACTAATTTCATGACATTTGACCCCTCCTCACAGCTGGTCACATTTGTGAGACCTCCCCCTGGTGTGACGTCACATATTATTATGAAAATTTACACCCAGAAATTATTAAATTAAAACAGCAGTTCTGGAATAAGTTTTATTTCCATGAATTGTTTTTTAATATTTACCTATACATACCAATTATTCGATTTTGAAATGTGACGTCACGAAATTAAGGACAAGTGTGTGACGTAATTTATGGATGGCTCCTTATCATTGATAAGAAGAATAATTGATAAGTTATAAAACCATCCATTACACTGTGTTACAAATCATACTCAAGCATTACTTTAATGCAAAAATCAATCTAGCTAAACTAATATTGTAAAGAGGAAAGTTTTGAGTTTTTAACAGACTTCAAAAAAGGAGGAGGCATTCAATTCGACTGCATATTTTTTTTTTGTTTGTTACCTCAGAACTTTGGACTAGGTGAACCGATTTTGATGATTCTTTTTGTAATCAAAAGCTGGTGCTTGTCATGTAGTTCCACTTAAATTTGAGCGAGATCTGACGAGTTGTTTTGAGTTATTTCTAATTTTGATGTTGGTTATTTTTTGTCAAGAATTATTTGCTGGTTTTGTTGTAATAAATAGACACTAAAACTACCAAACCGATTTCAAAAAATCTTTCAGAAATAAGATGCTCTATTGTTTCTGAACATGGGCTATATTTTTATTCAAAACAATTATTAATCTATACGAAAAGCAAAGCAATGTGAGAGAGGTTACTAGATCTATAATATACATATTTCTATTCAAGGCTATACGTTCCGTAAAACAGCTCAGAAGTTACTTTACCTATGCGTCGATTTTGAAAACTCAAGTACCTATAACATTATGAATTTTTTGAAGACCATACGCATTGGTAAGTGTTGTGAGACTTCACAGTGTGCTTTGTGAATACGAGAGTAAATGTTATAGTGTAACAAGACATTTATAACTGCAGTGTGGTAGCACCACTCGAATTATACATTACAAAACTGTGTTGTAGTCGTAATGTCGTATCGTCCAGTATAGAAGCGGCCAATGTGTCCACGCGTCGGCTACAATTGAGGACAAAGAGTAACACTAATTCGCGTCTTTGTCCCGTGTCCGGTGGCGCGACCTTTCGTCACTTATTGTGAGGACTAATAACTAGAACTGAATAAAGAAATATTTATCATGTGGAGAATCCAATTTATTTTGAGAATACGAATGGCGAAAGTGACGATGTGTATTTTATTATGAAAGAGAGTAATCTTTGGAGTTACTGAACCTAAAAATGCTGAATTCAGGTCTCTTCTCATGTGATTACATGATAATGACGCATTTATTCTGACTAGCTACCACACTTGAGTTAGCCGCCAAACGACTCGCCGTCTGGGGACTTGAAAGTCAGTTCTTTCTTCCTTTTTTCTTCTTGGCCGGCAACGCATCAATGCTGGCTTTGATGTTGCGGATGTCTATGGGTGAAAAAAGTTCTAAAAGTAATAGTCAGTTAAGTGGTAACGAAAAGTAAAGGCCGCTGCATACGTAACGTGGACGGGACGAGGACGGGACGTAGACGGGATGTGGATGGGACGTGGACGGTGGCGCTGTCGTTTACATTTTCTATGAAACGATGTTTCCAAAACTTCACGTCCCGTCCCGTCCCGTCCCCGTCCCGTTCCACGTCCCGTCCACGTTACGTATGCATCGACCTTAATTCAACAAGTCATACAATATTATTTTGCGTGCTACAAACACCTAACAGTCTCATAAAGTACATTTCATTTAAAATTTTCACATTCCATCTCATAATAAAATTCACAATGGTGAATACTAATGAAACTACGTTCAAATTTCCTTTATTAAGTTTGGTGTAGCCTGTTTTCAAACAATGCGAAACAGATAATATAGTCAGTATCGTTTTATCATGTCCATTATAATTCTTTCTCATGATTAAAAATATAATCATAGTAATTAAATAATGGGTTTTGATTCCTGTATTATGAAATTTTAATTGTCTGGAAATGTTGGATGTAGTGTATTTACTATACCACATATTAATGAGGTATGAAAATTCAATAAGCGTATCTTTAATCGTTTAAACAACGACGTAATATTTACTTTTAATTATTGTCCATGAAATTTGGAATAACAAAAATGGTAGATAAATGCCTATATTGCCATTTAGGCACGAATTATTATTGCCCTCAATCACCTCAATTTACTTAAAACGCTTCCCTTAGTTTTATTGTTTCTAACAATCTAAAAGATTGATATAAATTAGCGGTAGTTAATTGGAATAGATGATGGTGAAATTATAATGGCGCTCCTATCTATGCCTCAATATCTTCAACGTATTAACGAACGTCTACTAAAGACGAGACTCTCCTCTTGATGAGGCCTTGAGCATACTCCACCACGCTGCTCCAGTGCGGATTGGTGAAAAAAGTGCGTAAAAAGTATGCGTAAAAATTATAAACGATTTTTTTAAGTGGAACGCAAGTTGCGTCAGTAGTTAACTGGTAGAAATCTATATTATTTATGTTCATGGAAATGGACAGATGAAAAAGCTGTCTCTATTTCTGTCCCTCTCTCTCTCTCTCTCTCTCTCTCTCCCTCTATCGTCATATTTTTTTTAAACGCAACACACTCAGTTCCATACTAGGGTGTCCTCTGTCATGGGTGCCATGGACAACACACAAAGAAAAGAACACACACACCCAGACATAAACCAGAAATTTAAACTCATCATTCAAATTTCTGCCCCGCTGGAAATCGAATTCAGGACCTTTCAAACAGCTGCCCGGTAACCATTGCGCCACGAAGGTCGTCATTGTTCCAGTTCTCTTGATAGACATGGTCTAGGTAACTAATCGGCTATAGCCAATAATCCGCATGATCGGCTACAATACGCAGAAGCGTCGGGTTCCTTAGCCATTCTATTCCCGCGGAAACTCAATTTGCATGTACTCAAGTTACTAATCCCGTGTCACATCCGCTAGATTCCTCTTAAGTCGTAACCCTTTGTCAAGTAACGTCTTAACTCCGCTACAACGACAATTGCGTTTAGGATAGACTAGCTGACCCGGCGAACTTCGTATCGCCTAACAAACTATTTTTTTCTAAAATAAAAGTAGCCTATGTTACTCCTTATTACAGCTCGGGGAAGTCCCGTCAAAATCGGTCCAGCCATTTCAGAGATTAGCCGGAACAAACAGATAGACAGACAGACAGATAGACAAAAGTCGTAAATAATGTTGTTTTGGTAATGTACCGTGTATATATCCAAATGCACTTAGTAAAAAGCGGTTCTTTTAATATTACAAACAGACAATCCAATTTTATTTATTTGTATGTAGTATGTATGTACGTATAGTATATAGACCTATATCACCTGTAAGATGGACTTCGATCCAAACTATCCATAAAGCTGACTTGGTAGTGTTCTATAATATTTTCAAAAGTATAAGACCTTTTCCAACCCCTACTGCCCCCGATAATTAAAAAGACGTATCTAATATTTTTTCCAGATTTGAGTTATATACATTGCCGGAATCAGAAAAAAAAGGCGCATCTGCATGTATTTTTAATATTTTTCTAACTTCCTCCAGTGCGGCTTTAGCACAACAAAATAGGGCGCTTCTGTTCATTTTTTTACACTCAATTGAAGATGAAAAGACGAATTTATGTAAAACTTAATTAAAAAGTCGCATTTATGTAGAAAATGTCCTTATACTTTATAGTTTTTTTTTAGTTCAGTAATATAAAAGGCGCATATTTGTCCCTATTTCTAAGTGGAAGTTAATAAGACGCAAATGAGCATTTGCGTCTAACGCGCTATTAAAAATCTGGTTTCACATTAAGAAATAAAGGCCACATCTGACCACTTGCGCTCTATTTTGTTCGTAAAATTATTTTAGCTAAATTATTTTAGGCGCATTTGCCTTATGCAACAAATACTTAGTGTTTTATTTACAAATAATAATAATTTATTAAAGCCATATCCTAATGGCTATGGCTTATAAGATAACCACGAACCTGCTGTACTATTTCAGATACTACCTTAGATAAAAGGATTATTAAATAATTTTAAAAACATTTTATCTAAGCCAAGGGTTATCTACATACTTTCTAATTCTTAAGAAAAAAGGCGGATATACGTAATTCATAATTCATAATTCATAATTTCTTTATTGCATAACACATGTCATTACATTATATTACATACAATATACAATAGACACATGCACCTTGTTAGGCATAGCAACTTCGTATATGCACCCATTTCTGTTAAAACCATATATTAAATAGATAAACTAAATACTTATGGTTAGAAGAAAAGTACAGCCAAAAGCGTTTGAAATTTAAAGGACGCATCTAGTCATTTACGTCTATTCAATTAAGTATGTAATATTTTTCTTCATTTTTTATGCTAAGATGAATCTGTTTTTTCATTATTTTTATTATAATAATTTAATAAATTCATGTTATTACTAAACCAAGTTAAAGCCTATTATTAGTGGGCATTATTTTCAACTTCCAGTATGTAAATATTTTAATTTACTCGAAGACATCAAACGATTTCCCGTTTCATTCGTTAAAACATTTATTTCTCTTTTTTTACTTTTTGTTAGATACGTCTTTTTAATTATCGGGGGCAGCGTATCATACCAGCGTTTTACAGAAATAGCAACCAAATGACTTATGGTAAAAAGATAATCTAAATTTTACTAACAAAAAATAACCGACTTCAAAGTCTCAAAAACTACTTTTCAGATTTCGTTCAAATTTATGTGGGACCACACGACAAGAACCTGCTTTCGATTAAAAAAAGAATCATCGAAATCGGTAGGCGTGATATTGAGTTATTCGTCAATTTGTCGCGCACATCTTAACACAAATTTACGACTTATGTGGTTTTCTCATGGATGCCATTGTCAGATCTCAATATTTATGTGGGACTACATGACAGCCACCAGCTTTCGATTAACAAAACAATCATCAAAATCGGTTCGCCCAGTCCAAAGTTCTGAGGTAACAAACATAAAAAAAAATACAGTCGAATTGAGAACCTCCTCCTTTTTTTGAAGTCGGTTAAAAAATAAATCTTGATACTTTGAAAATGTTAACTTGAATCTCTTCGCCAGTTTATGCTTGTGTCAATTAAAATTACTCAGCTCTTCCGTAAAAGGAAACAAAATTATACCTTGTTTATTATTAATCAATTTACACGTTTATACACGTATGTTATTGTTATGTGTCTATCTGTATGTGTGTGTATGTGTGTGTGTATGTGTGTGTGTATGTGATAGACCATTGTAGTCAGCACTAGGAGTAGTAAAAGTGGCTTTTGCGACCATTGGCAAAAAAATTAGTAACTCTGCGCACAAAATTTATTAACTCCAACGTTAGTTAGAAGATCCTGTTAGTAACAGATTTTTCAAAAGACGCTCAATTTACAGCGTTAACTATAACGTATACCTAACTCGAATTTGAAACTCCAATTAAAAGATTATTTATTAATAATAATTTGTCGATGAACGCAAAAGTTTCGTGGCTCACCCTTTAGGCAATGTGCGGTCTTTATCTAAGTAGTATGTATAGTCATCAGTTTAATAAATATTTTAAAATTTCAAATTGGACTATTAATAATCAGATTGTTTCAGGCTCAAATTATGACAGGATTATTAATAACCGTTCTTTCTTATACAAATCTTATCCTTTGAAGTCGGTAAATTACTGGCCCGGCTTCTTAATCACCACAGTTTCTGAATAAACTGAATAAAATGAGATGAAACCCTTCAAATGATTCTTTATTTTTTCAATGACTTTGCGTATCATGTCTCGGACTGATAAATCTACCCACCTTGCTATTTTATTACATGAAAATTTGATAAAATACAGAAGTATATTTATAAAACAAAGAAACATTTGTTGCGGCTTCACTGCTCCCATCATTTTTATAGATAATATTTTTTAAGTCAACTTCAAAGGAGTCTAAGCTCTACAGAGTACAGCGTACCATACCATGACCGTTCTATAAACGTACAGGCACGGAACGCTCTGCAATGCACCTTAAAACGGATCGACGACGTACTATGCCCGTACATTTTCGTCGATAATTTTTGACGCACCGTGCATGATACGCTACGTTGTTAACTGGTAACGGACCGTCTAAACGTAGACTTTTTAATACAAAGATTTTTTTTGTTCTAACACAGTTACGACGTTTCTAGCAGTCATGATGATATGATACGCTATAGTGGGCTGACTCCTTTAGTATCTGCCTGCGGTCTAAAATTACGGCGTGGCCGAGTTTTCGCGTTCATATTTCATAATCCCATCCTAAAAACTCCTTCATTCAGTTGGGCGGAGGCAAAACGGGTTAATCTTGAGTGATGACGAAGCATTTTTCTGGAAAGTTGGTAGAAGCAAAAAATCGGCTAGGTACGTATTAGGTCATGCGCTATATAGAATTCCTTAGTTCATCAACTATTAGTAATTATCTACTGAGCTACCCTAGCCGTGGTAGTCTTCCTTTTAAATTCATAATTTAAGCTACTTTTGTGAATTATTTCACTTGTCCGACATCCACCATTTAGGTACACTTGACTCTAAACAAAATTGGTACTTTAAAGCCGAATATTTCGCAAACCGATCCCTGAATCTGATTTTTTACTGGACATAGATATTTTTTCTGCGGCCTTTTTTCACTAATATTGGGTATCTATTTAAAGAATAAATAGGGGCTCCTCTTGCTTTGATGATATGCGGCGGACAGCCTCTCATTACCTAAATTATTTCCACGGCTTCGCTTATGACCTTTTCCCAATTTAATTTGCTATCAAATTTCGGTTTCGCGGTGATTTCGAATTATACGTCTATTGGACATCAATGAGATATGTTTATTAATGGAATTCATAAATCAAATTTCTGTTGACATCAATACATTTGATTTAACTTGAATATGCTACTGGGTTTGCTTATGATTTTAAATTATCATCATGGACAGTAAGGATTACAACGGTAATAAACTTTCTATTTTTAAACCGATATTTTCCTTTATCAAGGAAAAGTGATACTTAATTAATTTCTAATACGTGGGTGAGATAATTGGAAAATTCAAAAATGGGTCTTGGAGACACATAATTTTTTGAAAGACCTCATCAACGATACCCCACACTATGGGGTACGCAACGAAAAATAATTTCATCGCCACGTTACCAATAGGGGAGGTACCCTGAAAAAAAATTCAATATTTTATTCTACGATTTTGGAGTTTTATTAAAAATGTATATCCATGCCAAATTACAACTTTCTAGCACTAAGGGTCTCGGCGGTATGCCTCGGACAGACGGACGGACGGACATGACGAAACTATAAGGGTTCCGATTTTACTTCAGAACCCTAAAAACTAGACTTTACGTGCAGCTCTGCAAGAATGGAACTTGAGTCAACCTTATGGTATCTCAATATGAAACCACCTTATGAACTGGGCTACATCGTAAAAAATAGCTACAGACAGATAATTTCCATGTCATAACCAACCTGACAAGTAATAAATTTGTAAAAAAATCTGGTCTTTGACAAAATTTTTGACAACACAGTGTTAATTGGTGTTTTATTATGATGTATTTGTATTACATACTACAAAATATAAATCTTTAAAAATCTATCTATTCTACAGATACAATAAAGTGCAATAAATTCCTTATTTTAACATTTTTAACTCATTTATTTTTTCTTTAACATTTTTTGCACGTTTGTGTGATCCCGCGTATCAAAAACGGCTTAACTGCTTTGTTTTCGGTTTTCAATGGATCGGCTTGAACTCTCAAATACCTCTATTTGAGTACCCCAAACTGAATAACATTATATACAGTTAAAACATATAATATACATGCTAAATAAAGGTACACTATGTTACAATGACCGACACTGCAATAGATCAACCGCACCCTTATTGTAAGGTACACAGCACACGATTCACGACGCAATATTTTGTCGCGATTGGATTCCAAATTGCCGTAATAAATTTCCAATGTCACATTCAATGAAATAATAAGAACAGTTTTCCAATAGTACCCGTATGTAAACGTGTTAAATCTACATCGCAGTATAAATAAGTTGGGCTTAAAAGACGATCAATTTTTTTTTACTATAACGTTAAAATATGTAATTAGATCATGTTGATCTTAATAACTACTGCAATTAACAAATAATAACAATATCAAGTGCCTTATTTTGCATGAAATATTTGACTGTTAGTTTATTTTAAGCAGTTTTCTTTGACTTAATATTTTACGAATAATTTTGCTATGATGCATATCATACAATAAACTTATGTAGTATAGTATATCAAATTCGTATATACTGCATAGGCGCCAAAATCCAAGGAGCCACGTACTTTACATACATTTTGACGACCCGTGTGGCGCAATGGTTACCATGCTGGATCGCCGCACCAAGGGTCCTGGGTTCGATTCCCAGCGAGACGGAAATTTGAATGATGAGTTTGAATTTCTGTTCTCGGTCTCGGTGTGAATGTCCTTGTCTATGTTGTGTGTTGTCCATGGCACCCACGACACAGGGAATCCTAGTGTGGGGCTATGAGTGTGAAGCGTTATTTTTTTATTATTATTTTAATAGATTTTATTATTTAAAGATAACTTGAATCTAATAAATTTCTTTCTTTTTCTTCTCTTTCTTTTTGGCCTGCAACGCATCAGTGATGTCTGTGGTGTTTTTTTATTAAAAAAAGGTATTTGACAGTAAACTTATATTCTCTACACTCTTTACTTTACCAACTTATTTTCACATTCACATTACAGCTAAACAGTAAGTAAGTAAATTACGTAAAAAGAAATGACAAAAACTGAGGCAAGGAAATTAAATTCTGGAAAACATTACAGTATTTTATTGTACGATTATCGTACAATATTTTATTGTACGATTCTAGAGTTTTAATAAATATGTATGTATATCCATGCCAAATTACTAAATCTAGCACTAAAGTTCTCTGCGCTTTGCTTCGGACAGACGGACATACAGACGGACAGACGGACGGACAGACGGACGGACTGACGGACGAACATGACGAAACTATAAGGGTTCCGATTTTACTTCGGAACCCTAAAAAGGGTTAATAATGATTAATTATATTATTTAAGAATAGTTAGCGATGGTGTTGCATTATTGTGGCCCTGTACATTTCATTATCGGCTAATCAAACCAGACTCTAGCGTTAAGAATTCTTAGCTATAAAGCTTCCTACACTATTTTTCCATTACCTGTAATAAAAAAAATTGCATTGAAAGTATCATCGTATTAGAGGGACATTTAATTTTGGAACGTATGGCAACGCAATTGAACTCCTGGCTTAACTGTTTCTTCAACAAATACAGTATCCATTAATGCCTGCCGATAAAGACAGGCAAAACGGCTGGTGTCCAATCATGCTGAAAAAAAATCTTAGTGGTTGTATCAAATGTGTCGATGTGTCGACGGCCTTAAAGTAAGGGCACGTGCATGCAAATCAGAGGTTCGCGTGATGTCTGTCTGTAGATACGAGTAGTTAGCACTAACTGCGAGTGATTTTAGATATACGGTTATAATGGTGGAACAAACGATGTGGCGTGGGTGTGTAGCGTGCATTTATTTTTATCGGTCTAATTATCGAGCTGAAAATGGAATTAATTTTATCGATCATTTTTTATGTTTTTTTTTAACGACATCCCTAACGTGAGCAGATATACGCGAACTTATATTGCTATTATCAAACTTTATTATTTCATATTATTATAATTGTTAATTTTTTATTGTTATTTAATACTATATAGGTAAATTATAATTATTAACATTAAGCTAAACCTTTACGTCTGACAAGTGTCTTGTCAGAGCGACAGTGATAGATTTATTCTATCCCTGTCGCTCTTCCGCATATTAATTGGCATGACAAGAGAAATAGCAATAATAACTTAATGTGCATGATCGTAATATAGATATCCCTGTTGTGCCTATGCTAAATACCGAAGAGTAAATAAGACAGCCACATACTATGATTGTACTGCCGCACCCTCGAAGACTTCTGGTCGCCTAGTAACTCGCTTTAATTAATAAACGACGGCAAAAAGTGTCGTTACAACTTTTCGTCTTAATTTTTCCGTCTAGCCCCCTTTCGCAATGCGCGATAAGGAACTTCGTTCCAAAAATCTAAAAGTATTGCCACATTGTAAGTACCCACATATAAATGGAAAATTCCTATTAAAAAAACAAAAAAAAACTGTTGAGTAAATGGCGTCCACCCACGAATTATCAGTTGGTTTGCTTGGAAAGTGTTCCGCATAAATCCATAGCAGAGGCGTAACTGCTTTTTCGCGTGGGTGAATATGAAGATATAACCTACACATGGAGTTTATAAATGGCTATTAGAACGATGAATACCCTACCCAGGTTTCAGTTATCCATTGAATAGCTTTTATCTATCATGACTCGACTTTTCCTAACAAGCCTTTTAATTCTTCCAGGAGATGTCAACGAAGCCATTAGCTAGCTGGTCACAAAAGAAGATGTGACTTACTAACGAGTAGATATAAAGTTACTTAAGCGAAATTTATGAGACAATCATGGTGACACAACATTATGCTGGTGCCGTTTAGGAGTCATAGTTCATTGCCCGACTGCCAAGGAAGGGTTATGTTTTTCGCGCGTATCTTGTATATATGTATGTAATATTCTCTAATACCTCATATCTTCCAAACCTCTGGACCAATTTACGTAAATAATACAAATATCGTTAGATTCGTCTTGATAAACCAAGTGTTCTTAGATAGGTGACGTTAAAAAAATAAATATGGAGACTGTGAGATGCCATTTTTTGAAATGCTTATCAAAAAATAAAAATAAATCGAATGATACAATATGGGTATTAAATTAAAGAAGTCATCATGAGGTTTTCAAAAAGGGTTTCAAAATCATTATAGCTTTTTCAGGAGCAGGCGGGTTCTTTTTTTATTTTTAGATTTATACACAGACATAAAAAAAGAACAGACGTAACCTTGTCTAATCGAGAGTGAAGCTGACAGCTGACAACTCGCTTACCATGTGTGCGTAATTTTGTAATTTTTGATTGGCGATGGTGTCAATGTCGTAGCCGTATGGTGTCAATGTGTGGGTGCGTGTACTTGTACGAATACAGAGTTGGTATTCCTATGGGTGCTTCACTGAATTTGTTCTTGGGATTATGTCCGTCTTTTTTTTAGGTCCGTGGATTTATACTAGTTATTTTTCGAAACTTGTACGCGTCTCATTTTTTTATAATGCTACTAGTCCAGTCATTATATACATTTGGGAATGCATGTAAACCGAGAAGGCAAAATTTTGTATACTACGTGGGGGGCCTAGAAAGGCTTAACTTCAAATTTTCAACCAAGATTTCCTATGTGCATTTTCCGCCATCTTGAAAAACAGGGTTAAATTCAGTTTCTTACAATAAGTCGGTTCACCGTTGAGATACGAAAATCTTAATATAAGTAATACTTTTTGTTGTTTTTTAGTATCTACAATTAAGGTCCTGTACACCTATCGTTCATCGTTATTGAGATATTGCTCGAAAAAACCAATTTAGGGAGTGAAATTTGTTTTTTGTAAACGTACGTCATGTTTAGTGCTTCAAAAATCGGATGTAATTTTCTTGCAGATGGATGTCATGCACACTATCTTCTATTGTCATTTCAGTGTTTCCAAATTTAAAAAATCGGATGTAATTAGTGTTTCAGTTTTTCATCTCGACGCTACAAAGACAAAAATTACCAAGCGACATGTTGACAACTTTACACTAGAGAATTTTAAAGTTTTAATTTTTAGAAAAAAAGTAAAAAATCGCCTATTAGTCATAGCTACTTAATTCCAATGAATTTTACATGCAGTTTAAATGCTTAATAAAGCGATTTTTACGATTTTTTTTATCTAAAATTAAAAACTTTAAAATGCTCTACTGTAAAGTTGTCAGCATGTCGCTTGGTAATGTTTGCCTTTCAAGCGTCGAATTCTAATGACAGAGAAATATCTGTTGTACACATGTTATGTTTTATTCTGATTTTTAAGACGTGCTAAGTAATATAAATAAAAGTAATATAAAAAAACCTTTTACTACAACAGTAAAGCGCTTCAATTTTCTAGTGTTAAGTAAATATGCCATTTCAATAATCACTACTACCAGAATAATAAATAACCTTGTTACTATCATTCGGGCAGCTGCGCACTCAGTAGCCATTAAACCGAGCACTACAGGAAACTCAGCCAATCAAGACCGTTACTGAATCCATTTAACAAGTAGGGCGATCATTGGCTGAAAGTTCAGATTCATTTCCCGCTACGAGTGTACTCGAACTTCTTTTATTTCGTACTACTTTTAGTTTTTCTTACTTCTGCTCTGATAAATAAAATGACGTATGGTGACCCCGTAGCTTAGGGACCATCAAATTACATCACGCGTGTGATGAGGCGTGACATTGTATCACATTCTTGTTCAAAATATTATTAACGAGTAACCGCCCTCGCTTTGCTTCGGTTTTCTTATTTTTTTACACCTTGGGTTACATTATTGGAGTTTTATTAGGAATCCCTAATTTTTTTTAAAATAGAATATAGCCTATGTTACTCACGGATAGTGTAGCTTCCCAACAGTGAAAGAATTTTTCAAATCGGTTCAGTAGTTTCGGAGCCTATTCAATGCAAACAAAAAATCAAATCTTTCCTCTTTATATATTAGTATAGAGTATAGATAAACGGTACAACTTTTTCAGTAGCTTGTTAAATGTCTTGAACTTATTAAATTATGTCTCTTTCTTTGAAGTCAAAATATCTTTATTAAGGACTGTTTGTTCACAATGAACTTCTAAACTATTTATCATGATTCAACAAAATGAGGTTTCGTTATAAATAAATTTTACTAACAAAAAATAACCGACTTCAAAGTTACTCAAAAACTACTTATCAGATCTCGTTCAAATTTATGTGGGATTACATGACAAGCACCTTTTTTTTTCGGGGGGGGGAAATGCATTACGCATACCACCCGAGCGCAGGGGGCACCCGAGTGGTCATGTGGGACTCCCATATAGGCTAATGGGACCCACGGTATACCCAGTAAAATAAAATAAAAAGCGGCCAAGTGCGAGTCGGACTCGCCCATGAAGGTTCCGTAGCGGCAAGTAACATAATATAAAAGTTCTTGTAGTTCGTTGTAACTTTGATCGAGGTAAATTGCGGTTTACGATTTATGACGTATTAAAAAAAACTACTTACTAGATCTCGTTCAAACCAATTTTAAGTGGAAGTTTGCATGGTAAAGTACATCATATATTTTTTTTACTTTTATCACTCTCTTATTTTAGAAGTTACAGGGGGGGGGACACACATTTTACCACTTTGGAAGTGTCTCTCGCGCAAACTATTCAGTTTAGAAAAAAATTATATTAGAAACCTCAATATCATTTTGGAAGACCTATCCATAGACACCCCACACGTATGGGTTTGATGAAAAAAAATTTTGAGTTTCAGTTCTAAGTATGGGGAACCCCCAAAATTTATTGTTTTTTTTCTATTTTTATGTGAAAATCTTAAAGCGGTTCACAGAATACATCTACTTACCAAGTTTCAATAGTATAGTTCTTATACTTTCGGAATAAAGTGGCTGTGACATACGGACGGACAGACAGACAGACAGACAGACAGACAGACAGACAGACAGACAGACAGACAGACATGACGAATCTATAAGGGTTCCGTTTTTTGCCATTTGGCTACGGAACCCTAAAAACCCCCCCATCTTCCACCTCGCCGCCTTGTTACGGGGTTACGGGAACGCTTTCGCACACATCCGCGACCCCGGCGGCGGCAGCCGCCCACTAGCGGCTCCACCGCGGAAGCCCGAAGGCCCTCGCAGGGGGAGGGAGAGTGGCGCACCGTAATACCAACACGCCTCTCCCCCTGCGATCCCTCCACGGCCGCAGAAGATAGGGAGAACGGCGCACCGTAATACCGGCACTGCTCTTCTTCTGCGGTCCCACCTCCACGCGCGTCCGCAGCGGACTTGTTATCGATCCAAACAAACAGGCCGGCCCTGGTTGCCACATGACAAGCACCTGCTTTCGATTAAAAAAAGAATCATCGAAATCGGTTGGCGTAATATTGAGTCATTCGTCCAGTTGTCGCGCACATACTTAATACAAATTTAAGACTTACATATATGGTTTTATCATGGATGCCATTGTCAGATCTCAATAAAATTTATATGGGACCACATGACAGCTACCAGCTTTCGATTAAAAAAAGAATCATCAAAATCGGTTCGCCCAGTCCAAAGTTCTGAGGTAACGAACATAAAAAAAATACAGTCGAATTGAGAACCTCCTCCTTTTTTTGAAGTCGGTTAAAAACAATATTCGTTCACTGGTTAAAAAGCATCTAGATCTAATCTAGTTATACTAAATTCAATACGACACGCTATAGAAGACATAAAATTAATAAAAAATTAAGGCATCCATGTTGGGTATGAATTTATGAGCTTATCAGCAGTCACCACGTTTCAAATATATTATTTAACTAGCTGACCCAGCAGACGTTGTTCTGCAACATTACAATTTTTTTTCTAAAATAAAAGTAGCCTAAGTTACTCCTTGTTGCATCAGCTATCTGCCAGTGGAAGTCCCGTCAAAATCGGTCCAGCCATTTCAGAGACAGATAGACGAAGACAGACAAAAATTGTAAAAAATGTTGTTTTGGTTTAAGTACCGTGTATACATCCAAATGCACTTAGTAAAAAGCGGTTATTTTAATGTTACACACAGACACTCCAATTTTATTTATTTCTATGTATAGATTACTCTTAAAGTAAAATATTAAGTTTAAAGTACATAGTAAAAGTAATGTAACAAAAACTCAACTACAATAAAAGCCTACCCTTTACTGTTTCAGTGGTTCTTTGTATTTGGGTACTATACGTGACATGTGCCAAATTGCTTTAATTCTCCCAGTGGAGTGCTAGAAACTCTTCAACTTTCATATTTGAGATCCCCACTTTAGGAGACAAAGCGTAGGTCAAGAGAGAGTGATTTACAAAAATTGAATAGCTATTTCATTTTAATATCCAAGATACAAATCTGACATTTAGGCCAACTGTCCACGGCGCTTCATTTGACGATTGCATGCAAACTGCATAATGAAACATAGGCAATAATCGAACGCCTCGATGCACGCGATGCCGCTCTGTGGACAGAGTTCCCACTTTTACTAGGCAAGAAGCAAGCAAGCGACAACTGATGATAGCGTGCATATTATGTGCGTCTACGTGGACAGAAAACCCAAGAGTGAGGCCAAACGAGCGTATTTTTTGAGCTGTCAGTCGCAGAAAAATGAGTGACGTGCATACGGTTTCATACTAAAGTCCTGTTTGTACCACACGGCGACGCAAAATGAGTTTGGACTTTAGTATGAAAACGACTCATTTACGCGATACACAGCTCAAAAAATACGCTTGGCTTCACCCTTATTGTTACTGGTAAACAAATATCTCATCAAAAACATAAACGTGAAATGAGAGCCAAGTTCGAAAAAAGAATTGAGATCTAAATGGGTTGGCAGAGTTCTATGTAGAAAAGCCTAAAATTTTAGTCACAAGAACATGTAATTCAAGCTCTACATTTGACTTGGTTAGTTTTCGCGTACCTACCTAGGCTATAATATATTTGTTTAATTATCTTCGCTAAGTCGGTCAGTTTGATGTAATACCTATGCCATCAAAAACATAACTTGTAAAAAAACCAAGTCTCGCAATGCAGTTCTTCTATCGTAAAAAGTTGTGAGATCCATGTAATACCAAGTCGGTTAATTTATTCAGCTCCTACTTAAGGGTCCTTCTGTCTTAAGTTATTACGTAATTAGCTAACCTAACAAGTAACAACATCTTATAGTGACCATATTATTAATATTAAAAATCTTTTATGTTTTAAATAAATAGATCGACTTGACCATCGCATGAAAACACAATGTATCTCACAAGTAATACCTACATATTATATAAATTTGATTGTTTAGTGCGATTGCCAAGTCAATCTATTTATTTAAAACATAAAAGATTTTTAATATTGATAATATGGTCACTATAAGATGTTGTTACTTGTTAGGTTAGCTAATTACGTAATAACTTAAGACAGAAGGACCCTTAAGTAGGAGCTGAATAAATTAACCGACTTGGTATTACATGGATCTCACAACTTTTTACGATAGAATAACTGCATTGCGAGACTTGGTTTTTTTACAAGTTATGTTTTTGATGGCATCTGATTTCTTTTTGTAGATAGTTCAACTTTTTTGCTTTTACAAGTTACCTTTGAACATAATTATATCTAGGTACCTATCTACACCTATTATTCCATTATATTATATTAATTATATACAGGTACACTGATTCATTCAATGCAAATTATGTTACTTTGTTATACAGGTACAGTGATTCATTAACTGCAAATGTAACTTTGTAATCCTATACATTTATATGGGATTACAAAGTTATTTATGCAGTTGATGTATCTAGAAAACTGGACCGAAATTGCAAAATATTTTAGTTTCTCCTTGATCTATACACTAAACACTAATTGTGTTCCAAATTTGAAGCTTCTATGTCTGCTAGAAGTGCCTTAAAGTTTTGATGATCGGTCAGTCAGTCAGTGAGTGACGAAATTAAGAAACTTTGACTAGTTATAATTCTTAAACTACTGGTTCAAATTGAATGAAATTTGAAATATACCGTGTTTATACAATGCCTGCTTGGATACAAAAAATTCAGGCTTCTAGCTTTATCCACAACGAAGTTATAGGGGGTCGAAAATGGTCTGAATTGCTTCGAGAAAAGGATGGTACGGCCGTGCCGCTTTTTTGCTCGACTTGGCGGGGGCACTGCCGTGCCCCCAGATGTTACTTTTCTAATATTTGGTTTGTTAGTTGCTGACTAATGAAAACTAGCCAAGTCAAATATAAAGCTTGAATTACAATACTGCTCGCCAATTCTGTTAGCTTGAACTTGGCTTTATACGCTACCGCGCTAGATACGTTCAGTAATGCGACTTCTTCAAAGTTAAACGAAACATTGCAGTACGCTAACAATTAACGCTGTTAGAAGTTGGCGAAACTTTCGTTGCATACAACTAGCTATTATTACCTTTACCACAAAGGACATAATAGTACGTAATCCTTTACCAAACTTTCAGTATAAATTGTTCTCTGCTAAGTTGGTGAGCTTTGACACATTATTAAAGTTTCGTGGCGTGATGTATCGTCATATCTTTGGTGCATTGTTAATTAAACAAGCAAGACAACGGCGTATTAAATTAACGACTTTTGTTATTTAGAAAATGAACCAATAAATTATTATTACTACGTATTTACTACGTAACACCCCTCTCACGCGCACAATACATACACTCAACCTGGTAGCGGAAAAATTAGATTTATTCTCATGTTCACTGAGCGAGTTTACAAGAGTAACACTATAAGTAATATGTTATTTGGAAAACTAATTATTTTTATGGTTATTATCAATATTATGGTTATTACTATATAGGTACGAGTATATATATATTGTGGTTAAAATTATTGTTATTAAGCGAAATGTAACTGCACTATCGCATTGGGAATTTCCTGTAATGGTAGCTGTATGTTTGAATGTAATAAATAAATAAATTAATTAATTAATTAATAAAAATTCTGAAAGTTAACTCATCGTGGACTGGACACATTTTACTGTGATACGGGTACTCACGGTATTTAGTTTTTACGCCAATATTTCGACACAGTTGCGTGGAGTATGGTCACGGCAAGTTCATGATTCAATAAAATTTGTAAAATACACTGGTTTGCAGTTTGTAAGCAGTGATAGCCTAGCGGTTAAAATGTTGGTCTCCCGAACGAAGGGGTCCGAGTTCAAATCCTAGCACGCACCTTTTAAAATTTTATGTGCGTATTAGAAGTTAATTATTAGCACTTGCTGCGGTGAAGGAAAACATCGTGAGGAAACCTGCATACCGGAGAGTTCTCCATAAAGTTCTCAAAGGTGTGTGAAGTCTTCCAATCCGCACTTGGCCAGCGTGGTAGACTATGGCCTGTACCCCTCACATTATGAGAGGAGACCCCGAGCCCAGCAGTGGGACAGTTATGGGTTGTTGCTTTTGCTTTTTACACTGGTTTGTAAAATAATAATCGTTTTTTTTTTTCAGTTGCGTAATCATCTTCAAACACTGAAACAAATTATCTAAAAGATCTTTCTAACAAAAAACTAAAAAAATATGTACTGTAATAAAAAATCTCTTAGTATTTGAGCAATATTTTGATCAATATACATCAGTAACAAAAAGTAATTTTTGGAATAAAAAATGAAACAGTTAACATTTTCGTTTTGCGGTTTAACAAACTGTCCGGACGATTATTCAAACCATTCGAAATAATTAACGAGTTCACGTCGGAGTGAGCAGTGTTTTGGATGGGATGGGATTAATCCCGCAAATAAATTGGGCGTTCAATTTAAATTGTATGAAGTAGTAGTGGTAACATTTTAGGGAAAGTTGTGCTTATACTGGCCAGATAAGTAATACCTTAGTAAACATATTTCGATTTTTATAACTTTACTAGCTGACACGGCGAACATCATATCGCCTCCCTCTCCCTCTCCCTCTCCCTCTCCCTCTCCCTCTCCCTCTCCCTCTCCCTCTTGTCACAGTCTTTTTGTTTTTACAGGTGTGGTAAATTATCAAATATACGACCGCCGAGAGTAGAAAATAATTAAAGTTATTAAAAAATGGAGGTTGGTCGTAGAAGGGTAAAAATTTAGGGTTGTATTTATTTTTTAATGCCAAATCGTAATAAAACTTACGGTAATAAAGTATACGGACGAAGATTTAACGTGACAACGTCTGTTCGTGGTATAAGTTTAATTTACACTTTTGTTTACAAACCTTTTAAGTAAAATGATAAGTTCACTAATTAGTCTATTCAACTCCGACGCCAGAAACGCTCACGTAGAAGAGAGACGCAAGGCGCGCGCCGGTCGAGCAAGCCTCTCTCTTTAATGCTGCGCGCGCATGGTAACGTTCCGGCAAACCTTACTTGGTCGTTACACAGTTTTCGTGAATGACACCCAAGTCAACCAATTTATAGACGTTGTCACGTCAAAAAAATCTGGGGTGGACCACCCTTATTACTTAGGGGTATGAAAAAAGTTTATGTCCTATTCTCAGACCTACTGAATATACACACAAAATTTCATAAGAATCGGTCAAGCCGTTTCGGAGGAGTTTTGTTACAAATGCTGTGACACGAGAATTTTATATATTACATATTATTTCATAAAATGTATTTATAGTATTATTATTTACGAGTAACCGCCCTCGCTTTGCTTCGGTTTTCTTATTTTTTTACACCTTATTAGAGTTTCATTAAGGATCCCTAATTTTTTTTGAAAATATAATATAGCCTATGTTACTCGGGGATAGTGTAGCTTTCCAACAGTGAAAGAATTTTTGAAATCGGTTCAGTGGTTTCGGAGCCTATTCAATGCAAACAAAAAATCAAATCTTTCCTCTTTATATATTAGTATAGAAAAGCAAAAACAGTAAATATATATTAGTGAATATCCTCCAATAGTTTTATTTTCACTTAACACAGCTAAATATCACGTCAGTTTTCAAACATAACAAACCACATCAAAATCAGTTCAGAGGCTACGGTGACAAAGACAGGCACACGAACACGTCAAACTAATAACAGTCCTTTTTATGATGGGTTAAATAATTATTGACGTGATAACGTGTTATAAATCGATGAACCCCGGAGTCTGAGCGTGCAAGCGAGAGCGCGGAACAAGCGATAGAGAGGCACGGTCGGCCGCGGTAGCTAAAAAATATTTGAATTAACGAGTGTAAATACGTATAAATGATAATTTATCGAAATACAATTTTCAATGAACTCCTTTGTATTATACAAAATAATGATAATTCAGTGATAATAATTCAATTCAATTCATAAAAGTATGCAATTTTTCATCAATGTCTCTTTATGACGTTATCACGTAAAAACTATTGCTAGCTACTTCCATAAAAATAAAAAATAAAAAAATTGTCCATAAACCGACTTTATAGACAATTTTTTTTTATTTGTTGTAAAGTAAGAAGTCAAAGTAAGAACCCATAACTGTCCCACTGCCAGACTCGGGATCTCCTCTCACTTTTGGTGGACTTTACACACCTTTGAGAACATTATGGAGAACTCTCATATGTGCAAGATTTTTCCCCAATATTTTCCTTCACCGAAGCAAGTGATAATTAACTTCTAATACGCACATAATACTTGACGTGTGTGCCACGATTCGGACTTGGGCCCTTGCGTTTGGGATACCGACGTTCTAACTACCTTTATATATTTGTTGGGGGTTATATAGTTATCTATCTTTAATCAAAAAAGAGTATTACAAGTTGCATCTTTGCCTACAATTGTTTCAACTTCTCAGTTCTGGTAATATTGAGACCATTAACCGAAAGGGTTAACATCCCTTAAAGTCTGGATCTGAACAATAAATTCATTTTGCACTTTGCTTGCCTTATACATTTATTTGGGATGTTTTCCAAAGCTGTCTTAAATATGAACGCAGCCATAAATCAAAGACACTACATAACAGTCTATCATTGAGCACGTCCAAGTCCAAGAAATGTTAACATTTTGAGTTTATTTACTAACAATGATGTAAAAATATATGAATAAATTTACATTTTAACATTGTTAGTAAGTAAAGAGTAAACAGATATTTGTCAGCAATAACCACGTGAATAAGTCGCGACTTTATCTCGTGTGTACAGTCGGCCGTAGAAGTAGCTTAACATTTTAGTACTTTGTAATAGTAACTGTTTCGACGGTTTCCTAGCAACATCTATGACAAATTTAAGAAATTTAATGTGACAAGGTACTAAAATGTTAAGCTACTTCTGCGGCCGACTGTACATGAAGCATACGTAATTTATTTCTAACAAGCTGTGTCGCGACTTCGTTCACGCGGGAAATATTACCGCGTAATACAGATCCCGCGGGAATTCCGGGATAAAAAGTCTATAATATGATGCCCTATAACCTCCATTGTCTTCCAGATGAAAGTCCCCAAAAAATGTTTCAATCGTAACAATGTACATAGAGAACGGAAACATATTTTAATCTATTTAATAAAATGTAAAAATATATAACGCAAACTTCAATACCTAATCGTAATTTTAAAAAGTTTTCCACTTCTAAAAATAACATTTGATTACAGTCACTTGACCTTTTCCCAGCGAAGCATCGAACGTGCCTCCATTGAAGACTTGTAGAGATTCAGAAAAAATAATAGCTCATTTAAAGTGTCGCGGTCGGCTGCCGTTTAGCTAACCGTTTTACCCATAAACGGTCGTACTTATGTTTGAGTAAGTCATGATGTTACAGTAGAATGAATAGTTTGAATAATGGCATTTTGGTTATGATTTTGATGTTTTCTTTACGACATCGTTCTTTATATTTATAAAGCTGTTTTACTCTCACTTTATTCTACGCTTATCACCTTTACGCTGCAATGGTGTGTACCTGTGGTAAACTCATGCAGCCGTTACAATACAACGTTACGCGAAAACGTTGCAAGAAAACGTAACTGTTTTGTTTCCCTTTTCTACACTACGTAGATAGCGATAGAAGTTTCACTTCAATAAATAAGAAAGAAAAAGACTAATAGAGAAAGAGATAATATATTTATTCCATCTTAATAAATCTTTTACGTGAAAACAAACAAATATATTAACATCTGTGATATTAATGTTTTTCAGGCAAGAAAGACACGAAACATTTTGCTTTTTTATTTTTCTATTATTCCGTTTCTCTGGTAATTTACTCACTATCAATTTAGACTATTATAAATTACACTGCAGAGTAATCCTGCTAATATTTATAAATGTGAATGTTTGTAATGGGTGCTACACACTATGCCGCCGGCATAGCCGCGTGTTTTGCCGCCCAAAAAGTCGGCGGCAGTACCAGCGGCACTGCCGGCGGCATAGTGTGTAGCAGCCATAAGATATATGGATGTTTGGACTTTGACGCAAAAAATACTGAATGGATACATGAAATTTAGCACACACGTCGACCATGTTCTTGAAAAACATTTAGGATCTTATCCCAGAAAAGACGGGTAAAGTCGCGTGCAGAGCGTTAGTATGTTATAAAAATATCTTAAATAAAATCGCTTTTCTCCATCTGCTCTTATGCCTAGTAGCTACTTTTATATGACTTCAATATCTCTATGCATTAGCGTGTTATTGAGAAATTGGACAGAAATATCCATCTCACGTTCGGCCTAGCGTGTTATGACTCGTAATAATAAAACTCGTAACTCATCTGCAATAATATAATATAACTGGAATGAATTTCTGTCCTTGACTCTGAACTAATCCTGAACTTTGCTGAAGACCTGAAGAAGTAATGGCAACAGTAATCTCCTGTTTGAAATCACTAGGCTTGTACTATTCAGGAATTCAGGTTACAAGGCCACAGTTCACGCGGACCAAATGCACATACCTGCGAAAATGTTCGTATCGTAAGTTTCAAATAGAGTTTTAAGTAACTATTTTAATAAAGCAAAGATACAGATGATACGAACAAGATTTTGGTGAGTATAGGTGCGTGCAGGATTCAAACCCAAGACAATGATATTAAAATGCAAAAAAGAGATAGATATTAAGTCACTAGCGCGCCGACGACGAAGAGCGTAAGAACAGGCAATTGACCATTCTGCTCGTAGTCGCTTTGTCAATACAAGACGATACGCACGCTTTTTGTTGTTGTTAGAAGTGCTTGACATTTGACAGCGTTAAAATGCCTTTGTGTATTATACCAATGTGGTGTAGTGAAACAAAAGATAAACCTGTGTGTTGTAGCTCTTTTCAGAACAGATTTTTTGGTCGATTTGTAAGGGTGTACGTATCTATATTTTTTAAATATCATTGACCCAAGCATGTTAGAGACCAACGCTGCAACGTTAAAATTACATAGGCTACCACTACTTAGTATGAGGGTTCCGTTTGCATTATCCAAGCCCTCAAGGTCCATTTCTGTAGAGGATAACTACTTTCATCCATTCGTATACACATGATTGTGGCAATGTCTTGAATATAATTTACCATTGTCCCTTTCTATTCGACTGACTGAAGGCAGTTTGTCCGACAAATTGTTTCCACTACTTTCAATCTATTATCCTTTAGGGATCCGTTTCTTTCTTTTTTGTTTCTTTCTATCGTATCATATGTGTACAGATATTTGGATTGTTTGAGGTTATTTCTCTAGTCTGTCTCTAGTGATGTTTATGTTTATCATTATAAACATGTAGATTAAATACCTTTTTAACCGATTACAATAAAATGAGTTTGCAATTCGAGTTTTTTTTTATGTTTGCTACCTTAGAATAGAACTCCGTCATTTATATTATTATCTATACCGATTAGAATTTTTTTCATTGAAAGAATTAGTATCCGAATAGGTCTCGAACTGATCAAAATTCCCTGTGAATGGAGGAAGCGCTTCAAATACAAAACGCGATAACTTTAGGGATCCTTTAACAAACGCTATTTTGTTTAGGTCGTTTATTTTTTGATAAATATTAATTGATTATCTATACTAATATATAAAGAGGAAAGATTTGATTTTTTGTTTGCATTGAATAGGCTCCGAAACTGCTGAACCGATTTCAAAAACTCTTTCACTGTTGGGAAGCTACACTATCCCCGAGTAACATAGGCTATATTATATTTCAAAAAAATTAGGGATCCTTAACAAAACTCCAATAATGTATCCCAAGGTGTAAATAAATAAGAAAACCGAAGCAAAGCGAGGGCGGTTACTTGTATTATATAAATCAAATAAACATTATGCTTATACAATCGTATTTATAAAAATGACAATTTAAAAAATATATATATAATAGCTCAAAGATCAGAACTATCGAGTGACATTAACTTAAAGTACTTAAGAAACTTTCTAAGAGCTTTTGGAATAAAGAAAATTGAAAAGACCGATAAATGAATCGGTTCACAGCATTAAGATCGCTTCAATCGGTTCCCTTCTTACAAATGTTTTAATGCTTACATTATGGAAGAAAATGAATAGTCATTTTTATGGTTCCGCACACTTAGACACCCGATCATAAGAAAAATGCTAAAAGTGTACGAGAAAGACAACGACAAAACGTTTGTCCTAATAAAGAACCATCATAAACAAATAGGCAACGTTTACTAATAGAACATAATTTTATGTAACGAGGTGTAATAATACCTCGTTCAATATTCCTTGGCTGGCATATGCATTTTTCTTCTAAATTTTTAAATCTTGAGTTGGGTTTGTTTATAAAAATGCATCTGTCAGCTGGGCTTCCAAGGAAGAGCTTGGAAGAGTATTGTTATCTAAGATAACTTATCTTATATATAAAATTCTCGTGTCACGGTGTTAGAAGTTTAACTCCTCCGAAACGGCTCGACAGATTTTCGTGAATCTTTGCGTACATATTCGCTAGGGTTGAGAATCGGACAACATCTATTTTTCATCCCCCTACCCCTAAAAATTTGGTTTGCCCGGTCAGCTAGTAATATTATGTTATTTCATCGTTTATTTCTTTTAAAGTATTAATAAGTACTTATCAAATTAATTAGTACTGGTGCTGTGTTTGTACTGGTGTTATGCTATTATAAGTAACCTTTCTTTAACAAAACTGGACTGTTATTTTCTTACGAACCTGCCCAGCCCTGAGAAATATTACAGTCTGCTTATGGAGGATCTACACCCTCACACCACGGACCTGAAAAAAATACGGACGTAACCTCGTCTAATCGAGAGTGAAGCATAGCAATGGCCGCCCGCTTACCATGTGTACGTAATTTTTGATTGGCGATTGAAGCAGTATGGTGTCAATGTGTGGGTGTGTGTACTTGTACGAATAGAGTTGGTATTACTATGGGTGCTTCACTGAATTTGTTGTTAGGATTACGTCCGTCTTTTTTTAGGTCCGTACATACATAATTATATACATCAACTAGTGGCGTAGCATACTATCCCCAGTCCCTCGAGCTTAGATATATGACTGTTACCGGTCATCATGACTGCTTGCAACATGAAACACAAAGTAAATAGACCCAAATCCCAAATGCAATACAAACTTTTACATTCTCTAATTAATTATTCTTTCACCAGTCAATTATTGTGCCATTAAACCATCCATTTATCAAATGATTTATCATCATTAATTTCGTTATTTAGACTTTATTGAACCATACAAATGTATAATAATAAAAGGTCGATTTAATACTAAAAGCATTCTCTGCCAGTTAACCTTCGGGCGATGGGAATACAACGATCATTCTTCGTTTCTACTTCTACATTCGAGTATGTACAATCGGTACCGACCTCTTCTTTCCAAGTACTGATACTGAAGGGATTGTACAGTTCTCTTTCAAAGATTAGGACCGTTTAGTCAGTTTAATAAATCATTTACATTATTCATGATGACAAGGGTCTGATGTTCAGGTTTAGATATAAAAATGTGATGACATGAATTATAACATTATTTATGATTCATATGTGAAGGGCTGAAAAAAGTTGTGTTTGTCAGTTTTCTACTCAAATAATGTTAAAGGTATTATATTACATAATAATATTATTATTGTATGTAGGTATTATATTAAATACGAGTAATCGCCCTCGCTTTGCTTCGGTTTTCTTATTTTTTACACCTTGGGTTACATTATTGGAGTTTTATTAAGGATCCCTATTTTTTTTGAAAATATAATATAGCCTATGTTACTCGGGGATAGTGTAGCTTCCCAACAGTGAAAGAATTTTTCAAATCGGTTCAGTAGTTTCGGAGCCTATTCAATGCAAACAAAAAATCAAATCTTTCCTCTTTATATATTAGTATAGATTATTTTATAGGTATATTTATTATAAATGAGCTCCCAATCCTCTTCTTTTATCCACACGGCACATAAGGTAGACAAGTGACCTGCACAGGATAAGTAATTTTCAGTTCCTTCCACCTGCATCACCAAAGGCTTCACAAATGCTTTGTCGGCCAGCAGTAGCGAAGCGAAGTGCTTCTAGCCCGGCAGCTTGTAATGATCTTACGTGATCAACGCGGTGGGTAGTTGGAACGGTGATCACTAATGGGAAAATGTTCTTAGACGCTTCCATGCCGGTTGTTATCGTAATATCACAGTCGTTAAGCCATGTCGAAAGCTTTTGATCAGCGTGATAACTTCTTGGCTTAAAAAACACTTGATCAATTGGAGAAATAGATCACAGAGCTGTAGTATCCAAGTTTCAGGTCGCCATAAGGGGTAATTCATAAATTACGTCACAAGTTAGGGGGGAGAGGGGGGTCGATTTAGTGTGACATTGTGTGACAAGGGGTGGGAGGGGGTCTTAAATTTCGCGACATCACATTTGAAAATCGAATAATTATAATTGGTATGTACCTATAGGTAAATATGAAAGAACAATTTAATGGAAATAAAACTTATTTCGGAACTGCTGTTTTAATTTAATAATTTCTAGGTGTAAAATTTCATAATATGTGACATCACACTAGGGGGGAGGTCTCACAAAGGTGACCAGCTGTGACAAGGACGGGGGGAGGGGTCAAAAAGTCATAAAATTAGTGTGACGTGATTTATGGATCGCCCCTAATAAGGTAGCTAACACATATTGGAACGAAGTTCCTTAGCGCGCGTTGCGAAAGGAGGCTAGGCGGAAAAAATTGGGACGAAAAGTTGTAACGACACTTTTTGCCGTCGTTTATTAATTAAAGCGAGTTACTAGGCGACCAGAAATCTTCGAGGGTGCGACAGTACAATCATAGTATGTGGCTGTCTTATTCACTCTTCGGTATTTAGCATAGGCACAACAGGGACGTCCATATCACGATCATGCACATTATGCTATTATTGCCATTTCTCCCGTCATGCCAATCAATATACGGAAGAGCGACAGTGATAGAACAAATCTGTTGTGCCTATGCTAAATACCAAAGAGTGAATAAGACAGCCACATACTATGATTGTACTGTCGCACCCTCGAAGACTTCTGGTCGCTTAGTATTAATCGAAAGGAACTTCGTTCCATCCGGGTGTCCCTTGACACCTCTCATTTTTTTTATTTCTAATGGCCGTTTGAACTTTCCATAATCTTTAGTAAATTGCCTAGAAAGTATCTACAATCCTAAATACATTATTAGTGTCAATCGTTAAGATGCCAATCAGAGATTATGGATAAAATATAAAATATAGTAAACGGTCAAAATAGACCGATAATAATATAGGCTTCTAGTTTAGTGCGCTTACTTGATCAAGATTTATTATCAGTTATGATCAAAGAACTAACATACTAGTAGTATATTCGTTCACTGTTGTGACAGAAAAGTACTAGTAAGAATATAAACTTTACGATATGCTTATATCGTCGATATCAGTGTCAATTACAATGTTTTACGAACCATTTACTTTGATAATAAATTAAGTTTTCTGACAATGCTTAATCTGGGTTCAACTCCCTCATTAACAGAAAATGTGCCGTCAATTCATAGCTACATACCTAAAAACAGATAAGCGTGTCGGCTGAATCAATGAAGAGTTCTGTAGTCAGTAAACCTTTTTATTTCAATATTATTATGTACTTAAACTTAAATCGATGAAAATATACAAAATATGGAACACTCATAATACATGCCAACATGAAAACCACACTTTTTTTTCTTTTTTATGTAAAATAGCCAAGAAGCAGGTGTGCCATTTAAGAGTATGACATCAGTAACGCCATGCATTGTCAACCAAGGAAGAAAAGAGAAGAAAGAAAAAAGAAAGAAAGAAGCGGGATTAAACGTGATCATTATACCTACGGACAAACGATTAAGATTGAAAAAGAAGATAAAATGATTCTTGAAGCTAAAAGAAGGTTTAATTATTATTATATTTGGCGACTGACCCCTAAATATACGAAGTTAATATATTTTTGCTGGTGTTAAAATACAGCCTTGTCAGCGTCAGCCGTGACGTTAGCCTTTGTCTATATATTTTCTTTTTCCTTTGTCTAATATAAAATGGCAATTTTAATCATCTTCAATTATTTGGCAAAATTTATTTTTGCATTTCTCTTTCATCTCTGAACTGAACTGAGTTACTCAGTAACTTAAGATACTCTGTTTCAAATTTTAGAACCAAATATTGGCATGTATTTTTGTAACGTTTATTTAAGAAATCGGAATTTTGATTCGTTGTTAAATTGAAAAATGACTTTGATCGTAAGTATATTTTTTTCGGCGTCTGATTGATATTGGTTATTAATCAAATATTAGATTTTTTTCCAAGTCTATGAAACTATTCGAATGAATCTATAATGATTTTCCTTTCTTGAAATTGAGAATCTTTTTTGAACCCAGGCATATTTTTTTCACTACCTGAGTTAATTTAAAAACTCTCCTGAATATTAACTTCGGTATTTGGACACAAAAAATAATTGAAAAAAAATTAAGTGGTCTATGCCGCAGTTGGTATTTTTTTTATGGAAATTACCTGCTTTTAAAATTTATATTAGTAGGTATGTGTTTCTATTAACCAACCCACCTAACCCAAGAAGTATTTTTTTTACTTTTTTCATGAATATAGACTCTGAGAGAACTCTTCAGTAGTTTAATAATTGAGTCATTACTGCATAATTTATTATACTGATATTCATTACTTCATTCAAATTCAAATTCAAAATCTTCTATCTAAAATTGTATCAACGATATACTTATGTATGTCATAGTCTGTTTTTAAATTATTTTTTTCCATTCACTGAATTATTCACTTTTTCATTAATTCATTCAACAGCAATATGTATCTGTAATTTTATTATATTATCTTTAGGTTCAGAAGTGAAAAATCCATAAAAAAGTATAACAATTTATTAAACCTAAAAATTAAACAGTACACAATCAAATTATGAAAAAATAATTGGAACAAAATTCAAACAAACGCATGAATACAAAAAAATACAGAAAAATAAAGATCGAACCAAACCACGCCGATGCGCCCGCTCCGAGAGCCGGTAACAGAAAGCCCCGGTCTCGGTACGCTCCGGCTTATATAACCTCTACTCCAAAAATGGCGGGTGTAATCTAAATGTGTTTATTACAAAATGGTGAGTGTAGTCTAAATTTATAGTTAATTATTTCGTCAAAATTAAGAGTTACTTTAGTGCATAGTATCTCAATGTTCATTAATTTATGTGCGTACAAAGTAATTTTGATACCAGGACCAAATTACTCTAGAATAGCCACAATAAAAGTGCATAAAGTACTTGAAAGAAGAATGGCAGAGCTCATCGCAAAGCAACGAATAAATTGAATTACAAAATTGAAAACATCTCAGTTTAATATATTTAATCAAATGTGAAGCAAATTCAAAATCATGTTCCAACATAAGTAACCAATGTTCTTAAAAAAAATTATAAATAAAATGTTTTCTTGTTTGTTCGTCTGTTTTTGTTGTTTGTCCTTCTTAAAGAACATGATGCTCGCCTAATATTGTATCCCATAATGATGCAAAGTGGATTTGGTTTCAACCAATGATAAGCAACTAAGATAATGTCTTTCTAAATAATGATGAAGCGTATAAACTAAACTCCTCCAATAATAATGTAAAATTTAATAGCTGCTAGAGTGTGAACTGTGAAAGTCTTACTTGTCAATTCAGAAACCGTGTAATAACATCTAGCGAATAAACCATTGACCACAGGATTAGGTGAAACCAATAAAATCTATCTTTATAGTTCAGCACTCCAACGATAAATCACGTTGAAACCGAAAGTCCTGTGTTTGTTGGAACCGTGCAAACAGAATAAAGCATTATGACATTGGCAATGATGTTTTATGGCATTATTTGGGTGAGTATAAAATTCTTTCTTTTTCTTCTCTCTTTTGATTGAAACTGACTTGAAAAAAGTAATTTCAAAAGTATGAAATAATAAAATACTATTCTTAGTGTATGGGTATGCACCAACCTCAAAAAACATTCCCCATTAAATAATAAATAAATAAATAAACGCTAGCACCTTCGCTGTTACCCAGCAGTTATTACATGTGTCGCGGGTGGCATGAACGACATATATAATACATCACAATCACACCCATGACTATTTATCTGTCACATAAATATCTGCCCCGGCCGGGAATCAAACCCGGGACCCCTCGTTTCACAGGCAGGGTCGCTACGAACTAGGCTACAGGGTCCTCGTTTGCATTGTATCTTTTATGCACAGACGTCAGTCAATTACATTTTTATTATTTTAAGTGAACTGGTGGGTATAATAAATAAATAGTTTTTAATAACGTAACTAGTTCAAAGATTAAAAATAAATCAAAATTCCGACCGATTTGTAATCCTCTTTTAATTTACTTTATTTTTATATCCAGCTCGTTCGCGCAAAAAAAATCGCCATTTTGTTTTTTTCAAACACATAACTAAGGGCACTTGGGTTTTTGCGGTTTTTTTTTTACAAATATTCATATAAGATACGCGCGAAAAAATATAACTGTTCCTTGGCAGTCGGGTAAAACAACCAGCTTATAGTGAGACTAAAATAGTTTAGTTCAGTAATAATGATATTAAAGGTATTTTTTTTACGCTTCACACTCATAGCCCCGCCCCACACTAGGATTCCCTGTGTAGTGGGTGCCATGGACAACACACAACGACATTCACACCCAGACCGAGAACAGAAATTCAAACTCATCATTCAAATTTCCGCCTCGCTGGGAATCGAACCCAGGACTCTTGATGCGGTGATCCGGCATGGTAACCATTGCGCCACACTGGTCATCTGTTCAGTAGTCATTCAAACGGTCAGTTCGTAAAGTCCACAGCGATCATAAAACCGTCACTTTGTTTGTTATAACGTAAGTAGCTACTACGGGCATCATTAGATCGGTTTAATTGCAGAACAAACATGGGAAGACCGTTACTTTCCTTTATTGGTTTGGTTTATTTGTTTAACGTCAACTGTGTATTCATTTGCTTTTAGAACTTTTTACATTATGTACCTAAATCAAACAAATTGTGTAGTTTTAGTTATTTAAAAAATATCATGCATTTTAGCGAGTATTTTTAATACGCGTCCGTTGTTACCGGCCAGAACTGATGGGGATTTAGGGATTCAGGACAGTCAGGTATTTCAGATATACCTAGGACCTGTCCTAAATTGTTCAAAGAACCCCACATCCTTTAGTCGAAAATGTGTAGTTGTGATATTTTCGCTTCGCTGTAGTTGGATAAAGCGAATTCAAGAACTAGTTTTCTCAGACACGGAAAAATACTCAGCACAATATTTATTTTTACATTACACTGGAATGCCATAAGAGTAATAAAACAGGAAACATTTTACGTCCGATTTGAATGAAAACACCGCAATGTTTGGCGCGGTACATCTGGCATTCGTATCTGTGGAGCGTCTGTTTATTTTTGTTATACATAACTGAATGAAGTTCCAATTATAATTTTACTAATAGCATTTAGTTATACGATTGTTATAAATTGAATTTGCTTACTTAGCAGTTCTCTGCATGACGAAGGTCATTAGGTCTGAAGAGTAGGTTCCATCTTGTTTGCGGGTTGGTAATACTCGTGAGATTGACAGACTTCATGCACCTTTGGAATATAATTATGGAGAACTAATCATCAACATAATCTGTCTGTGGCTTTCTTCGCGTTTTATGGTGAAATAAGTACCCTACATATTATTCCAGATCATAATCTAATAGTGCGCTAAATTTCATGAAAATCCGTTCAGTAGTTTTTTCTTGGAAAAGTAACAAACGTCCATATATCCTCACAAAAAACTTTCACATTTATAAAACAACTCGTAGGAAGTTCAGCAAGGCTATTCTGTTTTGTAACTTGACAGCGGAATCCGCGATGACTTTCAAAATTGAAGTTAAAGCTCGAGACTCACTTCACTTCGCAAGTGCGTACTAGATGATTAGAGAATGACATAATACCGAGGCCATCTTTAGTCGTTTGACGTTCAAGTTCGAGACTCACTTCACTTTGCAAGTGCGTACTAGATGATTAGAGAATGACATATCATGATCTCGAACTCGAACTTCAATTTTGAAACTCATCGCGGATTCCGCTGTCGTGTTACAAAACAGAATAGCCTTTCGCAGCGCTGTTTTTCTTTAACGTAGCAAGAGAAATTTTCTGTTATAATCTGAGGGCACGGCAGTGCCCCCGCCAAGTCGAGCAAAAAAGCGGCACGGCCGTACCATCCTTTTCTCGAAGCAATTCAGGCCATTTTCAACCCCCCATAACTTCGTTGTGGATAAAGCTAGAAGCCTGAATTTTTAGTAACCAAGCAGGCATTGTATAAACACAGTATATTTCAAATTTCATTGAATTTGAACCAGTAGTTTAAGAATTATAACTAGTCAAAGTTTCTTAATTTCGTCACTCACTGACTGACTGATCGATCATCAAAACTCTAAGGCACTTCTAGAAGACATAGAAGCTTCAAATTTGGAACACAATTAGTATTTAGTGTATAGATCAAGGAAAAACTAAAATATTTTGCAATTTTGGTCCAGTTTTCTAGATACATCAACTGCATAAATAACTTTGTAATCCCATATAAATATATAGGATTACAAAGTTACATTTGCAGTTAATGAATTACTGTACCTGAATAACAAAGTATCATTTGCAGTGAATGAATCAGTGTACCTGTATATAATATAATGGAATAATAGGTGTAGATAGATACCTAGATATAATTATGTTCAAAGGTAACTTGTAAAAGGAAAAAAGTAGAACTATGAGATGCCATCAAAAACAAAACTTGTAAAAAAACCAAGTCTCGCAACTCAGTTCTTCTACCGTAAAAAGTTGTGAGATCCATGTAATACCAAGTCGGTTAAATTATTCAGTTCCTACTTAAGGGTCCTTCTGTCTTAAGTTATTACGTAATTAGCTAACCTAACAAGTAACAACATCTTATAGTGACCATATTATTAATATTAAAAATCTTTTATGTTTTAAATAAATAGATTGACTTGGCAATCGCAATAAACAATCAAATTAATATAATATGTAGGTTATATATTTTTTTTTTTTTTTTTTTTTTTTCACTTTATTTGGGTCAACCAACAGTACACGATAATATAATAATTCGCATATAATGTAGATAATTTTAACATATCGCTAACCAGCATCGTTAACCACAGCTTACATAATTAAATAAATAAAGGTGGTCATAACAAGGTAGGTAATTACAGTAAGATATAAAATGAAGTGAGTCTAGTTACATTGTAACTTTTAAATTATCCAACAAAAGTCTTTTAAACCTGCCAGGACATACTGCGAAAATATCTATATTGTTGAAATTTTTATTATAAGATTCCACTAAGCGATACAAAGGGGAACGTTTGCCAGCATTAGTGCGGCATCTTGTAGTAGCAAATAATTTAGTAAAGTTGCGGCAATGTGTCCTAGTAGGCACGATATAAGATATTTTATTTATTACAGGAGTGCAGTCATATCTGTTATGACATAAATCGTATAATAGCATGCCTTCTAATTGAGTACGTCTATTTTTCAGGGTTATGAGTTTGTATTTATCCATAAGTTGAATATATGATAAACGGTTATGGAAGCATCTATATTGCATACTCTTAAGAAACTTTTTTTGAACATTTTCAAGCGATTCTATATATTTTGTGTAAAATGGATTCCAGATGGACACAGCATATTCAAGTTGAGAACGTATTAATGTTTTGTAAAGGTACAGATAAGTGGAGGGTTGTGTAAATTTAATACTTGTGCGTAATACAAATCCATATAATTTAAGGGATTTATTTATTATATTATCCACATGTAAGTTGAGATGTAATTTACTATCTAGTGTTACTCCTAAGTCTCTAATGGAATTAACCACTTCTAGATTTATATTATTTAACTTATAAGGAAAGCTACTAATATTCTTTTTCCTAGTAAAGGTGATAGTCTTACATTTGTTGATACTCAAATCAAGTTTACAATCAATACAGTAGGTTGTAAAGCGATCCAGGTCAGCCTGGAGTTTTGCATGGTCATCAGAGTTTTCAATTACATGATAAATTTTGAGATCATCAGCATACAGTAATATATTAGCATATTTGAAACAGTTATTTATGTCGTTAATAAATATTATAAACAGTAATGGTCCTAGTATTGAGCCTTGCGGGACTCCCGATGTTACTGAGACAGATTCCGACTCGTATCCCTTAATAACAACCCTCTGAGTACGATTACTAACGTAGGACTTAAACCAGCGCCACAAATTACCACGGATTCCATTAAATGCTAGCTTATCTAATAACATTTTATGGTCAACACTATCAAATGCCTTACGAAAATCTGTATATATACTATCTATCTGTTTGTTGGCATCTAAGCACTCAAACAGATAGGAAGTATATGTTAATAAATTTGTAACTGTTGAACGACGATTTACAAAGCCATGTTGTTGCGTTATAATAATGTTATGAATAGATGGGTAGATATTATTATGAATAAGTCTTTCGAATAGTTTTGATATCGTAGATAATATTGAAATTGGGCGATAGTTCTCCACATTGGTTTTACTTCCACCCTTATGAACTGGAACAATACGCGCTGATTTCCAAATTGTAGGAAAGACACCTTGCAAAAGACATATATTAAATAGTCTATGTATAGGTTTATAAATGGTTAAAGCAGTAGATTTAAGAAAATATGGATGTATATTATCCAGTCCAGGACCTTTAGAGACGTCTATACGTTTGAGTTCATTCAATACGGATTCTTCAGAGATTTGTATGTGATTAAGATTAAGATCAGAGAAATGGTTACAATCAGGGATTTTATCAATATCATAGTCTTCTGTTACGCTGCTGGGTTTATATACTGATTTAAAAAAAGAAGAGAAAAGATTGCAAACGTCAGTAGGATTTTCAGCGACTAAATTGTTATAGGACAATGCGATAGGTATGTCTGACTTCGATTTTACATTGCTATTTATGTGTGTCCAAAAATATTTTATGTTATTAGTAATTTTTGTTTCTAAAGACTTTACATAATTTTTATAACATATATCAGATTCAACTTTAAAACGGCTTCTGTACATGGAGAATATTTCATAATCAGAGTTATTTTTATATTTTTTCCATTTAATCCACGCTTTATTTTTATTTTTAAAAATATGTATTAAAGCCGGAGAAAACCAATCAGGATAGGAGATGGATCGTATAATTTTAGTGGGAATATGCGTTTTTATTAAAATATAAATGTTTTCATAAAATAAAGCAACAGCATCCTCAGCACTTTTGTTAAGGAATAAATTGTCCCAATCGGTACATAGAATATCATTATTTATTGAGTCATAGTTACCTTTTTTGAAGTTAATTTGAACTCTGGGTTGGGGTGCAATAGGTGGAAGATGCATATTATTCAATGGTACTAAGGCGTAAAAGGGGGGGTGGTAATCATCAGGTTGTACTAGTGGCATTGGAGCAAGAGAGGTCGTAGTATCTGCAATATTTGTCAGAAATAAGTCCAATAAGCGATTCCTTGTATTTTTGTGTGTATTAACTTGTACACAATTTAACGAATTAATTAAATTTAATAATAATTTGTTTGACATACAATAGTTACTTATACTTATTGGTTCAAAATAAGTGCCACGATCTCGCCACTCCAACGTCGGTAAATTATAGTCCCCAACCACTACAAATTCATTAACGTCCGATGATTGCAATATTGAACAAAGCAAGTTAAAGTGCAATGTGTAAGTCTCCGCATCTAAGTTCGGTGGAATGTACGCAGCGCTGATCACAAAACTATAGTTGCGCATTCGTAACTCAATCATGACGTGGTCCACGAGCGGCAGCGGGCGGACGGCGCCAGCGCCAGCGGCGGCCGAGCGCAGCGGCGTCGCGCGGAGGTCGCGCCGCGCCGCCACCAGCACGCCGCCGCCGTCGCCGCGCCCGCTGCCCTCGCGGTCCCTGTCACATCGAAATACTTGATAACGTTCATCTATATACTCACTATCACATATATTCTCATGTAGCCAGGTCTCAGTTAAGATTACGACGTCATAGTTATGTGATAGTATGTTCATATAAACAGTATGTAATTTGGTCCTTAGACCTCGGCAGTTTTGATAGTAAAAGGAAAGTATACTCTTATCTATTATTAAATGATTTAAAATATATATAGCTTACTATAACATAGTGGACTAATTGGATATCATCATATTTGAATATTGTTTTTTTAGCAGGTGTAAAGTATTCAGGTAATGTACTCATATTTATTATGAATCGCTGTGTCCATGTTGAACCCCTATTTATCGTTACATAATCGCTATTATAAAACAGTGTAATACAGTGAATGGATAGAAAACAACTCCCAATAACCAAACTTGTTACATACACAAAAATTATACAAGAAAGCATAAAAACTTCAGAGTAGTAAGACGTATTATAGTTACCACACGTTTTAGTTGCAAAATTGATAATAATTAGAAGTATAATCTTAGCAATTATATGTGAGTAACGAAGTACATACGTACCCAGGCACGGGATCAAAAAAATAAAGATAATAGGTAACTTACTTACTATGTACCCGTTACAAACATTATAAAATAGAAATATACATGTATACATACGGTTGAATACGTATTTATACCATCTTAGATTGCCAATGTAAATACTTATACGGCGGATTCCGCATTCACTTAATTTTCGAAACATCCTGAGTTGATCTAATAGCAAGGACGGGTGTTGTTTCAGACTTCCGTACCAGGATTGTTCCATGTTTGACCCAGACGTACTTATAATCTTGCTTCTTTGCTTCTTCCCGACATTGACGAAATAATAGCTTATTCTTAAGCGTTAGATGTTCGTTAACATAAATAGTGGCCGGTGATCCATTTATATGAAGTTTGGTAGAATCCAACCCCTTGCAAGCACGATATGCAGATATTACATTATCACGGATGAATTTGTTAGTGAATTTAGCAATTACATTTTTTTGCCGCTGGCTTTTAGGATCCGCTTGTTGTACTCTATGCACAGAGATAATATCTGAAGCACGAATCGGGTATTTAATGGCATCACCTAGAAATTCTAGAATCTTCGGCAAGTTCTCTCCGCGCCGCTCTGGCATGTTTGATATTTCTATGTTGCAATTCCTTGCTTGCTGCTCCATCATAGCTATTTTACTTTCGAGGGCTTCCACTTGAGTAGGTATGTTGATGCTTTGAGAGAGGTTACCTTCCATTGTTGTTAAGCGTCTTTCAATGGCGTCATGACGGTGAGAAGAATCAGTTATGTGTTTTTCCACTTCACAAAGTCGGTTATTAGTTTCGTTGAGAGATGTCCGTATATCTTGATTGTCCCTGTTTAGTTGTGACATGTTTGTGTTTATATCCGATAGCAAAGATGAGATTTTAGACATTTCCTGTGAGAAGGCGGTGTTCACTGCAGTCGTAACACTATTAGTGATTTTTATATCCCAAAGCGATAGCTGTTTATTAAATTTTTCTTCTAAAATTGCCATGACGTCCGGTTGTTTTTTCTTCCGATAATTTACGTAACAATCATTCTCATAATCCGCTGATGATGGAATATTCGAGTCCGACGAACATTCCTCTGGTAACGAGCGTTGCATTTCCATGTATGTATGATATGTAAATTGCACAAGTGCGACAGAGTTAAAAAATAATAGTCCGTCTCTTAGCCCAGAGGGGGTGAGGTAACGCACCCCTCAGTCACGTCCACAAGATGCTACGCGAGAAGACGACAGGTTCAACAACGGCGCTTGCTATCCTTCACACACAATGTAAAGTTTTAATTGAAGATGTAAGCGAATTTAGTTCTAATGACTCACTGATTTACACTGACTAATGACGTATTTTCTATGAATGTGTTTCGCGATTAAATTATGACGACCGATAACATGACCACCCGTGATGCGATCCACGACGAGTATAGTATAGTATATATATAGTGTATAGTATTACTTGTAAGATACATTGTGTTTTCATGCGATGGTCAAGTCGATCTATTTATTTAAAACATAAAAGATTTTTAATATTGATAATATGGTCACTATAAGATGTTGTTACTTGTTAGGTTAGCTAATTACGTAATAACTTAAGACAGAAGGACCCTTAAGTAGGAACTGAATAATTTAACCGACTTGGTATTACATGGATCTCACAACTTTTTACGGTAGAAGAACTGAGTTGCGAGACTTGGTTTTTTTACAAGTTTTGTTTTTGATGGCATTAAACATAACGTTTCTTAAGTGATCCAAGATTTATATCTGAGATTTATATACCCCAGAAATCTGAAATGCTTGAGGGACATAAGTCCAAACAGCCTCCTCCAGAATTCTGTGCACACAGAATCTATTTCAAAACTACTGCTATTAGCTATTGAGATGAAATTTCGAAGACCTGGCGATTAGGTTACTGAATAATTGAGGCCAGTTGTCCATGATGTAGGTGAACTCAAAGTTCCTGTAAAATTACATACAGATTGCGTTTCACGTATTCTTGAAGCAATATTTGCCTAAGCATTTAAGCTTGTTGAGAGGTACAAGAATAAGTTTATGTCTAGTAAACTACTACAGAAACTTTCAATGACGCATCTCTCATCTCTACCTTTAGACGTAATACCGTGAACATCATTTTGGAGATCACGTTGAGGTTACATAGGATTACGTGACGTGAAATTTAAGCTCGCAACTATTCTGAACCACATCCTTAAATCTACAATCCGTGACATTGTTAAAATGGATAAGACATCGTTTTGCTTTGGTTAGCAAGATCCTTGTATAGTAGCTTGCATATCACAAGAAACAACGAGATCAAAACTTAGCGTCTATTTCTTCTATTATTATTATTTAATTGTCTGTTATTGTTGTAATGTAAATTTTTTAATTTATTATTATTAGATGGATATTTTAGTTGAATTTGATTGTTTTGATAATTTTTATTTTTATTATTTTTTTTTTGTTTTATGAAATAGACATAATAATTATTGTACTGTAAAATTTTTATCTGACTGAATTACTGTGTACGTAGATCAATGTTATCTAGATACAAATAAATAAATAAAATTGGAGTGTATGTTTGTAATATCAAAATAACCGCTTCTTACTAAGTGCATTTGAATGTATACACGGTACATATACCAATACAACATTTTTTATAATTTTTGTCTGTCTGTGTGTCTGTCTGTTTGTTCCGGCTAATCTCTGAAATGGCTGGACCGATTTTGACGGGACTTTCACTGGCAGATAGCTGACGTAACAAGGAGTAACTTAGGCTACTTTTATTTTAGAAAAAAAAATAGGCGATACGAAGTTCGCCGGGTCAGCTAGTCTGAAATAAAAATTGAAATTGAAATTGAAATTTTGGTGTGTCATTGAGCAAACCTTGAAACCCATTTTTGAAAGCATGGCTACATCTGGAACACGAATATTAGTAGCTCGTAATGAAATCTCTCTAAATTAATCCACAAAATCTTCATATTATAACCGAAATTTAGCACACATCGAATAGTTCGTAATTTCTTCAACCAGGTAGATGCGGAGAATTACCTAGAATTTCCAGCATAAACTTTGGGAACTTAGCAACACTTGGCGTGCGCTCGGTAACGTCTACCTGGTTTAGGTAATACCAAAATAATATTAGCTATATTGGTAAAATTAAAGATTTCTATACGTATTATAAAAAAATAACGCTAAACGCCCACTCTAGGATACCCTGTATTATAGGGCCATGGACAACTAAAGTCAAAAACACATGTCATACACCCAAACCAAGAACTGAAATTTAAATACTGAAATTTCTACCTCACTGGGAATCGAACCTAGAACCCGTGGTACGGCGCCCGGCGTGGTAACCATCACGTCACACGGGTTGTCATTATTATTATAATTTAGTACCTACTAGTAAAACCAGTATACATTTAAAAATAAAATAAAACCCTCTTGCTATCAAAAAAGCTAATATGATATACCTTTTTGAAATCTTTACGGTGAGCTCTTTAATTTGATACCCATATTGCATTATTCGATTTCCTTTTATTTTTCAAAAAATTGCATTTCACACCCACCATATTTGTTTTCTTTTTTAATTTCACTTATCTAAAAACACTTGGGTTATGAAGACAAATCTAACGACATCTTATTTGTATAAATCTGTTCAGCGGTTTGGAAGATATGAGGTAATAAAAAATATTACATGCATACCCTTTCTGTCAGTCGGGTAATAATCAGGCAATTGACAGATTTCGAACTTTCACTACGCATGATGCAAGCATGCGACACTTGAAGACAGCGTGCATATGAAGTCCATCTACGTGGTCAGAGGGCCTAAGAGCCAGAAATAATGCAAATACCCGTGAATCTCTTTTGGCTAGCAACGCATTATTGATGATGCCTTCCTTGTTGTCTACGGCAAAGCTACTTACTATCAAATTTTAGCCGTACTGGGGCGGATTAGAATACTAACCCCAATCCCACGCCGGATGGTTGTCGTAAGAGGCGACTAAATCCGGCCCGCTGGTGGTAGGGCCCCTCGAGTGATTGCATTGGTTATATTAATTTTAATTGTTTATTAATACTATTATTACTTTTATTATTTCTCCATGGGGTTCGCCTGGATAGCTAATATCACCCTTGAGCATGAGTCAGCCGCCAAACGACGTGTGTTCCGGCTGGGGGCTTGAGAGCCAGTCCTTTCTTTCTTTTTCTTCTCTCTTTCTTAGCCGGCAACGCATCAGTGATGCCTTTGGTGTTGCTGAAGTCCATGGGCGACGATAGCCACTTATCATCAGGTGGATCGTCGGCTCGTTTGCCGGCTATTTCCATAAAAAATATTTATTTATTTTCATTATTAATTAATTTATTAATTATTTTTTTTTATTATTATTTATTTATTCATTTATTTATTTACTCCAAAGACACTACCATTACAGGCAAATCCTAATGCATTAGTATATTAAGTAACAAAAATAAATCGTAATGTTAACATTAAAAAAGAATATCATTTTTACATAATTATCAATACCTATTAATAAATTCAAATGGTTCGTAACAACGCTTGGCAACTGTTAGCTTTGTTGCGTAATCTCTTTACACAGTTAAGTTCTCGTTGTGGATCTTAAACTATACATATACTCCTTTATCGTGTGGCGGCGTGCTTATCGGCATTTCCACTACTGCTTATAAAAAAATACGTTCATCGGCTGGGGAAATTGCAAAAATATAATCATGTTCGAAGACCGTATGATGCGATAACGGATGTCCAGACATCATATCGAAATGACATGTTGAAAATCCCGTGAAAGTCTACGTGTCTATATGTGTCTCGTACGATAGACATTAACGTGGGCAAGGACCTTAAACACGTCAACGGAAATGGACAGGGCTTTCGCTCTGCCCAGGCTGACTTTCACTTGATTTATTATTTGATTGATTTATTATTACATATATTTGACCGTAATCATTATTGAAAAGGAACACATTATATTATTAAGGAACACATGTTACGAATTTTTTTATGCAACATTATGATATAATCTGAGATCTTACAAACAGTTTAGTACCATTGCAAATAAAATGAAAAAAATGCATAATCATTTCATTTACAAAAGTAGTTATGAGTGAGTAAAATAGATTAATATTCAAGGTTGGCTGTGGACTACAGCCTGTGGTAATAACTCGAATATCTGTACTTGAAGATAAACTCTCGGACTGGCTCATAAAACACTAACTAACGGTACAGCTACTAATACAATGTGAAAATGGCCGCTTACAAATGATTGCCTAGCCTTGCTCATTCTAGACAACTACATAAACTCTTCAGAACCCAAAGCTACGCGTTACGAAGGTGCTACGAAGATACTTCAAGTATCTACGTAAAACCTTCGTAACACCTGAAAGGATTTACGATATATTTTGCAACACTTACTGCTCTTTTTCTTTAATAAGGTACTTGAAAAATACCTACTTATATATATTATAAATGAAGTTTCGTTACATAGTAAAAGTCTTTACGCATCCCTCGAAGGTCTTGCCTTGAAGAAATTGCCTGCCTCCCCATTCCCGCCCGCGTATGAGTTGGAAGTCTTCAAGAAAAGAGTGAATAAGCTTTTAGTACCTAACTTAGCGCTCACTTTATAAGAATGCATCTCCGCTTTCCATCTGATGGCATTGCGGTCAATCAAGACAATAAAAGTAAACAAAACGAATGAGATTACTAGCTACAATTACAATGTAAAGAAACATTACTTTGCACTGCAATGTTTAAATTTCCAACCACCAACACTAACCGCTAAACACAATGTTTTTTAATCCTCCCAAGCGTCCTCCCCAGTATGGGGGAGGGGGATCTAGCAAGAAATATAACGTGTGTACATAGTATTAAACAGAAAAATGATGTTAGCTTCAATTTAATGAAATAGCAAAAGAAACCAAAAGTTACTCTAAAATTCTATATTATCTCCTCTGGGGTTGTTATTTTCCCCGGCAAACAAATAAAGAGTATATTTATATGCTGTACTATTTCTGAATATTATTATATTATGATAATGGACCCTATATTCAAAGAGAAAGCTCGCCGGACTACATGAGATGACACAACGCAAACTTGTGTGTAGAGAAAGAATCTACATTAGATTTTGAATCCCGGGAGCGAACGCGTAGAAATTCAATGACAATATTATTATAAATAAGGTGTTCTCACCAGTAAATACAGTACTAAAAAATATACGAAAATATACGAAACTAAAAAATATCTAATTTTTAATTATCAATACAAAATCGTCCACAGTTCGGTCCTCACGTAATTTTCTACCTCGTACGTGTAAACTATGGAACAGTTCCTGCATCGGTGTTCCCTCTAAGCTATGATATGGGGTCCTTCAAGAAGCGGGTCTATCGTCTTCTTCTTGGCGGTAACGCGTTGGTGACGCCCCCGGTGTTGCTAATGTCCATGGGCGGCGGTGATCACTTATCATCAGGTGACCCGTCTGCTAGTTTGACTGCTCAAAGCATAAAAAAAAACTTGTAGTCGGGTAAAATTTGCATGGAATACTTGGAGTTTTTATAATAAAGAATACCTTGTATTGCGGGTGGCATTTATTGTAGGTACATAATATATCACAATAAGACATGACTACAACAACATCCACGACCCTTGCAAGGGTTGTTTTTCGCACTTATCTCGTATGTACCTAATATTCTTCATTGCCTTATATGTTCCAATCGCTTGACGAATATATATAACTAGCTGACCCGGCGAACTTCGTATCGCCTAACAAACTATTTTTTTTCTGAAATAAAAGTAGCCTTAGTTACTCCTTGTTACATCACATCAGCTATCTGCCAGTGAAAGTCCCGTCAAAATTGGTACAGCCATTTCAGAGATTAGCCGGAACAAACAGACAGACAGACAAAAATTGTAAAGAATGTTGTTTTAGTATACGTATATATACCGTGCATACATCCAAATGTGCTTAGTAAAAAGCGGTTATATTAATATTACAAACAGATACTCCAATTTTATTTATTTGTATATAGATAATCGTTATATATCATTAGATACGTCTTCACATCCCAAGTTTAAATAAGTGGCGTTAAAAAAGCAAGTATCACAGTAATATCATTACCATTACATCACATTACATTATTATTAATTTATTTCATAATTTAAGTAACTTTATCAAATGGTGTGAGGTCAGTCACAGGTACAATTACCTTATCTCTTCTTAACATTACGTTGGGTACAATTTAAAGAAATATATTTGCAAAATTTCCTAATTTAGAAGCCAAACTCCAAATATTACGGTTAGTGCAGATATTACAATATGCCTCTTCATTTTGCGAGATCCCAGATGTTATCAAATTCTCTAATTTAGCTTTGCGTAGGGACACATACATATGGTATGGAGGACCCTTCGAAGGACAATGGCATTACGAGATATGATAATTGTGTTTACATGCCGTGTTCATCCACCCTTAACGGTTATTGGTTACTGCACACAATCTTTGTCTCCATAGGTATCCAAAGTCACATCAAGGAGACGAAAAGGCTAAAAAAACTCCTCGGCTATATAAACTCAGTATTAAACTGATAAAAATGTGTTCGTGACAATTAAGACTGAAAAATTAGAACGTGTTTAAGGATAAACAAAAACAGCGTAAAATTTTCTTTTTATTTTTATAATCAAATTTCGTTTTTTTATAATTTTTATGTTAATATTGTACTAAAGTTAAGTGTAAATAAAGAAGTTAAAATAAACATATCAGTACTAAACTATTTTGTTTTGTTTCGCTAAAGAAAAAACGTGATTTGCGGTAAAACTGCAGGTGCGTCGATTTTTTTGATGATCAGTGTATAACGAGTCAATTATATTGCATTTATTTAAAAGTTTTACTGAGTAGCTTTTAATCCTTTACTTCTCCTCAATCATATTACGTATTCCCGATTTTTTAATTAAATATAATCACTTACGCAATATGGGAATTGGATCAGAATATGCCGCCCCAATACGGCCAAAAAATAGTTTTCTACGCCAATCGAATATAGCTTCAACTCCATAATGTTAGGCTAACTTTTCATATCTATTACCACTGTCAAATAAAACTAAACCAAGTCACCAAAAGCGATCGCAGTTTATTCAAACTCGACCTCGCAAACGAAATTTCGGTAATTGTAATTTTATGTGTGAACAGACTGTCAGTCGACAGGATAAAGGAAATGTAAAAAGCGGCCAAGTGCGAGTCGGACTCGCCCATGAAGGGTTCCGTAGCAGCAAGTAACATAATATAAAAGTTCTTGTAGTTCGTTGTAACTTTGATCGAGGTAAATTGCGGTTTACGATTTATGACGTATTAAAAAAAACTACTTACTAGATCTCGTTCAAACCAATTTTAAGTGGAATTTTCCATGGTAAAGTACATCATATATTTTTTTTAGTTTTATCACTCTCTTATTTTAGAAGTTACAGGGGGGGGGGACACATTTTACCACTTTGGAAGTGTCTCTCGCGCAAACTATTCAGTTTAGAAAAAAATTATATTAGAAACCTCAATATCATTTTGGAAGACCTATCCATAGACACCCCACACGTATGGGTTTGATGAAAAAAAAAATTTTGAGTTTCAGTTCTAAGTATGGGGAGCCCCCAAAATTTATTGTTTTTTTTTCTATTTTTATGTAAAAATCTTAATGCGGTTCACAGAATACATCTACTTACCAAGTTTCAACAGTATAGCTCTTATACTTTCGGAATAAAGTGGCTGTGACATACGGACGGACAGACAGACAGACAGACAGACATGACGAATCTATAAGGGTTCCGTTTTTTGCCATTTGGCTACGGAACCCTAATAAAAACCATGCGTCAGGCCGGTCCCTAAAGATGTGAATTCGACATCAAATGTTTCCTAAATCTCTGCGAAAAGCCCTCTCTAACCAGATCAATATCAAGCATCAAGCACCCGACTGTACACATAACATTAAGAGGGAGACAAACATTGGCGCTCATATTCACGAATAAGGAAAATACATTTCAAAGCGTAAACACTTTCCACCAAAAAGGAATATTCTAGCGCAATAGTGTGGTGCCATAATCTGAGCTTACAATTTTGGCAAAAAAATCATCATCATCATCATCATACCTTATTCATTTCATTTATTGGTTTGAGTTCTTTTTTATTTGTTTTTTTTTTCATTTCGTAGATGTAAAAGATTTGTATGTGATGTTTTATGCTAACTGAAACCTACGCCTCCGCAACCTATGTCAACCATAACTGGAATATTACCAAGTCTCGGTCTTCTATTAAACATAGGTCTTCCATAATGGAAAAATTGTATGATGTTAAAAATTATATATTTGACATGATGATACTAAAATATAGATCAAAATTATAGTAAAGAAAAAATTTGGAAAATCCTTCAATGGCTAAAATATAGTGACGTCATTGTTCAAATCTAATCGTCCAATCTTTCCAATCATCGCTCATATTTTGTATTTTCTTAGTCCTGGGAGGGCCTCGTAAAATATAAAATGGTAATTTGAAAAATATGAATTTTTAAATATGAATTGATGTAAATATTCAAATAAAATGCTAAAAATGGTGTGGTTGTTTAATAAATATCCCTATCGCCATCGACTTTCTTTATATGAATTGTACAAGATAGGTATTCTGTGAGCTTTCGTAAAAGAACACCCAGACACAGTACAGTGTATTTTTAGGCATCTTAAAACAAGCACAAGATTTATGAGAAGGCAATTAGTATAAACAATAAACATTGAGATGTGTAAACCAATTTTGTTCTCTTTAGAAGTTAATAAGAAACTTGTGAATACCATCAGGTGGTGTTCTACATACAATATCATTTAACAACTTTAACGAAGTATCTTGCACCGTTGACTTACGTTCGAAAAATAATAACATATATGTATTATACCTACTATAACAATATACGTTATACTAAAGTATAACTTTCACTTCATATAATTTTTATATAGTATAATGCTCTTTTTATATAACGTTCATTTCACCTAATTTTCATTTCATCTAATTTTCAAATAATCTAATCTTCAAGCGTTACTCACCCTTAAAAGGTCTGCAACATGCGGCAAATAGCACGAGGCATGCCGCATGCAGCAAACAAGCAGCAGACATGATTTCTGTCACGGCTCCGGCGCTGTGGAGCTCTGGCGGTCCTACGCAATCTTATGGACGCAGCACTACGGCGAGCGTTCAAACCACCTGCTCCTCAGTTCACGAGCCACCTCGTCCCTCCGCGCCTACTTGAGTTTATATTACACTCTGGGTATAGGGCAAACAAGACTACGTGAAGTCGGTTTTGCAGCGATGTCAACTGTTGCGCACCCGACAATTACACCTATAAAAAATACCGGAGCTGACCACAGGACTTCTTTAAAGTAAGACAAAATAGAGACATCTAATTTATTGTGTCGTGTTAATTGAAAACCAACTCTATCACTACACTTTGACAATAATTGAAAAACAACTCTACACAAACGTAGACCATGATCTGGAATAACATATGGGGTACTTATTATCCCTAAAAACGCGAGCAAAGCCGCGGGCAGAGCGCTAGTCCACCATAATTCAACGTACCAGGAGACCGGTATGCAGCAAGCTCGCTTATTTGTAACTGTAGAACGCACGGACCTAAAAAAAGACTGACGTAACCTCGTCTTATCGAGAGTGAAGCATAGCAATGGCCGCCCGCTTACCATGTGTAATTTTTGATTCGCGATTGAAGCAGTATGGTGTCAATGTGTGGGTGTGGGTACTTGTACGAATAGAGAGTTGGTATTACTATGGGTGCTTCACTGAATTTGTTGTTTGGATTACGTCCGTCTTTTTATAGGTCTGTGGAAGAATGTTTATCATTTAGTTGTGTTGTAGCGGAGTCTTGTGAGCAACGACCCTTACAATGTGTTTACTCCGTCGATGTGTTGAAAGTACTCATTCGGAAAATAGGAAATACATTTTATCAAGCCCTTGTGTTTTATAGACTACCGCATTGGAGCTCTATTCTTAAATGAAAATTTGACCTGTCACGGTCGAAGAGACAGGCTACGCGTACCTAAGATTTAAAAGACTCGATTTTCACCTTGCGAAAGTTTTTGCTACCAAATCACCTCACATAAGACGAAAGTCACAAACGTCTTTTTTCTTCGGCAATGTTGACCAGACGATACAATAGTATTATAGGTAAAACTTTATATTTATTATTAACTAGATAAGCCCCGCGGTATCACCCGCGTTAAATGTGGAAAAACAAACTACTAAAATATATGTTATATAGCCTAAAGCCTTCCTCGATGAATGGACTATCAAACACAAAAAGAATTTTCTAATTTGAACCAGTAGTTCCTGAGATTAGCGCGTTCAACCAAACAAACAAACTCTTCAGCTTTATAATATTTGTATAGATGAGCAGAACAGATATTTGACGTACTGGTATAGAAATAATTAAAAAATAAATTCAAAGCGAGTGAAATCACGCCCGATTGTAGTAGTCACCGCACACAAAGCACCAGAAAAAAAGATCTAAAAATATCTTACGTAACTAGATTTATGAGTAGCTCAGTCTAGACATTTCACTCACTTAACTAATAATAGGAATAAGTTTAATAAACGGTATTTAATTATTTCTGTAATACCAAATTTCGAGAAAAACCTATCATATTTCTCAAATTCTTTCTTTAATTTCAGACTATTACTGAAATTAAAGAAAGCATAAAAGTAGATTCCACGTGGAAGAATTAATTTCAACTTTTTGTTTGCGATATTTACTTTGTTTTTGTGTCTTGTGATTACTTACAAAGTTTAAGCAATCAATGGAACTGGCCCGGGTTAAGGTGAAGACCGTAAACCAACCGTAACGTAACGGTAACCGTAAACCTTGTTAATCAGGTTCAAATTGGCAGATTTCACACCTTTGAGAGCATTATGGAGAGTTCTCAGGTGTGCAGGTTTCCTAACAACGTTTTCTTCACCGAAGCGAGTGATAATCGATTTCATAGCTCATACGTATTCACGTCGTGAGGTTAAGATAAACCACTTAACGTTAACGTTACTTGAAAACAAGACAATCATTCTTCATGTTTTCCTGCTTAATCAGGAAATCGCCATTTCGTTGTTAACTTTGCACCCGTTGATGTAAGTTTTGATTTAATTTTTATCATCAAAATCATTCTTATTACATTTTGTGGAATTTACATCTCTCTAGATATATACGAGTATCTATGCATCTTCTTTTGAGTCAGTGGTAGAACATATCGCAGTGGTCAGAACGAAAAAGGAAAAAAATTGTTCCTACATAATAATAATTAAAAATAACATAAAATAGTTTCTTTTTTCAAATATAATAGGTATAGGTACTTCAAGTATCTATAAACATTTAGTAAGATAATAAACAAGTTTAACGCAAGTACCTACTAATCCCTACAGTAAATGGTTCGTAATATTAAGTTATGACGCGTAATTTTAACGAGAGGAGCTAAGTTTATGTCTATCATAATACTTTTTTTATGGAAATAGCCGGCAAACGAGCTGACGATTCACCTGATGGTAAGTGGCTATCGTCGCCCATGGACATCAGCAACACCAAAGGCATCACTGATGCATTGATACTTAAGTCACATTTATGTATATGTTACCGGATATCTGTATAATTCAGCATTCTATACAATACCTAGGCAATGTATAGAATATCTAAAACGTTCAGGTAACGTTTTGAATATTATTTATTTCATACTTAGCCCAGGCATTCTATACAATACTCCATGCGTAGTTGGTAATGTGTGTAAAAGACGGTTCTCTGCCTTTTCGCCGAAAATTGTTTGGCCGATTATCACTTGCCAACTAACGTTTCGCGGAATTTTATTTCGCCGAATAATCATTTGCCAACTTATCACATTTTTTTTTAATTTCCCAACCTAACAGTTGCCAACTGTACGTTTGGTCTGCCTTTTATAATGACACTTTTCAAAAGGCCAACTTTCAAGTAGCGAACGTTTCAGTTAGAGTAATATTCATTTGGTTGTATATTGTTTATAAACCTAGGTTTGTAAACCAACATAAGATACAGTTTCATCATTTGCAATACAAGTTGTTACTTATCATATTAAATCTTACTATTCCTACAATTACAGGTAACCACAGCATGCTTTGCAAATATGTAGTCATCTTCCGGTGACATATGCACTTTTAGGGAGAATTTAGGGGTTTTTGATACATAAAAAGGCTTCCAAACATCTCCGGCGCTGCGGGAAGTGCAGCCCCTCCGCCCTTGCGTAACAAACTGCAGGCACTCCATGCTCGCCCTTCCTCCGCGCCTCCGGGGTTTACATTCACTCTAGGGGTAGGGCAGACTAGTACCACGTGGGGTCGGGGTTGACTAAGTCGGTTCTGTCACCAATTTTGAAAAATCCGAAGCTGCGTAGGCAAGCAGTGTAGTGTAGGAGCCATTAGACTGCATCTCTCCTTACCATCAAGTGTGATTTCGGTCAAGCATTGATTTAAAATGTATAAAAAAATATCTATTCATGCAGGTTATAATTTGTTTTGAGTGTGTTTTTAAGTAAATTCTTAATTCCAACCTCCATCCAATTTGACTACACATACCCAAATCTAACTATATTCATTGCCGGTGGACCTGCAGGTATTCTGTACAGTAGTTGGGAAACGTATACATTACCTAGGCAAACTATGTAATGGTGATAATATTCATATAATTTAATACATTGCCAAAACGACCCAGGTATTATACACATTTCCTAGGAATTGTGTTGAATACCAGCATTATACAGATATCCGGTAACATATACTCTTCAATTTTAGCTCGTTATTTTCATCGGCGTCTCATTTAGAGATTGGCAAAACGTGTAAGTGGTAATATTTAGGAAATATTTATATAAAATGACATAAATAAACATTAACGACCCAACTCAGAGTCACTAACGGTTATTTAAATCGCTCCTTAGTACAGAATTTATATTATGGTGATTCTTTAGAAAAGAAGTTTAGAAAAAAATTATATTAGAAACCTCAATATCATTTTTAAAGACCTATTCATAGATACCCCCACACGTATGGGTTTGATGAAAAAAAATATTTGAGTTTCAGTTCTATGTATGGGGAACCCCCAAAATTTATTGTTTTTTTTTTAATTTTTGTGTAAAAATCTTAACGTGGTTTACGGTATACATCTACTGACCAAGTTTCAACAGTATAGTTCTTATAGTTTCGGAGAAAAGTGGCTGTGAATTTATAAGGGTTCCGTTTTTTGCCATTTGGCTACGGAACCCTAAAAATACATAGCTCTTGGAATTTGGAGAGTGTACCCATTTCTCTGGTTAATCGTATTGGTACTGGTAAGTGGCTTGAACATATTAGCACACAATAAGGTCTCTACTATCAATAGGTAATTAAGGAAGTCTGTGTCTCTAGAAGAAACTTAAGACAGATTTTTCTACGAAATTTCATGTTAATCCTTTTCTATAACAATTACTATATTAAATTGAGTTCGTCGATAGCAAACAATGAAAGAAAACACAGAATTTTATCGAGATAATATCCCAACTTAACATTAAGGCCATATTGCTCATAAAATAACATTAATCTCACTGGGAATCTTAATGTAATTTAAGAAACCCATTGGCGCTTGAGCTATAAAACGCACGGAAAAACAAATTGTATATACAGCTAAGTAACTTTTTTATGTGTAATACCTGGCAAATGTGCTGACGAGCCATAATCGTCCATAGACAGCAACTCCAAAAAGATTACCAATGCGTTGCCGGACAAAAAGGAGAGGTAAAGAACTGGCTCTCAAGCCCCCAGCTGGAACATGGCAATCAGTTGATGGATGACTCAAGCAAAACGGTGGTCTAATCAGACAGGCTTCACGGAAAAATAATAATACCAGGAATTAATTACTAATGTAATAATAATATTTTTATTTATTTATTTCATATTTATTGAACCAAAAAAGTGGTACAATTGGCGGACTTAATGCTAAGTAGCATTCTTTAACAGTCAACCATCAGGATGTGCAGAGAATGGTTGAAGGCGATACAATAACCATAGAAAACAGTCATATAATAGTTAAATATTTATAGTAATAACGAATAGATAGGGGAGGGGAAATTAATGATGAACAGAGTCAATGATACATATCACTTAGAGAAACTACAACTGAAAAGTGAAACTAGATAAATATAGTAATATTTACATTAAAAACATAAAGACAGAAAGGGAAAGAATTTAAACGATAAATTTTGCTAAGAGAGTCGTTTTAAAAAGTGAGCATGAACATTTTTTAAAGAGAATTTTGAGTTTCCTAATATCCTTGGGAAGAGAGTTCCCAAGCCGAATAGCTTGATATTGATAATAATCCTTACACGTAGCCGTACCACCTAGCAGAGGACGGCTTCTATCGTCTCTTAAGACTGGTTTTGGTTTCCTGGCATCGACTGATGTACTGACTTCTAGGACACCCCAATACGGCCAACCTAATAACATCGATTCATTTTTATCAAGTCTTTCATGTACAGACACAAATCAGTTACAGTTTTATTATACGTAGAGACTAGTGGATAACCGGCGTGTGCTAATACTATGAGAAAAGTTGAAAATCAAAAATGTGCCTAATGTATTGTTTTAGTGGTCTGGAACCATCTTCGCATTATTACCTTTCAAATGAAACCAATTTGGGGCATGTCGGTTGGATAGTTTCAAAGTCTATAAAGGACATCTGTACAACATTTTTTTGTGTTGCAAAGCAAAGCAAAGCAACAACCCATAATTATTAAGAGGTATTAGGCCATAGTCTACCACGCTGGCCATGTGCAGATTGATAGACTTCACACACCTTTGAGAACTTTATGGAGAACTCTCCGATGTGCAGGTTTCCTCACGATGTTTTCCTTCACCGAAGCAAGTGATAATTAACTTCTAATACGCACATAATATTTGAAAATTAGAGGTGCGTGCCAGAATTTGAACTCGGGCCCCTTCGTTCGGGAGACCAACGTTCTAACCGCTAGGCTATCACTGCTTAAAGTTTTATATAAAATAGATTAATTAATTTACTACTTTTCTTATTAAGCCGTTAACTTATAACGGATACGAAGTTACTAGCTATTTATGATTTCATGCCGCTTCATACTCATCACGTATCTATCTACGGCCATAATGAAACTATTACGAGGCGTAAGCGTAAATATGATATGAGGAGCTATTATAAGGGATAATTTAATGGCTTATGCGGTTGTTGGCATGTTGGCTTTCTTAGCTTTGAGGTAAACTATTATGACATAGGTAACAAGTACAACTAATACGAGCAAGAGAAATAATAATAATAATAAACGCTAACACACTCATACCCCCGCAGTAGGTTATTGTGTGTCACGGGTGGCATGGACGACACATATAACACATCACAATCATACCCATGACCCGAATACATATATTTATCTGTTACATAAATATCTGCCCCGACCGGGAATCGAACCCGGGACCCCTCGCTTCGCAGGAAGTATCGCTACCAACTAGGCTACAGGGTCGTCAAATAAATTAATAGTGTGCAAAACAACTGTATATCATAAATACATTTTATTATAATATATATTTTATAATATTTTTATTGTTTTTATAACTTGGTGGCCACTGCAAGAGTTCGAATGGCGTAGTGAATCCCTCTGTATTGTATTCCTGCCAGGAGACAAGTTAACTAGCACACGCTATAGATATTCTTCCAGGACTAAAAGGAAACATGAATATGCTTCAAATACTATACTTTTTTTCTATATCTTAGTCAAAAAATATCTGTATTATTTTATGACCCTGGTCTATAGTCATACTAATATTACGTTATAAATGTGAAAGTTTGTAAGGATGTTAGTTTCTCTTTCACGCAAAAACTACTGAAACGATAATCCCGGAAAACATGGTCAAACCCGCGGCAGAACCTAGTATCGAATATTATGACGATCGCGTAGTCGCTCGAATATTGTGATCGCTAACGACTCAGGATAATGTTTATGAGTCAATGCGACACATCCTGAAGAGGCTGAAAGGATCGTCAAAGTTAGCAAGAGTATCGTAAAACGCGTTATCAAGCGCATTACTTATAACAGGTGCAGTTTGTGTAAGACTTACGGAGATCTCCTACTCTGATTCTATTAATATTAAAGACAGGCTGACCCAGCGAACTTCGTATCGCCTAACAAACTATTTTTTTCTAATATAGAAGTAGCCTAAGTTACTCCTTGTTACATCAGCTATCTGCCAGTGAAAGTCCCGTCAAAATCGGTCAAGTCATTTCAGAGATTAGCCTGAACAAACAGACAGACAGACAAAATTATTTTTATTAAGTTAATGTGCTCACCACCTTAGACCACATCTCCACTTACCATCAGGTCGGATTTTGGTCAAGCATTAACTTATATTTTGTGTAAAAAAACATCGTCACATAATTTTAGTTATAATATTATGATATTAAATATAATACCCGACTTCACTTAACTTCGGGAAACCTGTTTTAGTACCACACTACAAAAATGTAATAACTGAATTTTTAAAATTTGCATAAAAATATACATACTTTTGATTTGTAAATCATTTTGAAATAAAACATCTAAACTGTTTCTACATGCTTACCTTATTACTTTGCTACATAAGTGTAAACCACGTTGAAATCAGTTCAGTATTTTGTTACAAACAAGGAAAGATTCGTAACGAAGATAGAAGCTAGGTGAAATAATTTCAAGAAACCGATCTAAATACTTTTTCTAGTGTGAATACTGAGGCATAGGTTTTCCGAAGAGAAGCGTGGGAGGTTCTTCAGACTTCAATTATTTCTTCCTTATAAACTAATTTAAAATTAACTACTGTACTAAAGGTAGCCAAAACTAGTTTTATTTTGAACTCTGTCGTATTTGTAATGCTAAACGTCTCTCTCCAATAATTTATTTTATGCTTTGACGTGTATTCCGTGCGGGTCCTTTCTATTATGACACAGCTCATTAGTGATTCTAGAAGTGATGCCTGTTTCATCGCAAATGCTTCATAGCGAATATTGTTTTATTAGAAGACCTTCTCAAATTAGGGGCCATCCATAAATTACGTCACACTAATTTCATGACTTTTTGACCCCTCCCCCCTCCTTGTAACAGCTAGTCACATTTGTGAGACCTCCCCCCCTAGTGTGACGTCCCACCCCTTGTCATACAATGTCACACTACATCAACCCCCCTCCCCCCTTACGTGTGACGTAATTTATGGATGGCCCCTTACTTGTCGCAAATTAATATGAATATTTAATGGCTGGCCAGCTTCAATTATGGCCGACTAACAGCACTGGTCTCTCCTCTTGAGGAAGCCTAGAGCATACTCCACCACGCTGCTCCAGTGCGGATTGGTGGAGGGATTAGTAGCCGATCCAAGTGTCGAAAGTTTTCATGCCGCCTGTAGGCTTCCAACATGGCTTCAAGACTGTAGATAATTATCTATTATCTTATATATATATTATATATCTGTAATGTAAAATGAGTGCTAGTCAACTAGCATTTTACTTATAATAGATTCCAAGTTAAATCTTTATTCACTTTATAAAACCATTATGTTGGTTATCTCAAAATAGAACTATTATAAGTGGCGAAGTTAAAACCACCCTAAAACTAAGTTGAGCATAATTTTCTTATTGTTGGTAATTTTGCAATTTACCGCCTGAAAGTTTTAGTTATACAGTTATGGTTCACATAACTTATATCATCGCGGGTACTTAACATTATGTAATGGGTTCCGTCCGAAATTCGTACCCACAGTAAAACATTGCCATTTGTTTTTGTTAGGCGCTTAATCGTATCTTTACATTACTACAAAAATTGCGACACAAGCGTCTGACATTAATTTCTTTACTGTTTGCATATGACAAATTTCCGATGATGATGTCCTGTATCAAAGTGTAAGTTCTGCGTAAACAGTTTAACATACATACGGGCTGAAATTATAACCCTCCTTTGTTCTTCGCGGTAGTCGGGTAGAACCAAAAAGCTTATAGCCTTTGCGCCCTGTCAATGGTCGAAGTTATACACCGACACTAGTGGCTACTAGTCTTAAGGTCAACGTCAATCAGGTCCTTGATAGGTTGAAATTATTCATCCAATGTCACGTGATCCGTGTTTAGGTATGGAGGCTGAAGATCTTCCATATTCAGAAGCAGAAGAATTAGTCTATGCGTATGCTGAAACGTAGACTTTTCTCAAAAGAATTTAGGAGGATGAAGAATTATTATTAGTTGGAGTCTGACTGATCGTTCTAGTTTGGATGCGATATGTATCTGTGTCTGTACACTGCATAGTACCCTAGTCTCGTAACCAATGTCTACACCGATTGAACTACTCTGCTGACGATTTAACTACTCTGCTGACGATTGAATTACTCTGCTGACGATTGAACTACACTGTTGACGATTGAACTACTCTTCTTACGATTGAACTACTCTGCTGACGATTGAACTACACTGTTGACGATTGAACTACTCTTCTTACGATTGAACTACTCTGCTGACGATTGAACTATTCTGCTGACGATTGAACTACTCTACTGACGATTGAACTACTCTGCTGACGATTGAACTATTCTGCTGACGATTGAACTACTCTACTGACGATTGAACTACTCTGCTGACGATTGAACTATTCTGCTGACGATTGAACTACTCTACTGACAATTGAACTACTCTGCTGACGATTGAACTATTCTGCTGACGATTGAACTACTCTACTGACGATTGAACTACTCTGCTGACGATTGAACTACTCTGCTGACGATTGAACTACTCTGCTGACGATTGAACTACTCTGTTGACGATTGAACTACTCTGCTGACGATTGAACTACTCTACTGACGATTGAACTACTCTACTGACGATTGAACTACTCTGCTGACGATTGAACTATTCTGCTGACGATTGAACTACTCTACTGACGATTGAACTACTCTGCTGACGATTGAACTATTCTGCTGACGATTGAACTACTCTGCTGACGATTGAACTACTCTGCTGACGATTGAACTACTCTGCTGACTATTGAACTACTCTGTTGACGATTGAACTACTCTGCTGACGATTGAACTACTCTGCTGACGATAGAACTACTCTGCTGACTATTGAACTACTCTGCTGACGATTGAACTACTCTGCTGACGATTGAACTACTCTGCTGACGATTGAACTACTCTGCTGACTATTGAACTACTCTGCTGACGATTGAACTACTCTGCTGACTATTGAACTACTCTGCTGACGATTGAACTACTCTGCTGACGATTGAACTACTCTGCTGACGATTGAACTACTCTGCTGACGATAGAACTACTCTGTTGACGATTGAACTACTCTGCTGACTATTGAACTACTCTGTTGACGATTGAACTACTCTGCTGACGATTGAACTACTCTGCTGACGATTGAACTACTCTGCTGACGATAGAACTACTCTGCTGACGATTGAACTACTCTGCTGACGATTGAACTACTCTGCTGACGATTGAACTACTCTGCTGACGATGAACTACTCTGTTGACGATTGAACTACTCTGCTGACTATTGAACTACTCTGTTGACGATTGAACTACTCTGCTGACGATTGAACTACTCTGCTGACGATTGAACTACTCTGCTGACGATTGAACTACTCTGCTGACGATTGAACTACTCTGCTGACGATTGAACTACTCTGCTGACGATAGAACTACTCTGTTAACGATTGAACTACTCTGCTGACTATTGAACTACTCTGTTGACGATTGAACTACTCTGCTGACGATTGAACTACTCTGCTGACGATTGAACTACTCTGCTGACTATTGAACTACTCTGTTGACGATTGAACTACTCTGCTGACGATTGAACTACTCTGCTGACGATTGAACTACTCTGCTGACGATTGAACTACTCTGCTGACGATAGAACTACTCTGTTGACGATTGAACTACTCTGCTGACTATTGAACTACTCTGCTGACGATTGAACTACTCTGCTGACGATAGAACTACTCTGTTGACGATTGAACTACTCTGCTGACTATTGAACTACTCTGTTGACGATTGAACTACTCTGCTGACGATTGAACTACTCTGCTGACGATTGAACTACTCTGCTGACGATTGAACTACTCTGCTGACGATTGAACTACTCTGCTGACGATTGAACTACTCTGCTGACGATAGAACTACTCTGTTGACGATTGAACTACTCTGCTGACTATTGAACTACTCTGTTGACGATTGAACTACTCTGCTGACGATTGAACTACTCTGCTGACGATTGAACTACTCTGCTGACGATTGAACTACTCTGCTGACGATTGAACTACTCTGCTGACGATTGAACTACTCTGCTGACTATTGAACTACTCTGTTGACGATTGAACTACTCTGCTGACGATTGAACTACTCTGCTGACGATTGAACTACTCTGTTGACGATTGAACTACTCTGCTGACTATTGAACTACTCTGTTGACGATTGAACTACTCTGCTGACGATTGAACTACTCTGCTGACGATTGAACTACTCTGCTGACGATTGAACTACTCTGCTGACGATTGAACTACTCTGCTGACTATTGAACTACTCTGTTGACGATTGAACTACTCTGCTGACGATTGAACTACTCTGCTGACGATTGAACTACTCTGCTGACGATAGAACTACTCTGTTGACGATTGAACTACTCTGCTGACGATTGAACTACTCTGCTGACGATTGAACTACTCTGCTGACTATTGAACTACTCTGTTGACGATTAAACTAATCTGCTGACGATTGAACTACTCTGCTGACGATTGAACTACTCTGTTGACGATTGAACTACTCTGCTGACTATTGAACTACTCTGTTGACGATTGAACTACTCTGCTGACTATTGAACTACTCTGTTGACGATTGAACTACTCTGCTGACGATAGAACTACTCTGCTGACGATTGAACTACTCTGCTGATGATTGAACTACTCTGCTGACGATAGAACTACTCTGTTGACGATTGAACTACTCTGCTGACTATTGAACTACTCTGTTGACGATTGAACTACTCTGCTGACGATTGAACTACTCTGCTGACGATTGAACTACTCTGTTGACGATTGAACTACTCTGCTGACTATTGAACTACTCTGCTGACGATAGAACTACTCTGCTGACGATTGAACTACTCTGCTGACGATTGAACTACTCTGCTGACGATAGAACTACTCTGTTGACGATTGAACTACTCTGCTGACTATTGAACTACTCTGTTGACGATTGAACTACTCTGCTGACGATTGAACTACTCTGCTGACGATTGAACTACTCTGTTGACGATTGAACTACTCTGCTGACTATTGAACTACTCTGTTGACGATTAAACTACTCTGCTGACTATTGAACTACTCTGCTGACGATTGAACTACTCTGCTGACGATAGAACTACTCTGCTGACGATTGAACTACTCTGCTGACGATTGAACTACTCTGCTGACGATAGAACTACTCTGCTGACGATTGAACTACTCTGCTGACTATTGAACTACTCTGTTGACGATTGAACTACTCTGCTGACGATTGAACTACTCTGCTGACGATTGAACTACTCTGCTGACGATTGAACTACTCTGCTGACGATTGAACTACTCTGCTGACGATTGAACTACTCTGCTGACTATTGAACTACTCTGTTGACGATTGAACTACTCTGCTGACGATTTAACTACTCTGCTGACGATTGAACTACTCTGTTGACGATTGAACTACTCTGCTGACTATTGAACTACTCTGCTGACGATTGAACTACTCTGTTGACGATTGAACTACTCTGCTGACTATTGAACTACTCTGTTGACGATTGAACTACTCTGCTGACGATTGAACTACTCTGCTGACGATTGAACTACTCTGCTGACGATTGAACTACTCTGCTGACGATTGAACTACTCTGCTGACGATTGAACTACTCTGCTGACGATTGAACTACTCTGCTGACGATAGAACTACTCTGTTGACGATTGAACTACTCTGCTGACTATTGAACTACTCTGTTGACGATTGAACTACTCTGCTGACGATTGAACTACTCTGCTGACGATTGAACTACTCTGCTGACGATTGAACTACTCTGCTGACTATTGAACTACTCTGTTGACGATTGAACTACTCTGCTGACGATTGAACTACTCTGCTGACGATTGAACTACTCTGTTGACGATTGAACTACTCTGCTGACTATTGAACTACTCTGTTGACGATTGAACTACTCTGCTGACGATTGAACTACTCTGCTGACGATTGAACTACTCTGCTGACGATTGAACTACTCTGCTGACGATTGAACTACTCTGCTGACTATTGAACTACTCTGTTGACGATTGAACTACTCTGCTGACGATAGAACTACTCTGCTGACGATTGAACTACTCTGCTGACGATTGAACTACTCTGCTGACGATAGAACTACTCTGTTGACGATTGAACTACTCTGCTGACTATTGAACTACTCTGTTGACGATTGAACTACTCTGCTGACGATTGAACTACTCTGCTGACGATTGAACTACTCTGTTGACGATTGAACTACTCTGCTGACTATTGAACTACTCTGCTGACGATAGAACTACTCTGCTGACGATTGAACTACTCTGCTGACGATTGAACTACTCTGCTGACGATAGAACTACTCTGTTGACGATTGAACTACTCTGCTGACTATTGAACTACTCTGTTGACGATTGAACTACTCTGCTGACGATTGAACTACTCTGCTGACGATTGAACTACTCTGTTGACGATTGAACTACTCTGCTGACTATTGAACTACTCTGTTGACGATTGAACTACTCTGCTGACTATTGAACTACTCTGCTGACGATTGAACTACTCTGCTGACGATAGAACTACTCTGCTGACGATTGAACTACTCTGCTGACGATTGAACTACTCTGCTGACGATAGAACTACTCTGCTGACGATTGAACTACTCTGCTGACTATTGAACTACTCTGTTGACGATTGAACTACTCTGCTGACGATTGAACTACTCTGCTGACGATTGAACTACTCTGCTGACGATTGAACTACTCTGCTGACGATTGAACTACTCTGCTGACGATTGAACTACTCTGCTGACTATTGAACTACTCTGTTGACGATTGAACTACTCTGCTGACGATTGAACTACTCTGCTGACGATTGAACTACTCTGTTGACGATTGAACTACTCTGCTGACTATTGAACTACTCTGTTGACGATTGAACTACTCTGCTGACGATTGAACTACTCTGCTGACGATTGAACTACTCTGCTGACGATTGAACTACTCTGCTGACGATTGAACTACTCTGCTGACGATTGAACTACTCTGCTGACGATTGAACTACTCTGCTGACGATAGAACTACTCTGTTGACGATTGAACTACTCTGCTGACTATTGAACTACTCTGTTGACGATTGAACTACTCTGCTGACGATTGAACTACTCTGCTGACGATTGAACTACTCTGCTGACGATTGAACTACTCTGCTGACTATTGAACTACTCTGTTGACGATTGAACTACTCTGCTGACGATTGAACTACTCTGCTGACGATTGAACTACTCTGTTGACGATTGAACTACTCTGCTGACTATTGAACTACTCTGTTGACGATTGAACTACTCTGCTGACGATTGAACTACTCTGCTGACGATTGAACTACTCTGCTGACGATTGAACTACTCTGCTGACGATTGAACTACTCTGCTGACTATTGAACTACTCTGTTGACGATTGAACTACTCTGCTGACGATTGAACTACTCTGCTGACGATTGAACTACTCTGCTGACGATAGAACTACTCTGTTGACGATTGAACTACTCTGCTGACGATTGAACTACTCTGCTGACGATTGAACTACTCTGCTGACTATTGAACTACTCTGTTGACGATTGAACTACTCTGCTGACGATTGAACTACTCTGCTGACGATTGAACTACTCTGTTGACGATTGAACTACTCTGCTGACTATTGAACTACTCTGTTGACGATTGAACTACTCTGCTGACTATTGAACTACTCTGTTGACGATTGAACTACTCTGCTGACGATAGAACTACTCTGCTGACGATTGAACTACTCTGCTGACGATTGAACTACTCTGCTGACGATAGAACTACTCTGTTGACGATTGAACTACTCTGCTGACTATTGAACTACTCTGTTGACGATTGAACTACTCTGCTGACGATTGAACTACTCTGCTGACGATTGAACTACTCTGTTGACGATTGAACTACTCTGCTGACTATTGAACTACTCTGCTGACGATAGAACTACTCTGCTGACGATTGAACTACTCTGCTGACGATTGAACTACTCTGCTGACGATAGAACTACTCTGTTGACGATTGAACTACTCTGCTGACTATTGAACTACTCTGTTGACGATTGAACTACTCTGCTGACGATTGAACTACTCTGCTGACGATTGAACTACTCTGTTGACGATTGAACTACTCTGCTGACTATTGAACTACTCTGTTGACGATTGAACTACTCTGCTGACTATTGAACTACTCTGCTGACGATTGAACTACTCTGCTGACGATAGAACTACTCTGCTGACGATTGAACTACTCTGCTGACGATTGAACTACTCTGCTGACGATAGAACTACTCTGCTGACGATTGAACTACTCTGCTGACTATTGAACTACTCTGCTGACGATTGAACTACTCTGTTGACGATTGAACTACTCTGCTGACTATTGAACTACTCTGTTGACGATTGAACTACTCTGCTGACGATTGAACTACTCTGCTGACGATTGAACTACTCTGTTGACGATTGAACTACTCTGCTGACTATTGAACTACTCTGTTGACGATTGAACTACTCTGCTGACTATTGAACTACTCTGCTGACGATTGAACTACTCTGCTGACGATAGAACTACTCTGCTGACGATTGAACTACTCTGCTGACGATTGAACTACTCTGCTGACGATAGAACTACTCTGCTGACGATTGAACTACTCTGCTGACTATTGAACTACTCTGCTGACGATTGAACTACTCTGTTGACGATTGAACTACTCTGCTGACTATTGAACTACTCTGTTGACGATTGAACTACTCTGCTGACGATTGAACTACTCTGCTGACGATAGAACTACTCTGCTGACGATTGAACTACTCTGTTGACGATTGAACTACTCTGCTGACTATTGAACTACTCTGTTGACGATTGAACTACTCTGCTGACTATTGAACTACTCTGCTGACGATTGAACTACTCTGCTGACGATTGAACTACTCTGCTGACGATTGAACTACTCTGCTGACGATTGAACTACTCTGCTGACTATTGAACTACTCTGTTGACGATTGAACTACTCTGCTGACGATTGAACTACTCTGCTGACGATTGAACTACTCTGTTGACGATTGAACTACTCTGCTGACTATTGAACTACTCTGTTGACGATTGAACTACTCTGCTGACTATTGAACTACTCTGCTGACGATTGAACTACTCTGCTGACGATAGAACTACTCTGTTGACGATTGAACTACTCTGCTGACTATTGAACTACTCTGTTGACGATTGAACTACTCTGCTGACGATTGAACTACTCTGCTGACGATTGAACTACTCTGCTGACTATTGAACTACTCTGCTGACGATTGAACTACTCTGCTGACGATAGAACTACTCTGCTGACTATTGAACTACTCTGCTGACGATTGAACTACTCTGCTGACGATTGAACTACTCTGCTGACGATAGAACTACTCTGTTGACGATTGAACTACTCTGCTGACTATTGAACTACTCTGCTGAATCAGTAGGCGTACCCACTACGTCGTGCCACGCCACGAATATCTCAGCATACGCATCATTGAAATCATAAACCATTGTTTATTATACGATGGCCGCTGGTCAGAAGTACCTTGCCACAGCACCCTCGGGAGTTGACTTAAATCAACGTTATCACTCGACCGTTTGACCTACATCAGCGGCTTTCTGCGAAGTGTCAAAAACAATTCCTATTAAACTCTGCCTCACAGTTAATTGGTGACAGGTGCCTCAAACCTCTCGCCGCATTGATATGAATTCTCTTGAAAACTTTGTTATCCCATCTCCTTAGCTGGTTACGAGACGAGCAATATAAATAAGACAAAGTTAAGGGAGAATACTCACAAACCGTAGACAAATTCCCAGTTCCGACACAAAAAAGGTATTTTCTTTTTTGTATATTTATTGTAAAACAAGTACTTAATTAATTTAATTAATTTTTAATAAATTTAATTTAGTATTTAAGTAGACGACCCTTGTGGCGCAATGGTTACCATGCCGGATCGCCGCACCGAGGGTCCTGGTCTCGATTCCCAGCGAGGCGGAAATTTGAATGATGAGTTTGAATTTCTGTTCTCGGTCTGAGTGTGAATGTTCTTGTCTAGTGTGTTGTCCATGGCACCCACGACACAGGGAATCCTAGTGTGGGGCTATGAGTGTGAAGCGTTATTTATTATTATTATTTATTTATTTTTTCTCATTTCTCCTTTAACTCACATCTGCAACCGAGCTATGACTACAGGTGTCTTCCCTGATGCGTTCAAGATTGCTATAATCAACCCTATCCACAAGGGGGGGGGATAGAGACTGTGTTAATAATTACAGACCAATCTCCATACTGCCGACTTTGTCGAAGGTCCTGGAGCGCCTCATGAATGACAGACTAGTGGCCTATTTGGAGCAGAAGCAGTTACTTGCTCCAACTCAATATGGCTTCCGTCGGGGTAAGTCAACTAGTGATGCAGTCCAGGACCTCGTTAACTCCGTCATAACCTCCTTCGACGACAGAAAGAGGTGCATCACGGTCTTCTTAGACCTTGCTAAGGCTTTTGACACGGTCTCTATCCCACGACTCTTAATGAAGCTGGAGAACTTAGGCGTAAGGGGACAACCCCTAAGTCTTTTTACAGACTACCTGATGAACCGGAAACAGAGGGTCAAAATTGAGCACTGGATGAGCGATGAAGCTATCCCTGAATACGGTATTCCGCAGGGTAGTGTGGTCGGTCCCACCCTGTTCCTTACCTATATAAATGACCTTTGTCACCTAAAACTAGCTGGTGGCAAAATATTTGCCTTTGCCGACGATACTACCATCTTTTTCAGTGGAAATAGCTGGGAGCAAGTGTTTGATTTGGCTCAGATGGGATTTTTCTTGACAAATCAATGGTTAAGGGACAATCTTCTAACACTAAACGTTGATAAAACAAAATTCATAGCTTTCACCCCAAAACCTAATCTACGTCCACCCAGCTCACTCATGATTAAAGCACATGCATGTCAATTTCCAGTCCCAAACTGTGCCTGTCCATCGCTCCAAAGTGCGGAAAATATAAAATACCTAGGTGTCATCATTGATCGAAATTTAAACTTTAAATCACATATAGACACCCTAGTGATCAGATTGCGCAAACTTATGTATATTTTTAGAACCTTACGCCATGTAGCAAACAGAAGGATTATAAAAATGGTCTACCTCGCACTATGCCAATCGCTCACAGATTATTGTATATCATCTTGGGGCGGCGCGTCGAAGTCGTATCTTCTCGTACTGGAAAGAGCCCAACGGGCTATTCTCAAAGTCGGAGCTGGACTTCCTTATCGACATCACACTACAACCTTGTATGAGAGCTGGCAAGTATTAACTATTAGGCAATCATTCATCCTCCATGTGATTCTGAGGAAGCATGCCCAACTTGCATATGATGCAGATCTCGTAAGTAACAAGAGCAGGAACAGAACTGTATGTCAAACGAAATCCTACAACATATCGCTTTCGCATAAATTTTTTGACCACCTAGGTAACTTTTTATATAACAAATTAAATATAAAGCTTAATATATATCCCCTCGATAAACATTCTTGTAAATTTAAGGTCTCCAACTATTTAAAAACCCTTAACTATATAGAAACAGAAAACCTACTACAAATTTTAAAATGAGTTTAGCAATCTTTCAATTTACAATATCCTTAATCCTTGCCTTTTCTAATTCTGCTGTTAATCCACTTGTTTTTTTTTTTTTTTTTTTGACGCACACACACGCACACACACACACACACACACACATACACCCACACACTCACACACAAACACATTAATACACACACATACAACACGCGCATACACAGCACACAGTCATGCACATACGTGTAAAACATATCTCATACTAGAATAAGATGTTAACTATATAATTTAAACTTAAGTAAAATATGTAAAGGTATTGTTTACGCAGCAATAGTTCTGGGTACTTAAGTATCCTTGGGAGGGCACTGGTGACTTGTACCACAGGCTTGAAAAAGTCTACAACAGGCACCAGGCTCTCGCTAAAAAGGGTTATAGAACATTAACTACCTATGTAATTAAGCCTTAGTTTAAGACCCTATTGTGAGAGCAAATAAACGATATTATTATTATTATTATTATTATTATTTATTATTTCATTTTTATATTCAATATCAGTGGCTAACTTATAAGTATGTTGCCTGGTGTCTTCCTTCAGGCGACGTCCTTAGCTATGTGTAGGGTTCGGTACCCAAAGGGTGCAACGGAACCCAAGCAAGAGCTAGCGTGGAAAGATAAAATTATACCAGTAATAATACTAATACCAGAGATTTTCAATAATAATAACATTGATATTAAAATCCTTACCCAAAACACAAACCACCCAGCCGGCAGCTACCCAGCCGACTTCTTTCGCCTCTTACGACACCCTAATTTTCTGGCATAAGATTGAGTCAGTATTCTAGGACGACTCAATACAACGTTAATTATTATTATGTTATTTTTTTCTAAGTACATCACAATATTGCAAATTGTTATGTAACTATCTGTCAATGTAAGTGATACGAAATAATAAAGTTTTTACAATATCATCAAGAACTTTCGAGAACTTTTAGTGTAAAAGTTTGGAATCATCCTCGAACAAAGTTTTCTTAAATGTATTTTATTTAAGAAAACTTAAACTTTTAATCGAAAATCTGAAGCCAAATTATTTTGATATCCTAAAAGCTTTTTGAGCTACTTAATGTTAATTTAACCAAACGCGCGTTGTATGGAAATTTACTTAATCTTGCAGAACTAAGGCAGTTTACGTCTTTTCTCTTGGCTACAGTAGGCGGTAGATGGCTTAGAATCCAATAAATTTAAAGATAAACAAGGTCTCTTAGGTTACTCTGCTTTAAAGACGAAGGTTTGGGTAATTAGTATTCTGCTAAGTCAAAGAATTCAGCTCAGGAAATGTGGGGAACATGCGACACAGGGAATTTTAGAACGGAAGTCCGAATGTGGGAACGTTTTACGCTTCCCGCCAACGTCCGATAATGACCGATTTTTTGTAGGAGAAAAATAGAACGTACTGATAGCAATAGTGCAACGCACACGTCCTACAAAAAGTCGTTCAGAAATAATGTGGCAGGAAAAATCGGCCCGATTATCTGTCCTACAAAAAGTCTGACGTGGGCGGGAAGCGTTACTGTGATAAAAAGCACATGAAAATCCATTTACTTAGTATGTAGTAATAAACCTCTTATACAATACAGATGGTTTATAACCTGATCTTTATTGATTCCTTTTAGACGCGTATTGCGGCGCAAAGAAAAATGTTCGTTCGATAATAAACAGCGTCTAAATATTCCTGACACGTTCTGCTGAGTGAAAAGTGGAATTCCTCACTTATTGGTGAAGTTAGGAACGCCGCGCACTTGACGGGTTGGAAAGGAGGGCTTGATTCAATAATGACAATAATGAATCATTGGCAAGACAGAAAATGACGCTTTTTGACGAGATAGCTAAAACATTTGCAGCGTTTTAAAAAGATATGCATTCATAATGTTAAATTATTCAGTTTATAGTATGAAATAAGTACCAACCTACAAACTACGTATACAATCTAGGAACAATCGATCCATCGAGGTAAGTACATTTTAGGATGATCAAATCTATACAGAAAGTAGTAAACATTAGACAATAAAAAAGAGCAATGTTATTACTTACACATCGCACATCTACCTAACTACCAGACGCCAGAAATGCATTTTATTTATTTATTTATTTACTCTTTATTGACCACAATATTTAATTGCCATACAATTGGCGAGCTTAATGCTTAGTCCATTCTCTACCAGCTAACCAAGTACAAGCAGGCCAAACATAGACAATACGAAGGGCGGTATGAATACAGTATTTATATAAACGCAAAATACTATATTATGATAAATATAAGTGGCCCAACTAACGCTTCCCGCCCACGTCAGTCTTTTTGTAAGATCGATTATCGGGCCGATTTTTTCTTCCATATTATTTCTGACCGACTTTTTGACCGACTATTGCTATCAGTACGTTCTATTTTTCTCCTACAAAGAAGCGGTCACCGATTATCGGACGTGGGCGGGAAGCGTGAAGTATAAAACCCCATATTTAAATTACTAGGCATATTTTTATGAAAATTCTCTACAAAAACAATACTATGTTAAAAACATAACATGAACGTGCAGCAAAAATAAAATGTGGTGGATAAAAATGTGAGGCATGCATTCGACGGCACAACGAGTGGTATCATTCAATAAAGAGCCATCGATCCAAACCGAATGTTGGAACTAACCCGTAAAGCTGCAATTTATTGGTTTTTCTTTCATTTGATTTATTTTGAATTTTATTACATGAAAAAAAATTCAATACCTTACTTGAATACTGGAAAAATATTTATTTTCACGATGCGCGCTGATAATATTTCGAACTATCGGTTAAGGAAGAACGAAGGAGTAAAAATGTTTAGTAAATCAATATTTAGATAATTAAATGACGCTTGCGATGGTCGTATATACCCGACTAAAAAAAATTAAACTTAAAATATGTGTCAAGAAAAGAAAAACGACATGAAATAACATTGTTTTAAACACACTAAACTCCACACAGGGAAATTTCCGACATCACCACACACGAAAACCCGATAAAACAGTCCTCTGTCTTATAAATGACTCTCTCAGGGGATCGAACCTGCGACGCCTAACATCACTCAGCAGGGTCAAAAACCAACACCTACAGCTTTTTATTACACTTGAGCTAAACAAACCGAAATAATACGTGTTTTCCAGCAGAGGTATTTTCGTTTCTTCTATTAAATCTAAGATTTTTTTTCACAGTGATAGGTCAGCCTTTGGGTCGAGGGATCGCTGAAGAGGTCGCAAGGGAATTCCATACAAATCAATCTTACTGTCACATTCCCTTATGGCTACGCTTCGTTGTACTCTGCAGTTACAAGGGAAAATATTTGTGTACATTACCTTTTTTAGGTACAGAAACCTACGTCATAGGAAAAATTCGAATCCTTTGAACTATCTAGTTATAGATGTACTATTGTTTTCTGTGGTTGGCTTATAAAGTATTTTGTTTCTTTCACTCTTATAAGAAACGATAAAGATAAAACATATTATAACGATGCAATAGCTAAAATAGGTTTCTTAAGCATTAACGAATAAGACGCCCCCCGACCAGGTGGACTGACGACCTGAAGAAGATAGCGGGCATCCGCTGGATTCAGAAGGCCCAGGATCGGTCAGAGTGGCGCAAGTTAGAGGAGGCCTATGTCCAGCAGTGGACCTACAAAGGCTGATGGATGGATGGATGGATGGAACGAATAAGGCCGTATGTTTTTATATCTTAGTACCGACGGAAGTAGACCGAAATAAATTATTTTTAATCCCCGACGCAAGCAGAGTGATGTAATAAGTTTGACGTGTCTGTGTAGGTATCTGTGGCCAAACAACCCTTCTAGTGTCAATGTAACGCATAATATAGTGCATTTCCAACATCGAAATGACATGGACCATATACATACATATATTCGTACGAGGATAACCGGGACGACATGTATCATGCATTAGCCGTTATGAAGATAAACTAACACAATGTGAACGTGCAAGCGATAAGCGATATAATATAAATATATATTTTGTCAGATAAATATGCAAAATACATTTTCAATTTTATTAAACTTTTTAAAATTTGACAGGGCAAAACTGCAGTAGTTTAAGATTCTTTATTTCTCAGAAGATTTACAATCGCTTCTTGAGAAATTAAATAACACTTATATATACATATTTCATTAGTAAACGAGATTCGATGAGCTAATACTACAATTAACTTATTATCTAAATGTTTAAAATTATTTTCTGATTTTGCTTGCCATCAGCTCGGCGTCCCTAGCAAGACGACAGGTTACACCATGAGCGTTAACCACAGGTTAATTATCTGTCTTAATTTTTCCCAACACACCCTACTTCAGATAAGTTGCTCTTTCTGATTTTTATAGTTATAAAATTTTTCATGTATTAACAGTTATTCCCTTATCTGGACAACTGGAGAAATAAATTTATAAATAAAAGTACAAAAAATGTATATTATACACAAAAAAAATAAAACGTACATAAATACAAAAGGCAGATAAAACCTTATAACATACATACAAAATATAACGTATGTACAACATACAAAAATAAAGCAAACAATAAATATGGTTTCTTTATTTCTTTCAAATACGCTTTAAAACTAACACATTCATTTCACAAACAATTTATAATCTTATTGAACCTAGCTTTGAGACGTAATAAAATGGACCCCAACACAGCTTGGCTGATAGTTCTGCTAGATTATAAACAACGCCTCAAAACTTGGTGGAATGAAAATTTAATTATCAAATTATTATTAAATTTAATTATTTAATAATCAAATTTTCAAAAACCATAATTTAACATTGGTTTTATGAAGAAAGAAGGTATTTTCAGATAGTAAAAAGTAGCTTATTCACCTATCAGGAACTACCACTACTTTTTGCTGTTATGTGGCATATCAAAAAGTCCTATTTATTAATATATCGGTTTCTAGACGGCGTATCACGATGAAACATGCACCACTGATCTATCCGTTTATTGACTATATGAATCCACTGCCAAATATTGTGTATCCCTGTGTCACCGCGATAAGGCATAATATTCGTACCTAATGGGATGATAAAATAAAATAAGGAACAAAGCTACACACTCATAGCCCTTTACTAGGATTCTCTGTGTCATGGATGCCATACATACATCATACGAAGACAAGAAGAAACACACACACCGAGAAGAAGAATTCAAAACCATCATTCACATTTTTGCTTCTCTGGGAGGGAACCCAGGACCCTTGGCACAGTGGCGCGCCAGTTTAGCATGGTGACCAATACGCCATACGGTCGTCGTGATAATAAATAAATGTTTACACACTCATACCTCCGCAGTAGGTTATTACCTGTGTTGCGGGTGGCATGGACGACACATATAACACAACACAATAACACCCACGACCCGAGTACATAAATTTATCTGTTACATAAAAATCTGCCCCGGCCGGGAATGGAACCCGGGACTCTTCGCTTCGCAGGCAGGATCGCTTCCAACTAGGCTACAGGGTCGTCGAATAATATAGGTAATGATTGTGTCAGTAAGTGTATGAACGAAAATTTATGAAACAAAAATATTATGCTAGCATTCAATCCGCAGTCTAACAAGTCCTCAGCGATAGATAACTTTTGTGTTATTGTATGATATCGAAGCAAAACATCAAATACATTTCTTGGTTTAAGGCGTATTTTGTTTTATTACTCCAGAATGTTTGTTTAGTGTAAGACTCTAATGGAATCGACAAAATAACACAATTTTAATCACTGTATAGTCTATAATATACTAGATAGCAATAGTTTTTTGGTGGCTGTAATAGTGTAATTTATTTTTACTAGTGCTCGGCCCTCGGCTTTGCCTATGAGTTATTCCACATCATGATCTAACTGTATGCTAAATTTCATGAAAATCCGTTCAGTAGTTGCCTACCCGTGACTTTGACTCGTATTTTTAATTTTTGGAGTTTACTCCTTATGAATTCATTTTCATATACATAAGTCCGGAGTATTAAAATGTATGGGGAGTAAAATCAAGCTTTCTCCTTTACGTAACGTTATGCGTGTGCGTGCGCAACTTATCTTGCAAACATAAAAATCAACGTATCTTTATCGTGTGTCTGTATATTATGTTTCCATGATTACGTTATGTATTTTGATGAATATAAATTATTATAAATAAATGTATCAAGTATGCTTTCAGTAATATAAAAATGCATTCATTTATTCTCATTTACTAATCTATATATTTTATAATCGTTCGTAAGGAGTAAACTTCAGTCGTGCGTCGGAGCTGACATACAATTTTTTTCTCATTTTTAGGGTTCCGTAGCCAAATGGCAAAAAACGGAACCCTTATAAATTCGTCATGTCTGTCTGTCTGTCTGTCTGTCCGTCCGTATGTCACAGCCACTTTTCTCCGCAACTATAAGAAATATACTGTTGAAACTTGGTAAGTAGATGTATTCTGTAAACCGCGTTAAGAATGTCTCACACAAAAATAGAAAAAAAACAATAAATTTTAGGGGTTCCCCATACATAGAACTGAAACTCAAAAATTTTTTTTTCATCAAACCCATACGTGTGGGGTATCTATAGATAGGTCTTAAAAAATGATATTGAGGTTTCTAATATCATTTTTTTAAATAGAATAGTTTGCGCGAGAGACACTTCCAAAGTGGAAAAATGTGTGTCCCCCCCCCCTGTAACTTCTAAAATAAGATAATGATAAAACTAAAAAAAATATATGATGTACATTACCATGCAAACTTCCAACGAAAATTGGTTTGAATGAGATCTAGTAAGTAGTTTTTTTTTAATACGACATAAATCGCAAACCGCAAAAAACATTGATCAAAGTTACAACGAACTACAAGAACTTTTTTATTATGTTACTTGCTGCTACGGAACCCTTCATGGGCGAGTCCAACTCGCACTTGGCCACTTTTTTTTCATTTGATTCTGCATTAAACATGCTTTAACTGAATGAATTAATTAGATTTTTTCCCAATCCACTATCGCCCATAAATTGTATGACAAAACGTCAAAGTTAAACAAATCGCAATCAATGAACCGTGATTCATTACGCTATCTCCAGATTACGAATAACTTTACTACGCATACTTCGACGATATTAGGTATAACAGTATAAGGTAGCAGGACTATTGCTTCATTAAATTCATGCTTAAGTAAAGATTACTAACAGTTTATTTATTTTCTCCTCGATGATTGATCACAATGTCTTCACAAAAAAACCGTGACACGTAAATTTAAGAGATTTTGACGCATTACAACTCTGGCAATTACAATATTTTGTTTCGTTTGTGAGATTTAATGAGATTACAATATATATTTCAGTTTTTGAAACAAGTTTATGTAAATATATGTTGTAAAATGTATAAAATACATCAAATACATAACTTACAAATTTATGTTGAAGACATTTTCATTTAATTCCTCTACAGATTTTAATATAACCGTGACTTTGACTGAGAAATTGCTTTGAGAGCTGCAATTGCTTAGAAAATGCAATAAGATTTAAGTAAGAAGATACTCCGTCTGAAGAACGCCAGTTAATTGGCCATGATTACTTATTAAGTTAGTATTAGTCTACTTTGCAACAATCCGCGGGTAACATGTATGATGGTATATACTTTAAGACATGCGTGGCACCTCCCTCCCTCCCACAACGGAAACATGCACTACAACAATTAAAAATATATACCAACATATATTGTTGCAAAGTAGACTAATACCACAGACCTGTATAGGTATATGTCTGTGACTAATACTAACTTAATAATAATGGATTTTCGCAAAGTAACGCCTGATACTATTAACTACATGATTACTTAGTTTGTGTATTGGCGGTGTACTGTAATACCCCATTTACACGCGCGCGCGAGCCACGAGACAATCCGCGAGACGCGCGCATACGCGCGCGTGTGAACAGGGCGCTCGCGGACCAGACCGCGGCGCGTCTCGCGCTCGCAGGGCTCGCGTCGGGAGTACTCGGGAGCGGTTTTGTATGCGCGCGCCAAAGGAGCTCGCGCGAGCGCTCGCGTGGTGTTCACACGCGCGTAGGGGGCGTGGCTTACGGACGCGCCACGAGACGGTCCGCGACACGCGCGTGTAAATGAGCGGTAACAGTTACACCTAATTAAAGATGAGAAAGCTAAATTTAAAAACGACGTTTATCAAAGGATCCCTTTTTATTGAACGATTTCATTTAGACCTTCTTCATATTATCATATGGAGTTGAAATTGTAAATATTGCTTAAGCTTTAATTCTGATACAATACAATACAATAAAAATACAATACATTTTTGTGATAAGCATGAACTGATTCTACAGACACGTTTGGCTCCAGACGAGGTCACAAGCAGTGATTTCAAAATAACTCAAAAACTACTCGTCAGATCTCGCTCAAATTTAAGGGGAACTACGCGACATGTACCAGCTTTCGATTAAAAAAAGAATCATCAAAATCGGTTCACCCAGTCGAAAGTTCTGAGGTAATAAACATAAAAAAATCTGTCGAATTGAATACCTCCTCCTTTTTTGAAGTCTGTTAAAAACCGTGAATTTCGTTTTTAATAACTAACTTGTTTGAAGTTATTATTGTTTTCAAAAGCATTTTTCAAAGCATATGAAGGAACTTACCTAATCTAATAATAATGTTAAGTCATGTCAGAAGCCTTTGAGTGGCATAAAACATCTCGACCACTGGAATAGGCTGATAGAGTATGCTCCAGGCTTCAGTTGTGAAGAAAGACCATGTGTTCAAACCATCACACATTCTTGTTAATAAAAAGAAGACAGGATCAAATTCACGAATAAGACTGAGTCCGTGAGCGGAGAATATGAAATGAGTCTTCATAATACGGCGTAAGGGGCTGAGCGTTCATCAAGTTGATATTAAAAACATTTCCGCCATGATTTTATGAAACTCGCGAATCGTTTCGTGAGGATTAAATACTGGATTTAATAATGTTCAGCGCTCTTTGGAAAAACATATATATTTTGAGGATTACAAAGTACTTGTTTTGTTTTCTTTTGCATACTATCCTGTTTCCCGGTTAGCATGGACATACACGGACAAGGGCGTCGCCAAGGGGGGGTAGGGAAGGGCAGCCCCCCCCCCTAGAGATTCTAAAAAAGTTGTCAAATGTAATATAATAAGTGTACTTATGCTATTGTCAAAGCTTCATGTGCTCTCTAATTTGCCTACAATTAATACTTTGCTCATTCTCCATATCAACTTGCCCCCCCCCCCCCCCTAGGCCATCGGCTGACGCTCTTGTACACGGATGAAACATCACAAATACCCAAGATCCGAGAACAAATATTTGTTAGCGGGACTCTGGTAAGCAGGGTCAATGCATACTGGTCGATAGGTGTTTGCGAATTTGTCCACTGAAATATTATTTTTATTCTTTAACCAACCTACCTTTAACTTTAATAATATTTTAATTTTTAGGGGGTGAGCTTATTCAAATCCATTATTCAAAGAGAACAGAAATATTATCATTATCATCATCATCACTAACCAAAAAACCCGTCTCATTGCTGAATTGGGGTCTCCTTTCACAACGAAACTAAAGGTAATAATCAACCACGTTGCCCAAGTGCAGATTTGCAGACTTTATTTACTATTGAGAACAATGAGGAACTCTGAAGATCAAGATTCCTCGCAATCTTTTCGTTGGTCGAAGCAAGTTTTAATGTAATTAGGGATATGTAAAGTTTGAACCCGCTTTATCCATGCGGGAGGTCAAAACACTGGGCTAATACAGCTTTTCTAAAGAACAAAAGAAGGCAGAAAAACCGAAGCCAGTTAATGGCCGCTTCATTGAGTAATACAATAATTGCCCCAACTCAGAGTCACTAACGGCTACTTAAATTGCTTCTTTGTACAGAATTTGTATGGTGATTCTTTACTAAGGAGCTATTTAAGTAAACGGATAGCGACTTTGAGTTGGGGCGCATGACACATTTTTTCTGCAGTTACTTAATGTTTTCATACCGACAACGACAGCAGTGTCCAGCCATATTTATATGTAATTGTACTGCTGTCTCATTGGACAATAACGACACAGTATCGTTTTCCACGGCAGCAAGGCTCCCACCGTTGTCATGACGACAGTTATTTTATTCATGTGAGTTGTATACATACGAAAGCTTCCATGTGTGCATGTATGGCTTCAACCCATTAATGGCCCACTACTGGGCACGGGTCCCTCTTCTTGAGGAGGCTTAGAGCATACTCCATCACGCTGCTCCAATGCGGATTGGTGGAGGGGTTAGTGGCCAACCCGAGCGTCGGAAGTTTTCAAACCGCCCGAGGGCCTCCAACATGGCTTAGCGACTGTTATCTAATGATAACAACCGGGACCGACGGCTTTACCGAAGCACGGAAACGCTCAAGAAATTTTTGCCACTAGCGGTCACCCATCCAACTACCGACCGCGCCCGCTGTTGCTTAACTTTGTCGATCACACAGGATCGACGCAAGCCGCCGGGCTATGAGCGCTTCATGTGTGCATGTATAGTAACATCATATCTACATAACTTATGTTTCTGTGCGCGTCTTCCAATGAAGAAGCGGCCAATGGAAGATTATGAATACCGACCTAGTGTTACTGATGAACGCTGAAAGCCCATAAAAGACTAAGAAGCTCCATATATCATGAAAATGTAATCTACAGAAACAGACCAAAAGAGCAATAATACGATATGGCTTGGGCCGTGTATATTAAAACGGTTCATTTGAATTTAAGATGGCGTCTTTGCCGCTGCCGAATATCTCGCGATATCGAATATTTAAGTGACGTGTTATCAATGAATATTTTAAGTCGCATGTTCGTTTTTTTATTTTCTTTGGTGACCTACTAATATAAATTTAGTTGGTAGTGACCTTTCCACAAAATCAAGGTTTGATTCTCAGCCGGGTCAGACATTTAAATGACAGATAAATTTTATTATTATTTAGACTTTCTTTCTGTAATTATTGAAACGAATCATAATTCTAATTTAGAGCACAAAACTGACCCATAAACGATTAAATATAAGCATGAATTGATATGATGCCTGATAAAACTGAATATTAAAAGTTTATCTGCGGGTAGACATAGATTACTGTAACAAAAAGATGAGCTTACCTAATCTATCTTGTTAATGTAATCATTTACCAACGTCCTGAGTCTTGTACAGTGTTATTATTTACAATGCCTTAAAGAGAATCACACATCAAAACACCGGCCATTCACTGTAACAAGATTTGACTTTGATGTAAGATGTAACAAAAAAATAAAGAAAACTACTCCCCTCTTTGTCATTGCCATTAATTAGTAATTATGGATTATAACTAAGTCAGTACAACTTTTCTGTTCCGCCTCGCCATTTTAAGTGATAATATTATGATTATTAAGATATAAAGAAAGAAATCTATATATTATCTTCTATAAGAAAAAAAAATTGTACGGATATCCTTTATAGACTCTAAAACCATTCAACCAATGTCCCCCAAACTGGTCTCATTTGAAAGGCAAGAATGTAAAGATAGTTCGATACCACTAAAACTATGCAATAAGCACATTTTCGATTTTCATGACTTTTCCCATACAAAAATTTATAGCGTCTCCACTAGTATTAAATATTTTTTTACTTATATTAACATTAGTTTGTATACAATATATTATAATAAGCTATGAATTTTGTCAATAAATAAATAAATTATTTACGTGTTTTTTATTGACACATAAAATATACCTAGTTAATTTTACGTGCGTGCATCTTCATACACACTAGTAGGTACTTGTATAAAGACCAAGAATAAATTCGATTCGCATATTTTCAACATTGCCTGGTTAATTTTTTTGTATATTTTTGTAATATTATTATTCCAGGGGTTTTAAAACTAGCTAAAATACTCTAAATGATAACTTTGAAATTAATAAAATTGTTAATCACAAAGCAGTTTTATTTAAATATCCAAAAAAAAGAAGCGAGCGAGAATATGAATAATGCTAATATAACTTATAAGTGAAAATATCTCTTGAGTAAATGCCCGGTGTCTCGGTGACTGAGAGTCATTGAGACCGCATCTCCATTCATGAATGGTAATGAATGAGAAAATATTTATGAGGCGCCACAGAACGACGACGCTTCGTCAAGATTGTCACCGCTCTTAGTTAATTTGGTCTTGCCTCAAGATCCAATTATTATCGGTAACAACTAAATGATGTTCTTTGAGTTTTGAGGCAGCCGTTTGCATTTATGTATTTTTTTTTAATAAACGCTAATACACTCATACACCCGCAGAAGGTTATTACCTGTGTCGCAAGTGGCATGGATGACACATATAACACATTACAATAACACCCATGACCCGAGCACAAATATTAATCTGTCACATAAATATCTGCCCCGGGCGGGAATCGAACCCGAGACCCCTCACTTCGCAGGCAGAGTCGCTACCAACTAGGCTACAGGTATAAATCCCAACTGTATATCCTCATATGTATCACAGTATAAATATTACATCTTTACTGTGTATGTATCGAGTACTTTCAGCAATAATCTGTAATAGGTATACAGGATGTATTCGTTCGCATTAAGTATCGCTGTGTAGTTTTCTCAAGAATATGATTATGCAAACGATTGACAGTCATTTAGTAAGTATTTTTAATAAAAAGAAAGAGAGAGATATTTTTTTATGGAAATTAAGTTGAATTAGATTACGTGGACACGACGCGACGTTGAAACGCAGTTTTTTCGCTGTAATTTATTGTTGTAAAAAATTCATGGCAGTAGCATAAAATTACAACTACGGAACCACGTTTCCGGGATAATAAGAACCCTATACCTTATTCCAGACCATGGTCTACCAGTGTGCTAAATATCATGAAAATTTGTTCAATAGTTCTTGCGTGAAAGAGCAACAAGCATCCCTACATGCACACAAATTTTCACATTTTATTAGTAAATAAATAAATAAATAGGGTGGATTGGGTAATTCCGAAAATGGGTATATTGTATACACAGTTGTTGTTACAGTTGTTGCCGTGAACTAGTAGTGTCAACAACACGTGCACAGTGTCAAGTTTCCTCGAAAAAGTATTTTCCGCGCCATTTTGGGGTAATTCCGAAACAAGAATGTAGCAAAAAATAAAATTAGCATAAATAAAATTAACAAAATTGATGATATTTTGTGTGAGGGGTAGTTATGATTGAAAAAGAAATTTAAACCTTTAGGTCAAAGTGCAAAACGAGCATAGAGAGTTCCGGATTTACCCAGTGTAGTTCGTAATATCCTCTACACCCAAAATATCTTTTAAAGATAATCTTTGCGTTTCAGAATTTTAATTTATAGAATCCAATAACGTGTTTTAGATTCTAATAAACATTAATAATAAATCGTTTTATTGAGGCAATAGAGGTAAAATAATTTTGGGAACTAATATAAAATAAATATTAGGATTAACAGAAAAATCCCAGCAATTAACGACTAGCTACAATCCGTAAACAAGGTCGGATTTCCTTATAAAGTAGGTGACTACGTTACCGCAACAGCTGAGCCCCAGCCTTTTCTCACGGAATAATTTAAAAGCAAACTTAATGAAATGGAACAATTAACATCCAATTTACATGAATTCTTGAACGCCAACACAATTTGGTATTAAAATAAAAATAATTTATGTGTCAATAGAATATAACCTTATTTCACAAAAACAAAAATATTTTTAGTAAAACACTGAAATGTGACTAAAAACGTGCGACGAATAAACACAAAACAAGTTAATAGTTTAAAAAACTAAAGACGCGGTTTTATAGTGATAAATTGATAATGTAGCTTAAATTGCAATCCCAATTCATTGAGCTCATGTATATCATGTTAAACAATTGTTTGTGACATCTGTAATTCTCTATTTTGCCTAATGGTTATCTGGTAAAGAATGCCATAGCATTAAGCTCGCTATTTGTTCTTCAATATTTTATATTGTGGTCAGTAATGTGTACATAAATAAATAAATATACATCAAAGCAAAAAATAAATACAAATACAAAAAAATTGGGACTGTGCTTAACATTAAGGAGTTCCCTGGTCTGGAGCCTGCTTACGATAGAAATGAATGATATGAGTATTAATATTTATATAGTGTATATCTATGTTATTAAAGGTATTTATGTATGTATTTGTATGTATTCTTGTTATAAAATTACTTATTTTGCAGATTTTAGTACTTATTCTAGAGTATATATATTTCGTGTTGACCCCTGCCATCAGCTATTTCCACATCCACCCATGGTTGACTGGTGGTTTCTTCTTTTTAAGAGGTGACATAAACATGTAAATAAATAATTAATAAATAAATGAGTGATAGGTCTGATTAAATTTGCAAGATTTGGCCCAAACAAATAAAGAAATAGGGAAAGCTAAAAACATTTAATTGAAAACTGGCTAACTCCAACGACCGTTACAAACGTTAAACTTACAGTTTTGCCTCAGCCGGGAATCGAATCCGGTCTTTTCGCTTTACACAGAGGGTCACTGTCAACTAACCTTAAAAATTTTAAGTTTAATATTATTTTACTCTTTGTTTATAGTAATTATCATACATTCATCCATCCATCAGCCTATGTAGGTCCACTGCTGGACATAGGCCTCCCCTAACTTGCGCCACTCTGACCGGTCCTGAGCCTTCTGAATCCAGCGGATGCCCGCTATCTTCTTCAGGTCGTCAGTCCACCTGGTTGGGGGCGTCCTATGCTTCTTTTTCCGAGACGTGGGCGCCATTCGATATCCTTTCTTCCCCAACGGTTATCGGTCCTTAGAAATTATCATTGAATAATAAAATCACGCCTGAGAGTTAAACAGGAGGCGTTGCAGCTAACAGTTCCTTTTTTATCTCTAAATTTTTTTTTTATTAAACTTAACTTAAACAATAAAACATCTGCCAGCCAACAATATTTTAACCTCAGAATACTGAGATTTTAGCAAAGTATTCTTACATCGTTTCCGGCACTTCGATCTCTCACGACACGGCAGAACCCGTCAGACTATGAGCGATAAGGAAGTATCTAATTGTAATAAAATTTAAAGAGACAATGCTTTTGCCTCTTTCACTCCCTATTTCGATAGAACATGAAAGATATAGGTATACAATAATTATATGTTCATAGAAGCTAGCTCTGCAAAAGTTTTCGCTATCAAAGTTGAAGTTATTCAATAACTTAAATTTATGTTACCCAAGGGATAAGATACTGTTCGAAGGGTATAAATTCTAAAACATTTTGTTTTCAACAAACTTAAAATTTAGACTTTCAGTTATTCATGACCTTGTCATTTATCAGTAATTTTTTTTTAATATCTAATGAGGGCAAGCGTAGTAAGAGCTCATTCCTACTTAGAAGAATATTTTTGTCCGGGTCGTGATTTAAAACCATTTTTTTAAGTGGCATACACATTCTCAAAACCATATTCACATATTCACGAAAAAATTACGAATAGGTTCTCCATAAAATACGTATCCGTAATTATGAGTTATCACGAACCGTAAATCCGAGGTCGGTATTTCCGCTCGATTATAATGTGTCTTCAAGGGAAGAGTGAATAGGCTTTTACCAAGTTAGTGCGTTTTACCACCCATGACTACATCGCCACTTACCATCAGGTGGGATTGTAGTCAAGCATTAACTAAAAGATATAAAAAAAAACGACATTAAGTGACAAATTGGCCCAAACATGTATTCGTCTTCAACGAATCATTTTATAATACCGATACATTAATGGCCGCTTTTTCATTAGACGACACGATAGCGACACAAGTTCACAAGTCCAGTGCTCCCGCCACACTGCAGTTATAAAATGTTTTCATATCGGTATCGACAGCAGTGAAGGATAATATTTCTATGAAATTGTACAACGTCTTATTGAACAGCGACACGATAATATTGTTTAATCGTCGGCATCACGGCTCTCACTGGTGTCGTGACGACAGTTATTTATGTGTTGTATACATACGAAACGATGCACACGATTGTACATACGATTTATAACTTTGCCGAACAAAACCTACATCACAAAAAGTTTCTCATTTTAAGGTGACATTGTAAGTATGTGGGAATGAGCCGTAAGCGCTGAAGAACTGACAACTTAAAACGATGACGTATGCCCTTACATTGGAGAAAAGTATCCTATCTAAAGTATCCTATATTGATAAGTATCATTGTAAATCTTTTAGCTTTTTCTCATAAAAAATTCTCTACGGGTAGTCAACAAATTACTAACCTTCTTCCTTGAAGTCAGTTGCAATTTAACTAGGATATTAGGCTGTAGATGAGTACGATAAATTTCAACTTACAAAATCTACAGCGTTCATTAAAACTCGAGCCATTGCCATTAAAATAGTTGATGATTATTACGATAAAATAAATTGTCATGAAAACGGCGGAAGTTTATTAAAGAAGGAAACTTTATTAAGCTGAAGGTAAACATTGTGACAAAGCGACAGAAAACACAACGTTTAGTTCTGCGACAATCTTCTGTTTTCATTTAACAGATTTCATTTTAATTGTCTTCAGTTCTTTACACATAGTCGTTCGTAAGTATCTTTATGCAGTGCCTATTAAAACACACTTTATTAGTAACGAGTAACAGCCCTCGCTTTGCTTCGGTTTTTTACACCTTGGGTTACATTATTGGAGTTTTATTAAGGATCCCTAATTTTTTGAAAATATAATATAGCCTTTGTCACCCAGGGATAGTGTAGCTTCCCAACAGTGAAAGAATTTTTCAAATCGGTTCAGTAGTTTCGGAGCCTATTCAATGCAAATAAGCAATCAAATCTTTCCTCTTTATAATATTAGTATAGTCTGATCTGCCCGTGGTTTTGCGCGCTTTTTGCGAGATAGTTAATAAAAAGATAATGAAAAGATTTAGTCTATGTCTTAATCCAGATCATGGTCAACTTTATGCTTAAAAGAGTAAAAAATCACATTTTCACATTTATAAAATTAGTAGGATTTAGGAAGGGTTAAGGTTGTTAAGTTACTTAAAATATTAAAAAGCGGTAAACTAATTACTAATTTTGTAGATATAATTGCTTTGTTCAGGAATTTTAATGAGGCCTGCCCGAGGAGCTTGTTATGAACTTCTTCCGTTCAACTAAGTCTCAGGAAGTTCCGGCTATACATCTCCCAACTCTGCACATTTCCGGGATTAAAACAGCCTACGTAGGCGTGTCCTACATCATAACATGAATGACGTAAGAATACGAGTTCCGCCAACACAAGAGTTAAGTGAGTGGGTACTGAAACTTTTTAATTTCACAGGATTTGGAAGCTTATTTTTTTGGAAAGCATGTTTTCACGTTCCACTCTACCCTATTCTTTATAAATTTATTTTGGTTCTCAACGTTGTATTCGTGAGTTTCTCAAACTCAACTTGAAATACGTTTAATTAATAAACAAATTGTTATTAAAGGTCTGTAAGGCTCTTCTGTTTTGTAACTCGACAGCGGAATCCGCGATGAGTGTCAAACTTTAAACGACTAAAGATAGGATTTTGACACTCATCGTGGATTCCGCTGTCGAATTACAAAACAGAATAGCCTTTCTGAGATTAAAGGTATTCTGTCAATGTATTGTCACCGTTTGGGAAAGACACATCATCATTAAGGCCAGAAAATAATAATAATAACGCTTCACACTCATAGCCCCACACTAGGATTCCCTGTGTCGTGGGTGCCATGGACAACACACTAAACAAGGACATTCACACCCAGACCGAGAACAGAAATTCAAACTCATCATTCAAATTTCCGCCTCGCTGGGAATCGAACCCAGGACCCTTGGTGCGACGATCCGGCATGGTAACCATTGCGCCACATGCCACACCTTATTAGTTGCAATAAGTTTTTAACCTACGTGGAAACTGGATGCAGAACAATTATTTCCATGCGTTCTTGTTATTAAAATAAACGAACTAACCATACCAACTTTTTACAATGTGTGCCTTCATGCCGCCTGAATCCAGGAAGTTCAATTTCCTTTCAAAAACCACCCTCAATAATCCATTTCTTTCTTCCAGATAATATGAGCTATGGATTCCACAGAAGATTACAACGAGACACTGGATCTCAACGGTTCGGAGCCATATCAACCGTACTATGAGAGGCCTGAGACATACATCGTACCTTTGATATTTGCTCTCATCTTCGTGATAGGAGTAGTGGGCAATGGCACATTAGTAGCAGTTTTCGTGCGACACAAAGCTATGAGGAATGTTCCTAATACGTAAGTTTTATATGTATACAGGTTGAACTTTTAAACGATGCATGCTAGCAGGATAAGATTACTGACGCGATGACGTCATAAAGTTTAAAGGTTCAGCCTGCCTATTATTATTATCTCTTTCTTGGCCGGCAATGCATCAGCGATGCCTTTGTTGTTGCTGATGTCTATGGGCGATGATAGCCACTTACCATCAGGTGGATCGTCAGCTCGTTTGCCGGCTATATCCATAAAAAATATATATATTTTTACTGTAATTATAATTTTCCCGTGCTTGCTTGGATAACTATCAGCCTTTTGCTAGAGTCAGCTGCAAATGTTGTATTTCGGCTGGGAAATGATGTCTTTAATGTCCATGGGCGACGATGATCACTTACCATCAAGTGGCTTTTCTGCTGGTTAGTCCGCTATTCACACTAACAAAAAAGTTTGTTAGGCGAAAATTGATATTTATTATATGTATAAACGTCTCCTAACAAAAATATTCGCTTATGTATTGCAATTTGTTTGATGAGCGTCGTTTATCGCCTCACGCATTTCGCGGTACGATGCTCACAGATGTTTTCAATGCGTGCCGGGCAAGCGAGCCATCATCAGGGTAAAAATAATTACTGAGCCAAAGTTTTTACCCGACTGCCAAGGAAGGGTTGTGTTTCGCGCGTATCTTGGATGTACATATCGACGCTTGAAAGGCAAAAATTACCAAGCGACATGTCGACAACTTTACACTAGAGCATTTTAGTTTTAATTAAAAAAAAATCGTAAAAAATTGCTTTATTAAGCATTTAAACTGCATTTAAAATTCATTGGTATGAAGTAGCTATGACTACGAATAATAGGCGATTTTTTATGATTTTTTTTATTTCTAAAATTAAAAACTAAAATGCTGTAGTGTCGATATGTATGCGATTAATATTCTTTATTACCTCGTATCTTCCAAACCGCTCAACGGATTTATATAATTAAGGTATCGTTAGATTCATCTTGATAACTCAAGTGTTCTTAGATAAGTGAAATGAAAAAAAAACAAATATGGTGGCTGTGAGATGCCATTGTTTGAAGTATCAAAAATAAAAATAAATCGGAATAATGCAATATGGGTATCAAATTAAAAAGCTCACCATGAAGATTTCAAAAAGCTATATCATGATAGCTTTTTTGATGGCAGCCGTTTTTTTTTTTCAATTTTTAAATTTTAAATACTAGTTTTGACGAATGAGTTTATTAGCCCTGCTATTATTTTGTGAACAGACAGCCTTTCCGTATCACTCTGCAAGGCTCTCGTATTTATTCGTATTTAAATTTAAGCGTAGATCACGCATTACTTTTTTATACACTTAGTCGAGAAACTTGCAGTGCGTCGTAGCTCGTAGCATGTGGCCTTTCAGTTAGAATGGTATTTTGTGTGTGGGAACCAACACAATTGTAAGACGAAGTATACGTAATATGAATTCAAATATCCAAGTTTCATCAGATTATTGAATAAAGTAGATTTATTCACGACACAGGAAACATGTCATGTAAGCATCTCAAGAATTCAACATTTGCTTAATTATGTTAATTACTATTCGTCACGAACAAACGACTCGGTTTAATCAGCAAATTTTTTTGGACGAATGCTCTAAATGCCACAGCGCCACTGTTTCCATTTAGCGTACAAAGTAGGTTTTTGTCGCAAATTTCTAATTTTGGTATTTTTTCACGGGTTTTTAAAAGGGTAGTGTACCTTATCATGCTTGCAGAGGGTTCACCGGTTCTATTCTCGGGTGTTGTAGACATTGCCATGCCTCCCGCAAGTCAAAACCCTAATTTGGTGTACCTATGGGTGTGTGTATAAGCACTTGTTATTATTTAGTTAGTAGTTAGTGAGTAGACAACTCTGTAGCTTAATTGGTAGAGACCTGCGAAGCGAGGGGTCCTGGGTTCGATTCCCAGCCGGGGCAGATATTTATGTGACAGATAAATATTTGTGCTCGGGTCATATGTGTTATTGTGATGTGTTATATGTGTCGTCCATGCCACCCGCGACACAGGTAATAACCTACTGCGGGGGGGGGGGGGGGTATGAGTGTGTAGCGTTATTTATTTATTTATTACTTAGTTCTGTACACAATTATTTTATCTATACAAGCAATAAAACTATAACTTTCATATAATATGTGAGAAAAACTATTCCCATCTAAGCATTTTTGAGTGTCTAGTTTTGTACTGAATGACATATTTTACTAAGTTAACTTAGTAAAAGCGCATAGCAAAGAGCACTGTATTAATGTGCTCACCACCTTGGACCACATCTCCACTTACTGTGGAGGTGGGATTGTGGTCAAGCATTAACTTAAACCATAAACTATAGAAGGATTAACAGTCGGGACCTATTTAAATTTTAAAGATCTGCTTCGGAAAAAACATACAAGATTTGATTGGTTGAAGAATGGGTGCCCAGCTACTAATCCTTCTCTATAGAAGGATTAGAAAGAAGTTTAGAATACTAAATAACTAAACTATTTTAGTTATTTAGTATTCTAAACTTCTTGGCTTATTTTTTCCTGTTTAGTTTTTTTACGCAGTCGGGTTTTTTGTTTCTTTAATTGATTCTAATATAACTTAAAACAAACTTATGGGTTAACCCAAAGCAAAAATAATGCTATTTATATGATACTCACAATTTTCCTCGTATTTTTGTTAATCAATATGACGGACGGACGGACGGATACATGATCACACGCAAGAGGGACTCTGTAATCAAATAAATTCTTCATTACGTAGCAGCTCAGAGTCGTCGTCGTGTCATTCAGAAACTTTCTGTGCCGGCTTTGTCTTATTAAGATAGACTTACTGTATCACGATGCTCCTTTTTGATTGGGACACTGACAAGTTGATGATATGGGAAATTAGACAAAATGTTCACAGATACTAATAAACGTAATTAATAATAACTTAATTGTAATTGTAAACGTCCTCGCTTCTCACTTATACGTATGACTATATACGTATTTACCTATTGCACCTGTGTGTATTTATAAAATGAAATAATGATAACACAGTTGATCACAGTTAAAGTATATCACAGTTTATTAGTGTTCACAAACTACAGCTTAGTCAAAATATGTGGATTGGCCGTCTCGCTACCGTCACATGAGCGTAAGGTGGAAAATTTATTCACTGTTTATTACTTTTTTGTTATACATATATTACTATTTTGACTGAGGTTGTGAAAATAGGGCTTGTAGAGTTAGGGCGGTAGAGTTAGAAGCTCGGCTCTACATGAGATCTGATAACTTTTAGATGTCTCGTCTTGGAAAAATTTTGTATGAAAATGTTTTTGATGGGATAATAAATGCATAGATAGACTGTAATATGTCAATATCTGTAGATTAGGATTTACTTGATTTTCCTGCGACACGGTTAGAAAATACTCTCCTAACAACTAATAATACTAACCACTACGGTTCACAATAAGTTTTCTACGTAGATATTTAATCTATAATATTTAATTTATTCTAATTAATAGTTGGTATTAAGGTACCTTTATTTCTTTTGAAGCGCTCATAGCCCGGCGGCTTACGTCGATCCTAAGCAATCGACAAAATTAAGTAACAGCGGGCGCGGTCGGTAGTTGGATGGGTGACCGCTAGTGGCAAAAATTTCTTGAGCGCTTCCGTGCTTCGGAGGGCACGGCCGGACGGCACGAAAGCCGTCGGTCCCGGTTGTTATCGTAAGATAAGTCGTTAAGCCATGTCGGATGCCCTCAGGCGGCATTAAAACTACCGGCAATTGGGTTGGCCACTAACCTCTCCACCAATCCGCACTGGAGCAGCCTGGTGGAGTATGCTTTAGGCCTCCTCTAGAGGAGAAACCCGTGCTCAGTAGTGGGCCGTTAATGGGTTGAAGCCAGCCAGCCAGCCATTAAGCCTTTATTTTGCAGTTTGCTTCGTGTCCAGAATTATTACGCAGATACATAGTACAATATCTGTGTAATAATTCTGCGTGATAATTCATAACTCATATGAATTCATTTAATTTCATTTCAATGAAATGAAATGCCATGGAAATGCCATGGAAATAATGTTATGGAAATAATGCCATGGAAATAATGCCATGGAAATAATGCCATGGAAATAATGATATGGAAATAATGTTATGGAAATAATGGTATGGAAATAATGGTATGGAAATAATGCCATGGAAATAATGCCATGGAAATAATGCCATGGAAATAATGCCATGGAAATAATGCCATGGAAATAATGTCATGGAAATAATGCCATAGAAATAATGTTGTGAAAATAATGCCATGGAAATAATGTCATGGAAATAATGATATGGAAATAATGTTATGGAAATAATGGTATGGAAATAATGCCATGGAAATAATGTTGTGGAAATAATGCCATGGAAATAATGTCATGGAAATAATGATATGAAAATAATGTTATGGAAATAATGGTATGGAAATAATGCCATGGAAATAATGCCGTGGAAATAATATTATGGAAATAATTTTATGGCAATAATGCCATGGATATAATGCCATGGAAATAATGGTATGGATATAATGCCATGGAAATAATATTATGGAAATAATGCCATGGAAATAATGCCATGGAAATAATGTTATGGAAATAATGCCATGGAAATAATGTTGTGGAAATAATGCCATGGAAATAACGTTATAGAAATAATGTTATGGAAATAATGTTATGGAAATAATGCCATGGAAATAATGTTGTGGAAATAATGCCATGGAAATAACGTTATAGAAATAATGTTATGGAAATAATGCCATGGAAATAATATTATGGAAATAATGCCATGGAAATAATGCCTTGGAAATAATGCCATGGAAATAATGTTGTGGAAATAATGCCATGGAAATAACGTTATAGAAATAATGTTATGGAAATAATACCATGGAAAGAATGTCATGGAAATAATGCAATGGAAATGCATGCCATGGCAGTTGCCATGGAAGTGCCATGGAAATGAAATGAAAATGCAGTTAAATGAAAATGAAAATGATTTTTGAATAACGCACAGAATCATGAAGGACAGTTAACAGAACCCTGAAGGATCTAGTGAATGTGAGTTAAAATATACGAACATATCCCGTTATCGCAGTGCCGACGTAGTTCTACATAATTACTCGGAAACTCCACTTCCAAAGGATAGTTGGTATATAGTACAAATCTCGAACGGCTCTTCGCGCCTGCGGTTCATCTAGGAAAATATTTTCTGACAACTAGTGACAGAATTTATAAGGCTCAAATACCTGGTATTTTGATATGATTAATATGTCGCAGGGATGTTTTTCAAAGTATTTCTGCTTTTACATTCACGATAATAACACGTAATTTATCATTGATTTTTCCAATAAATGATAAATATAGTTCATGCGTTTCCAGGAATTACATCCAACACATAAATCGTTTCTCCAGGCCAAGAGTCTCCTCATAATGCTTCTCCAGTGCATATTCGTGGAGCCTTGGACCTAAGTCATTATATTCAAAAAGCTTCGTAGAAGCGGGTGTAGTACACAAGTCTCCTCAGACAACTAAGGAGAGACCTACACTCAAACGAGAATTTTACCTAAGAGACCTAATATTTTTGTCTGTGTGAAGGTTTAATTGATTTAAATTTTAAAAAATATTCTTCATTTCGATGCCGCCGATTTGCGCCCCCCAAATCCCAGCTCCCTAGGCGACCGCTAGTTCGCCTATATGGACGGGCCGGCCCTGATGACTATGTTAAAACGATTTTATCTGGCATTATAAAAATTTTGTTCTTCGGAAACATTTTTTCTTTACGATTTTTTCTTACGACAAACGTTCGTTATGTCTTTTATGGGTCAGTTTTTATTGTTCTTTAAATTGGATTTTTTTTTTAATTTTAAAAAAGGAAAAATGTTTAAATAATAAATCATTTGTATTAATTACTTCATCAATTATTTATTGACTGAAGTGGAGTTCAAATTATAGAAAACTAATATAAAACTTTTGAAACTACTTAATTGTTAAGTTTAAAACGTTATCAGAACTAAATCTTGATAGAAAATCTACGAAATAAACTCTAAGAACCATTAATATTAGTTTATTTGTTTCAAAGATATCATACAATCACAGACATATATCAATAGGTATACATGTCTGAGCATACAATACAGTTTTGTTTACAGAAACACACAAGCAAGCCGTGTGTATGTCAAAATTGAATCTTCAAGAGGAGAAAATGTTCTAAGACAGTGAACAGATTGCGTCGTAGATCAAAGAACGCCTATATTTGAAAGAATCTTACTGGTTTGTTGGTGTTGTTAAGGAAATATACGAAAATCACGCAAAGAAGCTTAACAAACAGTGGGAATATTTTGTTGACTAAATGATGTAACAGATACAAAAAATATGTTGTAAGTGTGACTTCAAAGTATGAGTAAACTGTACCTAACAAATAGAAAAAGTATAGGCACTCTTGTACACACGTAAAAGAACTTTATTTCTATACCAGTTTAGGAAAAAATTATGAAAACAAAATCTTAATGTCACCGGTATGAGCTTTATTAGTAAGCCCCACTGGTCTCAATACCTCTACGGGAATAGACAAAACTGTTTTCGTAAACGAAAAAGATTATTATTACGTTTGATTTTGAAATTTTATTATAGAAATGTACACCAAGCCCTGAAAAGATCGCTGCACTTTACTTAGGCGGAACGAAGGCGTAACTAGTTAATGCATTCTTCTTATTTGGCGATTATGAATATCACAATTTTGTTTACACGCGCTTATATTCTTCCGTATAAAAACTACATTACTAAAGATATACTGGGAAGCTACTGTAAGTATGCCTATTTCCTTGAACTTTTTACGCATAGATTCCCGAGACTTGAGTTTATAAATAGCCCTTTTTTGGAGTATGATTTTTTTTTTCTATACTGGCTGCTTTGCCCCACAGCAAGATGGCATAAAACATAACACTGGAAATAAGCAAAATAAACTATCCTAGCAGTTTCGACGTCAGTATACTGCCTTAATTTCCTAACAGCATAAGTCCCTATCAAACTCAAAAATCGTTTGACTCAGAACCTGATTCAATTCAAACATAAACTGAGGCAAATAGTCTGTTCCGTAGGATAAAAAAACTCAGTTTGCGCACAAAATTAGCTATTAAAATTTCGGTCTTGCAAGTAAATGCCAATCAGGGATGTGGAATTGAGTTGGGTGTTCTAACGGAATGAGGTTTCAAATATGAATATTAATGAACTCTCTAGATAAAACTTTGAAAATGCATTGAATTTTAGTGTCTAAAATTTAAAATTGGAGTCCCTTCCTACGGTGGCGTTCGAGGCGTTTAACTCGTTAGGATCCGCGTGATCGCGGTACCTTTGAGTTCGAACGTGCTGGAACGTTCTCGGTAACCGACGGGTTAAAGGAATTGTTTATTTGTGAATAAAAGGGTAGTATTCCGGTGAATTGCAAATACTTTAACGATAGTGATAGAAAGATTCACAACGAGTTTAATATGTCAAACATATACTACGCATAATAAAATCAAAAAACTATTGTTTTGTGTGAAATTACTTTCACAAATGTGAAAGTAGATACCATCTTTCCTGGAAGGCTATTCTCTTTTGTAACTTGACAGTGGAGTTTCAAAATTGACGTTCGAGTTCTAGGATCACTTCACTTCGCAAGTGCCGTACTAGATGATTAGAGGATGACATATTTATTATTCTCGATCATCGAATTACGTCACCGTCGAAGCTCGTGTCCAATTGTCATTCGTTTATTCATACCGAGGCGAGGCCATCTTTAGTCGTTTGACGTTTGAGTTCGAGACTCCCTTCACTTCGCAAGTGCGTACCAAATGATTCGAGAATCACATATCAAGATCTCGGACTCGAACTTCAATTTTGACACTCACCGCGGAATCCGCTGTCAAGTTACAAAACTGAATAGCCCTGCTGAAGTGAGGACAAGAGTTAAATGCATTCAGCAATAATAATCAAGTTTATGGCAGTTGGACTAAAAGTTCTTCGTCAACAAACTTCGTCAACAAACAAAATCGTTCAAGTCTAATCAACGAAGTGCAGTGAACGAAACTTTTGTAACAATGTTACTTAATATTGTTTTTCGCTTCTACGTCAAACTTACCTCTGCCTGCCAGATTTTCCAAATAACTTTGATTTGAATATAATTTATCAGCGACCCAGTTAAGAGGAAAGGAAATGTATTCAACGCGCGCGGAAATTCGGAAAATCGGAAGACATGTCGGAAGTAAGGTCTCTCAAACACAGGGTTCAGAGACTACTGATCATTACAATTGAATTGCCCATAGACTGATGACTGGTACTAGGGATTGCAATCCGGAAAACCGGATCCGGTAATCCAGCCGGATCCGGCGTTTTTTACGCATACCGGATCCGGTGAAATTTACCGGATCCGGTGACCGGATCCGGTCACGCCAATTTTTGGTAAAATAATCACTCTGTTGCTAGTTTAGACGCTTTGAATGCCTGGTACAGATATTGTAATTAATCTAGTATCGCAATTGGGTATTCCTTACGTTCATTAAGGATGTAATGTACAGCAAAAATTACTGAATGGATAAATTGAAAGTTATAAAAGGGTGAAATTATAATTAACATTACTATATACATATATTACCTTGCTTATAATTAGTAATATTTGCCCTAAATAAATGTAGGTAGGGTAAGGTATACGTGGACCTATTTCAATTGATGCACGATAACATGACAACAGAAAAACCCCCTTAAACATATAAATATGTGTAAGGTACTTAAGTAGTTCTTAATATATTTTTTAGAAGACAAGATATGTTGACAATCTGTTCTACTTCTATCCAAGGGGAAGTAGCCACGTTAGCTTCGTCATTCGTTATTCGTTATTCGTTATTTAGTCACAAATTCGCATTGGACGGGAGCACAACGCTCCATCGCAACTGAAACGTATTTTAAGGCGAATGATTCGTCTGTAACTGCTCGTCAAAGATTTTGTTCGCGTTACAAAATTCGACGTTTACGGGATGCTCCAAGTAAAGATCTAATTCTATCATGGGTGTGGAGGTTTCGAGCAACAGGTTCAACAGTAAACTAACCCCGGCTGGACGTCGAGAACAAATGATAACATTGAATTGGTCGCTAACAGTTTAAATAATCCCTGGCCACCTAGATCACCGGATCTCACCCCTATGGATTTTTTTTTGTGGGGGTACCTAAAAAGTAAAGTGTATGAAACAACTGCAACTATCTCTGCACTTAAAGAAAATATTGCTCTTAAAATTAGTGCTATCCCGACATCTCTTCTTCAGCGTCTTCTTCCGTGTCGCATGGAATACTGAGAATTCAGTCAACATTTAGATGACATAATCTATAAGAAATGAAACCTGCACTTCTCTTCTTTATAATTATTATTAAAATATTTTTTATCTCTTACTTTTTTAATTTAAATTTGAAAACCGAACTCTGCCACCGGACACCCTTTATAATTATGTAATATGACAAACTAGCAGAACCGTATCCACTTCGCTGGCTGTAAAACATTTTTACTTGTGATGAGGTAGAATATAATGTTATTAATCACAGTAAAATAAAGCCCATATCACTAAGAAATAATGTAGCTTTTCATTGGTGTAAAAGTCTTTGAAATTGGTCTAGTAATTTTTGAGTTTGTCCATTACAAAAGAAAAAGTATATCAAAACTTTTCTCTTCATATTATTAAGTATCAATAACCATTTGGTGCCACCTGACTTGACCCATGTGAGTATTTATTACGGCTCGGTTGCGTTTTTTTTTGTTTTTTTCGCATTTGCGTTCCTTTATAATCCAAAAGAAAAAAATTTCACCTCAAAAACAGTCTATATCGGAACGAGAAGGAAAAATTCTGATTACGTCCTCAATCCGGTCGGATCCGGCCGGATCCGGCCGGAATGGTGAAAATCCGGTAAAATCCGGCCGGATTGAAAATGACACCGGATTGCAATCCCTAACTGGTACTAGTGGAAGAGGCCTCATCTCTGTTCCAACATAAGAAGGTTCAAAAGGATGAACTTGCACCGCTCTGTCGGAAAAGAAGATATAATTATATAAAAAGACTAGCTGACTCGGCAAACGTTGTTCTGCCAAAAATTTAGGGGTGGAAAGGGATGAAAAATAGATGTTGTCCGATTCTCCACCCTAGCCGATATGCACGCAAAGGTTCACGACAATCGGTCGAGCCGTTTCGGAGGAGTTCAACTTCTAACACCGTGACACGAGAATTTTATATACATATATGTCGCAGATAGGTGGTCCAGAAAATAATAAACTGTGGGCGTTTTCATCATTTTACTTAGAAACCCATTGAAACACATGTTTTACACTTGCTACTAATTTAGTAGGCAATTACTACTGATACACATGGCTCTGAACAGATTACTATGTCGCTCGAATAACATAACCAATCGCTAATGGAACGCGGTGAAGTCGGATTTACATCGCGGTGCGGCATTCAGGGTAACCAACCATAATTCACACGTCGCATTGCACACTCATAGCCATCCCGGCTCCACAACTTGCCCGCGCCTCTCGCGCTTATTAAAACCCGTGTGATAAATCCGCCAATCGCTGGCACTATGACCTATCTCATCAGAAGCGAACCATCACAGCCGCATGGGTGCTACTCTTCGCAAAGGGTATGACTGTGCATAGAAAACAGTCCACGTGCACTTCTCGCTGGCTCCGGCATAACGCGCTACTGACTGGTCAACACACGCAATACCTGCTCGATCGCAGTCCATCAGTACACACTGTACCCAGTTGTGCTCTCCATAAAGTAAACGTTGTGCAATGCTAATGCAAATTAAACTCGGCCATAATAACGACGTTCTACTTTATCGTCCGCTCAGCTCGGAGGCTGTCTAAAGAGTGCCCGCTGCCGGTTGGCAAGTCAATAGCTGTCCTCTGTAACCCCCGCCACCACGTGTACTCAAATGACAGTAGACAATTTGCACGGTGCTGCCATCTTCAACTTCCGAATACACCCAAGCTAGTTCCAGCTTGACGTTCCATTTTATGATTTGAAATTACTGATTTCCGACACGGCCATCATGACAGGCCCCACGTCCTCGTGGGTGCTTTGTGATCCCATACTCGCGATGGTGTATAAACCATCGAACAAGCTTGTGAGCTCTTGAATCGGAACGCTGTATACATCATAGAGTAAATTCACTATCATGGTTAATCTGTAACAAGAAAACAAACAAAAGTATCTCTTTAGCTCGGCCTTTCCTGATCTATTGGAAAGCTACTTGATCATTGAGGCATTAAATTTCTGTAGCCATATCTAAATTGTTGAGGGTCAGCGTTGACCCTGGCCCCTGATCAGAGTAGAAGGTAATGGTCTTTTAGCATCTATTGGTCGACGCATCCACTGAACCTGCGCTCGTAAAAAAAAAAAAGAATCGTCAGCATCGAATCACACTAGGGCTGTACAGTTATCGTCTTAAGCCAATTAGGTGGTAGCTAGTGGTAGCTAAGCCCATGCATCGAGGTTATTGCGTAAATATTTCGAGTACTTCACAAGTACTAAAATAGCTCATAATAAATGAGTTAATTCGTAAAATTGAAATATTCTACCAAAAATGTCTGACTCAATAATTTGTGATGTCAATATAATGTGTGATTTTCAAACAATTCGTTCCACGCATCATTAAAAAAAAACAACCGAAAACAATGTCACTCTGTCAAGTTTTTTTCACCTTGTATGACTAAATTGACTAAGGTATTTGAATTTCACCAAAAATTATTTCAACATTGAACGAATATTCAACCAAAATTTACACTTAACGTAGTTACTTCATAGTCGTGGTCAAAGAACGACTAAGTAAGCTGATAATTTCAAAAATAAAAATAAAAAAATTATGGTGTAATACCCCCAGAAAACGTCTCTGGTTTCTTCCAAAATCAGACTTCTATCAAAGTTGACTGCGTACTGCGTTCCCCAGGACAATAAATAATTTCCGCAACAATAAAAAAATAGGTATCTTGCTCTTTGCATTACCATTGAATTCTTACATTGGATAAAATTCAATACAGCAACAATTAATTTCAATAAGATTCATTCAAATAGTTACTCTATGAATTTTAGAACTCAATACCGATTGATTGCTATTACTGTGACCTCTCACTATATGGTAAACCAACGAATCAATTGTCGAAGAAAGTGAAAGGCATCTCCAGGATACAACCAACAAATTATTATTTTCCAATTTGGTTTGTACACTGAAATTGACTACATAATAAAATAAAATAAAAACTAGACATTACGCGACCAATATACGTGTACATTCACCACCCTTACGAGTGTTTACTCGAAATTATTATTTTTTAAGAAAATTACGTTGGTAGACCGTTTAAGCGTAACACTGCGGCAAAAGAGTACCTACCTGCTGAAGTAAAACGTTATTACTGTGAAATGCAGATCACCTGTTTCAAACAGTCTTTCTGAACTAGCTGAGAAGGGAGTAACACCTATTATGAAGTTCCCCATGATAATATGTGATACCACCACAATAATATTCCCTTGCCAAAGAACCAGCTTACTGCAGCATAGCTGTTAATGAATTTTGTAAGTCACCTTAATTGAGTTACTTTGCGATGGGTACATTTTATATCACGTCAATCAGTTGACTGTTTAATCTGTGAGCAATTACAGGTTTCAGTAGAAGTGAAGATTGAGAAAAGGGTTTCTTTATTTAATTCCTTATCTATCATAAAGTGCATACTATAATTTGATATTGTCACTAAGAAAAGATGTGTTAATTTTAGTAATATTTAAGCACTTTAACTTTTACCTAATATAATTATCACACACAAAGATCATGGTGCATCTGACGGAACTGGCAACTAGCCATGGTACGTTTCTACTTTGACGAGGTTAGGTATCTTAAGCAATATTTTAAAATCAAAAAAAAAAAAAAAAAAAACTGCACCTATTAAATTTTCTCACTATGTCATCCTGTCTGTTTTAAAGATAATTCAAAAACAGCATAACTCTTCAGTAAAGTAATAATTATCTTTAGATGTTTCTTGTAAGTAACAAAACGTCTATTCTTCACTCATTTGGTGCCAGTTACTCAATGTTGGGTGAGCAAAGACCAGTGATCTTTGTTACCAGATCCTTTGTTACCAGAAATCGTCAAGTATCCAAACCCAGGTAACTATCAAATATCAAATGCGAAATCGCATAATTATCACAAACTCGACAAGGAATAATTATTGTTTAGTTAAGCCACAAAGAAAAGAAACAATACAGATCACCTGTTATAATCATGTCATCGTCTCTGATGGTAATTGCAAGCCATAGTGCAAGAAGCCGGATACGCTCCCAACAGTATCACTATCAACAAACGCTACCTGCATTGATGCCCGGTATCATTACGCCGCAATCGCAATGATAGCCTCTTGGTTATTTCCAAGCTTGCATGTCCATACAACAGTCACTGTCACTTAGTTTATCTGAAACACACAAAGAAAAAAAACAACGACAAGACACACGAAATTTCTAAATGTAATTTTTCTGAGGGTAGCCAATAAAATAAATAATAACAAGATGTTAGAAAATAGAAAATTCTTTATCTCATTTACAGAACGCTTCTGGTTTCACAAAACAATATACTTGCACTGATTTTGAATAACTCTGTTAGCGCAAATTAATAATAACTACAATGAAAGATACTGTGCAAAGACTTTATAACACTTCGTTAAATCAAGCACAAATAAAGCGAAACGATTTGTTGTTTACGCACACCTCCACTTTAAACAGCTCTTTCCGATCAGTCCTATTTTCAGGAAAACCTAGATGCTACAAGAAGCACAATATTTTTTATTAAAAATCAAATTCACGAGATTTTAACTTTGAATATTCTGTCAAGTGTTTTTACAGTTCAAGATGACGGCACCATTTACACTGGAAGTCAAGATATTACACAAAAATACTCTCGGATGTTCCGATTCTGCTTAGTGATACCATTTATTATTTTGTCGCTTGCAGTCGTCGAATAGAAATTAAAATAAAATGTAATTCAGTAAGGGTAATGAAATTAAACAAATGAGAACAAACATGCCATCCATGTGGGGGATTGCACTATCGCAATAGCTTGTTATCTCTTTCACCTAAGGTAACTATTTTTTTTTAAGTGTGCGCCGTTTAGAAAATAACTTTTCTTTTAATATACCCGGTTACTCGGTAACTCGCCACCATACTCAGCAAAAGAAACGTATGATCCTGGTGCTATGTAACGCGCCACAAAGACGCCACGGATATGACAACCAGGCGTTGCCTGGACACTGAGACCAGTGTTGGCCAGGAGTTCAGGCAGATAATAAGAAAAGCTGTTGCCAACGCGTCAGTCAACGAGGATGTTCATCAAGCATCTGTTCGTGATAAATGAAGAGCTCTAGCTCTGTTCGCTACGAGATAACATGCTGGCTGCAGGAGCTTACCAATAATAATAATAATGAAATAAAAATGCCATACCGAATCGCTGTCTTACTTTCCTTACGTTTATAACCTCAAACGAATCCTTATTTGGCATGTTCGCCGTCCACTGTTTGTAATATCATATCAAGATAGCCATCTGAAGAACCTGAAATTCGGATTCATTATCCCACGATCTGATGTCGCAGATAGGTGGTCCAGAAAATAATAAACTGTGGGCGTTTTCATCATTTTACTTAGAAACCCATTGAAACACATGTTTTACACTTGCTACTAATTTAGTAGGCAATTACTACTGATACACATGGCTCTGAACAGATTACTATGTCGCTCGAATAACATAACCAATCGCTAATGGAACGCGGTGAAGTCGGATTTACATCGCGGTGCGGCATTCAGGGTAACCAACCATAATTCACACGTCGCATTGCACACTCATAGCCATCCCGGCTCCACAACTTGCCCGCGCCTCTCGCGCTTATTAAAACCCGTGTGATAAATCCGCCAATCGCTGGCACTATGACCTATCTCATCAGAAGCGAACCATCACAGCCGCATGGGTGCTACTCTTCGCAAAGGGTATGACTGTGCATAGAAAACAGTCCACGTGCACTTCTCGCTGGCTCCGGCATAACGCGCTACTGACTGGTCAACACACGCAATACCTGCTCGATCGCAGTCCATCAGTACACACTGTACCTAGTTGTGCTCTCCATAAAGTAAACGTTGTGCAATGCTAATGCAAATTAAACTCGGCCATAATAACGACGTTCTACTTTATCGTCCGCTCAGCTCGGAGGCTGTCTAAAGAGTGCCCGCTGCCGGTTGGCAAGTCAATAGCTGTCCTCTGTAACCCCCGCCACCACGTGTACTCAAATGACAGTAGACAATTTGCACGGTGCTGCCATCTTCAACTTCCGAATACACCCAAGCTAGTTCCAGCTTGACGTTCCATTTTATGATTTGAAATTACTGATTTCCGACATATATAACGTTTTTTAAGCAAGGGTTCTGCTGTTAGAAATAAACGTCCTAACTATTACTGCTTTTTTACTAGTACGGAGCCTCAATTATGTAAATTTCCGTAGTTAGAGTTAGAATCAGAGTAATTCCCGTCGCTAGAAACGACTCCCATTAATTCCCACGTCACTAACAGGTTATCATCGTTAGGTACTATTGACATGTATTCTTGTAGTTAAATATATCGGCAACGCTCTTTGAAATTTGCCGAAACGCTCGCTAGGTACTTAATGATATTAAGTAAGTATTCAGGATAAATACATCCTATTAATTACTTACACCGCTATACTTACGCTAGGAATTTTATCGGGAAAGATTTAATTATTAGTAAATTAATTGACGAACCCATAGACGAGTTGTAATGACACGCGAAGCGAGAGATCTTACGTTCGATTCCCTACTGGAACAAACATTTATGTAAAAGATAAATGTGTTTTCTCAGATCATAGGTATTTGTGATGTATCATTTGTGTTTGTCCATAATTCCATGCCACTCAGAAGGCGTCCAGCTGACCATCAGACCTCCAAATTATTGTTAGTTTTAAATACCTATTCACTAATGACTTATACCCATCTCTTTCTCACAGATACATCCTCTCGCTCGCGCTCGCCGACCTCCTCGTCATCATCACATGTGTGCCGTTCACCTCCATCGTGTATACGGTGGAGTCTTGGCCCTGGGGCGACACGGTCTGCCGGGTCTCCGAGGCTGCTAAAGACGTCAGTATCGGAGTATCCGTGTTCACCCTCACGGCCCTATCTGCTGATAGATACTTCGCTATCGTAGACCCGTTGAGGAAACTACATGCTACCGGTAAGTACTTTTATAAGCCTTGGCAAATCTGTATTAAAAAAAAGAAATGTCAAGTTGACGTTGACACGCACGTCAAGTACGGTCAGCGCGCGATTTGAATTGACACACGCAATTGGTCGATGGTCCCGTCGTATAAAATACACGAAATTAAAGAAAAATTAAGAAATAAATATTATGCACAGAGAAAATAAAATCATCAAAAATGTGATGATTTTATTTTCAATATCTTTATTATTATACTGGTATTTTTTTACTCTGCAACAAAACAATTCAAACTTATTCCTCAACTTCTGTAAAGACAGAGAGGTTGGGTCTACATTGGTAGACTATTAAATAAACATACAACCTATCGGTCCAACTCATGCTTAAAATAATCCCACCACGGGTTTGTTTCATGCCCGATTAGCTACTACATAAATTAAAAATAATCGTTAAATGTTTTACAGTTAATGTTAGAGAAAATTAACCAGCTCTGTTACTTTCTTTTAGTATTTTTTCCTGTTAACGTTACTTTCGGTGACGCAAATACCTAACTATTATCACCATAAAATTAAAACTAAGACCAGAAATCTACAATTATATCACCCTTGAAGTTGGTAAAAAATGGGCCAACCATTTGGCCCACGCCACCAATTTGTCAAGAAAATGTTGAAAAACCTTAATTCATTCTTATGAAAGAATTAAGGCGCTCAATCCATTAGACTTTGTTTCTTCAAAGCGTTATTCCATTATTGTCAAATGTTTAGAGAAATTGTAATGGCGACAGATCCTCGCGTCTAATGGATTGAGCGCCATTTGTTGTTCAACAATAATGACTTTTTTGGGGTTTCATGTGAAAGACCGATATCAACAGACATTAACTTTTTTTAAGGAAATAGCCGGCAAGTGGCCCATGAACATCAGCAACACCAAGGGCATCACTGATACGTTGCCGGCCAAGAAAGAAAGAATAAAAAGAAAGAAAGAAAGAAACTGCTGTTAAATCCACTAGTCCTTTCTTTGTCTTTTCTCTTTTTTAGCCGGCAGCGCATCAGTTCCTCTGGTGTTGATGATCCAATGATGTCCATTAGCTACTTACCATCAGGTGGATAGTCAGCTAGTTTGCCGGCATTTTTAATGCCCCAATAAAAACTTTTATTGTTGTATATTTATATACAACAAGCTGTGCCCCGCGGTTTCACCCGCGTTAATTTTGTGGGAAAAAGTGACACTAAAATATATGACGTATATATCCTATAACCTTCGTTGATGAATGGACTATCAAACACAAAAACAATTTTCCAATTCGAACCAGTAATTGCAGAGATTAGCGCATTCAACCAAACAAACTCTTCAGCTTCATAATATTAGAAAGAAAGAAAGAAAGAAAAATTTATTTCACTCACATGGCACTGTAACAGATACAACAATATGCTTAAATCTAAATACAATATTAGTATTACATACTATGATTATATATTTTTTACCATACTTAGTGATTAACTTTAAAATTTCTTATGGGTAATTAGATCTACAAAGTCTTAATAAAAAATGAATTGGCTACGGAACGCGTATTATTAAACATTAGCCGAATGACGTCATAAGCTTGTCACGGAAACCATTAGAAATAAGGGTAATGACAAATTTTCTCATCATTTTTAACGACACGATGAATGACGTAATGAAAATTGCTTTATGAGGCATCAAGTAGTTTTTATATCTGGGTTATAATTTACTTTCATACTATGTATTAGATATATTTTTACACTGTTATCGTGGAAATAACAGAGGCGTTCTGGGCTACACTGGACCAGCTTGATGGGATATCCTTCAAGCCTGGAGGCAATAAGGAGGAAACCCGAATATGAAGCATTCCTTGAACACTATAACTCACATCAAGACACAGGTATTGGTAACACATTGTAATTGAGAGTTAATAAAAGGTTATTCAAAGACGACACGTTGAGACTTAAGAACGGAGATTAGCTTACGCCCCAACTTAGAGTCACTAACGTTTACTTAAATCGCTCCTTAGTAAAGAATCACCATACAAATTCTGTACTAAGGAGCGATTTAAGTAACCGTTAGTGACTCTGAGTTGGGGCGTTAGTCATCTAAATTGAACCTGATCCCTAGGAGAGGGAAGATACTGAAAAACTGAAAAAGATTTATCATGCGCTAAAAGACACGATCCGTGTGGTGTGAAAATTGTCACGTATTCTGAGTTACAGTTATAGTTAGTGCAGGTTAAATATCTGGTTAAGAACTTGACATAATTATAGAAAGGAAGAAAACAGAGACGGTAGAAAGTCGTTAGGATGTCATATTTATACAAAATTCCACTTAGTGATTAAGATATTTTATAAATTTTAATATCACCGACAGACACTTCAATTCCCTTAGTTATTTATTATTACGTTCAAGAAAATATTGAAGACATAAATAGTATCTACTTAGTTTAAAAAATCCTGTCAACAAAATCTTGCTGGCGAAAATCAAGCAAAAAAGTCATTCTGTGTGTTCACGTACTAAGTTCACGCATTACGTGACCAGCCCCAAGCATACCTACATCCTAACGTAGAAAATTTATTTTGGCGATAAATTTTTATAAATAAAAATCTTACAAGGATTTTTTTTTCACTTACAAGGAATTCAGGAATTTTACAAGGAATTCTTATTTTTACTTCAATATAAATTATAATGTGTACTCATTATCTTCATTACTTGCGGCTCAAAAAAATAACTAAAAGTGCTTTTGACAGTCAATTACTTAATAAAATCAGACCTACATTTGATTTGCATTCGTATTATTGTTCAGCAATTTCTCGCATAGCTCATTTTTACGTAGATAAGGCAGTTTAATTAGTTCTCGTACCTAATCATGGATGAGAAGCTTCAAACAAATAGAAAAGTATCTAGAATAGTTCCCTAATGAAGCCCGACAGCCAACTAGATACTACAAATTAATATTCTCAGCGTCAAGTTTCGAAACGTACTGTCAATACAGAACTTCCGAAGGTCTAGAACACGACCCTTCAAATGTAATTTATTTTGAACCCTAAGCTTTATTGTGAGCCCTGAATTCGCTTGATGATTTAATAATAAAAATACATTGGTATATTTATGTACGGTTAAGATATTTATTTCTCAAAAAGCATATATATCCAATTCACTTGCATGAGAAATACATTGTTCTTAATACTAGTTTAAGCAAAGAAGGACGGTTTGCAAAAAATCATTTGTCTTTATAAACATTCAATTGTTATAGAAGAATAACAAAAAACATATCGTTCAAGTTATATGATTAATTTTTCTTCGATAAAAATAATTAGAATCTTTGATATTGTAGAAGATCCGATGTGTATTAATATAATCACTGTTCACTGGCTCGACAATGTCTACGTATTTTACTATGGCACGTCACTGTCACTATAGGGACACATCCGTCCACTCCGGGATCTCCGCAGAGACTCCCTCTTGTACCGAGTTGGGTCATGTTATCAAGTAATCAAATAATACAATAATCGAATAGATGATCGAATGGACTCGTCCATTCGATCATCAAGCGAGGCGTCATCTAGCGACACCAGCGCACAACTCTGAGTACGTAACCACTACGTAAGTGACAGTGACATTTGCCATTTAATACAGAGACACACGAGACAGTGTATGTATGTACGGTTGCCAGACGTCCGGATAAAGCCGGACATGGTTAGGCTTTTTGAATGCGTGTCCGGACAAATTTAACGGTGTCCGGCTTGTCCGGCTTTGTTAGGCTTTTTACATTTTACCAACTTATAAGAAACTTATACAAGGACACAAAACAATTTATATTGATGACTGTTAAAGGACAGAGTAGTCCAGATGGCTTTTTTTACAACTTTATTTTGAAAAATATTGAGCTTTTAAAGCATGTTTCTGCTAATTATTTAAGATTTTTAGTTTGTTTACTTTAAATGTTATTAATTAGTGAAGAAGTTCTAAAAAACTGTCTTAATAATATTAATACACAAAATTCTTGATAATTTAGGGTGTCCGGCCTTTTTACCCAAATGTCCGGCCAAACTGGCTGGTCTGTCCGGCTTTTTAGTTGGCCGATCTGGCAACCCTATATGTATGCTATCGCACATACACTACAGATATAGTTATTACAAAAAAAATCACTAACTTGAACAGAACTGGTTACAGAACAAGTCATTTCCATGTGTCTTTGTCATTTATGTACCTACTCCTCTACAGTATAGTAACCTTTGCCTAAAAGTTTAGATTTTACATATTTCTCAAACAATTCCACTGGCAAGGATTTTATTATAGTATTGTGCCCCATAAAAGATCACTGCACTTTACAAAGACGGTAAGATGACGTTAATACTAATTGGTGCATTCTTCTTATTTGGCGATTATGAATATCACGATTGACTTATAAACATGGCAACAAACTAGTTAATTCGTTGCATCATTGACATCATTCACATAATCAGTATAGTCATTCGTTTTATATTTTTACATGTGTCTAACGCTCCAACTCAGAGTCACTAATGGTTACTTAAATCGCTCCTTAGTACAGAATTTGTGTGGTGATTATTTACTAAGGAGCGATTAAAGTAAGCGATAGTGACTCAGAGTTGGGGCGTAAGACCCCTATTAATAAAGCGACCTCGCCTCAAGAGCTCGATTTTAGGTCTTACAAATATGACTATTTCATACGATTTGATTATTTCAGCATCTCATACCGAATCTTGGGATCGCAGAGATCATAAGACCGGTTTATTAATACGGGCTTAAATCTTCATTCTTTCTCAGGTACATTAGACTTCTGTGTTGCTTAAAGTGTGTACACAAACAGACGAAATGACTACGTTATTTTATAAATTTAAGACTTAAAATTTTGTTTCTTTATTAGCAACGATTTGATTGTCAAGTGAAATGTGTTAAAAAGATTTAAGTCCAATTCCATATAAAATATTTTTTTCATCCCCGTAAGCTATTGACCGCAACATTCAATATCCAATATTCAACCAAAGTAAATGGTGCGGAGAACGGGATGCCCTCCCATGGTGAAAATAATTGTTCCAATAAAATTTTACGGTTCGTAAAATAACTGCAATAATCTGGTTACAATCACAGCGTAGAAGTTTACTAAGTGCGATTAAGTGAATTCAACAAAAGTTCTAAAATAAGCCTTATCCTATGAATAAAATCTGAAGATGGTAACGATTCAGTTAACTTTTATGTTGGAAAAACACAAATTAACTTAATCAGAGACTTAAACAAAGAGCAAAATCATCCGAGATACATATATGTATATAACATGATATTTATGTTTAAGTATAACACAGCTTTTTTTAAATAAAAAACGCTTTTTAACGCTTACACACTCATACACCCCGCAGTAGGTTTTTATCTGTGTCGCGGGTGACATGGACGACACATATAAGGTATCACAATAATACCCATGACCGGAGTCTAAATATATTAAATTTATTTGTTACATAAATATCTGCCCCGGCTAGGAATCCAATCCGGTACCCCTTGCTTTGTAGGCAGGGTTGTTACCAAGGTACAGGGTCGTCAAAATTTTTCGTCTTTATTAAATTAGTTAAACATCGATTCTATTTTTACTGTATTTTTATAAACTATAACGACATTAACGACGACCCTGTAGCGTATTTGGTAGCGACCCTGCCTGCGAAGCAAGGGGTCACGGGTTCGATTCCCGGCCGGGGCAGATATATAAGTGACAGATAAATATTTGTACTCGGGTGCAGGGTGTTATTGTGATGTGTTAAACGTGTCGTCCATGCCACCCGCGATAACCTACTGCGGGGGTATGAGTGTGTGAGCGTTTATTATTAACTTTAAGATTTAAACTTTTAAGTAATAATTACTGATGACATTGTGCTACTGATTTAAAATAATTACAGGACGTTTACCTTTATGTATGTATGTACTTGTCCTCAGTACCTACATACATAAAGGTAAAAGACGCACGCGAAGACGAAACATTTTCAAATGTGTTTTTATTTTCTCCCGTCAGGTATTTTCGCTTGTCGTATTTAAACTTTTTACATTGAATTTTTCGAGTCGACGAATACTGATTTGAATATCAATGTATTTCACACATGGAATGGTTTTGGGAGTGAATTGTTTGAGAATTGGGTGTCTGATTAGTTTCCGTTGGTATGTTAGGGATTATATTTTGCATAAAGAAATCTTTCAGCTTGAGAAGTTATAAAAAATTTGATATTTAAATTTTGCAGCAAAGGTTTCCTATTTTTAAATACCGCATAAAATTATTTGTAATAAGTATTTCAAAATATTTTAGTAATTCGTTTGGATATTTTTCATTTCTACCATCTAACAAAGTAGTTATCACTTACATCAAGTAAAAAAACATAATCTCAGGAAACTAACTTGTGCTCACGGACCGAAAACTATCGTGTACCATCATAAATGTCCATCATTAATTGCCTTTCCCACCAATCGAACCCAAAACCCAAGTGTCAGTCACCACCAGGCTAGCTATAGGGAAAATATCGTGAAAAACTCCGTCATGGAACACAAACCAAATAACAGGATTAAAATAAAGAATCCAGTCAGAAATTCCAAGGTTCGTCCGACTCGCGTAATCCGATCACGAGGCTTTATTTGACCGTCAAATTCCAGGGCCGAGATATCTCCGAGAAACGAACTAGTTCACCCTCAAGTTGAGCTCGTAAAAACTTTTCATCCTTCGTTTGATCTTCAGTTTTGGTGAACAAAAAGAGAGATTTGTTATCCGTCCCCATTTTGTTTGCTGCCAATTCAATCTGGCGTATACTGGCGTATTGATGGATTAAATAAATTGAATCACTACACTGCTCACGAAAAAATTTCAGCTAGTTCTTGTTGAGGTACTGCGAAACGTGACCTAGGACCTAGGTAAGCTTATAATAGGCTAGTTTCAGCGTTTTCGTCTACTTGTACTTCAAAATAGTCCAGACAGAAATTAAATAAATAAAAAGAGAGAGCGATTCATTTATCCATTTATAATATTTTAATTAATTTTTTTCCTTTGAATAGATCATAAATAAATCAAAAATATTTCTCTTTTAAGAAATTGAAATATAAAGCAGCAACATCTTATTACAGAAATATTATTATCAAATACTTAATTTATAGCTCGTTTGATCTTGTAGGTACATGCAGAGTCGGTGTGTAGCTTTTAATAAAACATTTTAAGAAATTGTTCTGATAGTTGTAAAACTGAATGTAAATACTACAATATTAATTAATAATATTGGATTATAAAACACATTTTCCATTTGAAAATTAACTTTGAATACATTGGCCTGACACGCACTTGCCCGGTTTTAATCTAACAGGTAGTCTGATGGTGCATCCGCTTCCACACTGCGGTTAACACTTACTGTGCAACTAGCGGTCTACTCGCGACTTTGTCTGCGTTTTCCCGGATACTACTAGTACTAGTCCTACTCTGTATCTTATTATTCCAGATCTTAATCTACTTGTGTGCTAAGTTTCAAAAATATCCGTTCAATATTTTTTTTGCGTGAAAGAGTAACAAAACATTCATACATCCTCACAAATTTTCACATTTATAATATTAGTATTATTTATAACATTAGTAGTATTTATAATATTAGTAGTATTTATAATATTAGCAGTATTTATAATATAAGCAGTATTTATAAAATTAGCAATATTTCCAAATGTATTCCTGCTACCAACTGGTTAATTAATTTTTGAGTTAAGTAACATTGTTCTCAACAATTGATTATATGTTTTATAAAAAAAATCCTTCTACATGTTTCAAGTGTTCATGCTCGCTAGTTGCAGAATATTGCTCCTTGTTAATTTTTGAAGATGCTGTTGTGGATGCGTTCAGCAACATTCAACAAAAGCAACAAGCGATCGCAAAAGTTACAGAATGTTATCGTGATGCGAAATTGCCATTAGTATTCCTAAATGAAGACAATATACGAGCTTCTAGATCTTCAATGAATCACCCCACTTAAATTTATTATCCCACTTCTGAAAATATTTTTATACAACGCCATAAACTGGTTTAGTATAAAGACAGGTTGAGCTTACTCCGGCCACAATAATATAATTTGAAACCCACAATTTATGACACAATAAATAAAACCGTAAAATTCCATGTTTTATGGCGCTTTGGCATATATATGCGAATAAATCCCATCCTATTATCTCAACACCATAGATTACCAAACCGATATCCATTTCAGCCAGACGTTTCAATTTAGATTCGGGTAACACTCCATATATTTAAAGAGCTCTTTTAATCCACTTTTAATCTATAGCTCTTCAATCCTGATTTCACAGCTGGTCGCCGTGTATTTTGAAATGATATGAATTCTACTACTAGCTGCCCGGACAGACTTCGTTCTGTCAAAAGTTTTTTTGATTAAAACCTTTCGTGTGCCTTAAGGGAGATGTAAGCTATACTATCTTTCAAGTTGGATCACGGTGTGCAAATTTGATTAAAATCGGTTAAGTAGTTTAGGAGTCAATCGCGGACAAACAACGTGACACGTAATTTATATATTAAGATAAGCGTGAAACTTTGTGAAGATGTTTGTTACTCTTTCACGCAAAAACTACTGAAGAGATTTTTTTATAGCCTGAGGGGCTGACGAAAAAAGCAGACGGACCACCTGATGGTAAGTGGTCACCGTCGCCTATGGACATGAGCAATACCAGAGGAATCGCCAATGCATCGCCGGCCCTGAAGGAGAACTCTTTCTGCACCTTTTTTAAAGAACCCCATGTCATAGCGCTCCGGGAATACGGAATACGGAAATAGATTTTCATGAAAATCATAAACAGCTAGACCTTGATCTGAAATGAGATATAAGGTATTTATTATCCTGGAAAACGCGGGCAAAGCTGCGTGCAGAGACTAACCCCCGTATTCAAGAACAATACTTGTTTAAGTAATGAAGCAATACTATGCGAAGTAAGGCATTTCTCAGTGCGTTCGTCATGGCAACCCTTATGTTTCACAGTCGACCCTTAAGTATCACTTGGCTGTGCGGACGCACAGGCTGTATACAGCCCTCTTATTGGTCCATTTGATGCGGCTAACTTCACTCTAGACATTTGACACAAGCAAAAGACAAAGATAACAATACAAACAATCGATCCTTTCTTTCTATTTTGATAGAAGTCAAACCAACACTATGCGTTCGGTAAAGTAGCTCGGCAGCTACTTTATCGATTTTGACAAACGCACAGCGAAGGACTTCAATCAAGTATTGTTTACGAAATGATTTTAATGCCACTATGCACTCGCAAGCACTGTGAGACCTCACAGTGTTGTTCTTGAATACGGGGGTAAGTATTTAAAGTTAAACTCTAGAAGAAGACATCATTAACATGGGCTGGGTGTTTCTGAAGAATCCGTGCTCATCTGCTATGAAAGTTATACAATGCCTCCATATTTCCACAGCCTAGTTCTAGTCTGTTTCCGCCGTCTATCAAATGTCGTCCGCAAATAAATTTACTCGGTCCACTTTAAGCGGTCATCCGTCATTGTCACGAAGTCACATAAAGTACAGAAGCACGACTTTTGGTAGAGATCGGCTACTTTAACGCTACACATTCATTCCTCACACTAGGATTCCCTGTGTCGTAAGTGCAATGGACAGCACACAAAGATAATATCACACACACCCACACCCAGAACATAGATTCAAACTCATCATTCATATTTCCGCCTCGCTGGGATCTATCTATCTAACAGCCTCTTAAAGTGCATAAAGTGCAGTGTCCGGGATATCTTCGGTACAATGTTGGGTCAACTTAGCTCGCATAATAATATCGTTAGCCTGTCTGGGAACAGCAGCGCATGAGGAGGTAAACAAACGTCTGTAGTACGTCACAACTTCTCCCGGAACTTCGGGTTTTGACGAAACTACGGAACTGGACTCGGTCTTCAACCTCGTCAGTTGGCTTTGCTCATTCCGCAGATTCCGCCTTGTCAGGAATCGAACCTTTGACCCTTGGCACGGCGATCCGGCAAGTAACCATTGCGCAACACGGGTCGTTAAGATCCTTTGAGATATTGAAACGTGACATGTACCTAGTGACATCACCTTGATCAGATATTTGATTGACCTTGTTAGTAAAGGTTCTCATGTCGCTGTGCCCTTCGCTGATTTGATCCTGAGGGATGTTCCGGAAACAAAATGATGAGGTTGTTGGATTGTTTATCCCATAATATTTCATCACTTCAGCGTCCTCATATTTTTTCAATATCAACGATATTGGAATACTGTAACGCTCCAAGTACTTCGTTATCTCTGCCTGTCACAGGAAATTTTCTCTAGCAGTTTGAAAACTTTAATAATGTAGATAATTCAAGGACAAGAAAATCGTAACATAAGAGCGTAGCATATGAGCAACTTAAGGGTATTTTAAAGTATTGTTTTGTCGTCTGGGACAAGGTTCGTTTAATATGTTTTTTTTAATAAATATTCAGTTTGGTGCGGTATGCGGCTCGAAATGTAATTAAAGGCGAAGACTCAACGCGAAAATCCCGAGCTATCATTGTAGGTACATAATATATGATCTCTTGCAGAATTCTTATGGAAATAGGCATTTCTCACGTATGAATCATTTATTTATTTATTTAATTATGTCTCAACTACGAATACCTCTTATAAATGTGAAAGTTTGTATGGATATTTGTAACTCTTTCACGCAAAAATCATTGAACGAATTTCAATGAAATTTAGCACACATGTAAAGTATTACTCCAGAGTAAGACTTGATTTATGTTTTATGTGTTGCAATATAAGTTTAAGGAGGCGTGTTGATTAGTGTACATTTATATTGGCAACACTGAATTATTACTTTGGTTTGTTAACACAGTATTATGGTCTGTCTTGTCTCTGGAAATATGTGTTTGAGGAAGTATGTTAATGGCGGGTTGCTGGTAAAATATTAAAATATAAGTTTATTAAAGTGTGTTAGTGTAATGGTCAAGAAGTAATAAAGACAAAGTTATACCTAAAGAAGTATTTTATTAAATTCAGTTAAGAAAGACATAGGGTCTTACCCCGAAAAATGCTGACAAAGATGACGGGTAGAGCCCTATGTACATATCCATCCATCCATCCATCAGCCCTTAGAGGTCCACTGCTGGACATAGGCCTCCCCTAACTTGCGCCACTCTGACCGGTCCTGAGCCTTCTGAATCCAGCGGATGCCCGCTGTCTTCTTCAGATCGTCAATCCACCTGGTCGGGGGGCGTCCTATGCTCCTTTTTCCGAGACGTGGGCGCCATTCGAGGACCTTTCTTCCCCAACGGTTATCGGTCCTTCGCACTATGTGGCCAGCCCATTGCCACTTCAGCCGACTAATTCTTTGAGCTATGTCGGTTACCCTTGTTCGTCTACGGATCTCCTCATTTCTGATGCGATCACGTAGAGAAATACCGAGCATAGCCCTCTCCATAGCCCGCTGCGCAACTCTGAGCTTGTGGATCAGGCCAATAGCAAAGCACCACGTCTCGGATCCGTATGTCATCACTGGCAACACACACTGCTCGAACACCTTCGACTTCAGGCACTGAGGAAGTGTTTTGGACGACAAGATATGACGCAGTTTCCCGAACGCAGCCCATCCGAGTTGGATTCTACGAGTGACTTCTTTCTCGAAGTTGGACTTACCCATCTGGATCACTTATCCCAGGTAATTGTATTCGTCTACAACTTCAAGAGCAGCGCCGTCAACAACAACCGGTACGGGTGTGACATGGACATTCGACATGATCTTCGTCTTGTCCATGTTCATCTTAAGACCCACCCGTTGTGAGGCGCTGTTCAAGTCCCCGAGCATTGTACCAAGTTCTTCCAGGGAACCCGCCAGGATGACTATATCGTCGGCATATCGCAAGTGTGTGATGTATTCGCCATTGATGTTAATGCCACGTCGTTTCCACTCCATCAGCTTGAACACATCTTCCAACGCAGCGGTGAACAGTTTTGGGGATATGACATCCCCTTGCCTGACACCTCTCTGCAGTTGGATGGGGTTCGTTGCTGTGTCGTGTACTCTGACGGACATGGTGGCAAATGAGTACAAACACTTCAACACCTCGATATACCGGTAGTCGATCCGGCACCGCTGGAGAGAATTTAGTACCGCCCAGGTCTCGATAGAATCAAAGGCTTTCTCATAGTCCACATAGGCAACACACAACGGCAGATTATACTCCTCGGTCTTTTGTATAATCTGCCGCAGTGTGTGTATATGGTCTATGGTGCTGTAGCCTTTTCGGAATCCTGCTTGTCCGGGGGGCTGGAAATCGTCAAGCCTGCGTGCAATGCGATTTGTGAGCACCCTCGAAAACAGCTTATAAACGTGGCTCAGAAGTGCAATGGGCCTGTAGTTCTTCAAAAGGGCTTTATCGCCCTTCTTGAAGAACAGCGTCACCACACTTCTGCCCCACGCTTCCGGGGTAGTTCCAGTGTTAATGACGGAATCGAACAGTTTTTGGAGCGCCACTAGAAGGGGTTTCCCTCCAGCTCTTAGAAGCTCGGTTGTGATTCCATCATCTCCCGGTGCCTTGTTGTTTTTAAGCTGTTTGAGAGCCTCTCTAATCTCATACAGGCTGACGTCCGGGATATCCTCTGTGTAGTGTCGGGTCAGTTTAGCTCTCTTATCGCTCTCCTCGCTAGGAGGTGGAGCTTGAGAGGAGGCATACAACCGTCCGTAGTATCTCTCAGAACTTCCGGTTTCGACGAAACCATGGTGCCGGACTCGGTCTTCAACCTCGTAAGCTGACTTTGCCCAATAGACAGATCCCCGGCGAACACTTTTGAGCCCTGGTTTCGCTCAATTGTGTTTTTTACACGATTTGCGTTGTGTTTTCGCAAATCGCGTCGCCTGCACTTGGAGATCTGCTCATTGAGCCGTCGGTATTCCCTCATAGAGGTTGGAGACTGCACACATAGTTCTCGTCGATCCCTCATAAGACCGAGAGTTTGTTCTGAGAGAACCTGAGATCTACCACTAGGGTGGGTCTTGAAGTACTTCGACCCTACCTCGTGGACAGTTGTTACCATCCTGGTGTTAAACTCGTCCACTGACGTGCACGATTCTAGGCACGCAAAACGGTTTTGCAGCTCAAGTTGAAAGTTCTCGGATCCCTGGATTTGGACGGATGTTGGGCGAAGCGTAGACTTCATCAGGCGTGACCGTTCCAGCTTCAGGTCGATATTTAATGTGCCTCTCACAAGACGGTGATTGCTTCCGGTTTTGAACCTGCTGATCACAGAGACATAATTAAATATGTGCCGTTTGTCTGCCAGAATGAAGTCTATCTCGCTTTTCGTGGAACCATCAGGACTTATCCAAGTCCACTTGCGTTGTGGCTTCTTTCTGAAGAAGGAGTTCATCATAAAGAGATCTTCCTTCTCCAAAAAGTTGGCCAGCAAGTGTCCTCGGTGGTTCCGTCGTCCAATTCCGTAGGGACCCACTTTCATCTCGGCGCCACTTTGCGTGCCCAGCTTCGCGTTGAAGTCCCCCATCACAACATTGAAGTGAGCTTTAGAGGTATGTATGGCTCTACTTATGTCCTCATACATAACCTCAACCTCGTCGTCGGGATGTGCCGAAGTCGGCGCATATACCTGTACAACCTTCAACGAATACCGTTTGGATATTCTGAGTGTAAGGTACGCTACCCTGGCCGACACGCTCCCGACTTGCACAATGTTGTTGACGAGGGACCTGTGAACGAGAAACCCGACACCACCTTGGGACAGGTGTTCGCCCTCCCGGTGATAGAACAAGTTTCCGGATTTGAGTATTATCGTGTCCTCCCCCTGTCTTCGGACTTCAGATAAACCCACAATACTCCAGTTTAACTTGTCTATCTCTTCTTCCAGCTCTTTTACCTTGTCGTCTGTCCTCAGTGTCCTGGTGTTGTATGTTGCCAGGTGCAGAAGTCGTCGTTTGGATTGGTAGCCCGATCTCTGCCGGCGATTCTTAGCACCCCCTGCCCCGCCGTTACCATAGCCGCTACCGTAACTAGGAATAGCGGGGCTGCCGGGGACTGGGGGCCGAGGCTCATTTGTGACAAACATGCGGAGGTTTTAGCCGATAGTCACCACGCTTGGCTAGTGTGTGTTGGTGACCGCAGGTGACCTGACTGATATTCGTCACACACAGGAAGATGCTGCTGCCCATCTTCCTGAATTTGTCCTATTAGTCGCCTTTTACGACATCCCAGGAAGAACGGGAGTGGTGCTATTCTACAAAGTGAACCCGGACACCACACGGGGAACATATAAGTACATACAAATAAATATATATATACATATATGTACATATAAGTACATACAAATAAATATAGTTGAAGTGTCTGTTTGTAATATTAAAATAACCGCTTTTTTCTAAGTGCATTTGTATGTATACAAGGTACATATACCAAAACAACATTTTTTTTAAATTTTTGTCTGTCTGTCTGTCTGTCTGTCTGTTTGTTCCGGCTAATCTCTGAAATGGCTGGACCGATTTTGACGGGACTTTCACTGGCAGATAGCTGATGTAACAAGGAGTAACTTAGGCTAGTTTTATTTTAGAAAAAATAGTTTGTTAGGCGAAACGAAGTTCGCCGGGTCAGCTAGTTCATACATAAAACGCAATCGGTATGAATCAAATAATAACACTCGCTACTCGTTCATTAATGGCGAAACGGAAGTCCATATGCATGCAAAATATGCACGCCGAGCCTTTTTGTCGAACATTCATTTACATATTCAGTTCGGTTACAGCTATGCACAGCACCAATTTGTATGTAGTCTAAACAACTTCAAACCAAATCAAAATTCCTCTTGGAAAATGCAGGCCTAGTACTAAAACTTAGGTGGGTGAATTTCCCAAGTGCATTTTTGAGACGGCGAGGTTGAAAATGAATGTGTGGAGGTAAACTACAATTATGCATAATTTTATATAGGTAGTTTAAATAGTTATCTACATGATAGTAAAGTATTCAGAGGTATTTAATACATAGATTCATAATAAAAAAATATCTAAGACCTTAAATCTAATTCCGGTGTACTGTCCGAACTCCATTTATTTACACATTTTATTAATTTAATTTTTTTTGGTAAATAAATTTCATTGAAAAGGAATGTTTTTTAGAAATACATTACATAACATCGTAACATATAGGCCAAACACGTAAATACTAACTGCGGTGGCGCAGGAATACAAAATCATCCAATTCTGATGTCATGTATATTAGTACAAATAATAGTTTAAAAAAAAGCTAAAAAAACACGCTTTTATAGAAAATCCAACTAATAAAAAAAATAGAAAATAAATTTGAACTAAAAATCGTGTAATGGTAAAAAAAGCGTGGGGTGCTTTTAAAGATCCCATCTATCTATATATTTTATCCCATCTACTCATTGACAACATACACCCCACGCTTTTATTACAATTACACGATTTTTAATTCAAATTTATTTTCTATTTTTTTTAGTTGGATTTTCTATAAAAACGTGTTTTTTAGTTTTTTTTACTATTTTCTATTTTCTTATTTTTTATTTTCATTTTTTTGAAATGAAATTTAGTTTTTTCTTTGTTTGTTTCTTTCTTTTTTCTTTAAATATTGAATTGTCATTGATCCTCGATAAGTCTACGAAGTTTGAAAGAAATCTGACCGTTTAAAGCTAATATAAAGCGTGTAATTAGGTTTTCTTTCTTTTTCTTTCTTTTTCTTTCTTTAAATATTGAATTGTCATCGGTCCTCAATAAATCCACGAAGTTTGAAAGAAATCTGACCGGTTGAAGTGGGTCAAAATCAAGTTCAAAGAGAAGTTACAAACAAACATACAGGTGAAGCGTGTAAAAAGTACAAAGAAGATTATAAAGAAATTTTAAGGTTTTCAGCCATAATTGTGAAATAAAAGTTAACCTGTGAATAACGGTGTTCTTTAAAATTCGAGTTTTGACTCTGATTCTAAGTCCAGTGGCGCAATCGCGGTGGCTACGGTGGCAAATCAAAGCGTATATAAGCCACAAAAATACAAGTGTGTCTAATCACCGCTAAAAGGATTTCGTTCATCTAAACTCCTACTCTTCAAAATGTATCTTTAAAGTATTAAATGATCTTGCCTTTATTATTTCTCATTGGCATAAATCAATTTCGGTGGATCAGATTCTAATTCCAGTGGTCCTAATTTCGGTGGCATTTGATAATGTAATTTGAAAATATCTCCGGAACAATTTTTTTTTTTTGGTCTCTACTATATGACTAATAATTATTACTACTATTTACATATTATTTATGCCAAATAAAATGTACTAGAGACAGCAAGTTCAAATTTAATCAATTCTGGTGGGTCGGATTTTAATTCCGGTGGTCCTTTAATAATTTCGGTGGCATTTCACAATTTATGATTAATTTATACTACTATTTAACTATTATTTAGGCCAAAAAAAATTATCAGAAACAGCAAATTTAAATTCGCCACTGTAGTTAGGCAAAATTCGTGTTTGTTGAAATTGACCCAGGTACATGCATGTTTAACAAAGTTTCATGCCTTTTTTTTACTTACAATAAGTTAATGCTTGACCACAATCCCACCTGATGGTAAGTGGAGAGGTTGATGAGGGCACTAACTTAATAAAAGCCTATTCACTCTTTTCTTGAAGACATCCACGTCATAGGTGGGCGGGAACGCAGACGCAGGCAAGCTATTCCATAATGTGCGCATAATAAACGACGATTATCATTATCATCACAATGACCATTTCGCTGCTAACCTCGGGACTCCTATCACAGCAGTATGAACAGTAGAAGCTAGTGACCATAGTCCACCAATATGGGGATTTTTTCTATCTTTTTTCTTTTTTTGGCCGGCAACACGTCGGTCGTGTTTAAGAGTTACTAGTGTCTGTTCGATTACCATTTTTATAAATAAAATTAAATGTGTATAATTCATAAAATTAAAAATATAAATGTATAATTAACAAAATTAAACATAATTTATATCGGATACTATAAAATGGAACGTCAAGCCGGGCCAGGCTTAGATGTATTCGGATTTTGAAGATGGCAACACTGCGCAAATTGTCTACTGTCATTGGACACGCGGAGCGCCACGCGGCGACGTGTAAATTGAACAACTTGATTAAAAATTAATATAAATATTTGGGACACCCATTACTTGTCCCGTTGTTGAGTTATCCTTCTATAATCATATTTTAAACAAAATTTTTGTTACCTTGTGTTGACATGGTGCATTACTCGCTGCGCAAATAGACGCATAACTCCATAAAATTTCTACTGCCAGAGAGAATATCAAATTATAGCGCCGAGGCGAACTGCCTCAACGATAAATAAATCTTTTATAGCTAACGGTCGCATAATAGAAGCCCACTCTAACTTTATTATATCTCAGAATAACTAACTTCGGGAAAACAATTTTTCCTTCATTTTTTCGTTTGTTCACTTAAGCTATTAACACAACTTACTGTCCAATAGATGTGGACACATGATTCCTTTCATGTCTCGTCTTCTGATTAATAAATCACTAATTTATAATATTTTATCCCAAAAATATAAGCTGGCTAATGAGCAGTCAAGCCACATGGTGGTGACATAAAAGGACACCAATGTGTTGCCGGCCAAGAAAGAAAATAAATAGACAGACAGAATATAGATAGACAGAATCTTATATATAAAATTCTCGTGTCACGGTGTTAGAAGTTGAACCCCTCCGAAACGGCTCGACCGATTTTCGTGAATCTTTGCGTGCATATCGGCTAGGGTTCAGAATCAGACAACATCTATTTGTCATCCCCCTACCCCTAAAAATTTTTGGCAAAACAACGTTTGTCCGGTCAGCTAGTATAAATATAAGATTTGATCTCAAACCACCATCCGTCGCCGACCAGTCATTTTGATTGCTCTTATATTAACAAAGAGCATTATTCTCAAGACGTTTTCCTTTATTGTGTTAATTAATTTACCTTTTCCGTAAATTAATAATTCCTGTGAGAGGTAAATTTTTTTTTTATCATCCATTTACGATAAATATGAATTAGTTCCCTAATAAATAAAATTCCAAAAGATATTGGAGATCCTAATTTTATATTTATAACTATTATTATAGACACGATTGAAAAGTCTATTTCAAGTTATTAAGTTAGTATTAGTCTACTTTGCAACAATCCGCGGATAACATGTATGATGGTATATACTTTAAGACATGCGTGGCAAGTATATACCATCATACATGTTATCCGCGGATTGTTGCAAGGTAGACTAATACTAACTTAATAACAATGGATTTCCGCAAAGTAACGCCTGATACTATTAACTATGTCTATATATATTTTGTCTATGTCATTGGATATGCATCGAATATGTTGATGTCTGTGGATACCGGAGGCCAGTTACCATCAAACGATTCTTCAGCTCTTTTATCGCCTAGTTACATAAAAATACTAAACTTATTTTAGCAAAACCAATATGGTGCTGCCACACTGCTGATCAAAAATGTTTACAAACATTAGTAAACATTTTCTAACCAACATTTGATCACATTGTTAGAAAACGTTAGTAATGTTAGTAAACATTTCTCAACAAAATTTTTAGTTAACAAATTGTAACAAATAAAACATTTGTTATCATTTGTTTGTAAACATGTATCTAGGCGACAAAAGGGTACGGAGAGTGCAAACTGAGAGCCGATTCCATGTTTTCAAATGTTATTAGTGTTTGTAAACATTTTTCATCAATGTAGCAGCACTCAAAACATCTAACAATTCTTAACATAATGTAACCATTTCTAACATTTAAAAATGTTTGTAAACATTTTTGAACAGCAGTGTGGCAGCACCAGTAAACGTAAAAACTTATAAGAGGAAACTTGCCCTCCTCACTTGAACTCAACAATATTACAGTTACTGCTCCATATGAATTACCAATGATTTCTAAACTTCTTGCATCACAATATTAATCTTATATCCCTGCCGTTTTGATACAATAATGATCCTTGAACCTAATGGGAACCCTTGTTAATATAATGGGTCCTTCTCGAACCTTCCCTGAATTTAATAAAGGTTTTATTTATTACTAGCCTTGAGTAAGTAATACGTAGATAGGTACCTATCCTCTGTGTAGAGAATTATTGAACTAAAATTATTATTTATATACTGTGTTTAGTCCATAATTCAGTGGCTTATAAAAATCTGAAAATCCACAGTTTATTCAGATAATAGTAACGGGAAGCAAGTATTTAACGTGGCATGGCTGGTTTCAACCCATTAATGGCCCATTACTGAGAATGAGCCTTCCCTTAAGGAGGCCTAGAGCATACTCCAGGACGCTGCTTCAGGGCAAATTGGTGGAGGGATTAGTGTACGTACAACCCAAGTGTCGGAAGTTCGCCCAAAGGCCTCCGACATGGTACAGTCATAATCTTACTATAACAACTGGGTTCCAAGGCCATGCTTGCGCTCGTAGGCACAGAAAAGCTCAGGAAATCTTTGCCACTAGCGGACACCCATCCTATGTTGTTGGACCGACCGAGCCCGCTGTTGCTTAACTCGGCCGATCATTTAGAATCGACCCAAGCCATCGAGCTATGAACGCTTCAAATGATGTGGCGTAGACAGAATGATATAGGTATCTAACTTAAAAATAACGTTATTAAATCGCGATTGCCTTTTATTACAAAATGTATGAAGTAATAAATCCTGCTGAGTAACCGACTCATCAGCAGCAGCTATAAATTCTACATAATGACACTCGACATTGCCTTGTATATTACGTGAGCACAGAAAACAAGTAAAATAAACGAAAACGAGGTGTAGATTTGCACAGTATTGTATAATGTTTGTGTTTTAAGTATTATTCTGGATGTAGTGTTTATGGGTTTTGGAAGATAATATAAGAATAATAAGAAATGTGTAGAAGTTTGTATAATTCTTCTAAAAAATTACCGACTTGAAAATTAGTGATAACTCCAAAACTATTCGTCAGATATTGCTCTTTAAATGGGACAACATGACAAGCACCAGCTTTCGACTAAAAAAAGGATCAAAATCGGTTCACCCATTCGTAAGTTCTCAGGTAACAAACATAAAAAAATACAGTCGAATTGAGAACCTCCTCCTTTTTTAACCGACTTCAAAAAAGGAGGAGGTTTTCAATATTGATAACCTCTTCGTTTTTTTAAGTCAGTTAAAAAATTAAAATGTATTTTTTAATTATTTTTAATCGGCTGAATAGTTCTCAGATTTAGTCTAGTCTCGATGTTTTCCTGAATGCAAAGCTAAATGGAAGCAACGGACAATATAGTTATTTGACATTTAATTATAATGAAAATTCCCACCAATTGTGACCCGAAACCATTATGATCTTATGATCTCTCCTGTAGAGTGTCTAATAGAGTAGAATTTATGCGGAATATACCGACGGATATTCGCATATAAATTGCTTTGTTCCTAGTACTGTGGCTTAAGCAGGTCTGAGGGATAAGTGTTATATGGGTAACATCCGAATATGAAGTGCGCTATGCATTTAATATGGCACTATATTTCAAGGGTAAAGACAACGTTACGAACAATGTAATTATAATGTAAAAAGAGGTAGATATGTCACTTGCACGCCGACGATAAAGAGCGTAAGAACAGGCAATGGACCGTTCTGCTCGTAGTCGCTCTGTCAGTACAAGACGATACGCTCGCTTTTAGTGTTGTCAGAAGTGCTTGACATTTGACATGCAGCGTTAAAATGCCTTCGTGTATTATACCAATGTGATTGGTGTAGTGAAACAAAAGATAAACGTGTGCGTGTTGTAACTCTTTTCGGAACAGATTTTTTGGTTGATTTGTAAGGGCATAGCGTATCTATATTTTTTAAATATCATTGCTTACGGAGGATATAATAATAATAATAATAATAAACCTTTATTTCAGGCAACGAGGCCCATATTATAAATACCTTACAGACTAACATACATACAACAATATACTTAAAACTAATCACTTGTTCGCGAAGTGAGACGCGCTTCCGGTGACTCCCGGTGGTCGTCGACGTCCACGGAACTTTCGGAAGACGACCCCCTTTGGCCACAGCTCCTCCTTCATGAAGTCCGACAGGAGCTCGGTTGGAACACGCACAACAAACGAGTTAAAGTTGACTGCATTGCGTGAGTCCAACTTCTCAACCAGCGCCCGGCACTTGGTCTTCTTCTCCAAATACTCCACGACATCGGAGACCTTCGTGGTGTAGTGGAGACGGGAGACGTAAATGTAGGTCACTGGAACGGCGGGACGCAGGAGATGGTTGTGTCCTGTCGGTGCAGTACCACATTGGTTACGACAAAGAGGCTTCCTCTTCTTCTTCTCTACTTTAATGAAGCCATCTTTGTCCGGCTGGCCAATGGGCACCGTACTACGAGGGGGTTCGTTGCGGGAGACTCCGCTTTCCCTCTCTGTCCTCTTCTGTGCCCGAATTTCGGGTTGCTGACATATAGTCTTATGATAATAATGTTACCTATACAAGTAAATACTAGTAGGTAGGTAACGCTAAATAAGGTTGGGTGGTATGTTGTACAGGCTCTCTTTTATTTTTAACGTTTTTATAATTTGTGTTGTTATATGCTGTGGTTGTTATATGTTATAGGCTATGGTAATCCTACTTCCTACTTCTTACTAAAATTATTAGTTATTACTATCATACTAATATTATAAATGTGAATGTAAATTTGTTTGTTACGCTTCACGCGAAAACTACTTAACCGATTTGGCTGAAATTTGGAATGGAGATAGCCTATACTGTATTAAAACATAGGCTACTTTTTATCCCGGAAAAGTTCAGGGTTCCGCAGGATTTGTAAAAACCAATCTCTACCGTGGGCGAAGCCGCGGGCAACAGCTAGTAAATTATAAACTTATGTTTAGTTGTATGGATCGATATGAGTGTTTGTAACTCTTTCACGCAAATACTACTGAACGGATTTTTATGAAATTTAGCACACAGGTAGACCATTATCTTTAATAAGATATACGCGGGCAAGGCCGCGGACACATAGTAAAGACCTTGTCAAATTTCAAGTAATATTATGGGAAAAGATAGACCTGTGACAGATGACGGACGATCAGACAGTGAACTCTTAGTTATTATTATTAGTATTAAGGATCCTTTAAAGTACGCAATCTTTATGATCTGAATTTTACCAAGAAAAAAATAACCGACTTCAAAATAACTCAAAAACTACTCGTCAGATCTAGCTCTTTAAGTGGGACCACATGACAAGCACCAGCTTTCGATTAAAAAAAGAATCATCAAAATCGGTTCACGCAGTCTAAAGTTCTGAGGTAACAAACATAAAACAAACAGTCGAATTTAATACCTCCTCCTTTTTTGAAGTCGGTTAAAAATTAATCTAAAACGTAAAATATTGATAGTCTTTCAGTGAATCCCTTGTTTCAGCATTAAATCCAGAAATAGCGTGAGATTTCGCCAGATGTCTACACAACTTGTTCGGCAATCATTCGGCAAAAATTGCCGGTTAGGTCTGAACTGAATTCAAGGGACTGAAGGAGACTCTCAAAGCCAGTTCTTTCTTTATTTTCCTTCTCTCTTTCTTGTCCGACAACGCATCAGTGATGTCTTTCGTGTCACCGATGTCCATGGGCGACGATATCCACTTACCATCAGGGAGATCGTCGGTTTGTTTGTCAAAAATAACCAGTAAACTCCACAGCCACCGGCTGTTGATCAAATTCTAATCGCCTTTGTTTGATCTCAACTTCCATCTAATATTAGCACATGAATTTAGGATTGTGTGGAGAATAATTTTACTGAAGGGACTCTCTGTAAACAGAACGTGATATAATACCTAATATGAAGTGTGACGTAAGCGGAAAATGTGTAAGTAGGTGTATGTTTGCAATTCAGCATTTCAGAAGTTTGGTGGGAAATATTCAAACGTAAAAATGTTTTTTTTTTTATGGAAATAGCCGGCAAACGAGCTGACGATCCACCTGATGGTAAGTGGCTATCGTCGCTCATGGACATCAGCAATACCAAAGGCATCACTAATGCGTTGCCAGCCAAGAAAGAGAGAAGAAAAAGAAAGAAAGAACTGGCTCTCAAGCCCCCAGCCGGAACACGACAAATCGTTTGGCAGCTGACTCATGCTCAAGGGTGGTAGCTATCCAGGCGAACCCCATGGAGAAATAATAATAGTAATAATTGTATTAATTAACAATTTAAATCAATATTACCAACATAATCCCTCCGAGGGCCCTACCATCAGCGGGCCGGATTTAGTCGCCACTTACGACACCCATCCGACGTGCGATTGGGGTTAGTATTCTAAGCCGCCCCAATACGGCTAATATTAATTAATTTTTTTATATAATTTTTATTGTATTCTAATTATATTATGTGACATGTATAAAGCAGACATTGTTCAGAATCACATAAAACAAAAGTTTTCAGCACTTAATTAATGATGAAAGAAAAATCTATTCTATTAGTCATCAACCCAAATTACTTATTGAAATTAAGAAATAAATACAATTGCCAGCCAGGGATATCAAACGAAGTTTATAATAATGTTAACATTCAGTCTTAAAATTAAGTGTAACATTACTTGTAGTTAAAATATTCTACGCAAAGCATGAGTAATGGGGAAACTTAATATTTCGCTGCGAGGCATTCGCTGTTATTCGTTGTTCTGCCCTCACAATGTAACTAAAACGGAGTCTGTGTACAAAATATTTACAGATTCCTTAAAGTCCGGTTTACACGTATTAAGTAGTTAAGTAGATAAGTAAATTTTAAGTAAATTTTAAGTGAATAATTTTTAGTGTCCGTCCACACGTAATAATTTAGTAAAGTTCTTTAGTTCATACAAATCTACTTAACTACTTAAGCATTTTACTAAATTTTAACTTAAAAGTGCCTGTCCAAACGTGTTAAGTGATAAGCCCCGCCCACCTACTTAACAGAAAATAGAAAAATTTCTAAATTACTTATCTACTTGATTACTTAACTACTAAATTACTAAACTACTAAATTGTCCGTTTACACGCATTAATTTACTTAAAATTTAGTTAACTACTTATCTACTTAATACGTGTAAACCGAACATAAGGGTGAAACCAAACGAGCATATTTTTTGATCTGTCAGTCGCGAAAAATGAGTCACGTGCATTCTGTTTCATAAAAACCTATTTTTGCCACATGTCGACGCAAAATGAGTTTGGGCTTTAGTATAAAATTGACTGATTTCACGCGACGCACAGCTCAAGAAATACGCTCACGCTCACGCTAAGGCCAAACGCCTTACCTTAAATAATAAAAACGAAAATTTTAAGCTTCAGTGACGTTTGAGTAGATTTTTACAAGTTTCCTTGATTTTATACGCGTCTATTTTTTGTCATAAGCATTAGTTACCGAACATGAAATTTACACTTTGCTTCGGAATTTTACGCTTTGCTTCGTAAACTAACGCTAACGCTTTGCTTCGGAAAACAAAATATTTGCACTCGAAAAAAGTTTGGACAAGATTTGTGATTTATATTATTCCAAGCTATCTAAAGATCAATGAAAAAAACTGCATCGAAACCAAAGAAAAAGTATTTTCTCAGACTAGCGGGAGCAGGTGTAATTATAATACTTAAAATTATGCCATTTCATAGTGAAATCGAGGTAAATAAATTTAGTAACTTCCTTTTTTTCTAGCGGCATTTAAGCATGTATAATGCTTACGCCTTTGTTGTCCGTTTATCATACAATTTAATATTTAAAACTTGTACCCGCTGACAATAAGCACTAGTTACACAATAAGCATCGCTGTCGGCGCTGCAAAACTTCCTCCTACAAACGAAACAATGCGGACCAACAGAAAAATGTTCATCAACCGTCATACATTCTACGTAATTCTGCTAGTGTTATAAATGTGAAAGTTTGCTACTCTTTTCCACAAACTGAACGGGTTTTCATGAACTTTGGCACACGGGTAATTCCTGATTCGGAATAAGGTACTTATCATCACGAAAAATACGTGCTACGGGCAGAGTGCGAGTATTATAGATGAATAAGTTTGTGACAATGTCACACAACACAAATAAGGCACACCCACGATAAAAAATGTTTTAGCCACTTTAGAACTGAGGACACACATTTATGTGGCACATAAATTTCTGCCCCGGTCGGGAATCGAATCCAAGACCCTTCACTTTATAGTCTAGGCTAATGAATAAAACCCTTAGAAAAAAACAAGTCATTATAAACTAATCCATAAATCGAATGACCTAGCACTATTAATGCGAAAGTAATGATTCTAGTTGAAATATTCGAAGATATAAATCATTAATTCATTCGAATGATTAAACGAAAATGAGGAGTTACCTACCTCGACTCCACAAAGTATTTACAAATATTCGACGTCGGAGCGACCAAGAGCTCATAACTCATTCCAAAATGACAACCGACGTCATTAATAAATTATTAATATTCGAACATTACTACCTAATATTCATATCGCATGTGTACATTCGAAATATTTCTTTAATTATTTAAGGCGCAAAGGAAATATTATAGATATTGAAATAAATAACGGTATCTTTTATAATTTAATCTGATCTGTCACTTCTGTCTCAGAAAAGAATTTATGGAATTGGATCCGGTACAAATATTGTTAGAGTGGTACAACATTTAGTGGTTATTTTATTTCAATTGGTTCTCTTAAATATTTGACTGCGGTAACTGGTAATAGAATTCACGAACCGATGAATATCATTTTCAAAGAATCACCTTGTGTAATAACAATTTCAATAACATTTACTTTTGTAATAACAATTATTAACCCTAAGCTTTATTATGCCTGAAGATGGTGGCATCTCGCCTGGATTGTCCCTTGCAACATTTCATGACCAAGGTTGCGACTGGATCTAATTGAAATTGAAATGTAATCATCACTGTTATTATTATATTATTATTATTATTATTATTATTTCGCCAATGAATTATTTTAATTTATCTTAATGTGACAATTATTACTATTTGGAAATTTTGCTTGATTATTTTATTATGTAATATTAATGTGATTAGATAAATGTTTGATTATTGTATTGATTTTATGTCTACTAACACTAGCTTGTAAGAAAAACCTACTAACAAGATATGGATACAGTCTGAAATAAAGTATTATTATTATTATTATTATTATTATTATTATTATTATTATTATTGGCTGTGTTAACCCTCAACATAAAAAAAAATTATTCCGTACTTGGATAATTAAAACCTTCCTTGGCTAACAATGTTTAATTAAATCTCTTTAGTCTGCGCCCAAAAGCCTAGTCTTTTAATGTAAAGCAGACAAAATAAATTTTCGCTGTAGTCCTGTAGTGTGAGACGAAGCTAAATGTAAAAGCGAGAAGCAAATGCATATTTTTAACATTTCGATTCGTTCGATTGAACAAAGGTTAGGTCTAATGTTTTGTATCTAGCTAGACTTTTACCCATAGGCCTTTGTCTTTGAGATATCTACTTGAAAGTTTTGTTTTACAAAGTGTATAGCATCCTTGATTGCGAACTTGATACACATTTAAAGATGATCCCAGCATCTACCAACTATTTTAAGACGAGTCTACAAACTGGGCTATTGTGGGGATATGGTGAAAGTTCGAGGGATCGCTGAATGAGCTATGGAATAGGTAACTGTATGTACCTTTTACATACATATATACATGACATACTTACAATTATGTTTACGACCCAAAGAACAGTAACAAAGTTGTTTACATCCATATGCATATGTTACCGGATATCTGTATAATGCAGGTATTCAACACAATTCCTAGGAAATGTGTATAATACCTGGGTCGTTTTGGCAATGTATTAAATTATATGAATATTATTCACCATTACATAGTTTGCCTAGCCCAACTACTGTACAGAATACCTGCAGGTCCACCGGCAATGAATAAAGTTAGATTTGGGTATGTGAAGTCAACTTGGATGGAGGTTGGAATTAAGAATTTACTTAAAAACACACTCAAAACAAATTGTAACCTGCATGAATAGATATTTTTTTATGCATTTTAAATTAATGCTTGACCGAAATCACACTTGATGGTAAGGAGAGATGCAGTCTAATGGCTCCTACACTACACTGCTCGCCTACGCAGCTTCGGATTTTTCAAAATTGGTGACAGAACCGACTTAGTCAACCCCGACCCCACGTGGTACTAGTCTGCCCTACCCCTAGAGTGAATGTAAACCCCGGAGGCGCAAAGGGAGAGCAGCCTCCGCCCGCTGTAACCAACTGCAGGCACCATGTGAGCCGAAGCGGCTGAGGATGGTCGCCGCAGGCGACCAAAAAGCCGAAGCTGCGTAGGCGAGCATGGAGTGCCTGCAGTTTGTTACGCAAGGGCGGAGGGGCTGCACTTCCGGCAGCGCCGGAGACGTTTGGAAGCCTTTTTGTGTATCCAAAACCCCTAAATTCTCCCTAAAAGTGCATATGTCACCGGAAGATAACAAGAACCGCAAATTTACAAACCTAGGTTTATAAACAATATACAACTAAATGAATATTACTCTAACTGAAACATTCGCTACTTCAAAGTTGGCCTTTTGAAAAGTGCCATTATAAAAGGCAGACCAAACGTACAGTTGGCAACTGTTAGGTTGGGAAGTAAAAAAAGTATGTGATAAGTTGGCAAATGATTATTCGGCGAAATAAAATTCTGCGAAACGTTAGTTGGCAAGTGATAATCGGCCAAAAAATTTTTGGCGAAAAGGCAGAGAACCGTCTTTTACACACATTACCAACTACGCATGGAGTATTGTATAGAATGCCTGGGCTAAGTATGAAATAAATAATATTCAAAACGTTACCTGAACGTTTTAGATATTTTATACATTGCCTAGGTATTGTATAGAATGCTGAATTATACAGATATCCGGTAACACATACACAAATATATTCCCAAGGAGTTTTTGCATAAAGAAATAGGGAGCATGCCAAATTTTGAGTATCATTACGTCAGATTTATAGCCCCGGCTGATGGGCAAATCACTCAACAGAATTCATTCTCTCATGGCGTTCTGTTGGCTTATATTTTCATGATATAATTCCAGATTCAATTCATATGATTTTTCAAGCCATTACTGGGTTTCGAGAGTACTACGCACACTTTTGTTTTTAACCGACTAACTTAAAGGAGAAGGTTCTCAATTCGACTGTATTTTTTCATATTTGTTACCTCAGAACTTTCGACTGGGTGAACCGATTGATGATTTTTAATCGAATGGTCCTTGTCATGTGGTCCCACTTAAATTTGAGCGAGATCTGACGAGTAGTTTTTGAGTTATCCCTAATCTTGAAGTCCGCCGCAGGCTTCATTGGGCAGGATCATTGGGCTTTTCATCCCCTTGGGGGTTGAATTTAGAAAAATCCTTCCTTAGTGGATGCCTACGTCATAAGAGGAATACGTGTGCGAAATTTTAAGTCTCTAGCCCTAAGGGTTTGGCCTCTGCGTTGATACATCAGTCAATCACTTCTGCCTTTTATTCGTATTTATACAGATGGGTGACAGTTACCACTTACCTCATCATCATGATCATAAAACACATGGCGCTAATTAAAGCACCATGACAAAAGTATCCAATTTCATTGATTACCTAGCTTATTATATAAGAATTTAATCAACTTATCCTACTAAAAGTAACTTGAAGAGACTATAGGTAATTAGACCTCGCGTCGGAGTAACTTTCCCTAATCAACGTTTTATAAAGAAAATGACGTATAAAAGCACTTTGTTTTATATTCGTGAGAATTTATTTAGGGTTCATCCACCCTATGTTTTTATAACAGGAAAAATATTATTATTATGAAATGTTTTTGTGTTTTATATTCTCTAAAGATAACCTTATTATCCTTTATTTTAATATCTGAAAATAATGTTCTAATTACGACAGAGATAGACAGTCTCTTAACAAACAATGGTCTCAATTAAAAAAGTTTAATGAACGTCTAAAAGCCTGCGGCCTATTGGTCAAGCAAGTCTACTAATCAAATATTAGCGCTTTCATTTCGAATATTTTCTTTGTTCTATTTATACCGAGAAATTTTGTGTTTCTTTTCGTAAAATAAAAGTTATGAAAATGTAGTCACTAGCGGTTATACGATTTTATTGGCTTCAACCCATTAATGGCCACTACTGGGCACGGGTCTCTCCTTGTGAGGAGGCCTAGAGTATACTCCACCACGCTGCTCCAGTGCGGATTGGTGGAGGGGTTGGTGGCCAACCCAAGTGTCGGAAGTTTTCAAACCGCCCGAGGGCCTCCGACATGGCTTAACGAGTGTTATCTAATGATAACAACCGGGACCGACGGCTTTACGTGCCCTCCGAAGCACGGAAGCGCTCAAGAAATTTTTGCCACTAGCGGGCTACCCATCCAACTACCGACCGCGCCCGCTGTTGCTTAACTTTGTCGATCACTTAGGATCGACGCAAGCCGCCGGGCTATGAGCGCTTCGATTTAATTACACATAGATTTTCAAAGTGAAATGAAATTAAACTGCCGAGGAGGTTTTTTAAAGCTGTGACATGTTTATTTCTTTTATTATTATTTATACACATTTAGCGACTTATTAATATCTGAGGACAAACAGACTGCCTATTGTGGATTACATACTCTGTAACCAAATTCCTGAAAAATCCTGACAGATTTGTTAACGCCCAGCCCACTTCGAGCTAAAAGCTAAAATAATACACGCAAGTACCCTGACAATGAAGAAAATCAGTATTATTTTCTTAAAACTCGTTTGAATCTCTATAGTAATTTCCTCGAAGAGTGAACTGCATAAATGTGCATAGTATCGAAGCGAAAACATCAGTCGGTAATCCATAACATACTGGTTAGATGCAGTCGTTGCGTCATTCAATAATTTGTTTACACCATATTACAGAGCTTTGTTAGGGTTACCAAAAATTGTTATTCAGTAAAGTTTCTATTTTTTTTTTTTACTTTTATGGTGAACGCACATTTTGCTGCGCCGGACGCATCGCATTTGTATGAAACCGAATGAGAGCCCGATGCGTATGACATATGCCGATGCATTATAATAATATGCTGCCCATGCCGACATGTGCGTTCACCATTAGCCTTCCAATTTAAATGCTTATTTTTACCGAGTGATCTACTTCACTAGTGGGTCGTTAATTGGTTGAAGATAATCTGTTGTTAACGGTAATGTTAACGGTAATGTTAACGGTAATGTTAACGTTAATGTTAACGGTGTGATAAGCGACGTAGGAAAAATAATGTAGATTGATTATCTCGTAATGGGTCTGACAAACGTTTTTTACTTTACATGCCAAATAATTCTACAAAAAATTACGAGAAAAACTGTGTTTTTACTTTTTTCATATATTAAAAAATGGCTGAGATATTTACGATCAAAGTGCGGATTTCTGGCCGAAGGTTTTTAAAAACGCGGGCGGGCGCTCACTAGCCGATGACGTCACACCCCCCGTCATTCGATAGTCGCGCTTTCTTTCGCACGCCGCCCGCCGCGCAGTGAAAATCAAAATAATATAAGGTTCTCCGTGGTAAAAATGGAAAAAAATACTATATTGTTCCTTGGTGCTTCAATTCAATAGTTAAAACACCTGATAAACTCTTTTTTTATGTGCCCGATGACCCTAAAATGAGGAAAAAGTGGATGGCAGCCGTAAAAAGAGTTGATTCAATAGGCCCTAAAACTAAAGCGCACTGCTGTGTAGACCATTTCGATGTACAAGTATTTGTTAATAATAAGTTTATCCTTCTTCTTCTCTACTTAAGCTTGCCACATTTGACCTACTTAACGTATGTACTTGTCTATTTTGATTGTTTAAATAGGTATCTTGCCTACTACCTAGTAAGTACCTATGTAAATAGCCCTGACGAAAAACTAACTTATTAGAAGATAAATAAAGTGCTCGCATACTGAATACTTAATAATTTTGATTATGAATTATTAGGTATGTTTTCACTGGACTACCTATATTTTAACTCAAAGTGCCCGTGCGCGGACACAGCGAGATTTGGCAATCGTTTTTGTTTATAACTATCCATTGTGATGTGTTTATTGAAAAAAAAAACTGTAAATGAACAAACAAAAGTGGACACTGGATAAAATTGATCAAAAATATCTGGTTTAGTATAAAAATATAATAATAGGTAGTTATTTGCCTACTTAGAAAACTGATATCTACGTAACCTACTAGGCCTTATCTATATGTGACATTTTAAGTTTATACTAATGAAACACAAAATAATCATTGACAACCTCTGGATGTTGATTGCGAGTACCTACCTAGTATTTTTTTATCGCGGCCCATAAAATAGGTAGGTACCTACTAAATGAAACACACACACTTGCAGTTACTGTTCAGTTAGGTTCCTATACAAATAACTACAATAATAAATAAATACAATAACAAATTCCTACCCTAAAGTAGGTAATGCTTACTTAGAACAATTTAATAATTATTTATTAATTTATATTATTTCTTTGAAATACATGCACACTATAGTAATAGGAAAAGGAAGACGATCGGAACAAAATGAAACGAGACGCGAATAATTTAGTCTTAGAATAAAGACAACGCACCGGCCTGAGCGCCTGAGCGGGGGTGTGACGTCATAATTATTATGAGCGCGCGTAATCTAGGAAATTCAAAAAAGGGCTTGAACTTCTCGCCCTTATAACTTCGGAAATACTGCATGTATTGAAGTGAAATAAAAACTAATGTAATGTACATGATCTACGCTCCAACTTTAGGAGTATTTCATAGCAATATTTTGACCCTTTTGTGTTCTCCATTCTTTTTACCCAATTAACACGTTCGGTGCGGTAGCGGGTTGATTATATCCGATGCTCAACTTTCCTCCGGTGCGGGGTAAAAATTACTGTGCCAACCGCTGGTGCGGGACAGATATATTTGGTCTCCCTATGGTTATGAATGAGATGGTTAGTGTTTTGGAATTGCCTCGTTAAATAGATAATGTAAATACAAAAAAAATGCATCGGGTTCTTACGACCCGATGCCGACTGGACGTAAAAAATTTACATCTAGTGCGTTTATCGGTTCTTAACGACCCGATGCCCGATGACCCTATAGCCGCACTAGATTACATACTAGTTGAGCTAGTGAGGTCTGTATGGTTAGATGAGTTTTTATGCAAATAAGAAGAATATTGTACAGTTATATTATACAGCTGTATTGTACAGTGTATGTAACACTGTCTGTGTATGTAACATGAAGCTATCCAGAAAAATGTTGTTTAAGTCATGTAACGGTGAAAAACCTAAGAAAAATTAAGTAAGCGAAGGTTCCCCAAAACAAATAATAATCGGTAAGTGGAATATATCAATGTATATACTAGCCCGTCAACTGGTCACACATTAAAAATCCTACAAACTGCATTATTTTATCGCTATCGATGTCTCTTTATCATGCTCAACACTAAAAATGTATCGACAATTTTACTAACTAGTGCGGAGAACGGGTCGTAAAGATCCGAAAGACAATCCCTTTATTTACAAAGAAACCATTCAGTGCATTTACCTACGATTTCAGCCTTTAATTGAGTGTTTATTGGTCAATATATTGCTACAAAAAAATACACTATAATCATTATACCTATAAAGATAAATCCTCTTAAACAGATGGAAGTCAAACGGATCTTTTCGACCCAGCAACGCACCAGGAATAATTCGTGCTTCGGATATAATAGACCCCATACCGCACCAACTGAAAGTCATCAAATTTGTCTAACGCAGTGAACGTGTTAAATGAAAAAATCAAACGATGAATTGGCTGCGTAGGAGCGACTTGTAGGTGTCTTCGAGTCGAGAGATATGTTTTCTGAATAAATCCACTTTTCCACCCAACAGTATATTTTTACCATCTGTAGATTGTAGTCAAAATCTTACAATAAATATTAAAAATAAATTAAAAAAACTTGGGTTCAATTCCGCCTCCGCTATACAAAAACCATTCCTAAATTCCAAAGATTTATTGTACGTACAATCTCCACAGATCTGACCAGAATTTGGCAATGTAACGGTTAGATTCAGCCAAGATGAGTTGGTTTGAGGACGAGCCAAGTCTAAAATGGTTTTAATGTCTGTATTGTATTTACATAACAATGCTCTATTAAATGGGAAATTTATCGATTCATAAAATCCATGCGGATGCTATCAGTAACTAACTACCTATTTAATAGGGGATTATTGGGTAGTTAATAGCAGTTGAAAAAATGAAAAGGTAACGCTCATACTCACACACTCACACACACACACACACACACACACACACACACACACACACACACACACACACACACACACACATACACACACACACACATACAAACACACGTGCGTCACTAATAAGGGTCTCCTCACACATGCGTAATAATGCGTATGTGTTGTCAAGAATGACACAACGATACAAAAACTCAGCAACGAATAAAACTGACAAATGTAAACTTATTTAAATTATTAATTTAAGACTCAAGAGAAAGAGAATTTAGTATTTATTCAGTGTTAGCAATAAATCGTGTCAAAACGGAATCCGCCCAACATCCCTCCGTCTTGTACTCGTATACCTTGATACTTCTATCAATACTCGTATTGAGGATAACATATTGTAACCACAGAATGTAATTGTTTATAAATATTTTAAATGAATTTTGACAAATCCTCTATTAGTATGCATTTTAAGGATTCTTGTAAAACTTGTCCCAAAGCAATTAAGTGACCTTATTAAAACTTTTTTATAGCTTGGGGCAACAGCAAAGACTACTATTTAAGGCTCTGTAGTCTGTAGCACACGGACGTAAAAAAAGACGGACGTAATCCCAAGAACAAATTCAGTGAAGCACCCATAGGAATACCAACTCTGTATTCGTACAAGTACACACACTCACACATTGACACCATACGGCTACGACATTGACACCATCGCGAATCAAAAATTACAAATTTACGCACACATGGTAAGCGAGCTGTCAGCTGTCAGCTTCACTTTCGATTAGACAAGGTTACGTCCGTTTCATTTTTTATGTCCGTGCTGTAGCAGAACAAACTTTGCTTTTTTTACCATTCATTTAATCCGTATGACAGGATATGCATATTATATTGAAAAACCACTGGATTTAACAGTCAATCCTTGCATAAATAATTATAGAAACAGACCTTTAGTAATAGACAGGTGAGGTGTTTTCGAATCGGCATATTTATATTTTGTCACTAAAATTTGTGATTAAACTTCTAATTACTTTTTTCTGGTTTATACAGAACAGAGTTCCGTAGAGTTTCTTCCGTCGGTGCATCTCTATAACCTAAGTTAACCTACTTTTATTATAAATACCTTCAATAAATTATATCGAGTTAAGTAAGTTTAATGTTGTACAGTTCTGTGGACATCTTGCTACTTTTTATTGTACTTACCGCTACGATTTGGAAAGATGGTTCATGGAAGAACAAGGTTGTTATTTCCAAACAAGCATACGTCGAAGTTTAAAACCCAGATCTGCAGAAGTTTCTTTGCCCACTTTTATTGCAAAGCGATAAAACTGGTATCTACTCGAAACCAACACTCAAGAGTTTTTGGAACGAAGCTCCTTAGCGGTTTGCGGTGGGAGTTGCATGAAATCGGTTTTATTGTGTATGGAAAATTGGAAATCGTTACGTAACGAAAAAGCGGTATTCTTCCCTTTTGATACTTTTAAAGAAGTAGGTAGGGGGGAGGGGGGGCGGGGTCGATGTAGTGTGACATTGTGTGTCAAGGGGTGGGAGGGGGCCTAAATTTCGTGACGTCACATTTCAAAATTGAAGAATTGGTATATATAGGTAAATATTAAAAAAACAATTAATTGAAATAAAACTTATTTTGGAAGTGCTGTTTTAATTTAATAATTTCTAGATGTAAAATTTCATAACACGTGACGTCACAGTAGGGGGGAGGTATCACAAATGTGACCAGCTGTGACAAGGCAGGGGAAAAGGGATTAAAAAGTCATGAAATTAGTGTAACGTAATTTATGGATAGCCTCTTAGTACTAAATAAAAATAGACCTCAAATCAAGGTGTAGAAGCCTATAATGTGAGCCTCTGCACTGCCTCCGCGCCGGGGCATTGTGCATACAACTTAACATTTACTTTGAAGGGATAAAGAAGCAGTTATTAGTTACTAAGCGGAAAAATAATTGCTTAAAAAGTACCTAATTAAATTCGATTAAAACCTTTCAAAACAAACTGCCAAAAGTATTGCAACATTTTCGTCCTAAAAGTTGTGGAATTTCAAAGAGACCGAGTCAGACAAAGTATTAACATGTACGGTGAGCGTAGCAAATTCTCGACATTTATATTAAAAATCTAACTCAAACAAATTACTCAATCCTACTTTGAAGACTATTTAAAATATATTATAGAACGCTCAACGCTGGAAATTCGGACTTATTTCATAATATTTTCAAACAGTAACTTTTTATTGACACAGTTATTTTTTTTGTTCTAACACTTCTAACACATTAAAAAAAAATAAAAAAATACATTGAAATAGGGGTACAAAAAAATTTTCTTTATGTAGGTAGGTATATGACTATTTAATATTAAATTTTAAAATTCAAAGCATACCACATACTAATATAGAGACTCTATGCAAAAATGTATGTTTAAATTTCTATTTTTTTTCTTTTTAATGTTGGCTATCGAAAGAAAATCACAGAAGAAAATCCTACGATGGTAAGCGGCGATGCAGTCAGGATGTTAAGTGTGTTAATCTAAGCAAATATTATAAAGAGGAAAGTTATGATTTTCTGTTCGTTTCGTTGAAAAGGATAAACGCAAATACCTACTACCCGATTTCAAACATTCCTTCACCAATAGATTGCCCTGTTGTTTCTGAATAATGGGCTATATTTTATTTTTTAAAAATAGGGATCTGTACGAAAACCGAAGCAAAGGGGTTACCAGTTTATTTTTAATACATTTATGACATTGGGGAAATAGTTCCGTATTCTCATTCAAGTGAGATATTTCGCTCGACATGGACACATTAAACTTTAACTTCAAACAGGATGCAATCTCGGCGAGTGCTCCTCTGCTCGATTTCGTTGTACCTATTTATTCTTTAAAGTACTCTGTACTCAGTTGAAAATGCGCAAAGTTGAAAGAAATAATTAGGTACTATACGTACACTATAATTTTTATTACTCTTAACAGAATTGTACACAAAAAGGTATGAACGATCAAAACTTGAAGTCTGAGAAAATATTATTGGCTTAAATATTGAATTAATCTTACCATTTAAACCAACAGAACTTCGCAATTCGCAATTTCAATAATCCATTAAAAATATTCATTCATATTCAAAACTTTTGATATACGCAAACCGGATTATAAATCCATTTCAGATAATATTATTATGGTGCGGATTTGTAGCAACGTCCACTTAAATTGTGGATGCGTTAATACTATACTGCCCCCGATAGTTAAAAAGACGTATCTAATATTTTTTCCAGATTTGAGTTATATACATTGCCGGAATCAGAAAAAAAAGGCGCATCTGCATGTATTTTTAATATTTTTCTAACTTCCTCCAGTGCGGTTTTAGCACAACAAAATAGGGCGCTTCTGTTCATTTTTTTACACCCGATTGAAGATGAAAAGACCAATTTATGTGAAACTTAATTAAAAAGTCGCATTTAAGTAGATAATGTCCTTATACTTTATAGTTTTTTTTAGTTCAGTAATATAAAAGGCGCATATTTGTCCCTATTTCTAAGTGGAAGTTAATAAGACGCAAATGAGCATTTGCGTCTAACGCGCTTTTAAAAATCAGGTTTCACATTAAGAAATAAAGGTCACATCTGACCACTTGCGCCCTATTTTCTTCGTAAAATTATTTTAGCATAGGCGCATTTGCCTTATGCAACAAATAGTGTTTTATTTACAAATAATAATAATTTATTAAAGCTATATCCTAATGGCTATGGCTTATAAGATAACCACGAACCTGCTGTACTATTTCAGATATACTACCTTAGATAAAAGGATTATTAAATAATTTTAAAAACATTTTGTCTAAGCCAAGGGTTATCTACATACTTTCTAATTCTTAAGAAAAAAGGCGGATATACCTATATGCGCCCATATCTGTTAAAACCATATACTAGATAGATAAACTAAATACTTAGAAGAAAAGTACAGCCAAAAGCGTTTGAAATATAAAGGACGCATCTAGCCATTTACGTCTATTCAATTAAGTATGTAATATTTTTATTCATTTTTTATGCTAAGATGAATCGGTTGTTTCATTATTTTTATTATAATAATTTAATAAATTCATATTATTACTAAACCAAGTTAAAGCCTATTATTAGTGGGCATTATTTTCAGCTTCCAGTATGTAAATATTTTATTTCACTCGAAGACATCAAACGATTTCCCGTTTCATTCGTTAAAACATTTATTTCTCCGTTTTTATTAGGGTTCCGTAGCCGAATGGCAAAAAACGGAACCCTTATAGATTCGTCATGTCTGTCTGTCTGTCTGTCTGTCTGTCTGTCTGTCTGTCTGTCCGTCCGTATGTCACAGCCACTTTTCTCCGAAACTATAAGAGCTATACTGTTGAAACTTGGTGAGTAGATGTATTCTGTGAACCGCATTAAGATTTTCATACAAAAATAGAAAAAAAACAATAAATTTTGGGGGTTCCCCATACTTAGAACTGAAACTCAAAAATGTTTTTTTCATCAAACCCATACGTGTGGGGTATCTATGGATAGGTCTTCAAAAATGATATTGAGGTTTCTAATATCTTTTTTTTCTAAACTGAATAGTTTGCGCGAGAGACACTTCCAAAGTGGTAAAATGTGTGTCCCCCCCCCTGTAACTTCTAAAATAAGAGAATGATAAAACTAAAAAAAATATATGATGTACATTACCATGAAAACTTCCAACGAAAATTGGTTTGAATAAGATTTGATTAGAAGTTTTTTTTTAATACGTCATAAATCGTAAACCGCAAAAAACATCGATCAAAGTTACAACGAACTACAAGAACTTTTATATTATGTTACTTGCTGCTACGGAACCCTTCATGGGCGAGTCCGACTCGCACTTGGCCGCTTTTTACTTTTTGTTAGATACGTCTTTTTAATTATCGGGGGCAGTATAATTGCATTTTAGTGCTAAATTAATACGAGAAGCTTAGGAGAAAGCCCATAAGTGAGACTTGTGTCGTTTTTCGACTGAGTTTAACAATACAGTGGAAGATAGTTGACGACTCGCGTAGCATAATGCTAACCCTGCCGGACAGCCATGCCAAGGTTCGGTTTAGGCGCAAAAATATCGTGTGTTCGATTGCCAGAAACGCAGAAAGACTGATGCGTAAGAATTTCTGTTCCGTTCTGTTTTCGGCCTGGGCGTGTTTTGTTTGTGTGAGTTTTAGAAGAGGTTTATTCACGATACAGGGAATCCTAGTGTGGAGCTATGTATAGCGTTTATTTATTACTTAGGTTTACAGTTATATTGATTAAGTTTTGCGATTAGAACCATTACTCTCTATATGAAACAAAAATGCAATCAGCGTCATTACATCCGAGAGAATGTACACGCAATACTCACTGCCTATAACCTAAATAGTTCAGCTAACAGCCGAGGGCGTACAATCGAAGTATGCATTGGACACTGGACATTGGACCGCAGTCATGTGCGCATGTTCCTAATGCCTTTCAAATGAACAAGACCGTAATGTCTGCAGTCTGCGCGATGCAACGATATAATCTGCAGAAACACTGCATAAACTCCATCATTAATAATATTGAACGATAGGGTAAGTACGGTGTGATGAAAGAAATTAAATGAGAGCGGTTTATAGTGCCTGTACACTATCGATGAAGTCAGGCAAAAATTAAAAGTAAATAAAAACATGACAGTTATATATTCCTCCCTCTCTTCGATGAAATCATCCTAAAATTAGGTCTATATCCACTGGTGGCATTATACTTTTCCTTTCCGCTTATAATAGAGTTGCCAAGCGTCCTATTTTCCCAGGACATGTCCTAGTTTTTGTTATGTCCTGGGACGTCCTGAATAGTTTTTAAGCAGCGTCGTGGGTTTTAAAATTTCAAATAATGGGTTTTTAAATTATTAATTCGCGCGCTTCATTTAAAATTCTTACGTTACGGGCGGCCTCACGGCTCGCAACTTGCAACTCTATTACTGCGTCCTGTTTTCAAACTGCATTGTCCTGGTTTATCCAACTTCAAATCCTGGTTTTTTAAACTTGAGGTTGGCGTAAAAGAAAAGAAAAATAAAGAACTGACATTGAAACCTATGTCACCAGCTGGAATACGACGTGTCGTTTGGCGGCTGACTTTCGTAAAAGGGATCACAAGCCAGACGTGCTCCACGGAAAAATAATTATACGAGTAATAATACCTATTAATGTCTGATAATTACTTAAGAAACATAAGTCTTTCTTTGTCGACTGGACAAAAAAATTTTTACTCTTTTCTTGAAGAATCCTATATCATAGGCGGGCGGGAAAACACAGTAATTTACGAGAAGAAAAAGGTACTTTATTTTTCTTCTTATATTTGCCGTACACCATATATCATTCACCTCGACTACAGAACCGTTCTGAACATGGTCCGACACGCTTAGCTGTTTCATTTTCTGTATTTATGTTGGCAAGATTGTGGCTCTTACTTAACCTTTAGTAGCACTAGATAGTGAATTACGACTTAAATAACCATTTATATTCTCGCTTTAGAAAAGGTTCTGTCGAGCAATTGTCTGGACAAGGACATAAATTTAATCCAAACAACTTTTTAAGTAAATGTTTGAAAACATGTAATTTTTTTTTGCTTTTACACGCCGAGACAAATAAAAATAATACAATAAATACTTACTAGTACAATTGTGCAGTCTTATACATAAGAAACTATACATTAAATAAATAATAAACGCTTACACTCACACCCCTGCAGTAGGTTATTACCTGTGTCACGGGTAGCATGGACGACACATATTAACACATCACAATCACATCCATGACCCGAGTACAGATATAATATTTATTTGTTACATAAATATCTGCCCCGGCAGGGAATCGAACCCGGAACCCGTCGCTTCGCAGACAGGATCGTTATCAACTAAGCTACAGGGTGTAAAAAATAAACGCTCACATACGAATACCACTTATCTAGGATTCCCTGTGACTCATGTGTTACAGGGACACACAAAGATATAAGATAATGTCAACCACAAGCTGAGAATAGACATGATTATAGGACCACATGCCGTATGGAATATAATTATTTCAAAATTAATTCTATGTATAAGATCAAATCTTTTAACTTTACTTAATATAATCTGAAACATAAAATACCTCTTTAATTATGTGCTGATCTGTTGATGTACTTAATTACTGAACTTGCTTGCTTATACCTACATAATTATTGTAATCTAAAATTAAAAAAGCTAATTGAAAAGCGCCTCACAACGGGTGGGTCTTAAGATGAACATGGACAAGACGAAAATTATGTCAAATGTCCATGTCACACCCGTACCGGTTGTTGTTGATGGCGCTGCTCTCGAAGTTGTAGACGAGTACATTTACCTGGGACAAGTGATCCAAATGGGTAAGTCCAACTTCGAGAAAGAAGTCACTCGTAGAATCCAACTCGGATGGGCTGCGTTGGGGAAACTACGTCATACCTTGTCGTCCAAAAAGTTACCTCAGTGCCTGAAGTCGAAGGCAAGCAGGATATAATAAGCAGGCAAGCTATTCCAGTCCTTCGCGGCACGCACTATGAAAGATGAGGCGAATCGCCTGGTTCGCAGCGGTGGGATATTCACGACGTATGGATGAATGCTTGCCGTACGACGGGTTGTTCGATGGAGGAACGGGGATGGAAGAATTTGTTCGTGCAATTCCTGAGCACACTCTCCAAAATGCATCCTGTAGAATGCCGAGAGGCTGGCTATTCTGCGCCTGTGTGCGAGGCTTTGTAAGTTGGATACCACCAAATCTGGGTCATCAATGAGCCTCATTGCACGCCTCTCCATCGAATCCAAGGCTGAAAGGTGACATTTTGCGGCACCGGCCCAAATGTGACAGCAGTACTCCATACAAGGGCGAACCTGGGCTTTATACAGTGTTAAAATCTGCCTCGGTGTGAAGTACTGCCGCACTCTTGCAAGGACCCCGAGTTTTCTTGCAGCCGCTTTAGCCTTGGATTCGATGAACCGCCCATAGTTGAGGTTCGAGGAAACTTCGACTCCCAATAACTGTAGGCGGTCGGTGCATTCCAGGGATACATTTCGGAAAGTGGGAGCCATGGTGAACGGGCTCCGTTTTGCGGTGAACAGACACGTCTGCGTTATAATGGCGTTGAATGTCACTAGATTGGCATCGCCCCAATCGGACACTGCCCGGAGTGCGAGATTCACACGATCCAACATAGCCTCTCTTTCAGACTGTATTTCTTCCCAACTGGCTCGAGCACTGGGCAGGTATCTCTCCACTACTGTGCTGTCATCTGCGTACCCATAAATAAAAGATTATACTTAATGTAAATCGCTTGTCTGGATGAGATCGCTAATTAGTCATAAAAACCCTGCTATACTTTTTATGTATATTATTACTTGTAATTCATGCTTCTAAAAAATGTTGGTATACAATAAAGACGATTTGTATTGTATTATATTACATATCTATAAATTATATCGCAAAGACTAGCCGCCTGGCCAACGAAATTCCTCTCGGGAATATCTCAGGAAGCATTCTACTTTTATCAGATTTGTTACTCTGTGCACACCTAACGTCTTTATTCGTTGGTTTTGTAGAGAATTTCACGATTTTAGACTTTATTCGGTTGCATGTCAGTAAGTGCTAAAGTTTTTGCTAAAGGTGTAAAAAATTTGTTACAGGTCTCAAGTGTTCTAATTTAGAATATATTCAAAATTATAAAACGTACTTTATTATAGTTAATGTAAATAGAACAGTGTTTATCGCACAAATAATCATAAAAATATTTGCGTAACACTTTTTTGGAATATAATATAGTGTTTACAAATACAAGCATACGTTTATGTAATTAGGGTTCAAAATCACTTTGATCTTCTTTCTTGTACTCACTTCTTCAGTACAGAGGCCATGACAAATTACGCGAATGCAAAAGCAACGAAACGTCAGGAAAAACATAAACCAATAAATCTAATATATAAAATTCTCGTGTCACGGTGTTAGAAGTTGAACTCCTCCGAAACGGCTCGACCGATTTTCGTGAATCTTTGCGTGCATATCGGCTAGGGTGGAGAATCGGACAACATTTATTTTTTATCCCCCTAAATGTTAAGGGTGGTCCACCCCTAAATTTTTGGCAGAACAACGCTTGCCCGGTCAGCTAGTCTAATATATAAAAATCTCGTGTCACGCTTTTTTGAAGTTGAACTCCTCCGAAACGGCTCGACCGATTTTCGTGAATCTTTGCGTGCATATCGGCTAGGGTGGAGAATCGAACATCTATTTTTCATCCCCCTATCCCTAAAAATGTTTGGCAGAACAACGTTTGCCTGGTCAGTTAGTCATTTATAATTATTTATAAACATAAGGCGTCGATATTCTAAAACGAAGGTACTATTTCATAAATAAAAATAACGGATGATGTCAGCCAGACACTTTTTTTGCCTCGTTAGAACTTTCGTGTAAAACTTTGAATTTTCAGTTGCAATTTAAAATACAATGAAAAGACAAATGCCTACAAACAAACAGAAAATAAATAAAGGAGCTGTGGTGCATGAAATGAAGACAAAGGATCATCAAACAGTTGAAATATTTCTTTAAGAAATTATTGTAGGATAGAATACAATAGAAATAGTAGATATCGCTTTTCAACGAGGTTAGGATAGGGGTGTAGTATCTGCAGAAACTTTCTGATTTATTTGATAGGTAGGTGCCGACCAATTCTCTGGGAAGCAATTCGTAAAACCGTGAAGATGAAATCCTACTAATATTATAAATGTGAAACTTTTGTTAAATTACTGAAAGGATTTTAAATAAATAAATAACGCCACACACTCATAGCCCCACACTAGGATTCCCTGTGTTATGGGTGCCATGGAAAACACACACAGACAAGGACATTCACACCCAGATCGAGAACAGAAATTCAAACTCATCATTCAAATTTTCGCCTCGCTGGGAATCGAACCCAGGACCCTTGGTGCGGCGATCCGGCATGGTAGATGGTAACCATTGCGCCACACGGGTCGTCAAAAGTGTATGTGATTTTCATCAAAGGCACATAGGTAGACTGTGGTCTGGCATAAGTTATACGACTTATACGGTACTTATTATCCGGAAAACGCGAGCGAAGCCGTAGTAAGTGTGCTAGACCAGTATTCTAACTGTTCTATACACACATCATCAAACCACCTCCACATTCTGTGTATAGTACTAGATAATATGATAAAAATTCTGCCTCCAACCCGTTTAGGTTCCCATACCAGTGTGTCATCAAAATAATAGTTAAGCTGGATAAACATTCCACATCAGCTTCTCCAGACCTTTAACAAGAATAGAACAATGTATTTGTTAAACTCATTTTTCCAAATAAATCATTTTCTACCAGTATATTCGGCACAGACAAATTACAAAACATGAAACAGATGCAATAATAAATTCAAAACAAAATTGATCAAAACAAAAGGGTTACATTAAAATAAACAAACGAATAAAGAATCTATCGCCGGAAATTATTTAAATCCAAAACAAAAAAGGCGAGGAACGAAATTCCAACCGATTCCAATCGGAAAACGGTACTTATTATTATTAAAGAACTGACAGTATTTATGAATTTCAATCAGCTGAAACTCAATCAACAGTAGACATTTAGACAGTTCTCTTAATACAGGATAAGTTTTTATAATCATATTACGTAAGCCTTCTATATAAACCGTTGTTACACTATTGACGATGAACTATGGCGAGGTTTTAAAGTTATGTTACGAATATAACATGAATTATTAAGTTAGAAGCCGAGCATCATGAAGGTAGGTTGACTTTACCATGGTTAGTCAAATAGTCACTGCTCTATTTTGGGGTGAAACACGTGTTGGTGCTGGTATGTTTGTTGGTATATATTTTTTAACCGACTTCAAATTATTATCAATTCACCCAGTCGAAAGTGCTGTAACAAACATAGAAAAAAGTTAGGTATTCAATTCGACTGTTTTTTTCCAATGGTAACACCACCCAGCGACCTACAATGCTTAAAGATACCATGAACAGGAATTTGAACATTTTAATTTTTGTCTTAACCTCAACAACTAGTTTAGTAGGATGTGACATGTGGCTAGACAAATTATTTTTATAGTAAACATAAATTATAGTTAAAAAAACGAAAAACTCACTTTATCGTTACCACCTTCCGGCCTCATCATAACACCCTGGATAACATCTAAGACCAAAGTACTTCTCAAGAAAAATCAATTCGGAAATTACCCGTAAGTAAATCCATACTATTCGTAAAGGATCTATAGATTGATATCAATTTTCGTATAGTTAAAAATATTAATATAATATGTGTATAAATATTGATATAACTTTATATTTATAGTTGGAAGGTTAAAGAGCGTCATAGGTTTTACAGTTTGTTCCTCTTACACCCCAACTCAAGAGTCACTAACGGTTAATTTAATCGCTCCTTAGTAATGAATCACCATACAAATTCTGTACTAAGGTGCGATTTAAGTAACCCATTAGTGACTCTGAGTTAGGCCACTGGTATCTTTTAAATTTTGGAACTGTTACTTATTCTTATTCTTATTCTTCTTATTCTTGCACCAGGTTACTTGCCTTTGAACACGCGGGTGAAACCGCGGGTAATAGCTAGTAATTATATACGTGGAAGTAAAAATAGGTGTTCAGAATTTTTGATTATTAAGTTTGAACGCATGTCACGCTATACATACCTACTTGATAGAATATGATGTGGTTTTCCCAATCGTTTTTCCGTAGGTCTAACTTAAAAATATAATATGCATGAATTTTAACAATCCATGACTGCGAAGACACGGGAAAAAGCTAGCGTATTTATCATGTTAAAGTGAATTACATGCGGTGAATACTGTCTACCTCATAAAACATTAATCTACCAAGCTATTATATCTTATATTTTATATAAAAGCGGCCAAGTGCGAGTCGGACTCGCCCATGAAGGGTTCCGTAGCAGCAAGTAACATAATATAAAAGTTCTTGTAGTTCGTTGGAAGTTTGCGTGGTAATGTACATCATATATTTTTTTTAGTTTTATCATTCTCTTATTTTAGAAGTTACAGGGGGGGGGACACACATTTTACCACTTTGGAAGTGTCTCTCGCGCAAACTATTCAGTTTAGAAAAAAATGATATTAGAAACCTCAATATCATTTTTGAAGACCTATCCATAGATACCCCCACACGTATGGGTTTGATGAAAAAAACATTTTTGAGATTCAGTTCTAAGTATGGGGAACCCCCAAAATTTATTTTTTTCTTTCTATTTTTGTATGAAAATCTTAATGCGGTTCACAGAATACATCTACTTACCAAGTTTCAACAGTATAGCTCTTATAGTTTCGGAAAAAAGTGGCTGTGACATACGGACGGACAGACAGATAGACAGACAGACAGACAGACAGACAGACAGACAGACAGACAGACAGACAGACAGACAGACAGACAGACAGACAGACAGACAGACAGACAGACAGACAGACAGACATGACGAATCTATAAGGGTTCCGTTTTTTGCCATTTGGCTACGGAACCCTAAAAAAGAGCGATCCAAAAATATCAATTACCTAAAAATAATTTTTCATAATCTTCACTGTTATAAGACCACTCTAAAAAAATGTTATGTCTACTTACGTTTTTGACGTGGTACGAAAAATGATGTAATTGAGTCGACTCGAATTGAAATTAAGGATGTATTAGGGCAAATTGTAAAAGAAAAATTAAGTAAGGGAAGATACAGACACCACATTTTTGCGAAAATACATTTTTATACTCTTAAACTATTTCAGTAATACTTTTATACTTTAAATATCTCATTTACTAATTAGATTTTAAACAAATAATAGTTAAAAAAAACTAAAAAGCACGCTTTTATAGAAAATCCAATTAAAAAATAGAAAATAAATTTATATTTTTTAAATATCATTGGCACGTGGATAAAATTTTACTTGTATTATTTATTTACACACATACAGATATCTACTGGGACATGTAAAACTAAATTATACCGTTTTCTATACTAATATATAAAGAGGAAAGATTTGATTTTTTGTTTGCATTGAATAGGCTCCGAAACTACTGAACCGATTTGAAAAATTCTTTCACTGTTAGGAAGCTACACTATCCCCGAGTTACATAGGCTATATTATATTTTCACAAAATTTGGGATCCTTAATAAAACTCCAATAAGTTGTAAAAAAATAAGAAAACCGAAGCAAAGCGTGGGGCGGTTACTCGTATATTATATGAAGTGCTCATAGCCTGGCGGCTTACGTCGATCCTAAGCGATCGACAAAGTTAAGCAACAGCGGGCGCGGTCGGTAGTTGGATGGGTGACCGCTAGTGGCAAAAATTTCTTGAGCGCGTCCGTGCTTCGGAGGGCACGTAAAGCCGTCGGTCCCGGTTGTTATCGTAAGATAACAGTCGTTAAGACATGTCGGAGGCCCTCGGGCGGCAAGAAAACTTCGACACTCGGGTTGGCCACTAACCCCTCCAGCAATCCGCACTGGAGCAGCGTGGTGGAGCATGCTCTAGGCCTCCTCAAGAGGAGAGACCCGTGCCCAGTAGTGGGCCATTAATGGGTTTAAGCCAGCCAATATTATGTGGAAAACCCGGGCGAAGACGAAGTTCTGAATGAGTGTTGTACGGGCATCCATCTTACGTAATTGTGCCAACCTGTTTGAATTCAATTAAATTAAAGGCCGGTTAAGATCTATTGCCTTTGATTTAAAACTGTATTTAAAACGGCAGAAATGAAACAGACATTACAGTTTACGACTGCAGTAAACTGTGATTGTAGAAGTCAGTCGAGAAACAAAACAGATAGCGTAAGACCTGCTTTTTTGTACGAAAAATAAAAGTATTTTGAATACATGCTTTGGTAGTTGTAAAAACATTTATGGAACTTCTGACGTTATGAAACCATTTGTTATAATGTTTTTTTTTATAAGTATTTATAAGCCTCCTTACAATTTAAACCGAAATTTAAATAAACTAGGAGATAATGTCATTGTTTTTATTTGCAACCTGAATTAAATCACATAATATGTAACTAAACACATTTTGTATACCTATAGTTATTGCCATTCAGAAATAATGAAGCTCGGTGATAGATTTTTTTAAGTAGTCAGAAGTAATGATAAACTATCATTATGTCTTTGTAGGTAATATTAGTTTAGAAAAGAAAACTATCGGGGGTGTTTCAAACTTTAAATTTTTTAATGCAGCAATGTTAATGATATTTACAAAATCATATTATTATATATTAGCACAATGCCGGGAGGATGTTCTCTAATCAAGAATCAATCCGCACCTGATTTTTTTACTTTACTATTTCGCTGCAATATCTTTAAAATTGATCAACAATAATAATTTCAGTAGATACCAATTGTCAAAATTTTACAATCAGTCAATCCTCAGTTTATATAGAAGATCATTGCAGTCAATATCAAGTGTGACCAGTTTGACCAGTGTGACCAGTGTGACGAACGATCTGACCATTATTATTAATCTGGACCATTATGGAATAATACCCTGAGGGTTCTACAGATAGGCCCAACAGAGAGGAACTCATGAATCAAGCTCTCGTTTTTGTCTTAAATTTATAGCTTACGAGTAACCGCCCTCGCTTTGCTTCGATTTTCTTATTTTTTACACCTTGGATTACAATATTGGAGTTTCAGTAAGAATTTCTAATTTTTTGAAAATATAATATAGCCTACGTCACCCGGGGATAGTGTAGCTTCCCAGGAGTGAAAGAATTTTTCAAATCGGTTCAGTAGTTTCGGAGCCTATTCAATGCAAACAAACAATCAAATCTTTCCTATTTATAATATTAGTATAGATAGACTTAAAGGTCTATTCACCATAACAAGGCTTAAGGGTTGTTTTTGTTTACTGAACCCTTTATAAAAATGCTTAATTACTTTCTGTGTTGACGAATAAATAGAAATGAAGTCGGGCCGTTGATTTACGACGGAAGTTTCAAGCAATTCGTGTTGAGATGGTGTACTTTAAAAATTTACGTGGTTGCGCGTTATATTATTGTTAAAACGTGTAAGTGACAATATTTTTAATACTCAATACTTTTATTGCAGAAATATTATGTAGTAACATGGTACATAACACAGTCACATATCACATCCTACAAAATAATAACCCAAAAAGGGTGTTGCAATTTTCTGTGTGGTGGACAATGTGGTGGACTAATTTATTTTATTTCCAAATATTTTCTATTCCAATTTAAACTAAATCGAGTAAATTAAATTAAATTATTTTATATTAAATTATATTTAAAATCATTAAACCATACTAAATTTTTTGTTTGATTATCGTATTTTCGTCATCGTTATAAAAAAGGTTTTATATTAAATTGATATAAAATAAGTATGTTGTTAGGTTGTATCAATAATATTTAGTGAGGGCACGTTCACTTTTTAAAAGAAGACGATCTCAAAATGTGTTCATCTATAACATTATAAGACTGTAACTAATTGATGTCTGTTCATACAAGATGTTCGAGAAAAACTATTGTTAGGTACTTATGCTTATATTACTTAGGTACTGCGTTAGGAATAGATTGTAAAACAATCTTAACAACTTTTGTTTGTTTGTCTGAATGGTAGTCCAAACGGCTTTACCGATTCTGAAGTGGTTTTCTCCTGATGTATTGTAGAAGTAAGTTTTGGGCAACATTGAGTGTTCGTTTTATTTCAGTCACATCATAAACAAAACATAAAAATCCCTTCAAAGCATTTTATCGAGTGCGGGCTACTAACCTGAGATAAATAAAAACGTTTTTTAATTTTATTATCAGAGGTACTAATATAGATTTAACTAGGTTTTCCGAACCGAAGCGAATTAGGTAAGGTACTGGTTTCTAAATACATATACATATGTATAAAGATTCTGTTTTTCGAAGCGAAGTGGGAGCGGGTCACTAGCTGAAAATTTATTGTCTCCAGCAACAATGTCGTCCAAGAAGAAAGAATATTTTAATATTTTCTTACTTCTTACTCAATGTTATTTTAAATTTAATCTTAGTTAATGTTATTATTTTTCAAGTTTACTCTAGTGTCGCTATTTCTTTGTTGTAGGCGTCGTGTAGGTTTAATAACACGGCAAAAAGTATGCAATGTCACTTTATACAAATTACTCGAAATTATATACATACATCTACTCCTTCTAATACCTACTAAACACTCACACACATACCCCCGTAGTAGGTTATTACTTGTGGCGCGGGTGGCATGGACGACACATAATAACACATCACAATCACGCCCTGCACCCGAGTACAAGTATTTATCTGTCACATAAATATCTGCCCCGGCCGGGAATCGAACCCGGGACCCCTCGCTTCGCAGGCAGGGTCGCTACCAACTAGGCTACAGGGTCGTCATACTCCAGATATCTTAGAAAAATATCTTAACAATAACAATTACCTACTTAATAATAAAGCATTGTGTCTACTAATATCAATTGACTGAATGACCCTTCATCGAATCACAGTCTAAATCTCATCCAGTAAAAGTTACAGATAAAAATTCCATTGCTCTACTGTTCTCACGAAGTATCCATTTTCGTTATGGAAATATAATGGCCCTCGGTCTGAAATCTGAATACTCATTTAATAAATAATTTTACCAAGGGAACACCATCTGGTGCGACTATTAAATTACCATAAAAACATCGAAACATGTTAATATTATGCATTAAGTTATTTTTATTCCACTACACAACCATGTCGAACCCTTGTCCAGTTTAGATGAATAAATAAAATTAAGTGTATGTGTATTAAGGTAGTTCTTTTTATTACATCTCATTTATTACATCTTATTTAAGGAAATAAACAAACCAAATTTCATGAATTAATTATCACTTATTATTATCACCGCAGCCCAATTCATTAGTTTTCCCTGGTAAGACGTCACAGAGTTGAGAGTTGAAATAAGTTTCCTTAAAAAAATTAAGAACTATTTGAGAAACTTTACAAAACGTATGAAGCGTTATTAACAACAACTCAAATATTACCTAATTCCAGCAGTGTAATCTGATTATCTGCTACCTAATAAATAATTATATTGAACAAGAAATAAACGACAGGAAATTTCCGAAAGAATGCAAGCTATTCGATCATCGTAGCTATTTTCACTTGAAACTCATGACAGGCAAAATGAAAATGTAAACTTGAAGCACCAAAGAAATTACAAGCGCTCAACACTAAATGGTCTTTGGTCAAACTTTTCTTTTGCAGTAATCGCCACTTTTTGCACTCTGTCGGGAAACTCGAAAGATAAAGAACGTAATGAGAATAAATTCCGTTTGGTTTCATAGAAAAACCATTTTGCAATTTATTCCGTCCTCGTTTCCGTATTATTTGAAAGATAACACGCAATTTGAAAGAATAAATTTGTTTTCGGGATTATGTGTTAAGTAAGATAAAATTAGTCTTGTCTTACTTTAATCGCTCCTTAGTAAAGAATCGCATTACAAATTCTACTAAGGAGCGATTTAAGTAGCTGTTAAGTGACTCTGACTGCGTCACTTGGAGTCAATGGTTCAAATAGCGATCATTATTACACTTCTCGCTAGTTAGTTCTTTTTCGGTTAGTACTTTGGATGAGTTTCTTATAATACTTTTGTTACAGCTTTGCTTGGAGCCACATCTCTAATTGTGTTTGAGGAATCTGAAAAAAATATTTGTTATTTGTAAAACAAAGTTCTTTAACTTCTAGAAGCAGTCAACATGCACCATGTGGTAACAATCGAAAACATTTGTCATTTGTTTTGTTATTACTCGCTTTCTCCTGTGTTTTTCATTATTATTATTTTATTTAATCATGTTGATAACAATGTGCTGAAAAATTTCCTTCGCCTTTCCTTTCACAGTGATAAAGCGGCTTTCTAAAACGGTAATAGAAGTTTTGTTGACTTTTCTACAGATATATGATGAAACGAATTTGAGTTTGTATCGTAGGTATATCCGTTAGTGACACGCCCGAACTTCTCATGGTTCATAATAATTCTCTTTTCAACCTTGTTATTATATATTATATATAACTATTTGTTACAGTAAAACATATGCCATCAAAAACAAAACTTGTAAAAAAACCAAGTCTCGCAACTCAGTTCTTCTACCGTAAAAAGTTGTGAGATCCATGTAATACCAAGTCGGTTAATTTATTCAGTTCCTACTTAAGTCTTAAGTTATCCTTCTGTCTTAAGTTATTACGTAATTAGCTAACCTAAAATGTAACAACATCTTATAGTGACCATATTATCAATATTAAAAATCTTTTATGTTTTATGTGAGGCTCCCACACGAACAGCTAGTAACAGCTATTCTATAAATATTAGTCGAATTTCGACCACAGGCAGAATATTCGTTCTATTTATCGAACAAGTGGAATCCATCTCCATACTTTTCCCAACCTTCTTTGCTTTGGGTTGCCAAAAAAGATTTAATTGAAACCCATAGAAGCGACACATCGAATTTACGAGAACGTTAACAATATCCTATTTACGCACAACGTAGTGAATAAACTTACTATCTTTTTTTTCACTTCACCGACTTCACCGATCGTGTAACCAAGCTTTATATCTTATATTATGACGATACTCTACTTTAGGGTCTCATAAAGTAACAAGCAAAACTGATAAAATATGGCGCGTTATTGAATGAATATACCAAACTATCTCCATTTATGGTTTATAGGATTATGGCTCTCCGAAAATTGTTACTGAAATGCCTTATAAAAAGTTCATGGTTGATTTTTAGAAAGAGGGTAGTTTTCCAGGTAGTATACCCACTGTTATGTATAAGATACAATCTCAATAGTATTAAAATAAGACACGAACTCAAAACATACTTCATCAGTATATTCATCCGCAAATATAACGCAGAGATTCTAAAAATAAATGCTTGGTATTTTCTATTTTTGCACCAAAGGTTTTCCACAAGACAAATTTTCATAATCGTTCAGGATTTAAATTTTGGTTTCCCCTAATAACGGTTAAAAAAATGTTAATAAAGAATTCTCTCTAAAATATCTATACGTTTCGAGTAACGGTACTACATAAGATCAAAAGAGAAAATTAATTCGTACCTAATGTGAGAGAGAAGACATCTCAGACGATATTATGAGAAATTTAAATCCAAATAAGGTGAAAACGGTTTAACATAATGTAATCCTAAATGTGTTTTTGCCGTGCGTATTATCTCTGAAGCAAACCCTGCCCCGCTAAGTTCATTTCACATGTTTAAAATTAAATATTCCGAGCACGGTTCTCTCTCAACCCCAATCAACGACCATGCAGCGGTAATTCTAGTGAAATTAGTATCCCACGAATGAAAATCTTTGTTTCTAAGTGAGAACAATATAATGCCTGATTGGTACAAGCATTATATTTACGTATAGTTCAAATCAAATACTCTTTACTGTGGACAATAGGTTATACAGTTGTTACAAAAATAAGCTAATTTCACCTTAAAGGCAGTCTTCCTTCTCGCTTCTTACTTGGCCGTTGGTCCTTGTTGTCCTTGTTGAAGGTATCCTTTGGTCCATGACCGAGGATGGCCACTTACCATCGAGCATCAGGTGGCTAGTCTGCTTGTACATAAAAAAAACATAATAGTGTACTTAAGTATGTACGCGCGTGAGAACTTATACTTCTTTGGCATCATTAAATAAATATTTAACATTAATAATTTAATAATAGTATTAATTATATTAAATAATAATATTTTAATTTGTATCAATAAATAATACATGACTAATAGAGGTTATATTTCTATTTTGTAGGTAGCTTTTTGCGGGGCAACTTCACAGTGATCACGGTCACAAATCTTCATATTCCACTGTCATCCTTTTTTTTAACGCGCCTAAAGAAGTATAACTTCAAAAACCTTTGAGAAAGAAGAAAACGTGAAGAATTCTGCGTCTTTAATGATTCTTTAGAAAATTCTCTTATAAGTACGAGTATTATTAGAGCCCTTATATTTCTGAAATCACTCGCTAAGCATGAATGGTTCATAGTGAAGTCTACCCCTCACATTGTGAGAAGAAAGGAATCCAGCACTTGAAATTTGTTACCTACAACTCGGTTTTTCTGGTGTTTTCTCAGAAAACGCAAACAATTTGAAGATTCGCCGAGAATGATTTCATTTATGTAATTAAATTGTTACAACAAAATTTTATACCCAATAAAAATACGATAAAGACATTTAGTAACCTAGTTTCCGTTTGCAGTAATTTCTACTGAATGCCGTTGAAAATGTAAGTATATCTGAAACCGCAATGTAAATATTCGTTTCCGTTACAGCAAGGCTATTTTGTTTTGTAACTCAACAGCGGAATCCGCGATGAATTTCAAAATAGAAGTTCGAGTTCGAGACTCACTTCACTTCGCGAGTGCGTACTAGATGATTAGAAATGACATATAAAGATGATGCAAGTTCGCTTTCGAGTTTCACTTGAGTGAGCTTCGGTTTCGAGTTTGTATTTTATTGAATAGCCCTCCAGTTGCCGGTTCATAAAACAAATACAAAGTAGAGTTTATTAATAGAATAGTGATGGCAGGTAGCCTATTGTGACTTGTATTGTACCTAGAATGGATAATATAACGTATTAAGTACGTCAAACAATTTCGTCCATAGCTTAAGGCGCAACTAATGCTAATGGAGTAACATTTTACTTGGACTTAAAACAGAGGGAGTTTCGTATTCAGATTGCTCCCCTACTTAACATAATTTAGATGTCATGATCGATCCATGAAGATTTCAGGGAACTCTTAAAAAAATTGGTATGCTTGCCTTTAACGATTGTTTACCTGTGTTTAGCGATAAACTTGATGGTTTTAATAAAATGTCTGGATAAAATGCTAAAAACGTTAAAGTTGGATTTTTTTTTTTTTTGTTAAAATGTTGATAGCCAAAAATCTACACAAACGCGTATCAGGAATATAATACACTACACGATACTACACGATATATCCTTATATCGTTTTGTTGAAAATTAGATATACAGGCAGTCCTCGACTTAGGTCGATTCGATTTACGTCGTTTCAAGTTACGTCCAACAATGTTTTGACACTATTCCTCAAACATACGTCATTTGTTTCGATTTCCGGCATAGAAAAAATAACTAGCAATTTCATAAGTGCATATAATATAATTATTTTAAGAACTTACTTTTGATAATAAAGTATGTAAGTATATCCTTTGTTATAAATGCAGTTTTTTTTTTTAATTTCGAGTCCGTGTGGATCCTAACCCTTGAGTTTTACATGTAAACATAATATGAAAAAATATGTCTCGACTTACGTCGTTTCGATTTACGTCGCGTATTTCGAGAACCTAACATGCCGTAAGTACGAGGACTGCCTATATCTAGGTTTGAGGCTGTGAGTTGTGTCACAGTCACCGTCAGTTTAATGAATTAGAATAGAGTCGGCTTCACGTAAATTGAACAATGCCAACTATGCAGGCTATGCAGCTTATTCCGTAGCGAAATGATTTCATTATTACGATTGATTCGAACATAATAATTAAAACTGACATAATTTCGGGGCCATATATTATCTTGTATTTTTAATAGATTTTCCTCAGATTGTGTTCTTTAATCTGAGAGATTTTCATGAAAGTTTCATGAATAGACCAATATTTTTTTGTTTTCGTATCTAGTTTTTTATTTTAATCCATATTCAGTGTTTATAATAACGCTTAATAAGTAAGTACTTATTATTATTAACAATCGCGAAATCAACTGCAAGTATGTGAGATTACAGAATCACCTACCGCGAAGGATACGTATCTATAATTAATCTAATAAAATGTACATAATAAAAAATTATATTTAAGAAAGTGCATAATATTTTTTTTACTTTTGACTTTACATTACTCTTTACATTAAATAAGGTCGAAACATCTCATGCCTATACAAATAGAACGAATTTCCAAATCGGTCAAAGTGGACGTTTCAGTGAATTGTTTGAGAACATATTATTATCGTACGGCATTAGCGACGAGAGGGTTGTTTGTTGAACTAATCGATCCACAACTCAGTCTTGTAAGCCAAATTGTGGACATCGAATGTACGAGAACCGACTGACAAAAACTGTACATACTTATCGAAGTATTGTACATGTGTATTGTGTTTATTGTGGTTAGTAACTGCTAACCACAAAAACTGCGTCATATCTTGTCGTCTAAAAAGTTACCTCAGTGCCTGAAGTCGAAGGTGTTCGAGCAGTGTGTGTTGCCAGTGATGACATACGGACGGATCCGAGACGTGGTGCTTCACTATTGGTCTAATGCATAAGCTTAGAGTCGCCCAGCGGGCTATGGAACAAGCTATGCTCGGTATTTCTTTACGCGATCGAATCAGAAATGATGAAATCCGTAGACGAACGAGGGTTACCGACATAGCTCAGAGAATTAGCCGGCTGAAGTGGCAATGGGCTGGCCACATAGCTCGAAGGACCGATAACCGTTGGGGAAGAAAGGTTCTCGAATGGAGACCACGCCTCGGTAAAAGGAGCACAGGACGCCCCCCGACCAGGTGGACCGACGACCTGAAGAAGACAGCGGGTATCCGCTGGATTCAGAAGGCTCAGGACCGGTCTGAGTGGCGTAGATTAGGGGAAGCCTATGTCCAGCAGTGGACCTCAAAGGGCTGATGGATGGATGGATGGATGGTGGTTAGTAAAACTGTTTCTCTGAATATGTTTGTGTATACCTAAATTAACTCTTAAAATCAGATTTTCGATTGGCCTTTGGCTTATTACGCATCGGTGATGTAGCCAATATTATGCAAATGAATCCTGATGACTATAATGTCTTTTATTAATGTCTAACCTTTTAGTTCCACATATAAGTCAAACAAAGAATACTGGAAACGTGAAAAAAAGCGGCCAAGTGCGAGTCGGACTCGCCCATGGAGGGTTCCGTAGCAGCAAGTAACATAATATAAAAGTTCTTGTAGTTCGTTGTAACTTTGATCGAGGTAAATTGCGGTTTACGATTTATGACGTATTAAAAAAAACTACTTACTTGATCTCATTCAAACCAATTTTAAATGGAAGTTTGCATGGTAAAGTACATCATATATTTTTTTTAGTTTTATCATTCTCTTGTTTTAGAAGTTACAGGGGGGACACACACATTTTACAACTTTGGAAGTGTCTCTCGCGCAAACTATTCAGTTTAGAAAAAAATGATATGAGAAACCTCAATATCATTTTTAAAGACCTATCCATAGATACCCCCACACATATGGGTTTGATGAAAAAAAAATTTTTGAGTTTCAGTTCTAAGTATGAGGAGCCCCCAAAATGTATTGTTTTTTTTTTTCTATTTTTATGTAAAAATCTTAATGCGGTTCACAGAATACATCTACTTACCAAGTTTCAACAGTATAGTTCTTATACTTTCGGAAAAAAGTGGACGGACGAAAGGTGGACGAAAGGTGGACGGACAGACAGACAGACAGACAGACAGACAGACAGACAGACAGACAGACAGACAGACAGACAGACAGACTGACATGACGAATCTATAAGGGTTCCGTTTTTTGACATTTGGCTACGGAACCCTAAAAAGAGCGAGAAATCAAAATCAATCTATACTAATAGTATAATTAAAAAAAAACCGACTGCGTAAAAAAACTTGACTGGTTGAAGAATGGGTCCCGACTGTTAACCCTTCTATGGTGTAGTTGTTCAGTATTACTTCTAACAACATTCTGAACTACTGGGCTTGTTTTTATTTTTAGTTCTTTTACGCAGTCGTTTTTAGTTTTTTTATTATTTTTTTGACGTGATAACGTCTTATAAATCGATGAACACGGGCTGCATGTACGAAAAAGTGTCCCGTTCCGCAAGCGAGAGAGCGGCAAAAACGAGACAGAGAGCCACAATCGGCTACGATCGGCGTATCGTAGCCGATGCCGTAGGCGATCGTAGTTGAGTGGAGCGGAGCGGGGCGGGGCGGGGCGGAGCGAAGCTTTGTCATGACGTTGTCACGTTAAACTACCGTCCGTAAACCGACTTTACAGACAACCATTTTTTATTTTACACTTTTTACTTAGGATTCATTGACTTCTTTAATAGGTTTATTAGATGGTTAAAATCGCGATGTTGTCATTTCATTAAGGGAGTCAGTAAATTAAAGAGAATGGTGTTTTAACCAACTTTAAGTCGTTATATATCCTAAGCTATCACTTAAAATAAAAAATAATGAAAGGAACCTAAAAATAATTTTTGAGTACCTATTCAACGACACCCCACTTGACGTAGGTTTTCGAATTTTTTTTTTCATTTAGACAATATGGCGTCTGGTTATCCGTGTGGTGAATTTTAATTATTGACAGGTCTTTACTGACACTCACAAGGTTAAGACGAATCTATTGACATAAGAATCATCAAAATTCGTCAACCTGTTTGGTCTCTACAACACCACATAGGAACACACATACATATGTCGGCAAGCAACCTCTTTGATTCTACAACGATCGGCCGATGCAGATGCTGTCATACAAGAAGTCATGAAGAAAAACTAAATATTTAGATTAAGGAATATGTCAATCTATTTGGAACATACGTAGAACATTCTATGGGATTCTATGATTGATGACGGAGTAGTAGAGATGATTGATGTGAGCGTTAGGAGAACTGGAAATATATCATGGAGCAGGTAAAAGGGATATTATTGAATAACCAACACCGTAGAATATACCTTCTTCCACACATTCATAAATACATAGACTGATAAACACATTACCTTCTTTTGCGTCGCGCAGTCGGAGGAATGTTTTGATTTTATGTTTGTTTATTTTTTTGTAACTTTGTAATGGATAAACCCAAAAACTACCGGACCGATTTTAAAAATCCTTTCACCAGTAGAAAGCTACATTATTACTGAGTCAGGTAAACATAATTTCCGTGTGCGAAGCTGCGGGTAACAGCTAGTACTTAATAAGTTTGATAAAATTATTAGTCGTCATAAGACTTAGTAAAATATTTTCCCCAAAGAACACGAGGAATAGTTGGCTTATAACACATTGAAGTATAATATCATAGAACAGACATCTCGAACAAAATGTGTGTCCCGCCGGGAGGTTCTATTTTCAAAATTGAGCCCCGTTATTCTTTCAAAATCGAACGAATCCATTGAAAATTGAAGCCGATCGGCGCCAATTCATTTGGACATACGTTGTATTTGTGTTTGCGGTGTCGGTTCTTTAAGCTAGTAATAATACTTCAATGGCTTAACAGCATTTTAATGGTCTCGTGGTGGAAAGACTATGAGTTAGAATTGTGAGATTACAGATTAACCGCGCTGATCCCCAAAGAGAAATGAGAAAGTGAATTAAAATTGTATCGTAAGTAAGAAGTTAAAAGGCTCCACCGGGCTAAAACTTTGCAGGCTTGTTTAATAAACTTTTACTTTCTAAATAGGATTAGAATTAATATTAATACTTATAAGTTAAATCAGCTGGAACCATCCCTGTTTAACTTTTTAGTCTGAAGTAATTTGGTTGATGGTTTGTGGTAGCTTATTACGGACATTTAACTCAGTAAATCGGTCACAAACTCAATTTGGGTTTTTATTAGAACACTCGTTGAACTTCGCAATAAAACTGTCATGGATAATCAAATCACTATAGTTTTTCATCTTGTAAAATGTATGTTGTCTTTATCGTTATCGGGGGTATGAAGTATGTAAGCATTTATAAGCGTTTACATTTTATACCTTATGGCATTGTAGTATAATGTCATAGAACAGATATCTCGAACAACATGTGTATCCCGCCGGAAGGTTCTATTTTCAAAATTGAGACCCCCTTCTCCTTTCAAAATCGAACGAATCCATTGAACATCATAGCCGATCGGCGCCAATTCATAAGACATACATTGTGTTCGCGGTGTCCGTTCTATATGCTAGTAATAATACTTCAATGCCTTATGGACGCTTATTTTCTCTCTACTGTCGGGAACTTAACTACATATGCATTGTTTTAATCTGACTGGCTAAGGACTGTATTAATAAAACTATACAAGAGCGCGATTTCACTTACAAATGTCATTTTTACATACGAGTTAACATATTATAATATTACATACATCGCAGAGAATTTAACATCAGTTTTTGACACGGGCCTAAGTTTATTAGCCGGTCAGATAATGCCAGCATAAATACTATAAATTGTCAAATGCCAGACAGGGCCATAGCCTGACCTCACACGGTCATGGTTTGAGTCACACTTGAGTTACATTATGACTTAACAACACAAATTCCTCTAGGGTAACAATGTGACACAAGTGTGACCCAAAAAGCTAAAGTGTGACAAATTGAGTGGAGTTTTTGTCTGTAGGTGGCAGCAAGCGAGCTACCCGTCTGACAGTGGCCACTGCAGTGGGGATCTGGGTCCTGGCGGCACTGCTGGCCACTCCAGCTTACATCGGCTCCTACTTACGACCTTTCGTCGTCAATCCTACTACACAGGTAAGATTTAATACCTATCCTACTAATATTATAAATGTGTTATGGGGCTTGGTGTGCAGTTCTATAATAAAATCCCGAAGTTAATACGTGATTTGCCAGTGGAATTGTTTAAGAAACATGTAAAATCTCAACTTTTAGGCAAAGGCAAAAAAAATTATCAGCTCTGCAAGCAGTTCCGTACAAACTAGTGACATTTTTTTCTTTTTTTTGTAATAAATATCCAATGTATTTTTATTTTTAAAAGATGTGCTGAGGAGTTTCTTTACGGCTTTTCTTCTCCCATGACAAAGCACCTTTGCGAAAAGCTGGTAGATTAAAAAAATTACGTGCATAAGTGGTATCAATGATACCTAGTACCTATATATAAATAAATGATTTTGAATTTAATTTGGAAGTTCGTGGGAATATTTGTTACTCTTTCCGCTGAACGAATGAAATGAAATAATGAAATTTAGCACACAGATAGACCATAACCTTAGTTAACATATAAGACACATATGTACATATAATCGCGGGCAAAGCCGCTGGCAGTACTCTAGTGGATATAATCGGAATAAAAAGTTGAGGATAGGATGGGATTACCACTTCCTTCTTAACTGAAAACCATTCGGTAATTTCCTTGGAACCTTGGTCAGTTTACTGTCCGGATGTCCAAAGGCGGTGACGACTACACGATTTTCGGCTATAAATAACAAATACAAAATATATATCAGTTAATAAAATAAACTAATCCGGCCACCATCACTTATAAACCATTAACCTCGGCACTGCTCGTACTACATCTCTTGGGGATTCACATAAAACCAGCGCTGCAGGCCTTCTATTATAGAAACTGCAGCACAAGCTGAGTGAAGTCTTTTTTTACAGTTATACTGCTGTTGAACTATAGCTCTGCAGCGCAGGCAATTAGGCGAAGCAATAATCCTCGAAATATACCTGCTGTAAAATGTGCAAATTGTGTAAGAAACATATTATGTACCACTATGTATTATGCCTTATGTCTACACGGCAGCGTATTGTATTGTTAAATAAAGTGTTTCTTTCTTTCTTTTTCTTTCTTTCTAAAAGCTATTTTTTCGTTACGAAATCAAAACCTACTATTGTACGTCAGCTAAAACAATAAAACAACGCAAAATAATTCTCTCAATTCAAAAATTACTTCAGCAACACTAAAAGTAGCTAAGACAATAAAATGAACTGAATACTGTCACATTTATCAGAATGTAAAATATTTAATGTACCAGCTTTTATTTTATTGGCTTCACAGTTTAACGTCGCGAGCTGACTCATCGTAGATCGCATCTAAACGGGAAAAGTTTAAAATGAAAAGTTATTTTAAAGACTATACTAGGTACTTTTAATCTTTTGAAGCAATTTTCTCTTCATATCAGTTTTAAAGTATCCATTTTACGGTATTTCAAGTGTCAAAATGCTCAATGCCCGTTTTCCCGGTAGAAAGGCGTCTATTAATTACGTGAGGCGTTTTTAGTGTAAAATCGATTATTACACAAAATCGAATCGGAATAACATTCCAACATCACTAATTGCATTGACTAAAATTATAGGTGCATGAAGTCTACTAATATCAATTCACCTCGATCAGTAAATTTACATCACCTGGGTGCATAGGTGAATAAAGTACACTAAAAGTAGACTTAAGATACCTGGGTGAATTAACTCAGGTGAATAAAGTCGACGGCACCGATTTTTTGAAACCACCACCCTCCCCCATGGTGAGATGTCGTGAGATTTGACTCAACCCCCTCCGCCATCTCCCAATCTCATGTCAAAATATGTGTTTCTAGTGCAACGGGCAACATTCTACTGTTCAACTTTGGGCTATGTGTCGCTCCCGTATCCCTCCCCCCCTTAAAGCCTCACGTAATTTATGGACGCCCCGTCCCCTAGGCACCTTCTAGAAGATAATATATAACGATATATTATTTATGATGTAGGCGCCAGGGGATACCTGGATGGTGGGACTGAAAGCTCGTTTGCTATCCATTTCACATAAAGAAAAACTAGAATGATAATATAATTTTCTGTAGGATATTTTAAGTTTTTCACACTTCTATTCTATATCATTATTTAACTATAATGAGTCTTTACATTAAAGACAATTTTATTATTCTGTATGCCCGTTTTTGGTCTCTATTTTATTCTATTGGATTTTTGTATGTTTGTGGAAGTTGTCTCAAAAACGATTGTATTGCTATTAACAATGTGTAAAACATTAAAAACTTAATAAAACAGCTTTACTTATAATTTTGCTCAATACTTTAAGAAAACCGTGAGAAAGTATCGAGAAGCTGAATATTTCTTCTAAATACAATTGAAACGCTGTAGTAAGTACAGACTTACAGAGTAGGAAATAATTTAGAAAATGGCATCGTTTCGCGAATGGGTCATTTATAAACACTTGTGCTCTCAAGAGTCTCAAGTGTTGCCAGTGCTGACACATACATTTCCCGCGCAAAGTGCTACTCACAACGAGAGGGTTATGTCCTTCGCCCTTTTTAAAATAAAAACAAGCGACTTATATTAAATGTATAGCTACAACAAAATAATTATTTTCACACTGAGGGACTAATAAAAAATATGATATTGTAGGTAGTCCTGAAAACATGTGAAATCAAGCTATGCTACATTTTTGATGTGATAACGTCTATTAAAACGATGAACGCCGGGCGCACGCACGAAAAAATGTAGCGTTCCGCGAGCGAGAGAGCGGCAAAAGCGAGAGAGAGGCACGATCGGCTACGATCGGCGTATCGTAGCCGATGCCGTAGGCGAGCCGTAGGCGATCGTAGTTGAGTGGAGCGGAGCAGAGCAGGGCGGAGCGGTGCGGAGCTTTGTCATGACATTGTCACGTTAAACTACCGTCCGTAAACCGACTTTACAGACAACCATTTTTTTCAAATTCCAATTCAAATTCAGTCAAATTCCAATTCAGTTTGACAGAAAAAAGGTCACTTTATTAAATAATATTGCCGTAGTAATAGTAAAAGTGCTTTCTTGGTCCCTAAATATATAAATACATGTTTCAAATCATAATGTATCAATGATTCACATCAGAATCGGTTTATCACGACATTATTTAGTTTTAGTCAAAAACTTTGACACTTTAAATGTCAAATTGGTCCAGGAGATTATTGATTCGACTATAATGGTAACGGCTAGTTCGACATGCGCCCTGATTAACGTGTTATAACGTAGATGTGACCAGCAGAAAGTAGCATGAATTTTAACGCTTTAATACGAGTATCCTTCGATGAGTCGAAAAAGCCCCAACCCACGCCCCTTTTAGCGCGCTAACTGTTGACGTTCTGTATTTAATCTTTACGAGAAGGCTTTTAAAATGATCTCGTGTTAATTTTTTGTCAGTTTGTCTTTTTATGGAAATAATCGGCAAACGAGCTGACGATCCATCTAATTGTAAGTGGCAATCTTCGCCCGTGGACATAGCAATAGGTACCAAAGGCATCGCTCATACGTTGCCGGCCAAGAAGAAGAGAAGAAAAAGAAAGAAAGAACTGGCTCTCAAGCCGCCAGCCGGAACACGACGAGTCGTTTGGCGGCTGACTCATGCATGCAAGAGTGGTTGCTATCCAGGCGAACCCCATGGCGAAATAATCATAGTAGTAACGGAAATAATTATCAATTAAAATCAATATTACCAATATAATCCCTCCGAGGGGACCTACCACCAGCGGACGGGATTCAGTCGCCTCTTACGACACCCATCCGGCATTGGGGGGCATTGGGGTTAGTATTCTAAGCCGCCCATACGACTAAACTTTTTTCTCTAAGCAGAGATTGCGTAACAGTTATAAAGTAATTCTTCAATCTTTGGGTTCGAATAATCCTACACGAACCTTTGAAAGTATATAACTATATATATTCATTTTAATTTTATTGATATAAGACACCCCCGTAATGATGCCTGAATACTCAAGAGACAAAGATATGTGACGTCTGTCAACCCGCAGTTGTCCAGGGCAATGGCCTTTGACCTTAACCCTTCTCAGTGTAATAGGAGATCCGAGCCCAATGTTAGGGGGAGTCCAGACTGAATAGCTTGTTTTGGTTTTTTATTAATAGATACTTATTTTGGCGATTTTTTTTTTTTTTGAATAAAACAAAAGTTACGGCCAGAGATGTAACATAGGATCAAGTTAGTCTCCAAAGAGACAAGTTAGTCGTGCATTATGATTGATGACAAAACAATACAAATTTTATGTTTACAACTGGTATATAGTTTTACAGTACAGTTAAAAAAGGAGATATATTATATAATTATTCAACATTAACACATAACACATTTATAGGAGTGCTAAACAACTTTTCTATCTAGTTTGGACACGCCCTTATGAATTGTGACGTTGAATATTGCGAATATATTAAACCAAAGAACTTTATTAAACAGTGAATTTATAAAACGTAGATAATAATATGCAGATACATATACCAATACTTTTACTACGACAATGTTATCAGGAGTTTATTGTTTAATGATAGAATCATTAATGATTGTTTTGGACGAAACACCTGAAAATGGTCGTCACCGTCGCTCATTAACATCAATAACACCAAAGGCATCACTGACGTGTTGCCGACAGTAAAGAAAGCGGGAAACTCGCGTTATTTTTACCCGACTGCCAAGGAAGGGTTATTACTTACAATTATGTTCAGTTTACACGTATTAAGTATTTAAGTAGTTAACTAAATTTTAAGCAAATTAATACGTGTAAACAGACAACTTAGTAGTTAAAATTTAGTACGCAAGTAAACAAGTCATTTAGAAATTTTTCTATTTTCTGTTAAGACCTAGGGCGGGGCTTATCACTTAACACGTTTGGAAAGACACTTTTTAGTTAAAATTTAGTTAAAATTTAGCAAAATGGTTAAATAATTAAGTAGGTTGTGAAGAACGTTTGGACGCGCACTAAAAATTATTCACTTAAAATTTAGTTAAAATTTAGTTACCTACTTAACTACTTAATACGTCTAAACCGGACTTCAGAGTATTTTTTCGTGCCCGGTATTTATACCAAGCATTAAACAACACATTTCAACCAGGTGCAAACGCTGTTATACAATATTAATAGTTACGACTTATGTGTATAAATAAATTGGTGGCGCTTAGCGAAAGTTAGCGGTACCTCTCCTCTGGGGAGCAATACACAATAAGTTTGGTCACAGCAGGTACAGAAACGATCGCTTGGGTATGAAACATTATTTATACTCGTATGATCAAATAATGTCTTTCTTTATCGTATTATTGTGGAGTTCCTGGTAAAAAAAAGGACTCGGAATCCAATTAACTTTAATGTTTTGGAATGAAACCTTTCCTATAATGATTTATAGACGAAGTACGAAACTTACTAGCCGTTTATACATTTTTTTTATTTTTCCTTAAGTATATTACATTTTTAAACTATTTTTTATAAAAAAACTCAAAAATCAAAATTAATTTCTAAATAATTTATTCGTTATGGAACCCTTGGGGTCTAAATCGGTTTCCCAGGGGTCGACATAAACGAAAACAGATTTCATGAAAAAAAATGTTCATGCTCACTCTCTTACTAAAATTTATCTTATAAACTCTTTCCCTTTCTATCTTTATGTTTTTAATCTTAATATATATCTTAATATAATCTTAATAATTACGTGTCACGTTGTTTGTCCGCAATGGACCCCTAAACTACTAAACCGATTTTAATCAAATTTGCACAACGTGTGCATTTTGATCTAACTTGAAAGATAGAATAGCTTACATCTCTCTTAAGGCACACGGAAAGTTTTAATAAAAAAAAAACTTTTCACAGAACGAAGTCTGTCCGGGCAGCTAGTGTAAGTATATATTTATCTAGTTTCACTTTTCAGTTGTATTCTCTCTAGTGATATGTATCATTGACTATGTTCATCATTAATTTCCCCTCCCATATCTATACGTTATTACCATAAATATTCAACTATTATATGACTCTTTTCTATGGTTATTGTACCGCCTTCAACCATTTTCTGCACATCCTGAAGGTTGACTGTTAGAGAATGCTACTTAGCATTAAGTCCGCCAGTTGTACCACTTTTTTTGGTTCAATAAAGATTAAATAAATAAATAATTATTTACTGAATTTTATGTCTATTTATTTTGTTTAATTTTGATGAGAAAATGATGTCAAGTTTATTCACTTAACCAAGAAAAAAGCTAGAGATAGGATTTTTAAAGTAATTTGGCTATGGGTGTCTGAGGTATCAGTTAATTTTGGAAAAGAGGTCTTTTGCCCAAAATAGTTTGGGAATCCGTGGTCTATACTATTCGTAGTCGTAGCTGTATGTAACTTCAAAATTGTTATAGTAAGCTCTATTATTACTTCCGGGCCTCAACTTTAACGATGTTTCACCAAGTTTAATTACTGTGACATAATGGTTAAAACAACTTCGTATAATCTGTGGTAACGATTAAATTGTTTCAATCTATACTCTTACTTCCGACAAGACTTGCATTATTTTATAAGTTTAAATTTGGTGAGTTCTTATTGATAGAGGAGACACTTGGATTTTTCCTGTGTTCGTTGTGCTTGTGATATATTACACGGGAACCTGTCAACAGCTTTAAAAGATATGTACGTGGTTTATTCATCGAAATTTTAACTAACTTTATCCTTGTTCATCGTCAACCTTGGTCATCATGACGACCCTGTAGCCTCGTTGGTAGCGACCCTGCCTGCGAAGCGAGAGGTCCCGGGTTCGATTCCCGGTCGGGACATATATTTATATGTCAGATGAATATTTGCACTCGGGTCATGGGTGTTATTGTGATGTGTTAAATGTGTCATCCATGCCTCCCGCGACACAGGTAAAAACCTACTGCGGGGATATTATCAGTGTGTAAGCGTTTGTCATCAAGGAAATCTATCCTAGGAAATAAAAGTAGGAGATTGAAAATACTGCAGATATTTATTTAGAGTGTACAGGCGTAAACAAATTTTGACTGTATTTGTAGTTACCTACATCTATACAAATAAATAAAATTGGAGTGTCTGTTTGTAATATTAAAAGAACCGCTTTTTACTAAGTGCATTTGGATGTATACACGATACATATACTTACCAAAACAACATCTTTTACAATTTTTGTCTGTCTGTCTGTTTGTTCCGGCTAATCTCTGAAATGGCTGGACCGATTGTGACGGGACTTCACTGGCAGATAGCTGATGTAACAAGAAGTTACTTAGGCTGCTTTTATTTTAGAAAAAAAAATATTTTGTTAGGCGATACGAAGTTCGCCGGGTCAACTAGTAATCAAAGAAAATGTTCCTAATTCACAATATAAGAAAATGGGAATAACATGAAATTTATTAAATGCCTGATTTATTCAATAACAACAGTAGTTCCGGGACCATTTCCAAACGCTGTTTCTTCAAATAATTCGAAGCTGGAACAAAACTAGGGCAGGGCAGTCGTTCTAATTTGATACGAAATAACTCAAAATTACATTTCAGTACTTTTGGAATTGAAGCCAAAGCACTCTCGAATGCTGGATTGAACAGAAAGTCGACTTTGAGCATTTTAGTAGGAGGAACTAATCATAGAGTTTCAATTCAATCTAGCTCGAACCATAATTGCAATTCCATCGAATTACATGCAATGATAATAAATGTATTCATTCCAATGAAAAGAAAAATATGTTGAAGAGTTTAAACTTATTTTTAGAAGAGTCATTCGTTCATTCACTCTGACACAATATCCCGTTTTGATATGTCATATGAATGTTTGGACGTCACCCGATGACGGCCGTGACAGATATACGTCAGGTAGACAATGACATCTAAGCTTTAACTTATAGCAAAGCGTCATTGTTGAATGCTGATGGTCGTGCCTTAGAGGGGTCGTGCGTGCAGCCATCGTCTTTTGTGGTCTGCTGGAACGCGGAGGCTTACACACCGCACTTGTGACGAATTGCTCTGTATTTTCATCATCGTGAGTTTAAATTATCAAAAAATGTGTTTTACCCTCAGATTAAAGAATTACATTGTTCAGATTGTTAATTAGCTGTAAGTTCGATTGTTTTGTGAATTAGGACACATATCGGTGATTGTAAAAAATTCGTTGTCAGGCTATTCTCTTTTGTAACTTGACAGCGGAGTTTCAAAATTGACGTTCGAGTTCTAGGATCACTTCACTTCGCAAGTGCCGTACTAGATGATTAGAGGACAGTGTTGCCAATGAAAATTTTTGGAAGGCCGTGTACATTAGACAAAAAAGCCGTGTTTCTATGGAAAAAGATCAACTGTGGGCCGTGTCCACAGCTGCCAATATATATTATGCTATTCAATTATGCCAATATATACCATCGGTTCAGCGCTCGGACTAAAAAAAAAAGGTCGTCAGCAGTGAATTTGATGTCCACAAAACAAGGAACACTTTTCATATTAGCCTATTGGCGCTGTTTTAAGGGTTTTAACATTAGTTAAACGTCTGCAAAAATAATAAATAACAAAAAGATCGTAGAATTTGCGAAAAGCCGTAGAATTTGCTACGGCCCTAGGGTTCGGGCCGTAGACCGTAGATTTTGTGATTTTTTGGCCTGAAAGCCGTAGAACACGGTAATTGCCGTAGCATTGGCAACACTGTTAGAGGATGACATATTTATTATTCTCGATCATCGAATTACGTCACCGTCGAAGCTCGTGTCCAATTGTCAAACGAAAAGTTAGTCAAGAGCTATCGCGTTCTCGAGTAAACTAAAGATTTTTGAAATAAAAATAAGTTATTTTTGTTATATTTTAGTTATTAGGTACTAATAAATACCATGGCTCGTTTATTTGTGTTCAATTATTTATTTAATTTTACCGATTCGTTTATTCATACCGAGGCGAGGCCATCTTTAGGCGTTTGACGTTTGAGTTCGAGACTCCCTTCACTTCGCAAGTGCGTACCAAATGATTCGAGAATCACATATCAAGATCTCGGACTCGAACTTCAATTTTGACACTCATCGCGGAATCCGCTGTCAAGTTACAAAACTGAATAGCCCTGCAGTTCTATCTGTTATCTACCCACTAGGGCTTCCAAATATTCGATAAAATTTATATTCAAATATTCGATTTTTTTTGGGAACTATTCGAATATTCGAATATTATTCGTACCCACCTAATGATGAAGGCCATTCTGCCTTTACATCAGTCATGACAGTTGTGAGAAAAATAATCTAGCGCACACAATATCGTAAAATAAATGAAGAATAACACTAGTTCGGATGACATTCGAATGAAAATTTTGCAATGAGAAACGAAACAATAGCCAAGTCTGTTGCCAACTGTTGTGACTAAAATTTTAGGATTTTCTACACAGAATTTGGCACCCGTTTAGATCTCAATTCTTTTTTAACTTGGCTCTTATTTCACATTTATGTTTTTGATGAGATAAATGTAAATTTAAATAAAAATTGCCACGCTTCTTAGTTCCTTCTACAAACTTAGGTATATTAAGATACATAGGTTTTGATTCTATATACTCGTCCCCGTATTATTAGTACATAATTCATGATTACAAACTTTTCTTTCAAATTAATAAAATTGAGAATTTTTAATTTTTGATTTAAGGATTTTGCCAACAGCAAAATATTGTGAAAAAGACAAATGACAATAATTGTTTCACATCTTATAAATGTGAATAACATTGTTTTCTCTGGATCTCCAAAGAACGGAACGAAAATCTTCCGTCCGTGTTACATCTTACTTCATACTACATTTTTTTTTTTTATCTAAGATGCTGGCAGCATTTCCTCGTTGTATAGCAATGCTTTTACGCTTAGCTAGCAAGCTGCCAGCGCTGAAGTCGTCTTTTATTTTAATACTTTATTGCGTGTTTTTCTACGCTGAAAAAAGCTGTATGGGAAAAGTCAAAAATCTAAAATGTGCCTAATGGATTGTTTTAGTGATCTCAAATCATCTTCGCATTTTTACCTTTCAAATGAAACCCATTTGGACCACATCGGTTGGATGGCTTTAGAGTCTATAAAGGACATCCGTACAAACTCTTTTTGTCTTTTAAATACTGGTAGATAAAGATAATAATTTTTGGTTAAGAACTTAAGCGTTCAATACGATCTATTATGTTATCTAGATTCAATTTGAGAGTTCTTTGTTTAATGAAGAACGTCAAAAGCGAGATCTCATTGAAAACTAAATTGAGTTTAAATTGTTTTCAAGAGAAAATCAATTAAGATAATTAATGATGTTTAATTTTGTATTGAGACGGTCTATGTTTAAAAGTTATTTTGTTGTCAAATTATGTCTGGCGAATCAAACGCAGCATTAGTTACAAGTGCAAGACTTAATACTATAACTTTATTAATGACGAGTAATCGTCCTCGCTTTGCTTCGGTTTTCTTATTTTTTACACATTGGGTTACATTATTGGAGTTTTATTAAGGATCCCTAATTATTTTGAAAATATAATATAGCCTATGTTACTCGGGGATAGTGTAGCTTCCCAACAGTGAAAGAATTTTTGAAATCGGTTCAGTAGTTTCGGAGCCTATTCAATGCAAACAAAAATCAAATCTTTCCTCTTTATATATTAGTATAGATAAAAGTAATTTAAACCATACATTTATAATGAAATAAGTAAAAATATTCTATCAAGTTTTACACTTCACTTTACTATATTAGTTATGTTATAGGTATAGGTGTAAGTTATTACATCAAAGTCAAAGTCGTTAAAGTGTTCTAATTTATCCAATAACTTTCAAACACGGTGTCTCCTACATCGATACAATCGAATCTTGCAGACGGTGTTGTTTACAAATTCAATTCAAATTATCGAAGTTTGTTAGCTTGTAGACAAGTTACTAGTGACCCTTTCGGCAAGACTAAGCTGCGGCCAAAGAGATTTAATAGTATTACAGTCTGAGCATTGAGAACAAAACTTGTAACCAAGACTTATCTGCTTATTCAGAAACGACACTTGCCTAAGTTAGGAAGCAACGCTACACGAAGAACACCCTCAGTGCGTTCGTTATGTCGAGCCTTCTGTTTCAAAGTTATCACTTACGTATTACTGGGCTAAGCGGACACATAGAGCTTTATACAGATTTGTAAATGCTCCATTTGTTGCAGCACAGTTAACTGTAGTTAGTTGTCAACGGCAAAAGACAACCTGAAGCAGCACCTTTTGAACGCGCTAATCTTTAAAACAGGCGGTCGGTTTGAAAACATATTTTTGTGTTTAAAATAACCACTTTCATGACACTATATTATTTTTCTGACAAAAAAGAAAACTATGCCAAATTACAGCTTTCGAGAGGGTTGATGGGATAAGCTATAACTAGAATTAATTCAGGTTAATTAACATAACTAGAAAATAACCGTAACATGTCTCGTGTTGTGACCTGTTTTAAGAACCACCACAGACAGCCCTGACGCAATTATCGAGAAACTTCAGTCGATTAAAATATACATATCGACTGCTCGTTACACATAAACATTTTGATTAGCTATAAAATTATTTTAAAACAGTTTATAGTTTTCTTTATTACTTTTAAATTATAAACAACGTTTGATATAAAATGTTATAAACACATGATCTGTTAGTGATGTTGTAAACAAAAATTACATTTATTCATTTACATTTGAAGTCAATAAAATGTTTGAATGTTTTAGAAACGAGATTAGGGATTTTGACTAGTTGGCTTTGTATCAGATTAGTTAAGAACTCATTGTAGAATATGTAGGTAGGTAATTGTTACTCTTAAAATGTAAGCAAGCGCACTTTCAAGCGATATTTCTAGTAAAATTTAAAAGCTCGTTAGAATCATAATCGAATATATGGTTTTATAGCCCGGAAAAAGGGAAGGCATTGGGTGGGTGGATAGGATACATGTTTGTTTCTCTGATAATGTTGATCCTCAATATTTGTATAATATTACAGAATGTGTGTAATAGGTAGGATTTAACATTGATAAATAGCACAAACACTGTATATATGTATATGACTTTAGAAGACTCACACCTATGCTAGTACCCTCTTAATTAAACTGCTTCTAGTTTCTTAGGGATTGTATTATACACACCAGCTTAAGTTATCCTTGTTATCTCAGTATCTTAAAGGATTATGAACTTATTGTTTATAGGGATTATAAGTATTAAATATAAACCAAGAGACGCGAGAATAATAATGCTGGTTTTGAATTAATATTGTAAACTCCTGGTACTGCGATACAAAATACTTCGATACTCCACTACTCCGATTAAGTAAAGTAATGAATTAATTTTCCAATAGAAAATATAAACATTTCGAGACACGGGGATATGAGTATGTCTTATTCTTTCTTATGCAGTTCTTTTCCTCCCTTCTAGCTTTCTGGAACGGTTTTAATCGATGACATTTGTCTCCAACAGTTCCTAGTATGCTACCCGTACCCCCCAGAGTGGGGGGAGGACTACCCTCGCACGATGGTGCTGATCCGGTTCCTGGTGTACTACTCCCTCCCCCTGGCCATCATCGCGCTCTTCTACGTGCTGATGGCGAGACACCTGGTCCTCAGCACGCAGAATGTTCCAGGGGAAATGCAGGGGACACAGAGACAGGTACACAAGGATTCTTTCTTTCTTTTTCTTCCAACTTTCTTGGCCAGTAAAACATGAGTGTTACCTTTGGTGTCGCTGATGTCCATGGGCTACCATAACCACTTACCATCAGGTAGATCGTCAGCTCGTTTGCCGGCTATTTACGTAAAAAACACAAATAATAGGCTTTTATTTAACTAGTGTGGATTTAAGGAAAAAAAATTATAAATCCCCACCAGCTGGGAACTACTTGGTGCAGAATTTAGTAATGAATCATCTTTATCTATACCTATGTATTATCTATTGACGACCCATGTGGCGCAATGATTACCATGCCAGATCGCCGCGCCAAGGGTCCTGGGTTCAAATCCCATTGAGGCGGAAATTTGAATGATGAGTTTGAATTTCCGTTCTCGGTCTAGGTATAAGTGTTTCTGTCTTTGTTTGTTGCCCATGGCGCCCACGACACAGGGAATTCTAGTGTGGGGCTATGTGTGTGTAGCGTTATTTATTTATTTATTTTAAACTGTGTCTGATCAACGTTATAGGAATGATGAAGATGATAGTCAATATTCAATAGTTATTTATTCATATGAAAATGAAGAAGGAGAAGAACGATCAGTGAGGTTATTAATAAGTTTAATAACAATATGTTTTTTTTTTATTTTACTGTTTGTACAAAAACAGACTGTGCCATGATTTGTTCCTGTTCATTTTAGAATAAGCTAGAGGGATTTGGATGAGATTACTGATGATGTATTCTAATGGGCTTGGGAATTATTGGAAAAGTATATAAAGTAAGCATAAGTTTCCTCAAGGAGACATGGCGATTATTACTAGTTCAATGTGAGCCTGCGATATTGATATGTGATTCTAATATAATCAAAATAAGGATTCGTTTATTTGTCGTTAGCTTCCGTTATATATAACCAAAGTCAATATCAATTTCCTTGCAATGGATTTGGAGAAAATTAAGGGTAACTAAAGGACAGACAATTCAGAGTTCAAACGAATTCAAAGTTTTCATGGAGTGTATAAATGGAGTGTATAAACCTGAGCAGTCATTTGAACATCATCCAATTTATGAGCTTTTCTATCTCTGATCATTATTCTTTAGATATTAACGATAAATACATTTATTCCCACTTGTCCTGTTGAGTAGTCCTGTTGACAGAAATAGTGGGAAATAAATTCCCACTAGTTCTGTTAACAGTCCCACTAGTACTGTCAACAGGACTACTCAACAGGACAAGTGGGAATAAACGGATGGATCAATCCACGCTTGGCCAGCAAAGTGATCATCCTTAATCTTCTAATTGTGAGAGGAAACTTGATCCCTTCAGAGGAATCATATAAAGTGGCTTATAAAAGTGATACCTTTACGCTTGTGACCAATCCGGGTGATTATTGAAATGACGTTCCATTTTCCAGCCACAATAAGCACTAACCCGTAGTCCAGCCTCAATAAAGTGGCAAAGAGTGATCTCGTCGCCGCATCAAAATTTTTGTACCAGACTGGATGCCTCGTAGCAGGTGTGGTCGCACGTGGTAGTTGGTACTGACACTGGAGTAGCGTGATTGAGAGTTCGCTGTAAGGAGTCCATGGTATGGTATGCTGTTGTGTACAGACAGACTACTTTAGACATCAATAAAGCGAATCTCGTCTCTAAGTTCATAATATCTAGAAATCACTGTGGAGCAAATAATCAAACTTAGTATTCTATAAGACGCATGCCATTAGTAACGCTTTGGAACACCAGCTTAAAGCAGTACTAAACCTTATTGTTATGCGGTGGCCATTTATATGTATAATCTGTGCGAGCTAAATTGAAAATTGGATCTTGTGTTTCGGCAAGTTGGCGAAAATTGATACCGCTGTAGTTCAATTTAAACGTGAGCAGCAATCTAAAGCGATTTATAATTCAAAACATGTCACAGCTAACTGATTTAATGAAGAATCTTAATTCAAAATGGTCAAACCTTAAAACAAGTGTTCACACGCGCAGCAGTATTCCTTATGTCACGGATAGCGAGGACACTGGACAACATTTTATTGTTGAAATAATTTTTGAAATGGGTCCACCTATGATATTTAAAAAAATATAATATAATTACGTTTTACCCTTACAAATCAACCAAAAAATCTGTTCCAAAAAGAGCTACAAAACACAGTTTATCTTTTGTTTCACCACACCAATCACATTGGTATAATACACGAAGGCATTTTAACGCTTTGTGTCAAAAGTCAAGCACTTCTGACAACAACAAAAGCGTCCGTATCGTCTTGTATTGACAGAGCGACTACGAGCAGAACGGTCAATTGCCTGTTCTTACGCTCTTCATCTTGGGCGCGCTAGTTACATATCTACCTCTTTTTACATTATAATATTACTGAGGGCCCCCAGACTTTACTTATTTTCTGACGGACGGTATATATAATAGTTTCTGATTAAATATTTGGCTTTAAAATGCTAATTTTGGTTAGTGTCAAGTGTCCCTTCCCCCTGCCGGGTGAAAAAATTCTCAAAAATAGGTTATATTATGATGAATTTATAAGTAAAATCATCACGACTATGTTAAGATAAGTAATTAATGAGTAATAGTCGATAAACTTACTACTTCGGAACCCTACATTGCGCATGGCCTGACTCGCACTTTCCCGGTTTTTTGTAGCTACCCCTCATTTACAACTTGCAATAAATAACTTTGTTCCAATATTTGAGCAGTATTCATCGAATCAATCAAAGTTGATATCAGCACAAGACCAATAAGGGAAGCTGATTCATAATTTAAATGATTGATGACCTCAGACGGTCCGAAATAGATAGCTCAATTGATGGGGAAGTTTACAAGTTAGTAATTTGTAAACATTTATCGGTCCTCAGGAGGTCCTGTTAGAGGGGGAGGCTATGACCAGCAGTGGACCTCCAAGAGCTGATGGATCAGATGGAAATATTAATCGTTGCATTAGGTGTTTCTTCTATTCTTTATTCAGATTTAAATTGGAGGAAACAATGGCCCAAATTCCACCCGTTTAGGATTGCCGACGGAACTTACCTGTTTATCCACCAAACCTCCCAAATTAATTAATTTATTAAAAAAAACATATTAAATTAATAATCTTAAAGCTACCTATTTGTCTCATTCTTAATGTCTGTTCTTCGTGTATTTGTCAGCTGATAATAAAGAATAAAATATTGTAAATAAACCATCTGTAAATTTTCAAGTGTTTTTGTCACCACAGTGAGGGCGAAGCGGCGAAATATTTATATCCAGTATTTCGAAAATTGATTCTCATACGACGGTTGCGAATTCAATGGTTGAGATCCTGCCTAATTCGAATCAGGACATAAGTTATGTGTGTTTTGTTCCAGATGCGGGCAAGAAGAAAAGTGGCTGTAACGGTGCTAGCATTTGTTCTGGTGTTTGCAGCCTGCTTCCTACCCTCACACGTGTTTATGATGTGGTTCTATTACTGGTTAGTTTACGTTTTACGTTACTAATGCGGAGACGTGAATCATATAATGTTCATTAAAATCAACAAAATCAAATCGAATTAGATCAAATTACACTTAGAAAACCACCCTATAAGAAAAACGGTTTTAAATTTTCAGTTAAGCCATTATGGGTATTCCTTAGGTTGAAGGCATACTTTGCTACACTTGAATTAAATGTTGGAGGATTGATTTTGAAAATTAGTGATCAACCCAAGTGTCGCAAGTCCTTATACTGTAAGCTTTCCAACATTGCAAGTTTTAGCAGGGTACTATATTCAATGATGGGTTTTCGATTTCCGGTTGTCAAACGTAACATAGTGTTTAATACGAGCTCCCGAAATTTAATCGAAAAAGAAGCAAATTACCAACTAAAACCATCAAAAACTGCTGGCATTCAAGACTAGAAAATACACAGAACTTCAGTTGGATTGGATTTCACAGGAAGAAACATATATTACACCAATTTACACAAATTACAACAGCTTAAGGTTAGAAAAATTTTCTGTTATTCTTAAAGTCAACTGTCAAGTGTGAAGACTATAGAATACAATAGATCGTTAGACACTTGTGACTTGACACATTTGCAGTACTACCAACCTATTGGACATAACTCACTTCCTAGAACCACAGAGTACTTAACAACCATGGATACATCAGGAATGTCAGAGGATATGTTAAAATTATTTCATATGATGAAAATGGAATTGGAGAAACAAACAACAATAATAACCCAGAATGTAAGTGATACTTTAATGCGTTCTTTGGACGAAAAAATACACCCATTAATAGAAGAGAATAAAAATTTAAAAGTGGAAGTGGAAACATTAAATAGAAAAATTAAGCACTTAGAAGACACGAACAGGAAAAATAATATAATAATACACGGTGTCAAGGAAACAGAAAAATCATATGAAGAATTATTTACCACAATTAAAAATATTTTAGAGGAAATAAAAGTCAATGTCGAAAAATTCGAAATAAACAGATATCAAAGACTTGGTCAAAAGCAAGATGGTAAAACTAGGCCTATATTGATCACCTTCACGTCACAACAAAAGAGAGCGGAAATTTTGAAACACAAGAAACAAATGCCACAACAAATGTATATAACTGAAGATTTTTCAAAGGAAACAATAGAAGCACGTAAAAATCTACAGCTCCAGTTAAAACAAGAAAGAGAACGTGGAAATATAGTCTTCATCAAGAACAATAAGCTCATAATAAAGGAGAAATCAGAAACTGAAAAAAGGAAGAGGGAATCTTCTACGTCACCCAACAATACAAATACTCCACAACACAATACAGAAAAAAAGAACATTGTAGCTCCTTCCAAAATGCACAAAACTGACGCTTTTGCGTATATGAGGGCCCGAACTTCTATACTATCGGAAAAACATACACAGCAAAATAAGGCATAGGAATTAATAGACACCGGAAACGCGAAGACGATAAATATAAAAACCATACAAACAAGAAACAACAAGATCCCCAATACGGTTGGTCACCGCGGGGTGATAGACCATACCCTCCAAAAGCTGGATGGAAAGAATACGAAGAAAACACCACCCACAAATCATCGGTCTAAACTAAATATAGCTACGCTCAACACAAGATCACTAAAATCTAAGGAATCTCTATTAGAACTAGAACACGCTTTAGAAACAATAAACTGGGATATTTTAGGATTAAGCGAGACGCGAAGAACAGACGAGAAAATTGAAGAACACGAAAATTACATACTATATTATAAAAATGAAACAGCTGGAATGTATGGAGTTGGGTTTATGGTGAAGAAATACCTTAAAAATAATATAATCGAATTCCAAGGAGTATCAGATAGAATCGCCATTTTGAATATTAGGCTCCCGGGTCAGAAACAAGTAACTTCAATTGTTCAGGTATATGCTCCAACCGAAATTGCCAAAGAAGAGATAAAAAATGAATTCTACTTCCAACTTAACAAAACTATCACAAATTTGAATAATACCGTAATCATAATAGGAGACTTTAATGGCCAAATCGGAAAAAGGAAAACAAATGAAGACAAAATAATTGGACCTTATACTACTGGGAAAAGGAATGATAACGGACAAAAACTGGTAAACTTCGTTTTAGAAAATAATTTCTACATTATGAACACCTACTTTAGAAGGAAGAAGAAAAGAAAATGGACATGGATATCGCCTGACGGAAAGACAAGGAACGAAATCGATTATATTATTACAAACAAACCTAAATTAGTCGCAAATGTAGAGGTTGTCAATCAACTAAACTATAACACCGATCATAGAATGCTTAGAAGCCAATTATACACATTAGAACCAAAAAAGTCAAGAAAAAACATTCATAAAACCAAAAAACCATTAACATTACCAATACCTGAAAATGTTTTAGATTCTCTGGAAACCAATTTAACAAAATTACAAAACATAGAAGATATTCAAGGAAAATACGATGCCCTAGAAATAGAATTAAGACAAATACAAAATAACATTATACAAAATAAACCGACGAAAGATAAAGTAGGACCGAAAGCCAGAAATTTAATTGAACAGAGAAAGACTTTGTTTATGGATAGAAAGACCAACAGACATGAGATAGCAAGACTAAGCAAAGAAATCAACTTACAAATACGCAAACATAGACAGAAAACAAGAACAGAAACAATCAACTTCTATATAGAAAAAACAGGCGGCGCTAATAAAGCTTGGCAACAACTGAGAGACAGCTCAAATTGGATAGAAAATATTACAAACCGAAGAACTAAAAGAAATAACACAAATAGGATCGAAATACTAAATATCGCAACAGATTATTACCGTGAATTATACAATGATAAGGAACTACTGTCTGAACCATGGCAACCCACTATCCATGAGGACAAAATGAAGGAAGATATTCCAAATATAATGCGAGAAGAAGTCAGCAAAGCAATCAAATCACAAAAGAGAGGAAAAGCACCAGGCGAAGACGCCATATCTAACGAACTTTTAATAGGGACATCTTCCAAAACACTAAACATCATTACAGATTTATTCAATCAAATTTTATATTCTGAATATATTCCTCATCAGTGGACTTCATCAAACATAATACTAATACACAAAAAAGGAAAGAAAAATGATATAGCAAATTATAGACCTATTAGCTTGATGTCCAACTTATATAAAATATTCTCTAAGATCCTACTGGACCGAATAACAAACATCTTGGACGAAAATCAACCAACAACAGAAAGAGTAGGTGAAGATTTCTCTATAAAAAGAGGAGTTCGACAAGGAGACCCGATGTCACCTAAACTTTTCTCGGCAGTCCTTGAGTACGTATTCAGACGTCTCGAATGGAACAATTACGGCCTAAATATTAACGGAGCACGATTAAACCACTTGAGATTTGCAGACGATTTGATACTTATTTCAGGTGACGCGAGAAGTCTACAAGAAATGCTCGAAAAACTCGTATTCGAAAGTGGAAATGTTGGACTGTCAATGAACACCTTAAAAACGAAATTAATGACAAACGCAGAAAAAGTTCCTATTGCAATTAATGGTACACAAATAGAATACGTAGAAGAATACACGTACCTTGGTCAAATAATATCTCCAAAGGATCTAACAACCAAAGAGATCAACAATAGAATCAATCTGTCTTGGAAAAGATACTGGTCCCTAAAAGAAGTTATGAAAAATCCTGATATACCACTTAAATCTAAGAAAACAATATTCAACTCGTGTATCCTGCCCGTAATGACATATGGCTGCCAGACATGGAGCTTGACGGAAAGCAATCTACGTAAACTAAAGACCTGTCAACATAGTATGGAAAGGAGCATGCTCAATGTCGAACTAAGAAACAAAATAAAACTTAAAACAATTCGGAAGCAAACTGGAGTTACAGATGTAACGTATTGCATTAAAAAACTTAAGTGGAGGTGGGCAGGCCACATGATGAGAAACAAAAAGGATAAATGGGCCAAGGACGTAACTGAGTGGTGCCCAAGACAGTACAAAAGAAAGCAAGGTAGACAGCGTCGTAGGTGGGAAGACGACATAAAAAGAATAGCAGGCATCACATGGACAAGGAAAACACAAGATCGCGATTTATGGAAAGCTTTAGGGGAGGCCTATGCTGGGAAGCAAGACAGTCTTCGTGAAACCGATGTCTAATAAGAAAAAAAAAATGTAATACTTACTATGCAAGATTGTTAAATAAAGGCTATTATTATTATATTCAATGATAATATCCTGGATCGACACTTAATCATGTCACTCATAGTTACTTCTTCTTTCCCCTGCGGGTAATATCTAGTTTAGTTCAATTTTAATAACACTAGTAATATTGTTTCTAAATATTTTCAAAACGGGTTATCAAACCCTGCATTAGGTACCTAACTTCTGCTTGGTTTGTTTACATTTAGTCTCTTGACCCGTTGACTGGACTATACCAATAGCTACAGGGTCACATCGATAATTGACGACCCGCGTGGTGTAATGGTAACCATGCCCAATTTGATACCATGGATGGATGGATCCCATTTTCGATTCCCAGCGAGACAAATTTTAATGGTGAGTTTGAATTTGTGTTCTCGGTCTGGATGTGTGTGTTCTTGTTTCTGTGTGTTGTCCATGGCACCAAGACACAGGGAATCCTAATGTAGAGCTATGAGTGTGTAGCGTTTATTAATGATGTGTTCTGTTACAGCCCTACAGCACAAGAGGACTATAACGGCTGGTGGCATGGTCTTCGCATCGTCGGTTTCTGTCTGTCCTTCCTCAATAGCTGCGTCAACCCTATCGCTTTATACTGCACCAGCGGGATCTTTAGGAAACACTTTAACAGGTCAGTAAAAAACAAGATAATACGATAGTTAAAAAACTAAATACACGGTTTTAGGTATAGTGCAAATCTAGGTACTAATGCAAATACATTGTGACTTTATCACTAACTTATTTAACAAATCTCCCTTTTAAATTGTTATCTCTTACGACGCGTAAATTGATTGTAATTCCCTTGAAAGTGGTCTAGATGACCCGTAATAATATACCAAGTACAAATATTTCATGTACCTAGGTATCATCTTGTTCAGTGACTTCTACGTAATATTTGCACAGAGAAATAGACTCTTTAATTACTACTTAAAATGAGCTTATTTATTCTAGATCGAATCAATCTTACAATATGCCTTCGTCCTTAAGACATTTTCTCCCTGTAACCTTTAATGACGGTATAAAATAGGAATAATAAACATAAATGAGCATTAATATAACACCGAGGTACTTTTCGTTTACTGTACATTCTCGAGTGGTAATTAAATCACTGGCTGGCAGCCAGCACCTCGTTTGGACAATCGTTAATTGGACGACACAACAACGATACGACATCGACACGACACGACACAGCTTTATAATTCAAGTGGGCACTACATTTATGTTTTTTACACGAGTCTTAGTAAAATAATTTTAGCATTGCTTTTAATTAAAATATTGATTTAAATTAGAAAAAAATAATGAATAGTAAACCGAAGTTAGATTTGGCTAAATTATGGTTTGTCTTAATTTTATATTGTTCTTTTAATTTTGTGTCAGCCTTATTATTAAATAACAATAAACGATGAAAAGATACTGTAAGATTGTTCATCAAAAAGGACTCGTCTAATAAATTTGTGTAATGGTGTGGGTATTACACGCCAGTCGTACGCACACATGTAAGTTTGCGTGTGTCCACAGTACAAGATGTCGTTGTCGTGTCGTCAGTTGAAGTGATATTTGGCGTGACACCCCAAGCCGAGAGATAATCGGTTAGGTCGTGACATTCTCCGTTATTTTATTATTATATTCTCAGCGAGTTCACAATTGAAAGGAATATCTGGCTTAGTCGTTTTCTACAGGCGTCTATAGCTAGTAAATTTTGGTGGAATTATTATTTTACGAGAAATCGCCTTCGCTTTGCTTCGGTTTTCTTATTTTTTACACCTTGGGCTATATTATTGGAGTTTTATTAGGGATTCCTATTTTTTTTAAATATAATATAGCCTATGTTACTCGGGGATAGTGTAGCTTCCCAATAGTGAAAGAATTTTTCAAATCGGTTCAGTAGTTTCGGAGCCTAATCAATGCAAACAAAAAATCAAATCTTTCCTCTTTATATATTAGTATAGATTACCTTAATCTACGAGTATAAGCTCTTGTAAATAACTTGAAGTTATATGATATTGTTACCTTAAATTCCCATAAATAATGAAGTATCGAATAAGGTATTATGTTAATTTTGTTCTTTACAATAGAATCAGCAAGGTAAAAATAAATATGTATGTACCTCGAGTAGGTTCTTGCTGTTTTAACGTTATATTATTTATTTTATTAATTTGTGTTTACATTATTTATTTTATTTGTATTTTTTACATGTATTTTTATATTTATTGTAAAAATAATGAACCTTATTATTAAATAAATACATTAATTATCCCTTTCATTAATCTATTAATTCATTAGTTCATTAACTACATGATTATTCTTATTCTATGAAATAACTTTAAATTGACAGGTATCTCCTGTGCCGGAGCGGGTCTGCTCACGGCGCCCGGGGGTCACTATCTCTGTCGACCTCCAGAAGAACACTCCACTCCAGCAGGAAGACAAATATCAGCATGGTTCCACGCACGTAAGGGGCCATCAATAAATTACGTCACACTACTTTGATGACTTTTTGACCCTCTCCTTATCACAGCTGGTCACATTTGTGAGACCTCCTCCCCTAGTGTGACGTCACATAGAAATTTTACACCTAGAAATTATTAAATTAAAACACCAGTTCCAAATTAAGTTTTATTTCTATTAATTGTTTTTTTTTTATATTTACCTATACATACCAATTATTCGATTTTGAAATGTGACGTCACGAAATTTAGGACCCCCTCCCACCCCTTGTCACACAATGTCACACTACATCGACCCCCCCCCCCCTCCTCCCCCCTAACGTGTGACGTAATTTATGGATGGCCCTAAGTTGATATAATCCCTAATAGCTTTGACCGTTCTAAAAAGGTGCTAAGAAAAATGTTTATTTTATTTAGTCTTTTGATAAAACTTTTGAGTTACTAACTTATGAAAAGCCGATTGCGTTATTATTACATCCAGAAATTTTTGATTTCGATATATTTATGTTTTTATTGCCACTCTTATATTAATCATACAGGATATAGGACTATCATAATATCCTGTATCACGTTTAATCATTATGTACTGTATTTTGTATAAATAGTTTCATCTGTCTTAAAGTCCAAAACAACTTCCAAAGATATAGAAAAACAAGGCAATGGCACCCAGTCTCACGCCTTTTATATGGGAAAATCCATTCTGCTGTAAAAGAACAAATCACAGCAACCTGAAACCATACTCGCATTCCACACTCTCGCAAAGAGAGTCCTATTAAATTTAATGATGATGGGCGGACCCTTGACAAAGTTCGGCGAACCTAAATATTTAATTTAGCCCTTCAGATACAAACCGCTTTGTCACTACTCATGACTGTCCAATTTACGGGGTCGAGGTTCTCGGCTTACAATACCGCCTCCGCTTACAGTTGAAAAAGTGTCCAGCTGTTTACAGAAAATAGAAGTTCCAATAATGGCCATTTCTGAATGGCGCTAGTGTGTGACAAATAGATATATGAACATGACTATTGTAGATGGAGTGAAGTTTGCTGAGTTATCCATGCCAAGTTACAGCTTTCTAGCACTAAGGGTCTCGGTGCTTTGCTTCGGACATACGGACCAACAAACGGACAGACGGACGGACATGATGAAACTATAAGGGTTCCGATTTTACTTCGGAACCCTAAAAAACGAATACAAAATATTTTTAGTAAAAAGTTGATTTGACAGGAATTATTGAGTGGATAGTAATGTTGATTTATTACCATTGGACTGTTCCTTCATACCGGGCACCTGTGTGCATCCAATCCACGATTCTTATCTAATATATAAAATTCTCGTGTCACGGTGTTAGAAGTTGAACTCCTCCGAAACGGCTCGACCGATTGTCGTGAACCTTAGCGTGCCTATCGGCTAGGGTGGAGAATCGGACAACATCTATTTTTCATTCCCCTAAATGTTAAGGGTGGTCCACCCCTAATTTTTTTTTTATTTTTTTGACAAAATTTTTTGTTTTTATTTTTTTGTGTTACAGCATACAAAAATAATAATATTGAAAAAAAATTGACACAACGAAGTCTGCCGGGGCAGCTAGTTACTCCATAAAAATGATATTCACTTAAATCTCACATAAAACTGGACTCGCCGAGTGTATAAAACTGTTCGTAAAACGTGAACTTTCCTCATAATGTTCACTTAGTTCGTTCGCACAACAAACTGTGCAACTTTTAAACCCAACAATTTAATTCTCCAACTATAACGGTCTCGTTATAAATCATAAGCTTTAACGATAATAGAATAACTGGGGTTTCCTGTAACTTTACATATAGTATTAAATTTTATAGTAGTACTAGCTGACCGGGTAAACGTTGTTCTGCCAAAAATTTTTTAGGGTTAGGGGGATGAAAAATAGATGTTGTCCGATTCTCAACCCTAGCCGATATGCACGCAAAGATTCACGAAAATCGGTCGAGCCATTTCGGAGGAGTTCAACTTCTAACACCGTGACAAGAATTTTATATATGTCGCAGATAGGTGGTCCAGAAAATAATAAACTGTGGGCGTTTTCATCATTTTACTTAGAAACCCATTGAAACACATGTTTTACACTTGCTACTAATTTAGTAGGCAATTACTACTGATACACATGGCTCTGAACAGATTACTATGTCGCTCGAATAACATAACCAATCGCTAATGGAACGCGGTGAAGTCGGATTTACATCGCGGTGCGGCATTCCAGGGTAACCAACCATAATCCACACGTCGCATGTCGCAGCCATCCCGGCTCCACAACTTGCCCGCGCCTCTCGCGCTTATTAAAACCCGTGTGATAAATCCGCCAATCGCTGGCACTATGACCTATCTCATCAGAAGCGAACCATCACAGCCGCATGGGTGCTACTCTTCGCAAAGGGTATGACTGTGCATAGAAAACAGTCCACGTGCACTTCTCGCTGGCTCCGGCATAACGCGCTACTGACTGGTCAACACACGCAATACCTGCTTGATCGCAGTCCATCAGTACACATTTACCCAGTTGTGCTCTCCATAAAGTAAACGTTGTGCAATGCTAATGCAAATTAAACTCGGCCATAATAACGACGTTCTACTTTATCGTCCGCTCAGCTCGGAGGCTGTCTAAAGAGTGCCCGCTGCCGGTTGGCAAGTCAATAGCTGTCCTCCGTGACCCCCGCCACCGCGTGTACTCAATGACAGTAGACAATTTGCACGGTGCTGCCATCTTCAACTTCCGAATACACCCAAGCTAGTTCCAGCTTGACGTTCCATTTTATGATTTGAAATTACTGATTTCCGACACGGCCATCATGACAGGCCCCACGTCCTCGTGGGTGCTTTGTGATCCCATACTCGCGATGGTGTATAAACCATCGAAGAAGCTTGTGAGCTCTTGAATCGGAACGCTGTATACATCATAGAGTAAATTCACTATCATGGTTAATCTGTAACAAGAAAACAAACCAAAGTGTCTCTTTAGCTCGGCCTTTCCTGATCTATTGGAAAGCTACTTGATCATTGAGGCATTAAATTTCTATAGCCATATCTAAATTGTTGAGGGTCAGCGTTGACCCTGGCCCCTGATCAGAGTAGAACGTAATGGTCTTTTAGCATCTATTGGTCGACGCATCCACTGAACCTGCACTCGTAAAAAAAAAGAATCGTCAGCATCGAATCACACTAGGGCTGTACAGTTATCGTCTTAAGCCAACTAGGTGGTAGCTAGTGGTAGCTAAGCCCATGCATCGAGGTTATTGCATAAATATTTCGAGTACTTCACAAGTACTAAAATAGCTCATAATAAATGAGTTAATTCGTAAAATTGAAATATTTTACCAAAAATGTCTGACTCAATAATTTGTGATGTCAATATAATGTGTGATTTTCAAACAATTCGTTCCACGCATCATTAAAAACCAACCGAAAACAATGTCACTCTGTCAAGTTATTTTCACCTTGTATGACTAAATTGACTAAGGTATTTGAATTTCACCAAAAATTATTTCAACATTGAACGAATATTCAACCAAAATTTACACTTAACGTAGTTACTTCATAGTCGTGGTCAAAGAACGACTAAGTAAGCTGATAATTTCAAAAATAAAAATAAAAAATTTATGGTGTAATTCCCCCAGAAAACGTCTCTGGTTTCCTCCAAAATCAGACTTCTATCAAAGTTGACTGCGTACCGCGTTCCCCAGGACAATAAATAATTTCCGCAACAAAAAAAAATAGGTAGCTTGCTCTTTGCATTACCATTGAATGCTTACATTGGATAAAATTCAACACAGCGACAATTAATAAGATTCATTCAAATAGTTACTCTATGAATTTTAGAACTCAATACCGATTGATTGCTATTACTGTGACCTCTCACTATAATATGGTAAACCAGCAAATCAATTGTCGAAGAAAGTGAAAGGCATCTCCAGGATACAACCAACAAATTATTATTTTCCAATTTGGTTTATACACTGAAATTGACTACATAATAAAATAAAATAAAAACTAGACATTACGCGACCAATATACGTGTACATTCACCACCCTTACGAGTGTTTACTCGAAATTATTATTTTTTTAAGAAAATTACGTAGGTAGCCCGTTTAAGCGTAACACTGCGGCAAAAGAGTACCTACCTGCTGAAGTAAAACGTTATTACTGTGAAATGCAGATCACCTGTTTCAAACAGTCTTTCTGAACTAGCTGAGAAGGTAGTGACACCTATTATGACGTTCCCCATGATAATATGTGATACGACCACAATAATATTCCCTTGCCAAAGAACCAGCTTACTGCAGCATAGCTGTTAATGAATTTTGTAAGTCACCTTAATTGAGTTACTTTGCGATGGGTACATTTTATATCACGTCAATCAGTTGACTGTTTAATCTGTGAGCAATTACAGGTTTCAGTAGCAGTGAAGATTGAGAAAAGGGTTTCTTTATTTAATTCCTTATCTATCATAAAGTGCATACTATAATTTGATATTGTCACTAAGAAAAGATGTGTTAATTTTAGTAATATTTAAGCACTTTAACTTTTACCTAATATAATTATCACACACAAAGATCATGGTGCATCTGACGGAACTGGCAACTAGCCATGGTACGTTTCTACTTTGACGAGGTTAGGTATCTTAAGCAATATTTTAAAATCAAAAAAAAAACTGCACCTATTAAATTTTCTCACTATGTCATCCTGTCTGTTTTAAAGATAATTCAAAAACAGCACAACTTTTCAGTAAAGTAATAATTATCTTTAGATGTTTCTTGTAAGTAACAAAACGTCTATTCTTCACTCATTTGGTGCCAGTTACTCAATGTTGGGTGAGCAAAGACCAGTGATCTTTGTTACCAGATCCTCTGTTACCAGAAATCGTCAAGTATCCAAACCCAGGTAACTATCAAATATCAAATGCGAAATCGCATAATTATCACAAACTCGACAAGGAATAATAATTGTTTAGTTAAGCCACAAAGAAAAGAAACAATACAGATCACCTGTTATAATCATGTCATCGTCTCTGATGGTAATTGCAAGCCATAGTGCAAGAAGCCGGATACGCTCCCAACAGTATCACTATCAACAAACGCTACCTGCATTGATGCCCGGTATCATTACGCCGCAATCGCAATGATAGCCTCTTGGTTATTTCCAAGCTTGCATGTCCATACAACAGTCACTGTCACTTAAGTTTATCTGAAACACACAAAAAAAACAACGACAAGACACGAAATTTCTAAATGTTATTTTTATGAACTGAGGGTAGACGATAAATTAAATAATAACAAGATGTTAGAAAACAGAAAATTCTTTATCTCATTTACAGAATGCTTCTAGTTTCACAAAACAATATACTTGCACTGATTTTGAACAACTCTGTTGGCGCAAATTAATAATAACTACGATGAAAGATACTGTGCAAAGACTTTATAACACTTCGTTGAATCAAGCACAAATAAAGCGAAACGTTTTGTTGTTTACGCACACCTCCACTTTAAACACTTTCACCTCCACTTTAAATTCTTTCCGATCAGTCCTATTTTCAGGAAAACCTAGATGCTACAAGAAGCACAATATTTTTATTAAAAATCAAATTCACGAGACCTTAACTTTGAACATTCTGTCAAGTGTTTTTACAGTTCAAGATGACGGCACCATTTACACTGGAAGTCAAGATATTACACAAAAATACTATCGGATGTTCTGATTCTGCTTAGTGATACCTTTTATTATTTTGTCGCTTGCAGTCATCGAATAGAAATTAAAATAAAATGTAATTCAGTAAGGGTAATTAAATTAAACAAATGAGAACAAAGATGCCATCCATGTGGGGGATTGCACTATCGCAATAACTTGTTAGCTTGTTACCTCTTTCACCTAAGGTAACAATTTTTTTTTAAGTGTGCGCCATTTAGAAAATAACTTTTCTTTTAATACACCCGGTTACTCGGTAACTCGGCACCATACTCAGCAAAAGAAACGTATGATCCTGGTGCTATGTAACGCGCCACAAAGACGCCACGGATATGACAACCAGGCGTTGCCTGGACACTGAGACCAGTGTTGGCCAGGAGTTCAGGCAGATAATAAGGAAAGCTGTTGCCAACGCATCAGTCAACGAGGATGTTCATCAAGCATCTGTTCGTGATAAATGAAGAGCTCTGGCTCTGTTCGCTACGAGATAACATGCTGGCTGCAGGAGCTTACCAATAATAATAATAACGAAATAAAAATGCCATACCGAATCGCTGTCTTACTTTCCTTACATTTATAACCTCAAACGAATCCTTATTTGGCATGTTCGCCGTCCACTGTTTGTAATATCATATCAAGATAGCCATCTGAAAAACCTGAAATTCGGATTCATTATCCCACGATCTGATGTCGCAGATAGGTGGTCCAGAAAATAATAAACTGTGGGCGTTTTCATCATTTTACTTAGAAACCCATTGAAACACATGTTTTACACTTGCTACTAATTTAGTAGGCAATTACTACTGATACACATGGCTCTGAACAGATTACTATGTCGCTCGAATAACATAACCAATCGCTAATGGAACGCGGTGAAGTCGGATTTACATCGCGGTGCGGCATTCCAGGGTAACCAACCATAATCCACACGTCGCATGTCGCAGCCATCCCGGCTCCACAACTTGCCCGCGCCTCTCGCGCTTATTAAAACCCGTGTGATAAATCCGCCAATCGCTGGCACTATGACCTATCTCATCAGAAGCGAACCATCACAGCCGCATGGGTGCTACTCTTCGCAAAGGGTATGACTGTGCATAGAAAACAGTCCACGTGCACTTCTCGCTGGCTCCGGCATAACGCGCTACTGACTGGTCAACACACGCAATACCTGCTCGATCGCAGTCCATCAGTACACATTTACCCAGTTGTGCTCTCCATAAAGTAAACGTTGTGCAATGCTAATGCAAATTAAACTCGGCCATAATAACGACGTTCTACTTTATCGTCCGCTCAGCTCGGAGGCTGTCTAAAGAGTGCCCGCTGCCGGTTGGCAAGTCAATAGCTGTCCTCCGTGACCCCCGCCACCGCGTGTACTCAATGACAGTAGACAATTTGCACGGTGCTGCCATCTTCAACTTCCGAATACACCCAAGCTAGTTCCAGCTTGACGTTCCATTTTATGATTTGAAATTACTGATTTCCGACATATATAAGATTTTTGTATTAGTAATTTGGACGTAGAAAATGGATATGGGGTCAAGCGCGAATTAAATAGCATTACATCCCATGTTAGGTTTAACATACTTCAAATATAACTATTAGCCTGTAAGAAATCGATCATAAATATTTTCTACTCCTCAGAACTAGTGAAACACCTTTGAATAATAGTTCATTTTTAAAATAAGTGTTAGTGCCTTGCATTATCTTAATTTTACATAATAATGAAATTAAAACCTAGTGCGGGAGTATGAGTACTTAAGCGTTTATTTATTTATTATTATTATTTATTTACTATATTCCACAACATTTACGACAAGAAATTATTTTAGACAGGCATACGTAAAGCTTTAATAAAGCTTTAGCATTATATTTAATCATATTTATCAGTATACAAAAGCATCAAAAGCAGACAATTAACATATAATTAATTAATTTATAATTACAACTAATATATAATTACAATTAACATATTAAATGGCGATTTTATTTCAGTACCAGCGTCGGGCGAGATAGCAGTATTCGTCTCCTGAACAATGGTTCCTCGAAGCTTTGAGACCAGCACAGCCGCCGGCACGCGGCAAACAACAACCAGGAGAGGCAGGAGAGAACCAAGGAGAACTATAGCCAGTGTCTAGTGTTCAGGACTGATACCCGACCCCCTTTCCCCAAGTGTTGTGAGCGCGAGAACGGTGTACTACGAGAGACTAACCTTGACGGCAAGGAGAGCAGCACTGAGAGTTTTTTCTTGCCCCTTGACTATGGAAGAAGTTAGTTAAGTGTGTAGTGTAGTTTCAAGAATGTCATGTAAATAGTGTTTAGGAATTTTCAGTTTGTTCGTGTCATTTTAAGGCTATGAAATTAAGGGTGTGATGTAGTACGAGTAGTATATAGTAATGTCTTCGTGTATCAAAATTTAATTTCTGGGCATGTATTTTATTTTGCATTTACTAATGACTATAACTGTGAGCAGGAAAAAAACAACCCCGGTAGTTTCTTGCTGCTTCTTCTCCCGGGCCCTCTCACAGTAGGGCCTTGTTGAAGCATTGGCGTAGCTTAGATGACTTTCAAAAAGTGTTTGTAAACCAAAGCAATTTTGAAGAAAAACATTTGATTTGATTTGATTAATAATTATGTTTATACATTTAGTGTTAGTAAAGATCTTTGAAGTTCGAATCAAAGTCATAATTAGTCAAAAAATAAGGATATCTAACATTAGTAACGTTTCGAAACACTCCAACTATTAAAGATGAATTTCATAATATACCTATAAATATTTACCCAAGTTCATCGATTAACTATATCATCGTATCGAGTCTGTTGTACTTAAGTTTCATATCATTCTTGCACCCTCAAACTTACTAAGTCTCTTTATGGAATAAATCATAGTTCAGAACTTCAAAGCGAGCCGGTAAAACTTTACGGCAGGCAGAACATAAACTATATACGGAGTTTGTTAAGCCACTCGGCTTACGAGTACGTAACGATATTCATAATTCACTTACTGCAATATATTCCTACACCATACATCTTCATGTGAGCTAGGCTACAGTAATAAAAAGTTTGATTTGTTTCTATTGATACAAAGTATGCTAAGTTTATAGTATACTTATGCTAAGTTTTGTTTCCATTTAAGTGCCATAGATATATAATGATTATTAGTAGTATTATTTTATGTCGAGGAGTTTACTGTGATTAGTATTACAGTGTATTTTGTAAGTCTATATTAATTTGTTTTCACTATTTTAAGTAACTATTTGAATTCAAAAATAATAAAACAATATGAAATATTTTTATGATAAAATACAAACAAGGTTTAAATAAGCTTGATATAAAATATATTTTATTACTATTTTTACATACATATTCCTACTAACTTATTATCCTATTAACTTGATAAAAAGATAACGATATTCAAAAATATTATAAATAAATGTTATTTTGATAAGAAATTAGTAATACTTAATTAATTTATTATTAATGTAATGGAGTTTTATACTATAATTCACATTGAACGTAAGTAGATACACATAATTATTATAAAGTATGTACATATATTCATTCATGGAAAGGTAGGTGATAATCCTAATAAACATATCTTTGTAAATTACTTTATCCTATCCTTAATCCTATCCTAAATGTAAATATCAAATTAATTACTCATATTATTTGTAATTAACGTGTTCCTTGAAGTGTAAATAAAGCAGGCAGTTTAAATGAATGTAAAAGCACCCTAGAGAAGTCATATTTTACAGATATTGTTTCATCATAATTATTCTTAGGCAATGCTTATTTAAATAATGTACAGTCGACAAAGGAATTAGGTATGCAGGGCATGATTCTTAAACCCTCTGAAATATTTAATATTACATATTGTTTACGTTATTAATAATATTAAGTCATACCTTACGTATACAGGTATCATTAATATAATTATCAGGTATTAGAATCATGCCCTGCATATTTAATTCTTTTGTCGACTGTTCAAGCAGAAAAAACTTAAATGTCTCAAAAATTTATGAGTTAATGAATTAATAATTCATGGAACATTTCAGCGAAATGGGCTAATCTAATCAATTAATTATTGATGATCATCATGGAATATGTTACGGAAAATATATTCTAATGTACAAAAAGTTTAACTTGAATTCGTTATGTAATTCATGAATGATTGGCGATCATTATAAGATACAGTCTTAGTGAATCCTGTTGGTTTTCTTTTAGAATAAATGCGAATAATAGTGATTTATTTATTCATATTAATAAGAGTCTAAGAAATATTGCGTACCGTCACGGTCCTCGCAATGGAAACAAACCTATTGCATCAAACAATATCCATCCAAACTTCTGTGAAAATACGAATACTTACCACTGTTTGTTTTGTAAATTCTTTTATATTTTGTTTACTTAAATGTCATCACGCTTAATTGTAGAATATAATTTAATGTAATTTATTATTGTTTTTTGATGACAAATAAAAGATTTTTAGTAAAAAAATGTTTTGTGCCTATAAATTTCCAGGTATCCAACAAAATCATTTCACAAGCGAAGCTAGGAGAGTACTGTAGTATCTAACCAAACTATCTATTGGATCAAAATCCCTTCCACCACATGCTTAAGAGCCATCTGGATAAAATTGTGTAGAACAGATTCCAGTGACAAGAACAGCAGTTATCCATCCATCCGTCACCATGGATATTCCAAGGACTCATCTCATCATCCTCGACTTAAAAATAATCAGTAGTAAAAGCCATTGAATTCGAGATGTAGGATAATCTAGTCGGAACATTTAAAAAATGTTCAAAAAAAAAGAAAATTTTACATCTCTTTCTCTCTTACGAACAACCTGTGACAGTGTCCAATGTACTGAACATTGGTACTAATGTACTGAGCATTTGTACCAATGTACCAACCATCGGATCAATTGAAGTGCCACAATTTTAGTGCGGAGTGGTTGACCCCGACGACACGCAGTCACTGCAGTATTTAAGGGTGAGGCCAAACTTATGTATTTTCACTTGGTTTCATACTTAAGTCCTGTTTATACCATACGGCGACGCAAAATGTTGACGTTTAGTGTGAAGCCGACTAATTTTACGGTACACACAAGGCCGTCTTTAACCTATTGGAGGCCCTGGGCATCTTAGGATAATGGGGCCCCTAACTTTGACCGAACACTAATTTTATGTTAGAATAAAAAACGAAAGTAGATTTATAAGCAAGGTTCTAGATTTATTTTTATTAATTTATCTAAGCATGCTGAAATCGGAAAGCCTAATTTTTGGGCGAGAGTCAGTAATTTAGGTTATATTTATTCGAATAAAAAAAGTTTTTCGGTAATAAATATCGGTTATTTTTTAGTGATCTGGCAGGAAATAAGGATCCTCTATCGATCACGGGGCCCTGGGCACTTGCCCAGAGTGCCCAGTGGGAAATAGTGAGAATTTGGGAACAGACAGCTCAAAAAATACGCTCGTTTAACCTCACCCTAAGTCAATGTTCCTACCTGATAGCAGAATCGTTTGCTATTAATATTCTCAACTTGTATGCAAATACACCAACCGTTTTACGTGCACACTTTGATCCTTCGCGACCCATAATAACTAATGCACGTCATGTTTGACTCGAATATTCCCCCGGAAACCCTAAGGGACCTTATCGAAGGGTAATAATTAATTGGGCTAAGTCGTAGCCGAGTTACGCCTTAGGTAAGGGTTTTACCCTTCTTCGTGCGAATACTTAAGTAATTAAGATTTGTGCCTGGATAACAGTCGTAAAGGTAAGTTAGGTGTTTGTAAGAAGTTAAAAGGTGCAGTAGTTGATCATCTTAAATTAAATTAACTAAAATTATAACTTGTCTTATTTGCACCGTCGACGGAACTGCTGTTTTATAACTAATTTTATTAGTACAGATGGGCACAAATAAACATCCTATTACCCGTAGGCCGTAACTGTTCTATCGAAAGGTATTAATATTCAAAATAAGAGAAGTTATAATTTAATTAATATGATAAAGTAAATATACTCATTAAAAACATTAGCTATTCTTAATATTTTAGTATCATATTACCACAGAAGAAATAATAGTACTTATAATATGGTGGTAATACAGTACTCACTAAAAGTTACAAACAACATGTCACATTTTGAATAATTTCACATTATTTCATTAATTATAATTAAAAGAATTATTCCACCACAAGTGAAACATGTAGAAATAGTGCGGGTTTTGAAGATAAGAAAAAACAATAACGCTTCACATTCATAGCCCCACACTAGTATTCCCTGTGTCGTGGGTGCCATGGACAACACACTATTAAATATAGGTGAGTACTCGTATATCAAAATATTATAGACGAGTAACTGCCCTCGCTTTGCTTCGGTTTTCTTATTTTTTTACACCTTGGGTTACATTATTGGAGTTTTAAATAAGGATCCCTAATTTTTTTGAAAATATAATATAGCCTATGTTACTCGGGGATAGTGTAGCTTCCCAACAGTGCAAGAATTTTTGAAATCGGTTCAGTAGTTTCGGAGCCTATTCAATGCAAACAAAAAATCAAATCTTTCCTCTTTATATATTAGTATAGATTAAATTATAATTTTAATCTGTATGTACTGTTGAGTCTTCCTTTAAAATTGAAATAAAACAATTGCATGTTGCGAACATCTTGTTTCAATAGGTTATGGGCCTCAGCCAATTTATCTGTTATTTTAATTTGCTTTAAAATAGATAAATTGGACAAGTTGTTTCGCAAAAACATGGCTGCAAACTATGAGTATATAGCTAATGTGCCAAAATTAAAAGGCAGGGACAATTATGATGAGTGGTGCTTTGCGGGGAAAATCTATTGGTGCTCGAAGGCTCGAAGGGATGGTCAAGTACATAAAAACCTATCCCAGATTTCGTGGTAAAGGAAGTAGCTGAATAAAAAAATAGTTCAATACACACAAAGATAAAACCACTCACACCCAGACCGAGAACAGAAATTCAAAGTAATCATTCAAATTTCCGTCTCGCTGGGAAACGAACCCAGGACCTTTGGCGCGGCGATCCGGCATGGTAACCATTGCACCACACGGGTCGTCAAAATCGTCAAGATGAAGATGTTAGAAGAAGAAGTGTTAAGAGCACTCTTTTAGTAGATATACCTATCTCTTACACCACAACTCAAAGTCACTAACGGTTACTTAAATCGCTCCTTAGTTTAGAATTTGTATGGTGTTTCTTTACTACGGAGTGATTATAGTACCCCGTGTGGTGTCCGGGTTCACTTTGTAGAATAGCACCACTCCCGTTCTTCCTGGGATGTCGTAAAAGGCGACTAATAGGACAAATTCAGGAAGATGGGCAGCAGCATCTTCCTGTGTGTGACGAATATCAGTCCGGTCACCTGCGGTCACCAACACGCACTAGCCAAGCGTGGTGACTATCGGCTAAAACCTCCGCATGTTTGTCACAAATGAGCCTCGGCCCCCAGTCCCCGGCAGCCCCGCTATTCCTAGTTACGGTAGCGGCTATGGTAACGGCGGGGCAGGGGGTGCTAAGAATCGCCGGCAGAGATCGCGCTACCAATCCAAACGACGACTTCTGCACCTGGCAACATACAACACCAGGACACTGAGGACAGACGACAAGGTAAAAGAGCTGGAAGAAGAGATAGACAAGTTAAACTGGAGTATTGTGGGTTTATCTGAAGTCCGAAGACAGGGGGAGGACACGATAATACTCAAATCCGGAAACTTGTTCTATCACCGGGAGGGCGAACACCTGTCCCAAGGTGGTGTCGGGTTTCTCGTTCACAAGTCCCTTGTCAACAACATTGTGCAAGTTGGGAGCGTGTCGGCCAGGGTAGCGTACCTTACACTCAGAATATCCAAACGGTATTCGTTGAAGGTTGTACAGGTATATGCGCCGACTTCGACACATCCCGACGACGAGGTTGAGGTTATGTATGAGGACATAAGTAGAGCCATACATACCTCTAAAGCTCACTTCAATGTTGTGATGGGGGACTTCAACGCGAAGCTGGGCACGCAAAGTGGCGCCGAGAGGAAAGTGGGTCCCTACGGAATTGGACGACGGAACCACCGAGGACACTTGCTGGCCAACTTTTTGGAGAAGGAAGATCTCTTTATGATGAACTCCTTCTTCAGAAAGAAGCCACAGCGCAAGTGGACTTGGATAAGTCCTGATGGTTCCACGAAAAGCGAGATAGACTTCATTCTGGCAGACAAACGGCACATATTTAATGATGTCTCTGTGATCAGCAGGTTCAAAACCGGAAGCGATCACCGTCTTGTGAGAGGCACATTAAATATCGACCTGAAGCTGGAACGGTCACGCCTGATGAAGTCTACGCTTCGCCCAACATCCGTCCAAATCCAGGGATCCGAGAACTTTCAACTTGAGCTGCAAAACCGTTTTGCGTGCCTAGAATCGTGCACGTCCGTGGACGAGTTTAACACCAGGATGGTAACAACTGTCCACGAGGTAGGGTCGAAGTACTTCAAGACCCACCCTAGTGGTAGATCTCAGGTTCTCTCAGAACAAACTCTCGGTCTTATGAGGGATCGACGAGAACTATGTGTGCAGTCTCCAACCTCTATGAGTGAGTACCGACGGCTCAATGAGCAGATCTCCAAGTGCAGGCGACGCGATTTGCGAAAACACAACGCAAATCGTGTAAAAAACACAATTGAGCGAAACCAGGGCTCCAAAGTGTTCGCCGGGGATCTGTCCATTGGGCAAAGTCAGCTTACGAGGTTGAAGACCGAGTCCGGCACCATGGTTTCGTCGAAACCGGAAGTTCTGAGAGAGACTGAGAAATACTACGGACGGTTGTATGCCTCCTCTCAAGCTCCACCTCCTAGCGAGGAGAGCGATAAGAGAGCTAAACTGACCCGACACTACACAGAGGATATCCCGGACGTCAGCCTGTATGAGATTAGAGAGGCTCTCAAACAGCTTAAAAACAACAAGGCACCGGGAGATGACGGAATCACAACCGAGCTTCTAAGAGCTGGAGGGAAACCCCTTCTAGTGGCGCTCCAAAAACTGTTCGATTCCGTCATTAACACTGGAACTACCCCGGAAGCGTGGGGCAGAAGTGTGGTGACGCTGTTCTTCAAGAAGGGCGATAAAGCCCTTTTGAAGAACTACAGGCCCATTGCACTTCTGAGCCACGTTTATAAGCTGTTTTCGAGGGTGCTCACAAATCGCATTGCACGCAGGCTTGACGACTTCCAGCCTCCCGAACAAGCAGGATTCCGAAAAGGCTACAGCACCATAGACCATATACACACACTGCGGCAGATTATACAAAAGACCGAGGAGTATAATCTGCCGTTGTGTGTTGCCTATGTGGACTATGAGAAAGCCTTTGATTCTATCGAGACCTGGGCGGTACTAAATTCTCTCCAGCGGTGCCGGATCGACTACCGGTATATCGAGGTGTTGAAGTGTTTGTACTCATCTGCCACCATGTCCGTCAGAGTACACGACACAGCAACGAACCCCATCCAACTGCAGAGAGGTGTCAGGCAAGGGGATGTCATATCCCCAAAACTGTTCACCGCTGCGTTGGAAGATGTGTTCAAGCTGATGGAGTGGAAACGACGTGGCATTAACATCAATGGCGAATACATCACACACTTGCGATATGCCGATGATATAGTCATCCTGGCGGGTTCCCTGGAAGAACTTGGTACAATGCTCGGGGACTTGAACAGCGCCTCACAACGGGTGGGTCTTAAGATGAACATGGACAAGACGAAAATCATGTCGAATGTCCATGTCACACCCGTACCGGTTGTTGTTGACGGCGCTGCTCTTGAAGTTGTAGACGAATACAATTACCTGGGACAAGTGATCCAGATGGGTAAGTCCAACTTCGAGAAAGAAGTCACTCGTAGAATCCAACTCGGATGGGCTGCGTTCGGGAAACTGCGTCATATCTTGTCGTCCAAAACCCTCCCTCAGTGCCTGAAGTCGAAGGTGTTCGAGCAGTGTGTGTTGCCAGTGATGACATACGGATCCGAGACGTGGTGCTTTACTATTGGCCTGATCCACAAGCTCAGAGTTGCGCAGCGGGCTATGGAGAGGGCTATGCTCGGTATTTCTCTACGTGATCGCATCAGAAATGAGGAGATCCGTAGACGAACAAGGGTAACCGACATAGCTCAAAGAATTAGCCGGCTGAAGTGGCAATGGGCTGGCCACATAGTGCGAAGGACCGATAACCGTTGGGGAAGAAAGGTCCTCGAATGGCGCCCACGTCTCGGAAAAAGGAGCATAGGACGCCCCCCGACCAGGTGGACTGACGATCTGAAGAAGACAGCGGGCATCCGCTGGATTCAGAAGGCTCAGGACCGGTCAGAGTGGCGCAAGTTAGGGGAGGCCTATGTCCAGCAGTGGACCTCTAAGGGCTGATGGATGGATGGATGGATTATAGTAACCGTTAGTGACTGTAAGTTGGGGCGTTAGTCCTCTAACGACCCACATCATAATCGATCGAAAACGCTGACCCAGTCAAACTACTATTTTTTTCCTTTATATGCCTCTTCCGGACCCTCAAAGTCAACTTTTGCTTAGCAATAAGTACTTTGTAACACAGTTCAAGGTTGTTCAAGGTAAAACAAAACGTACCCAAATTTGAGCGTCTGAAAATCCTTAGCTGCTGCGAATGTAGCTTCTGAGAATACTTTCTCACTTACCCAGATTCGAATGTCTGAAATATTCTTCACAGTTGACACGATGAACGTAGCTTCTGAGAATACCATCTACAAAGGTTACCATACTTTAAGATACCGCTAAATTTATCTAAAGTATTCTTGAAAAATGGTCCTTCAAGCTAGCCATTTTTCACGCTCAGAATGACAGCAACTTCCTGAAACTTGTTTCGTGTGAAAAAATACAAATTAAATTGCCAGTAGCGTTTTTTGTTATAAAAATTGCAACTTCGTATAGACAGACGGTAATTTGTTATAGGAACGCACTTTGATATTTGAAAACTGAATTTCATAAAGAATACCTTTATACTCCACTAGCTAACCCGGCAAACTTCGTATCGCCTAACAAACTATTTTTTTTTAATAAGAGCAACCTAAGTTACTCCTTGTTATATCAGCTATCTACCAGTGAAAGTCCCGTCAAAATCGGTCCAGCCATTTCAGAGATTAACCGGAACAAACAGACAGACAAAAATTGTAAAAAATGTTGTTTTGGTATATGTACCGTGTATACATCCAAATGCACTTTAAAAAGCGGTTATTTTATATTACAAACAGACATATCAGACACTCCAATTTTATTTATTTGTATAGATGCTGAATTTGCTACGTTGACTGGACGATCTAGTGCTATTGCATGCTGATTCAGAATAGAAAATATACGTTAACGTATAGACGTAGACGTTAACGCTAGTAAACTATAAAGTTTGTTATCTATTAAAGACAAGTTAGCTATTGTGTTGAAGACAAGAAAACTCTTCAGGAGTAAAAACTCTCAGCTAAAACTAACATAGTTTAAACTACAGATCCGTGGATAAACTACCAGTTTCAACCGAGTAGGTTTAAACCTGAACAAAAACAAGCGTGATAATAAAAGATTTTCTCGCGGTTTAAGGATCCATCAGCATCTCCAAATTAGCGAATGTCAAAAAATTTTCATTTACCAAATTTTCAAGTAAACATCATTGAATAACAAGATAAAGAAGCCTTGAATTATGTACTCTCATAAAAAGTAAACAAATCTACTTTCCAAAAGTTATGTATTTGATACCATGAAAAGAACATTGTGTTATAGTTACTTTACATCAAGTCACATTGACATATTAAATATATAATATTAATAAAATACGGCCTGTCTCGGCTAATAATATTATACCCATTACACCGATATAACGCAAATACATTATTGATTAGACAGTTGTGTTACGAAAATGTAACACAATGTAAAATCTTGACCAAGTCTCGCAATAAAGTACATACATGTATCTTTTGTGTGTCTCTATTTTGTGGCTCCAATTTCACTGCTAAAATTGGTTCTTCAGCGTAATTACAAACCAATTTTAAATTTAAACATTCAACATTTTTCCTGCAAAATAAGGACTTGGCGCAGACGCTATCACTCCCAAGATAACGTGTACTCCAAGTGCTCTGGACCCTAGTAAAGTGAGACACTTGATACTGCGGACCAAAACGCTGTGTTAGCCAGGAGATAGGTCAGGACATTATGGTTTTAAAGGTTACTAAAATTTATACCTCAATTGAAGACGTTGAAGTTATGAAGTCCCTTAGACCGTTAGACCTATTCTGGACCTATTGTTATCGTTAGCATATATTATAATTAATATATTTAGCATAGACCGTAGCAGAATACACTCGTATTTTTTGTTACTAGCCGAGAAAAGAACACTGGTAGCATTATATAGGTGTACTGGTAGCATATTATAAATATGGTAGCATTACTGGTAGCATAATCATGGTAAGCATAATACGTCGTCACCGTCGCCCACTAGCAATGGACACGGGTGACAACTACTGACGCCTAACTGAACCACTTTTATTTTATTTACTTTTTAGGAGATAATGCTGGATCCCTAATATTGATTCCATTCCACAAATTTTTATCGTCACATTTTGATTTCCACTGAGTCTTGGCATGTTTATGACAGAATGTTTTTTTAGATAATTGTTTATCAATAATTGTTTACGTTTTTTAATTCCCTTCACTTTATTTAATTCCAAAAATAATAAAAATTATAATAAAAATGAAATCTCGCAAACCTACTTTGCATGTAAGACTGCGTAGGTACCTAAATAAACATTGTAGGTACCCGTACTCGAAACTTCGGCAGATACAACTTGAATCTTCAGACAAAACACTTGTCCAAGAGCCCTCGGTGTCTACTGCAAATAATAAAATAGATCTACTCATAAAACAAACTCCCTGTTTCTATCTACACAGTTTTCTTCGGGAAAGTTTTTATGTAATGAATCTACATTATTAAAAGTTGAACTTACCAGTTAACTGGTAATAGAATTTATGATGAGTAACCTCGGATGTCTTTGATGTCAAAGGTAAAGGCTGCTATAGAATGGTCAATGGACATTACAGGTAACATTAAATTCTGAGATCGACGGTCAGTGCAAACCACTAGGGTGTTGTAGAATATAGAAGGTATTGAGTAGTACCTGCTTCGGAATAGTTTATTGAATTGAAACTTCCATATCGATGTTTTGATGGGTAAGAAACTAAAGAAAACGACTACTTAGTACTTATGTTTTTTTTTCAATTACCAGGACAAAATAATTATAAGTAACTTTTTCTCTTCGGAAAATCTATACGTTAGATACCCTTAAGGCCCACACTGGAAAAATATGTGGATGGGATTCTTTAAATTGTCATATCTTTTTATTTGTGAACCAATTGAAAACAACACTAAAAGTTACCGCAAGCTTACTTCAATACATCAATGTAAATATCATCTGAATCGGTTAAAAGCAGTTTCTGAGATTAGCAAAAATGAAGCCATTAAGAAACAAATAAAAAATTTTGAAATTTTGCTATTTATTTATTTATTAACACACCAACAGCTTACATACAATACATTATTATTCTTAACATTACGAGTACTACAACATGATCTGGTATGCTTGCCAATTACAGGTGCGTACATCATTCTTAGTAGCTACATGTTATCTGACAAAAAAAAACTACAAAATTTGTTTTTCATAACAAGCAGTGTAGTATTAAATTTCTTTAACTCTATCGGATACACACAATGACATACAGTAACATTTTATTTTATTTAATAACAACTGCTTTGATACAGAAATTGCCGCAATTTCTTTAAAAAACGAAACCAGAATAATCCTATTGGTTTCTAGTGTTAGATTAGTTGTTATGTTAGGTATTAGATCGAAAAAGTACATATGAGTGTGTGACGAAGAAGTTTTATCGCAACGTTCAAGAATATTCTAGATACGTCTTTGGCGTTTATAATTCTTGACAAAAAATAACCGACTTCAAAATTAGGGATGACTAAAAAACTACTCGTCAGATCTCGCTCAAATTATAGTGGGACAACATGACAAGCACCAGCTTTCGATTAAAAAAAGAATCATGAAAAAAATACACTTGAATTGAATAGCTCCTTTTTGAAGTCGGTTGATGAATAGGCTTTTACTAAAAAAAGGGCATTTGTGACACAGGCATCGCCAATTATAGCTGCTGGATGGAAAGCTTCATAATGAATAGATATAACACTCTGTTTTAATCTTATTCAAAAACTGGACGGATTGAGCGCATATTTATTAGTATCAAAATGTCTGGTCACCCCAGCGCACATCAACACCATTACTGGAGGTAGGTATAACAGAACGGATATGGTCTTCTGCTTTAAAAGCTAAAAGCTGCTGCATTTTACAATAGCTCAAAATATATAAACAACGATAGCATTAACCCGTTTTTTTATGGAAATAGCCGGCAAACGAGCTGACGATCCACCTGATGGTAAGTGGCTATCGTCGCCCATGGACATCAGCAACACCAAAGGCATCACTGATGCATTGTCGGCCAAAAAACAGAGAAGAAAAAGAAAGAAAGAACGGCCTCTCAAGCCCCCAGCCGGAACACGACGAGTCGTTTGGCGGCTGACTCATGCTCAAGGGTGGTAGCTATCCAGGCGAACTCCATTGAGAAATAGTAATAGCAATAATGTTATTAATTAACAATTAAAATCAATATTACCAATATAATCCCTCGAGGGGCCCTACCACCAGCGGGCCGGATTTAGTTGCCTTTTACGACACCCATCCGGCGTGGGATTGGGGTAGGTATTCTAAGCTGCCTCAATACGGCTAAACGGCTACCCGTTGTAGCGCAAGGTTGTATTGGTGTGATTCATTAAAAATTAAAGTACCTAGAACAATTTATGTCACATATTATTTTATATAACACTTACTATAATATTTAATAAGAAAATCCATGTAAGGTACAATATTATACCTATAAGATTATGGGGGTATAAAATTTTCCGGGTTGTATAATAGGTAAAACTATTTTGCAACCTTATCTTGCTTATCTAAAAATGCACGGAACCAAAATGGGAAAAAAAAAATTAAGACGTTCTGTGTAAACAAAAAATCCCTTGGCTGGCAGATGCATTGTTCTTCTAAATTTTTAAATCAAGACAGTTGTTTTTTACAAAAATGCATCTGTCAGCTGGGCTTTCATCGATGATGGAGAATCGGTCAGCTGAGCCCAATGATGTTGTACTTTAAAAGTTGCTTGATAATCTTGATATCATATTATCTCATTTGCCTTTTAAATACTAAAAATGTCTACAAAAACGGGTGGCCATTGCTATGCTTCACTCTCGATTAGACGAGGTTACGTCCGTCTTTTTTTCAGGTCCGTGTGTTAGAGATTTAAAATAATAATGATTTTCTGTAAAGAAGGCTTGTTTTACATTTCAGACAAACTATGATTGAGGTCCCTCAGTCAGTTGTGCAGTTCTGCATTTCCATCAGACTCTCCATCAAAGATAGACTGGTTCTACACCGATTTGCTAGAATAATTTCAGTATAAAAGCCACCTATTCTGGAACGGAAAAGTGCAACGGAGCGTTGAAAGATTAACTGACCGAGCTAAACTATTCCGTTGTTTCGTGTTCCCTCGCTTTTGTCATGCGACCGCGACCAGCGAAATGATGGACTTATGTTTACTACTCTAGGTTGGTATATATTATCTATTCTGTGATATACGTAAGGTTGCCATATAGGCGGGAAATCCGGGATGTTCCCGGAATTTTACGCATTGTCCCGTGTCCAGGAATTATTCTTCTTCCACAATTCACAGAATGGTGCAAGGTGCGTCAATATTAGATACGGAGGGGCGGCTAGCGAGCTTTTTTTTAGAAGGGCGCCACGTTGAAATTTAATAAAGTGCGTACCTGTAGTAGGTATGACGTAATCTTCGGTATTGGATAGATAAAGTCCGGTCAATTTAGACATTTGAAGGTGCATAAATTCCCAACAAGCTGAAAATCAGTAAGATTGTTCAAAACATAATTATAAATAAAATTTTTAAGTTCCCCATCATTCCCGTGTATGGAAAAAAAATATTCAAGGTCAAAGGTCAAAAAAATGAGTTTTTCGCGATTTTCAGCAAAACGGTAAGTTTTATCATAAAGTACCCCAAACAAAAATTGTAGATCATAAAATTATCTATAAAAATGTATCAATACTTTTTTTTCCTACGAGCCACCGTTTCTGAGATATAACGATTCAAAAACGCGCTAAGTACACTACCATGAGGTAGCAGGGTAAACGTGTGCATATTATGACGATAAAAACTTACAACTTTTTGAATCCTTATATCTTAGAAACGGTGGCTCGTAGGAAAAAAGTATTGATACATTTTTATAGATAATTTTATGATCTATAATTTTTGTCTGGGGTACTTTATGATAAAACTTACCGTTTTGCTGAAAATCGCGGAAAAACTCATTTTTTTGACCTTTGACCTTGAATATTTTTTTTTTCCACACATGGGAATGATGGGGAACTTAAAATTTTTATTTATAAATATGTTTTGAACAATCTTACTGATTTTCAGCTTGTTGGGAATTTATGTACCTTCACTATCATTTTTTGGTCTAATTTGACCGGACTATAATAGTGACTGGAAACAAATTAGTTAAAAAAATTCCTTCCTAATATTTCTCGCTCACAATGTGCAACTGCAAGTTGAGTGAACTTCAAAGCAAAGCTTTCATTGAACTGAACTAACGCGAATACCTTCGCATTTTATTGAGTTGATACAAATTTAAACTAATATAACACCAACATTGTATCAATTTAATTAAATATCTTAGCAAATAGCGTGCCCGCACAAATTGTTAATCTGGTGAAACAATTAACGCAAATCCTTGATGACTCTCTTTGGAAACTTATACAAACGTTGCGGATAGCGATAACAAATTAATTTTATAAATTACAAAACAGGTTAATTATTAACATTCTGTTGAATAAACAGGTAATTAATTTTACCTGTGGGAATTTGTCGAAGTTTGGAAAATAATTATCGTTGATCAGAGTTCTAAATTATGTTATTACACATGTATTACACAAAGTATTTTCAAAGGTTTCATTTTCTGTCAACCACAGCCTGAATAAAGAACTAATCGACACTAAATTTAAGGCAATAAGTTTTAACCTTTTATTTTTATAAAAAGGATTTCCTACCTAGCTTTCAAGTATTTCAATTTGATACCTCCACGAGTTGCTGAGAAAAAGGTTCTTGACTAACGGACAAGAAAGTGATCCTATTTTGTTTTTCCTTCTGATGTCTACGGATATCTACGGAATCCTAAAAACCAGCATTTTGTAAATTGTAACAGATGGAATTTAAAACTAGGTTACAGATTATAAGTAGGTACTATTATTTCTTTTGTGGTTTCAGCTAAATATCGCGAACGAAACGCCGCGAATAAGAATAGATTAAAGTTTCCATGTCATGGACTCTAATTTGCATCTCATCTACCTGTGTTTAGTATTTTTACTAGCTAGTCGTAGGCAACTGCGGTATACGTGTATACATTATTAACTTTGGAAATTTTGACTATTTAATTAAATTAATATGCTGACCTGATAAATATGCTGACTAATTATTACTCAGCCCTGGCGCACTCCGCATTTTAGCTATGACGTTACAAGTACATGCCGCGGTCGGCATGCCGGGCTAATTCAGAAAATTCATAATGGCCGTTCTTAATGTATCACACACAGGGGCGTAGCTACCGCCGTATCAGCCGTATCAATTATACGGGGCCCCGGGGCTGAGGGGGCCCCCAATGTGCCTTAGAAAAAATTCGTGAAATGATCCGGAAATTACTTATTATGATTCGAAAAATGTTCCGGAAAGCATCAATACTTCATTGAAAAGTGAAATCAACAATAAAATTCATTTCTGGACCATCTTTCATCGTATTAATGCATTAATTACTTTAGCATCATGCAATTTATCTTTATGAGGCCATGATTCTAAATCTGGAAACTCGACGAATTGAAGGCAAACAGGCAGTACAAATAATAATAAGAAAAACTTCTAATCAGTTATTTAAATGCCCTAATCAAATTTTAAACAAAATATTTAATGTACAAAAAAATTACGTTCTACACGACTCATGATGCTCTCAGGAACTGAGTGCTGCGCGGACATGCCGGCGGCAACCCCATGATACAGCGCTCCGGGAATACCTCAGGAGGAAGCTCATTCTACACGTAGCACAGCTCATTCTACAGTTAACACGTGCGTGGTAAAAATGATCGGGAGAATCGGGCCGTAGAAGTTCTCCACGAGTCTCATCGGTGTGGATAAAACTTCAATTCGGCCATGAGCTTTGTAAAGCATGAGTAGGTGCCTCACTCGCAGTGAAGTACTCCTTAGCCCAGTTTAGAACATCAAGCTTTTTGGAAGCCAACTTAGCCTTGGCTTCCAAATGACGCTGATACTACACATCACTCGAGATGTCAACTCCCAGAATCATACTCTTACTACACTTTTAGTGATAAGCGCGGTACCCTGGAATTGAGGCACTATGAAAAATGGGGTTTTCTTAGTGGTAAACGCGCCAACTTGTGTATTCGTGCGGTTGAACTCGACTAAATTAAGTCAACCCTATTCCGAGACTTGCTCCAGAGAGTTCTCGACTTCAGACACAATTTTAAGCCTGCTATCCTCCACTTGCAAGTTTTGCGACTGAGAGGAATTAAGGGGGCATCCCCTGTGCTGTCATCTGCATAGCAATTAGCAACAGTTGCCACTCATGTCATGTCATTGATATGCAGAATGAACAGCGTAGGAGATACCACAGACCCTTGGGGAACACCAGCATTTTATAGGTTTCATATGTGAGCAACAACCATATACTACATCCTTGATATATCGCTCAGATAGAAAGCTAACTACCCAACTGCATAACCTCTCACAGCGACCGTAAGATGTTAACTTCGTGAGACCTCTCTGTGCCAGTCCTGGTGGCTTTAGCGAAATCTAGGCTGACTGCCAGTGCTTTCCCGTTGCGATCAATAGCCTGACGATGCCTACAGGTGCGTAAGATAAATTTGATGATCACCAGCTGAACGACCGTCGCAAAAACCGTATTGTCGATCACAGATCAGCTGATGATCTTCCAGATATCTCAGCAGCTGCATGTTAATCTCGCGCTCCATTACCGTTGCAAGCAGGGCGGCTATAGGCTTATCGCTATAGTCCTGAAGTTAGCCAGGTCACCTTTTTCATTCCGCCCATTATGTGGATGGAATGAAAAAGGGTAACCTTCCATGAAGACGTATCATTTGGCATAAGATAGAATAAGAATAAGCACGTTAAGACGGGGAATCAACCAGCCCCGGATCTACATTTTTTTCGAACCGGGGCAGAAATTTGATAGTGATAGAGATAAGATAAAAAAAAACTCAAAAATAAATAATAGTTGGCATTTTTCGTGAATGGGACACTAAGAACTCTTTTTTAATAAATTTATTTATTCTCCCAACCAGGCTTCCGTATGCTAGGCGTTTTTTGCAGCAAGTTTTTTATTTTTAATCATACTATATTATGATTTTTGCGCCCCCTGAACTGCCGCCCGGGGCGGTGCCCCGGTTTGCCCCTCCCCCCCCCCCCTAGATCTGGGGCTGGAATCAACTCGGGAGCACACATCTTTCACACCACTGCGTGAATACTGTCTGGTCCTCTCAACTTCTTGGTATCAAGCTCTCACAGGTTTTTACACGGAGGCGATCCCCCTATCATCAAGAGTTGAGTTGGCGGCAAAAAGGATGCCAAGAAGTTCGGCATTCCCCTTTGCCGCATGGACCACGTAGTCGTCCGATTTACGCATTTGTGGAAGAGACGACCGACAGAAATTACCCTCAGCAGCTTGAGCTAGCGACCAGAATTCTCGACTACCAGAGGGGTAATCGTCCATTCGCTAGCCAGTTCTGCCGATAAACTTTAAATTGCCTTCCTTTTAGTCATTTGCTTCTTTGCTGACCAGGAGGCAGCGTTAAACTTTGTACGTATATTAAGCCCTGAGGTGGATAGATCTATAAGCATGCACGCGGAAGACCATGTCGTTGACAATGACCATGATGCCCTGTCGTATCACATCAGCTACTGAGTTTGCGCTCGCGTTCGGATTTCCCGAAACGAAACAGAGCTGCCCCCAGATTAAAATTTTAGAGTATTGATTGTATGTGGTTTATTAATCGATGTTAGTATATTATATGTATTTGTTTAATTCACGCTAGCTTTTTTAACTCTTTTGAGAAAGATCTTTATTCTTTACCCTCGAGTCGAGAGGGGGCCCCCGGCAAAATTTTGATACGGGGCCCCGGAAGGGCTAGCTACGCCACTGATCACACATATTAAAAATTTAAACTTTCAGAAAAAAATACAAAATCAATTAATTTTTATAAATGTCACTTTTCTTCATGTCTTCACACATGTCAACACATGTCACACGTTAGATCGATACAACACGCTACGTCGTGCTATTCCTACGATAAGAACATGAAGAAAATGAGGGCAAAAGCATATTGCATCGCATTCTGCTGCTTAACAATATGAAAGATCCGAATCTCACGTTTTTCACACTTCCTAAGAACATGAAAAGGTAAAGAAATGAACTTCCTTCTACCTAATTAGTCATTAGGTTGACGTTGTTGACATTTGTTATCCTTATTTATGTCTCTCATATTCACATTATTAATTATTGTCGTATAGTTGATAGTTAGGTACTTACAATTAAATAAGAATTCAAAGAATATTTGATGTTTGATATTGACGATCGACTGTTTTTTCTGTTTCCTAAAGACCTAAAAGAGATGATAATATTTGTTTCATATACAAAGTATGTACACACTAACATATGCCATATGGCCATCTTCTGATTTCTTCATAAAAGTAGCATGGGCATATAACTTGTTATCAAACTTTCAGATTAATTTGATTAGCGCTGTGCGACCTGAATTAAACTTTATTGAGTGCGTTGGAGCAAGAGTCGCTATTTATTTAAATGATTTTGCGGAGTGCACCTTCTGTACTTATTATAAGTAGGTACTATTATTTCTTCTGTGATATTACTATATATAAGACGTATAAGTTTAATATAGGTAAATAAAAGTTATTTTCCCGCCAAGAGCCCAGATTTCACGATCGCTGCAAACGTCAACAAAGTCTGCGTACTATTACTATAAACTTTATAGTTCGTAATAAAAACACGAAGCTACTACTCGTATAAAGCAGAGCCATATTTCATGCTAAAAGGATGCTAAACAGACCCGCCTTAAAAAAACATCCCAAGTAAACTTCATGAAAGACACTATAACCTTAAAATAAGGCTAAGGTTACATTAAAAGAGACGTGCTACGATGAACTTATCAAAGCACTACAGTAAACTATACTACCGAGTGTAGTGAAATGAAATAAAAATTAATGGAATTAGTTTTTAGTTTTTTACATAGATTTTTCAAAAGTCAAACTACGCCGTCTCTGCAAGTGGTGCAAAAATCCCTACCTAAGTAGTTCTAGAAGCAAAAGTTTCAAGAAACATCCGAGGACTTAATTTTCAACTCACAGATTACCTGCCTATTCATTCTGTGCTCACAGTTAGAGCAAAGGCACACGTGGCGATTTGAAGCGCATCCGACGAAAACGCGCGGAATCTGCGCGTTTTCCGCGCTGCAAATGACGAGGCGTTTCCTCGTACGATCGCGTTTTCGGCGCCGTAAAAATACGCCGTGAGCAGAGGCTCTTACAGACAGTAAGTACCTACCAGATAAATAAAGTAATAAAATCATTAGTCTATAATTTAGGTCTTAGATTTTAAGTATAACTACCAACCTACCTACCTGCTATGAGGACCACAGGAATTAGTCACCAAAAAAAATTCATTAACGTGCCTGCGCCAATATAAAATAGACTCTGTTACGATAATGCGCGTCAGACTAGACTTTTTTATCAAAATAGCCGACAATTGAACTGACGATCCACCTGATGGTAAGTGACAATCGTCGCCCATGGACATCAGCGACATGAAATGCATCATCGATACGTTGCCGGCCAAGAAAGAAAGAAGAAAAGGAAAGAAAGAACTGGCTCTCAAGCCCCCAGCCGGAACACGACTAGTCGAACTGGGCGGACTCCACGGTGAAATAATAATAATAATATTTGGTATTAGTAAAATATTAAAATCCATATTACCATTATAATCCCTCTAAAGGGCCCCACTACCAGCAGGCTGGATTTAGTCGCCTCTTACGACACCCATCCGACGTGAGATACTCTACGTCTACGGGTAGACTTATTATAGGTAGTCTAGTCTTTAATGTGTGGACTGTGGACTGCTGCTGCTTCTAATAGTGTTTGGTTGGATGAATACAAGAGAGCGTGACCACTTTTAGTAGATTTCTACTTTTTTGGTAGATTTCAGTCGTGGTCGATTATTTATGATCGATGATGATTTAGTAGTGAAGAATCATTTAATAGATTTCGGTAGAAAACCAGTAGGTAATATAACAAAGACAGTCATGATGACAGATTTTGAAATACTGTTCTATATGATTGGGAAATATAATAATTACAACGTCATATTTACGCAGAAAAATAAGGTTTAGTATAAAATAAATACACTTTAATTTATAAGTTTAAAATTCGCACCAAAACATTTCAAAGTGTCATCAAAATGACATCACCCCTGAGTAGAGTAATAGACAAGGTGTCATTGTCAGTATTGTCATATTCGTTTGTTTACTCAGGCGTGACGTAATTCGTTCTGATTGAGACTGATTGGCGTTCAAGATATCATGGCGGCTTGCCGTATTTTATAGTTTAATTCTATCAAAATCTCGCTCATAATAATACAATAAATGCATGTCTTGTAATCCATTAATACGGTTTCATTAAATAAATACATAATTTTAGTGATTTTTACTTACTGTCATGATGCCTATTCTGAGAAATGGTAATCCATGCATCAAGATGCACCAAGCCGAAAAAAACAATACATAGTATAGTCTCTTAGCTCTACAACTTCGCAACAAGTAGTACTTACTCTGTGTCGACAACAACAATGCCTATTTTGTGCTCATTGATTTACTATAACGTAGTGATTAAGTACTCCATGATTTACTATGCTCCAATAGCAACTCAAATTACCGACATAGAAGAGTCGTCGACAAGAAACCTAAATTTGAAAGGTCAAAATCTCGAAAACGGTGACACTTTTACTAAGGTCATTTTGTGATGTAAGGTAGGCTTAATATTCAATTTAATCTTAATTCAATAATTTAAATTCGGTAATTTGAAGAAAATTTAATAAAAAAAACAATAGGCAGGAATTTGTAAGGACTGCTGGTGAAAACTCAAAACAATGGAAAAACTGTGTTCTTTTTTAAATTTTTAAATCAACATGTCGGTGACACGAAGTTACAAGATTTTATCCACTCAAAAAGTCAGACACGCATACTGCCGCGTCCCTAGTCTGCTACAAGTGCACAGTGTTTTTTTTGCCCCAAAAAAGTGACATTCATTTTTAACTGCAGATTTCTACTCAATAGTTCATTACAAATGCTAGAGTAGAACTCCCACGTGTCAATTATGTATACCTTTTTTTTTTAAATGTTTAAAGTTTTCAAAGGTCAAGTGATCAAAATACTAAAAATAATTCGTAAAAAAAAACTAAACATAATAGAGATTCGCTTGTATTGCAGGTTTATGAAGCAATTCTAGATGCATACTTTCCCGTTTTTATTTTATCAATAAAGATAATAGAAGCCATAATAAAAAATGTTTTATCGAAATCAGTATTTATTTTTTTATAATTTTTCTATCTCGAAGTAGAACCTCTGTCTGGTACAAATACATTCCTTATGCTAAGGTTTATCACCCACAAAAAAATTAATTTCAACTTGGGCCTAGGTTTCGAGAAAACGATTTTTAAAAGTTTAAGTTAGGGTTGTCACTTTTTTGACCTTAAGTTTTTATTATCTAAAGTAAGCAGCTTTTTTATCTCAAACAATACTAACGATTAATATTAAATCATTATTAGGTGAAATTGTTAAACACAATGACTACTGTCTACATATGTATATTATACTGGTTGCAATCAGTTTCTACGGTTTTGAACTCAAATATCTCAGAAAGTATATCACTTACAACATTTTATCACTGAGTACTTTTTAATCGTAATCATTTTGCCTATCGATTGACATATGTTTTATCAATATCCGCCGAAACGAAGTTTTTTACTTTATATTTCTACGGTTTTGAACTCAAATATCTCAGAAAGTATGTCACTTACAACATTTTATCACTGAATACTTTTTAATCGTAATCATTTATTCTATCGATTGACGCACGTTTCATCACTGGCCGCCGAATTGAGGTTTTTCAAAATGGCGGACTTGTAGGTATGCCAGGTTCCATAAAAAAATGTTGGATCCCCTTTAAGGAATAGATTGATAGATTATTCAAGATTTGGATCAATAATGTTTTTTTATGGTTTTTGGTTTTTAAAAAGAATTACGTACTGAATTGATAACCTCCTTTTGAAGTCGGTTAAAAAGCTTGTCTTGAAAATATATATTCAATCCATCTATCATCAGCATTATGTTACGTTTAAATGTGAAATTACCGTCGCTTTGAAAGGTGAATCGGATTCGACCTTTTTGTGACAACCCTAAATTTGGATTTTTGACCTCAGTACATTAAAATCGTTTTCTCGAAACCTAGGCCCAAGTTGAAAGTCATTTTTTTGTGGGTGATAAACCTTAGTATAAGGAATGTATTTGTACCAGAGAGAGGTTCTACTTCGAGATAGAAAAATTATAAAAAAATAAATACTGATTTCGATAAAACATTTTTTATTGTGGCTTCTATTATCATTATTGATAAAATAAAAACGGGAAAGTATGCATCTAGAATTGCTTCATAAACCTGCAATACAAGCGAAACTCTATTATGTTAAATTATTTTTTTATGAATTATTTTTAGTATTTTGACCTTTGGACCCTTGAAAACTTTAAACATTAAAAAAAAAAAAGTATACATTATTGACACGTGGGAGTTCTACTCTAGCATTTGTAATGAACTATTGAGTAGAAATCTGCAGTTAAAAATGAATGTCACTTTTTTGGGGCAAAAAAAACACTGTGAAGTGCAGTACCTCACGAGCATGTCGGTGACGCGAACCCATAAGATTTTCCCCTACCAAAAAGTGCTCAATGCGACTATAGAAGTTTTCAGTTCAAAACAATGTTCAAAATGTATTATTTCAATATTATAATTTATTACCACCAGAAAAATTATGAACAGAAAACATTTTGAAGAACCATAACAAAATAGAACATAATTTATCTAATTGTGGACACCCTACAATTATGAAGGACAACCGCAATCCGGCCTGTGATTGGTCGAATGGTCATTCCGTTATGACGTTATCGAACTTCAGATACCTCTACAAAGTCAGTGATCCAGATAGAGTAATATATCCATGACCGCTACAAAGTCCGTGGTCCAAATAGAGTAATATATCCATGGTTACTGTTAAATCAAATGTCAATTGTCATTTGTCAGTACTCAGTGTCAATACTGTCAGTGTCAAACTGTGTGGAATTGCGTACTGTTTACAATAAAATTATTTAAGTAGAATTAATTACCTACTGCAAGTTATTATAAACTCCAAGTTATTTTTGTTCAACGGTTGTTAAACCTGTATACATAATAATAATGAACCATGGTTAATGTTAAGAAAGGCGTTCTTGTGGAATGGTAAATATTTAACATATCTAAGTGTGATTATCATAGTAATTTCTAGAAAATAAAAGACTGATTTTCAATAACAACTTAAATTATTATGTTTTAAACAAATTTAATTACGTAACTTATGTGCATAATAAACGGGAAATATCAGGTTCTTTTCGGGTTCTTAAATAGGCTTCAGATAACCTCTACACTTCAATGTAATCCATGTCTGAGGGAATGTTGAAATTTTGGTCAATAATTTCATTTTCCATTTGAAATGTATTCTTAATGTACGACTTTAAGATATAAATATTTTCGGTCCATCTATTTATTGCTGTTTTCAAATCCTAAAAGTATTTTATGTTGCAATAATTAAAGATGTTAATTTGTAGGTATGGTCAAAAGTTTTATGGTACTGTCAAAATTTTGATTCAGAATATGTTCGAAAATGAATTGTTTCTTTCATCAAAAACGTTATATACATAATTCTTAACTCTAATTTTACTACCCCAAATAATAAGGCAATAAACATGGTTTACTGCCTTATCTATGATTTTATGTTACAAAATTAAGATACAACAATTGTTAATTATGATTGCCTTTACACTCACTGAATGGAATCAAGGATATTTGAGGCAGCCCTTAATTATTTTATAATTTTATTTAAAAAACCACTTAGAAATACCCAAAATATCAAGATGTAGAATCCCAACTCTTTAATAAAGATATCTTACGTCAGTCTCCGACTTCAATTGTGCAATGTATTCAGGATCGCAATCTCTATATTTCTGTACTTCTTTTTTCAACTCCGATTCTTGCTTAATGACATCTTCAAGTTCAGCCATCATAGTCTTTCTAGAATCACTATCTTCTCGACCAACCTGCAATGAAACAATCACATTACCTTACATTATAAACTAGCGCTGTGTCTGTGGCTTTGCTTGCATTTTCCGGTGTCTTATTTTAGATCATGGTATACCTGTGTGAAAATCTGTTTAGTTGTTTTTGCGTGAAATAGTAACCAACATCATCACAAAAATTCATATTTATAATAATAATATGTATATTAGTAGGAAGTAGGATGAATATTAGTAAGATGAGCTGTAAAAAACCACTAACCTCTCCTAACACTAACCCTCCCCCTAAACCACATTGAAGCATTTTAATTTAAAAAAAGAAAATGTGTACAATTCACACATGGTGATGGTTCGTGCATCTATAAATATAACTTAGCACTTTTTAAAGTAACAAAGAGAACCACGAACATAAGAAACACTCTATAATACTTCCTATCTCATTTTCTCCCACGTTAAATCTTATGAATTTATGTGTCTGTCTCTTTTTACTGTTGCTTTTTCGTTTCATCGACTTTCAAATCACAATGATGCTAAAGAAGTTTTCACTTCAAAAATGATGGATTTTATTATACAGAGAATGAAATCTCTTAAAGATTAATGTAATTAAATTGATAATTAACTCACAGATTCAGCTACTATAGAATCCTCTGCCATTTTCAACTTTTTCGAAGTATCCACTAGCTCATTTTGCAAGTCTAGCAGTTTTCTTTTCATTGCAGTTTTTGCTTTGCTAAGACCAATTCGAGAGTAATTAAAATTCACAAGTTATTGAAATGCTTAAAATTAAGAATGGAATTTTTCTGATTGTTCACTTTAATTTTAACCTATTTTTATGACTGACATCTATCTACAATATCTTTGGCAGATGGTACCAGCTAATCTACATGCCTTAATTATTAAATTGTAAATTCAAACTCATTTAATCATATTGGTATCACTCTGTTAGTAAATGTAATTGAAGATAATATCAGTTTTGACTCACAATAAATAAATCATTGATAAACTTATCCTCATAATTTTTTTGATTCCACAACCAAGAAAGACCTTAAATCCTTAGTTCCCAAAGTGCTCCAGATGGACCCCCAGGGGTCCACGGGAGACTCGACGGGGGTCTACATTGACGTGATAAAAAATCAATTAATTAATTAAATAATTAATTAATGAACCAATCAATTCTCACTTTTTTCGAAAACTATTAATCTCTTTAATAATAATCTAAACTCAAGCGCAACGCAAATTTCCATAGTTAGATCTAAGTTTTATATTTTTTGTCGAGTTTTGGGAATATGTTAGAAATGTAGCTGCAGGGACTCCACCGGAACCAGCTAAATTTTGAAAGTGGTCTATGAGAAAAAAAGTCTTTGAACTTCTGCTTAAATAGTGGCATTTAAACGCTCAAACAGCATTAGCCTTTTTTAACAGGGACTTACTAAACTATTCTCTATTAATAAAAAAAAACAATAATAATAAGCACCTAGGAAAAGACCAGAAGTATATGGAAGTGCCAATCTTCTCAGTGTCAACCAGGTGGTCATCAACTAGGCTTTGGATTACTTCCTTCACAGATTGCATAGTAATTCCTTTTTCTTTCGGCGCTATTTTTTCCAATTCCTGAAATAACTTTTACTTGATTATGTTTTCCATTGATGACCTCTAACCTCTAAAGGCACTATTTGTTGGTAATGCTATTAACATAAAAATAATATTTTTTTTACAGGTATATTTTCTGGCATAACATAAAAATTGATACCAGATTTTTCTGAATACATTCTGAGTAAAAATCTGTTCCAATTTGTAAAAACATCTTGTGGATGCTGAATGCTCAATTGATCTGAAGCTGCATGCTATGCTACAACCATAATTAGGATGATTTGCAAATCTCCTTAGACCATTTTGACTATCATGGAGAATTTAAAACTTTATTGGAGATTAAAATTAATATTTCAACCTAATATTCATAACACAATACCTTAAGCTGGAAGAAGTCTTTACTTTGATGAAATATCTCCAGCATCTTAGTTCTTTTCTCATCAGCGCTAAGTCCTCGTTTCTTAGACATGTTTGTTGCAGTGATCCGGCAATGAAACAATTTCTGCTTCACCTGGATGAAACTCACGCACTAGGCCAGAAGTTTATCCTGCAAGACCTGGACGAAACACATCTGTTCATATCAGCTGATATTGTGGAAACCTTGCAAGCACGAGTTGATGATTTGATGGACCAGTTGAGCATACCAGTGCATGATAAGGGATTGTAGAAGTGTGAGATTTGTTTGTTAGGTGAGTTCAGGTTTTTGGATTTCTAAAATTCAAAGTGTTTCTTGTAGTTGTAAATGTAAGGATTAGTTGTAATAATCTGAATTTTAACAAGAAAAAAATAACCGACTTCAAAATAACTCAAAAAGTACTCATCAGATCTAGCTCAAATTTAAGTGGGACCACATGACAAGCACCAGTTTTCGATTAAAAAAAATCGTCAAAATTCGTTCAACAAGTCGAAAGTTCTGAGGTAACAAACATTAAAAAAATACAGTCAAATTGAATACCTCTTTTTTTGAAGTCGGTTAAAAATATTTAAAGCACAAATGTATAATATTACTTAATTTTTAATGCATAATAGTTATTAGAATTCATTTGGAGTTGGATGGTGTTTGAATAAGATTTAGAAAGTTAATAACTTAACTTTTGGTTTTATCTAGGGCCTCCAAAGACAAGACAAATAGTTATAAAAGTTATAATAACATAACTGTTAACATTTTATTTTTTTATTAATATTAATTATTATTTAATTAAAACTTTGGCAACAAAAATTACAATTTCATAATTCTTTATTTCATATATTACAGGATTTACAAGTAAGAAATAAATAAGAGAAATCAAAATGACGGCGAGAGAATCAGGAAGAGTGAAAGATGCAGAGAAACGCAGAGTTCTAGATGATGCAGCAAGGAAACGAAGAGCCAGGAAGGCTATAGAGGCTCTCGAACAAGACAACTTCCATGAGGATCCACACGCTGACTTGGTTATGTCGAAGAAAGTGCCAAAGTTCGCAGACTCTAATGAAAAACCTACTAGAAAGAAGAAAGCGAAAAGCGCTGAGTATTACAAAATGAGATTTAGAAAAACTTTTGCCCAACTGGTTGAAGAAGATGCTAGTTTTAGACCAGATCCACCCAATTACTTATCGGCACAGGTGCCACCTTCTAAGTGAGTTATTTTTACAGTTTCTGATGGTAATTACATCTGCTTTTTAATATTTCCTGACTTTGCCAATACTTTGCAGTAATATCATAGAAATACTTACTTAACATACTTTTGAATAACATAGCAATCATCAATCATTCTTATGGTTATTACTGGTAGGCAGTGTGTAGGCACTGTTAATATTTCTAAGTAATAAATCTTTGGCTTGAAAATTGAAATTAACGCCCCATTCAGAGTCACTAACGGTTACTTTAATCGCTCCTTAGAAATAAAAAATCACCATACAAATTCTGAACTAAGAAGCGATTTAATTTAACTGTTAGTGACTCTTAGTTGGGGTGTCAGTATATCGCATTATTTCAAACTATGGTAATGTAATAGAAATTAAGTTTTACGTTAAAAATTTAATGTTTTCTATACACTCTTAAATTTCATGTACTTCATTGAATTACTGTTTCTGGTTTAATATTTAACTGCTATTAAATTATTTTATTTCAGATTCCCTGACCGCCACTTCTGTGCAGTTTGCGGATTCCCATCAAATTATACTTGCATACCTTGTGGAGCGAGATATTGCTGCGTCAGATGTCTTGGAACACACTTAGATACGAGATGTTTGAAATGGACTGCGTAGTTTATACTTTTGTTTGCTTCAAATGCAGAATATGACTTTTTAATTCGAACCACTAAATATTAAACGAACTAAATTCGTGTTTTATTATTTTTATTTTCACATGAATAATTTCCCGCCAAAAAATGTGGTAGAATAGCGCCATCTCTTGTGCTATTATGACAACAATATTACTATATATTAAAGAGTTTACTTCATGGATAATAGATGGTACTGATGGTAGAAATACTAAAAACTTGCAATAAAGTGCCATCGCTTGAAGAATAGAATAAATGTAGCGCCATCTATTGCTCAGTAGCATATATTCATGTATCTTATGTTTTGTTACACAGTATTTTTAAGTTCACAATAGATGTCACTATATTTGTATTGTTCAAATTAACACTCCAACGCCCCAAACTCAGAATCACCGGATTAGTACAGAATTTGTATGGTGATTCTGTACTAAGGAGCGATTTAAGTAACCGTTAGTGACTCTGAGTTGGGGCGCAAGACAACTCCTAGCGAGTGATGTGCGCTTATTTATCGGAGTATCGCACCTTTGTCATGTCGCTTTTTGGTTGGCGTAAAAATACTCTCATTTTTTTTTTCCAAACGCCCCTTAAGAAGCATAAATTGAAAAATACAATTTTATCACAAGTTTATTGAAGTTAATAAATTCGGTTAGTCAAGTATGAGGGACACCCTGCCAGTGAAATGATTAGTTTAGGCATGTAAAAAAAATCACTGGATCTAGCAGTACAGATTACGAATTTAACGGAAACTTCAGTACTACTCACGTTCTACTTACAAGTTCACGGTACTACTGTGAATTCTGTGGTTGCTGTAACTTACGCTGAATTTTTGTAATTTGGCCAGAGGTATTTATCGGCGTTTCTTCGGGTCTAACATATCGGTCATCAAAAAGTAAACAAGTTACCCTCTCGATTTATAAATCATGTTGGGGTTGATTGGGCAGTTGTGCACATTTGTTGAATAATTACTGTGACACAGCTGTCACTACGCACTATTGACAGAGGTGCAGAACAAATGTGTGATACTGATTGCAATTATTTGGGGCTTACAGTAGTACTAATATTTTATATATCTACCTGCCTACATAAGGGCAAATAAATGATAACATGTTTCGATAAAATATGTCGAATTTTTTCGGATACCTCGCCCTACCTACGCTTGGGCGCCAAGTCGCCACGTTCGAGTCGTACACTATTTGGTGTATTAAACTTAAGTTTATTTTTTAAGCAACTAGCCAACTACGAGTATTACTGACTATCCACCTGATGGTAAGTGAGCACCGTCGTCTATGGATATCAGTAGGTACCTAATATTAAAGGCATTATGGATGCGTTGCCGTGCAAGAAAGAAGAAAGAAATAACTGTCGTCCGAGCCACCAGCCGGAACACGACAAGTCGTTTGGCGAGTAACTGAACCTCAGGTAGCTAGCCGGGGACTTCACGAAAAGATAATATCAGTAATAGGACGAGTAATTAATATTAATAAATAAATAAACACTCACACCCCCGCAACAGGTTTTTACCTGTATCGCGGATGGCATAGACGTCACATATAACACAACACAATAACATCCATGACCCGAGAATAAATATTTATCTGTCAAATAGATACATATCTGCGCCGGCCGGGAATCGAACCCGTGACCCCTACCCCTCGCTTCGCAGGCAGGGTCGCTACCAACTAGGTTACATAGTCGTATTTATCTCATATGTACTCATTGAACTCCTCCGAAACGGCTCGACCGATTTTCGTGAATCTTTGCGTGCATATCGGCTAGGGTTGAGAATCGGACAACATCTGTTTTTCATCCCCCTACCCCTCAAAAATTTTTGGCAGAACAACGTTTGCCCGGTCAGCTAGTAACTAATAATATTTCTTGTACGACACCTTACCTTACCTCCAAGCTAGCTGGCTTCTATCGTGTCTTACGACATTATTATTCCGTTTACTCTACTATATTTAGGCACAGTGAAATGTAATTATGTACATGTCTAAAAATAAAAATCTATTTTTTCTTAGGGAAGCAAACTGCAGCAATGAAAGAACGTACGAATATATTCTTTTTACTACAACCGGAAGGCAGACATTGTTGTCTGACATTTGTCTAAATAGGAAGTAAGTGGGCATCTGTTGGTTCCCAACAGCTCAGCTGCGGGACGATAACACGTGCCCTCGTATAATCGGTGCCCTATTCGTTATCTAGATACAAACTAGGGGCGCGGATGTATACAGCTTTGTGCGTTCACGTTGCTAAAAATGAGATTGCGGTCTTATTACCCGAATGCCAGGAAGGGTTTTGTTTTTCACACGTATCTTGTATGTTTGTTGCGTGTAATATTCTTCATTACTTCATATCTTCCAAACTGCTGAATGATTTATGAACTTAATCGTTAGATTCGTCTTGAAAACCCAAGTGTACCTACTCAGATAAGTGAAATTAAAAAAAAACAAATCTAGTGGCTGTGAGATGCCGTTGTTGAAGTTTTAAAGAATAAAAATAAATCGAATACCTAATGCAATATGAATATCATATACCATCAAAAACGAAACTTGTAAAAAAACCAAGTCTCGCAACTCAGTTCTTCTACCGTAAAAAGTTGTGAGATCCATGTAATACCAAGTCGGTTAATTTATTCAGTTCCTACTTAAGGGTCCTTCTGTCTTAAGTTATTACGTAATTAGCTAACCTAACAAGTAACAACATCTTATAGTGACCATATTATCAATATTAAAAATCTTTTATGTTTTAAATAAATAGATCGACTTGACCATCGCATGAAACACAATGTATCTCACAAGTAATACACATATTATTTTAAATTTGATTGTTTAGTGCGTTAGTTAAAGTTTATTGTTTTTCCTTGATCTATACACTAAACACTAATTGTGTTCCAAATTTGAAGCTTCTATGTCTGCTAGAAGTGCCTTAGAGTTTTGATGATCGGTCAGTCAGTCAGTGAGTGACGAAATTTTGACTAGTTATAATTCTTAAACTACTGGTTCAAATTGAATGAAATTTGAAATATACCGTGTTTATACAATGCCTGCTTGGTTACTAAAAATTCAGGCTTCTAGCTTTATCCACAACGAAGTTATAGGGGGTCGAAAATGGCCTGAATTGCTTCGAGAAAAGGATGGTACGGCCGTGCCGCTTTTTTGCTCGACTTGGCGGGGGCACTGCCGTGCCCCCAGATTAAAGAGCTCACCATATTCACCATAAGGATTTCAAAAAGATATATATCGTGATAGCTTTTTTGATAGCAGGCAGGTTTTTTTAGTTTTTAAATGTATACTACTTTTCTTCTAGCAGTCGGCGTAGTTGACTTTAGTTACCTAGAAGAACAGTCTATTCGACAGTCCTCTACAGTCATATTCGACAGTCCTACAGTCATATTCGACGTTTGTTACACATGTGGAGTGCAGGAGATGGTGGCCGGTACTCCTACATGGTGGTCTTTCTTTTTTTTCTCTCTTTCTTGGCCGGCAACGCATCGGTGATGCCTTTGGTGTTGCTGATGTCCATGGGCGACGATAGCCACTTACCATCGGGTGGATCGTCAGCTCGTTTGCCGGCTATTTCCATAAAAAAAGGTTTTTTGCCGCCGCTACCACTTTCTGAAATCGATCATGAAAAATGCTTTTCCCTGTTTCAGTTGCGATAACAAAGACAATATGGATTCCTCCTGTCTTTCTTAGGCAACAACGCATCGGTGATGCCTTTAGTCTTAATGATGTTCATCGAAGCTATCGAGGAAATCGTTCTGAGTTTTAGAAACAAGTACCATGTGTAACAGACAATTTCTTATAAAACAGAAGATGGATAGCCTTAGGCTTTTGGGCAGCATAAGGGCTTCCACTTCAGTTTTCCACTAACTCGTTTAAGGTAGTATATACACGTAGTAAGAAGTATTCTGCAATACTCAATTGCTAACTAAGCCCATAAATGTAGCCACTTGAAACAATATAGGCAGTTACAGTACTTACAGGCGTCCGTAACGATTACATGTGTCAAGAAGATTTTTACTTTATTTTATAATTCTGAAGTCTTGTCCTTATTTTAATGTAGATATTATACGTAGAGTCATATGAGAGCCAGGTCACTGATCAGTTAATTATGTGGTAGCATATTAAAGTACGCAAATAGCGTACCTACCTACTTATTATAAATTGTAACTTGTTTCGATGAACGAAAACATCGGAACTTACACCTCAGAGTTTTCCATTATGTTTTCATAATTGTGTGAAGTCTGCCAAAAACTTACTATCTCTGCAATATTGTGAGAGGAGACACGTCACGAGCCCAGCAATGGGACTCTGGGTTGTGATGAAAAGAAAATAAAACAGAAGAATAATGGTATAACTCCCCCATTTATTTTGATTTTGATTTCAATTGTGAATAATGTGTTACACTTCGGAATTTATTGCTTTGCGTATCAATCGTAATTTTGTAGAATTATTACATAAACTGAGTCTTTTGTAATAACTATATAATTTGACAATAACAGACTGATGTCGTTTTACGCATGATTAATTTGTTTACATTAATTATATCACAATTCACAATACGTTAACAAGGCATGGTTTACAGTGAAAATATTTGTAACAATAATAGTCTTATTCTTATAATTACATCGATAATAACCGAAGAATAAGACAGTGATTTTGTAAAATACAGCTTGTATTGTTAAAAAAAAATATTTTGGACTTGCGTGATAAAATGGCGTGGAGTTTAACTTTATTGACTCAATTGTATTAATATTGATGCTGGATTCGTATATTTATATATTTGCAAAAAGCCCACTGTTATCAATATTTTTATTATTTTAAATATCATTTTCAAACCAATTTTGACAAAGAGACACAGTAATTTTATGTAATTACGGATATTTAGCAACTGTGTTGAGATGAAGCAGTACCCTTATACATAATATAGTAGTTATCAAGGAGTTTACTTTAGCACCATTAAAAAGTAAGAAAATATACTAATAAAGGCCTAAGACGGAAACCTTGTGGACAATAATTGCGCATATACAACAAAATATGAATCAAACATTATACAATCATTCCGTAGTTTCTGTACACACCTTACAATAAAATTAATATTTACATCTTAAACTAAATAAAATATACAATTCTGTCTTAAAATTACTGACTCGATTTGTAATAAATATAACGTATTAAAGCCAAAAATACATAAATTTACATGATTTGACCCAAGAATACCAACATATAGAAGTTTATTTAATGAGTATAAAAGATACAATTGTATACTATATATTCTTGCGAAACCTGTGAGTAATATAATTAATAATAACTAGATTTCGCTATTATTTTTGCGTGCAAAACGTGTAAATTTAGTTGAGAACCCTCCACTAGTCGACCAGTAATTCCATGAAATCAAATGGTTACGCCGAGCGCGCGCGTCCCATGTTAAATTCGACAAATCCTTTTATTTTGTCATGCGAGATAAATGGAATAATAAATGTTAGCCTAATCTTAGCTCGATGGATCACTGAAACATTGGAAATGTTTCCGTTGTGTTGTGGAGATTAGACCCAAATGCTATAGATAAAACAGATTTACGATTTTGTTAAATAAAAGGCCATAATCAATGGAACTGAATAGTACATATAGCATCACAGTTAAAAAAATGTATAAACATTTTGTCATTTACTTGAATTTAAGGATTTATGCAGCGGAAAATATAAATATCCAAATTGAATCAGCTGAAAGTAACAAAATGCAGAATGTATTTACTTTTTAGCTTACATATATCCAATCTTAATGCAAAGGTTTTTGTTACGTTAAATGCTTCAGCTAACAGGCCACCCGATGGTAAATCGACCACCGATATGGACATCACATCGTTAACACGTACTAGCCAAGAAATTAGAAACCGCTAACAACAAAAACCTTTATGTTGAAGAATTTAGCGCACACATGTTGATTGTTGTTTTGTTCTAGTCATATCTATGTGTTGTTATTCTTCGGTCAAACGATTCTTCCTTCACTTAGTCTAGGTGGGGAATGGTTAACATTGCAGTGTTCTGAAGTCGGGACATGAACCTATACGAATGTCAAGGCTGTCTTTTCTATCGAGAGATCTGTAAATACGATGCAGGAACTTTGCTTCAGTTAGGTATTCTGATAGTATTATATTCCCAATGAACATGTAGTCAAAAAGATTTTTATTGGTCTGATGCAAAACATGTTGCTTATGAACATTACTGTACCGTCCGAAACATGGAAAAGTCTTACAAAAATTTGAGCCTAAGGCGAGTGGAAAGGTCTTTTTTACCAAGCTCTAGTCTTAGACCAAAAGGCAAAAAATAAAAGGCAACGTGTGAAATAGCACAAACTATAACAAAGCAGCCATTTTGAAAATATAATACCACAGAACAACACTTTGTACTGATAGGTACTAACTATCTACTATCAGTCAATTGTCGAGATTCATAAAGTTTATCAGCAAAAACGACGCTAAAACTACCCAATTTTAATAAATAAATTGTAATTTCTACAACTACCCAATATTATTGTCGTTTTTGTACTACCAGACTTCCTCAGTAGGCCTCCAAGGACGGTATTATTGTGACCACCGTTTAAAGTCCTCTGGACTGTAGTTCCGTTCAAGGGTCATCTTTCTTTTTTCTGAGTTTACCCTCCGTGTGTATCGTTTGCGTGACGGTTTCCACTGCAGAGGGTAGATCGCTGTTGGGTTCGATGGCGGCTGACAGCGCAGCGATGTACGCGCAAGCTATCCGAAGGACGGAGAGCTTGGATAGTTTCTGGTTGTGGCTGTAGGCGGGGACGGATCTCCTGAGTGTGTCGAAGGCGGCGCTGATAGTATGGACCCTCGTTCTCTCTCTGGCGTTTGCTTCTATCCTTCGTTCTCTCGTCATGTTCTTGTAATTCCTCTGCTCGCGGGGTTTGGACTTGTCGGAGAAGGGTTCAACGACACCGGGATGTGGGGGAACCCTGGGCGGGTCTGGTCTCGGCTCGGAGACTGGAGGCGGAGGCGGTGGGGGTTCTAACGGCCTTCTTCGCTGCCTTAATAGACTAGTTTCTGAGGTTTTCTTGACTAAGGAAAGAGGTTCGTTCTGGGGTTCTTCCGTAAAAGACCAGGGTCTGAAAGGACTGGAGTCGCTCCCTGGACTCGCTAGGTCATCCCTGGAGCCTAGCCGGATCCGTTTCTTTGGAGGCTGTAGTCTTGAGGGTGTTCTCTCCCGTTTTCGGTCGGTCTCCACCAGTCGTACGCCGGAGTCGTCGGAATGCGCCGGTCCGGAACAGGAGTCGTCGTCTTCACCGCCGGAGACGAAGCCAGCATCTCTTTCTAATATACGATCTGGAACAAGGAAAGAGATAAATTAATATTGTAAAAAAGTATTCTACGTAAGAGTAGGGTACACGCCAGCACGCCAAAACGGCAATACAATTGTAAAGAGAGAAGAAACTAGTGACATAACTGTACAACAAGTACTCAAATACAACAACTTTTACGCTCCAACGCAGAGTCACTAACGGTTACTTAAATCGCTCCTTAGTACAGAACTTGTATGGTGATTCTTTACTAAGGAGCGATTAAAGTAAGCGTTAGTGACTCCGAGTTGGGGCGTTAGTGCATTTCGCTGATGCAAGCTGGACTGGCACTCGAAGGAATGCTATGACGTGTAGTCAGTGTACCTATCATATACCATATCTTTACACACAAGTTAACAAGCGTTCCGTTTTAATGGAACCCTCAAACTAACACGCAATAAGTATTACCAATAAATAACGTCGAAGAATGTTTCGCTTCGAACAAACAGCAAGCAGGAGCTTAATTGTAATTTTTAATAAGTTCCCATTCCCATGGCGTTGTCACCATGGTATATCTTATCACACATCTTAGTTTTCAAAACTAAGCTCTAAACATTAGCCTTAAGGTATGATTCCACGTGCACATGCAATAGCATTCGCTTTTGCGTTTTTCAGCAACGTGTCACTGAAATTTGAAGTTTAAACTGTTGTATTACAGTGTGTTTTGGATTGTTTGGGAGTTATATGTGCGCCGGCGCAGCTATTTTATCTGCGCAGGGCGACGGAAGCTGTTCGGTGATGAACAAAAAGGAAGGGACAGTCTGCTGCGATGGCAGTGGTCGAACAAACGGCGCCGGCGCTCGTTATAGACCGAGCCGCGACCCGCGTACTAATAATGCGCGTGTGGCCACACAATCTACGGAAATAGCGTTAGATAAGTACAGTTCCGCCGCCGTATCTTGGCGCGTCTGAACTTCGCGCAGAAGGCTGCGCAACATAATTCGCCAATACTCGATACGCGGTGTATTGTGTCTCAGTCATACGTTAGCATGTTCGTGTTGCCATCTCTATCTTACATGCGCTAAAATTCGCAAAGCCTATGTTCAGACGCGCCAAGATACAGCGGCCGTACTGTACAATACAAGACAATGATAGTGGCAGAAATTGTTTGTTTTGCCAGTTGTTACAATGGTATTAAAATAAATATCTACTTAAATAAAGTTAAATCGATGTCAGCGCGATCAGCATTAGTTGAGGTTGTACGGTGAACCCCGGCCGCTGGTTTTCAATGCGTCCTCAGTTCGGTTGTTAATGTTTTCGTTCCTAGGTATTTTATTGGTGAAAGTACCCTATGCTTTCATTTCTATTTTATTATCTTATTAATATCTTCTTAAATTCCATATTTTGGCAAGATAATTAGATAACTAAGCGTGATTAATAAGCTTTGTAAGCGTTTATTTATAACTAGCTGATCCGGCGAACTTCGTATCACCTAAACTATTTTCTTTTTCTAAAATAAAAGTAGCCTAAGTTACTCCTTGTTACATCAGCTATCTACCAGTGAAAGTCCCGTCAAAATCGGTCCAGCCATTTCAGAGATTAGCCGGAACAAACAGACAGACAGACAGACAAAAATTGTAAAAAATGTTGTTTTGGTATATGTACCGTGTATACATCCAAATGCACTTAGTAAAAAGCGGTTATTTTAATATTACAAACAGACACTCTAATTTTATTTATTCGTATAGATGTATAGATCACACTGAAATATACGGGTACCAGGAAGGCTATTCTCTTTTGTAACTTGACAGCGGAGTTTCAAAATTGACGTTCGAGTTCTAGGATCACTTCACTTCGCAAGTGCCGTACTAGATGATTAGAGGATGACATATTTATTATTCTCGATCATCGAATTACGTCACCGTCGAAGCTCGTGTCCAATTGTCATTAGTTTATTCATACCGAGGCGAGGCCATCTTTAGTCGTTTGACGTTTGAGTTCGAGACTCCCTTCACTTCGCAAGTGCGTACCAAATGATTCGAGAATCACATATTAAGATCTCGGACTCGAACTTCAATTTTGACACTCATCGCGGAATCCGCTGTCAAGTTACAAAACTGAATAGCCCTGCTGTTACCAAATCTTAAATGTGTACCTTAACGAAGAAATCTACATCGTCTCGCCTTAATTCCCTAACTTTCAGTCATCCAAACTTAGTTGGACGTCTTTTATTTTCGGATTATCCATTATAAATCCACCAACGTAGCCAGCTTCCGTCCATACCCCACGCACGTCCACAGTGCATACCGCCGCCGCTAATGAGCGCCTAGCCAAGTAGCGGCCAATAACAACAATTAAACACCCGGCTGACCATATTGGACATTCGATCTGACTTGCATACTGAGCGGCCAGTGTCCACTGCCCATAGTGGTCATAGACAGAATAGGGATTCATAGAACATGTTAGGACATGGAACTCGTTGATAATGTTCTAATTGCCGAATTTATTGATTGCCTTAAGTGGAATAGGGATGCTAAATATTTTTTCGGTAACTGTATTTCAAAATTATTACGATGAAATTGTATAACACTACTAATTATTGTGAACTTAACGGCATACAAAACAGTTTTTCAGATCATTTTACTTACATGTACCTACATCTCACACACAATTCTCACGTAGGTACTCAAATAGTTTAAAGTACTAAAAAAAACCTTAACTTACGTTAAGGTTTTTTACATTATTATTTAAAGAACTGACAACCCTATTAGAATCAATCGAAGTCACACTTATGCCAAAAAATAACTACCCTACTCCAGACTGTCTTGACAGTCGTTGAGCCTTATCGGAAGCGTTTCGGTCGATATAAAAATCCACTTCTTTAACGTGGCCCAGTATGGACACTATGGTCCACTCCAGGCCTGGCCCTAGTTAATGAGTAGCATGTGATTATGCAATAATGCAATTAGCGATATTACAAGCATGTTGTGGTGTGAGCCGTGTGAGCCGTGCGCATGCGCCATGGGAACGCTGAACTTTAGTATGCGGGCGCTCGCTTGGCGCCGGCGCCTCTCGTGACAAACACACGAGGCGATTTATTATAATACGAGTAGTTAAGTATTATAATAATAAAATTGTGAATGCAATTATATAACGTTAATTATATAACGATATTAAATTCTAACTTTTATGTAAGTAAATACATAAGCAAGAAAGTTTTATTTTACAAAAGGAATTTTATTCGAATTTATCGAATTAGTTAAATAAATTAATAGCTATTATATTGATTTAATGTTTTAGTATGTATATTAATTGTTGCTATTATGTTGCAGCATTTAGATACTAGATAAGTGTAAAAACAATAATCAATGTGTAAGTTCTACTTTTAACTTAAAAGTCAGTCTGTATCAGTAATCTCTTCCCTTTTAGAATTTTGAGTAATTACACAACGCCATCCATACCGGATTGGACGTTCGATGTAAAGGCGGAGAAACTGCCCCCGTGTGACCCGCGCTGCTATGTATATTGCGCCTGCGCACGGAACAGGTTTGCGCCCATATGGTCGGGCGAGCGTCTCTGATTGTTGTTTATTAATATCCTCCTTCTAGATGTGATTGTCCGCATTCCTGTCTACATACCCGCTTTACTTCTATCGGGATGTTGCTACGATAGCGCAGTGGTTAGATGGAGTTTCTATGAGGCTAGGTTCGAATTCTGTCTCGTTCTTTAGGGTTCCGAAGTGGGGTATCGTTGAAAAGGTCTTTCAAAAATATTATGGGTCTACTAAGACCATTTTTGGAATTAGGGGTCCGTTTGCGAAATATATGGCTTTAAAGTGATAATTTTGGTTAGTCAAGGGTTGGAGTTGGACAAGCAAAAAAAATCTCAAAAATAGGTTATATGATTAATGTACAAGGAAAATTATAACTGCTATGTTAGTTTACGTAGTTAATGAGTAATAGTCGATAAATTTACTACTTCGGAACCCTAAATTGCACGTGGCCTGACACGCACGGTTCGACGATTTTACTTCGGAACCGTAAACAGTCACAGACCATCAATTCGTTCCTACTCGTTTATCGCATACTATATTTATTTAGACACCATATTTACATAAAAAATAAATGTTATTTTAAATACTCCGATTGGCCAAAAGTTAGATCCAAATTAGATTAAATCGACCTCATAAATCAAAGTCCTCAATTAATTAGATTAAACATTTCGAAATGATTCTTGGTAATAAGTTCTAGTATATTTCCATAGGTTATTTCCTCTACAAAGCTGTTACACAACTTTTGATCATCTGAATTTATTTCGCTTATAACAGCAAGATCGGGTAATCATAATCATTGTATTTATTGACATGGACCAATTAATTACAAAAGTTGACAGTCTATCTTTAATGTCTGTCAACTGTCAACTGACAATGAGAGTTCTTCCCGCTATCGCAATCTGCCGCACAGGTCTGCCGTGAGTCCATGATCCATGGCCTCCAGTATTATAATCGTGAGAACCCCTTACAATTCGAATGTTTATTGTTTGTTCTTTATTTATTTATCCTAACTATTAATTCATTATGGTGGTAAGATTCTATAATTTTAGCTGGAGTTACGGACCTAAAAAAAAGACGGAAGTAATCCCAACAACAAATTCAGTGAAGCACCCATAGTAATACCAACTCTCTATTCGTACAAGTACACACACCCACACACTGACACCATACTGCCTCAATCGCGAATTCGCGAATCAAAAATTACGCACACATGGTAAGCGGGCGGCCATTGCTATGCTTCATTCTCGATTAGACGAGGTTACGTCCGTCTTTTTTTCAGGTCCGTGGCTGAAGTTAAAACATGCTGAACACTTCTTATGGCGACGCGTCGTTTACGTACTCCTCTTACTTTAACCTAATCTATAAGTAACTGTTTAATCAATCACTTTAATTAAAAACAAGGAAAAGATTGGGAACGGAAGCGAACAGTTTAAACCCCCATAAAGTGAATTGCCATGTTAATAAATGATATACGAAGACACTGGCCGGAAAGGCCTTATGAATATTCTTTATAGCAACACCAATATAAATAAGGTTTTATTTTAATCTGTGGTATATTAACGGGGAATGTTTTAATTAACATTGAGTTTTTTCTGGTGGCGATATAACCTTTGTATAATAATTGGAAAACGTTGCGCAATATTATATTTAAATATAAATTATAATTTATACATAACAATATTATATTGAACTAGACCACAAGCCTACCGGATCCTATTATAATTCATAACTATGACAATAATTTCTCAACGAAATACATATTAATATTATTGTATTGTGTGAATATCACCTTTATTTGACAAGGTTCTGATGTTACAACACTATTATATTACTTATCTGCTAATTCACCTTCTTACAAACCTGTAATAAATAAATAAACGCTTTCACACTCATACCCCGCAGTAGGTTTTTACCTGTGTCGCGGGTGGCATGGACGACACATATAACACATCACAATAACACCCATGACCCGAGTACAAATATTTATCGGTCACTTAAATATCTGCCCCGGCCGGGAATCGAACCCGGGACCCCTCGCTTCGCAGGCAAGGTCGCTACCAACTAGGTTACAGGGTCGTCAAACCTGTCAACCTGACAAGCATGGACACACATAAACAGCCATTACAAACACACATCTGTCACATATATCATAATATTATGTGCTGGAAATCAAAATCAAACCTAGGTGCAACTGGACCCATCGTTACTAAATGTAATAGACCTAATTAGATGTAGATATTCTACAATAGCATATCCTTAATGATCCGGCTACCGGAATTGGTTTATGGCTCATAATCGAGAAGCCACAGCGCCGAGAAGGCGTACCAATTAAACGTAACAATATTATAAAAACAAAAAACAGTGCAAACGATTCACGACCTTATTCGTTCATACTAAAATATAAAGTGGACTTATGTAAGAAAAACATGTAGAGCGAATAAAAAATAGAAGTGGCGTTGCACGGAACTTAATTCGATTTAATTTTAATTAATATTGTTCACATAAGATATTCAATACCAAAATCAAACTACATAATAAATTAGATTAATGTTATTACAAAAATAGTGGAATTGTATGATTAGAAAATCGGTAAAATAAATAAAAAAATCCTACGATTAGGTCTTAAAGTTGTATTGGTATTTGATAGTTTAACAGAGTGAATCTTATTATTCGTTTACAGAAAGCGAATATTGTTCCCATAAATGAATTTAACTTACCGATTTTCGTTTAAGAATTAACTAATTAATTTAAGGAAGACAAAATTGCTTCAGTTTCCAGTTAATTATATTTCAATAACCATATTACCTTCACGTATTTATTTTGACAACTTTGGTAACTTAACCAATCTTATTAAGAATTCTTATCAAATACTTCCATTCGTACTATAAAAAAAAACATACGCTTACACTGCACAATGCACATAGATCAGAGGGACTATAAACCAGCGTTTATTTAGCTAGCGAATGAGGTTCAAATGTATAATTTTATTACTGTTTCAAACAGAACGTGCCATGTCTATACCTTACGAAGTCTGTAGTAGCATTAGTGAGTTGAGTTGTATAGAAGCAGGCTACGTCTTAGCTTCTCACACTACAGGTGATTTTTTGTCCGCGGCAGGGGAATAAAGATCGAACTGCCCCGCCTACGATCGAGAGCTTTTTAATTGCTCGTCCACGAGACCAAGATACATTCCTTGGTTGTTTTGAGACGATGAAACTAAACGTGTGAGAACATAGACTAGTTGTATAGTAATCGTAACACATGCCGACTAATACAATACTAGGTATACTACCATATTACTACTAGTAGCTAGGCTTACGTGAGCACTACAGAGAGAATCGTTTTGCCGTAGTTGTCAAGTTTGATTTTACGCACTGAAAATCGTTTGGTCGTAATTGTTAAGCTTAGTTTTATTCTTGAAATCATTAATAAAGTCATTTACTTTTTCATATAAACGTAGTGAGAGCAGAGTAGTATATCTATGTAACCCCAAAAGCAAAAAAATGCACTCCGGGAGTGTTGATAGAAGTGAAAACTTGAATAATTACGTGTATATTTTTTGATGATATTTTATTGTGCAGATTTCCTGCACTTTTAAAAGAAGTAATTTTTATTCATTACCTACATTTTTGTGAATGGCTGCCAACGCCTCGTAAAGTATATATAAACTACAATCTTGATATTAATACGAGCTGTAAATTAAGTAACTATAGTTCTGTACTTCTCTCAGAGATGGCGCTACAGGTAGGTGTCGATTAAAATGATTACGGTGTCGCGAGCTAAATGGTTTAATCCCATCTCAAAAATCCCCAACGCTCTAAAGAAGTTTTCACTTCAAAAATACATGAGTTATGTTACACGTTTGTCAGCTATTCACATAATCTAAATTTTACTAACAAAAAATAACCGACTTCAAAGTCTCAAAAACTACTTTTCAGATCTCGTTCAAATTTATGAATAACACACATGACAAGCACCTGCTTTCGATTAAAAAAAGAATCATCGAAATCGGTTGGCGTGATATTGAGTTATTCGTCAATTTGTCACGCACATCTTAACACAAATTTACGATTTATGTGGTTTTCTCATGGATGCCATTGTCAGATCTCAATAAAATTTATGTGGGACCACATGACAGCCACCAGCTTTCGATTAAAAAAACAATCATCAAAATCGGTTCGCCCAGTCCAAAGTTCTGAGTTCTGAGGTAACAAACATAAAAAAAAATACAGTCGAATTGAGAACCTCCTCCTTTTTTTGAAGTCGGTTAAAAACAGACACCTCAATCCTCAATAATATCAAGGCTGCCAACTGTAATAGATGTATAGAAAATCTTTACAAACTAACGTTCAAACAACACAGACACACAACAATTCCATATACATATTTCACAGTTCCAATAAAAGTTAAACTGAGAGATTAATGAGTATTGTGAAATCCGGCCTGTGATATATCACCGGAGTCCAACTGCCAATAAAACGGTGCTCATTACTGAGGCTCTGACGTGTTGAAACAAAGAGTTGGGATGCTTGTCGTATACTGAGTTGGTTAGCGATAGGCGATAAGCGAGGTTTAATTCCTTTAGAGACCACGGGAAATCCGTAAATAGGTACAACCTAAGGGTGTATGTAAATACAACCTGAAGGCATACGTTTAATATGAATTTTACTCAAAAACTACTCGTCAGATCTCGCTCAAATTTAAGTGGGACTACATGACAAGCACCAGCTCTCGATTAAAAAAAAAATCATCAAAATCGGTTCACCCAGTCGAAAGTTCTGAGGTAACAAACATAAAAAATACAGTCGAATTAAATACCTCCTCCTTTTTTGAAGTCGGTTAAAAATTGGAAATTAAACTCTGGTAATGAGCAATTAGCAAATTATCACATAAACGGATTAACAAAAGTACCTTATAATGTGAAAATCTACTTTTCTTTTGTTTTATTAATTGTTTTCATTTTATGAAAAAAGCGAATGATTCGCGTAACATATAGCAACGCATTCTCTCGTGACAATGAACATGACAGGCAGTTACTAATAAAACTAATAATATTTTCTTAGTCACTTAATTTCTATTCATCTCCTACCTCTATTCCATATTTTCAATAAAATAAACTGACTTTCCTGTTTGTTTTTTCAGTTATAAAAACACAATTAAATACAACAACTATTAAATATAATATCTCTTCACCCCCTTCTCTCTCCCCTACCTCTCTCAACCCATCCCCTCCTCTCTTTCTGAAAGTTAACCGCTCGTGGTGAAACAAGAGTCTAAAGAGTCAAAGGTACCGCGCTGGTCCTCTAAAGGTTGAATGGGTGTCGATCTCGCCACGAGATAAGGACAGGCTTAGATACGGATCTGGCGCCAAATTTCACAGAACCGAAGGCGCCCGGAGAAAAAACTAAGAAGTAAACTATTCAAACCATAGACACCACTTTTTTTAACGTTCGAAAAAGGAACAGGTTGTTTTGTTTCAGAACCGTGATAGCTTATTAAATACGTTAGATGCTTATTTATTTTTAACTACTAGTAGTCTGATATTGTTGCAGTATTGCTACAGAAGAAATAATAGTACTTACTCGTACTTATTACGTATTACCAAGTACTTATACGTATTACCAAGTCGTTTACACCTGTAGGTAAGTGAAATAACACTAATCTAATGTTGTATTGTACTCGTATTTTGTATTGTTGTCACAATGCTTACTTTGTTGTTGTAACTTATACAAATAAATAAATAAATACAGATTATAAGTTGACATATTGAATTGAATAACAGTTTGGTAATTTAATGTAGAAATTTCCTTTTCAAGTATTTTACTAAATGTCACTCATAATCACATTGTATTCTGCTCGTTGTAAAATTTAGTTTTTAATTAGTACTTAGTTATATTTGCTCACAAGCTCATATTCAAATTATTCAAGTGCAATTAATCAATAAACTAGTAAATATAAAAATTAAAAACTGAACACTGGCTGTTGAAAAACCCCGACGAATAAATCTCATCAACCATTCCAAATTCAAAACATCGTAATTTACGAACACCAGCTACCGAGTACCGGCCGCGGGTATAATTACGGGAATCCGCTTACGTGACGGCGACAGTACCGACCGAAATGAGTAAATGATGACCGAAAAACATTCAGACTAATATGTCGTGGACAGTCGCACGGTAAAGTGAAAACTGTAAACTACGAGCGAGGTAATTTGTTTTTTTTTTCAAATAATGACGTTGGTAAAAGTAAGCTCAGTATAGATAAGTGGAGCGAGAAAATTAAAAAAAAATATATTCGTAACAAAAAAAATTCAAATCGCTGGCGTGATAATTCTTAACTACAGTTAGTAAATAGTTAATAATTATTGAATTAGTAATAAAACAAATAAAATTACTTAAATCTAATAAAATCAAACTTGAGAAAAATATTTCTAACATCTGGTCTAAGCCTGTAATCTGTATTCCTGCGATTAATCATTAAAATAAGAACAATATTATTTCGCTTTAGAATATTTTATTCCTTTTCGCTTAGTAATGCCTTTGCGTCGAGTGGCATATTATTCGATTCTTGACGACCCGGGATAAAATAATAGCAGGGTCGGGTCAATGAGGCAAAACATGTGTACGTTCATGCCACCCGCACACAAAGAATCCTAGTGCGGGGGTGTGAGTGGGAGTTGTAGTTTTATTTTACTTATTTATACTATCTATAGATTTTGATATAAAACTTAACGTGTAGACATATCCTAAGGTATAATCCATTAACGCCTAAGCTGAGCTCCTATAATCTGTCCTATAATTAAATTATAGACCGTACTAGACTTTAAATCTGCTTATTTTTCTGCCTCTATTTTACTATAGTATGCCGTTGTCACTAAAAAAAATCATAAGTACATAATTAGTGTATTACGAACACGAGAGCATCCTTAACATTACTTTTTTTTTAATTCTTGGGGATTATTTTAAACTCACTACTGGCTAGCGATAAGCGAGGCGTTTTCTAACGGCTAGGCTACATTCGCACAGGAGGCTTAATGTATGAGGTCGTGATGTTACGACTTTCTCCGCAAACATTACCGATGGCGCCAGTCGCCGGTTGGCCACACTGTTCTACTGGACAGAGACATTTGACTAGACGGGATTTCTGGTTTGAAATTTGAATTTGTAACTTTTTTATCAAATCGAATTGCGTTATTTATTATCGTTGTTCTAAGCGACATTTTCTCTTAATTTATTTATTAGAATGTTCGTAAAAGCTATGTCATTAAATTGTGTTGTTCTTTTTTTATTCAATACGTAGGATAAACCTTGACAGTTAAAAGTTCCAGAAATCAGATAAGTATTATGAAAATTATTTGTTTTCATCTTAATAGAAAAAAATGCGCTCTCAGAAGTGATTGTGAAAACACTTAAAAACATGGACTGAAGAGCAACGCTTAGTTTGGTAAACCTACGCTGAATCTGTAATTTACACAACTCAAAACATGATACGAAAATACATCTACTTGAATGGCTATAAAACATGGCTTTCTACAATGTCGAATTGGCCATAGTGAATTCACCCGCTTCCTAGGCTGGTCGTTAGGTCTTTTTGACAGTTGCTAGTAACTTACTGAGGATTATAGATACATAGAATATCGATAACGACTGTAAGTCGCCTGTCATCTTTCCTTAGTAAACATAAATCTTGTCTTCAGAGGCTCGACAGGATTGTAATGAATAAATCAGAAAACTTTTCTCGAAATTAGTTCCGTTGACCAGTCCAGTCCCGGGGAAGCCGGTCCCGGTTCCTATTAGTCACGTGCACTGTTCCCCTTCCCCCACTCCCCTTTCCCTTCCCCGTTCCCGATCCCCGCCACGCCGGCGCCATGCACCGACAATAACTTATCACGGCGGCCACTTCTTTTGCTGACGGTTCGTATAATGGGAAGTAGCGAACGTTTTCAATTCATAAACAACGCGATAACTTTAATAACTTGAGACGAGAGATGAGACTTAATTCCCTTGTAAAAAATAAACGCTTACATAATACATAGTCACATTACACAGGGTGTTGACATACACCAGTCTTTCTCAAAATTAGCATCAGTATCCCTTACGGGCACTCAAATAATATAAAGAAGAACAAAAAAAAAATGATTCATCCATCCTTAGTATGTATGAAGCAAGAGATAACAATAAAAAAAAATCTTACATAAAAGTTCTTAGTCACAATTGCCCATGATTTAACTTTGGTCCAGATGTACTAAGCGACAGCTAAATGCCTTTATTTTTTAAATTATGTAGTAAACGTTATTAAATTACGAATAACGACGAAATAGATGAGAAAATTATTTTGGTTTGGTGCAAGGGTCAATCTGAAAGTTTTAAATACATAATTGGCCAATAAGAAAATTTGCCGATAAAAATACTTATTTAAATTTCAAATAAAGAATTGTTAAAGAAGTTGAAAAACAAATGACTTAAAAATGACTTGTATATATAACAGCCGTTTTCAATTATCTATCAATTATCTAAACTAAGGTTATAAAGAGGAAAGCTTTGATTTTTTATTTGTTTCTTTGTAATGGATAAACTTAATAACTACTGGACCGATTAGACAAATTCTTGTATATAATAGGTTGTTCTTATTGTTTCTATTCTGCTTCTGAGTAACATGGGCAAATTTTATTATATAAAAAAATAGGGATCTGTATGAAAACCGAAGCAAAGCGAGGGCGGTTACTATTGGATAATTTAGTAGCCATAAGACTAACAAATACTGACTTTTTGGCAGTTGCTAGGAAACGAAAGAAAACAGCCGTAAGTATTTTATAGCAAGCGTTTAAAAAAACCTGTTACCAGACTTCCCATTATTTCTAAACGTATTCGCAGTAGGAGGCGTATGTACTCGTATTAGCAAGTGGGCATGTGGTGACCATTCACACGACACTGGATTTCTCGGAATTTCGTATGTTATCGATCCATCTGGCCTGCTGTACGGTTGTTCCTACTGTTCCTAGCCTAGGAATAGGTTTCAACTATACATTTAAGTATATGCAATGTAAAACTAGTTTTGTAAGTTTTTACAACATATTTTTGTAATAGGAGATAGGTATCCGCATAATATTAATATTCGAGATACGATTGGTTGGATGTGTAAGCGTTTGGTTAGCTTGGTTGAAAGCCATGATGCCTCCATTATTAAATGTTCAAAATATTCAATTTAGGTTTATTAAGCAAATATAAAGATATTTTGTTTCAAATATAAATAGAGACATACAATTAATCAAATAATACAAGCTCAACAAGTAATTTGGTAATAATGCCTTATTGTCTTTAACGAAAGGCCCGTGTTCGATTTTTGACTTAAACATTTTTTTTAAGTATTTGAACACACATATTTAGTGTTTAGTTTGTATCCAATTGCATTTGATGTAATGATTGATGTTTGTTGTGATTTTCAAATGATTCTTTTATTTTTATACATTTCCGTAAACAGATAGGTAACATCCTATTTTTTAATATTAAATTATGTTAATACCGTCTGTCTTCAATTTGAGTATCATCAAGGCCACTATTGAATCGTAACAGTGGGCCATTGTCGCCAACTGTTCAAACTAAACAATCGCTGAACAAACATGGCCGCCAGTCGGAGTGCTCCGGAGTCAAAATATCCTATTGTTCTGCGCCGGCGCAGTCTCAACAGGCTACCGTCTCCATGCCATCTGGTATGGTGTCTGCTGTCTACTTTATTGTATACCTACCTACCACTTGTTACTATATTACTAATATTATAAACGTGAAAGTTTGTATGGATGTTTTATATTCTTTCACGCAAAAAACAACTCGTTAATTGTACGCATTTCACTATACGAAGGACACGATTACGTATTTAATTATTTTTGTCTTGCGTATTCCATGCAGCTAATATATAAGCTAATATAATCTTTATATTTATTCAGTCCGCAATAAGACGCCTTGTCATAGTAAAACAATAAAATTATTATTAAAACTGTATTAGATCTATTAAAAAAAAAACTATTTTTTTATATGTTATCCAATTACGCAAAATGCATTCGATTATACAAATGGCGAATCAAAACGCGGGCATCGCGACAAAACGTCCGTTTCAATAGATCACCAATTTAAACATGCGTCCGAAATATTTTTTGCACTCATATCTAAATCAATGTTTTATGTATATAACCACCTGGCTGGGCGAGATGGATTGCATTTCTGTGACATCTTGTCACTGGCCATTTTTCAGAACGCCGGTACATCGATTTTGAATAAAACCTACCGTCTGGAATAGATCGTATTCGATATAATCGGTCATTATGCGTATCCCGATGCGTTTACGTACACTCGGCGGGAAAAGCTTTACGTAATAACGCTTCGGAACACCTGCAATTCCAGCTGTATCGAAGCCAGATCTTAAGTGAATGCTTCGGTATGTTTTTATTGTTTTAATGCTATTTGTACACCTGTAAAGTAAAGCGTTAGACTTGTTTCTATGTGAAGTGGGTTGCTGTCGGTGACTGTACCGGCAAATGTATGCCGCCGGGGGCAAACGTATGGTAATCCCATCTATGTAATGATTTCGAAAATCATTAATTTTCTACTTGTTTTGATTTTGACAGATCGTTTAAATGTTTTCTTAGGCCCATTGCATGAATAAATTCTGCACGGTGTTGTTAGGGATAGATATTTTTTTCATATGGAGGTTAAGATATTTTTTGGGCAAGTTTCCCGAATTTTTAGGATTCCTTGCCCAATTCATTGGCAGTCATGCGACACAAATGTCTTTATTTTGTAAATATGTATATGCAAGATGGTAGATTGTACCTACATCTATGCAGGACCAACGTCCGAATCCGTCAGAATGAACGTTCGAAACACATTTTAATACCATTAATTTAGCATTTAAGTGATGATAGTAAACAAAGTAGTTAGATGATAAAAAAATTGCACCCCCGAATAAATTAAATTAATAAATAAGATATTTACAATACAGCATACGACACACGCGCGCACACACACACACACACATTTATACACTTACACACACACAACATAGTTTTAAGCTGTTCATAAAATTATTTTACCAATATTTTTTGTGTAATCAATTTTTGGCCATAGCATTTAAGTAATTATTTTGTCATGAACATGTGATTTTGTACACGCTTTTGGATTACCTAACAAATAAATAAATACAAATATAATAAGGGATGACAATCGCCTGACTTAAAAATTTGCATTAAAATAAACAAAAAAAAAATCGCAAAACACAACTTCATGGTATGAATACTTAAATGTGATATCATCATATATCACCCTAGCGTTTCTTCCACTTCGCGGAATTCCGAACCACATCTGGACAAATCCATTTGGCGTATTTTTTACGGTGGCAATTACAGCATCCGACCATCCGTAGAGGACGGCGATCCGGCGCCGAAGCGACCTTGCCGGCGCCGAACGTCGACTATAAATCTCGTATAAAAAGTTAATTTCGCATGCATTAAGAGTTACTTGTCATAGAGACCTCGGGAATGCGGTAAGAGAACGATGTATTAAAAAATAATGCATGGTTATGATTAGCAAATAAATAGTTAATTTGAGATTGGATTAATTACTACAAGCTCGGAAGTACATGTCATGTTTATCAATTCAGCAACCATATTTCAGCCAATTTACATTAAAAAAAACGCTTACACACATACCCCCGCAGTAGCTACCCCCGCGCTACAACCTCCAGGAATCATTCGGTCTATAATTATTGCTGAAAACGGTATAAAAATGTGTTCGGTAGTTTTTGAGTTTATTTCGTTCAGACAGACAGACGCGGCGTGGGACTTAGTTTTAAGTAAAGAATGACTAAAAGCTGTGTTATTAATACAAATTTCTACTCAGAAAATTTCGGTATACATTGCTGTATTACTTAAATGAGGCTAACGATATATTCCTATCTATGCAGTAATATATGATTAAATGGTCGTAAAGGACTGGCATCGCTCGCGCTGTATAAAACACATGTTTAACTCAGAATTATATTTCCAGATGGCAGAACCCGGTGTTTGTTAGTTGCCAGTCGTCAGCATCTGGGCGCGAACAATGTCCTCGCGTTATCTGGATATGTTTAATAAGGGTTTAGCCGTTAGACTTAGTAACAGAGTTGCATATTGCAGGCAGCTGGCTGCTTTTTATCTTTGCATTAGCAAATGCTGTATGCAGATGCGTTAGGAATAACTGTCAAACGTATTATTGGTCACCTACTTCAATGACAACGGGCAAGCTCTCATTATCTATACATCTATACAAATAAATAAAATTGGAGTGTCTGTTTGTAATATTAAAATAACCGCTTTTTACTAACTGCATTTGGATGTATACACGGTACATATACCAAAACAACATTTTTCACAATTTTTGTGTCTGTCTGCCTGTCTGTCTGTTTGTTCCGGCTAACCTCTGAAATGCCTGGACCGATTTTGACGGGACTTTCACTGGCAGATGCTGATGAAACAAGGAGTAACTTAGGCTACTTTTATTAAAAAAAAAAGTTTGTTAGGCGATACGAAGTTCGCCGGGTCAGCTAGTAGTCTATGGCTTCAACCCATTAATGGCCCACTACTGGGCACGGGTCTCTCAGGTGGATCGTCAGGAGGTCTAGAACATACTCCACCACGCTGCTCCAGTGCGGATTGGTGGAGGGAGCTAGTAGTCTATACAAATTACAAAGTATGAAGAAGATAAACTTGTACTTCTTCTTCTTCGTCGTTTCCTCATGACTGAGGGTCGTGGTCATCATAAGTTCCAACTAAGATCTTCCAAGCTTCTCTATCTTGGGAAAGTTGCATGGACGCGTGAATGGTGGTTTTACACGCCTGTTTAATGGTATCGGTCCATCGGGTCGGTGATCTCCCTCTACTTCTCTTTCCTTCCACGTGGCCGACTACTATCAGCTTCTCCAAATTATCTGGATCGCGCCGTACCACGTGTCCGAAGTACTTGAGAACCCTCTGCATACATATAGTAGAAAGACGAGTTCGAATCTTGAGTTCTTTTAGGATAGACACGTTAGTGCGATGCGCTGTCCATGGAATTCCCAACATTTTGCGCCAACACCACATCTCGAACGCATCTATCCTATTTCGTACACGAGACTTCAGTGTCCAGGTCTCGGAAGCATAGAGGAAGATAGAGAAGACAAGGGTGCGCATAAGCTTTATTTTTACAGTCTTGCTGATTCCTCTGTTCTTCCATATCTTCTCTAACCGTTTTACTGCAGCTTTTGACATCTGTGCTCTACGAATGACCTCTCGTTCACAATCTCCATCACTGGTGATCATTGAGCCGAGATACACAAACTGATCCACCGAATCGAGATCTTTTAGTTCGTAGGTCCTTGGGAGTATGTTAGCTCGGTCGACAAACATCAGCTTGGTCTTGCTACGGTTTATCCGAAGTCCGTATTCAGCGCTTACGACTTCTACTCTTTGCAGAAGCTCAGCAAGTTCTCTTTCGTTGACGCCTATAATGGTGGTATCATCTGCAAATCGTAGGTTGTTTATGAGATGTCCGCCCACACGGATACCTCCCTTCCAGTTCTCCAGAACTCTACGCATTATGTGTTCTCCAATTAGGTTAAACAGTTGCGGTGAAAGTATACAGCCTTGCCTTACTCCACGTTCTGTCCTAAAAGGCTGCGATTCGGTGTTATCAATAAGAACCTTTGAGTGACCTTCTAGGTAAAGATTCTGGACGAGAAAGGTTAGATGATCAGGTATGCCCATCTCCTTCATGACTTGAAACATCTTTTTCCAATTAATGCAGTCAAAGGCTTTGGCATAGTCAATCAAACTTGTACTAGATCACCTTTAAAAATATAATTAATAAAAATCAATCTCATATTGCAACAACATTGCCGATTTTAAATCACCTATTCTACACTAATCGGATCAGAGCATCGATGTAATCGAATCGTTAAATAACACCATTCCCAAAAGCTCAATTTACAACGACCGCATACAAAATACAAATTAAAACCTGCCTCAATTTATGATATTCTTTGTATTTTCCCGGATGTTGACGAGAAATAAAAACCGCCAGTAAGCGCCGGGCCGGGCGCCATTTAAATTAGGCGGCGATTTATCACGATCGGAATGTTATTTATTATTCATTTTCGAGATGCTTACAACAAATTAATGCAAATGTCCAAATTGGCGCGAAAGGAATGCGATGACGCGTGACGCGTGACCATAGAGTAAACATGGCGGATAATAAACAATAATTTGTACTCGTTCGATTGTTCAATGTTTAGGTGACACGAACAATGCCATGTGTTGTGTTGCGTGAGATAAGTATGTAAACATTTTTTAATTAAAATAGTTTTTTGAGTATTTCTCTACTAATCTTCAGTATTTATTAGGCTGGGAGGAATAACTATTCCACCGAGATGTTACGATGCTTTATGAATTATGACGCTTATCATGCTAAACTCTTACTACGATCAGGTATAAAATACACATCAGTCAATGACTACTATCAGAAAAAAAAATATAATTGACGGCTTAACGAGTCCTCTACAACACCGAACACACACATACGAGTACACCTTACAATAAATACAATATATTCTCTTCACCAACTCCACAGCCTTTCCCACGAAGTAAGTGATCTTTGCGTTAATTTGACGATGCACACAAGTAAATTAAACCCAACGTGGACTCAACTCATTGTCAGATTCAGTTCCACCGTAGCACGGTCGAGTGGGACGGCATGGTTGTTGGTTGCGACTTGCGAGCCGCTCGGCTGTGAAAAATAAACGTGATCAGACGCCCTAACAAGGCCACAGCATCATTCACGAATCGAATAATGTGTGTACAAAGTAGACGAGTTTACATCATGATTTCAATCTGTAGATACTATTTTAGTTTAATTTTTATTATTAACTGTTTTGGTTGTAACTGGACTGTATGTGGTAGGTACATTAAAGTAAAATTTTAAAATCTTACGCTGTAATATCTTATAATATATTGAACCGATTTTAATGCGGTTTTCATTTTCCTTTTCATTCTTGAGTACTGATATTTTTTAATATCATAATTGAACACAAAAGCGATAACCTTAGGTTAACCTTAGGTAGGTAATTAAGATTATTGAGAATATAATAAACTTTTATACCGATTTCTATTGATAAAACTTTATTCTAATTAATTCCTTTGTGAATTAAATTTTATGATAAAAATTAAAAACAATAATCGAAATAAATCCAGTTTTCTTTATCAGCCATCTGTGTCAAAATTAATTAATAGTCATTAATTTATCATATAGTCATTAAATTATCAATATAAGAGTATTTATTGAGTATATTTGTGTAGCCCGAACACCTGAACAAAGATTTAGCTCATTACTCTGTGCACCTGTATCGAAGCTAAGATATATTTTTTACCCTGAAGATTATATTCTATTAATAGTTAGAATGGTAATTGGTCTGTATCTAATATCAATTCTTTGCATGTGCTAACTGCTATCATTACACGCCATTTTATCGTTGTGCAGTTTGTAGTAGGTAATTAATAATGTGAAATGGAACGAAACATTGAATTCAAATAAAGACTACAGTAACAAAAGTAGGCAATAAATTAGCCTAATAAAATTTGTAATAATCTATACTAATATAGGGTCATTTCGCCTGTTCGCGTCCATTTAGTGCAGTTGGCAAGTTGGACGGCGATAATAAAAATGTCCCAGCACTAATTTCTATGAAAAATTTATGTAATGTATTCATTATATAGTCTATTTTAAGATTAACTTTCAGTTTTATTAGAAACATCTTGTGTTTTCTTTTTAAATAGATAAATTTCAGAATTAGGCGTTTTACCCACTTTGCGTCCACAAAATCCAAATTGCGTCCACCCGTGGACCATTTAGCGTCCAGCAGCTTAGAAAAGGAATATAGGGGTGATATTTTGAATAACTTGTAAAGAAAGATTGTATTTTAATAATTTCTTTATTTAAGAATATAAATATTAAAAAATCAACATTATTATCATTAAAAAAAGCACTTAAAAAATAAAAAAAATTCTTCTCAACATTGGTTGTATCGATTTATTAATCTCTCGAATTTCATTTAACGCTTTCTTTAAATCTTTTTCTGTGTATGTTCTTTTAAGCTTATTGCATAGCTTTTATCGCGGGCTTGAGCGCGGCGAGCGAATCAAGAAAAACCGTAACGAAATAAAAGGTTACACCGCCCACTTGCACTCAGTACTAGGATAGCAAAAACATGCAAGCAAGTGTGCCAAAACAAAGCTGGGTTATTAAATTTCTCATCGGATTTGTTCACCTAGTAGCAATTAATTAAAGCGAGTACTAGGCGCACAGAAGTCTTCGAGGATGCGACATCAGTGATACTGTACAGGCCATAGTATAGTGCGGTCTTATTTACTCTTCGGTATTTTACATAAGGCACAACAGTGATGTCTATATTACGATCATGCACATTAGGTTATTATTGCTGTTTCTCTTGTCATGCCGATTAATATGCGGAGGAGCGACAGTGGTAGAGTGAATCTATCACTGCCGCTCTGACAAGTTGTCAGAGCGCTCTGACATCACTTGTCAGAGCGGCAGTGATGGATTTGTTCTATCACTGTCGCTCTTCCGCATATTGATTGTCATGACGGGAGAAATGGCAATAATAGCTTAATATGCATGATCGTGATATTGACGTCCCTGTTGTGCCTATGCTAAATATCGAAGAGTGAATAAGATCGCACTGATGTCGCATCCTCTAAGACTTCTGTGCGCCTAGTACTCGCTTTAATTAATTGCTACTAGGTGAACAAATCCAATGAGAAATTTAATAACCCCAGCTTTGTTTTGGCATACTTGCTTGCATGTTTTTGCTATCCTAGTACTGACTGCAAGTGGGGGGTATGAGGTTTTATTTTGCAACAAATGATATGCAATAGCTTTACCGCGGCAGTCCCCGAGTGCCACACGTTTTTTTTTCCTTCATCTTTCTCGTCTCCGAAGAACTCATCTTAAATGACAAAAAATAAGAATGAAAGAAATTACTCATTTCAATTAAAAAAATTGAATTATAAATACGTAGTCTTAATAAAAAATGTACAATAATAATAAAAAATACATTTTAAATTATTTTTACAAGCAAGTATTTAACGAAAACTGTGGACGCAATTTGGTTTATTATTATCCCCTGTAGGTATAGTTTGCGTCCATTGCGGACGCAAAGTGGAAGTTTTGTAAAATTCGATGTAGTAATTCGCGTCCACCTTATTTTATTCGTTAAATATAAAAAACATAAGGAAATTCATAATTAATATTATTCCTTTTTTCATCATAAAAGTGTAGAAACAGCTATGTATCCTAAAATTCACATGAAACAATAAAAAACTTACCATCAAACGCACCGCTGCACACTAATTTTTATCTAAATATCCCGCCCGTACGCGCTTCTTGTTGAACAGCCGAGACTAACTATTTTTTCTAAACGGGATTGGTTTGACGCACAGAACTTTTGTCCATGTGTGCGTGCCTCTTATCCATTGAAGTATAAGCGGTAATGACTTTTCGTTTGATTGGTGTGTTAGTTGACTTATTTTCTAGGATTTTTAAAGGGAGATCCGCAAAATGGACGCGAATTGGGCGATGGACGCGAACAGGCGAACTTACCCTATAAAGAGGAAAGATTTGATTTTTTGTTTGCATTGAATAGGCTCCGAAACTACTGAACCGATTTCAAAAATTCTTTCACTGTTGGGAAGATACACTATCCCCGAGTAACATAGGCTATATTATATTTTCAAAAAAAATAGGAATCCTTAATAAAACTCCAATAAGTTGTAAAAAAATAAGAAAACCGAAGCAAAGCGAGGGCGGTTACTCGTGCCTAATAAAATTGTAAATAATGATATCTTTCTTAGAACTTCAAAACCAAATATCAAAACTTCGCACTTCAGGTTTACCACGTTTACGACTACGTTACACAGTTTAATGCTACAGATAATTAATTTATTAATGCTATAGATAAAATGATGGATGGAAGTGTATTTCTTACTACCTAAATAAATTACCTCTAAAATAACTATAATACAACTCTGGCACTCTGACAGTTATAAGATTTTATAAAACAGAGTTATGTACAACGTAAAAATAGTTGAAATTAATTAATGTATGACATGTCAAATATAACATAAAAATTTATTTGATATTTTTATTTTTAATTTTAGCTGTAAAAATGTCGTTTCCTGCGGATACTGCTAAATCAAAGTTTGAAATTGTATACTAACAAGTCTTCTCACTGCTGTAGTTTCACCTACTCGTGGTTTGACGTATATTTTACGAGTGTCCCGCACAAATAGGGTTATCATATAGTTTAAAAAGTCCTGACAAAAATCCTGACAGATCAAAAAGGTCCGGACATTTTAGTCACAAAATTCAAACTTGAGGTACCCACTTAGTAACAATAATAAAGTATTTAAGATGAGTGGGAAGTCAATAAAGATTAAATACTGATTTGTACTTATGTGAGTTTTATTACTCATATCCCATCTAAACCAAAAAATCCAGATAAATTAAAAAGCCGGACCAATTCCGGACAGAAGTCTATAAGTCCGGACATGTCCGGACTAATCCGGACGTATGGTAACCCTATCTATGCACAAAGGACCTAAAATATCGATGGCCGCGGCGCCTACACTAAATTTAAATCATTACCTTAAACTACAAATAGTACCGCATTTACCTCAGCACCGTGGAATATACTTCACCGGCTGCTTCACGCACTCCTATAGCTTCTATTAGAGTATTTTTTATCTGTACAAAACTTTTTTCTATATCCGTTTTGCAAGGGAAGCAAGGCAATCTTACGTTTTTGTCTGTGGCCACCCGATAGCTTCCTCCCTTTGTCTTTTTCGACGAATTTTAGGCTTCCCTACGTCACCCCTTTAATATTAATGAATATATGCAAAAGTTAAAAGGATTTATTCATTCGAAACAAAAACAAGTTGCAACATTCTTAAACATTAAAAGCTGATCAGAATTTATGAAGGTTAGGGGAGTTTTCGATCGATAATTTTAAGACATGGAAATAGATTTTACGAGCTTGGAAATATAGCTCTTTTTATCGTCCGGTCACAACACTGCCGCATCTGGCGTAAAAATGTGACCTTCACGTGTTCCCGCCAATTGTTTGTTCCCTCGTTACATCTGTCAGCCTCATGTCATAACGATTGTTTTACAGCCGTACGGCCATTTACAACTGATTTTGACATCTGTTAAAAACCAATCGTGAGTCGAAAGTAGTCAACCGACTACCGCGTAGCACTTTAAAGATACTGTCAACAGTTTAAATTGAATTACTGTCAACAATTTCAATCCCTTGTGGCTTAAAGATTACTAGCTGCCCGGACAGACTTCGTTCTGTCAAAAGATTAAAAAAATAAAATAAAAAATTTAGGGGTGGACCACCCTTAAAATTTAGAGGGATGAAAAATAGATGTTGTTCGATTCTCCATCCTAGCCGAATTAGTCTAGATTAAAGAAAATCGGTCGAGCCGTTTCGGAGGATTTCTACTTCTAACACCGTGACACGAGAATTTTATATTTTAGTTTATTTTTGAAGAGAAACAAAGCCTTAAGCCACGTGACATTTTTCGAATCGGCTTCTCACGAGTTTACGAATGGCGATATTTAGAAACGGCATCACGTGCCGGGACACACGTGCGACTTTACGACTTGTTTGTGCAACAGGTTCCTTGCAGATAACGTGTTGCTACTTCAAAAAAATTGAAATTGAAGCGGTAGAGCCTGAACGCATCGATTTTCGAAAGTTAAACCTTCTGGCTAAATCTGCCACCCTGGTAGTGGTACCCGATAGATAAATTAATAAGTAGATATAATTATAATAAATAGGTACTTGATACAACTAGGTTTAATTGTAGTACTTTCCTTGATAATAATAATAAAATGTAACTGAACTTAGGATGTACCTACCTAATAAGCCCATAATTATCTTATTTAAAATAATAAACTACGATCCTATCCCCTAATGCCTAATAGAATAGACTAGCAATTTTTAAACATCTTAGAGCAATAATAAATAAGAATTCTTGAGTCGTGGCGACGAGTCACAAGTCTTACGTTCACTCACAAGCAGACAAATAAATATACTGAGAAAATTCAGAATTGGTATTACTAAAATTTTGTTTAATATTATTCAATTTTTTCTCCGCTTGAAAAGATCAGTGCTCATCGAAATGTAAAGAAAATACCCTCCAGCCTCCCCTCTGGGCGCAAACGCCCTGAGCGATCGCCCTAACGCCCCAAACTCTTGGGGAAATGGGCCCCAAGCAATGACATTAATCACTGTGACAAATATTGCGAATCGGAATGAAAGGCTGATTATAGTTTGCGCTGTGTAATACAGAATATGCTTACATATTAAATGTAAAAGTTGCGATGTTTTTGTGAAATGAGTTTTTGACAGTTTCTTTAAGATGCTTTTTAAAATTCATCTGCAATTGGTTAATGACTTATGAGATTTATGAATAATATCAGGCCAGAAAGTTCAAAAACAAGAATTACTGAAGTTTCAAGAATTAAACCTCAGTTACATAATTATTTACAACATCTAATAAGGTAATTAAAATGAAGTGTTTAAGACAACGCACAGGAATTCAATTTATTGTGTGAAATGTATCCTAACATTTTATGACCACATGTTATTAAAATATAGGTATTTGACCACATTTTTTATCAGGCGTTGTTGTCGAGTTACGACCACTTACGACATTGGAAATACCCAATATTCTGCATAATGCCATAAATAATATCGTGCTTTTTCACCGTGTAAAACCAGTGGACGACAAAACAGAGAAACTTAATATCATTTTGTTTTGTTAATGTTCTCTACAAACACATTTTGGACCTCATTAACATACAAATTTTTCTCGTTTTTCTACGAGATGTTTTTAATTTCAACCCATAAATGTGCCACATGTCACGGGTCTCTTACTACATACTACTCCAGGCCTCCTGCGGATTAAGCAATGGTTTAGTAACATTAATATTTTAATAATTTATCTGTGTGTCAACGTTATCTCGTTATTTTACACCTATTATCAGTTATCACATAGCAATAACAATCGGTACTCTACTTAGTTTCGTTAAAATGTCTTACTCCCTAACTCACTAATGGTTATTTAAATCGCATTTGTATGGTAATTCTTTACTTGAGAGCAATTAAAGTAACCGTTTGTGACTCTGAGTTGGGGCTTTAGTACGTTTAAATAACATTAGGTATCTATTTAAACAACAGCAGGTAACAAATGTAATTTCTCAGAAGTTTGCTAGGTATCTTAATATTTGCCCGAAATCTTATATCTACTCGATATTTTAAAATGTATCAAAATCATAACATAAACATAATTTTGTGAATACTTTCATCAACTGTTCTTAATTAGTAAATAATAATTTTATGGTTTTATTAGCTACCTAGTGTAATAAATAAATACATTGGCAGGCAAGTCATAAAACTCCGAAACCCAAAATTTTTATAGAACGCTTGAAAAAAATCTCCCATCTTGCGTCGGGTGTGCACATCACTAATTTTTTTTAAAGTAGGTAAATTATCTATGATCCCACTACAAATATTTTTTGGCTTCAGATTAAGGACGGGTTACTAATTTATTATAGGCATAAACAATGAAATAGTTAGGAAATAAAAAAAACTTTCAACACCGATAAAAGTCGCAATAACATAATTCCTCTCTCCTCAACTCGCATGCTGATACAAAAAACATGTCGAGAACAATATCAGTTGTCGCCACATGTCAAGCCCGATCCGTGACGTCACGCCTGGCCCCCAGATGTAAGACCAGATGTGGTACAATAGCCGTAATAATGTAATAATGTGCACTGTCTGACATCTGTATCTGTAGGGCGACTCCTGTTTAATCGCCCGATTAGGACAGTCCCGATGCTCAATTGGGTGAGGACAAGCGATACATTAGAGGGTTTTTTGTTACAACTGGATTTAACCCTTACACCTACTTGAAAATAAATCGTGTAATCGTGTAATCGATAGTTTTTTTATGGAAATAGCTGGCAAACGAGCTGACGATCCACCTGATGGTAAATGGCTATCGTCGCCCATGAACATCAGCAACACCAAAGGCATCACTAGTGCGTTGTCAGCCAAGAAAGAGAGAAGAAAAAGAAAGAAAGAACTGGCTCTCAAGCCCCCAGCCGGAACACGAGTCATTTGGCGGCTGATTCATACTCATGGATGGTAGCTATCCAGGTTTAGTATCTAGTACCTAAATAAAATTGAACATACATACAAAACCGATAAGAAAGTGAAGGCTTGACTTTATTATGATACGGATTTATCGAAGCATCATACATTTCGGTGCACCGCGGACATTTTGATAACGATATCATATCAGGTAACATTTAACGTATTCATAATGACTTTGCCATTTTGTAGACAACTTTCAAATTACGAACACGAGATTAAACTAATACTGGTAAGTGGTAGGTAACTGTTTTAGGCAAGCGATTGACAAGGATATTTTTGTAACCACACGTCTGATCAAAATGTAGTAATTGTAGTAATTTTCGTGTCTAGGATTTAGTCGAATTGTATTCGACATCGAATATCGAAATGTTCATAGTCCCCCATTAGATGAATCTTATTTAGTAGGTAAACAAATTTACAAGTTTTATTCGTAATTTGTAATTTAAAAATAAGGCAGGCATAATTTATTTATATTTATTTGATAAATGTGTTTCTCAAGTATTGCCATATACCCGTTATAATTATAACATGCCCCTGTGTTCAGTTTTAGGGTTCCGAAGTACAATCGACCTTATTCGTCATGTCTGTCCGTCCATCTGTCCGTCTGTCCGAGGCATAGCACCGAGACCCTTAGTGCTAGAAAGCTGTAATTTGGCACGGATATACATATCTATTAAAACTCCAAAGTCGTAAAATAAAATATTTATTTATTTAAAATTTATTTATTCATTATGTATTTATTTAAAATATTGAAAATTATAATTATATTATCATAGCTAACGTGAGGATTAATTTTTTTTCGTTGCGTACTCCATAGTATGTGGTATCGTTGAAAATATTATGAGTCTCTTGAGATTATTTTTGGATTTAGTGGTTCCTTTGCGAAATATTTGGCTTTAAAGTGCTAATTTTGGTTAGAGTCAAGTGCTCCACCCTGCCGGCTAAACAATTCGAGTTGGGACAAAGTGACAACATTCTCAAAAATATGTTATATGATGAATTTACAAGCAAAATTATCACTGCTATGTTTAGCATAAGTAGTGAATGAGTAATCTGTACTAATATACATATAAAGAGGAAAGATTTGATTTTTTGTTTGCATTGAATAGGCTCCAGAACTACTGAACCGATTTGAAAAATTCTTTCACTGTTGGGAAGCTACACTATCCCCGAGTAACATAGGCTAAATTATATTTTCAAAAAAATTAGGGATCCTTAATAAAACTCAAATAATGTAACCCAAGGTGTAAAAAAATAAGAAAACCGAAGCAAAGCGAGGGCGGTTACTAGTAGTCGATAAACTTACTATTTCGGAACCCTACATTGCGCGTGGCCTGACACGCACTTGCCCGGTTGAAGCAGACGATCAAATCAAATCAAATCAAATCAAATGTTTTTATTCAAAATTGGTTTGGTTTACAAACACTTTTTGAAAGTCATGCAAGTTATGCCAATGCTTCAGGCAAGGCCCTACTGTGAGAGGGCCCGGGAGAAGAAGCAGCAAGAAACTCCCGGGTTTGTTTTTTTCCTGCTCACAGTTACAGATAGCACTTATCATCTACTACAATCTATATTCATAAAACTCATGTCCAAGCAGTCTTGTCTTTAAAATAATCATCTAATTTGTAATATCCTTTCGTCATAAGAATGCTTTTAATATGAGTTTTAAATTTAAGGTAAGGCATTTCTGTAAATTTCGATGGAATTTTATTATAAATCTTTACACATGTACCCATGAACGAGCCACCAGTTTTACAGAGTCTAAAATTTGGTACAATCAGTTTAGCCTTATTTCTCGTATTAATATTGTGGATGTCACTCTTCTTAAGAAAACTATCGTAATATTTCTTAACATACAAAATATTATCCAATATATATTGTGACACCACAGTTAAAATATTAATTTCCTTAAAGAGATCCTTAAGCGAGTCCCTAGGCCTGAGGTTGTAAATGGCACGGACTGCTCTTTTCTGTAAAATAAATATAGACTCAATATCTGCAGCTGAGCCCCACAACAACAGACCATAAGACATGACACTATGAAAGTAGCTAAAATAAACTAACCGTGCTGTTTCTACGTCAGTTAAGAGCCTTACTTTCTTAACCGCGTAAGCAGCTGAACTCAGCCTCCCAGACAAGGATTCAATATGAGGACTCCATTGTAGCCGTGAATCTATAGTAATGCCAAGGAATTTCGTTGAATTTACAAGGTCAAGTACTTCCTTATTTATAACTATTTGAGTTGGTACCTGTTTTACATTTGGTAAAGTGAATTTCATACATTTCGTTTTACTAGCATTTAACATAAGGTTGTTACATGTAAACCATTGCAACACTTGGGAAACAGTATTATTTACATCGTCAAAACATGTTTTTCTCCTATCAACTTTAAAAAGTAATGAGGTGTCATCTGCAAATAATACAGTTTCACACAAGTCCTTTGTGAAATAAGGAAGATCATTGATATATATTAAAAATAACAGTGGTCCTAATATTGATCCTTGGGGCACTCCCATAGTAATGTGTGCTCCTGGGGACTCCTTGCCATTAATAACTACTTTTTGAATACGGTCGGATAGGTACGATTTTATAAGGCCAACTGATTGTGTTGAGACACCATAATGCCTAAGTTTATTTATCAGTATATTGTGATCAACGCAATCGAACGCCTTTGAGAGATCACAAAATATACCAATGGCATCCTGCTTACACTCCCAAGCATCAAAAATTTGCTTAAGGAGTGCTATACCTGCATCAGTGGTATTTTTACCTCTCGAAAAACCGAACTGATTAACATGAAACAAATTGTTTAAGTAGAAATGAGACAGCAGCTGGTTATAAATAACTTTTTCAAAGATTTTACTAAGAACTGGTAACATTGAGATGGGTCTGAAATTAGTGGGGTCGCTTTTATCTCCAGATTTAAATAAAGGGATTAATTTACCATGTTTCATTAGATTGGGGAAGCTACCATCGTCAATACATTTATTGAAAATGTGACTTAGATGTGGCGCTATGGAATTAATTATTGGTTTTATTATCATAGTAGAAAGACCCCAGAGATCACCTGATTTCTTGATCTTTATAGACTTAAAAGTCTTTATAATTGTATCAGAATTAATGTATTTGAAGCTAAATGAAGTCAGGCATTTTTCAACACATGATTCCATTAAAGTCATAGCAAGCTGAGGGCTCGCGTTTAAGTTTTTTGTTATTTCATGTGGTATTTTCGAGAAGAAATCCTCAAATGCGCAAGCAACTGCGCTATCAGTAGTAACATTTTTATCATTGACCTTTAAAGTATACTCATGATCCTTAAATTTTTCTTTACCTGTTTCTTTATTAATAATGTTCCAGGTAGTTTTGATTTTGTTATCAGAATTCTTAATCTTATTAGCAATATAAATTGATTTAGCTTTCGCACAGACTAGTTTAAACGTTTTTGAATAAATTTTAACATGATTTAAAAATTCAGGGTCTGTGGAAGTCGATTTATCTGCATAAAGTTCAAAAAGTTTAATTCTGCTTTTGTATATACCAGGAGTTGCCCAATCACTAAATTTAGTTTTAAGGTTCTCACATTTAATCTGTTTTTGCTTAAAAATGTTATTAAATTCACTATTAATTAATCCAGACACATTACTGTATGCTTGATCCGTTGTATCATCATCAGAAATTTGTAGGAACGGAATTTTTCTAGCAATATTGTTTGTAAAATCACTAACACGTCTTTGTGTGATTGGTCTACAAGATATAGTATATTGTGATAGGTCATGATGGTACTCAATGGTGGCTAATTGTCCGCTATGGTCTGAACAAATACAATTTAATATAGACTTATTGATAACATTACAATCACAAAAGATGTTATCTAAGCAAGTAGCCGATGATGGAGTAACCCTTGTCGGTTCAAAAAATACATAACCCAAATTAAATGATTTAAACAAATTAATGAACCTTATTGAGGTAGAATTTGAAACTAAAATATCAATATTGAAGTCTCCACAAACAACTACTTTTTTATTTCTTTTACATAAAATTTTCAGAGCATCTTCCATAGCGGATTCAAACAATGGGTAGTTGCCTGCAGGTGGTCTATATACACATACAATTATAACCCTTGCAAGCTCTATACATGAAAGTTCTATATTATGCTCAATAGAGAGGGATACTATGTCTTTACGTTCCTTATAATTCAAACTATTATGTATAATTATTAATGACCCTCCCCTAATCAATTTTTGCCTACAGAATGAACTGCCTATGCTGTAATTATCTATAGATACAATTAATTCAGATTTTTTTAGCCAATGCTCTGTAACACATATAATGTCAATATTCATCTCATTTAATAATAAAGTTAATTCTAAGTCTTTGCCAGAAAAGCCTTGTATATTTTGGTGCACAATATTTAAATTATAGTGCTTTCCTTTTGTCACTACATTGCTAGAGTAGTTCTCTGTTGTCTTACAGACTAATTTAAATTACTTGGAACGTATTCCAACGATGCATGCTGAATGTCATTAAGTGACTGCTCAATAAAAGCAGGAGTACCAGCCAAATTCTTGGCTAAATTGTCAAAAAAATATGATAGCGAACATGCTATTTGTCTTTTATTATACTTAGACAGATAGTAATTATCTTTAGTCATATAACTTCTAGAAATTAATTTATTAATGTCAAATATTTCTAAATATTTATCACTGTGTAAAGACATAGTGTACATTGCTAAATTTACATTATACCTAATGTTATTTTCTTCTTGTGGCAAACACTCACTGTAAGGTAAAGTAAACATTACAATACTTTTAGCTTTTAGTGTGCATAGTTTATTATAATAATATATTAACATTTTTCTGTTTATTTTACCTCTATTTCCAACAAAAATAATTAAGTTTGTAGTACTGTCAAATTTACTGCATAGAATTTTTTCAAAAATATCATTTAATGATAATCCAGGAAAACAATGGTTAACACAGCTGAGCCCCGAATAAATGTTTATTAATTGGCCAAAATTCCTTCCAATTTCATCACTAAATATAACATTTTTAATACAATTGTTTTGCACAAAGGAATTATTGTTGTGTGCTACTTCAAATGTGTTACAATTTTTTGAGATTAATGGCTCACACACTGGTGCGTCCTCGTATGTCAATGGTTCTGTGGCACCTAGGCCGGATGCCACAGAATGTCTTTTGGAGATGGTCTCATTGTTTGCAGAGACATCAGACAAGCATTTTAAAGCCAGTATGTATTCCCTAATCTCTTTTTTGGATCCTTCATAATTTTGTGTCATAATTTTTAAGGATTCTTGTAAACTACACAATTTACAATTTAGTGAGCTAATGTTTTTTTCATAAGTAATTCTATTTTCTTCGATAATGGATGAGAATGTTTGTAATTTGTCAAGTAATTGCATCTTTTCTTTTATACAATTGGTGTATCTAGATTTCTTTTTATTCTGGTTTATTAATTTCTTAGTTTTATTTATGTACTTATTAATTTTGATATATTTTTTCAACTTATTCCTGCTGCATGTGACTGTGCTCCTGGCAACTGTATGGTAAGGGGAGTCCTCTCTTGTCAAGTCGATTGTTGCAATAGGATTAAAAGCACCTGAAGCAGAAACCAGATTGGGCGCACTAACTACCAACTCCTCGAACAGACTTTGGTTCTGGGAGGCTATTATTTGAGATTGACTGTTCTCTAATTGGCAGATGAGAGTGTTAGCCTCGTGAAGCTGTTTTTCCAATGCAGCAATTTGCCTGAGGGCCTGCTCATACTCATTACTGCATTGGTCGAACCGGTCAACTATTGACTGAAGTCTGTCACGTTCGGTGGAGGTTGTTAATAATTGTGTATGTAACTCAGACAATTGTTTCTTTAATGAATTATTTCTATCTAACACATCCAACAATTCCTTTTCATTGTCCTCCCTTTCGCAATGTAGTTGTTTAACTAGCTCCTTGGAAGCCTTCAATTCCTGCAAAACCAGTTGGAGTTGAGACTCCTGCTGGCGAGCTAAGGCCCTGCGAGTCATCATTTTACCGAATAATATGAATAATTATCACCGAATACAAATAAACTCAAGCCAAGAAGCTTTTTAACCAACTTCAGTAAGTCTGTCAGATGGACAACTTACTAACTTTACACTCAGCCTTAAGTAAGATAAAGCTGGCAAGTACCTATTTCCGACTATTATTGATGCTACAAAATACTTCTTTATCACTAAGATAAATGCAAAAAACTTACATGAAAGGAGTTACAACGATCACACAATTCAAATTATTTACTGTCAGTGCCGGCTTTCTCACGGCCGGTTAAAATACGCAACTAAAGTTATTATTTTGCTTATACATTCACTATTTTACACTCAATATTAAATTTACTTAGTAATTTATTGAAAAGAGGCCCAAATATTAATAAATAACAAATTAAATAATTAAAATTTACGGGAGCTATCAAAATCAGCTGTTACCGTTAGTGTTGCCACACGAAGGAAAAATATCTAATATAAGGATCTTCATATAGCTACACCATTCCAATAACAATCAAGACTGAATCGAATAAAAACTTATCACAAATTCGTTATCCACACTTGTACAAACTAGCTCGCAGTTGGTAGCCCTGAAAACCCAATTCTGGCAAAAAAACAAACAGAACCATCTTTGAAATCTCACGCGACCCCCGCCATGCGACATGTGAACAAACAAATGCGTTACCAAGCAACATTGTCACCCTTATAACAAAGCTATAAGGTTTTAATTCCGTCAGTAAAAGTTAACTTAAAGTTGCTAGCGATACACTTGTCACGCTGCAGGGTTTAGTTTTACCCTCTCACATGTGCAGTTAAGTTTTTTACCCGACCCCTTTTATTTTGAGCGATTAGTGAATGGTATTGATGGATTTCGTAATTAGTTTGTTTATGGGAGCTACTTTATGAGATAGTAGAAATGACCAGATGCGTTTGTTTCTTAATTGAAAAAGATGTTCACCTCAAATTTTCAAAGTTATGTGAATTAAAGATATCAATCATTAGCTGCGAAAACAATGTAAGAGTCAGCGCACTTTATAGTTTTTCATAATGTTTGCAGCGTTTTGAACTGAATGGTACCTCACTTACGCCCCAACTCAGAGTCACTAACGGTTACTTTAATCGCTCCTTAGTTAAAAATCGCCATATAAATTCTGTACTAAAGAGCGATTTAAGTAAACGTTAGTAACTCTGAGTTGGGGGGCTAGTGCGATACCCAGCCCAGTGGCAAAGTTTTGGATGGTTCGGTGACGTCTACCATCTTGATATATGTCTTAGGCGGATCACGAAAAAAGTTTAATCGCTATGTGGGCTACACTGCAATCTACTTGACTGACACATCCTTTCGTTTTATTGACACCCACCATTACTGAGTCACAATTTTTAAATCCTACTTTATTATTCGCAGCGCGATACTTCAGTAATAGCAAGGTAATCAAGATATAGTTTTTTTTATCCCGCAACCTTGTCCGTCGGGCAAAATGTACAGAGTTCGATTCCCGAACGGGCATTCAAGTGTTTACAGTTTACTATCGAATCTTAATTGTTTATAGCATTTTGTGTGTTCATACTGTTCATGTGCGGGTTTGTGTGTGACTAAATCGTTATGATATCTCCACCGTAGTTACTTTTTTCGAGCAACGTATCCGAATGCAGCGGGCGCCGGCACGGGAAACCAGTCAAACCAGGAGGTAATATCTTATAATAAAGACTTATTTGTTGTAACTTGGTAGTTGCTGATTATGATCCTAAAACGGTGTCGGTGTTGCTCCACAAACTGCAGGGTATTCACCATTTTAGTAATAGCAATAGCAAAACATTAGGAATGTTATTCTGAAGATACTATTCCTCATAAATTTCCCATATTTTCACGTCCATGTTTAATACCTTAGATTAATTACTAGTTTTGGTGAGATTTAACTGGTTTTATCTGGTTCCAGACATTGCAATACTTATATGGACTTGAATAGCCCTTTCTTCCTTAGGCTGACCACACACCGGCTACTCTACCGTGAGTGATAGCGTAGGCCATTCTGATTTCTGATGCTCAAATTCCAGCGGTCGTTTTTGCGGCAATATTTATCTTTTAATCCAAAAAAATCCCAAATTGGATTCGATTAGGTTACGGTTTTAAATAGGTTTTTATTCCATATCCGATAGTTCCGGCTACGGTTACGGCTTACACATCTGATCCTACCACTACTGGGGGCATCCAATTTGTTTGACTTAGTGCGGTACCTCACCGGGACGCCAATGCGACGTCGCCGGCCACGTATCCAAACAGTTTATATTGAATTTTGGCAATTGGCTACGTTGCCACACCGTCGCCAAGTGAAGTAGCCGCCATACATTTCAATTTATCATGATAGCTTTTTTGATGGCAGGCGGTTTTTTTTTTTTTCATTTATTTTAAAGTACCTACCTAATACCTATCTAGGATATCAGGTGTTATTTAGAATTACGCTATTTAACATCTGTTAACAATTAGTCATTAACCTTCGCCTTTAAAGGATAAACTTACATATTTTCTAGGTTGAAACCCGACGAAAATATTATAGGTATAGTTATACATACATTAATTTTAGTTTATAAGCTGGAATAAATAAAGCATTTAAGAATAATTATTCTGAATCAAAACAAATATTTTGGATGCTGCATCAGTGCATTGCATTGCATGTTATAGGTACTTATTTTCGCAAGCAATATTTGCACAAAATACAAATGAATTATTTTATAAACTTAAAGTTAATAAAAATATAAATCTCACCTTTAACTTCAGCCGACGACGAATCTCCAGAATTGGAAATAAATGCACTTGACATTTTCACTCACTTAGGAGCGCGTTCAAATCCAAAAAACTTCGATATAAACCCAAACGTATCAAATCTTAACACATAAATAACAATTGGCACGATTTAAGACACAGTTTTTTATTCATATTCAAATAGCACTTCAAATTGTCATTGTAATATTTCGTAAGTTCACGTACGATGTTCGGGATAACGACGGACACAACCTCCTTATCTGACGCCGTTCGCTCGACTGAGCGAGCGATGAGCTGAGCGAAAGAACGAGCAAGCTAAACAGCTCGACGTACGTTGGCATGACATAGCTCGCGATCGGGTGAAAAAGACCGGCGCCAGCTGAGTCTCGCCCTTAGGGATGCGCCCAGCCCAATATCTCTAGCGATATTATTTATCAAAATGTGTTGTCGATTTTTAAGGCGGTATCATAAAATTAAAGAGCGTGGATGGTTGAAGATCTTGATATTTAGTCCTGAGTACCGACTGACTATGGAGTGATTTTGATAGCTGATTGATTTTTCGTGTATGTTATTTTGTTACTTATTTAAAACGAGTAACCGCCCTCGCTTTGCTTCGGTTTTCTTATTTTTTTACAACTTATTGGAGTTTTATTAAGGATCCCTAATTTTTTTTTGAAAATATAATATAGCCTATGTTACTCGGGAATAGTGTAGCTTCCCAACAGTGAAAGAATTTTTGAAATCGGTTCAGTAGTTTCGGAGCCTATTCAATGCAAACAAAAAATCAAATCTTTCCTCTTTATATGTATATTAAACGAGTAACCGCCCTCGCTTTGCTTCGGTTTCCTTATTTTTTTACACCTTGGGTAACATTATTGGAGTTTTATTAAGGATCCCTAATTTTTTTGAAAATATAATATAGCCTATGTTACTCGGGGATAGCGTAGCTTTCCAACAGTGAAAGAATTTTTCAAATCGGTTCAGTAGTTTCGGAGCCTATTCAATGCAAACAAAAAATCAAATCTTTCCTCTTTATATATTAGTATAGATTATAGATTATAGATAAAATACGTAAAGTATATTTCTTTAAGTAAGCGTTTCCCTTTTACGTGTAGAACCTTCCTGTACTACAAAGAAATAAAGGTATTACCTTAACAATATATCTAGATTCCAGATGTAGCGTTTTGAATCGTCACATAAAATTATGCAGTTGAAAATTAATTTTATTTACACATCAAATTTTTTAGTATCATCGTTATACATCATCACAGCCCTTGCTTTCAATATATGTAATTTTATTGTAATTCAAACTAACGGCAATGATGTCACTGTAAATAGTTGCAATCGCAACTGGTACACATAGCTATAGCGCTTTACATTACTTTACATTGAGTTATTATAAGTAATGCTCACGTACATATTTAGAACCTGCTATTAAACTAAATCCAAATCTTTACCGCTATGTTTTAATCTGAATTGTGATATCGATGGTTGGCGCACAGGCACTGGCTGGGGTCACCCGAAGCGGCGCGATCTCAGATTCAACAACTCAAATCTTCTGCTAACACATTCGCGCATATATCGATGCTATGTGAAACTGCAGATGAATAAATATCTGATTTTCAATAACTTTGTTTAAACGAAACGAATATGAAAGAAATCTTACATGAAATAAAACTTGCAAAACATAATTTTTATTCGAAAAATTCTTTTACTTAAGCAATCTCGTAATATCAGTTTAAAACTTTCCACAATCTTCGGTAATACACACAACAGCACTAAAATTTATAGGCAACTTTCAGTAAATTGTAAGCCGTTCAACGGTTTCATAAAATCGGAAATCCGGACATGGTAACCGATACTGGACAATCCAGCTCAGTCGGACCATCTGGCGGTCCCACGTACACATGTATTCAATGACTCACGCATGCGACGGTTCGCGGTACTTCGGTACTCACATACGGTTGATTCGCGCTATTCGATGCAATCAAACGCTTGCATTTAGATCGATCGGAATTGCATAATCGGGCTTAATTAACACGTTCTGTCCTTTAGATTGTCAGATTGCAGATAGAACTTTTGATAACGAAATTGGTTGTATGACTTGTGACACTTTTAGTGCATTTGCTGGAATTAAGATGCCGTGATAATGAGGAATGTAAGGCAATCTTTTATCCAGTTTCTGATCAGGATCGAATGAGCTCATTATAAAGTAAGAAATGCCATTTATTTAAATGTCTCATTTGGCAATTTGACGCTATAATTTTGTGATATTAACGTAACATAAATGCAATTTTGAATAATGAGATTACATTTCATATGCATTTATTAAATAGCTTATGTAACCTTGTATCATAAAGCTTGCGATTGAATACAAAACTCGCTTAGTTGATGAAGATATTATGCAAGTCATTCATCTGTAATGATGTTCTTTAAAGGACCTGTGGAAATGTGCTCGATCACTAAGACAAGGCTATTGACGTCAAAATAGATAAGTGGATATATAAATTAATCAGGTAGGTGCGACGATCTCACCTAAAAGGTAGGCGGTGTGGACGCGTATGGAAGTATACGCTTTTTGTTTAGTTCTGCTGTGATTCCTCCAGCGGCAATTTCGCGGCCAGTCTCGTTGGCGGCGTCTCCTTTATCATCTCTTAACGCATCCAGATTTGGCAATGTCGATACGAAATCCTGTTCCGTCGACTTTTTGCTCGAACATTTCCTCAGTTTCGTGGAACGACTAGCAAAAAAAGCAAAGTTTCGCCTCCAGCCGTTTATACAGGTTTTGTCATGAACTTTTATGGGCTCAAACATGAGTATGGGCAAAGCAACATTAATTTCAGTCATAAGCGGAACAAAAATGTACTTTCATTATACCAATAATACTGCCAAAGATGTTGAACATCAAAACTGATTTAGTGATATCTGATACTTCTGTTTTTTATCATAATACCTAAGTGATATTATTGAACAGCTGGATTGCTGAATTCAGGAGTCCTAGGAACCCGTAAAGACTCGTAAGTACCTAAGTAGGGATGGATGTATAAAACTCATGTTGCATAAAAGTCAATTTTGTTATGTGATGTGATTCGAGATATCTACATAGCATACGTGCTTCCCTTGAAATCATAGATCAACCGTACGTGTCATTTCCAAGGTATGGTTTTACAATATTTGGACAATAATTTGAGTAGCAACCTCAATGCTTGGGTGTGAAGGGATAACTCCCGAACAAACAGAATGGGCCTGAGATAGTAAATATTCGACCCAGTATAAACTTGTCCTGTGTAGGCGTAAAACGGTCAGGTAAGGCTTTTGACACCTAGCCAGGACCGCGCTGAGTGGCGTGAATATCGTCGCGTTTTGTTTAACATAGTACAGTTTTTTGGCTATTTGATGAGTGCCGGTAAAAAATCTTGACCTGCGGAGTTTGAGTTAAAAATAGAAAAATATTTATTTACATAATCTGCACTTGATATGGGTCAAAAATGTATATGTAGCTGCGTATATTATAAGGTATATAAAATAAGGTTTCATAATGATACAGGTTTGTAAACTTAAAATTTACTACTAATAACCTTAAGTAACAAAACCTCATAAGAATGTAATGATTGTGCGACAAAACCTATGCGTTTAATTTTCCAAAGAAAAATAAAGCTAGTGGCGTTTCCCGATAGCCTGTCAATCAACAAGACTCCGATTTAATTGCCTTGCTGGCACAACAGTGAGCATTCTCATTCGTATCATTTAATACGATTTACCGGTATCACGGCACTGCGGCGCGCGACCACCTGGCGACACGAGTGGCGCCAAATATAACTGTGCAAGAATCTTGTTTATTTATACATGTATGCATTGATTACTTTGATTTCTTCACAATAAAATCAGTATGCGTCAAGTTCTCATTAACATACTCAATAATTTTATGCTGCAATCAAGTAATCAAAGATGCAGCAGCGCTTTCTAAATAAAATGTATGTTATTCATTGATCGGGCGTTGCATAAGAACTAAATTAATGTAGGTAGGCAACACTAAACATTATCACGCTTCCTAAAAAAAATAGCTTTCTTTTGCTTAGCGTTTGGAATTCAAAATCAAGCAACGAATTCAACGCTGTATTTGTTGCGTCCATAAAACTCGACCGAATTCTTTTACAAATAGAGTTTAATATTTCATGTTTTATTAAATCGCAGTGAAGAGGGCAATGCTGATTCAGTTTTGAATTTAAATGCGTGCGTGGTAGAGTTGATTCTTGTTTGTGGATGTAAAAATATGGTTGGCAGGATAGAAGGCGCCGCGGTTGCCGCCGTGGCGCCGGCGGGCCGCCGACACCTCGTGTATTATGAACTAGCCCCGTGACCTGGCGTCGATCAACTGGTATTTGACTCAGCAAATGAACTAATACCAGTAACTCATTTCTAAGCAAATTGGACTTATACAGAACTGTTTAAAATGCATGTTCAAGCAAATGGGTATGTTATAAAATCTCAGAGAAGATAGCTTCGGTAGGGAGTTATTTATTTTATTGATTTACTTGGCGCCTGACATTAACTCTAAGATACTTACCTACTTAATCTTGTACAGACATTTAAAAGATTTGAAGGTATAATATTACATTAGGAAACGAACGAATAATAATTTGTCATTTATTTAATTATATTATTATACAATGAAACTTTAAGTCGATTATCATAATCATTTTCCACGTGACTAAATGTTTAAATACTTTAATTTGTATACGAAAAGAATTTCGATAAATCGTGAGTTGATTGATTATACACAAATCCTTATAAGGACGGATGTACACGATTATAAGAGATTCGCGGTCAGAAAACCTTCCCACTTGTCTCGTCCACACGTTATAATACCACACTCCAACAAAAACAAGTGTTTAGAAAGGGACACACTTATTTAAACTTCATGCTTCGAAACGAAACATCGATAATTTATGCGAACATCCCCAACGGGCAGGAATGCAGCGAACGCGGCGCGTTGTGATTTCGTTTCTAAAATTAGGGTGTTAGAACGCAAAATTGTTTGAATTAAATCTTGAATAAACGTAGCGGTTGAAACAGGTGTTCGCGGCTATGGGTGTTCAAATACCTTTAATTGAATACCAACCTTATTATGTAGTGTTAAAGTTGCTTTTACGGTGAGAGTATAGTGGTTATAAGTCGTTTGGAGTGTGGTACATCCTTCATTGCTCCCAGATGTGCATTCTGTTCGGTACAGAGGCGTATTTGTCGCGGGGAGAGGGGGGGCGGGGTCGTTATAATGGGATCGCGGGCGCATACAATTAATGGTGGTTATAAAATCAACCAATACGTAATTTAGCATGTTTAAATTCTTTCGCTAATTTTATTAGCCGATACTAATTTTATAAAACGGTTAAGGAGCTGTCGATTGGCTTAGAAATGTTTCGTAAATTAAATTAATGTTAGTAAGTTTATGTTAATGTTGTTAACTGTAGGACACTAACTCTATGTATAACAATAACTGTTTTCATTCTTGAAAAGGCTAATTGTTACATCCTTGCGGCAAGTTTTGTGTTAGCTCAAATGTTTGTACAAATGTTGGATTTAATACATACCAACGATGCCTAACTTAATCACTCACTCACTTACTTTTCAGGATTCCATAGTCAAAACAGGACCAGTAATAGTTTCGCCAAGTCCGTGCCATGCCTAGTAGTACATAGAAAGCTATAATTTGGAATGGGTATACCTACCTACCTACATATTATATATTTATCACGATTCACGACAGTGGCGTAGCCAGCCATAAGGAGGCCCCATACCAATATTTGTTGTAGGGCCCCCTCCGCGTCAGCTGTCAAATATAAAAGGCCAACTGTAGCGGTCGTAGGCCGCTGACGAGTTTTTTTTTGGAGTGTTAGTGGGGGCCCCTATACGCTGGGGGCCCCGTTTCTGATACGGCGGTAACTACGCCCCTAATTCACGACTATCACGGCGACTATCACGTTTAACAAAGTAATAGAATAAAATCTTTGAACATGTTTTTGAAGGTATCTCCCTTCAGGTAACATGGGGATGTTTTTTCTCGTCTACCCTAATAGTTGAAAGTCGTCGTTCAAAAGTATTATGAGGTCTCCGAAGACCATTTTTCGATTCAGCAGTCCGTTTGCGAAATATTCAGCATTAATTCATTTAATCTGCTAATTTGGTTAGTGTGATGTGATGTTAGAGTAAAATGGTATGAGTTGAGTGACCCCCTTCATACCAGCATTAAGCTGGTGTCGGATAGGTCAGATAGGTGTCGGATATGTGAAAAAATTCAAGGCAGTAGTGCCTGTATAATATGATGATTTTAAAAGAATAACTGTCAGGGCTACGTCAGCTTTATCTATACTAATATATAAAGAGGAAAGATTTGATTTTTTGTTTGCATTGAATAGGCTCCGAAACAACTGAACCGATTTCAAAAATTCTTTCACTGTTGGGAAGCTACACTATCCCCAAAGATATTGACTATCCCCGAGTAACATAGGCTATGTTATATTTTCAAAAAAAAAAACTGAAACAAAGCGAGAGCGGTTACTCGTTGTTAGATAATGAGTACCTTGCCATATTGCGCGTGGCAACACACGCACTTGACCTTTTCTATATTAATTGGAGTTTTTGAATTTCCTGATCATTAAGAAAAAGATTCACCCTATCTAGAACTTTCTTCCTACACGGATATAAAAAATGACATTCTAGAACCGGCTACCTGTGCTGACACTTGACTGACAGATGACAAGGGTGTTGCACAGGCGCGGCGCCGGTAGATGCTTATTTGGAGTGAACGGTTATCTGATTACTTTGAATACCTTGCTTTAGTTGCTTTACAATCTTGCCATCTCGTCATTTAGATACGGGTCTAATCCATGAACGGCGCCAATATTAGTTTTTATTAATGTTTCCTACAAAACAGGTGTACTGTATGTTCTTATTTTTTATGGATGTAGATAAGGTAATTCATGGTTCTTACCAACAACTTTTATTATTATTATTATTGTACTAGAGGTAGGTTCTAGTTAAATAAAAAAGTACGACTACAACGACATCCATTGAAGTGCTAACACAACTTGTATTCATCATAAATACAGCATGCCGTCATACCATAGTTGATTTTGACGAGTCCTACTTGGTAAAAATCTTACAGTGTCTTTTTATCGTTAATTTAAAAATAAGAATGACAAAAAAATTTCAATAATTAAAAGACATATAACAATACAGACAGGTAATCATTTAAAGAAAAAAGTAATTTATGTGTACTATTTTTTTAATAAATTTATACTACACGAGTAACCGCCCTCGCTTTGCTTCGGTTTTCTTATTTTATACACCTTGGGTTACATTATTGGAGTTTTATTAAGGATGCCTAATTTTTTTGAAAATATAATAATAGCCTATGTTACTCGGGGATAGTGTAGCTTCCCAACAATAAAATAATTTTTGAAATCGGTTCAGTAGTTTCGGAGCCTATTCAATGCAAACAAAAAATCAAATCTTTCCTCTTTATATATTAGTATAGATAATGTATATGTACTTTAATAAAAACTAATGTCTGCAGAGTGCGGAGAAGGGGGGAAACAAATCGATATGTTTTGTCAACACGACTTCTTTATTACGACTGTCTCTATGTTACATTACATTGTATGTTCTTATAAGGCTAATTAATACCACATCACATGTCAAAATTGTTTACCAAATTAAGTCTCATTTGTTGGTTGTCTTAGTTGTCTAAGACTGAAGACACGAATTATAAGTACTTACTACTTCATAACCATAAAGTACCTAATACAAAATTACCTATTTTGTAACTTGGCACACTCTTCCTGCCATTTCCAGTCAAATTTTCTCTAAATCACTGTATGGTTTAGGGGCCATCCATAAATTACGTCACACGTTAGGGGGGGGGGGGGTCGATGAAGTGTGACATTGTGTGACAAGGGATGGGAGGGGGTCCTAAATTTCGTGACGTCACATTTCAAAATCGAATAATTGGTATGTATAGGTAAATATTGAAAAAAAAAATGGAAATAAAACTTATTTAGGAACTGCTGTTTTAATTTAATAATTTCTAGGTGTAAATTTCATAATATGTGACGTCACACTAGGGGGGGGGGGGCGGTGGTCTCTCAAATGTGACCAGCTGTGACAAGGGGGGGGAAGGGTCAAAAAGTCATGAAATTAGTGTGACGTAATTTATGGATGGCCCCTTATTCGTAGCTGTAAAACGAAATAAAAATTTTGCTTTTGGTATTGTATTACATAATACGACTTTCAAGAAATATAATTCTTAAACTATAATTTATAAGAATTAGGTACGTCCCCTGAACTCCCCTGCAGTATCTCAGTGCCAAAACCAATATCAAAAACAGACCCAATTTCATAAAGTAAATCTAGTTCAATGACAGTCGACATCCTATATGCGGACCAGTGCGCGGCAGACCATCTGAGCGTACATAAATCATTTATTATCTGTAAATGCGATTTGAAACAAACCACGGTTATCTTGTGCCCATTTCAGTGTTGTGTCTTCCCACGCCAAAATAAATTGGCAAAGGTAATAAGGATTGACGATATTTATAACAGCCTTGACCGAAAAAACATTTAAGCCGATCTTGAATTATTCGTAATTTCATATATTTTTTACATACACCTTTAAGTAGATATTTTTTAATTTATTTTAAAAATATAATAGCTAAGTAAGAACCGGTTATTAATTTTAATATCTAACTAAAATACGTTTTAGTTTCTGATTGCCTTTGCCTCACTTATCTATCAAATACCTACTAAGGTCCTCCTCGAAGTCCTAGAAAGTTTAAATTTGATTAGCACACACAAAAAAGTGGTGGAAGTGATCTAAAGTGAGTGGATTTTTTGATTTGGTTACAATTGAGCACTACCTCTCTGCTTCGCGTTCGAGGTGTGCAAAAATCAAAATTAATGACCTTTTTATTTTTTGATATTTTACATGAGGGCCTCAAGTTGAGGCCCACGATGGAGCTCCGTGAGTTGAATAGAAAAGTAATTCAACAAATCTAAAATTTGCAAAGGAATTCGGGCTTAGTTAAGATTTTATATTTAGCTTTATAATTCTTATATTTAAATATCACCGAATTTTTGTCACAATTCAATGTGTTTACCATAACCACTAAGTCAGCCCAATCTTATATAAGTCGCGAACGCGATCGTTTTTCCGCAAGGCTGAATAAATTTAGCGGCTAAACGCAGCGGGACATTAAAAAAAGAGTTGTGTCAGCGCCGGCGCACAATCCAAACGTCACCTCACGTCAAATGTCAATCGTCGAGTGTCGGACAGCGAACAGGTAAGATAGCTTTAACAATGAAACCTTTTTGCACCGTAGCCGCCGCGTTGCAGGTCTGTGTTCGCAAAGAAAGTTATGGTGTCAATTTTTTTCTTTCTTTTTCATTCTTGCAGCAAGAATCTTCTTCATTGTATTGGAATTGCGTTTGGTTGTTAGTTAAATATATTTATTAATATTTAATCTCCTCTATAAGTCATTAAAATCTTCTCTTCGCAACCTAGTCAGAATTAATTTCAGTCATTTTATTTCAGAAAGCTGGATTGGGTTAAAATTTATTCAGGCTTCCATTAATTTTGTACATTATTATTTCTTGGTAAAGCCAAGGATTGCATATCCACTATAAGATTGGTCAGGATTGATACCTAATTATTATAAAAGATCTCTTTTCCTGTTTTGTTATTGTTATGTGAATTTCCATAACACATCTTGCGGTAGCAATTAAATGGTAGAAATCGTTTATAGTGTATCACGGAAACCATCAAATAAAGGAAGCCAGAAAAGCTTTCTCTCTTTTGAGTATTTGCAAGCTGTTATGAAGCTAAATGATCAAAATGATTTTATAGCTATACCTATATAAAATTTCGTTTAATACTGACGCGGGGTTGCATCGTTTTGAATTTGTATTTGCTTTGGCACCTTCACTCTCATGCACTGTGCTATCTGTCGCTGGTATTGGTACACCTACAGTACCTACATTGAGACTTAACTCAATAGTGTATTAACCGGCTTACCGATCATTGAAAAATACGACGAAATACGTAACATCAAAGAGGTTGAAGGCGGTATTGTCGTGGGTGGGGTAATGGAATACTTGTAAGAAAACCGCGCAAGGCGTTGCTATCACACATAACGCCCACAGACAACTACGTACAAGGTTGATTGACAACTTTCCGCGACTACAGATTAGAAAGGATCTGTGCTAGTGTGGTTAAACACGTTCCGGAGATTGCATCTGCTTTTTAAGCGGCTTTTAGGGTTCCGAAGGAAAATTGGAACCCTTATACTTTCATGTCCGTCCGTCCGTCTGTCCGTGTGTCCGAAGCAAAGCGCCGAGACCCTTAGAGCTAGAAAGCTGTAATTTGGTATGGATATACATATTTATTAAAACTCCGGAATCGTCGAATAAAATACTGAAAAACGTTTTTTTAGGATACCTCGTATAGATATAGGTAACGCGAGGATAATTTTTTTATTCATCCCGTACCCTATATTATAAGTGTTCTAAGACCATATTTAGGGTTCCGTAGCCAAATGGCAAAAAACGGAACCCTTATAAATTCGTCATGTCTGTCTGTCTGTCTGTCTGTCTGTCTGTCTGTCTGTCTGTCTGTCTGTCTGTCTGTCCGTCCGTATGTCACAGCCACTTTTCTCAGAAACTATAAGAACTATACTGTTGAAACTTGACGTAGATGTATACCGTAAACCGCGTTAAGATTTTCACACAAAAATTGAAAAAAAATAATAAATTTTGGGGGTTCCCCATACATAGAACTGAAACTCAAAAAAATTTTTTTCATCAAACCCATACGTGTGGGGTATCTATGGATAGGTCTTCAAAAATGATATTGAGGTTTCTAATATCATTTTTTCTAAACTGAATAGTTTGCGCGAGAGACACTTCCAAAGTGGTAAAATGTGTGTCACCCCCCCCTGTAACTTCTAAAATAAGAGAATGATAAAACTAAAAAAAATATATGATGTACTTTACCATGCAAACTTCCACTTAAAATTGGTTTGAACGAGATCTAGTAAGTGGTTTTTTTTTTAATACGTCATAAATCGTAAACCGCAATTTACCTCGATCAAAGTTACAACGAACTACAAGAACTTTTATATTATGTTACTTGCTGCTACGGAACCCTTCATGGGCGAGTCCGACTCGCACTTGGCCACTTTTTGGAATTAGGGGTCCGTTTGCTAATTTTGGTTAGAGTCAAGTGTCCCCCCTGCTGACTAAGCGATTTGAGTTGGACTAGTGAAAAAATTCTCAAAAAAGCTATGTTATCCTAAGTAGCTAAGAATTAAGAATTAAGAATTTTTATTTGTCCAAAAAATATTACGTAATGAGTAATCTATACTAATACTAATACTAATCTATACTAATATATAAAGAGGAAAGATTTGATTTTTTGTTTGCATTGAATAGGCTCCGAAACTACTTAACCGATTTCAAAAATTCGTTCACTGTTGGGAAGCTACACTATCCCCGAGTAACAGAGGCTATATTATATTTTCAAAAAAATTAGGGATCCTTAATAAAACTCCAATAATGTAACCCAAGGTGTAAAAAATAAGAAACACCGAAGCAAAGCGAGGGCGGTTACTCGTATTATATAAAGAGGAAAGATTTGATTTTTTGTTTGCATTGAATAGGCTCCGAAACTACTGAACCGATTTGAAAAATTCTTTCACTGTTGGGAAGCTACACTATCCCCGAGTAACATAGGCTATATTATATTTTCAAAAAAATTAGGGATCCTTAATAAATTCTCCAATAATGTAACCCAAGGTGTAAAAAATAAGAAAACCGAAGCAAAGCGAGGGCGGTTACTCGTAGTCGATAAACTTCCTACTTCGGAACCTTACATTGCACGTGGCCTGACACGCACTGCCCGGTTTTTTTAGCTTACCTGTTCGTGTGTGTCAAGTCTTGCAAACTTAATTACATCTACTTCCTCGTATCCAAAGGATTTGAAAGTTTACATAATTATTGGTTTCGTTTTGATAACAATGTTTTATTGACTTTTTGTGATTCAAGTTAAGTTCCGGATTAAGGAATTCCACTTACGTTTTTAAGGGTTCCGTACCCAACGGGTAAAAACGGGATGGGACTCTATTACTAAGACTCTACTGTCCGTCTGTCTGTCTGTCTGTGTCTGCCTCCAGGCTGTTGTATCTCATGAACCGTGATAGCTAGACAGTTAAAATTTTTACAGATGATGTTGTATTTCTGTTGCCGCTGTAACAACAAATACTAAAAAAAATAATTTATTTTTATTTACACCGGGACATGTGCAACTAAAAAAAGGTTATAATATAGCGGCTAATGATGTATAGATAATGGTACGGAACCCATTATCCGACTCGCACTTGGCCTTTTTTGCTGTTATTCATTGGTGTATTATTGGTGTCAGTAGGTATTCTAAGCCACCACAATACGCAAATCCTACTTCCTACTTAGATATAATAATATTAATATGAAAGTTTTTGAGAACGTATGGATGTTCGTTGCTCACGCAAAAACTACAGAACAGATTTATCTACATGAAATTTAGCACACAGACGGACCATAACCAGGAATAAGATATAAAGTACTCATTATTCCGGAAAACAGGGCAAAGCCGCGAACAGAGCGCTAGTATAATAATCTTTATGTGAAACATCCACCAAGCGGCTTATTTGTCTGCGTCAAGCAAGCAAGCAATATATCGACGCTTGGAAGGCAAAAATTACCAAGCGACATGTTGACAACTTTACACTAGAGCAGTTTAAAGTTTTTATTTTAGAAAAAAAAAACGTAAAAATCGCTTATTAAGCATTTAAACTGCATGTAAAATTCATTGGAATTAAGTAGCTATGACTAATAGGCGATTTTTTTACGATTTCTTTTCTAAAATTTTAACTTTAAAATGCTCTAGTGTAAAGTTGTCAACATGTCGCTTGGTAATTTTTGCCTTTCAAGCGTCGATATGTATCTAACCATCTAACGCCAATGGGCCAAGCAGACCATGCTCCCATTCCGGTGTGCACTGCTAACCCAAATCCCGGCACCTGATCCCGCACCTGCGGCGAATCCTTTCGTTTTTTGCGCTCACACCTGCGCCTGCGCTCCTGCGGCGCTATTGTGCAATGTAGAGCGCGGAATGGATAGACACGGGCACATTGATTAGGTTTTATGATTAGGATCATCAGGTAATAAGGAGGTATGCGCGTCTATTTTTGCCAATTAATTCATGTAATTGGGTTTAAAGAGTGCATGTGCGTGTGTAGGTATTTGTGTTATTTGCAGATATAGGAAAAACTTGATGATTCTTTACTCTCCTTTTATTTATATCAATAAAATTTAGTGTTAACTGAAAATAATTCATACCTAATGTAATTTGTACAATTAACGTGTGTCAATTTGAACAATGATTTGTGGTCCTGAAATTGTTTCAGGTAGTTTTGGAAAGGTATTTCTATAGAAATAATAGGTATCTAACATAACTTTTGCTGTTGTAACGTAGTACGTTTAATTATCAGATAATTAGGCTGGTTTATTACCCAAGTTGCCCTTTCTATATCTTTGCAAGTTGTTGTCCATTCTATCGTGTGAAGGTCGATACTATTTTTTATATCAAAGGTGTGATCCCGAAGGCGATTAAGTAACATTTTTTATTTTAGAAATTGCTAGGCTCGGTGGTTTAAAAAAATGTCTCAGTAACTTTATCTGGCATCTTTCGTATGCAATATGAGAGGAAAAGGTACGAGGAACTTAAGAATATAATCCTTTATCAAAAAATACCTTGCTTAATTAATGTATAAGCTGATTTAAGCGATGTTTTTATACTTATACTACTATATTTATACAGTTGCTTGAGTCGTGGTCACGACACTACTAATCATGATACAGATATTTTTCCCTTTATAAATAGTTTACTAAAAATGGATGTACTTAATGTGGTTTCAAAAAATATATAGAGATAAAGTATTTAATGCAAATATTTATTCTGTACCTGAAGAGCTGAAGTTAGTACGAACTTGCTAAAGTAAGCAACGCATTAGATACTACCTGCACAATTGCACAATCAATTATTTTTTATGGATTCTCAAAGGGTTTCGGCATTTTCCATCATATTATTAGATACCACCCAAGATAATAACTAAGGGTTGAGATTTCTATACTGATGTAATCTCTATTTTATGTATGTCCCTTAATCTAATATTGCTTTATTAGAATAAAGAAGGTAATTTAAATTCAAAAGGGGCCATGAGTATGTTTTAATGTAGGCGCTGGTATGTACGACTAAGGCAACTTGCTCCTATATCAAAATTAAATAGGTATACTACCTAAATCAATCAATGTAAAACAGGGAATACTTAGGACCGAATTTAGAAACAGAGCTTTAAGCTTTTCGTATTTGTGCAGCTTATGTAGAATACTATCCCCAATTCTACGCTGACATACTATGCTGTGTCGTAAGAGGCGACAGAAGCAGGCCCACTAGATGGTAAGTAAGGCTTCACATTAGAATTATAGCTATTAAGGATTATCAATATTATCTTTATTATTTTTATTAGATCATTAATATTATAGTGGTATTATTTATTTTTTCTTGAAGCCTGTCTGGCAAGTACGACAGTAGCCACTCATAGGACACATCCATCCATCCATTCATCAGCCTTTGTAGGTCCACTGCTGGTCATAGGCCTCCCGTAACAAGCGCCACTCTGAACGGTCCTGAGCCTTCTGAATCCAGCGGATACCCGCCATAATATATGACACAAAACTCAATGTTCTCTCAGACTAAGAAATCATAAAAAATACTTTAAGGATGTTTCACAAATCCCGTTGACCCAACGCGACTGACCGATAACAACACTCATTAAAAAAATGACCGCACTTTAAACTTTCTGTGGGGTCCCAACCAGAGTAATAACAAAAACCCACTTCATATGACTAATGATCTCATCAATTTCTTGGCAAATTCCTCCCGAGACTACCAACTCTGGCAGCACATGGGACTTGGGAGTCGACACATGTGATGTCATCGGTAATGTGACGCGTTTCCGGTGTTGCTAGCTAATGGTGATGTTCCGGGGTTATTATTGCCTAAATTAGGAGTAACACCTTTTTAAATTAAGTCTTAATGATTATTGGAATTAGTTTTAGTGTAATTGATTTTTCAGTGATTTGAATAGCAATAGTTAAATTTTGGTTATTTCATTTAACCTAAATAATATTTATTACCATTTAAAAGTATCTATTAGTTGTAGATAAAATTAAGAAGAGTAACAATATTAACAATAATAGTAATTTTGTCTGTCTGTCTCTCTTTGTATCACATGCATTTTTTCCGAAAATAAATAAGTTTGTTAGGTAGTCTACTGACAAATGTTTGCCATAATAAAACCTTTTATTCCTTCATCTGAGAATAAAACTAACTGATATTGTACGTTAACTTTAGGGTTAAATTATAATTACCCACAAATAAAGAGAATTATTGTGAAATTCTTAAAAATAACTGAGAAATACATAGAAAAACGCGCAGAGAAAAGAAAAAAGGCATTGCTAAATCTCATGAAATCTCATCAAAATCACATCCACACTAAGCCACGTAGATCTGTAGTGTAGTCTACACTATACTGTGTAGGGGCGGCTTGCTAACTGTAACTGTAACATATCTGTTTACACCGAGACGCACAAAAACTGCGTATTTGACTGCCAATGGGCCGGATGCCGTGTTTAATTAGTTCCAAATTGGTCACATGTTGCTCCGTTTAGACGTGATCATGCAACGAAGGAATGGATTTTAACACTTTCGACAAATTCTTCCTTTCTTGAAATGGTTTCCTTTTAAAAGAAGTTTATGTCGACTTTCCTAATAAAGGCAAGAAAAAGGCACATGTATTTAATTTGGATTATACTCTTAAGGTCAAAAACACATAAAGTCGAACACGCAAAATGACAAAAAGTAAAACCCTTTAGGCAAAATGTCAAATACGCATATTGTCAAACTCCTAAATTGACAAAGACGCAAATGGTCAAAAACACAAAAAGTCAAAATTATCTTATCAAGATGCTTTAGAACGTTCTTTCATAGGCTGGTATGATATATTTTCTGTAACAATGGTTGAAGTAAACTTTAATAGATACTTTTTGAGGTATTTTTTGTATTGAAAATTCCGATAAACGCTCTGACGATCCACCTGATGGTAACGTTGCCCATTGACAGCGACACCAAAGGCCATCACTGATGCTCTGCCAGCCAAGAACCAGAGAAGAGAAAGAAAGAAAGAACTGGCTCTCAAGCCAGCCAGTTGATAACAAATTTAATGGATTTATAAAATACATGCTTAACTAAGTGGGCGTATTATCATAGTTTAATTATTTACAAAGTAGCACACAACTTAACTTTCAAATTGCTTAATAAAAAAATTAAGCTAAAGAATGAACGTTTTATTTCCACCTTTTAGCGGCATGTGTAGTACAGATACAGAATCGAGGGGTGGGTTTCACTTGTCGCGGAAACCGACCGCCCTATTACGGCCAATTAAGGAGCTGTGACTTTTTCTCCTAATTGTACCTGCTGGTGACACTGATTTAAACCATCGTCGTGTGAACCATGGAGTATAGAGGGTAAGGAGAGCTTTCTCATATGGGGGGAATGTTTGAAAAGTGTCCAGGTGTTTACTGAAAATAGAAGTTTTAATACGGTAGGTACCATCCTACCACAATAGCGCTGGCGACGGAAAAACTACGGTATAAATATAGCTGTTGTAGACGGAGTGATATTTGTCGAGTTGAATATTTATCCTAGGCTACCGCAGCGCCACCCTTGTTGGACGAGTATTTACGGAAACTTTTCTTACACAGAGATGGCTCTCTTTACCTTTATACTCCATGGTGTAAACTATGGTTTGTCGGATAAATACGAAGACATGTCAAATTTTAATAAACATAAAAAAAATCAGATAGGTTTAACTCTTGTCTGATGTAGGGTAAGTCGAGGCAAAAACATATAAAAACGCCAGGACTAAAGAACTCTTTTCACACCTTTTTTCAAAAACCTCGTGTTCTAGCGCTGCGCTATGCATTGCGGTCATATATTATATTTTAGAGTAATTCATTTATACTATTATATTTACAACAGAACATTGTATTATTTACTTTTTTTACCTGGCATAAAAATATATTGCTTGACCACAATCCCACCTGATGGTACGTAGAGATGCAGGATAAGATGGTGAACGCACAAACTTAGTAAAAGCCAATTCACTCTTTTCTTGAAGACTCCCACATACTAGACTCCCACGGGTGGGAATTTATTTTAAATGGCTAGGAGTAGCTAATCCATATATTTCCCATCAACGATATGGATATTAATCAATTACGGCCATTTTAAATAACCTATCTATTAGATCCATTGTCACTGGGAAAGTTTCAACATAGTTAGGTATATAATCTATACAAATAAATAAATAAATTATACATGGAGGTACATATACCATACACCAAAAAAAAAACATTTTTTACAATTTTCCTCTGTCTGTTTGTTCAGGCTAATCTCTGAAATGGCTGGACAGATTTTGACGGGACTTTCACTAGCAGATAACTGATGTAACAAGGAGTAACTTAGGTTACTTTTATTTTAGAAAAAAAATAGTTTGTTAGGCGATACGAAGTTCGCTGGGTCAGCTAGTATAACAATATAATTATAATATAAGGAGAGCAGTTTCCTAGCCGGCCCTTGGGCGGCATGAAAACTTCCGATACTTGGGCTGGCCATTAAACCCTCCAGGCTTCTACCAATCCGCACTGAAGCAGCGTGGTAGGTAATGGTCTAGGCCTCCTCAAGAGGAGAGACCCGTGCTCAGTAGTGGGCCATCAATGAGTTGAATCCAAGCCAAGCCATTATATCAATCAGGTAAACCTAATACCTGCTGCTGTAGTTTCTTGCTGCTTCTTCTCCCGGGCCCTCTCACAGTAGGGCCTTGTTGAAGCATTGGCGTAGCTTGCATGACTTTCAAAAAGTGTTTGTGAACCAAACCAATTTTGAATAAAAACATTTGATTTGATTTGATTTGATTTGATTTGATTTGATTTGCTATAATGTTGTGCTTGTGAAATTTTGACAATTTTTAGGGAACTGACTTTAGGATCATAGATAGATATTGATCTGAGATAGATAGAATATTGTGAAGGGCCGTTAGCTAACCAATATCCGAATATCCCCGCCCATCGCAAGTCATTGATCAGAATCTGAACGATATATCTTTCAGTAGTTCCAGTGATCGCAGTGCCAGCTAACGCAACATACAACACACGTGCGTCGGTTCGAATGTATCTCGACACGCGCTAAGCCGGGTTTTATTGACGCGTTATTTTTAACGTAAACAACCAAACGCCATCACTCATTGTCTTGTAAACCCACCAGTTGTTTCGGAAGCTCACATCCTGAGCGCGGGAGGAAGGCGCAACATTTTTTGTTTCGGGATTTTTGGTAACATTATTATGCATTATTTAAAATCGGCCTTGAAATGTTTAATGTATAATAATATCCAGATTACACCACTCGTAAAATATAAACGATTATTTGTTTTAGTCGTTTCATAGCACAAATACTTTCCCATGCCCATAGTAATGACCAGAAAATGTTTTGATTGAGACTGGTGAGAGACACCTGACACTACCATTTTCAGATTTGATGATATGACTTATTAACAATACGATGACGGATGATAAGTTAAATAAATCGAAATTTGAATTTTCAATGCTATACATATATTTGAATAGAGCTACCGGGGTCTTGGTGACGTATAAGCCTAGCGATTATCCTGTTAGTGTATCAAGTTCTACCAACATATGATTTCAAAATTATATCATCGCCACTAAACATTTTAAATGCAACGGGTATTCACGATCCGTATTTTATAGAATTATACAACATAACGAAGCTGGAGACACGTAGATTCAAAGATCGTGGAACTCGTAGAAGGTTGGTAACCCCTGGCCGCGGAGGCGAAGCAAGGCAAGCGGAAGCCACACGCGCGAGCTCCAAATTTGTTCGTGTTAATGTTAGGACTCGTCCACAGTGACCGTTAATAAGTGAATTATATAATTAATTTAGAAATACACAGTCATGCTTAGACTGACAACATGAAGGAAACGGGTATCTCATGAATGCTTTGGTTCGATCAGAATGGAAAAAAATGATGGGAAGCAGGATTTCAAGACTTATGGACATATTAAGACATGGGTAATTTAATGAGAAGTGATGGTCGCATTAGTTATTCTATAACACCAAAGGCAAAATCAATATAACCAAAAACATTACATATTTTGCTTTCATCATCAGACCGGGTATCATCAAAGACCGGTGTAGCTCTTAAATAAATCAAACGAACCTAAATTCGATAGGGTCGCGTCAAATTCAGAGTTGACATTATACTGTAAGCGTAAGGAACTACCTTTAAAAAAAACATAAAATGATTAATTTTTAACCGACTTCAAAAAAAGGAGGAGGTTCTCAATTCGACTGTATTTTTTTATGTTCGTTACCTCAGAACTTTGGACTGCGCGAACCGATTTTGATGATTCTTTTTTTAATCGAAAGCTGGTGGCTATCATGTGGTCCCACATAAATTTTATTGAGATCTGACAATGGCATCCATGAGAAAACCACATAAGTCGTAAATTTGTATTAAGTAAGCGCGACAAATGGACGAATAACTCAATATCACGCCAACCGATTTCGATGATTCTTCTTTTAATCGAAAGCAGGTGCTTGTCACGTAATCCCACATAAATTTGAACGAGATCTGACAAGTAGTTTTAGAGTAACTTTGAAGTCGGTTATGTTTTGTTAGTGAAATTTAAATTATGGTAACTGAGCTAATGTGAACATCGGCTTAGGAGCCCAGCAGCGCCACTTACATAAAGTCGACTGCTCAGGATATCGCCGGCCATGCGGCCATGCGGCCATCTGGCCGACTGGAGTGTCTTCTAACGCTGACTGCTACCGATACATTATTTATAGCCGCCACCAACACATACACAACCCATACATCGGGTAAACGTACTAAACGTAACTTATGATCATTTAATGATCGAAGTCGTTATTGCACTTAACGAATTACTATGCAATGTATGCAAAAAAGCAACATGACATTATAATTATTAAGGGGACGTCCCCTTTGAAGCGTAAATTGAAATAAATCACATCCTTATTCATATCCCAGATATCTACATAAATAAATGAAATTGGAGTGTCTGTTTGTAATATTAAAATAACTGTTTTTTACTAAATACATTTGGATGTGTACACGGTACCTACATATGCCAAGACAACATTTTTCACAATTTTTGTCTGCCTTTCTGTTTGTTCCAGCTAATCTCTGAAATGGCTGGACCGATTTTGACGGGACTTTCACTGGCAGATAGCTGATGTAACAAGGAGTAACTTAGGCTACTTAGGCTTTATTTTAGAAAAAAAAAAATAGTTTTTAGGCGATACGAAGTTCGCCGGGTCAGCTAGTTATATTATAAAGCCCATCGAAAGCGCAGCATGGAGCGCTTCAGGAAGCTTAGTTGAAAAATTATTGTGATAGATTTTTTCAAATTTTGATTTCACACGTAGGTACATGTATTTCTATTTGTGAACTGATTCAATAAATGTTACCTACATAAATCTACCATAAATCGGTTAATATCTCAGATTAGCGGGAACGAACGTACGAAACATTGTTAAGGGATCTGCTGCGTTTATAGATACTCCAGAAATACTTATCGCAAACATCTTCCGTATAATTAGGTTTATTATTCTGTCCTAAAATACATTTCAAAGCAACATAATTTTCCAGCAGAATTTTTATTAAAGTCATACCAAAACAAATGTTTTGTTTCTAAGTTTCAAAAGTACAACACACGATATATCGATCCTAAGCCCACCCTTCCCCCAAAGTATTTGGAGTAGTTTCGAAGCAAAATAATGAGAAGCAAATACAATAGATCGGTCGTGGTCGCGTGGTCGCCACGCGTCGCCACACGACACGACGCCGGGGTCGCAGGGACCCCCGTCGGGTCGTATTGTAGACACGCTTGCGAATAATTGAAAGTGGAGTGTGAATATCTGAGATTTTAGACCCCTTTCACGATCTCAACACGCAAGTTAACGAACAAATTGCAGTGAGAACAGACGAGAATCAATTTCATTGTGTGCAATGAAAATATTAACGAAACGATAGTAAAAATCATTTATTTTCAACCGCAAACGCAATGAGTGTTACAAAACTTTGCAAATTTTTATGAAACTATATTATTTAGAACCTATACGTAAAACCTGGTCCCTTGAGCCATAAGATAATTAATAAAATTAGTATTATTTTAACAAATATGTAAGTTTGTGTACTGTAAAGGATATACTTTAATTAAAATATAATTACAATGGATAATTACAATGGATATTATATAATTATAATGGATATAATATAATTGTAATATAATAAAAATTTCGAATTCCTCGTTGAGCTTGTATGTTGTCGTAAATTAGGGTAAGTTAGGTGTAAGGTATCAAATCAAAATCAAATCAAATCTTAAAAATCACACTAAGAATATTCCCGTTTAATTCGAGCTTTGATGTAAATCAAATTTGATGTAAATGCTTAGAAATTGGTTAATTAATTGCATTTACCTTTCAATAAAGGTATCATTAATTACTTGACAATTACCATAAAATATGACGACTGTAATTAAATTGTATAAGTAGGTGCGTTACTTGGTTTTAAATTTATTTGCATAAGCATCTTTATGATCGTAATTGTATACCTATGATATATAAATAATATCATTTATACTATCAAGGAGACAAGTGTCGTCAATTCACAGTGCACTGAAGACAACTGCGATTCCTGAAAAATTTAAATAAATATGATAGTTTGTCACCAAGACGATACTCGCTTGTTTATTTGCAGACTGTGAAAAATGCACATATCTAATGAAAAAAGATTCATCGATAATGCATTCAAGTCCGGAACAGGTACAATAACATATATTAGCATTCATCTAGACCATGACCGATCAGCCTTTTGGAGCCATCTTGAGAACACGTGTAACACAAGGACTTTCGCACACTTGGCGACTAGTTGCCGATAACAGTTGCACGTGGATACGTACGATATTTTTTGATGTACAAACAAACCAACAGATTTTATTAATATGTTATTGTAAATGCATATCCATTAACTGTGATTTTAATATCGGTGATGTGATACTTGTGAACTTGTGATTGTGATTAACTGTGATTTGTAATCTTTGTCATCCGCAGCTAATAAACGAATACGAGAAATTCATGTCCTCGTATTTGGATTCGAGTAAGTATGTATAAAAAATAAAAAGAACATATTTTGCTGTAGGGAATTCAGTTAGAACTCCACGCAAACATAATATGTTATGGCGACAAAGTGCAAAACTGAAGATTACATAAAACATAATAAAATTATCAACACAAACTTTTTCGGGGTGTAAAATTAAATAACAAGTCGTTTGTGCAACTAACACACCCTGAATCGCTTCGACCCCCAACAGCCATAGCTTAGTATGTGACCACCCTACGCCACTTGCGCCCGCCAAAAAATAAATTATTCCAGTGTACCGATTCACATTTGGTCATAAATAAGAGCGCATCTATCAGGTAAATGGTTTTCCCATAAATCGAACTGTTTTGTTATTGCGAGATTTAGTATGCGGCTTGCGTCTTCAGCAGCGACAAATTTTTTTCGGGAACATAATATATGTATGCAGTGATTTTGAACTAAACGCATCTTCGATTGTACCTGTATATTATGTTACTATGGTACGGATGAGTACTCACTGTATGTTTCTTGAACGCCGATATGGCCCAGTTGCATGGTCTGTAGTCACGGTTAGACAATATTTTGAAACGATTGAAAACACCGCTGCCATTGCGGGGTATCTGAGTTTGCCGGCTGGGGGTCATTCTTACCCCAGGTTTTAGTACAAAATTCTATTAACGAAATCGACTCAAAATAATCTTAATTTAAAATTTAAACAACCCCCGAAAGTTTTATAAACATTAAAACATGGCTACGAACACTCGATTAAGTCACCTTTCTACCAAAAAAAATTAGATCAAAATTGGTTCATCCGTTCGGGAGCGACGATACCACAGATACAGATACACAGACGTACAGATACACAGACACACATATACACAGACACGTCAAACATATAACACCCCACTTTTTTCGTCGAGGGTTAATGATTAGAAACACGACGTCAATAATAATATTCATGATGAAATAATAATAATTTGTTAACGGTGTACTACAATAATTAAATACAACTACGAGTATTCGCATGGCAGAGTAAAATGATGCATTCTGGAATTAGACCAAGACACGTTCCCTCCTGGTACTTGGAAGTAATTGGGTCCTATTATTCCTGTACCTGTTCCACCCAATTTAATCCCAAAGTATTTTTTCGAAAGGACAGTCAGACTGTTGGTCCTAGCTGCCTTTTACAGCTTCACAAGGACAGAGGATGAAAAGGCTCAGCCGAGAAGACAATTTTTGCGAAGAAGACTAGCTCACCCTCTTTGAGAAGTGGTGGTTGTGAGGATCCAATTTTTTATGGAAATACGAGCAAACGAGCTCACGATTCATCTGATAGTAAATGGCTATCGTCGCCCATGGACAGCAGCCATACCAAAGGCATCACTGATGCGTTGCCGGCCAAAAAAGAGAAGAAAAAAAATCATAAGAATAACCCTGCTTCCAATGGTATTAGGGTTTCTTAAACGTTTGACTCCGATATAGCTATCCCAATAGAATATCCTTGCAAATATCAAAGTTACCTGACTGTTAAGTCACCAGATAATATTTTCCGTTATGCACAATCAAACGTACAACGTACTTGATCTATTTGCGTGTCGCACACAACGACCTGCGCGTGTGCACGATGTCCAAGACAAACACAAGAGGCGATGACGCACACAGAAACATTGCCAGATGTGTTCTGTGTCTTATCTGCGGCGCGTTCCCATTGACCGGTTCCTGGCGGTGATTCATCGTGGGTTTAAGGAATTTTATCTAGTGTTGATATGGTGTACATTTTTAGGGATTTCTATGAACTTTTTCTTGTCCTTTTAAAAATTTATCTATAATAAACACTTAAAAAAATAATCTGTAATAACATTTCTATGCGATGGTAAAATCCATGGCATAATGACCATTGATGTCAGTTGAAAGATTTGTCTCAGTCTCTGGTCATAGTTAAACACATGTAAATATGTGACTAATTTCATTCGGTGTTATTTAAATTTTGAACCATTTAGCTTTAAGGGTATATCAAAGTGGAGGTAAATAAATAAATAAATATGTAGAGTCACGTTGTCTTACACCAAGTTTTAGAGACGAGCTTATGCTGGTAACGTCAGGTCTATTCTGCTTGTACTATTTTTATTCAACATCTATTTCTTGATATTTTAGGGAATCACATTATAAGTACACTTAAATACGAAATTTTTCCTCTCTGAAAACTTAGATCACGTGGTGGCTGATTTTTGGCATATGACATTCTTTGGTTTAAAATATACCAGAACAGTTATGAGACTTTTCAGTAAGCTAATTCATTTGTTTTCTTCTGATCATTCCAAGGGTATTTATTAGATAGGTACTGATTTCTTAATATTTTATTTGATAAGGTGTGACAGTAGTAGGTATACACTCAATCATGAATCTAGTATGTTACTCCATACGTTACATAAATCCGTATAAGATTGGAGAGTGGAAACAGGCCCAAGTAATTTCACTGCAAGCTGTGACTATAAACTTAAAAATAGAAACAATTGAAAGCAGCTTCGCCCGTCAGCAATATACGGCGCACTTAAGCCTTCGCTTAGGAAATAAACGTTATTGAACGCGTATAAGAAATTCTTTTAAATTTCTTTCACCCATCAACATAGTATGTCGTGGTTTTTGCTAATTGGATTAAAATTTGCAAAATTGTAAGCAGCTGTGGTCTTGTGGATTCGTTTTTACTGTAGTTGTTTGGTTTATATGCAGAGAAATAAGCTATTTAAGGAGGTAACAAATATCTATAAGGTATAATGAATAAATATTTATAACGGACTACAAAACGGAGTTTAATAGAAGAAACAGCTTAAAGTTTAAAAACCGAGGAAGTGCGTGTCAGGCCACGCGCAATGTAGGATTCAGAAGTAGTAAGTTTATCGACTATTACTCATTAACTACTGACGTTAACGTAGCCATGATAGTTTTCCTTGTAAATTCATCATATAACCTATTTTTGAGAATTTTTTCACTTGTCCAACTCCAACCGTGGGGAGGGGGGGGACACTTGACTCTAACCAAAATTAGCACTTTAAAGCCAATTATTTCGCAAACGGACCCCTAATTTCAAAAATGGTCTTAAAAGACCCATAATATTTTTAAAAGACCTTTTCAACGATACTTCATAATAGGGTACGCGACGAATAAAAAATTCATCCTCACGTTACCTTTGGGAGGTACTCTGAAAAAAAGTTTTTCAAAATTATTCTACGATTTTGGAGTTTTAATAATTATGAATGTAGGTAGGTATATCCATGTCAAATTACAGCTTTTCAGCACTAACTCCCCAACTCACAGTTACTTTAATCGCTGCTTAGTAAAGAATCACCATACAAATTCTGTGCTAAAGAGCGATTTCAGTAGCAGTTAGTGACTCTGAGTTGGGGCGTAAGGGTCTCGGCGCTTTGCTTAGGACAGACGGAGAAACTATAAGGGTTCCGATTTTAGTTCGGAACCCTTAAAACCGGCCAAGTGCGTGTCACGCTACTTAGCCGTGATAATTTTCCTTTTAAAATCATAAATGCTACTGCTGCGAATATCCAACACCTATCATTTAGCTGGGAGGATAAAATTGACTCTGACAAAAATAAGCACTTTAAAGACGAACGTATCGCAAGCGGACCCGTGAGTCTCGGTCTTTGCAGACATAATATTTTTAAAAGATCTTTTCTACGATATACTATGGGAAAGCGCGTGATCGAAGGATAGACGAGGAAATTCATCTCCAAGTTACATGTAGGGGAGGCAGCCTGAAAATAAATATTTTTTTTTATATTTTGTTCTACCACTTCGTACTATAAAAATGATTTTGTAAATTTTAATAAATACATACATATTTATTAACACGTTCGAAGCGGCACCCATTTTTTATTTCTTTCCATTACTGCGGTACAAGATGTTTTCAACCTGGTCCTAAACCTTTCATTGTGGCGATACAAGTTCTATTAGACCATTTAGCGTTTCAGAAACTAAAGTCTGTTTGTAGCATCATTTTAACAAAAAATATATAATTTTTTGCCTTGAACATTACCTATAATGAAGTGATTGATATAAATCTGAAGGCGTACATGAACAGCTTATTTTGTTTAGAATCTGTAGCTAAATTAAGATACAATGTCTTTTACACCCTGTACCGCACTGAACACGGGAATTTTTGCACATATTTTAGAGTTGAAAAGTAAAAATATCGATAACTTTATTTAAGGTTTATTATAAAAGAAAAAAATAATTATATTCAATGTTTTTCATTAAAACAAGCTAAACAGAAGTATTTTTGACACTCAGCACATTTCGTATTTTTTTTTACTTTTTTGTCGGCTTGTTAAAAAGGTTCGTAATTTTTCGTAATATCTGACACAATTTCTTTTCTTGTCACCCTTTACCAGATGGAGTTTACTTAATTTCGGTGCAGGCTCTAAAAATATATATGTATTATTAACGAATTTATATATGTGTTCGTGTGTGTGTCTGTGTGTGTGCAATCTTTCAATCATGGAAAACATAGGCGCGTGAATAAAATACATTGTTGATATTAGTTTTCAAAAATTACCTGTGTCCGTTTCCACGCTGTTTTCTAAAAAAACTTCAATATGTTTTTCTACAATTTCTAATAATTAATTATTAATATAATTTCTCTTATACGAGTATTACACGCGATAATAGGTCTAACCTATTAAGAAACTCGAACAAAAAGTAGATTTAGGTCTAAAAAGTTGTATGCAGTAACTAGACAAGTGGCTCATCTGCTTATAACCTTCTCATTTCACTCAAACATTGACCGTGTTATTTCAAAAAAGCTAGACATCCGTGGTACATTATACCTTTTTTTTTCATCTGCACGTACGTTTTTTTGTTATAACACGGAGAACGTTTATTACGTATCTATTGATGACTTACCTGTTTTTGATATAACAATCTATAATTTGATTTCATTTTGCTGTTATCTTTGTTGTCATCAACATCAAAGTTGAAATCGATCTTTTTTCGGCACCTTTTCTTTGAAGACATGTTGACGGATGCGTGCGTTTTATCGACTGCAACACAACACTGGCCGCGTAAAGCTAGCGCAGGGTGCGGTACAAGGTGCACGAAGGTACCAGATATATTCTACCCGGTACCGCACTGTATTTATATTTAATTTCTTCAGTGCGGTACCAGATCTAAAAAATCTGGTAATAAGCTAGCCACTCCTTTGAACTCTACTTTAGAAACACATCTTAGATATATATTCATCTCCTTCCTACACCAAAGCAAACTGAAGTTATGCCTTTCGCACCACAGAGAAGTCTATGTTTTTCTTAGCCGCACTGCAAGCGAGTCATGTACAACATGTTTTCGACCTGGTTTCGCATGGAACGTGTTAAACTACATACGTATATCCATGCCAAATTACAGCTTTCTAGAACTACCACTCTCTGCGCTATACCTAATGTGGACAGACGGACGGACGGAAGGACATTACGAAACTAAAAGGATTCTGATTTTGACTACGGAACCCTTAAAAACACTGGCCACTTAATCATATATAGTCACTTTACAATTAAATCTGTTTTTTAGGGTTAAACATATTTTTTCAGGGTACAGCCGCCACAGGGTACGTTCCTACAGAAAAAGTGGGGATGAATTAATTTATAATGCTACTTTACAATAATGATTCTGTAAACTTTAATACTGATTAGTTGATTAACATTGAATACTTAATAATTGAATAATACAGCGAAGAAGTTCGAATAAATTCATTCGTAGACACAGTATATTAATTGTAAATATTGACTTTCAAAACAAGTTTTCACTGATATAATTGTGTATGTATATATTTTCGCTATTGCAAAATTATGTTTTACATCTTTAATAAATATTGTGCTAATTACGACATGCGCTAATCCCGTCTTTAAGTCCTTTATAATAAGAATTATCTTCCGTTGAATACGGCGTAGTTTTAAATAAAGTATTAATAAAGTCATTTTTCTCTTGTCCTGTCAGCTACAGGGCTTTTTATCTACTTATTTTGCAATTTTCGATGCGTGGCGATGCGCGATTTTAAATTCCCTGCACATTTTTACATACTCGGCGATATCTCCTCATTGATCTATCAATTAAAGTAATCTACGGTTCGATTGTATTGAGATAGCTCGAATTCGGCCGGCCGGAATGACCAAGAGTATATAATCTACAAGAAGGTCAGTTACATCCAAAGCTTACTTTTTTAAAGTTGATAAACGAGCAGATGGATATTATTTGAAAGCAATGCATCAACAACGCAGCACCACCGAATCACAAGTTTCAAGGGTGGTTGGAACCTTGTACATTCCAACGTTGTTACTGGAGATGGATTTTGATCTTCGTTGAGAAGATCAAAATTCAGCTAGCGCTGCCGTTTCCAACTCCCCTTTCGTCTTCGTCTATGTTTCTGCAAATACCTTCGCCATTGCCTCCGCCATTGTCTCCGCCATTGCGTCCACCAATGCCTCCTTCAATGCTTCCGCCTTCAATTTCATGTTCTGTTTGCCTTTTTAACACAGCAGCTCAGTAAAATGGCTAGATGACAGCATATAAGTGTAGCATATCTGTGCATACATCTAGCATAACTAGGGCGTCTTTCTTTCTTGACCGGCAACGCGACAGTGATGCCTTTGGTGTTGCTGAACTTGCTGATGTCCATGGACGACGATAGCCACTACCATCAGGTGGATCGTTAGCTCGTTTGCTTGCTATTTCCATAAAAAATAAAATGAAATAAAGGGTATGTATAAGTTTTGATCGTTCGCGACAAGATCGTCTGTAGCCTACATACTCTGTGGCCTTGTAAAGAACTCGCCCCGCCATTGTAAATTAAGTTTATTTATCTGATGCTATCAATTGCTTGTTGTTCAAATAACGAGTGTATGTACCTAGTGGGATACTTCGTAAGGTGTTTGGTGGATAAGTGGCGATGTTCGTTCTGAAAGTTTATGTTACAGTCATTATTTATATTTGACTTTTTATAAGGTAGGTTATTTATTTTAATAGAACCTTTTATGGTTAGCCTACTGAACTATTTGCTTTGGTTAATGTTTAAAAAAAACTACATTAAAATTTAGTATTTTTCTTGTGCTCAGATAAAACAGTTCTTCTGCGTTTTACTGACCTTGTCTGTATTTTCATTCATTAACCATGTAATAATATACCTGCTCGTAATTTATGAATATAAATTTTATTATCGTAATTTTGATAAAATAGAGATGCAAATATTCAATCTGATGAAGAACTTAAGGTTACCCATTGTAATGCGTGAATATTTCGCAATCGATTGATCCTCGAAATTTATTAATCATAAATAATCAAGAGTAAGAATGTAGAATAATTTATGGAAAACAATCATCTCTAATCGCAGTAAAAGATCCATAGACAATAGAAACTGATACCTTTTTTCTGAGGGGGAAATCTGAAGAATAATTCCAACGGGTATGAGGGATTGTTAGTTACTAAAGCCGACCAAAATTCCAAAGAGTCCTAAGGGATTGTTAGATAGTTTCTAAAACCCTCTCGACCAAGGAACACGCCGCATCGCGCCGACGCAGAAACTATGGACCCATTCTTTGACACCGTTATAGGAATAGTGGAAAAACCAATGTAGGAAGTTCATGAGACCTAACTTACACCTAACTTACGCCCCAACGCAGAGTCACTAACGGTTACTTAAATCGCTCCTTAGTACAGATTTTGTATGGTGATTCCTTACTAAGGCGAGATTAAAGTAACCGTTAGTGACTCTTAGTTGGGGCGTTAGTAATTAAGCAGTATTACAAATTTCATATGCGTCCGGCGGCAGATATTTTCGGAGCCAGTCGGTAGCTTTGTGAACGCACCTGGAGTGGAGAATGGAGATAGGTCAGACGGTGAGGCGGTGCGGTGTTGCGGTGAAGCACGATGCGTTATCTAAACATCGGCGCTAAAATTAATTGAAAACCAACACACGGTCCCGCTTGCACTTCTTGCGAATTATCATATTTAGATATAGCGACCTAAATACGAAATAAATGATAGGGTATAATTTGTATCACGTAGTTTTTTTTAACCAATTGATGGTAAGTGTTCACATGACATGGGCATCATTAAAACCATAGCCATACATTGCTGGCCAAAACAAAGAAGACAGAAAAAGAAAGAAATATCTGATGAAAAAGATAGTAAAAATAACGGTGCGGTTTTTTTGTGTTTGAAAGCTGTCGTGATCAAAATGGTTGTTACTAAAAACTTCTTAGCTATGTTTATTGTAGGTAAATAAAACTGTCGTGGTTTTTTAATTTTATAATTTATAGTTTTTCCTATTGAGCCTGACGTAGGTAGTTTCCATCCGTGGCACCAAAAGTCGTTTTACAAAACGAAATCACAAACACATAAACGTCAAAATTATCAGGGAGCATAGAATCGGGATATAATCTACCTTATTTTAATATAATATTAGTAGGATAATAATAACAGTAACATGGGTAGGTATATCTGATATTTAACGAATACCATCGTTAAACGTGCCTCCCAGTCTACGGAAATGATTATGAAAATTTGCCAACAGTTTTACCTAATCTATCCAACACCCGAATGCGCTTAAAATTGCCTAACTCATCGCCATTTGAAACTCTACAATAGTAATTTTACAATTGTAATTCGGTCAACAATAAGTTGACGAACGAAAGCTACGAAATCTTCGATCACTAATATCCTCTCCATAAATAATATTTCGATGATATTTTTCCATATACGGAGTCGATTCGGATCCTCCTTTAATAAAAGTAAATAAAACTACACAAGAACATAATCGAAAACTTCACCTGTTCATTCTTCGGTAACTTTTAAATACAAAACATTCAATAGATATTTAATTCAAAACTATAGTGTATCTTAAGTATTATTGAAATATCAATAAACTCATAAATATTTATAAGTAAGCGATACTAATTAGTAGGTGAGTATAATATTGAGTATTCTATTAAGATCTGTTAATGGCCATTATCTACTTATCATCGTATCATCTATAAGATCAGCAGCGATAACCTTACAGACCTATATTCTACGGAATACATTTATGTTTCGATCTCAACGTACCATCTTTGGTTACAAGACACTTTTAATCGCAAAATCAAGAATATCTTGATATTAACAGTTAACAGATGTAAGATAACGAGATGATGAAGATGTATGAGATGGCACAGTTTAAATTGGACACCAATAGTTACGAAATTATAATTAGTAATAATGGTAACACATTAAAATTCTTAAAATTTTACTAAAGCCTTGTGTTTAATGTAGGATGGGTAATGTTTTAATAATTGAAATACAACATCATCTTATATCTTTGTTTCAAAAGAGGTAAAGAGGAAAGTGAAATTCTATAAAGATCGAGATAAAACTATGAAAATAATTATAATCAGTCCTAAACCGGAACCAAAATTGGTATAAAATTTTGAACATTTAGAAAAATTAAAGACAAAGACGAAAGAAATAGTTTTCCAATCGGAAAAGTTCTTTGTGATCTAAACTTATCTGTGCTAGTAGACGGACAGAATGCTAAAATCATAACCAACGACCCTCCGCCCGTTGGATATCTTCTAAAAAGAAACAAAAAGGGTCGATTGTTCGCACGCCGAATGTCCCGAATGACAATATTTGTCCGAAATGAACCCTTGCTGTCGGACGCACGCACTCGTTATGCATTTAACGTAATCCGCATTACAGCCGAACGGCACAACAGCTCAGCTGCTAACGGCACAGATGTCCCGCGCAAATTAATTGGAAATGTCAAGTGCACGAGAGCCGACGCCATCTTGTCCCCCCATTCTTTATTTTTTTTCGCGCGCACGTGGCTGTTATTGCCAGACAGCTGGCCGAAAGCGCGTGTACAATTTTTTAACGTCGATCGAGCGACGCAAAACCGTAGCAATAATTGTCATTTGACATTTGACATTCGCGCGGGAAGTTGCGCCCGATAGATGTGCGTTTGGATAATGCAAAAATAATGGACTGACCTATTTAATATGTAATTAAACATCGCAGGCTGTTTCCGGCAATTAGATCGACCGCGATCAGTGTTAAATTTCCTTCTTATACAAATTTTATTTAGTGGCGTCCGGAGCACCTTTCCACCAATCGAATTTCGAGCACCTGATGGCCGCAGCTGATGATGGACTCCTGGGCCATCCGACACACCTTGTCTTTCGTTACGGAGTTTCCTTTTCGTAATTATACACCATTTTAAACTGCGACCAGTTGCGTCTTGTAATTATGGCGACCATATCAATTGTGACTCGTCCCATCGTTATATGCCAGCTCGTTAAAATGATATGGGATACACAATTACACAGGTTTCATTTTACTTTTACACTTACCTACTCGTTCTACTCTGTATTAAAAGTAAAACCAAAACCTTCTCATTAATTAACACTCTACCAAACACAAATCACATAACATCGACCTCAATATAAAAATATTTTTCAATGTACATTGTATTAAAATATTTTTTCATAAAATTATGACATTGGAAATTGATCTTATTAGATGTGAAGTTGAACTCATTTCTAACGTGAATGCTCAGTTTAGTGAATTAATATTTAAAAAATATTTATTTAGGTACCAAGGTTTTTAAATATTTATTTTATGGGGTATGTGTAGCGATAAACCATAGCAAACTCCAATATTTTATTCAAAATCATTGATGTGTTTTGTACGTTTTAGCCGCATTGGGGCGGCTTAGAATACTAGCCCCATTTCCACGCCGGATGGGTGTCGTAAGAGGCGACTAAATCCAGCCCGCTGGTGGTAGGGCCCCTTGGAGGGATTATATTAGTAATATTGATTTTAATTGTTAATTCATACCATCATTACTATTATTATTTATTATACTATTATTATATATTATTTCTCCATGGAGTTCGCCTGGATAGCTACCACCCTTGAGCATGATTCAACCGCAAAACGACTCGTCGTGTTTCGGCTGGGGGCTTGAGAGCCAGTTCTTTCTTTCTTTTTCTTCTCTCTTTCTTGGGCGGCAACGCATCAGTGATGCATTTGGTGTTGCTGATGTCCATGGCCGACAATAGCCACTTACCATCAGGTGGATCGTCAGCTCGTTTGCCGTCATTTCCATTAAAAAAAAACGTAGAACTCACACCGCAAATAATAATGGTATCGCGCCGGGAGGTACCCCCGTTCTCTATTCAAAATCTACTGAATCCATAGAAAACAGTTCCCATTTGCCTTTTGATCATTGCGCGAACATCGGTTTGCGGTGTTCTGTATGCTAGTAATAACAGTTCAATGTTCAAAACTGGTTTTATAAAGACAATTTTTATCGTGTTAACTGGATGGAAAGCCAACCATTATTCTCTACTTAACTGCAAGTATTACCACCTCCTGCAGCCCAATTTGCAGACGATCGGCAATAATGAGCTGTTAATTGGCAACACCAACAGCTTTGAACAAAGCGTGCATTCAAAGGTTTACGTAAGTGTGATATGGTCGCCCTACTTTTGTTACAGCAGATGGGTTCGATTGAGTCACTTAAGTACAGTACCTACCTAGTATATTTTATGAAATTATCATTAAATTCATTTATGCTTTTATAGTTCGGGGAGGGTTTAAGATTAGTCTCTTAAAGAAGTTCTGGACCCCACGTTTAAAATTAGTTTCATGTAATTTTTTTGTCTCATAGCATAGCCATAGCTCCAATGCTCTCCAAATGTGCGTTCGCCGAGTTGCGGATACTATAGGCATTAAAAAGCCTCTTTAAACATCCGTAAACCATGACCAGATGCCCACCTTAGTCTGAGTCACCATTAGCTACCATGATTAAAAACTATCGTCCTTGTTATATTTGTTACAACATTTTCCGTTTGAGCTTGCGAGTTGAACTTATTTAATTTTCTTTCGCCCATCTCTGAATCGATTTCAAACTCGAAGCTTACTTTTATATAAATGTTTCATGAAACAGGAGGTAGCTCTAGCTACCTACTTCTATTTTTCAATTCAGTTGTTTTTCAGTTTACACCAACAAGCTCCACTCCAATACTTGCTTGAATGAAAGCTGTTGAATGAATTTGAATGAAACTTGTTGACGTGACGTTCTCTTCTCACCTCCGACGCATGCGCCGTGTTTACATTGGTCTGTTTGCTCGGCCGCTCGGCCGGCGTCAATGGGGCTTTGTGCGCCTGCGCAGGCCACACTAAGGCAATCAATTAGCATCCCAGCTGCGGAAGGAAACTGATTGGGTTAATAACTTCCTCCCGTTGTTTCGTATTTAGGCAGGTTATATCGTACTGACCCCAATGATGTTTTAGTATAGATACGTTATGCCCTTACAAATCAGCCGAAAAATTTGTTCCGAAACACACACACGTTTATCTTTTGTTTCCCTACACCAAACAGGCAATCACTACATTGGTAAATTATGTAAAAGGGATAGCTTTACTAAAACCATAATAGTGAAAAAGACAGCTAGTGTTTGTCGTTCGCGTCATCAAACATTGACCAGTGTTGCCAACAAATAAAATTGTGCAAAACAACTTAATATTACGTTAAGAAAATTATACTTATATTCGTAAATCAACTTTAAATCTTAACAATTTCTACTAAAACTGACTTGTTTTCAATCTGCACATCCTCTTGATTTTCAGTTTAAACTAGATTTAATTTTGGTGGTCTAAACTAAAAACTGTGAAGATATCGAAAAAAAATTAGAGTTGGCAACTCTGCCCATTTCCACAATATTGTAGAGATTATCGTGCAGATGATTTGATTGGTTGGCTTCGGCAAAGACTAACAAATTCAGTTATCAGTACAGTCAGTAGATTGAAAGTACCTAAAAATAAACTTAAGGAAGGAAGTTGTAATTTCAAAACTATTTTAAGCAATATTTTGGGATTTCGGTGATGAAATATTAAATATGGTGACACATTTACGAATAAAGTAAATACGCTTACTTATAGGGACCACGACCTTTTTAGGGTTCCGTAGCCAAATGGCAAAAAACGGAACCCTTATAAATTCGTCATGTCTGTCTGTCTGTCTGTCTGTCCGTCCGTATGTCACAGGCACTTTTCTCCGACGAAACTATAAGAACTATACTGTTAAAACTTGGTCAGTAGATGTATTCTGTAAACCGCGTTAAGATTTTCATACAAAAATAGAAAAAAAACAATAAATTTTGGGGGTTCCCCATACATAGAACTGGAACTCAAAAATTTTTTTTTCATCAAACCCATACGTGTGGGGTATCTATAGATAGGTCTTTAAAAATGATATGGAGGTTTCTAATATCATTTTTTTCTAAATTGAATAGTTTGCGCGAGAGACACTTCCGAAGTGGTAAAATGTGTGTCCCCCCCCTGTAACTTCTAAAATAAGAGAATGATAAAACTAAAAAAAATATATGATGTGCATTACCATGCAAACTTCCAACGAAAATTGATTTGAACGAGATCTAGTAAGTAGATTTTTTTTAATACGTCAAAAATCGTAAACCGCAAAAAACATCGATCAAAGTTACAATGAAGTACAAGAACTTTTATATTATGTTACTTGCTGCTACGGAACCCTTCATGGGCGAGTCCGACTCGCACTTGGCCGCTTTTATTCATGTTTTAAGCAGTAGGTATGGCGTGTTATTCATTAAATAACTTATTACATAGCATCTTATTTATTCTGTAGGTAGATAATAAAACGCATTTCTTTAAAACATTAATTTATTATGTTGGCAACGCAGTTGAACCACACTTTAAATATATTAGATTCCTTTATTGTGGTTGAACCGTAATCGCGTATGGTGAAAGACGTACTTAATACGAATACGATTAATTTATGAAACCACAATTTATTGCATGTAAACAACTCATCAATACATACTTCACATCTAATATATATTTACACTAAGGGTTACTTTACTTTTACTTTACTATTACTAAGGTTATATATATATTATACGAATATTTTTACAATAAGGGCAAAATTTTTCTATTTGCTTATCGACGGATACAAAAAAGTTTTAAGTATTATATACTTTTTAATTTATATTATACGAGTAACCGCCCTCGCTTTGCTTCGGTTTTCTTATTTCTTTACACCTTGGGTTACATTATTGGAGTTTTATTAAGAATCCCAAATTTTTTTGAAAATATAATATAGCCTATGTTACTCGGGAATAGTGTAGTTTCCCAACAATGAAAGAATTTTTCAAATCGGTTCAGTAGTTTCGGAGCCTATTCAATGCAAACAAAAAATCTTTTCTCTATATATATTAGTATAGATTATTCATGAATTTCTTTATGTTAGGCTCTATTACAATACTCGATACTAATACGGTACGGTTTTATTACAATACGTGTACTCGTGAGAAAATTATCTCTGTACTTAACAATAAACATACAAATGGGGACAGCATCGATATATCGTCACTTCTGTATATGTTAATCTATGTCCGCCCTCTCTGCCGTCCTAACGAAGAGTGCAATAGGTCCAGTTTTTGGGCAAATTGACTTAAGACCTTATTTAGTTACGGATATGGTCTAAAGTCAATTTGCACAAAAACTGGACTTATGCTATGTTCGGCCGGCGTTGCCATGCCGCCATATTTATTTTGTTAGAGAAATATTGAAATTATATAAAATGCAATAAATCATGATAACTGACGTGCGGTATGTTACTCCATGAATTTTAATTCTTTTACTTGTGTAATTAGTGCATTTACGCATAATACACGAGGGCATTTTAACGCTGTATGTCAAATCTCAAGGATTTCTGGCAACAATAAAAGCGTGCGTATCGACAGAGTATTGACAGAGCGACTGCGAGCAGTTGGGCTAATTAGCCCAAGTTACGCTCTTCATCTTCGGCGCGCTAGTGACATATCTACCTCTATTTTTATAATATCATTGACTGACCCCGGATAGAATGATGGTGCAGTTGAAAGCTTCCTTTTGAATTTTACACAATTATTCATATAACATGCTTGTTATTAATTTTGTAGCTACCTAATGATAGGTAGATATTTTAATTTTTTTATGTATTTGATATAGTTATAGGCAATTCCCCGATGACAAAACAGTTACAATCTAGATACTAATAGTTAAAAATGTGAAAGTTTGTGAAGATTTTTGGATGTCTTTTAGTTATCTGTTGTACAGATTATGATGAAACTTGTTACACAGATATTCTAAGACAAGAAAATATATTGGGAAGTTTACCTATTATGTTTGCGGTTTAGTTTCGTGAAACCACTCTTTATTTATTTATTTATTTATTGATGTAAAACATCTTTACGCGAGGGGTAAACCTGATTTTAGACTTGGCGATCGTGGCGACGCATTTTGATGTTTCACATCTGTCAGCCGTCCCATGACAGCTGTTCTTTTTTATTTATTTATTTATTTAACTCTAAACAAGAACATGACAACAGCAATCTGAAAGTAAGCCAATATATAGGTAAAATACAAAAGGCGGTCTTATCATTACGCAGCTATCACTTCCAGACAACCTTAAGATGTGAAGTGCTGAACAGAGTAAGGTTAGATGAGGTAAGGTGTACGAATAATATGAAGGAAATACGATGACATTTTAAGATAAAACGCAAATTTTTATTTTCGATGAGTCTTTTCTTTCTTTCTTTACTGATTCAATATCTTTGAATTTGAACTACGTGTTCCAGTACCACACACGACCACATTTTAGTTCATACAACGACTCCAGCGACTACTTTAATAGTGGGTGAATTACTCGGAGAATTCTTAAAATCACAAAAGGTGTCAGCTCACTGACATTTCATTTGCTATAATGCCCATAATCGCATAAAGTACAAAGGGTACCGCTGTCAAAACACAAGTATACACGGCTCTTAAACCTCTTCAAAATTTTTGGTACTTCGCAGGCAAAATGTATGAAAAAAGATTTTATGACGGCGCTACGGTTCGGACCGCAAATGTAGTCGCTGCTAGGTGTACATGACTTGTGATTAAGTAGGATATACGAGAGTTTTCCGCAATCTTTAATAACTTATGATAGCTAACAGTAGGTATAATTAACAATGATTTAAAGTCTGAAAAATGTTGATATGTAAGACGTAAGTATCAAGTTGATGAGACATCGCGTTCCCGCTTAATGCCATCCGCAAAACATCAAAACTGGAATCCAAAAGCGGAAGTGTGAATGTGTGAACATTAATTATTATAAACGGTTTAACAGGAAAAAAAAGATTCGTATTCATAAAAATGTGTATTTTTTATATTTAATACGAAAGAAAAATTTTGAATGGGTAAAAGTTGTTGATACAGTTGTAATAAGGGGCCATCCATAAATTACGTCACACGTTAGGGGGGAGGGAGGGGGTCGATGAAGTGTGACATTGTGTGACAAGGGGTGGGAGGGGGTCCTAAATTTCGTAACGTCACATTTCAAACTCGAATAATTGGTATGTATAGATAAATATTAAAAAAACAATTAATAGAAATAAAACTTATTTCAGAACTGCTGTTTTAATTTAATAATTTTTAGGTGTAAAATTTCATAATATGTGACGTCACACTAGGGGGGGGGAGGTCTCACAAATGTGACCAACTGTGACAAGGAGGGGGGAGGGGTCAAAAAGTAATGAAATTAGTGTGACGTAATTTATGGATGGCCCCTAAGTCCATCGAATAAAGTTACGCACGATCCGGACGGTTCTGGGTTTCACCATGAAGTGTGGTCAATGTAGCAAGTGTGACTGAGCGAGTGGGCATTAATAATGTAGCAGTTTTTTTTCTCGGCTGTCTTGTAGACTTTGTAAATCGCAACATTACGCGATTTCAACCGATAACCGTAAAGTCATTGGGGACGTATTATTTGTTAATTTGAAAAAAATATTATGCATTTGCACGCTATGAAGATTAAATAAAAGTTAAGGATTTTGAATGAATGCTGTAGATTCCTTTGGATATTCATATATGAAATTACAGAATGAGATGTGTGACAGCTACAACTAACAATAATATAATACTCTATATCTACCTAATACTTACAATAGTTTTTGCATCGATTGTGCTATTGTAAGCACACGCCGATTCCTATTCAAAAACTTCATATTACGACAAAGCGTTAATAACCAAAATCAATTGAAGATATCTCCCAATTTCCTAAGCCGTTGTTTCGATGGACAATGCGTTGGGTCTGCATTGACTGCAATCATCTAAATTGTGAAATTTGCATCACGACTCACGATCTGCCCACTAATCACGCGCGCTTTCACACGAACAAAGGACTGTACGAGTGGGGGGGGAGGGGAAGTCTTATTTAGGCAAACTATGAAATTAATATTCTTCACTTCAGGTACCAATTAAAACTTCAGTTCTACTCCGTATGTCTGAAACATAAAGAATAAAACGTATTCTAAGTAAGAGTTTTTTTTTTATGCTTTGAGCAGGCAAACGTAGCAGCGTTTCTCGGGTAACTGATGGTGATCACCGCTGCTATTAGTGACACCGGGGGCGTCACCAATGCGTTGCCGGCCTGGAAGAAAACGATAGACCCGTTTCTTGAAGCACGGAAGGTAGGAAGGAAGATTTCGTAGTCTCTGATTTATTTGTGAAGTAAGTTGACGTATTATTATGACGTAATTATTTCGTCTGGTTGTCTGCAATGGACGGTATTCAGTTAGATGGTTAGGTGACGTCACTGCTTCATAAGCTCTCGACTTGCCTACAATTCAAACTTTTCTCATTCTTCATATCAACTTGCCCTTGGGCCATCGGTTGGCGATGCTCTTGCCGTCACTCTTGATGCAGAAGGTACACGTATCATTATCGTATCATCTTTTGAAGCTGGCTGAGCAGCAAAATAATAAAAAGCCAAAAGACCACTAAATTACAGTTAACAGGTGCTAGATACCACAAAAAATATATCAATAAGTTTCACTACCAAATTAAGCCATTTAATGATACATAATCAACAGATGTTACTCTAATTAATTGTCATTAAAGTCGATGTCGAGTGAATTATTCAGTGTCTTTGTCTGTTTTCCAGGACATCACAGCAATATCATAGCGGATTAACCAGCCAAGTTCTTACATAAGAATTACAAAAGACAAATCAATTTGGATGTGCTCCATCGATTGAGTCCAAGTAAACTAATGAAACTCTTTTCCATATTAAATTTCACTTACGTACAAACGTAGCCGACTGATCGTTTTCTATAGAACTAGTATTTAATATTATTTCTGGGGTTTAACTTAACCCTTCAGATTTAGCTCAGATGAGGGAACTCCGCCAGCACAGTTCACATTTTTTTTTATATGTGACTCTACCAAGGTGTAAAGTTTTTGGACATTTAACTTGTTATCAGATTTTTTCTTTAGGCGATCGCGTGGCTATGTGCGACCCAGCTATTGTGCAAAGTGGTCATATACTTATTCAAATTCAAATTCAAAATCATTTATTCATATAGGTATCATTGATACACTTATGCACGTCATTTTTTTAATCTACCAGCTTTTCGCAAAGGTGCTTTGTCATGGAGGAGAAGAAAAGCCGTAAAGAAACTCCTCAGCACATCTTTTAAAAATAAAAATACATTGATATATTTATTACAAAAATATATATTACTAGCTTGTACGGAACTGGTTGCAGAGCAGGTCATTTCCATGCGTCTTTGTCACTTAAGTACTCATCTACAGTATAATAACCTTTGCCTAAAAGTTGAGATTTTACATGTTTCTTAAACAATTCTACTGGCAAATCACGTATTAACTTCGGGATTTTATTATAGAACTGTACACCAAGCCCCATAAAAGATCGCTGCACTTTAGAAAGACGGTAAAATGGCGTTACTAATTGGTGCATTCTTCTGGTTTGGCGATTATTTATTTCACAATTTTGTTTATACGCGCTTATATTATTCCGTATAAAAACCACATTACTATAAATATACTGTGAAGCTACTGTAAGTATACCTATTTCTTTGAACTTTTCACGCAAAGTTTCTCGAGACCTAAGTTTATAGATAGCCCTAATAGCTCTTTTTTGCAGTATGAAAATTTGTTCTATACTAGCTGCCTTGCCCCACAGCAAGATGGCATAAGACATAATACTGTGAAAATATGCAAAATAAACCATCCTAGCAGTTTCGACATCAGTATACTGCCTTATTTTTCTTACAGCATAAGCAGCCCTACCGAGTTTAGTCGCGAGATTTGTTATATGTGGGTCCCATTGAAGTTTATTATCTAAGGTCACCCCTAAAAATACTGTAGATTCCTCCATATTCAATGTTTCATTATTAAGTTTAATAAGTTTATTGACTTTTTTGACATTAGGAAGTATAAACTCTATACATTTAGTTTTTTTTTGCATTTAACAGTAAATTGTTAATAGTGAACCAACGCGAGACATACGAAAGAGTACTATTTACGTCGTCGAAATTTTCTTTATTCCTATCACACTTAAATATTAATGATGTATCATCAGCAAATAGTACAATATCCGCTTGGTTTTTTACATAATGAGGTAAATCATTTATGTATACCAGGAAAAGAAAAGGACCCAAGATCGAGCCCTGTGGTACACCCATCACCGCCGGTGACCCCGATGACTTAATATCATTTATGCTGACTTTTTGTATTCTATCACTCAAATAAGATGCGATCAAGCTAAGGGCCTTATTTTTTATTCCGTAATGACCAAGTCTTAACAGTAATGTTTCGTGCCTGATATGTTCAACAAAACTCTCTCTGTGTCTTTTTCTCCTGTAAGTCACGATGCTGTGACTCTGTTTTCAGTTACTTCGTCATCTGGGATCTTTACTCTCTTACCATGGCAAACATACAGTGCAGTATTCCGTAGTAGTTAGTTCAATCTCAGTTAGTAAATTCTTTGTACGTGTTTAAAAGAATAAAAAATATTTGTGATACAAGTTTCATAAAGTTTCACATATTTGCTAACTGAGAAAGGATTGAGTTCTTATAAAGCCTTAGGATTAACTAAACTCTAAATACAATTGTTCACTATTTCATACAACAGGTTATAAAAAGCTTTGTTTTGTTTTTAATTTACTTAATATTTAATTTAATTCGATAAATTATTAGCACCAGCAAAAAGTTCGAGATCAGAATGTGTGGTCCGAATTCCCAAGCATCCGTAATAATAAAATACATAAAAATATAGTAAAACTTTTATGGTCATGAATATTTTATGAACACTGGAAGATCGTTAAATAAATTTGAATAAAATGGTTACTTAATCCCAGTTCAGGCTACTTAATAAACACTAGGTACAGCCTGGCTACCTTACATACCTACATTAAAGTTTACTGAGCTTTACCGGTATGTTAATGCGTAGTTTTTAGCTTACAAGGCGACGGCAAGAGTGTGAGGTACTCAAATCGAACTGTGGTTCCGTGTGTATGTAGTCCTCGTTAAGTGTATCCATATCCTCAAACAATAGAGCGCAATACTTGGTCATTGCCGAGAAAAAAATATTTATTTAAATTCAATAACTCGTTATAAACATTTTCTTTTCAAGTTTTATACATTATTGAAACGCGAATTGATAACCTACTAATAATTTATAACCTTTTAATAATTAGAACTTATAAAGGACAGAGGAATTAATATATTATAGAAGAGATAAAAAAGCCAAAGTTCTTTTAAACGTTGTTATTTTTTTAAGCAGTATATCATGAAATACAATAAATTTATTTATTAATATTATTAATAAATGCAGTGAATATTTGTGATTCAATGTTTAAAGCAGATTTTTTTTCAATCATTCATCTTAAGGAGTACACAAACCTGGATGATTTTTATCATGGTAGAATTGTTATTTGGTAAATTCTTCATATTATGTATGATATATAAATTTTTATTTAATAATAATCACATGCGAATTTTAAATTTCCATGTGTTTCATGTTTAAAAAGTCAAAAATTATTGAATTCGCGGTTCAATACTGTATAAAAGTAAAAAAGAAATAGTTTATAACGAGTTATAAAATTTTAATAATAAATGTTTTTCATTTCTAGTATTTTTATTCTCGCCAATGACCAAGTAGTGCGCTCTACGGTTTGAGGATATGGATACACTTACTGAGTACTAAATACACGCGGAACCACATTGCACAGTTCGATTTGAGTACCCCACACCCATGCCTTCTCCTTGTTAGGGATATTTTATATTTATTATCTATAATAATCTGTATGTAAGGGAGTACGAATAAGAGCAATGGCAACCTTGTATTGTCAGTTCTGTCGATTGAGAAAACAATTGAAATAGCAAAGTACAAGGGAAGGCAAAAGTAAAAAAAGTCAGTACCTAATATTATAACCGGCTGCCATCAGTGGCGGATTTACGTTTGATGTCGCCCTAGGCCCCAAAGGATATGCCGCCCTTTTTGCTCTTTATGGAGGTGAATATCGAAATTAAATGAGCAATAAAAAAAATATTACATATCAAACTTTATTAATTTAAATACAACGTTTTATTAGTTGATATATAATTGTCGTGTATAGTTTTTTTTTATTATTATTAATCTGAATATACCGTCTCGGAGATAAATAAATAAACTTTTTAAAATTATCATTTACTACATTTTCTTCTTTCAGGCTTTGATTCTACACTATATATTATATTATAATCTAGTTTTTATTCATTGAGCTTCAATAGATAATAACGCAAGAGCATTAAGCCTGTCTTGGGCGTTGGCCCATAGTTGCACGTAAATAATTTTTCACCCTTTTTAGGGTAGAAAAAGATCTTTCTCCAGAAAGATTTGTTGCTGGAATTTATTCTCGTAAATGCTTCTAAAACATGTCTAAAACAGTCAATATGTTTGACTGGCGATTAGTAAAATAATTTTAATGTCCTTTTAGCTTTAGCACTATTTTTTTTTATTTCTACAACCAAAAGGGCGTACACACATCAAATAAAGTTTGAGATCACTTGCTTGAAAATACGAAATCTTTTTTGTTACGTTAGAATAAAACGTATTTTTTCTTTTTCTTCTAAGATTCTTCATTTAAAATCAAATCTTTTAATAACAAAAGAATTTAAAATATCAATTGTTTATCGGTATAAAAAGTGATTAAATCCTTGTTTACGCTCATCAGAAATCTGACCAACTTGATTCAAGCGTTTTTTCTGACTTTTCGAAGAAGGAGTTCATTCAAAAAGATGCCAAGGGGATTATCAGAAGTTTTACGAGCAAGAATTGTTACTTTGGGGGAAGAAGGACATTCTACGAGAGAAATAGCACGCAGAGTGGCTGTAGCCCAATCCTGTGTCGTGAACACGTTACGGAGGTATCGCGGCGTGGATAACTTTGCTGATCAACTTCGCAGTGGTCGGCTAACTGTTCTTACTGCTGCTCAGAAGCGTTACATCAGATTGCTGACTGCACGAGACCCAACAATCAATGCCACTAAAATAAGAGTTGAGTGGCGAGCTGCTACTGGACTAGAAATTAGCACTCAGACCATCAGGAATTGCTTACACCAGGTAGGATTACGAGCGAGGTGATCCTAGCGAGCACCCCTGAACTCACAGCAACGATAGCGACGCAGATTGCAGTGGGCTAGACTCCGTCAAAATTAAGAAGACGACGAGGAAAACATTTGGCGGAATTGTCTCTTCGTTGACGAGTCCAGAATTAGCACTCATCCGGATAACCGACGTCTTCGTGTCTGGAGAAGACATGGGAACGCTGAAAGACAAAGAACTGCCATCAAAACCGTTCAACAAGGCGGGAAATCGGTATCCTTTTGGGGCGGTATAATGATTGGTGCTAGAACGCCGTTGATCCCGTATTGTGGCTGGATGACTGCAGCTTTGTACCAAACCATTGCTATTGATGGAATTGTCAGGTCATTTAGAATAAACCATGGCCCTCGATTCGTATTGGTTGACGATAATGCACCCGCACATCGAGCTCAACGAATCAACGCTGCTCTGCATGAATACGACATTACCAGGTTAGACTGGCCTGCCGGCTCGCCTGACTTAAACCCGATAGAACACGCGTGGGATGCTATCGAGCGAGCTATTTGGAACCGTCAGCCACTTCCCCAGACTGTGCCAGAGATCAGGGAAGCCTTTATTCAAGAATGGAACAGGTTACCGCAAGAAATGCTGGATAACTTAATTCTCAGCATGCCAAAAAGGATTGCCCCATGTGTTCGAGACAGGGGAGGAGTTATCTTATACTAAAGAAAAACAATTTAATAATAAATGTTGATAATATTTATTGTTAGTTAAATCCTCTTTTTCTTTCAATTATTTATTAGTCAAAATTGCACTAGGACTTTTAAATTCGATTCTAGTTAATAAAAAATATTTTTTATTTTATTTCAGCAAGTGTATCTTTTTCATAAAAAGATGTTACGTAAGCAACATTCTTTTAAAAAAGTAAAATTTAAAAAAATCCATCTTTTGCTAGTGATCTCAAACTTTATTTGATGTGTGGATACTTTGAGACATAATTTGTCGCTTTGGATTTTTTTTTTTCATTTTTTCACTTAAAAATTTTTTGCAAAGTGATTGGCAAAAAAAATATACGCCCTTCTGACATTCGGAACACAATATTTCGAAAAACACACTCAGTTGAATGATAAATAGAATTTTGGAATAACAAGAATTCTTGCTTCAACATTTCCGAAAGTAATTTAAATTTACAAGTTAGGTTGAAAACTTTTAATTTAATTATAATTTATTCATAAAGGCTATTGAGAAATAGTATATAATATTTAACTATCCGCTATAAAAATTAAGAATTTGCGAAAAATCAGAAAATTATTATTTTCAAACAAAGTAATGTACATCAAAAAGAATTCATATTGCACCGACAAATTAAAAGGTAAACATTTAAAATATTTTATATTTTTTTATTAATTTAAAGCGAAAATATATAAAAATATTTTAGATAAAAACAATTCTGACATTTTACCACTCCTAAGTTTTTGGGGTTCTGAAAATTTTGGCGCCCCCAAAATCATGGCGCCCCTAGGCCCGGGCCTCACGGGCCTAGGCCTAAATCCAGCACTGGCTGCCATCCGACAAGGTGTAGTGGTGCCTTGAAGGAGATTAATAAAAGTTTAATGCAGCAGCCGTAATATTTGGGAGTAGGTAACCGTAATGCCCCTGCTATATCTGAGTTAACGTTAAAATGTTAACGGCTGCGCCGGAATGCGCCATACTTAGCGCGTTATGCCGCAGAAATTGCCAATAGAATTAAAATCCATTGATGTCGCAGAAATTGTCATGGCATTAAAACGGTCACTCCCTGTTAAATACCTCATGTCCAAATCTGCGTTGTCATTTAACGCGTAAAGCCGCCGATGTAGAAGAGAAGAAACATAAGAATGTGTCAGGGTAGTAATATCACGTCTGGTTCGCGTGCTCTGCGCGTGTGAATAAAACTTGATTATCTTCTAAATTCCTCTTAACATCAAAGGAGAAAATAACTAAATAGATTGAGAAATGCATAAAAATAGGTTCCCAACCAAAGCTTACCGATGAAGTTAAAACCCCTAATTTGTGTTTAAAAGTTCCACAAAATCGTACCAAACCCATGCTTACCTAATCCATGCGAAATAAGCGCTGAGAAGAATTTCCTTTTCAGTAGTCGATGAGTTATTACTGCGGAATTCGGTAATCGTTCCCGCTAACACGCAAATGTTCCGATTTGGAACGAGTGTTTTTCCAATTCTAATTTGTCTGGAATGCAGCTGCCGATCTGATGCATCGGCCAGTAATAATGCCCTTTAGGTAATGGTTTCTTCAATTGTGTCGTTTTAATGAATGAAAATAATATGTACTTTGTACTCTAACGTTCTGAATATCTAAATAATTACATGTTAATGAAGATTTATTCATTATTACATTAAGTACCTACCTATTTGTGTCACAACTTTTTAAAACATGTTTGATTTTTTTGTACGGGACAAATTGTAATACAGGCCAAGGAATCCGTCAACTTGAAGCTGTAAAGCTAGGGCCAACATCAACTGTACATTCAAAAAAGAAAAAAAGCGATTAATGCCACAAAGTTACAGTTCATTCAATTAAACATGGATCAGCTGTTAATGTTGCCATGCTGTTTTACATGAAACTAGTATACCCGGCATGTTCCAGTACGCTAAAAAAAATCTGATGACAAAATGACAGATCAGTGTTTTTGTGTTGAGAGTCTTTTTATGCACCATCTTTACAAACTTATTATTATCTTCCAATCACTGCAACACAATTAACTTCGCAGGATCATCATTATCATTATGTTTATTGTTATCATGTTATTAAGAAGCAAATAAAGTTTATTATTATTATTATTAAAAAAAATGTTTTATGGAAAAAGTGGAAAATCGACTTTATTAATGGACTGAAAATTAATGCCTTGTTTTAGTCTCAAACCACCTTCGAATTATTGCCAAATGAAACCATTTTGAGGCATATCGGTTACATGGTTTCAGTCTATGAAGGACATCCGAACAAACATTTTTTGTGTTTTATATATATAGATTTTTTTGAAACCTGTTTGATTTATGCGTTTGAACTCATCCATTGTTAATACATAATAAAGTTTATAACTACTCAGAACAAGGAATGTGTTCAATTAGGCTAATCTCAAGTAAGGTTTTTTGTAACCGTGTTATTTAAAGTAACTTTGTTATGTTTCGGGATACTAGTACTAAACTACTACTTACACTACTACTTACGTACTATATAAATGCAGAATTAGAACAATAGTTAAAAATAATTAAATAATAATGAAGAGGGTGAAATAATTTAATATGTAGGAAGCGAACAGGTGACGTGACATTTGACGCCCCATCATAGTTTTTTGCGAACGTTTACTTGCAGAGGAAGACGTTAATATGGTAAAAAATTATAAATGTTTTAATTAACTTCCAGTTCCATACACAAAAATTTGGCTAAACGCTATTAAAATTTAAAGAACTTCTATATTTTTTAAATGTAAATATTATCTCTTGGTTTTGTCATCGATAAAAAACACCTTAATAAATTAATATAGAAATCTTCACGTCTAATGAATCCGGCACTTAGCCTATCACAGTATATTATTTAAAATAAATAAAAATTGTAATTTGGTATAAATACAAGGAATTTTTCAAAAAATGTTCTTATAATATTCAGTTCCCTTCCCTTACATATTGATCGACAAGTATCTTTAATCGCCACGTAATGCTCCATAGATATGTACTGAACTATTTTTTCATTCTGTTCTACACAGACTAATAAAATATCTAGCGCCTTCCAGGCCTTCCAGCCTCCCTTGCACTCATCACACACTATAGTCGCAAACCGATATGCGACTAATATTCTCAGTATATATAGTACGAGTAACCGCCCTCGCTTTGCTTCGGTTTTCTTATTTTTTTACACGTTGGTTTACATTATTGGAGTTTTATTAAGGATCCCTAATTTTTTTGAAAATATAATTAGCCTATGTTACTCGGGTATAGTGTAGCTTCCTAAAAGTGAAAGAATTTTTGAAATCGGTTCAGTAGTTTCGGAACCTATTTAATGCAAACAAAAAATCAAATCTTTCCTCTTTATATATGTATTAGTATAGATTAACTATGACTAATATTATGTGAAAGTTTAGATGTTTGGATATCTGTCACGCAATCACGCAAAAACGGCTGATCGGATATAGATGAAATTTGGCATTCAGATAGTATAAATTAATATCTTGGCAACCGGAAACTGTCATAGACAAAATATGTTACATGTCGCTCTATCTGCCTAGCATGTCATGACATGGACATGGCACAGAGTACTAAATAGCATTTTTTTGATGACATGGCCATGGAAAATAGAGAGAAGGAATGCCATATCTGTATATGAAAAGTGTCCGTAAAAACACGTAAAATTACGGGTGGCGCTGCGGTACTGTTGGCGGACACTAGCGGCACTAGCGCCATTCATTACGGGTGACGCTGCGGATGCACTAGGCACCTCAGCAAACTTCACTCCGTCTACAACAGCTACGTTCATGGTTCGCTATTTGTATTACACTAGCGCCATTCAGAAATGGCCATTATTGGAACCTTTATTTTCTGTAAACAGCTGGACACTTTTTCAACTTTCCCTTCATATGAGATGACCCTCCTTCTATCTCAATGCTCCATGGACATGGCTTTTCATTTCGTTATCGCCAAAATCACTGAGTATCTAAACACTATGTTTTAGTGTTCCGTGTTCTATCCATGGTTTTGACATCGCGGTCCGCGGCTGCAATGATTAATTATTATTGATATCGTGATTACAATTTTATTTAAGGCGACCTGGAGTCCTGGATATCTGCATTATTTCAGCTCGTGATCTCCAACAGTTGAGATTGCGTTCGCGTGAGTCCGAGGTAGACCGGAGAATGGGGAATGCGCCCCGGGGGGTTCGCACGACAGCTGGTGTTCGCTGCAACTGGTCACGAGGATGTACCATGAGAAATGGGAATGGAAGATAGCCTCAAGCCTCAAAACTTCAGGGATAGCCACAAATATTAAGAACCATATGGTGAAGAAGTATTGGTATTTGTATAACCGTTGGACAATAGGTACAAAGCACAGGTATTTTAAGTAAAGGATATTCAATACAATACAAATATAGTACATACGAATATATTTATGTCGAGGATTCTTGGAAACAATAGTGTCGATAAAAAATGTCGATAAGCATCGATTATAAGAAACAAGTATCGATTACCTATACAAATCGATTAGGGATACCATCACTTTTATCTTTCCATGTAACCTCACATTGGCTCAAATTGATTGATCAATTTGAACGTCTTTACAAAGGTATTTTGATCAGCCATTCGCGTGATCTAAAAGAATGATAACTGGCCAGAGAAGAGTAAAACCACGGGGTATTCTCACGCGGTATGGCCGCGGGGACAGTTCACGGGTTGAGGGTAATTTGGTGGTGATGGAGTGGTAATTTGATGAGATAGAATGATTGGGTCATTAGCCGAATATGTTACTGTATCCTGTTGTGATCTAATTTAATACTGTACGCTGTTGCAGATTCTGGAATACTCGTATCTAATAATAAACAAATTTACACTAACACATTCATACACCCGCAGTAGGTTTTCACCTGTGTCGCGGGTGGCATTGACAACACATCACAATGACACCCATGACCCGAGTACAAAAATTTATCTGTCACATAATTATCTGCCCCGGCCGGGTATCGAACCCGGGACCCCTCGCTTCGCAGGCAGCGTCGATGCCAACTAGGCTACACTATAATGTCGTCGTATCTAAGTAATTTGGTAATATCGTTTACCCAATAAATTAAATAATAATGAATAACAAAATTAATGAGCTGATGACTTAACGTGTGTGGTCATTGCCGTCTGGACTTCATGAATTTTCAAAAATTTTATTAGACTATTATCAGAAATAACATAGGGTACTGGAAAAGGCAGGCAATGTCACGGGCAGTATGCTACTTATAGACAATATTTTTTTATGTTTTATCCCAAACAACATTTAGTACATCGCCTCTGGCAACACCAGTGTTATTGGGTCGGCACACTAATTGCAACACCAACGCATCTAATAACAGCGGCAACACTGGTAGCGGAAGCACAAATCATAAAGTACTCAATTTTTATTTGTGATTAGTATCAATACGTTTGTCGGTGAGTTATAAATGTTATAATAAACCAGCGATATTATCAATGATTTCACTCGTTACCTAAATAATAATTAAATACGTATATGTCATAAATGTCTCTTAACTAAAACAAAAACTGTTATTTAATTCAAAACACGAAATTAATTTACACTTGGTTTTTTTTAGATGCGCTGAGAAGTTTCTTTCCCTCAATGAAGAAACCTTTTCAAAACCAAGCACATAGCATGTAACAAGTGGGTGTACTTTGTTTTAGAATTGGACAAAACAGCAAAATATTTTAACAATCCAAATCTAACATATCTGATATTCCTAGAAACTTCTTCGACCTCACCAATAAATAACCAAGGCGTTTACGGTTTAGTAGTCCACTGGTTTCTCAGCTTCCGTGATACATTACAGAGAGCTGTATAATTAATTTTATAGTGTTGTAATTAGCAACACCGGTAGCGCAGCGGATGTTCAAATTATGATTGACGGTCTACCGTTATTGACCGACCGCGGATGTTTTGGGCGGACCGCTATAATATTACCTTCTGTCGCAGGGAAATTAATGAAAACTGGGATTTGATCAAATCCTTAAGTACCTAAGTAGGTAGTATATTCGAGTGTTTGAAATTCGGTCGTAATTAATGATTTTTGTAGCCGACAAACGTACTGACGAGCTTGGGCAACACCAAAAGATTGCAAATGCTCATTTGGGTGAATATCAGAAGAAATATAACCACCAAAAATTGAAAAAAATGCACGCTTCTGATATTCACCCATTTGCAAAAACTAATTAGTTGTAAGTTGTAAGTTCGCTTAGGTACCTACTTACTCGTTTTTATTCCGTTCAATTCAAAGAGATTTGATCCTTATGATTGACTCTATCGATTGATGCCATAAAAGTATAGAGTACAGGCAGTCCTCGACTTATGTCGTTTCGATTTACGTCGTTTCAAGTTACGTCCAACAATGTTTTGACACTATTCCTCAAACATACGTCATTTGTTTCGATTTCCGGCATAGGAAAAATAACTAGCAATTTCATAAGTGCATATATAATTATTTTAAGAACTTACTTTTGATAATAAAGTATGTATATCCTTTGTTATAAATGCAGTTTTTTTTTAATTTTGAGTCCGTGTGGATCCTAACCCTGAGTTTTATATAATATGAAAAAAATATGTCTCGACTTACGTCGTTTCGATTTACGTCGCGTATTTCGAGAACCTAACATGCCGTAAGTATGAGGACTGCCTGTATTTTTTTTCGAATTTTAGCCGGTTCGATTCCGGGGTATGAGAATCATATTTCCAAAAATCTTTGAATCCAGTTTTGTTTCTATTCAAAAATAAATGAATGTTTCCTTTCAGTAAAATTCGCTACTTCCAGTTTAGAGTACTATCCCTCCAGGTGGCATTAAAAAAACACCCTGTATAGGTAATTTAGAAGATATTACAAGTTGTAATTATAGTTTACTAGTGGATACCCGGCGTGTGCTACTACGCAATCAAGTTTTGTATGGTAAAAGTAGACCATCAAAAATGTGCCTAATGCATTGTTTTTGTGGTCTCAAAGCATCTTCGCATTAGCCTTTCAAATAAAACTATTTTGGGGGGCAACGGTTGGATGGTTTCAAAGTCTTATAAATCATCATAACATCCCGAAAATTTGTTTTTGTGTTTTATTATATAGATTAATTGATACAAAACATGTTATGTAATTAACAGTGATGTGGTAAATATCACAATTTTAAAGTTCAGCAGAGTGCTGACACTGTTGACATCATGACAAAGCCTCGATACGCCGTTATTCGATCTGAACTGCTCTCTTTACAAACTGGCAAAGCGTGGAGGAATAAGCTTCAGCCTTCGAAATGTGAGAGACCCACGATCCATGTATGTATTTGTAGTCCCTTCGCGAAATAGACAGCCACTTCGAATTCGAATTGAGAGACCCACGCTCTATGTCCGTATTTGTAGCCCCTTCGAGAAATAGAGAACCTCTTCGAATAACTCCGTGCTACCTCGCTTTGCTTAGAGTAAATTCTGATCATTCCCGGTGTTTCCGTGAAGTCACACAAGGCTCTTAAATGCTTCCGTAGTAAATCGAGTAGTGTCTGGGGCTGGGGTCACCATGGGTAACTTCGGTGAGCAACCTCGACAAGTAATGTAGAGGACGTATGGCTTCAACCATTAATGGCCCACTACTGGGCACGGGTCTCTCCTCTTGAGGAGACCTAGAACATACTCCACCACGCTGCTCCAGTGCGGATTGGTGGAGGGGTATACCTACAAACTTTCACATTTCTAATAATATAATAATATTAGTAGGACAAATTGTGAACAAGTTTTGTACATGTTATTTTCGTAACAGCATACATCGGCGCCGTGGCTTAGTTGGTTAAAGCGCCTGTCTAGTAAACAGGAGATCGTGAGTTCGAATCTCGCCGGGGCCTTCATAGATTTTTGATTAAAATTGGAGTGTCTGTTTTTAATATTAAAATAACCGCTTTTTACTAAGTGCATTTGGATGTATTACACGGTACATAGGTAGGTATACCATGACAATATTTTTCACAATTTTTGTCTGTCTGTCTGTTTGTTCCGGCTAATCTCTGAAATGGCTGGACCGATTTTGACGGGACTTTCAATGACAGATAGCTGATGTAACAAGGAGTAACTTGGGCTACTTTTAGTTTAGAAAAAAAAAATACTTTGTTAGGCAATACGAAGTTCGCCGGGTCATCTATATTTAAATTTTAAGTCATAAGATTCATACCCAAACTAAAATCGTGACCTTTTTAGGGTTCCGTAGTCAAAACGGAACACTTCGTCATGATAGATATGTATAAATATTTATTAAAAATATGTTTTTCGCGCCCATCCTGTATGTGCAGTTATGTTTGTAATATTCTTTATTACCTTTGATTTTATCTTCCAAACCGCTGGATCAATCCACATACTTAAGATAATATCGTTACATGCGTCTTGAAATCCCAAGTGTTCTTAGATAAGTGAAATAGTGGCTGTGAGATGCCATGATTTGAAGTATCAAAAAATAAAAATCAAATACTGCAATATGTGTATTAAATTAAAGAGCTTCATCAGAATTTCAAAAAGGCTTTTTAATGATTTTTTATGCAGTCGGGTTTTTTAATTTTTTAATATATGTAGGTACATATTTTACTAGTTTCATCATCCTGCAGGATTCGATCAATTTATGGGATTTGGTCAAACCCCGGCTTTAATCATTTTCCTGTAATAATAGGTTTTATCCATGTTAAAAAAGCGGCCAAGTGCGAGTCGGACTCGCCCATGAAGGGTTCCGTAGCAGCAAGTAACATAATATAAAAGTTCTTGTAGTTCGTTGTAACTTTGATCGAGGTAAATTGCGGTTTACGATATATGACGTATTAAAAAAAAACTACTTACTAGATCTCGTTCAAAACAATTTTAAGTGGAAGTTTGCATGGTAAAGTACGTCATATAATTTTTTTAGTTTTATCATTCTCTTATTTTAGAAGTTACAGGGGGGGGGACACACATTTAACCACTTTGGAAGTGTCTCTCGCGCAAACTATTTAGTTTAGAAAAAAAATGATATTAGAAACCTCAATATCATTTTTGAAGACCTATCCATGGATACTCCACACGTATGGGTTTGATGAAAAAAAAAATTCAGTTTCAGTTCTAAGTATGGGGAGCCCCCAAAATTTATTGTTTTTTTTTTTCTATTTTTATGTGAAAATCTTAATGCGGTTAACAGAATACATCTACTTACCAAGTTTCAACAGTATAGTTCTTATACTTTCGGAAAAAAGTGGCTGTGACATACATACAGACAGACAGACAGACATGACGAATCTATAAGGGTTCCGTTTTTTGCCATTTGGCTACGGAACCCTAAAAATATGGGTTATTCTCAAAGTATCGCACGCTTACCTACATAGTGTACGTTGATATAATTTTAAAACTGAAAATGATTAGATACTTATTCAAGTATTTCAAAAATACTATCAACGTTTGGGCATATCAGAGTCGTACGAGAGATTATAACATTAAAACAACCACCGGAATAGAAAGCTAATAATTTGCGTCATTGCGTTCTCAATCCACGTCACGTAGCCATATGGGAAATATACGTATGACCTTACATCGTGATTGTCCGAGAAATTAACAAAAAAACTATTTAAGTACCGCCTTCAGCTGAACTGATGTCGCCGTCGGGTTTTTCTCACGAGTCTCACGACTGACACATAGTTGAAAACCACCGGTGAGATTGTCTTAAACATCATTGACCATTACTGTTTTAAATCTAAAGTGTTCAGCTATTCCCTAAAGACAGCTACCAATGGATGCTTCAGTTAAAGCCAAAGGTTTAGTACTGTCCCCAAGCTCGTGTTGTGGTAATTACTGGTTGCTTTGGACAATATTTTAGTCGTTAATATTGATTTCTTCGAAGCTAATTCGGGGTATCAACCCGCCCCGAAGGCATTAGAAAGGATCAATTATGGTAAATGTGTGAATGTATGGAAACTTAACGGTTTCTTTAACAATTAACTTTTTAGTTACTTATAGAGCGTTAAACGAATAATTATTAGTATTATTTTAATCGAGTGCTCTGCGCGCGTTGTCCGGAACAATAAGTTCTCAATATATTATTGTAGATCATGATCTATCTTTGTGCTAAATTTCATTAAAATCCGTTCAGTAGTTTTTGCGTGAAAGAATAAGTTGAGGATTTCTATCTTGCTATGCAATAACCTTTTCTTTTACTCCTCACAACTGGCATCATGTTATCATTTCGTTTTTCTTTTTAAACGACTTGAAAAAAGGAGGAGGTTCTCAATTCGACTGTATTTTTTTATGTTTGTTACCTCAGAACTTTCGACTGGGTGAACCGATTTCGATAATTCTTTTTTTAACCGAAAGCAGGTGCTAGTCATGTGGTCCCACATAAATTTGAACTACTCGTCAGATCTAGCTCAAATTTAAGTGGGACCACATGACAAGCACTAGCTTTTGATTAAAAAAAGAATCATCAAAATCGGTTCATCCAGTCGAAAGTTCTGAGGTAACAAACATAAAGAAAAAAATAAAAAAAATATAGTCGAATTGAATACCTCCTCCTTTTTGAAGTCGGTTAAAAATCCTATTAACTTGCCATCAATATCTATCATTATTATGCGACTCTATATTTTATGTCTGAGGTGTGAGGATAATTTTTGCTGATAAAGTGAACAAATTATTGAGTATTAATATAGGATTCGGAGAGTTATACCTAGCACATCGGCATATACTCTGTCGGTACTCTGGTGTCGGCACTCGGGAGTGTACTGACAGATTCGAACCCGGTTCCCTGTATCGCCTGCATCTATGTGGAGCGGAGATTCGGTCACGAACTCTGTACGGTGCTCAAAAACACCCGCTGTGTTGTTTCAAATCAAATCAATAATTGACGTGCAAAAATCTATCCAGTAATGTTCAGATATAAAAACAGTTTTTATTGTAGATATTTGAAAACTCAAGATTTGGTAATAGGCTTTATCCTACTAATATAATTAGTGGCCATCCATAAATTACGTCTCACTAATTGTATGGAAATTGGGTTTCAGCGAATTGGTCAGAATGATTCCGTTGAAATCAAATAAATATACTATGGGGGGGGGGAGGGGGTTAGCGCCCCCTGAAGGAGAACTCACGCGATATGGGGGGTCGTGCCCATTGGGACTCTTGTTTGGCATGATTAGGACTACAACATACTAAAAATTCGAATAAATAGACTTTGGGTGGAAAGTGCCCCCTGGAGGAAAAAACACGCATTTGAGGGGGATACGCATTGGGACTTTTGATCAGTACGGTTAGGGCTACAACATTCCAACAATTCAGACCAATCCGCTGAAACCCAATTTCCATACAATTAGTGCGGGGTCCTTTAGCACACAGGTAGACCTGGAATAAGATATAGGATACTTATTATTCCGGGAAACGCGGGAGAAATCGTGGGCAGAACGCTAGTTTTGCATTAAATTACCCTAATGAAATTGTATAATATAATGTTGTCTTGCTATCGGTACGAAGGCGTGTCGATTCGAGCGCCAGTGTGGGAATATCTGGCGATTCCTCTCGTCGCTCGCCGCTCGTGAATCGCCCGTGGCTTATGACAATTTGCATTTTTTACTCCCCCTCCCCCCTCCCGCCGCACGCCGCCCGCTCTCTGAACATACTTGCGTAGTACACGTAGGTATGATTAAACAAAAACAAACCCAGATCTATTACAACTGCCACGGTACCGGTAAATGGAAAACCTACCTTATGCTAGTGATGTTAAAGTAAGTGTACTAATTTAGTAAAAGCCATTAGGGGCCATCCATAAATTACGTCACACTAATTTCATGACTTTTTGACCCCTACCCCCCCTTGTCACACTTGTGAGACCCCCCCCCTAGTGTGACGTCACATATTATCAAATTTTACACCTAGAAATTATTAAATTAAAACACCTGTTCCGAAATAAGTTTTATTTCCATTATTTTTTTTTAATATTTACCTATACATACCAATTATTCAATTTTGAAATGTGACGTCACGAAATTTAGGACCCCCTCCCACCCCTTGTCACACAATGTCACACTTCATCGACCCCCCCTCCCCCCTCACGTGTGACGTAATTTATGGATGGCCCCTTACCATTTATTTTTATCGGATTATTCGCAAAAGGACAGATTCTTAATAGAATTACATAAAGACAGTTCCGCGCAAAAACGTGGCCATTGTAGATTTTCAATAACACTTGAAAAAAAATTACTCTTATCTCCATGAAGGAGAGATCTTATTCGCCACATGCGTTTATAACACATTTAAATGTAGCAAAACTATGTTTTTGATTTAATTCAAATTTCTTTAATGTTTTTTTATTTACAGTCCCGTCTGCTCACAAACTTAACTATAACACCTTCAACTTTATTAGACGAGAGACAAAAATAATATAATAATCTATACTAATATATAAAGAGGAAAGATTTGATTTTTTGTTTGCATTGAATAGGCTCCGAAACTACTGAACCGATTTCAAAAATTCTTTCACTGTTGGGAAGCTACACTATCCCCGAGTAACATAGGCTATATTATATTTTCAAAAAAAATTAGGGATCCTCAATAAAACTCCAATAATGTAACCCAAGGTGTAAAAAAATAAGAAAACCGAAGCAAAGCGAGGGCGGTTACTCGTAATTAGATAATAACGCTTCACACTCATAGCCCCACACTAGGATTCCCTCCTTGTGTCGTGGGTCCATGGACAACACACAGAGACAAGAACACTCACAACCAGACCGAGAAAAGCAATTCAAACTCACCATTCAAATATCCGTCTCATTTGGAATCGTACCCTGGACCCTTGGCGCGGCGATCCGGCATGGTAATCATCGCGCCACACAGGTATTTGTTTATTTAATCCATGTCGAGTATAATGACGATAAGTGGATTGCCTATGACTAAGGCCTGAACCGGATCTATTTTTTCTGTAAACAAAACAGCCGGCGGCTACAACAGGCTAACTGTACGAACGGTATTGTACAAGACTACAAGCATAGCTCACATACTACATAGAAGAGATATGACACTAGAAGACACTAGATCAACGTTTCAATCCAGTATGTCCCAAGATGACACAAAGCTAGAGACAAAAATTTCTTGAGCGCTTTCCGTGCTTCGGACGGCAGGTTGTATTTGTAAGTTATTTAAAACTTCCAAAACTTAGGTTGGCTCATTTAGCAGTTGCAAAGACTGAGAAGCTACTTCAATACCTACTATAATTTTGAACTAAGTGTGTGGAATTGGTGAATGGGTTAGTGGCCAATTTGGTATTGAAGTTCATTCAACATTTTCTGTCTTTGCAACTGCGAAATTCTGTCGGTTTTTTTTATTTATAGTTATATCAACAAACTATAACAAGAGTACCGTCATGTCATGTCATTTCTAGCAATGTAACTGCTATCACAAATGACGATATATCGTGTTGCCAAATAACAGCGTGGAACCGCTAATGACGGTGATCGCTCTCCGAAACAACAACGAACAGACAGAAAACTGCACTTTTGAACTTTTGGCGGCGATTATCATTAGAAAGGCGGTTTTGGTAAAACAAGCACAGACGTACCGTACTGTACAATCGAGTGTAAAAGTGACTTACTGCTTTTTTACCAACTTTAAAAAGGAGGAGGTATTCAATGCTTCTGTATTTTTTGTTTTATTTTTATGTTTGTTACCTCAGAACTTTCGACTGGGTGAACCAATTTTGATGATTTTTTTAATCGAAAGCTAGTGCTCGTCATGTAGTCTCACTTAAATTTGAGTGGGATCTGAAATTTTGATGATTCTTTTTTTAATCAAAACCTGGTTCTTGTCATGTAGTCCCACTTAAATTTGAGCGAGATCTGACGAGTAGTTTTTGAGTTATCCCTAATTTTGAAGTCGGTTATTTTTTGTCAAGAATTATGTTCTTATACACTGTTTCCAGAGTCCATTTCAAAGATAAGCGTAAGTAGTAGGTAAATGTGTTAACCACGTGAAATATAGGTCTGTTTTCCTTTGAAGTTTCTTGCCGCTTCTTTTTCCAGTGGAAATTTGCTGAAGTGATGGCATAATAATATCTTGACTTGAAAATCATTTCGAAGTTAATCTATTTGTAGACTGGCTGGCTTCAGCACATTAATGGCCTACCGGGCCTCTCCATTTAAGGAGGCCTGGAGCATGCTCCACCACGTTGCTCTGTCCGGATTGGTGTGAGGTTAATAACCAACCCAAGTATTTGAAGTTTTCAAGCCGACGACAAGCCGCCGCACTGAGCGATTCATTATTATTTATCAAGCCTCAAATACTAGAAATCAGCGCTCTCCATTCCGTGGGTGAAAAATAAAAATCAACATATGAGAAAACGCATGCAATTCGCCTACTGACCCTCAAGAGATTGACCACTTCCTCCTGATGAAGGAATGGCGACAGCGGTGACCACTCAAACAGTGGACTTGAATTAATTGATGAGATGTGTTCCGTAATTTGGACATCCTGCTCTATGGAGCGGCTCTTTCACTTAGATGGGGTTATGCTGTATGCTGTAATCCAACGCGTGAGATGTTTTACTGGCGTTTTTAACATCTTTAAGGGGGGTAATTATGTGTGGATGGATTTTTCCATCTTCTGGCCCAGGGGGAGCAAATCAGGTTTTTTTTTTTTGGCTTTCGGGATCATATGGACAAAAGTATAATTTTTCATTTTACCTGAAAATACTATAAATATTAGAAAAATGTTAGCGAGACGAATTCAGCGTACTAGAATAATTAATAAAGTAATTATGAATTAATTAATTCCGTGTTCATGTGATTTGTTACTTTCTGCATAGTTAGTCACAGTTAAGTCAGAGTAAGCAGGAAGCGGTGATATAAAGACAAACGTTCTAATTAATGGTAATAGGTTAATGACGAACAAAGCACACTCGCTACGAGTAGATCATGTGTTTTGAAATTAGAACTCTACAATTTGAGACAGCGAATGTAAGCTGTGATTTTTTTTCACGTTAAGTTTTATTTTTTAAGTAAATCGGGTTAATTTTATTGTTGCAGTATTGTTTTCGGCCAGTTTTAAAAAATAACGAAAAGTGATAATTTTCAGTCAGTTTCGAGTTCGTGTATTTTGTGTTTCTCTTTACTGTTGATCAGGGCAATATTGCTACTACGGAGAAGATAGAGAAAAAAAAATACCACATCGTTACAGAAATGTTTTTCCAGACGACTAAAACGTGATGGATCGTAATCAAATCAAATCACTCTTTAACGATGATAGTGACATTCAAAGCGGCGGAGAATACTTTTGAGAAACCGATACGAACTCGAGAAAATAACTAAAGTAAATAACATCTAAATAGGTCTTCCTAATTTGACCCATGATTCTACATAAAAATTTGACTACCTACATTTCCGTGGTTCCCAGGCCTGTTTAAACTGGGTGTTTACCGGCCAAACATCGTAGGTGTCGGTGCGTTACTCGTTCCTTCAGGAATAATGCCAAACAAATACTGTTTGCTTTATATTGTTGAATGTTGGCTGCATTGAGAAGGGCGGGAAACGTCAACAGTGGATGTTAAGGGGCACCGGGGTCATGGGTTCGAGTAGACAACATTCTGTAATGTCTGTTTAAGGTTTCATAATGGAATTTTGTTTTGAAGTAGTGGGCGGAAGGCGCGGACGAAGGTGGGACAGTACGTGATCGGGCGTGTCGGCGGGCGCGGGAGCGGACGCGCAAGCGAGTGCGTTAGCGGTTGCAGATGCGGATGCGGATGCGGATGCATCTTTGTATTTTTTGAGTATTTTTTGTTTGCATATTTGTTTTCATGTTGTCACAACTATAACGATATGACTTAAAATTAATTAGTCTCCGTGCACTCTACTTGGCCTTTCCGCTCGACTTGATTCAGTGATCCAATTCAGCCGAGGCCTATTCCCGATCTACAGCAGTCAGCACAATTTTCAGTCAAGACAAAATTGACACTTGTTTTTGGCGTTTCGTCTGTAAGAGTGTGGTAACGCTCATAGTTATAAGATCGGTTCTACTGGTTTAAACGTTACCCTATTCAAGAATCAACATCATCATCGAATAATAATCACCAACCACGGACCAGAAAAAAAGACGGACGTAACTTCGTCTAATCAAGAGTGAAGCATAGCAATGGCCGCCCGCTTACCATGTGTGCGTAATTTTTGATACGCGATTAAAGCATTATGGTGTCAATGTGTGGGTGTGTGTACTTGTACGAATAGAGAGTTGGTATTACTATGGGTGCTTCACTGAATTTGTTGTTGGGATCACGTCCATCTTTTTTTAGGTCCGTGTCACCAACATAGATTAGCAACATTATTAGTAGTAGACTACTTTATAAAATTGAAAAAAAATCCACAAAATGACGTCATAGAAAGCAAGACAAACCATAAATAACAGTATAAAAAAAATAATTGCTTGATTTTGTACACATTTTGTACGATGTACAAACAAACAAATTACAAACATCGATGTGGACACAGTATCACTACACTATGGTCATACGTGGTTGATACGTGCGTGGGCGCCACTCTTTTAATCTTGACACTTTATTTATTTTTCATGTTCATTCCTGTTTGTTTTCACGCCAACGTAAATTATCATACGGTCCATTAATAGTACAAACAAAAATACTAGGAATCTGTTTGTCTGACAGTAGTTTTGACTTTTGACAGTTTCTGTGGCAAATATCATATCGCAGCAGCAGGGCTATTCAGTTTTGTAACTTGACAGCGGATTCCGCGATGAGTGTCAAAATAGAAGTTCGAGTCCGAGATCTTGATATGTGATTCTCGAATCATTTGGTACGCACTTGCGAAGTGAAGGGAGTCTCGAACTCAAACGTCAAACGACTAAAGATGGCCTCGCCTCGGTATGAATAAACGAATGACAATTGGACACGAGCTTCGACGGTGACGTAATTCGATGATCGAGAATAATAAATATGTTATCCTCTAATCATCTAGTACGGCACTTGCGAAGTGAAGTGATCCTAGAACTCGAACGTCAATTTTGAAACTCCGCTGTCAAGTTACAAAAGAGAATAGCCTTCCAGTTCCAGCCTGTAACAGAGTTTCTAAAAAAAACATTAACCTGTAGAGGGACTTCAGATGTACCATCCTAAAAATATGTACGCGCTAGTACTGTCTGTATCGTAGTACTTATCTCCGAAACTGATCATCACAAAATTACCCAAGTAAAACTTATTTTATGAAAATAAAACCCTTATAAGTAAATAATAACTTAAAAACGCAACATCACATTTCTGATACAAATTGTATTTAGTTATTTGCATATTTATTGAGCGCAACCGTCATGAATATTATTTGACTAAATTACTCTTTTTCCCCTCGTTGAGTTTACCCACATTGTAAAATGAGAAAAAAGTTAAATGTATAATGATATAGCGAGGCCTCCGAAGGACCACGGTCCAGGCCGGGGCCTCTAATTACGTGGCCGCTGCATGCCCAGACATCGGCCCGCCGATTGATTCCACCGCTGTCATTTCGTGTTTTATGTTGGTTCGGTGTTTCACTTACCGCTGGAATATAATGGATAAGACTAACGCCCCAACTCAGTTACTAACGGTTACTTAAATCGCTCCTTAGTATAGAATTTGTATGGTGATTCTTTACTAAGGAGCGATTAAAGTAAGCGTTAGTGACTCTGAGTTGGGGCGTAAGAGATGCAAACGGGTTAACATCTGGGGGCACGACAGTGCCCCCGCCAAGTCGAGCAAAAAAGCGGCACGGCCGTACCATCCTTTTCTCGAAGCAATTCAGGCCATTTTCGATTTTATTTTCCTGACTAAACAGAGATAGCCTTTTCTTTCTTTCTTTCATCTATTTTTGCCAGCAACGCAACAGTGATGTTCCATGGTGTTACTTATATCCATTATTCTATTTTGGATATTGTGAGTTTTCCTATTTAGTTAAAAGAACATTTTCAGTTTATCTGCTCAACACATGACATAGGACTACGTTCTTCCACAATCCTACATAAAAGTCTTTATTCCAACCCATAATACTGTTTATACTGGGTATTTGTTTAGTATTTAACGAAATAAATATTTAATTTTTTTCCTAAAAAATTAAAAGATTTAAGGAAAATAATGACTTATCTCTCATACGCTGTCGTAAAGAGGCTGCGCATGCGCCGGGCGCCGCGGTTTTGACAGATGATTTAGTTAGTGACCCAAACCTGAGGTGCGCAGCCGCAGATCAGCTCAGCTTTTTTCAACCTTTACAACAAAAAACACAAACATCACCTGTTCCCCACAAACTAATGACTTGGACCTTAAAAAATGTATTTATTAATTAGAAAATGTATTAAACTCGCAACACCACTTGTTGTCAAGGGTGAGCTAGTCTTTCTTCGCAAAAATTGTCTTCTTGTCTGAGCCTTTTCAAGCTCGCTTCTCTATTCGGGTGAAGCTATTAAAAAATGTCTGCCTAATACCGTTCAAGAGAAAAAGCACTGTAAAAGACGGATAGATGGAGAGACGGACAGACAGACGTACGGAATCTTATGAATAAGATCCGGTTCGTAACCTTTAGGTATGGAACCCTAAAAAAGTTTAGAAGTCGCAAGGTATTTTGAAAATTTAAAATTCAAAACTACCCTTATATTTTGTTCAATTAAACATAATAAAATTATCAACATTAATTTGTTTTACGACTCTACTTGTCCTATTATAATTCTATCCTACAAATATGAAAAAAAAAATGTGAAAGTTTGTGAGGATTGTATGTTTGTTACTCTGTTATGCAATAACTACTGAACGAATTTTCATGAAATGTAGCACACTGGTAGAGCTTGATCTAGAATATCACATGGGATACTTATTATCCTGGAAAACGCGGGTAAAGCTATGGACAGAACGTTGGTTTTATGATAGAAATGCTTCATAATTAAAAAGCTTTTACCCACGACGGACGGAGCGGAACGGAGGCGGTATATATGTTTGGGGTTAGAGGTTGTTGGTTTGTATGTATATCTGTTACCGTTTTTTATGAAAACTACTGGGCCGATTTCATTGCAGTTTTTTGAGTTCAAAAGGTATCATCATAGAGCAGGTTCGTAGATATGTTTTATGGCGGTATACCACTAGGGGGCGCTGCAGTAGCTTGATACGGCGTGGGTTTAAAAAAAATAATAATTTTATGTTTTATCCTTACAATATACGTACATACATTACATATTATTATTATTATACGACATACTACACACACGCACAGGAGGTCAATATTCTCAAGCGTATAAAAACATTGCATTTCAAATAACAATCTTGAAATCCACCTTTTATACTTCAATTTGTTGTCATTTGGTATGTCCAGTTGATATCCAATAGCGATTGTCGATAATTAGCCACGACATTAAAATATTTTTAACACTAAATTAACGTTAAAGCACGATATAGAGATTGCGCCGACTGAAAGCTGTCGCTAATGTAACCATGCTTTTTCGACGTTATAAGGACAAAGAAATTAAAGACTTCTATTCTATATATTCTTCTAGGCTGTGCCATGCCGTAGTGAAAATAACGCCTAATTTGCGGTTAATTTACTGCAACTCATTTAGTCTACTGAGTGTGAGCGAGGCGAACAGATGTTGTATTTTGAACAGACCCAACGTTTTCACTACTTACGTTTACATTTTATTTAAATGACTTTAAATTATAACTAAATTTTATGCATGAAGGAAATCTTGTAATTATTAATCTTAAATTAAAATTGGAAAAACCCCCAACCTTATTTTTAACACTAATAGTGCATAGACACACAGATACACAGACACTTCAAATTTATAACACCCCTCTTTTTTGTCGGTGGTTTATTAATGAAATGAAACAAAACTAAATGATCACTAAATGTACTCGTAATGCATGTCGTTTCTGTGATTAGCGGGCGACTTAAAGACCAAAATACTATTCCCGTGGCCGTTTCGCACCGTCATTGAGCGTAAGGTGAAAATTGTATTCACTGTTCATTACTTTTCTGTTATATATTAGTTCTTACAGTAACGAAACAGCCAAACCACATTTTAACTAAGGTGTAGAGTTTCTGATGTTAGGGCTTGTAGAATTGCGGTGTGTAGAGTTAGAAGCTTGGCTCTACATGAAATCTAATATCTTTTTGATAGTGCGAGACATATTGTCTCATCTTGGCAACATTTTACCTGAAAATTTTTTTGCTGGGATAATATGTACATATATCGCTTATTCAGCTAAAGTACATTTGTATCATATCATCACTTTTCACCCTGTGTTACATTTTTATAAAACGACAATAAAATAAAAACAAAAAATTTAAATCCCGACACAAGCATAGTCGCACTAGCGATCTTCAAATCGATCGCGTGTACACAAGGGCTGTCGTTGTATTAATTATAGAGCTGTGTCGCGCCTGCTGTACAGCCAGCAAAACAGTTAGATATGCAGGGAATGATACAAAAATTCCCTTACGTTTAGTATTACGATGTTAAATTTATCAACGTTAAACCATACCTCACGTATATACAGCATTTACTATTGCTTATAATTGAAACATTCTGTAATATTAAAAATTATGGAACGTTTTTGTATCGTACATTCATGCCCTGGATAACTAACTCTTTTGACTCTTGCTGTATGTACATACATACATAGCGAGATAGCGACACTACGACACCACGTGCGGGAACAGCTGATCGTACTATCAACAGTTTGACGGCTTTTGTTGCCTTTGTTAACTGTTATAGAAGGCATATTTATGGAGAAGTTGGGTATAACCTTCCTAACAAATGTGTCTGGATCGGGTGTTATCTTAAAGGAATGCTGGTTCGACTGTAATTTTAGTATTGAAGAAATAGTATACTCTAGGATTCCTCAATAATGAGTATCCACCAAAGTAATGAGTGTATACCATGTTATTCGCACGAGTAAATTACTTTTGTACATACATACATACATATATCATAAGTACTCGTAATTTCAAGGTAAGAAACGAAATAAAAGATGTGTCTTTAACTCTGGTAACAAAGTGGACATTATTAATTAATATTTATGTCTCTCGCGTCAAAGTCGTTACCATAAGCAACCGATGTCGTCAGTCCAAACCCTTATTTTTTACTATAATAATTTCTGTTAATCAGAGTGTATAGAGACATTATTTTAAATTAAGATGACTTTTAATGGAGATCCGTGGTTTATAATGATTGGATGATCTGGTTACTTTTGGTTTTAAATTAACGTATCCTTTAGACATTGACCGATATTTTATGGTTTGTAAAAGGTTACCTTCTTGTACTTTAACTAGATGCTTGATGGATTAACCCATTAGTGACTATATGACTCGAGTTTCCACCGTAATTAGGGTGGTCCAGAGTCCACCAAAGTACTTCAGCCTTTAGGGTAGATAGTTGGGATGATAAATAATTATAAATAAATAATATACACTAATAGCTCCATACTAGGATTCCATGTGTTGTGGGTGCCAAGGACAAATGCATTGACAAGAACACACACACCCAGCAGACCGAGAACAGAAATTTAAAGTCATCATTCAAATTTCTGCCTCGATGGGAATCGAACCCAGGACCAGTTGAACATCAGTCATTCATTAATATTTTTTGTATGTAAGTAACCCACAAACGAGCAGACGATTAATCTGATGGTAATGTGGCCAACATCGCGTTTGGACATCAACGATACCAAAAGCATCATTGATGCTTGGCCGGCCAAGAAAGAGAGAGAAAATGAAAGAAAGATTTTAACGACGACTTTATTAACTAGGAAGTGATCCTACCGACGTAAAAAGGATATGTTGGAACTAACAAATTATGGCATTATATCTTAGTTCTTAGAAGTAGCAGACACGTGTGGGTAGGAAACAGTGGCCAGTTGTAACAAGGGGGACAATAATACCCAATAACTTCTTGCAATCAATCAATATGTTTTTTTACATAGAGCTTACTTATCTACTCAAGTACATAAGCCTACTGCTCGCCGAGTAAAACATTTAAATTATTAAATTATAATTATATCTGCTGGATCGTAGCTATCATCAAAATATGTAGGTATTATGTTTAATTAAATACTTATGTAGAAGTTGAATTAACACTGACACAAGAAGTTATTTTATTGTTTTAAAAATTTATAGGTGCTGTGTTTAAAATTTTAATTGGGAGGGCTCATGATTTGTCGTGTGTCAATTTCGATACTTAATCGATATTGGATTCCGATGCCCATTATTTTGAATGAGCCGCGCATATTGATGCGCGTGCGCCGACCTTTGAAGACTTTGGGACTGCATAGACTCAACGATACCGTTTCGGGTATTTTCAGTAACTTTCGTAATTTTTAATAAGTATGACGATTGCCTAGGATTGCCATGTTAAATTTCTTTTTAGAATGAAGGATAAGAAATTTTCTAAAAGATATTTAAAATGTTTAACTTTTGGATAAAATTACTTCGTAATTAGTTTAGTGTTCACTGCAATGATCTGCACACATTTTATTTATGGAATTTTATGTTACCCACTTAATTGAATATTTAAAAATCCGATACTGAATTAAATTAAAGTAAAAATAATTCAGCAGTATAATTTTATGAGAGAGATTTTTTCAAATAATTCAATTCTCTTATGTGTCACAGTTAAAATAGGTACCTATTCAACGCTCAGAACGAGTCACATGTGGTGAGACCCCTTAATGTGAAGCGAAATTTCATCCGAACTACATGTGTATGGTCGCCATTTTGATTAAAAGGTTATAAAAGCGATAATTATTTAAATAATAAAACGCACATGTCCACCAACCGTCTGTAGCAAATGCTCGCTGGCGCACACGGTATCAGGTGCGCGGGATACGTCCCAACATATTAATATTAACATGTGAATTACGTAATAAATAGGTACGAAGATTTAATCATTATTAGATATTTTGTAGATTTATTATATAATTATTATAATTTTATTTTTGTAATTTTAGGCTACTCACTTATGTTTTACGATATCATAGGTATAAAGTATTTTAAACACACACTTAAAACCTTTTATGTAAAATTTTGAACGCTTTTCATAAAATTTCCCGGAAAATTAACAGATTAATCCGGGCGTTCTTAACAGAAGAAGAAAGAAAAACATTTATTTCTGGCTAACACATAAAAAATATTTATACTAAACTACATAATTATTAATTAAGAAATGAACTATACATGTTACAATGTTCGCGTGTGTTGTAGAAACACGTTTTCTCTCTATTGTTCCATAAAAACGCAATAGCAAATTTACATACAAAATAATAAACGCTTGTACAGAAAAAACTGAACGCAAAACAACTCAAAACCTATAACGTTAAGACTTATCGTTAGTTGGTATCCACGTGTGCAGCAACAGAAAAAGCCACCTGTATCACGGATCAGGTGTCCGAACACACCCCATTGATGATACCGAGCCATCACCATCACGGAGAGACCCTTCGTCACGCGGCACGTTCCTTCTGTACGCTATCCATTGCTGGTTTATTTTTACGTGGGTAAATTCATATTCATACAAACTTTTCCCATTTTGGTTCTTTGAGTGATTTATTTTATGTTTTATGATTTATTTATGAGTGTGTTAGCGTTTATTATTTTATTATTTATTATTTTCAAAAATGCTTTCTTAATGCAGCCCCACGCTATTCGAAACCTCTGTACAAATTTTCTCCGTCCTAACCGTGCGTTGTATCAGACAGCACTAGTAGATAATTATAATCTATATGTTACCGGATATCTGTATAATTCAGCATTCTATACAATACCTAGGCAATGTATAGAATATCTAAAACGTTCAGGTAACGTTTTGAATATTATTTATTTCATACTTAGCCCAGGCATTCTATACAATACTCCATGCGTAGTTGGTAATGTGTGTAAAAGACGGTTCTCTAAGCTGCCTTTTCGCCGAAAATTGTTTGGCCGATTATCACTTGCCAACTAACGTTTCGCAGAATTTTATTTCGCCGAATAATCATTTGCCAACTTATCACATTTTTTTTTAATTTCCCAACCTAACAGTTGCCAACTGTACGTTTGGTCTGCCTTTTATAAAGACACTTTTCAAAAGGCCAACTGTCAAGTAGCGAATGTTTCAGTTAGGGCTTGTTTCACCATCTTCAAGTAGAGTCCTGAATAAGCTATTCGCCGGTTAAAGTGACGTTAAAGTGTCATTTTACATACACGAAATGTCAACTTAACCAACGAATAGCTTACTTCGGACTTACTTGAAGATGGTGAAACAAGCCCTTAGAGTAATATTCATTTGGTTGTATATTGTTTATAAACCTAGGTTTGTAAATTTGCGGTTCTTGTTATCTTTATTTATTTATTTATTTATTATAGGATTACCAACATAAGATACAGTTTCATCATTTGCAATACAAGTTGTTACTTATCATATTAAATCTTACTGTTCCTACAATTACAGGTAACCACAGCATGCTTTGCAAATAGTCATCTTCCGGTGACATATGCACTTTTAGGGAGAATTTAGGGGTTTTTGATACATAAAAAGGCTTCCAAACATCTCCGGCGCTGCGGGAAGTGCAGCCCCTCCGCCCTTGCGTAACAAACTGCAGGCACTCCATGCTCGCCTACGCAGCTTCGGCTTTTTGGTCGCCTGCGGCGACCAGCCTCAGCCGCTTCGGCTCACATGGTGCCTGCAGTTTGTTACAGCGGGCGGGGGCTGCTCTCCCTCCGCGCCTCCGGGGTTTACATTCACTCTAGGGGTAGGGCAGACTAGTACCACGTGGGGTCGGGGTTGACTAAGTCGGTTCTGTCACCAATTTTGAAAAATCCGAAGCTGCGTAGGCGAGCAGTGTAGTGTAGGAGCCATTAGACTGCATCTCTCCTTACCATCAAGTGTGATTTCGGTCAAGCATTAATTTAAAATGTATAAAAAAATATCTATTCATGCAGGTTATAATTTGTTTTGAGTGTGTTTTTAAGTAAATTCTTAATTCCAACCTCCATCCAAGTTGACTACACATACCCAAATCTAACTTTATTCATTGCCGGTGGACCTGCAGGTATTCTGTACAGTAGTTGGGAAACGTATACATTACCTAGGCAAACTATGTAATGGTGATAATATTCATATAATTTAATACATTGCCAAAACGACCCAGGTATTATACACATTTCCTAGGAATTGTGTTGAATACCAGCATTATACAGATATCCGGTAACATATACAAATAAATAAAATTGGAGTGTCTGTTTGTAATATTAAAATAACCGCTTTTTACTAAGTGTATTTAGATGAATACACCGTACATATACCAAAACAACATTTTTCACAATTTTTGTCCGTCTGTCTGTCTGTTTGTTCCGGCTAATCTCTGAAATGCCTGGACCGATTTTGACGGGACTTTCACTGGCAGATAGTTGATGAAACAAGGAGTAACTTAGGCTACTTTTATTTTAGAAAAAATATAGTTTGATAGGCGATACGAAGTTCGCCGGGTCAGCTAGTTAATCTAATAAATGTGAATACCAACATGTCAAATTTTAATAAAAATTTAAAAATCGTTAGAGCAACACTCGTATTACTCTCTGACGGTAAAACGCCGCAATGGACACAAAACTACCGTTTATGGAACTGCCACGTTTTGCATCTGTTCTAGTTGCATTCATTGATATTTTGACACGCCGGCCGTATTCCTAGCTGGCTGGCTGTATTGCCGCTCCCGTTACCATTAATTTTTATTTTTTTCATTCCCGTGACCATCCCGTAACGAAGCAAATTGCGTTGGCGACCATTTATGTATCGTTAGTTATTAATTTATTACAGTTAGTGCATAGTTTATCTATTTATTTCCTACTGTCGTATGGTTTACTATTATTTTTGTAACCTCCTTGTAAGTAGGAAAGGTTATCTGTTTATATTATTTAAAAATATGTAACATATAAAACATAGAAAAAGGCACGTAGGTCACTGTAAAAGTTAATGATATAATATGTATTTTTATATTTATTGGTAATGAAAATACATAACATTTTTAGTTTAAAAATTCCAAGGTAGGAAGGAATATTCCAATAAAAATGATATGATAAGACAATATTTTCTTTATGTAACCGTTATGTTAATTCATTGTTATTACATATCATCTTAATTGTTGAATGCTTTTTTACATTTACATTTAGATACTGCAATAGAGATATAGATTAACACCCGTTCTCGATAGTCTATCTTTCTGTAAGTCTTAACTACGGGATGGTGGCTTAGCGAATTTCAAAAATGCACTACGTTTAATTGCTACTTGTTATTACAATATACTTACTTCATATTTCAACCGACTTCAATAAAAGAGTATACAGTTCTCAAACCGACTGTATTTTTTATTTGAAATTGTATTCCAGATTGGTCTCATATTTTTCTGATGATGGCGTCTATGAGGTCTATGAGGGTTTATGAGGAATTTCGGGAACTCCTCAGATATTGTTACATAGGTACTACATGGCTATTTAGATATATTATGCTTTTTGAAGGTTTGTAGTCGGTTTTTTTTTTGTTTCATATACTTATATTATGTAACTAGCCGGCAAAAGCTATGTTATAGGACCAGCTTAGTGTGTCCTCTAAAGCTCAAAGTTCTAAGGTATCCTAAAAAATTTGCAATAGCGATCATAAACTCATCCTATATTGTTTACTCAATCAATGTCTAATGATAAACATTGAGAAAGCTAATCCTTAAAGATGAGCCTTGAGAGAGATCCTTACGTTTATAAAATAACGACATCAGAAACTACCGCATCCAATACAAATTACAACCGTTTATCAAGCGTTAAAATTCATCCAGTAGTTTTTAAGATAACTATGTATGTAGTTACCCAGACAAAAAGACAATACTTAGATGAAGATAATTAATCATATTATAGGTAATCTAAATACTACTAAGTACTAACCACAGGATACTGTGTTGCATGCAAATATCCAATTACATGGAGTTAAATAAAAACAGTGCATTTTATTAATAGCCAATTTTTCTATTTATTCAATAAAACGGTGTTAAGTTAACTTGTCTTAGTTTATCGCGGGATCGGTTCCCGTCGACAGTTCTAACATGGGCGCTGAGAACTGCTTGCTTTGCATACATCTGGGGCTCGCCTAGGGTTGCCAGCTTCAAGATTACTTAATAAATAAATTCCTAGCTAAAAGATCAACTGCATGGTAATATTACAAAAATCTACGAATTTTGTCTATTTAGGTATTTTAAATCTATATTTGATTTATCATATTCATAGCTTTCACTGCGGCAAGATGAATAATTTTGATTTGTAATGTTCGTGAACTAAAAGAATTAGCTAGTATGATGTTAGTAGTATGATGAAACTTACAGCTGATTCCAGCGACATTTTCATGTCAGATAAATCTGAGGTCTCTCCTAGGTAGGATTTGTGAATTTTCATGCCACTTTGAAAATTATGGTACGGACGGCGGTATTGACTTTTTGTTTATTTACAAAAACACAACCAATATACTCGTAGAGGAAAGTAACCAAATATGGGCTACCATTTTGTTTTTTCCTCAAAAATAAAAAACTATTAAAAAATTAACCATTTATTGAGGTGAAAATAATCACACATACATTTTTAAAGAGCTAAGTAATGTTCTTAATATTATAATATATTATTAAATTGAGCATTAAACAAAATATCAAAATAGATGCTAAATATGGAACAGGTACCCAAATATGGGCTACAAATAGAAACTTATAATATCTTGTACGAAAATAAACATACACAAAACATACACGCTGCACCGGCAGTGTCAGGAGCCTCTCTTCCTATAGGGGCATCTGGTTCACTATCTGGTATCAAATTGGATATCTTCTTCACCTTCACTTTCGTCCCTGATCTTGGCTTTCTTATTTCCCATAATTCTTTTCTTTTGCTTGGGTTTCTTATCTTTTGTTTTATTTTCTTTTTTAATTTTCTTCTTATTTGTTTCAATAAGGTCATTTCTATATGGAGACGAAGTTATAACCGAGGCCACAGGCTAGCCCATATTCAGGACCATAGACATAGCCCATATTCAAAATTCTTTACTAAAATCAACTTGATCGTGTAATTCACAAATTATATATAGCAAGCAATAAATCAACCAAAAATCGTACAATTAAACGTATATTCTGCAATAAAACACATAGTTACAGTATTTAGACCAAATTTTCGTTAATTAAATAACACATTGATACGTACCGCAGAAAAGCACTAGCCCACATTTAATTACTTTCCTCTACGTATACGTCATCCTTGAAAATTACGTTAATTTGTAACAAAAATAAAATAAAAAAGTTTTTTATATAAACAAAGGTTTTTATTGTCATTAGTATCATCCAAAAATGTGGTCAGTGCATAAAATTCAATATTATGAAATATATTCTTGAATCTCAAATATTTTAGTAACTGCCAACCCTAGCTTATCACACATCTGGCGGGTAAAGCAATAATCTAATATAGCGACTAATGTGGATAATAACTTATGTGTATTGTTTTATTTTTATTTGTAGAACATGAGCCATATTACAGGATCTTATGCTAATAGGAACCTGAAGATTGCACCGGACATAAGACTCAATACTTATTCATTCTATTGAATATTACACACGTATGTATTTTTATGGCTTCCTTTAGCAATTAATCATATTGATTCTGTGATGATACGAGGTAATAGATAAAAAAGAAACCCAGCTGCTTTTACACACGTTTTACGTAAAATAATAATAATTGATTATGGATGAACTTAGTAGGGGGTATGGTAACAGCACATTTATTTATATGTTTACTAGCCGACAAACGACCTACTCCGCCTGATGGTAACTGGCCACCGTGAACACCGGTAGCAACGGCATTACCGATGAGTTGCCAGCCATGATGGTAGGTAAGTGGCCATCGTCGCCCATGGACATAAGTAACACCAAAAGGGCGTTGCCAACCAAGAGAGAAAAGAGAAAATCTAAGTAAAGAAAGAACTGGTCCCCAAGCCCCTAGCCGGAACACGACATATCGTTTGGTGGCTCTTGAGTCAGCCACGGCAAAAAGGAAATAGCCGGCAAACGAGCTGACGATCCACCTGATGGTAAGGGCGTGGACCCATGTCAACGGTGCGGCGCTGTCCGCCGCGCCGCGGCACGGCGTCGTGGCACCGCGAGGCGGCGCGGTGTACGGTGCACCATTAAGTTTCGCTGTTGCTTAGTTCGTACGTGTTAATAAAAATGGCTGACAATTTAGATGTCAATTAAGTTAGTATTAGTCTACTTTGCAACAATCCGCGGATAACATGTATGATGGTATATACTTTAAGACATGCGTGGCACCTCCCTCGCGAGCGAATCGCAAAAACACTCCGTCGTAACAACATCTTCGTTGCATTCAGAACAAACAATTCTTTGCAATCTATAACAAACTGTAAAGATAAAAGAGGTAGACATGAACAATCAGGTGTCTACAAGATTGTTTGTCCTGATTGTAATGGCGTGTACGTGGGTCAAACTGGTAGAAATTTTGACACACGTTACCGGGAACATATGGCCGCATATAGGAATGGTCACGCGGATAAGTCTAATTTTGCTAAACATTTAATAGAATCAGGTCACATTTTAACTAGTAACCATACATACAATATATTACATAAATCGGAAAAGGGTTTTAAATTAAATATACTAGAGCAGTTAGAAATAATAAAACATAATAATAACCCAAGTTTTACACTGCTGAATGAACAAATTAATGTATCCAACTCGCCTTTACTGAGGATTTCCAACAGTAATAATCACCAGATTACGTCAGACCCGGTTTCTGCCGGCGTGAATCACTAATTATCAACAAAGTCATTAGATAACCAGTGGGCGAGTAGGGTATAAATACGCCACGCTCAGTGAACGATGTTCACTTTGCGACTAACCATCGTAGAGTCAACTTACCCTGATGATGCTCCGTTTCGGGGCGAAACACGTGTTGGTGCTGGTATGTATGTTGGTATATACTTTTAATTATTGTAGTGCATGTTTCCGTTGTGGGAGGGAGGGAGGTGCCACGCATGTCTTAAAGTATATACCATCATACATGTTATCCGCGGATTGTTGCAAAGTAGACTAATACTAACTTAATAACAATGGATTTCCGCAAAGTAACGCCTGATACTCTTAATTTAGATGTCAACTTTTTACCCGAAAAATTGTTTGTCAGCTATGATAGCCTAGTAATTGATCAGCAGAGGACACCGACACGACCATCAAAAGATAGTCCATTTTTTTTACGGCTTCGACTCTATATATTCCTCGGTCCCTTCTAAAACGTATATAATCGTATTAATCATATATGTATATTAAGATTATAGATTACCTATATAATATTACGATTGGTGTAGACAGCAGTAGCCTAGTATGTCCAGCTGCACATCACGTTCCGTATGGATAAAAAATGAAACTACGTGTCCACATTATGTCATGTAAATGTGGAGAATAAGATCTCGCACTCTTAGAAAAACCACTTAAAACATCCATTTGTACACATTATGAAGTGTTTAAGTTTGTAATGTGCCTAATAATTGGAAATAACATTTAACACTTCGAGGCTTAAAACTTCATAATACTCATTTACATCGCTATAGTAATAAATTGCACGTCTGTTTGTTTTAGCGCTGTCCGTTAATAGAACTATAACATCTGCCCTATAAATGTTGGCTATTTGTTGGCGATATTTTAAATAAACTGCGCCGTAAGTATTGATAAATATACCTTCTGTTTGTGAGTCCATCAAGACTTACAAGTCTTCAGCAAATTAATACCTACTCGTAAATATAAAGGTGGCTATACACGAGCAATATACCAATCCAATATATACGAGCAAAATAGTTGCAGTATTGGTGATGTATTCGAGGTCGTCGATGCAGTGTGACCGTGTGAGTTACTAGTTCCTAATGTTTGGTATCAACGAAATAATATTGTTTCCTTAGTATTTTGGTGATCTATTAAAATTATTAGTGTTTTTTTTTACGGAAATAGCTGGCAATCGAGCTGACCCCATGGAGAAATAACAATAGTAATAATGGTATTAATTAACAATTAAAATCAATATTACCAATATAATCCCTCGAGGGGCCCTACCAACAGCGGGCCGGATTTAGTCGCCTCTTACGACACCTATCCGGCGTGAGATTGGGGTTAGTATTCTAAGCCGCCCCAATACGGCTAATAACTTATTTAATTAATGGTTCGCTATGGTTTATCCTCTATAGTAAAACAAATCATTTGAATAATGAACATAACGTAATACTGCATTTTTATCGCCTATTTAGATAATTATTTACGTTACGTAGTTACGTAATTACGTTAGGTAGTTACGTTAAGTTCCTTTTAAGGATAACTACGAGCTAAGGTTTAAGGAAAGCTACGGGCGACTTCACTATTCGGTCCACCATAACTGGCGATTTTTTTGCACATTAATTGCCTGGGTTGCTCGCGTGTAGCCGCAAGCAGCTCGAATCGGGAGATTGTTCTTTTTAGCTGCCTCTCCTCTTGTTAACAACAATTTATAGTCACCTGTCTTATTTATTTGCACCCGTTATTTAATTCTTTATAACTCTCAAAAACAATTTCTTTAATTCAATTTCCTTTCGGTGTACAAAAGTCCCAATTAGCAAGAAATTTTATAATTATCTATTTAACAATTACCACCAAATTTTTTTATGCAGGTGTATTTGTTTTATTTTCTCATTTTAACTTGTTGAACGGTAATGAAGTATTTTTTTACCTAACGGCGTAGCTTAAAGACATAACTTCATAATTCATTTTAAATAACCGGTACCTACCTACGATCCCTATACTTAGTTATAACCTATTGATATTTTAAGCCAGTCATAAAAATAATGATTTGTGTCGGCGATTATATTATTTCTTTAAAATAATGTTCACACATAATATTATTCATATACTTTTGTCCAATTTTGTCTCATTAAAATTTACTCTATATCTTTTCTTTTATATCTATCAATCAGGATTTCTTTTAACTTGTTTTTCGTCATTCAATAGCAATGATATTGTGGTAAAATATCTTTGTTCAATAGTAATTTTCTATTATATAGGTACCTATTCTATATACCATTCTCTTGCATTTTTCCAATCCATTTTATTGTAGGTACATAGAAAGGTCAGCTTTTATAATTAAAACCTTGAGCATGCTTGTTTATATCATTATGGTCGTACGAGTACATAGCTTGTTCCAATCATAAGTACGTGTATTGTATTGTATCGTCAAAATATTTCGTAAGCCAAAGGACCCATGAATCCCTCGGTTCCGGTCGTCTTTGTTATCGTTGTCGGATCAGTCGATAACAGTCGTTAAGACTCGTCTTGCTTGACCGTTGCGACCATCACCTTCAACTGTTATGCCTCCACCGATCCTTACTGGAGCAGGGAGGTTGATTATATATCAATTATATTATATATATAATTATATTATATATCAAGTCTCCTCAACTACTCAGAGGTGCCCTTACTTTGCAGATGGCAATGGGTAAATGACCAAAGTAGTTAAACTTCTTCGGGAACATAAAATAGTCGACGTAGTCTTCAGTAATGGCGAGGACTTGTTTCTGCAAGTTTATGAGTACCGCTAACGTATGTGGCCGCATTTTTCTAACCGCACCTAAGCCTAAGCTAAGTCTAGATGTAGAATTGTGTCAGTTAGAACACCTGGCGCAAGGTGCACGGCATCTGCGCGACTTCCGAATCGACGCGTGCGCAGCTACCTCGTAGGGGTGTCAACCGAGAAACTTTTGTTATAGATTACATTCCCTACTTTCTCTACTATAAGAAGTTTTGTCAATTTTTTTAACTCCTGTTGTTGAAATCTACGAATACTCGTAACTCAATTATGTTATCGAAAGCGAAAAAAAATAGATTTCAATTTTGTCTACAGAGACGATTACTCAATGGTGCTTTGATACCATTTTCCAGACATATTAATAAATATTGTGTTCTTTAATATATTTATCAAAGAATAAAATAAGTGTGCTGGTACTGCTGGTATTATGTATAGTTATAAATATAAATATTGGTTAGTAACAACGTAATAATAAAAGCTGAATAGATCTGATTGATTTTCTTGCAGTTACAACCCTAATGGACTCTTACTTGGCCCACGTCCTTCAAGTTAGAACTAGTTAAAAATATAAACAATAACATCATAGCAATGATCAAAATTTACATGCATGATATTAATATCAAATAAAATTTACATTTTATGCAACTCACTTTATCAATATTTTTGGAACATAACGTAAAGAAAAAGCATTATGCATTATGCCTTAGGCGACTTTTTTCTCTTCTCATCTCTGTCTACGAATTTTACTAGGAGTTATACCAGGATAGCATAACAATGACCGGTTACTGAGTGAGAACTGACCATCAATGCATGTAGGACAAACGTTAGAACGGTATCTAACACAAAAAGCTGACCTTCCGCTTATTAACGTCCTAGCCAACGTAACGCCAAGGTGTTACGCAACTGTCATTACAGGTGGCCTGTCAGGTGGAAACACTCTCACACCACCGGAACAACCCCGACCATAACACGTGGTAATAGAACTCATTTCAAACCAAACACGACTCCTGCAGGTGCATTTGTAAATTGGTTTCCCAACCTTTGTCTTCATGGGGAACACTTTTACAAACTTCGCCACGTTTTTTTATTAAGTACCTCATCGCAATGAAAGTAAGTTGTACACCTGTATAACATTTAAGTAATTATCCTTATGTATTTTAAAAGTGTCTGCTCACAGTTTTGCCCGCGTTTTCCAGGATAATAAATATGTACCCAGAATCCAGATCATTATCTAGCTGCATGCTAAATCTATACATCTATACATACAAATAAATAAAATTGGAGTGTCTGTTTGTAATATTAAAATATCCGCTTTTTACTAAGTGCATTTGGATGTATACACGGTACATATACCAAAACAACATTTTTTACAATTTTTGTCTGTCTGTGTGCCTGTTTGTTCCGGCTAATCTCTGAAATGGCTGGACCGATTTTGAGGGGACTTTCACTGGCAGATAGATGATGTAACAAGAAGTAACTTAGGCTACTTTTATTTTATAAAAAAGTTTGTTAGGCGATACGAAGTTCGCCGGGTCAGCTAGTTAGTATATATAGTATATACACATTTATAACTCAAGAACGGCTGAACCGATTTGGCTGAAAATTGGTGGGGAGGTAGCTTAGAATCAGGAGACGAACATAGGATTTTATCCCGGAAAATAGACCTGTTCCTGTGGGATAAGGTAAAGTTTTGTTATAATATGTAGTTGATAGATTAGTTATTTATACAGATATAAAATAAAGCTCGGGGATGGATATAGGATACTTTTTATCCCGGAAAATAGACCTGTTCCTGCGAGATAAGGTAAAATTTTGTTATGTGTAGTTGATAGATACCCAAGTAGCACAAATGCGCTGTATAACAGTATTTCAACAGAGCACAATGGAAACGCTAGCTGATAAGTTGCAGTATAGTAGCGTTATAAGCGCTTAAACAGCTGATATAACTCTAATTTGGGCACAAATTTGACAGCACATAGCTGTATAAGAAATCCCATTACTAAAATAATTGGGTTATATCAGCATTATATTAGCATTTTATGTGGGTAACAGACATTACAAGAGCTGAACGCTGCCTGATTAACAAACCACATGTTACCCTATAAACACAAAGTGAACATTTCTAATGTTTTCATAGAGCTGAAAGTAAACGTCGAGCGAACTTGTGATATGCATTATCTTTATTTTCATTAAAACTGTCAGTATAGTGTCAATCCTTAAAACTTGTTGATCCCATGGTGCCATTTTGTGACCTGAAAAATATAATTTAAGGTAAGTAAAACTTCGATTTCTTACTAATATATTTGAAATCTTATTGGGAAGGTAACTTTATCGTGAAATACCACATATATATCGTTCAAAATTTTCACGCGCCCTCATAATAATACAGAATACGAAAAAAATGTAACTTAAATTGATTGTAAACAAAATAAAATATATTGTTTTGACATATTTATATGCATGAAGGGCTGTTTATGTGTTATTTAGTAGTATCTTATTTAATTGTTGTCGATATATTTTAAAATAAACCAAACCAAAAGGGCTAAAATTTTATAATGATACACAGTCAGGTAGTAAATATGGCGGATAGGTAAGTGAATAGTTGTAATCTTAACATAGTGCTAAGGGCTGCATGAATGCTCGCATGTGGCCTGTTATTGTAGGCTGTATATTATTTCCCGCATCGGCCATATCATCATGAATAATCTTCAAGTACTCTGCATTAATTTACGTCGTATTCCACCAGTTCTTTTTTTATCTTTCCACATTTTGTAAAACAACACTCACTAGTTCGGAAATTGCCACACGTTATAAAATAATAAAATTCATGATTACATATAACTCAATCAGCAGAATAGATGACCACACAAGTTCAAATATTCTGCTCAAACAAGAATTACGAGCTTAAAAGTGAACTTTTTTAAGGCAGCGGGCTGCTATGTAACTGCATAAAGTTCACAATTTAGGTCTGATATGGCCTAGACAAATGCTGTTATACGAGTATATACTGACACCTGATTCATAGAGTAAAAGTCCATCTGTGTGCAGCGTGAAGCATTTAATCATTGTTAAATAACTTCACAAAGTAACTGTTTGTGTTAAAGTAGTTCACAAAGTTCTCTCTTAAAATGCAACAGTTTTAGAGCACACTCGTGGCTATTTATTCAGAAGACTGCATTGCTAGTGTTCCACAGCATACGCTCATGCAGCAGATAGAAGAAAATAGTACCAAACGCTGCATAACAGTGACGTCTGTGGCATGTGTGTGGTGCCTAATAGAATCACAAAACAGAATAAAGCATTTTAATTAGCCTCGCTTCTTTTTATACAGCTGTTACGGATTGAAAGAACTCTTATAAGTAATTACAAATGCTTAGATTGACGATGTGGGCCTTGTGTGAAAGTTTATATTGCTATTTTGTGCTACTTGGGTAGCTATTAGTTATTATTATTAGCGTCTTTTATGACTCCTTTTTTACTTGGGAGCGGGAGCGGGAGCGGTAGCGGGAGCGGGAGCGTGAGAGGGAAAAGATGGAGAGGGAGAGGAAGGAGCACACAGAAACTGTAACGGCTAGCGATACGAAGTTCGCCGGGTCAGCTAGTTAGTATATATGTACATATAGTATACCTAGATATCTTGTTTATAGATATTAATAAAAGTTCTTGAATTTTTCTAATTTATTTTATAACATTTTTGGAATGAAGTTCCTTATCGCGCGTTGCGAAAGGGGGCTAGATGGAAAATTTTAAGAGGAAAAAAGTTGTAACGACACTTTTTGCCGTCGTTTTTAATTAAAGCGAGTTACTAGGCGACCAGAAGTGTTCGAGGGTGCGATATCGATGATACTGTGCAATCATAGTGTATGGCTGTCTTATTTACTCTTCGGTATTTAGCATAGGCACAACAGGGATAGATAATATAGATATATTACGATCATCCACATTAAGTTATTATTGCTATTTCTCTTGTCATGCCAATCAATATGCGGAAGAGCGACAGTGATAGAACAAATCCATCACTGCCACTCTGACAGGTGTCTTGTCAGAGCGACAGTGATAGATTTATTATATCCCGTCGCTCTTCCGTCCTGTCGCTCTGACAAGACACTTATCAGAGTAGCAGTGATGGATTTGTTCTATCACTGTCGCTCTTCGGCATATTGATTGGCATGACGGGAGAAATGGCAATAATAGCTTAATGTGCATGATCGTGATATGGACGTCCCTGTTGTGCCTATGCTAAATACCCAGGAGTGAATAGGACAGCCACATACTATGATTGTGCAGTGTCACTGATGTCGCACCCTCGAAGACTTCTGGTCGCTTAGTATTAATCGAAAGGAACTTCGTTCAATCCGGATGTCACTTGACTCACATTTTATGCATATTATTGCGTTCACGTTACCATCTTGAGCTGAAACTTACCTTTCCTACTCGTAGTTTATCTATAGCGTCACCGTCTGTTCCATTTTGGAGGTTGTTGGGCTGTGTAGCCATCGTGTAGCACCACTCAGTTCAATACCGACGTCATATAAGTAGGTACATTGTGGTAAAGTATTTATTATCCATCTGGCTAAATACCGCGCTCTTTCTAAAATTGCCAGTGATTTTTTTTATACTTGCAAGAAGTAACAATAATGCTTCCTCTTCAGTCGATAACGCGTTGATGATGACATAGTGTTAATATGAGTACTTCGATCACTTATAATTAGTGAACGAAGGCTTAGTACGAGTTTTAGTTGACATAACGGCGGCGTAAAGTAAACGCACGTAAATTATTTGTATGGGACCGAAACAGAGCCATCTAGCGTCAGTGAAGAGAAAAGCTTTGGTCCCAAAGAAATTTTAGTAAACGTTCGTTTACGCGCCGTTATGTATTAAGTTTATTATATTAGTTTACTCGTATTAAGCACACTGATGTCCATGGGCAACTGTGACACCTTATAGTCAGATGGCTCGTCTATTCGTTTGTTGATTGGATAAATAATATAAATTATTATTTATTTTACTCATGGCTTCGGTGAAGGGAAAACACGGTTCTGAGTTTTAATGGATGGAACTTAAACTCATCATGCTTAAGGTCGTCTTGTAATGAGGAGCCGCGGTAAAAGGTCTATCTAGTCGGAATTGATAGGCAAGGTGGAAAGCGAATTGTAATTATTTATCTAAAATTGATATGAATACGTAGGTACCTACAATGAATACAAAAATTGAACCAACCTATTTATAGTTTTAAAAAGTTACCAGTAGTCATCTGTTACTTCCACTGTAAATGTTCGCAATATTTTATAGAAATAATACAATCAATTTAAAAAAGCCGAGTCTTATAGCATGTTCTTATTACGCATTTCATTATCACACAACTATCTCCAAGCAGTTGACGAAACGAAACAGGTGAGCCATAAATATTTTAAGAAATTCACCACAACACTTTTGAAATTACCCTTTTGCCTACGAAAGCTGTTTGTCTGTATTCATTTTTTCTTTTTAATTACGTTGGCGGACAACGGCGAAGGCACATTCTTCCCGCGGCCGGCTGACTCGCATCGATCTCGTAATAAAGGTGTTAGGGCTAGGCAGAATTGCCAGGTGTCACGGCAAACGGAGTGTTTCACGAAAAAAGTAAAAAATAAAGATACCGCCTAAAAAATCTGTGCAGGTGCGTTGACGTGCGTCGCCGCGTCGTACGAACTTGGTCAGGCGAAAACTCAGCTGTCTAAATTAAGGAAAACATTAGAATTCGATTTATTTTAATGCGCCATAAAATTGGCACACGCGCTCCTTCACAAATATTTTTTTGTTTAGTAGACAAAAAATACTGTGGAGAAAATTAAGCTTAAATCGATTTTTTAATGATCCACTTTAAGTATATTTTTTTAACATCTTTCGCATCACGGTTTAGGCGTGACCACGACTCATGCTATTGTGCCATAATATTAATATCAGCGTACAGAACACAGGCAAAGGTTTGCAGGTTAGCAAAGGTTTTTTATGTAATACTAGCTGAACAATTACTTACTTCGTTGAGCGTCAAACATTTTTACGTGATGAAGTAAAAATATTATAAATCACAATAAAATATAACCTATGTCACTCAGGAATAAATGTAGCTTTCTATTGGTGAAGAAAATTTTGAAATCAGTCTAGTAGTTTTTGAGTTTATTCGTTACAAACATACAAAAATACAAATTTTCTCTCTTTATAATATTAGTGTCTAGACTAGCGCTGTGCCCGCGGATTTGCCGCGTTTTCGTTGCTTGCACAGTTAGAGATCCAAAAAGGAGGTAACCTACTGACTTTCTTCTTGACATTAAAAACATTCGAGACGCCTTTCTTATGTTCTAAGCACGTGCCCATGGGCGTGGAGTCGGACCACATACAACTAGCCTGTCAACTCGATTATTGGTAACATGGATTGATGGCTAACTGTTTAAGACATTTTTGACATAATTTGTCACTTGTCACTCATCTGATACGAGTAGATATTAGATAATCCGAACAAAAACAGTTTCACTGTAAAAAACCGCACAAGTACACTTCAAATTATAGTTACAAAAATGATAATTAAATTTTTACAAAAAATTATGAAATCAAAAAACCCAAGTACATAACCGTTTTAGATTCAAAAAAAAATTTGCTGGAAAAAGTAAAAAAAAATGGTGTACTTGGTGTGCATAATTACGATTTTCGATCTGACTTGACATTGGAAGCCTAGGCCGTCAAAACAAGGCAAGCCCAGCTGTGTCGTACAACCCAGGATCTCGGGATCTTTGGCCCGACATCACAGAACACTCCATACGTTTAATATTTACCATTTACCAACAAATAATATCAGTGTTAACAGCTGCAGAGTGATGATAGTAAAGCAATGATAGTAAGCTGGGCTTTTCGGCTTGTATGGCTGTACCACACGCCACTGAATTTCGAAGATATTTTTTAAAACTTTTTAACCTCCGACGAAAAAAGAAGGATGTTATAAGTTTGACGTGTCTGTGTATCAGTGTATCTGTGTGTCTGTGTATCTGTATGTCTGTCTGTGGCATCGTACCTCCCAAACGGATAAACCGATTTTGATCTCGTCTTTTTTGTCTGAAAGGTGACTTAATCGAGTGTTCTTATCTATGTTTAGTGTAAATAAAACTGTCGGGGATTTTTCAAATTTTAATTTAAGATTATTTTGAAATAAGCGCGCACCAAAAAGTATTATGCACACCAAGTACACCATTTTTTTTTACTTTTTCCAGCAAATTTTTTTTTGAATCTAAAACGGTTATGTACTTGGGTTTTTTGATTTCATAATTTTTTGTAAAAATTTAATTATCATTTTTGTAACTATAATTTGAAGTGTACTTGTGCGGTTTTTTACAGTGAAACTGTTTTTGTTCGGATTTCATATCTTTTTGTAATAATATACACATTATTTTTTCAAATATTGCACGCCTTATACCGCGAAGCGGTTGAAGTTGTGATTTACTCTCGATACGTCAAGATCAAGAAATTTTTTGCTCTTAAACTACCTCTAACACAGCCAATTTGCACTTACACGACATTATGAGTAGATGTATTTTAAAAGAATACTTCAATCAATGTATTTCATATTTTGTTTTTTATTTTCAGAATTAAGTAGGTACAGTCACGAGCATAAATATATTACTATGGACACGTCAGCAATAATATCTACCCCAAGATGCATTCAATAATATCTGTCTGCACGGACGCAGCAAAAATATCTGATATTCATAGACAGCATATTAAAGTGACGGCAAAATTATCTGACGAAAAAAGTACATCAAATAATTGTGACAACCCCCAAAGCAAAAATATGTGACGACATTAGGTACAAACATGGACCTAAATAATATAGACACGCTGTTCAGTACTTACATTTTGTTCACCTGTGTTGACCCCAACTGGGGCCAACTCAGTTTAGTCGGCTGCGAGCAAGCTACACAAGTAAATGTCACGTTAGAAAAACTCCGACTGTTCAAAAACACTTAATAACGTATTATTGTTTATTGAGCACAGTTAAAACGTTCTCATTATTTACGTTTGAACTTTATTTCACTTTATTTAATCATAATTGGTAAGTAACTATATTTTTATTTACAGTCTTAAAAATTATTTAGTGTCAAATATTTTAATACCGACATCTTGAACCAAACTTGACAGAACGAACACAGAGTACTTAATCACTACGGAACAGGGTTGCCAGACGTCGCGGAGTGAGAGATCGTACGGTGGGTAAATAAAAGTCGTATTTCCTAAGAAGGCTCCAGAAAAAAAATAGTACGATTCATTTAATGTAGGTACTAAAACTTTAATTAGTTTTAGATGGCGGTCTACAAAACGAAATTGAAAGAAAAGTAATAAGTAAAACTATAAATTAAAATAAAATCTTCTTATCTTTATATATATAAATTACGTGTCACGTTGTTTGTCCGCGATAGACTCCTAAACTACTTAACCGATTTTAATCAAAGGGCTTCCAACATTTTTGTATGGAACCTGGCATACCTACAAGTCCGCCATTTTGAAAAAACCTCGATTCGGCGGCCAGTGATGAAACATGTGTCAATCGATAGAGTAAATGATTACGATCAAAAAGTATTCAGTGATGAAATGTCGTAAGTGGTATACTTTCTGAGATATTTGAGTTCAAACCCGTAGAAAAATAAAGTAAAAAACTTTGTTTCGGCAGATATTGATAAAATATGTGTCAATCGATAGACTAAGTGATTACGATCAAAAAGTATTAAGTGATACAATGTCGTAAGTTATATACTTTCTGAGATATTTGATTTCAAAACCGTAGGAAAATAAAGTAAAAAAACTTCGATATACCTATCTCCAGCTTACGTAAGTATGACCACATTTCCCAGTTTGATTCCTAACTTAAATGGCTACCAATTAGACACAGGTGAAACTTCAGAATTCTCTCAACATTTTATGCTATTTTGAATAATGTGTCTTCTCCTGTTTATTTAAAGGAAACCGATAGCACTGCTTATTTCGGGAATTCCTTTGCAATACTGTCCTGGAACTCCTTGCTTGTAGACATCAAAAGACTACCAAAAGTTCCTTCAAGAATCACGTCCGGCAGCACTACCTGAAGCAATTAGAATGTCCTCGCCCGTGGTCTTCAACCACATGTTATATACGTAGTTATAAATATTTATGTACTTAATATATAATATAATATGTATATATATAAATATGAATAAATATGTATTTATTTAGTTTTGTTAATGATATTGTGATATTTTATATGTATATAGTTATAGTGTTGATCCACTAATAAATAAAAAAGACAATTAATTACCAATGTTTTATTTTTCTACGGGTTTGAACTCAAATATCTCAGAAAGTATATCACTTACGACATTTTATTACTGAATACTTTTTGATCGTAATCACTTAGTCTATCGATTGACACATGTTTTATCAATATCCGCCGAAACAAAGATTTTTACTTCATTTTTCTACGGGTTTGAACTCAAATATCTCAGAAAGTATACCACTTACGACATTTCATCACTGAATACTTTTTGATCATAATCATTTATTCTATCGATTGACATATTTTACATCACTGGACGCCGAATCGAGGTTTTTTCAAAATTGCGGACTTGTAGGTATGCCAACTAGGTTCATTGCCCTTTGCACACCGTGTGCAGTTTGATCCAACTTGAAAGATAGGATAGCTTACATCTCAATGTATAGTCGCAATATTATTTTATTGCAATTTTTTTTTATAGAACGAAGTCTGTCCGGGCAGCTAGTTATAATATAAATTTACATAATAACATACAAAATTATAAATGTAGAAATATCGGGACATAGGTAATTATAATGTGCGCCATCTATTGATAAATCTATGAACCTATAATAATTATATCATGAACCTATTATACTCGTACATAATTTTCTAACAATGCATACAAATACATATTTAAATTATTAATGTTTACTTACGATGTTAAAAAAATATATAGTAGTCACTCCGAGATGAACTGGAAAAAGGCATAAATCGTATGATTGTCGCCATGGATATAATTATAACTTTTAACTGGATACATAACTTCGAGGTACTTGAAGACAGATGACGTCACAACGGAATGACTATTTGACCAATCGCAGACCGGATTGAGATTATCCTTCATAATTGTGGGGTGTTATGTCCTATTTTCCAAATGTTTTCTAATAATTTTTCTGGTAGTAAAAAAATATATTATTATATTAATACATTTTATTATAATTTCTTCAAAATTGTCCTTACGTCATGAAAACGGATGTTGAAGGTGATAATAAAATGAAACAATGTAATTTATTACGGTACATTTCTTTTATTTTAAGTGCACAACACTTATAAAAAAAATTTAACACAGCTGAATGATATATCCTGGGATTACAGATAACACAATGAATGGATGAACACAATGGTCATTCCGTTATGACGTAATTAATCCTCAGGTACCTCTACAAAGTAATCCAGACAGAGTAATATATCCATGGTATATGTCCAGTTATAGTAATGTATCCATGATCTCTTTCGGAGTAGGGTGTTGGCAACACTGGGCGCATATTGACTCTGTGATTGAGTACTCTGTGGCACAAAAGCGTGACACGAAATTTGTTAAGAACAGCGAGTCTATATATTTAAGTCTATGGGTACAAAATAATGTGATCACTCTTTTAGTGCAAATATATGTTTGCCGTTTACTAATTCTGTAAGTATTTGCATTGATTCCTCAATCATATAGATGGCTACGTTGCCAATTTGGAAGCGTTGCCATGACTGCCAGCGCGCTATGTGGAGTCTGGAGACTGTGGCGAGCTGGCGACGTCGCCAATAAGTTGTACACGTGTCCACATAACGGCTCCCTGAGTGGAGACTGGATACTCTGGCGACGTCGCCGGCGTAGTTGCAATTGCTACCTGGCGTTCGAAGGTAACCAAAAGAGTAGCCAGTGGCTACCCTCTTTCAGTCAGTTTTCTCAGATCTCATATCTTTTTTAAATTCTTTAAATAAATTGACTATTTCGTCCCAACATCTTATTTTTAAATTGCGGTCGGAATAATCAGTTCTTGAGGCATCCCATAAAAATGGAAGATTTTGTATTTATACAATAAACATTTCTGTATCGAAACTCATGATTGAAAAATGTAAACGTGTTAAAAGTGAAAAACACAAATAAGAATAATAAATAAAATAGTTTGTTTTTGTAAAATAAACACGCGTGCGCGTCCGTCTTGGCAGCCGGTTTGGACACTGAGTGAGTGAGACGCAGCTTGCACGTGTACATTTTACTGGCGACGTCGCCAGCTCGCTACGCTTCCAAATGTGCGACGTTGCTAACCCGTCGTCGAGTCTGACTGCAAATAAAAGTATTTTATTTATGAAAATGTAACAAGAACATAGAGTAGTGTACTAGTAGAGAATATGCAATATACTTACTTTTTAACAAAAAATAAAACCAACGAAAAAAAAACTGAAAAATAAAAAACAAAATAAACCATTTTGTATTATAAATTAAGATCCAAAATTGACAGTAAATAAATAATTATTAAATAATTAGTAAATAAATAATAAGACCGTGCCAAACAAACAACCAAAATTAATAACATAAAGTTCATTTTATGAGGGCAGCGGCATGCGATGCACACGGCAGCAGCAGCGCGGCGCACATCTTTTCACCGTTTGTTTTTTCATTTGTTTGGCACCGCCTCAAAATCATTTATTAACTCTTAATTTTGGATCTTAATTTATAATACTAAATGGTTTATTTTATTTTTTGCTTTTCAGTTTTTTTTTCGTTGGTTTTATTTTTTGTTAAAAAGTAATTATTTTTTAATTTTTAGTTGCTATAATACTTATAATTAGTAATAAATTATTGGTGGTAGATTCAGTTACCAGGTAAAAATGTAGTAGATGAAATATCAATCATCCCCTATTTTCGTACCTTTAGGGGTAAAATTTTCAAAAAAATATGGGACCAATTTCAAGACATACCCTATCCATTAAAAAAAGAATCATCAAAATCGGACCACCCTGAGCCGATTGCTGCGTGATCATACAAAAAAAATATACGTCTCGAATTGAGAACCTCCTCCTTTTTTTTCGTTGGTTAAAAAGAAAGATGGTTCACTGAGAAGAGCGTGTTTTTATTTAAAATAAGTAAAACTTAATACATATGAGATCTTTTGAAGGGTTTAGAAGGACCATACAAAGGCAGTCGGGACAGTTAATTTTTTTACGCTGTCGGGTTTTTTGATTTTTTTTTAACTATTTTTCTTACACTTTTTAACCAATTTTAAATCGTTACATATCCTAAGCTGTCACGTAAAATTAAAAATGATGAAACGAACCTAAAAATAATTTTTGAAAACCTATTTAGCGATACCCCCCTTGACATAGTTCGTTGTATTTTTTTTTCATTTAGACAATATGGTGTCTGGTTATTCCTGTGGTTTTTTATTATTGTCATGTTTTTAATGACACTCACAAGGTTAAGGCGTATCGATTGATATAAGAATCATCAAAATCGGTCAACCCGTTTGATCTCTATAACGCCACATAGGAACATACATAAATACATAGACTGATAAACACATTACCCTCCTTTGCGTCGCGCAGTTGGGCAAAATGTATAAAAATAATAAAAGATTTACGTCAGATATTTTTGCCAACTATTGAACGTCATATATATATGCATATGAATCAATGTAAATGCTTACAGAAACGTAGAATTAGTAAACGGCAAACATATTTGTACTCCAAGAGTGATCACATTATTTTGTAACTAATGTCGTCACCTATTTTTGCTTTAGAACGTCATACATTTATCTATGATTGAAGGATAAATGTAAATGCTTACAGAAACGTAGAATTAGTGAACAGCAAAAATATATTTGCACTCTAAGAGTGATCACATTATTTTGTGACTAATGTCGTCACATATTTTTGCTTTGGGGGTTGTCACAATTATTTGATGTACTTTTTTTGTCAGATAATTTTGCCGTCACTTTAATATGCTGTCTATGAATATCAGATATTTTTGCTGCGTCCGTGCAGACAGATATTATTGAACGCATCTTGGGGTAGATATTATTGCTGACGTGTCCATAGTAATATATTTATGCTCGTGACTGTACATTAAATAGGTATGTACATCATATCAATTGCCTAATACTCGTAGTTTATGACTATATAGTGATTTTTTATGAAAAAAATTCACTATGTTACACATTTACACATTTAGAATGTATATAATGGTGGTTATGGAATTTACTATTAACACAATTTCAATTAATATTGATCTAAATTATTAATTATGCAGTGTCAAATAATATTAATCTTGTAAGTAATTAATATAAGTACTTACTTATTATACAATGTCAAGCAATGTTAATGTCAAACAATTTCAAATTATACAATATTAATAATAACAATATTCGTAGGTATGTGCAGTGCAAGCGTAGTTATACAATATTTTTTTGTGAACCCTGCTTATATTTATATCCCCGAGAAACCTCTGGCTACACAGTGCATTTACCAAATACATTACATAATTAATTATAAACAATATTATTGTTTACATAGGCAATTACATACAGTACATTTTGACCAATACTATTTAAGTAATAATAATAAAACGTTATATACAATTATCACACATGGATTACTGCGTGAGCGGAAAACAATAAATAATTCTGTCGCGCTCTATTCGCCAGTGTATGATCCTGCAGACTCGTGCGTTGTTCTCGTCACTGCGTTGTTGGTCGCCAGTGAATTATATGTTGTTTGATCGCTCATAATGCTCATAATGAATGTGGCGATGGCGACCGCGACAGACGCGGCGGCGGGGTGGAACACATTTTCGGAACGGCAAGCGAAGAAGCCATTGCGGCGTTGAAGACACACGACTCGAAAATAATCGACGGATGCATGAAGATCGAAGATAGTCGGCGTGTGAAGACGATGCGGCGCTGATGATATTATGCAACTGTTTTTTTATTATTAGTAAGACGTCAATTTAGATAAGTATAATATCATCGATACCGCCTTGATGTTTGAATAAATTTTATGCAGCTTGCAGTATCACAATAGCCGGGGGTTGTTACAAAGTAGGTAGGTACTAAACGCTTCCTGTGGTACCGTAACCAGACTACTGTATAGTAATGTTTGGATTTCACACTATGTAGTCGACAATCCCCTAGGCCCTAGGCGTATGGAGAGGGGCAAGAAATAATTGTTTTCTTTAGACCTTTGTGTTTTGGTAGTGGGAGGCAATGATATTATTATGTTTCAAGGCAGAATCAAGGAGATAACTATGATCATTCTTCTGAAAAGCAACCTTGTCACTGACCAAAGTATGTGGAACTTTTAAAAGGTAAACACGTGGTGATTTTTTTTTTACTTATTTTTTTTAAATAAATGCCTATTGCTCTTAGTTTTAATATGCGTCATTAATTATGTATTCCGTATACGCAAATTGAAATTAAATTTTATAACTGAATATTTTGTCAACTATTAAACTTCCCAATATCAATTTCCATTTTTGAATAGTTAAGATTAAAAATGCAATTTGAATACATTGACGACCCATGTGGCGCAATGGTTACCATGCCGGATCGACGCACCAAGGGTCCTGGGTTCGATTCCCAGCGAGGTGAAATTTGAATTTGAATGATGAGTTTGAATTTCTGTTCTCGGTCTGGGTGTGAATGTCCTTGTCTAGTGTGTTGTCCATGGCACCCACGACACAGGGAATCCTAGTGTGGGGCTATAAGTGTGAAGCGTTATTAATTTATTTATTGAAGTATTAATAACTAGCGTATAGAACAGACACCGCGAACATCGGGTTCGGAGGTGTGCGTTGCAGCCGGCCGGCTTCATTCCATTCTGTACTGTCACTCGGCTGCGCTCATGGAGGCCCCATGTCAAAATTGTGACAAAATATCATTTCAAAAATGCTGTAGTACGTTATATGAAGCTGTAAAAATCAGTCAACTACGAAAAAAAAACATTTGTGTTACTTATCATTGGCAAGGAAACAAAACATCAACCAATTTATTTCATTATTGTGCAATGTTTCCGCCATTTTTCATTGAAAAAATCATAAGCCTCGTTTACGTACTTGCCAAGCCGCAAGCGTGTTAATGTACTTTAGACTTGCTTAAGCTTGCCGACGCGACGCTTGTAACCAATGTACCCTACATTGGTTACAAGTTGGATTTTTGACACGAATCAATGGTAATTACGTTTGAAAATCGTTCAAACGCTTTTACACGTTAAATAAAGTTGGAGTAAGAGCTTGTAAAGATTTGGAGTCGGTGACTGCTTGTCTTGGTTCGGCAAGTGTCATAAACAAAGTTACTCTATGGCAAGTGTGCAAACGAGCCTTCTAGTATGAAAAGAGTACGGAGGGCAAGCCGGCGCGGCGGGCGCGGCGGTGGTACATACATTTTGTTTGAGATGTTATTTCTATGTCATTATACTTCAATGTTTGAATACCCTAAATCGAATAATTGTCTAATTTTTTTTTTTAATATTTTCTTAATTTTTTTTTATATTTTTATTGAAATATTAAAAAAAAACTTTATTGAATTCCATTTTCCGCTGAAGTTTCATTTTTACTATGTGTCCCAGCCTCAGATGAAGGAAATAACCTTCATCTGAGGTCCCAGCACTCCCAGCACACATTTCGTTTTTTTAATAATATAATTTTTACCACCAGAAAAATTACCTATAGAGTCTACACTCTACAGTCAAACATAAAACATTAATGGCCGGTTTCTGAAGTCTCCAGTTAAATGATCAACAGCTATTGAATCAATAAAGTTAAACTTATGTTACATGTTCGATAAGTCATTGGGTTTCTGAAAATCTGAACACGCGAGCGGCCTTTCATTATCAGCTATGAATTCAATAACGAGTACCTAAAACTGCCACTAGATGGCTCTCTTCAAAAGATCAACTCTGATCAAGTTTCAAACAGATATTATCCAGCGATCTATAAATTATGTTCTACTATTATAGATTGAGCGTTCTGAACATTAGTACGGTCCGTTGACAATACCTGACGAGGCAACAACAAATGATTAAAACTTCGTAGTTCGTAACAAAACAAGCTTAATAAAAGGTATTACTTGATTTAATCCAATATTTTATCCAAAATAGTCGGCAGCCATATTGTTATGTGTAAACAAACCTGACGCTAGTCTGTCTCGTTTGCACGACAACAATCCGTCTATGCCTGCGAAAGAGAGAATCGCTAGGAATAAAATCGTACGACTCGTATAATCGTCATGAATCATAGATTAAAAATGTACAGATGTTCCATAGCGGAACTATTGTAGGTATTACAGACGGAATAAATCTTATTGCGTTTTTATGTCGTTAGGTACATTTGATTACAATTGAAACGTTAATCCGTATGCTTCTGTGTTCGCACCCTCATCGTTTCGATAACCGCACATAACATACATCATACGTAACATACATAAAACGTATACGATAGTGCATACGCAGCGATCCCGTACGGAACGTGGCCCGTACGTTGCCGATGATGTTTTTTTCGTCCCGTACGGGAAAAAGCCCGTTACTTATGCATTGGGCTTTTAACTCGTCAGGGCAAAAAATAATAAGCAACATAATCTGTAATGAGGCAGTTGCATGTCTGTATCCCTAATTTATGACCATAGCCTACCCCCACTCTGCCGCGTTCGTTTCGTGCTCTGGCCGTTTTGCTTCTACTGATGAACAGTGTTCTCGAACGACAAAGTCCAAAATCGGTAGACTTGCCCACAAATATCGGTAGATTTGTACCCAAAATCGGTAGATGTCAAAAAAATATACAATATTTAATCAAATTCATTTTATTATCAGAAAATAAACTAACAGCCTAATTTCTGTACATCAAATACCCCTAATTAACAAACAGAAAAAGATTAAAAGCTATTTAAACTATCGGTAAAATTACACAACACTTTTACAGGCTAGATAAACACATACAGCATACTATACAGAAAAAATATCAAATTCTGTACTAAAGAGCGATTTGAGTAACCGTTAGTGACTCAGAGTTGGGGCGTAAATGTATAAGTTTAAGTACGATGGTACGACCTTAGTAAAGACTAAAGAGCGATTAAAGTAACCGTTAGCGATTCTGAGTTGGGACGTTAAACTTACTACCATTTTCTGCTTAAAAAACAAACTGAAACAACATTAAATATCCAAATAGCCAACTCACTTTTCATTGTTTGTCACAACTTACACATTGTTTGCACTTGTGATAAACAATATATATGTACAATATAATCGGCCACAGTGACGGGGACAAAAAATAATATTTTTGTCTGTCTCTCACGTAGATTTTGTAACTGGCAATCTGGCTCTGTCAAATGTATGGGATAATCTATTGGTTTTAAATCTATGGTTGAGGGATTCCTCATTCCTCTTAACGTAAAACATAAATGAAAAGCGTTGCTAACTTAGAAATTATGTAAAATCGGTAGAAAAATCGGGAGAATTTCCACGTATCCTCTAAAATCGTAGAAAAATCATTGCATTTTGGTAGATCAGAGCCCATATCGGTAGAAATATCGAAAAATCGGTAGGTTCGAGAACACTGCTGATGAGTAGGGTTCGAAGTATCGGCCTCTGGTATCGATACCCAAAAAGTATCGGCCCTGAAGTATCGATACTACTCAGTATCGAGTACTCAGGAGGATTACATTAGAGCTAAAAAAAAAGGTCATCAGCAGTGAATTTTATATATTATTGTTGAGAAACAACGGTCCGATGACCTTTTTTTTTTTAGTCCGACCGCTGAACCGATACTAAATATATTGGCAGTAGCCCAACTAGCCCACAGTAATGTACAAAAAGTTGCATTGACAACACTGAAAAATACTCAGTATTATAAAAGTACTCGATACCGAGGTTTCATATAAGTACTTGCGAGTGAGTACCAGGTAAGACTATCGAGTATCGCGAACAAAAGTATCGATACCTACTTAGTGTCGAAAGTATCGTGCGAACCCTACTGATGAGCGTTTCTAATAGAACATATAATTCATTGATATTAACAGTTTATTTTATCGTTTTGACTAATTTTATTTGTTTTTTCGATAGTAAATATGTAGTAACATCTTGTTTAATTGAAACTTAATGTAATGGTATAATTATTCTAATAACGTCTGTTCATCAGTCAAATGTCAACAATACAGTTTAAAAACGTCAAAGTCAAACTTCTGAAACTTCACGTCAAACACCCAACAGCCAACTGAAACTTCACGTCAAACCCACAAGGCACAAACAAATTCACTTATCGTATAAGCAATACAAGCTTGGAGGAAGGATAAACATGGAGTAATAGCAATAAAATGAATGTTTTCTCTATAGCGGTAGTCTTTTAACTTACGCACGGCCGCACGTGTCAGAAAGAGATAAACATATATAATCCATATGTACGTCAAATACTGATGTAACCATTTTTTGCGGCATGAGTTAAGGGATGGGATACGGAAATATTAGATTCTATCGATATTATTCCTCTGAGCTATCGATAAATTATGTACATATAGAAAACTACGTTACAGGTTGAGATTGTATTTTGAATTGATTGTATATTGCAATATTTTAAGTCATTCGTTTTAATTAAGAGTTAAAACCCACACAAATAATTTGAAATTTACCTATTCTTTCGCGATTTTTTTACTTACCACGACGCAGCAGCGAAGACGCCAACGACACCAGCTTATTCTATTTATGAAAAATATATAGAGCGAAGTATTTTTATAAAAAAAAGACAAAATCAAACTGTACAATAATTTATTTAAAAGTAATGTTACACAGTCAGGTAGGTAGACCCATATTATATATGTATATACAGATGTTTCATATCAAAAAATGCGATCAAAACAAAAAACCTATAATGCCTATGTGTAACTGTTTACTTACTGTACTTGAAAGTACTATCTATAGATAAATATAAACCTCTACGCCCAGAGCCCAAACGGCTGCAGTTAGACATTTTTGGATGGAAGATTTCGTGGTGTAGGTAGGTGAGCAATAAGAAATTGTTTTGGATAATTTGAATTATACCTACGTGGGACCTGTTAGAATCAGGCCGGGAAATAAAACAGTGAACGCTACAACCTTTACAGGTTTTGTATTTATAAGTATAAATCTAGTTAATTACATAATTAATATCAAAAGTTCACAACAATTTTTACTGTTATCCATCAACAACATTGAACGACAGACATGTATATGCAAATAAATACAAGAGCCTCTTTTGCAACAGGTATACTATCACCTGACAATCCGTTACCAATATCTACGTATCCATAGTACCTAACTCCATCCCATTCAACGATTTTTCGAATTGCCATACCATCAATGATTAGGGCGCAAAATATTTTTTTTCCTGTTCTGGTTTTCTGTTTTATAGTATTAAAACATTCTGTTGTAAAACCAGGCAAACATACAATGGATTGGTACCATTTTGATATAGTACTGGGATTTGGCAATATGCTTTCAAATTGCTGACGGATATAATTATATGCACGCGGAGATAAAAAGTTTAATGTAACAGCAAACTTTCTAAATTCAACACTATACTCTCGAGGTAGACTGTGACCCTTTTTCTTATTGAAATATCTACATAAGAACTCTTGATTTTCTACACCTATATTTGACAATAATTGAGCACACTCGTCGTTAATGATAGATTTTGATTTTAATTCACTTACGCCCCAACTCAGAGTCACTAACGGTTACTTAAATCGCTCCTTAGTACAGAATTTGTATGGCGATTCTTTACTAAGGAGCGATTAAAGTAACCGTTAGTAATTCTGAGTTGGGGCGTTAGTACATTTTCTAATGATAATATTCTGCGTTTAAATCCACGGCATTTCCCTTGTAAACTTTTTAATTTTTTGAGACGAGACACAGACAATTTTACTTGTTTTGCAAGAACTTTCTTCAGCTTTTTTTTTCTTGGAGTGTCACCAACAGACGGCTCACACAGAGTAGCTACTGGTTTACACACTTCTTTTGAAGTTGAAGGTTGAAGGCCTAGGACTGGTTGTGCCGACTGGACTGGTGCTGCCTTAGTAAACAACTTGTATTTCTTCTTAAGTCTATGGTATTGCCTCTAGCCAGTTTTGTAGATTCCTATAAAATAAAATTAGTTTTTTATAACCCAACCGCTTAAGGAAATCTTATAATCATGTTTAAATCAGATATTTTCGTATTTATACATTAGGCAAATGGAAGCACTTAAGTCTAATAACAATTCAAACGAAAAAAACCTTTTGTATATATGTTGGATAGTTTTCAAATACTGTTGGTACAGCATTTCTTCGAAAATATCTTCTTTTTCTACCTTCCATATAACATTCGTTTGTAAAATGTTTAGAACAAATGCGGGAGTTCTGTGATGGCTTCCAATTTTCCCTGTGTATAGCCTTTACCCAAAGATTTTTCAAGTGTTCATCCTATGGAAATCTGCAATCAAGAAATTATCACTTTGAGACTCAAGCTTTTCTCTGGGGAGTAATTGCGAGCTCATTTTACATTTAGCTCAATCTTTCACTTCCCTATATGCTACAACTTTAGAGAAATGTCAAAGCAAAATTAACTTACTGAGTTTTATTGAAAACTTAATAATATTTTTAGTCTGACTTACGCTGGCCATGGACTATGTTTTGTACAGGCATAGTTGGCTCATGTTATAACAATGTTGTGTCCTAATGTAATTGTAGTCCTGTTTATTTTTACGTCATCAACACGCATCCCACAAACATAATGACAAGTTATTTGCAAATAATTATTATGTATCAGTGTATCGATATCGTAAACATGGCTGTCTACAACACTTAAAAACAAATATTTGTAAATTTTTCGAAAACCAAGACGAAATAGGGTGTCTATTCCGGTCAATAAGATTTTATTTACACAACAATTGGTCATATTATGGTTCTTTCTCCTAAATAACTCATAAACTCGGAGAAAAATATAGAAAAAGCAAACCTGTGAAATGACAACTCCCGGTTTTCCTCGAATTTCTTCGAACTTATGACTTTTACACCCACAAACCACACATACCATGATTTCTTGAATGTATATCCTTGTTAGTTAATTTGTAACTTTTCGCAAATATACAAAGATTTACTCAAAAATTGCCGTAAAAGTTTATACCACTTAGTCACCAGCTTGGTGACTCGTACTCGAAAAACCGGCGACATACACCGCTTGATGAATTGGGAACAGAGTACAGTGCGACCAACTTATCTGTGAACTGAGGGAGGGCGCTGTCGAACGCATTGGACCAATCACTGGGACGCAATTCGAGACGTAGTAAATGTCAATGTCATTCATTGACATTAACACAAAGAACTTAAGAATGGGGCAGCATTAGTTCCAATTTTCGCCATTTCACAGATAAGTTGGGCGCACTGTAGATGACGTATAGTTGTCTTTTTTTAGCACACGCCAAAATGACATAAGTCTGAGAAATACAGATAGCGTATAGAATGTTCTACTTATTGCTACTACTCCATGTTTATCATTCCTCCAAGAATACAAGTTTTATTAACAAAAAATGTTATTTTTGAAGGTCCGTGTTGAAGGTACAGAGAATTACGTTGCTGAATTATGTTTAAGTTATTAATTGTGATAATTTTAATATTAATAATCGGCCGCTGTGTTTTTATCCAAACGATATCGCAATTTAAATTCTTAATTTCAAATATTTTATTTCATTCGATTTCTCAATATGTCCTAAGTTCCTTGTTACTGATATAAAATAAATAAGTATACTTCAGTATTTCCAAGTCAGATTTCGAACAATAACAATTTTTTTTCTTGCTATTCATTCAAAAACAGGTAAAAACCTCAGTCTTTGTTTGCTCGTGACCAATGTACACGAACAACTTGTCACATCTGCCGCCACCTTATAGTGGAATGGAATACATTTGAGACGCCTGTAGTGCCATTATCAACGAATCGGCTAATCAAGTCATAATACAGTTAAAATCTATCCTAGCACGTCATGGAGTCTGTCTTATTTTAATTTCAGATAATGGTCCCTTTAAAAGCAGAGAATTTGATTTATTTACTAAAGATGGGACGTAGAACACATAACCTCAAGTCCATATTTAAGTACATCGAATAGTTTAATAGTAGTAGGCCTAAAAATATGTTAATTAAGTGTAAGTCTGATATGTATTTAGCATTATTGTCATATAGAAATACACCAAAGCAAAGTTAGTATTCCCCTGTTGAACTAAGTAGGTATGTCTAGAAAGCTGCATACTGTTGTTTCTATAGTAAAAGAAAGCTTAAAGCCTAGACTTTGTGATATGAACAAATTAAAGGAAATAAATGAAAGGCAGAAGTCATATTCGAAATTTTATTACAATATAAACATACAAATATACATACATCATTACACGTTGGTGAAAAAGTTTTGTTCAAACACAAACCTTGGATTCCAGGAACTATTTACTAGGATGGTTCTGAACCCACGAGCTACCTATTTATCTTGCAACTAGGATAGTTCAGCAGCTATACAATACATCAGTCGCTTTCAACAACACATCCCACAGCCAGAACCTGAAAACATAAAAAAACAATTAACACATAATAATAAATAAATAAATAATAAATAAATAAATAACGCTTCACACTCATAGCCCCACACTAGGATTCCCTGTGTCGTGGGTGCCATGGACAACACACAGAGACAAGGACATTTACACCCAGACCGAGAACAGAAATTCAAACTCATCATTCAAATTTCCGCCTCGCTGGGAATCGAACTCAGGACCCTTAGTGCTGCAAATAACAATAATTAATCAATACTCACATGAAATGTTAATGTTTAGTTGTTGAAATGCCATCTTAAACTATAATAATATTATGTTGTTACAACTTAATACTTCATGCAATAACTGTTGTTTAAGAATAAGTTTAATTTTCCTATCTTATTAGTGTTTTTTCGATATTCTTGTTATTCTGCTATTCCGAGCCGAGTCAAATCTAACAAATCAAATGTCATCAAAATCTGTTCAGCCGTTCTTGAATTTTATGTAACTAACACGACTTTGTTTTATATATGTATATAGATATAGAAGAATAGATTTATTTTAGCAAGTTCTTTTTGTTATAACCTAGTAACATAAGAAACTATTAGTCAGTACTTTATATTTTTGGAAAATGATCATTATTTATTCATAATGAAGCTTTGCATGACTTGCATGTTAACAAAGTTCGAAGAGGAAGACTGGGAAGCAATGCCCTCCTGCGAGCTTATAATCATAGACATTTCAGTTAAAAAAAACAAGCATAGCTGCAATAAAAAGAAACTTTAATTATTTTACTCTTATAAAATAACTATATTTTTTTAATAATTCATCCTAAAATCCTCGTCTTTTTTCTGCACTATATTTCTATGTCTGCTATGCTTTTTGCATAATTCTTAGAACCCTGTGAAACAAAATGAGTTTTAATTTGATTGATATCATTCAGTGAATAATCAAATTTTGTAAATAAGCAGTCTGTATGTAGATCCATACCTTGTCTTGTTTTAGATTTTCTTTTTTTTTTCAGGTACTAGAGTCTCTGAAACAAGTATAAATGTCATGGCTCCAAGGAAAGTGTAATAAATAAATAATTTAAAAAATTTAAACTTGTTTATTTATTCCTACTCAGGTAAACATTGTAACAGCATTGCATTAATACATAATATCTTTTCTTGCTGGTTGCTTGCTTCTCTTATTAAACATAGAACTAAACTAATTTTTTTGCATAAAGTATATATAATATTATATTTATTGTACCTGGTAAGTGTTCAGTAGTACCAAAACCATCACCAATACATTGTCATTGCCAGCCAAGAAAGGTGTAAATTGTTACTTTAAATAATTATAATGGTATATCTTGTTTTTACTCACCAAATGTTTATATCTGGCAGATTAAAGCAAGCAGAATTATCTGCTTAATCCTCCTTTACCTAAAATTATACAATTTTTAATCTACAATTATGAAAACATAGAGCAGTAGATAGTTTTATTATCAGTAAAAAGCATCACTGGTGAATATGGTACTGTATGTACGGACTCAAAGAGTAATGACTATAATCTTATTTATATACATAATTACTGTTGATGAATAGTATTGACAAGTTTAAATAAAATAGCGAATCAAATTAAAAACCTGACTTATTTCATCAGAGTCAAATTCATTACTTTCTGTCTCAAATAAAGAGAGAGCCCAGAACAGATGTCATCAAGGGTTTTAATTTTGTAGTTGGGGTCGAACCTCCAGTTGCCATCGTATGCACGCTCGAAACCACTTTTATAATTCGCCACTGATTGAATTTGCACTAGAGTGCATTTTCTTTCTGTGCATAGACTGTTGAAACTGAAGACATAAGGTATTTTAATGAACCTGATAGCCTTGTGTCTATCCTGAGAGACAGGCCGATAAAAAATTGGATACCATTTTTCTTGAGAACTTCTGAGCTTATTTGGAGCGAGTTCATACCAACTAGTTATCAAAAAATAGCTATGTCAGTGGAAACTGGAAACTGCCGAAATGTTGGCCATTAAGTGATAGATTGTAGAAACGTTATTAATTTTGGGCGTAACACTTCAACAAAGCGTAGTGGAGTATGCTTTATGTATACTTAACAAAATTATGAAGAGGTTATCAGGTAGGACTGACAATAATAATTAACACTAATACATATCTAATATTGTAATTTTTGAAAAAAGTGGTACGTACCTATTTAGTAGATTTGCTCGCGCTGTTTGTTTTTAACTGTTGGTTTTCATATTTGTACTTTTATATTCATCACTGTTAAAAGTTAAAATACTATATATCACAAACATTTTAATTTTTAATTTTAACTCCTATTTCAATGCTACCAACATTACCGCGTCGAAGAAGTGGACCACAGAGTACTTAATAAGTGGACATGAAGTCACAGAGTACTTAATAATCACTACGTTCATGAATCCTGGATTACTGACTTCGAAGAGGTAGGTAAGGTACCTGGTCTAAAGACGTGACGTTACAATTCAGTGAAAATCTAATCTATATATATAAAAAAATTTTTACTTACAATAAGTTAATGCTTGACCATAATCCCAATTGCTGTTCGTTTGTCTCGCTAAAACTCGAGAATGGCTGGACCAATTTGGCTAATTTTGATCTTGAAATATTGGTGGAACTTCAGGAAAGGTTTAAACTCCCTCTCCCTCTACCTCTCTCTCTCATATTCTGTCAAATGACTGAATATTTCTAAAAAGACATCAAAGGTTTTACAGCTAGGAAAATTTTGTATTAGAAAATTAAATTGTCGTTTTTAGTATTTTCCGTTATTTATTATTTATGTTTCTCACCGTTTAAACTTTCCCTGAAGTTCCACAAATATTTCAAGATCATAATTAGCCAAATCAGTCCAGCCAATCTCGAATTTAAGTGAGACAAACGAACAGCAATTGATTTATATATGCATATAAATACTTATGTCACAGTGTTAGTAACAAAATTCCTCCGAAAAAGCTTGACCGATTCTTATGAAATTTTGTGTGTTTATCTGAGAATAGGACGTAAACTATTTTTCATACTCCGAAGTGATAAGGATGGTTCACCCCAATTTTTTTTTTATTTTTTGGACAAAAAATTTTATTTGAATTTTCTTAGGATTTGGCATTATAAAATACACACAATTTTAAATTTTCACCCTTCTACCACCAACCCCTATTTTTTATATCGATATTAGTAATTTAATTATTTTCGACTTTCGACGATTGATAATTAAATTAATCATTTACCAAATCTATAAAAACAAAAGTACCGTGACAAGTTTATTTGGACAATCATTCCCTTTAGGGTGAAAGTAAGAGATGTAATTTAAAGTTCTAAATGTAAACAATTACTTAATTTTTAACCCAAGGATTGTTATTAAGGTGTCCCTATGTCTATATACATATAATTTATGAGGCAGTACAACGTTTGCCCGGTCAGCTAGTATTTTTAATAATTTCTTCAAAATTATCTTTGTCATAAAAACTGATGTTTTTATATTATGATTATTTTTGTGTAAGGTAATAATAAAATGAAAATTATGTATTAAGGTACATTTATTTTTTTACGTACACTGCACTTATAAAATATTTGAACACCATCGAATAATATATCCTGGGACTATACATGAACACAATAGAAAAATGGTCAATTGTGTCATCATCCATCTTCAGGTATCTTCGAAGATTTGATCCAGTTAGACTATTATATCCTTGAAGCAAGCACTCAATGTATAGTCTGTATACGCTATCTACTTACTAAGCATGTGTCTGTGGTCACAGCCATTAATATCGAAATATTTAATACGCCAATGCCATGTACGAAGAAAAAAAAAAGAAAATTCAATACCAACCTTCTAGTAAAAATTCATCCGAAATTGCCGATTTAGGCTGTTCAGATTCCAAAAAGGGACCGGGCCAAATTTTTTATTGTTGTAAAGTATTAAATAATTGAAAGATCGAAATAATTTTTAGTGTTTTATAGACACAATCATTAATCATTTTGATGTGTGAAAGTACAAAGTGTTGACGTTTCGCTAATAATAAAAAATATGGAGTTAAAAATTTCGTGACGGCTTGCTTCGTGACGTCACACTAGGTTTCGAGAAAAGAGACTATAGCGTCAAGTGACATTATTTTGAGAGTGTATATTGTGTAGTGTACTTGTTGAGACGCTATTGCGTCTCCTGATTAGAGCATTGTCTTTCGAGTTAACATCGTTATAATTTTATTACTAGTTGGACATAAAAGGTGTACTAAATAGAAACACGACAGGAACATCTCATTACCATACGAATGCTTCTTGCCATTACATACTTCAGTGACAGGTGCGAAGCCTGATTTACCAATAAAATTGGAATTCGAATAACCACAATTACTAACACACATATTAATTTGCCTCAATGAGCACTTGCTGTGTCGCCCGGTGTGGCTGGCAAATGAGTGTCGTGAACACTTTTAGCTAATTTCCATCTGTTTTGCAACAACACTCGTAATTTTTACTAAAGTCCGGTTTACACGTATTAAGTAGTTAAGTAGATAAGTAAATTTTAACTAAATTTTAAGTGAATAATTTTTAGTGTGCGTCCACACGTAATAATTTAGTAAAGCTCTTTAGTTCATACAATTCTACTTAACTACTTAAGCATTTTACTAAATTTTAACTAAAAAGTGCCTGTCCAAACGTGTTAAGTGATAAGCCCCGCCCACCTACCTAACATAAAATAGAAAAATTTCTAAATTACTTATCTACTTGATTACTAAACTACTAAATTACTAAACTACTAAATTGTCCGTTTACACGTATTAATTTACTTAAAATTTACTTAAAATTTAGTTAACTACTTATCTACTTAATACATGTAAACCGAACATAATGTTCGGTTTACATGTATTAAGTAGTTAACTAAATTTTAAGTAAATTAATACGTGTAAACGGACAATTTAGTAGTTTAGTATTCAAGTAGATAAGTAATTTAGAAATTTTACTATTTTATGTTAAGTAGGTGGGCGGAGCTTATCACTTAACACGTTTGGACAGGCACATTTTAGTTAAAATTTAGTTAAAATTTAGTAAAATGCTTAAGTAATTAAGTAGAATTGTATGAACTAAAGAGCTTTACTAAATTATGACGTGTGGACCCACACTAAAAATTATTCACTTAAAATTTAGTTAACTACTTAAATACTTAATACGTCTAAACCGAACATAACTGCTTTAGCATCTGTGCCCTGTGGTTTCACGAGTATTTTTTTATTTTCAAGATTCACGTTCACGTATCGTACTAGCTATGTTTATAATTTACACGGGTTGGCTATAGAAACCTGCGGTATCTGTATCGGTATCTGGGTGATTTTAGCTTTAATCGATAGGCAGTGATGCCCCTAATCATAATCTAGTTGGTTTTTGTGAGGTAATGCGTCGTTTTTTAAAAATCTTAATTTTAATTTTTGAGGTTATTTCTCAAAAATACAACACGAATTATGTTACTTATTTATAATTTTTATGTTATTAGGTATATTTTATTGTATTATATAATATAATTATAATAATTAGGAGTTCATTGGAAAGATTGGTGGCCCGGGGAAGGTGGTCAAGCTAGATGAAATTTGAAAATAGGAAATACAAGAAAGGTTTTTTTATATTTAATAAAAGGTTAATATACATAATGTAATATATCAATTTTACTGTTTATGTCATACTCTATTAAATTTATTTATTACATTCTAGTTAAATTTTTCAAAATTGGTGACAGAACCGACTTAGTCAACCCCGACCCCACGTGGTACTAGTCTGCCCTACCCCTAGAGTGAATGTAAACCCCGGAGGCGCGGAGGGAGAGCAGCCCCCGCCCGCTGTAACAAACTGCAGGCACCATGTGAGCCGAAGCGGCTGAGGCTGGTCGCCGCAGGCGACCAAAAAGCCGAAGCTGCGTAGGCGAGCATGGAGTGCCTGCAGTTTGTTACGCAAGGGCGGAAGGGCTGCACTTCCCGCAGCGCCGGAGACGTTTGGAAGCCTGTTTGTGTATCAAAAACCCCTAAATTCTCCCTAAAAGTGCATATACTATAAATTTGTAATTATAATGATTTGTAATTTTTTTTATAAAATTGGTGCGTTTTGTGTGCCTCCCCATACGGAGGTCGTAATTTTATTTCTTCCTCAACCACCTGACAGTAATTTAGACTAGTTTAAGACAAATATTGAGCAGTTTTCACACATTTAACCTCAAAATAAAAATAAAAAAAACTCAATAACTATGTGTTTCCTCACTTAGCCCCTTTAAGGGGGGGGGTCCTTACACCACCCCCTCACCTCCCCCCTAACTCCACCCCCCTCCCGGTGCCGCAGGTTTCTAAAGAAATACCATTTACACTTTTATTCATTTAAGAACCGAAAGAATAAGGTTACGGACTCGATATTTATCTCAAAATTTTACTATGCCATGTGATGCCATCATACTACATTGTGAACTTAACTAGGTACCTAATGAAAGAAATGCATTGTAATCAAGTCATTGATGTCGGAATTAAATGAGATTATGATAATTTATGTATTTGAAGCTAGATGTGTGTTCATGTTAGACACACAAGGTAAAATAAATGCATCGCAGATAAGCTAAGCACGATTGATATCCATAGTCATCCATTCTTTATACTACAAAGTACAAAGCAATAAGCGAAAAGCTTCCAAATGAAACAAGTAGCCATTATTTCATTGGTTGCATATCATTGTAGTTTTGCCCTATTTGTTTGAGGTAAAAAAGCATTTGCCACGCACGCTCCCTATACGTCAAGGAAAGGTGAGAACACACCCGGCTCGTACTTTAATTTAGAGCTCATTTTAAGTCTATTTGTCAATTCCCGCCAATTTATTTGTCTCTTAAATATCCAGAGGAAAAGGCGCTGTCTTACTGTTAGCGAATAAAGAGTTTACTGAAACGATAGCATGTAGATGATGCAAACAGGGAATGTTCACAAAATAATCTCCATGTCCTTTTAATTCAGTCTTTTAATTGAATTAATTTCCCTGACGGGGCAGAATCGAATGACTTGGTTTTTTACCAACCAAAATACTACTTTAGACCACAGAAATGCATAAAACATTAGAAAAGAATAGAAAACCTGCTATGAAAAAAACAACAAAATCAGCGAGAGGTTTTCCTAAACGGATTGTAGAATTTCAGAAAAAAATCCATCGTATGCATTGAAATATTATTACTAGCATATAGAACCGACACCGCGAATACAATGTCTCAATGAATTGCTGCCGATCGGCTTCAATTTTAAATTTCGTTCGAGATTTGAAAGGAGAACGGGGGCTCAATTTTGAAAATAGAACCTCCCGGCGGCGGCGGTACACACATTTTGTTAGAGATGTCAGTTCTATGACATTATACTTCAATGATCGTATGCCTTCCTGCTATGTGACCCATAGGCCATAACTTAGCTTGTTCTTGTTACCTGACCCTTAATTATTATTCATTGCTTCATTGAGCGCGGGTAATGTGGCGACGAAATACAACCACACAAAAAATATAAAAACACAAACGATCAATAAACATGCACACGAAAAAAAGTGCACAGAGAAAAATGTTTTTGAACTGTATATTTTTAGACACGTTTCGGCCGAACACTTCAAGGGAATAACGTATTTCTTTGTTTCTGTCGCAAATTTGTAGCCACGTTAAATTTTTTTGCCTATCCATTATGTATTGCCATTGCGCAGGCCAATTAGGTAGGCGATAAAAAGGTGAAATATTTTAATGAAATTTAAACCTTAACTTTAAAAGTCGCTATTTCAAAGGTAATTTCATTTTTAGAATGCATTATTTTTTATTTATTAAAAATACGTTGTATTTAATAATGTTCAAGAATATTTTTTACAGCGTTTATTCAAAATGACAAACCTAAAATATCACTTAAACGGTTTAAAGATCATAATTTCATAACTTAACACGACCATTAGCTTTTTGTATTATTTAATTATTCCCTCGACTCAGACTTCAAAGTTAATTGGACCCCTTAGCATCTGCGCGCTTAATTGTTCTAACAGGCAAATAGATTTAACGTTAACAAAAACAACGCGTCAACTAAATCTTCCCGTTGGTAATAAACGTTGACATTTCACCAAATAAACTGGGAGACAAATAGTGGCAAGGTCACAGGTTACATGTGTTGAAGTTACCAAACAAATCTCTTCAACCGCTTACTGAAATAAAATCCTTATGCCACAGTCACTAAAAACAAACTCGAAGATAAACTTATCGCAGACACACAAATTATATCTGTGTTCTCCTAATGACATGAAATATTTATAAAACAACTTTGCGTGTGCAAAAAATATTGAAGATCCCGCACGACGAAACTCGTCACTATTTCAATCGACAGACGACATATCAGTCAAAATTGTGACGGAGGACCGGAATATGTTAACGTTTTCTCAAGCTTTGAGGCAAAAGAACACACGTGTGCAGCCTCCGGTAGGTCGTTACTTATATTTTTTATCTGTTCGCACTGTCAACATTGCCACAGATGGTATAAATTTACCGGTTATTATTACTGAAAACTGGCAGCCTAATTTGGAATGAAAACAATTTTAAAACGAGCAAAATATGGGTAATTTACGTAGTTTCAGTATTTCTGATGTACTATTCTTTTTGGCAATTCATTATAACTATGCTAATAATAAATAAGTGACAGACATATTTGTTCTGGATTACTCGTTAAAGTGAAATTGCTTTATTGTTTAAATTAATGACGATACGAGTCCCTGATAGTACTACTACTACTATATAGATACAGAGGCGGACGCGATGACATGTTAGCCAAGAGAAAACGTAGGACCCACCCTTCGATCACTTAGTTCTTTTATAAGTGATCGAAGGACCCACCACATTCTCCTGGATGGTACAATCGAATGTAATCATCAAGCCAAGACTGGATGGTCCCGGCAACTGCAACAGGATGGACCTGAAGCCACAGTGTGCTTCTATTACATGGCTTCACTTTTACTGAAAGCTGATGTTTTTGACAATTATTGGATAGAAATAGTATGCATAAGAGACAACACTGAAGCGCTCATAGCTAGGCGGCTTTTGTCGATCCTAGGTGATCGGCCGTGTTAAGCAACAGGGGGCGCGATCATTAGTTGGATGGTAGACCGCTTGTGGCAAAAAAATCTTGAGCATTTCTGTGCTTCTGAGGTCCCGGTTGTTATCGCAAATAGTCGTTAAGACATGTCAAAAGCCTTCGTGTGGCATGAAAATATCCGAACAAAACATTTGGGTTGATTACATTCCTAAGTTTCTAATAGACTGAGTAGATTATCTATACTTATACGAGTATAAAGAGGAAAGATTTGATTTTTTTGTTTGCATTGAATAGGCTCCGAAACTACTGAACCGATTTGAAAAATTCTTTCACTGTTGGGAAGCTACACTATCCCCAAGTAACATAGGCTATATTATATTTTCAAAAAAATTAGGGATCCCTAATAAAACTCCAATAATGTAACCCAAAGTGTAAAAAAATAAGAAAACCGAAGCAAAGCGAGGGCGGTTACTCGTTCTCCAATAAGGCAATAATTATGAGTCCAAAGTCTACTAACAAATCTCATTTTAAGAGCTTAATGCGATAAAATCTTAAACATCCTTTCTTTACGAATACGGGTTAAAAGCGTTACAAATTAAATGTTATTTAATTATTAAATTTGGAATGGCCATTAATTGATAATTGTAGTAATTTTGACGTTCGCATTATGAGGTAAGTACAGTTTCGCGGAAAGGCTACGTGGAAGTCAGCAATAATTATAACAACTGTCCTTTTAGGGCTAAATATGCAAACAGCATGTTTATATGTCATGTGTATGTACCTATGTTAGTCTGTATGGTATTTATGCCATGGGTTTCTTGGTCTGACATAAGGAGTTTAGTTAGTAAAAACATACTTAGTAAGTTTTTGGATAGTTTTTATTTACATACATTTTTCAGGTGAACATTTCCATGCTTCAAAAACTACGTAAAGCTATCAGTAGAATCGGAAAAAAATGGTAAACTTCTCCTGTACGAGAAAAGGGATAAGAGGCTTAATCCATCCTGAGTCTGAACTAACTTGTCCTGGTAGTGGCCTACTCAAATGGCCCACGGACGAGGAATGACGTCAACTCAGCCCCGTTGAAGGTCACTGAGTTTTGTACCACCAGGATGAATTCCGTCGCCACTCATGAATTCTGTGACCAACTTCGAACGGACAAACTAACGATTACTAAGATTTACTAATAGGACTAACCATGTCCTCTTATCATACTAACGAATAATAAGTGACAAATTTCTTATTACCGCCTAATTCTAACAGGACCAATAGGTCCTGTAGTTAGTAAACCAACTACAGTCCCTGCCACAAGCCTATTCGATGTTTGTCACAGATGTCCATTGGCGGCTGGGGTCGTGCCACTGCAAGTTCGTGCTTATTCGTTCAACCCATGAAGTATAGAGGGTAAATAAATAGAGCCATCTCATGGGAGGAAAGTTTATTTATTTATTTATTTATTTATTTTAAGGTCCACCAACACAGGATACACAATTATTTCACTATATCTAGCTAACTTAAGTCCAAAATTCGTGTTCCCGCAAAGTTGAAAAAGTGTCCAGCTGTATTACTGAAAAAAGAGGTTCCAGTACCTACTACAGTACCACCATCATCCAACGACAATAGCGCTGGCGTAGGAATAACTATTATATGAACATAGCTGTTGCAGACGGAGCTGCGGAGTGAAGTTTGCTGAATTCAGTAAAATTTATCCTAGGCTACCGCAGCGCCACACTTTTCATACACAGAGATGGCTCTCTGTACTCTCTATACTCCATGGTTCAGTAGCGATGCGCGACTCTGAATGATTCCAGTCGAATTATTCGACTTAGTAAATCATTCGACTCATTCGAATGATCTATAAAAATTAGTAACTAATTTGACTTGAGTCGACACAGAGTACTAATCGTAACCTTTCATTCGACTGGGAACTTTGTTAGCGGTTAGCGAACGGCGAACTCGGCCGTCCTAACGAAGAGTGCAATAAGTCGAGTTTTTGGGCAAATTGACTTTAGACCATATTCGTAACTACATAAGGTCTTAAATTCGACTACTACCGCACGGCGCGGCGGCGCGGCGGCGGAGTGGTGAACGATAGACATGGGCGGTATAAACGATAAACAGTTTCAGTAACTATTTATTGGTATCAGGTGCCTCAATAAGTATTTATTGAGAGAAACCATTTATTCGTAAATACGAGGTATTGCGAGTTAGGAACAATATTTTTATTTTAAATGCAACAGGATATCGCTTTTATTCCTATTGCAATAAAGTTCGCTACTAAGGATTCATTTAATCAGTTATTCCGTATACCGACATTAGCGAGAATAAGATTATACCGATGATACCGTAAAACTGATATACCGAGTAAACATTTCAATAAATAGTTTTTAAAAATAAACAGTTTTATAACACTATCGGCAACAATAACAATAAATAGTTATGGCATTACGAAAACGCGTACCGACCCATGTCTAGTGAACGATCATACATAATAATAATGATATTCATTCCAAAGTGACAACTGGCTACGTGAACGCCAACCTCGACTAAGCATCCCCCCTCCCCCCAGCGTCATCTCGAAATTCCCCTCTTTCCCCCTAACACTATGTCTAAGCAGTAATTTATTTAAGTAAGTATAAGTAAAAAGAAGCTCACCAGGATAAATTGAATTAATTCATCAACCCAATCAATGATCTTCTAAATACGTACAAAACCCGCTATAAAAAAATTCCCCCTAGAAAAGGTAACTCTTGAAACATGCGTCAAAAAATTGTACCTCTAGTGTATGCCCCTAAAAAATATGGCCCCTGAAGATACCCATTTTCATCTAACTTACCCCCAAATTTAGGTGAAAAACCCCCAAGTTGGCAACACTGCTGAGTGAGCGTTGAATGCGCGAGCGACTCGACTCTTAGAGCGGCTATTAAATTAGTTACTAATTTAGCAGTCGACTAGCCGTCAGCGTCGAATGCGCGAGCGATTCGACTCTTAGAGCAGCTATTAGATTAGTTACTAATTTAGCAGTCGACTAGCCGTCAGCGTCGAATGCGCGAGCGATTCGACTCTTAGAGCGGCTATTAGATTAGTTACTAATTTAGCAGTCGACTAGTCGTCATTCGAATACGAACGTTAGTATATTACTAATATTCAAGTCAAATGCGTACATTAGTAGTCGAAGATTATTCGAATAGTGAGATCATTCGCAGTCGCGCACCTTTATGGTTCAGCCTTTCCAACCAGTCAACCACTATAAATTTATCAATCGTCGATGTTATCAGGTTGGACTTTGGAGGTTACTTTTAATATTGAGTGACGTAAATATATATCGCTTCAATTAAATTGTCAGGTTAACTGCAAACCACAATTATATTGTTTGATTTTATTTTTCAAATTAGACAGACGTATTCGCAATTCAATTTCACAGTCAATAAAAGATTGATGAACAAAACGCACGTATTGATCTGTTAAAGATAAATGCTGGCGCCATTCATTAAATTAAGATGCTTTGTAACTATTGCAATATAAAATTGACCTCCCACACTGTTGGCTGCAGTCCAAGACACACGCGTGGAGGATGTTTTAAGAAGTAAACTGAGTAAACGTAATCTCCCAGTGGTCCAAATTCGACCATAAATAATAATTGTATTATAATCTGAGGAAAATTATTGAATTTGCATCTTAGAAAATTTTTGTCACTCTTACGCCCCAACTCAGAGTCACTAACGGTTACTTAAATCGCTCCTTAGTACAGAATTTGTATGGTGATTCTTTACTAAGGAGCGATTTAAGTAACCGTTAGTGACTCTGAGTTGGGAGGTTATTCATTCGTTATAGGTAATTGGGAGACCATAAATATTGAAGATAATGGGCTTGTTTCACAATCTTCAAGTTGAGTCCTAAATAAGCTATTCGCCGGTTAAAGTGACGTTAAAGTGTCATTTTACATACACGAAATGTCAACTTAACCAACGAATAGCTTACTTCGGACTTACTTGAAGATTGTGAAACAAGCCCTATATCAAATGCCGACTCATAATGACGTCAACCGTCGTTACCATGACAACTTTCAAAATGACATTATATTCGCTGAATATTACTAACATACGCCTCAACTCAGAGTCACTAACGGTTCCTTTAATCGCTCCTTAGTAAAGAATCACCATACAAATTCTGTACTAAGGAGCGATTTAAGTAACCGTCAGTGACTCTGAGTTGGGGCGTTAGTTATTACTATTATTATGTACCTACTATTATTTCTTCTATGGTTATACTTATATAGGTTTGGTGATCTTTTTAGTCTATGGGTTTAGTCGAATCCGCCCATAAACAGTATTAATACGTTCCTTTTGAACTCATTGTTTTACAACAACTTTTATATTGCACCTTCGAAGTTTCGAAGTACCTACATCGATCACGTACGTTCACAATATGGAATTCAGTAAAATCATGGTTTCAGAGGCCTTTGTGGTTGAACCACTGTGCAGGTTTAAGTTTAAGTGTCAATCGCGTGCAAGTTTGACGAGTTGAGAATTAACGACATAAAGCCCACGTGAGCCCACGTTAGCCAGCTGTGCTGTTTTCACATAGGTCTGGTTAATCAATATATCGATAATCTTTGTTAATAATAAATAATCAAAAATATTGGTCCTAAATATAATTATCGAAGATTTCATCAGCCAATTTATGTATTAAATAAGCGTAAATTTAATTAGATTAAAAATATAACTTTGACATTAAAAACTTACTTTAAAAATTTGCTAAATTATTTACACATAGGTTTTACATTTTGGGAATATTTTGTAAGCTTTGTTTAATTTTACTTCGGCAAAATGAGGAATTGGGTAATAATATATAACAACCTATAATACCTATAATAGTGTTCTTACACTTCTTACCGCTCAGTTACACCCCTACGCGCGTGTGAACACCGCGCGAGCGCTCGCGCGAGCCCCTTTGGTCCGCTCCCGACGCGAGCCCTGCGAGCCACGAGACGCGCCGCGGTCTGGTCCGCGAGCACCCTGTTCACACGCGCGCACACGCGCGCGTCTTGCGGATTGTCTCGTGGCTCGCGCGCGCGTGTAAATGGGGTATTACAGTTTGTTTTCTCGTCCTTATCAGACTGTAAACTTGAGAGCCAATTCTTTGCTTCATTTCAAGTCCATGGGCGACAGTGACCACTTAGGTACACAACAGGAATAAAAATATTTTCTTCATTCTTCCAAACCGATCATTTTAAAAATTCAGTTCGCAATTTTCAGATTATTATTGGTTTTGAGTCAAAACCTTGTTAAATATAGATACTGCACATAAACATCGATATCGATTGTTTTCCTCGTCCATCCCTACCCGCCGCGCTGCGCCGATCGCGATGCAGTCCGTCGCGACGAGCCAATTTCACAGATTCGTCACCGACTAGCACGCGCCGCCGCCGCGCCGCGCCGCCCGCTGCAACACCTGTGGATTGGTAGCTTTATTCACTTTCACGTTTTTTAGGGTTCTGAAGTTAAATCGGAACTCTTATTTAGTCATGTCCGTCCGTCCGTTTATACGAAGCAAAGCGCCGAAACTCTTCGTGTAGTGCTAGAAAGTTGTAATTTGGCATGGCTATACATATTTATTAAAACTACAGAATCGTAGAATAAAATATTGAAAAATATTTTTTTAGGGGAGGTATCCCCTACAGGTAACGTGAGGATATTTTTTTTATTTGTCGCGTACCCTAATAGTCTTCTAGGACCATTTTTGGAATTAGGAGTCCGTTTGCGAAATATGTACCTATTTGCCTTTAAAGTGCTAAGGTTAGAGTCAGTGTCCCCTTCCTGTCGGCTAAACATTTGGAACTGACAAGTGAATTTAAAAAAAATAGGTTATATGATGAATTTACAAGGAAAAGTATCACGGCTACGTTAGCATAAGTAGTTAATGAATAATAGTCGATAAACTTACTACTTCAGAACCCTACATCGCGCGTGGCCTGACACGCACTTGCCCAGTTTTTTTATGCACTTTTTGCTTATCCTTGTTAATCTATGCTTACATCATTTTTAAAAGTTCTAGTGGCGGAGGTTACAAGTATCGGTGATATTGTAATTAATTAGATTAGAGTTAGACTATAATATAAGTAATAAAGTTTCTACTTATTTATAAATATGTGGTACAATACTTAGCTTTTGGAAAAATAAAGAAAAAAAAATGGCGTTGGATTATTGTGGAAACTAAACATACATTTTATGTGTCTCTTGATGAAGTAGATCATGTCACTATGGCCATATAATTTTCAAAATCAGTGATAATTGGTGGAGGGGTTCCATTCCATAATGGCCCACCCAAGTATCGAAAGTATTGAAGCTGCCGTAGGGCCTCCGACATTATCTTACAATAACAACAGGGACCGACGGCTTTACGTGCCCTCCGAAGCACGGAAACGCTCAAGAAATTTTTGCCACTAGCAGTCACCCATACAAATATCGACCACGCTCGCTGTTGCTTAACTTAGTCGATCTCTTAGGACCTTCAAAAGCCGCCGGGCTATGAGTGGTTCCCAACTCCACAAAGGATTTGGACGCGCAAATACTTTACCTAGCTGAAACTATGGCTTAAAAAACAATTAATGGAAATAAAACTTATTTCAGAACTGCTGTTTTAATTTAATATTTTTAGGTGTTACATTTCTTAATATGTGACGTCACACTAGGGGGGGAAATCTCACAAATGTGACCAGCTGTGACAAGGACGGGGGGAGGTCTAAAAGTCATGAAATCAGTGTGACGTACTTTATGGATGCCCCTTTCATCCGATAATATTAGTTAGTAGCAATCGTTTCCATTCAAGAATCCCAGGAAGCCAATTCGCAAAGCTCGCAGTATAGAAATGCGAAATGGCGCCACATCGGCGCCGCGGTCCGCACTCCGCACAGGATCGTATGCACCTACATCATTACATGTGTGGACACGACGTACATCGTCTATACATGTGTCTATGTATAAACACACACAGTGGGGGTGATATCTGGTTGTATCTGTGCTGGCGATTAATCGTTAATAAACGGTTATAAAGACTCACATACTCTCGCCTTCACGGCAATTGCGAGTAGACTTAAGCCCAATGCATACGTAACGGGCTTTTTCCCGTACGGGCCACGTTCCGTACGGGATTCCGCTGCTTATGCACTATCGTATACATTTTCTATGAAACGATGTTTCCAAAACTTCACGTCCCGTCCTGTGCGGGAAAAAAAACCCCGTTACGTATGTATTGGGCTTTACTTAGGTCCGTATTAATAAACCAATCTAAAGATCTCTGCGATCTCAAGATTCCGTATGAGATACTGAAATAGGATAAATTGTATAAAAAATGTCATTTGTAAGATCTGAGATCGTACGCTTGAACCGAGGTGGGTTTATTAATATGGGCCTTAGATTCACTTAGGTACTTCCGAGTAGACTTACGTAGACTTTACTTCATAAACACCTCTGGCCAGCGAAAAAACATTTTATCCGACTATCCGTCTCAAAAATGACTGCAGGAATTAAATCCAAGAAATTTGCTCGGTGGACCTGGTTGAGCTATTTACGAATATTATTGTACTAACGACTTTATGATTGACGCTTCCCGCCCACGTCAGTCTTTTTGTAGGACCGATAATCGGGCCGATTTTTTCTTCCATATTATTTCTGACCGACTTTTTGACCGACTATTGCTATCAGTACGTTCTATTTTTCTCCTACAAAAAAGCGGTCACCGATTATCGGACGTGGGCGGGAAGCGTGAAGCTAACTACAACGCCTTCAGTTAAAGCGTGACCGCCTGTAGCTGATTTCTGTACTTAGATACTGATTACTGACCTCCCACTCCCACGCCGGCAAATAAGGGTGTCGTAAGAGGCTACAGCGGCTGGCCTCCTGCACGGAGGTAAGATATCACGAAAGTATTATATTTTAAATATTAAGTATAAATTGTTGTGTCATTAATAGAGCATAGGATCCATCCAGGTGGACTGACGATCTGAAGAAGACAGCGGGCATCCGCTGGATTCAGAAGGTTCAGGACCGGTCAAAGTGGCGCTTGTTAAGAGAGGCCTATGTCCAGCAGTGGATTTACTGGCATTACATATTTCTTACATGCTCTCATGCTACTCGGGTCAGCCGTCAAATGACTCTGTATTCCAGCTCGGGGGGATAAATACCTATAGACTATAGTTCTTTCTTTCTAGTAACTTAACTAGTAACTATGGAGTGTAGAGCTATGTAGAGCTATTAGTAACTTAAAAATTTATAATGAAGAACGTTTAAATACTTATAAATAGTAGTTGGAGTTGTACACTTTTTACTCCGGTTTATATATCGCACCCTTAGAATGAGAGTGACCTAACTCAAAAATGGGAATTTGTGGGAAATGAGCAAGAAAGTTTTCAAAAAAGTATATATCGATGAACAGAGCGATCAATGAAAGTGACCGATTATTAGGTTGTCCTTTTCTTACTCATAATTCGAGCTCTTTTTCATCACAGGGTTTTAGGGTACGCATTTTAAGGTAAGTTTATAGCAAAAACAGAAATTACAGGAATTTTGAGTTAGGTCACTTTCATTTTAAGGGTGCGATATGTATTTATTGAAATGAAAGATTAACTTGGATTAATAAATTTATTACAAGTATTACAACGTCGTGTTTTTTACATTTTACTTTATTTTGACGGAAGTGCACCACAGAGTGTGGAGCTTATAGACAGTTACAAATTAAGAATTATGCTAAACACAGATTGATTCTTTATTTCTATAACCACCCTTGATGTCAGTTTAAAAGCAAAGGTGTGGAAATAAACTGAAATTAAAGAATTGTAGGTTTAAAACATACATAAAAGTATTTACATCTCTCAAACTCCTTTATATTAAAGTATCTGTAGCCATAGTAACCGTATTCAATAGCAGGAATAGCTGATACAAATGGTAGACTAACAACTTGAATCTTTAGCTGCAGCCGTAATCGAGAATTCAACAAAAAACCCGCAGCTGATAAAGTAATATAGGCACAGAAACAAAGCCGAGGGTGTTCGCAGATAAAAAATATTGATACTCAAATAGAATTACACCAAAAATATCCGTAAAAACCGTAATACGTCGTCAACGTCCGTGCCACCTGATGCATGTTTTTAGATACAGGTGGGCTCGCAAAATGGCGCGTTTACCGCACGTGAGTACGTAGCTATAGAGGTGCCACAACGCGACGGTTCTATGTTATAATAATACAACGTGTGGTTTCCTCATGAAATTCACGATAACTAAGAAGGCATAATTTAGAAAGACAGAATAGAAGAAGTAAAGTCAATTAATTCAGTCTGTTATTTGACGGACGATTAAGTATATTTTTTATTGGGTTCTTATTGTACTCTAGAATACAAATTACCCTACAAACTGCGCTTTTAATGTTAAATTAGCTTTAATTGTATCAAATTGTAGAAAGATATCTCAGGTGGTAGATACATACTTACAGCTATATCAGTAGTAGGTAATTAAATATTTATTTTAATTGATACGATTGAAGTATACGATAGCAAAAGAAAATCTGGAGATCTCTAAGGTAAAAGCCGTGTACCTAGTTGTCACACTTTTTGAAAAAGCGCACTAGTATCAAAATTAAGTAGATAGCTACGTATAGTATGATGAACCTAATGGAACTTCTGTACTTCCCACGGTCTCGGCAGTAGACACGCGCTACTGCCACCTTGCGGGATAATGCGACAGGTGAGGGCAATTCGGAAAACGGTATTTCCGCATGTTGCCTACACTGTGTCAATTGCGAATAGTTTCGGCCATTGACGTGTGCGATCGTATGACGTATGAGTCGATTCGCCATGTCGTTTTATAAGCATTCGTTTTTTATTGGCGATATTTCCATTTTGATGGTTTACAATCTACATTTCATTTAACAGTTATCGTAATTTTAATTATACATTAGTTGGTTTAATTTCACTGCACTAATTACCATTTTTGTTTGTTACTGACGGCTTTACGCACCTTTGCTACTATCGGTCACCCATCCAACTACATACAGCAAAGTCGCCGGGCTATGAGCCCTTCACTATTTCTTATTTTTGACCGACTTCAAAAAAGGAGGAGGTATTCAATTCGACTGTATTTTTTCATGTTTATTATCTCAGAACTTTCGACGGTTTTTTTTGTAATCGACTTTCTTTTTTTAATCGAAAGCTGGTGCTTGTCATGTAGTCCCATTTAAATTTGAGCGAGATACGACTAGTAGTTTTTAAGTTATACCAAATTTTGAAGTCTGTTATTTTTTTGTCATCGTTATTGTATTTTTTATATTAATAGTAAACTGTAGGATTGACGAACGTCATAAAAATATTGCACATAATGTTATCGATATCTTTAAACTTTAGGTACCACTGTCCGGTATCACTAATTGTGTACCTTGGGAAAATAAGAATAAACGGCGCACTTTGTGTAATCACTATAGTGGCTTAATCGATTGCTATCACACTACAGTCAGTGGCGTAGCTAGCCCTAAGGAGGCCCCATATCAATATTTGTTGTGGGGCCCCTCAACGTCAGCTGTCACATATAAAAGGAGTGCCAACTGTAGTGGCCGCTGGCGAGCTTTTTTTTGGGAGTGTTAATGGGGGCCTCTATACGCTGGGGGCCCCGTATAATTGATACGGCTGATACGGCGGTAGCTACGCCCCTGACTACAATATAAAAGAAATATAGAAAAATTTAATAAGTCATAAGCCACAATTTATGGCAGGCATGTTATGTAATAATATTACTCGTAATGACAAACATATTGTTCCCATATTATACTCGTGTATTTTAAAGTGTTTCTAAGAATTGTCTAGTTCGAACTACCCTCTTTACATATTAAAGGAGGTTGAAAACGGTGCATTACACATGGGTTTATGGTGAATAAGGTTTCCATGGAAATTTACACTAATAACAAAAAATAAACGAGTAGATACCTATTGTCGAGTAAATAGAGTCAATTTTCTGAATGTGTTACCGCGTATTTTTTTTAATTCGTAATTATCATCAAGTTCCTCGTCAGCGACTATTCCTTCAAAATTCAAACGTGGTATTACTGATACACTAATGCACATTTTTTTTAATTCGGAAAGTTGTTTTGCCATGGAGAAGAAGAAATTAGTTAAACTTTACAAAAATAAGTTTAAAATTCTATTACGTCCTTCGATATTTAAATTTAAGAACTACATTTAACACCATAAAGAAATCTAAAGTTTCCGCTCGTACTAAACCGATTCTAAAGCAAGCTAATGGTTCCGTCAGTTAACAATAGCCATCTCGCCATCTCGACATCGTGCAGACTCCAGTCGGACTTGTCGGAGGCGGCGACAGCCGGGCGGCCCACGCGGTCGATACGGCTACCGCCACCGACCTTCCGAATACTTACAGCCAGCCTTACATGCCGATAGCTTTTAACTTTTTAGTTTTACCTTCACTATGTTGTACTTTATATATTATGCCTTCACTCTAATCTGGATAACAATATTATGACTCTGACTATTAAGCCCAATGCATACGTAACGGGATTTTTTTCCGTACGGGATTCCGCTGCGTATGCACTATCGTATACATTTTCTATGAAATGATGTTTCCAAAATTTCACGTCCCGTCCCGTACGGGAAAATACTCCGTTATGTATGCATTGGGCTTAAGTATCTAGTGAAAATCCGTTCAGTAGTTTTTGCGTGAAAGAGCAAGAATGAATATCACCTCAGTCCGGCCTGTGATTGGTCGAATGGTCATTCCGATGTGATTCAGATAAAGTAATATACCTACTATCCCCAAATATCAGTAACGGTGGAATTGATCTAAGTGTATCTAAGATCTAAAGTGGAACAGAGTATATCGAGACCTTTAAGAAGGAATCTGCTCCAATACTGATCCTCATTGATTGTTAAAAATGATTGGGTTGAACGTTAGACCTAAGAATGAAGAATTCAATTGAAACATCGCATAGAATCTACACAGTTAAATATCATGAAAGACAACTCCCAGGTCTGAACCCCCCGGGGGGACCCTTAGGTCCTTAGGACCCTTTTGGACTTTTATAATCCTATTTCTCGAACAGGGTGAGCTAGTTCTCAAATTGTCTTCTCGATTGATCCCTCTGTCCGTGTGAAAGACCGCTAGAGCCAAAAGCAACTGTTCATTGGAAAAAAAGGAAAAAAAATAATGACTTAAGATTATTCAATTCCATGATAGAGTTATGAACGTGCGTTGGACATTCGCGTGTGAATTTTATGTTAAAATAATTCAATTCCTTTCAATTTATTTTGTAACCTTTAGGAAAGATGTGGCTGGTGCGTCGCGATGATATCTTTAAATTAAAAATATATTTTATAATTGAAATAACATCGTATGACCAATACTCGGTGTAGAGTAACAGTACATTACTGCACCCATAAACTATGTTTTTTACATAATTATATTATTTTAATTTAATGCTTTACTACAATCCCACCTAATATTAAGTGGAAATGTCTAAGCAGGAAAAGTATTATAGTCGAGCATCTCAAACTCACATCATTTAATTTATGTAGGTATTAATCGATATACCTACTTATGAACGTCAAATCTTTTGAATCTACCACTACAATTTATATCATGGTAACTTAATTGTAATGTGCTTCCGGCCGATTCGGCCTTATACTCGTATTATGTTATAAAATAAGTAAAACTTTTTTTATAAAAAAAATGAGCCGCCTTAAAAATAAAAACAACACGACTAAAAAAGTGAAAAATAATTGAATGAAAAACTGTACTTTATACATTAAATTTCCTAATAACATGCGCTAGCCAAGGTTTATATTTTCAACAAAATATTTTGGTATTTTATTTTCATCATTACCTTTTAGTTGTATTTATATTCATTGTATATCGGGCTATTTTAGTTTATTTACTGACGTACGCAAATAACTTTACAGGCAAGATTTCAACTTAGCCCCTCGCGCGTAAAATCATACGTTCAAACTGATTACTAATTACTTTAGTCATTTTGAACTGCTTATGTTTGGAAATGCCATGTTAAGTCCGGTTTACGCGTGTTAAGTAGCAAAATTTTAACTAAATTTTAAGTAAATTTAATATGTGTAAATAGACAATTTAGTAGCTTTTTAGTTTAAATTAATTTTACATTTAGTTATCTACTTAACTACTTAATACGTGTAAACCAAACATTAATTAGATAAAAAATAACTAATCGAGGTTTAGACCTCTGCAATCTGCAACGACCTCTCAAAGTAGAGTGAGTATTATATTCCCTGACAAATGGCGTACCAGGAGAATCTACGGCCGAACGTTGGCACGCAGCATGCCGCAATAGTTTCCACTTGACACGGCGCCAGATTCCGTACATCTGGTTGCTCGCTGCGGCCGTAACCATCCTGCATCTTCCTGTCATCACTTACCTTACTGCTTTATACCCGAACTGGGTTGGCAAGTAGGTATCCGAATTTAAAGTTTTTATGCTCTATACCACGGACCTAAAAAAAAGACGGACATAATCCCAAGAACAAATTCAGTGAAGCACCCATAGGAATACCAACTCTGTATTCGTACAAGTACACACACTCACACATTGACACCATACGGCTACGAATTTGACACCATCGCCAATCAAAAATTACAAAATTACGCACACATGGTAAGCGAGCTGTCAGCTGTCAGCTTCACTCTCGATTAGACAAGGTTACGTCTGTTCTTTTTTTATGTCTGTGGCTCTATACCTACTCGAAGTGGGTTGGTAATAATCTGAGTCTAAAGTTTTAACACTAGACACCGCTGTTAGGTAGTTAAATATTATTTTCGCTGTCGGAATCGCAATTCACTATAATTTTATTATAGGTACTTATCTATACTAATATTTTAAAGAGGAAAGATTTGATTGTTTGTTTGCATTGAATAGGCTCCGAAACTACTGAACCGATTTGAAAAATTCACTGTTGGGAAGCTACACTATCCCCGGGTGACATAGACTATATTATATTTTTAAAAAATTTGGGATCCTTAATAGGTAAAACTCAATAAAACCCAAGGTGAAAAAAAATAAGATAACCGAAGCAAAGCGAGGGCGGTTACTCGTAACTAATAAAATTCTGTATCATATCTGGCATACCAAAATGAAGTGCAGGTTTATTTGCATTTATCTATTTATCTGCAATCTTGGATTTATAAAATTGACCAAAATCTCGACCAAGAACTCGACTCTAATTCAGGGCTGTAGCTAGAGTCAAATTTGAGGTAGGGCAGCATTGGTTACAGGTAGGGCAGAAGTAAGAAATCATAATTGATCTGCTCTCTAGGTCACAGAACAAAGAATTATTATAATATGAAATGAATGTCACAAACTGTGGTATGTTCGGAAAAGTTTAGATACCTGTCGCTACATTTTTTTTTATCTCAAACTATGAAGAAACAATTTAATTAAAATAAATGATCTTAGTTTTTGGTATTTTTAAGGTAGGGCATTGTGATTTCAAGAATACCCTACGGTATTGCCCCACGATGCCCCCCCCCCGCCCCTAGCTACGGCCATGCTCTAATTACACTAATAGATAGCCTGCTAGATTACCAGTGGTAATTTACCAGCACCACAAAATAGTTACAAAATTTTGTGTACCGCCCTCTTGCTTAAGTTAACTGCCAAACGACTCAACATCGTGTTTCGGTACTTCCGGCTGAGGGCTTGAGAGCCAGTGTTACTTTCTTTCCTCTCTCCTCTGTCTTGCCCGCCAACGCATCGGTATTCTTTATTCAAGGTTATTCAAGATGTCTGATATCCATGGAGATGATGGGAACACTTTCTGGGATTGCACAACTAGGCAATACGTACCTTAGTTGGTCCATGAGGAAACCACGATGATGAGTTGATGACCACTTATCAACCGGCTTGTCTGCTCCTTGAAGACATCTATCGGCTGTTTGCATTTAAATAACTTGTTTATAGCTATAACTAGTTATTATTATTATAGTTCCAATATGTTTTAGTTACTCAATAGTCTTTACAACAATTATGATTTTTTTTCTAACATAAGTTGCTGTAGCATAATGCTAGAGCCATCTATAATTTTACTTGTACGTATTTGTAGTTCTGCTACTCGCCCATAGAGGTCATCTATGTTATAATACTTTGCTGCAAATGATGGTTCGTATGATGGTTCGTTCAGTACACATCAAAGAAGAATGTGCTTGTTTTACTTATATAAAAATAATAACCAGCGCCTTCACTAAATAATTTTTTACCTTTCTAGGGTTTTATATATAATAGAAGTAGTGCGAAAATTAAACAATTAAGTTTGTAATTTTTAATAATTGTCGCAGGCAACACATTAAATTAAATGTCAAATGTCAATGTCAATGTCATATAAACAGAAACAGCTGACTGTTTAACATTGTGTTTACTTTATTTTTTTTAATTTTTTAGGTAATAGGTTCTGTTGTTATCCTGCAATAAATACTATCACATCATTTGTTTTAACTCTCAGTTTTCAAACGGTAAATAGTAATAGTATACTTACGCTTATTGTTAGTTTTTATTCTTTTATTGTATTTAAGGTTCAGATGTACTGCTGATCAATCAACACTTAGTTTTTACTATCCATTAGGCTAAGCATGTTACCAACTGGGTTGTATCCTACCATCATGTTTATCCGGTAAGTTTTATGATAATATCGTTACTCTCATCTCAAGGTATATGATCATATCCTCATAGGACATCCCCAGTGTGCAAAAAAAATTGAATAAATTAACCCTTATTAACTGTTTCAATATTGATGAGATTGGTGAATGTAGAACCTATTTAAGAGGGTGTTTTTTATTAAATCAATGTATTATTATCTTATTTTAGGGTTGTGTAATGATTCTGAAGCTATTAATATTCAGAGGGAAGTTTTAATAACGGGAAAGCGTTGCTATGTCCATTGAACAAGCAAAAGAGCAAAGTAAATAGCCATATTATGGCAGCTTAGAATACGAAGCCCATACACTTCGGATGGGTACCGTTAGAGGCGAGTAAATCTGGCCTGCTGGTGGTAGGCCCCTCGGATAGATTTATATTGGTAATATTGATTTTAATAGTTTATTAATACCATTATTATTTTTCCATGGGGTTCGCCTGGACCCTGTTGCTTAAATCAGCCACCAAACGACTTGTAGTGGCTGGGGGCTTGAGACCCAGTTCTTTCTTTCTTTCTTTTTCTTCTCTTTTGGCTGGCAATGCATCAGAGATGCCTTTGATGTTGGCTGTTGCTGATGTTCATGGGTGCCATACAATAGCAATTTACCATCGCACAAAGATATTTTTTAACAAACACACAAAATGTAATATAAATAAAAATAAAAATTAGTGGGTGGGTATAATTTTAACCCAAGTTAAATGAAGGAATGTATGTGTAGGCCAAGGGCCACCCTACACCAAAAAGTTGCACCGGAATAGAACATTGGACTATCCAAATTTTATTTATATTACAATGGGGTTCGCTTGGAAAAAGTAAACCGCATAAAATTTTAATAACAAATATTTATTACTGTCAAAACAAATATATAACAATTCTATAATTTTGCAATTCGCCAAAAATCTTAATTTTACTATTTAATTTTAATTTATCTAATTATTTTTTGCCAAAACTTAATTTAATTACCAATTTTAATTTATCTAATTATTATTACTAAAGTTACAATTTTGTACACCATTATGTAAGCCAAAAGGTTAATTTTAAATTTATAAATTGTTAAATTAAAAGAGAAAAAAATGTATTATAACAAATTTCGGGCGCCTGGATGGCTTAATCCATCCTAAAAATTAAATTTTAAACGTACTACTATTTACGAGTCTAAATAATTTACAAAATAAAACCGACTTAAGATTAACTAAGGTAACCTAGTCTTAAAATAAATCGTATTTGTAAATACGTAGAATAAAGTTGAATGCCCAGTTCTTCAGTTTGTAAGAAAATATAATTACATACCAGAACGTCGCAATCCAAATTATAAGTTATAAAAAACCAATATGTCGAAAACGCGAGCCACGGTGTCCCAGCGCACGTCGTAGGTAGGTACCGTCGAATCCGTGATACGTACAAGAAATTGTCCAAAATAATATTTAAATCCAAGTAGAAAACCGTTGGAAATTAAAGAAAAAGTAAGTTATTGAAAAAATCCAAAAAACTTGTTGTCAAAAAGTTTTGAAAAACCTCCCAAATTAAACATCCCAAATTAAACATCCCATAACAAACACTCCAAATCAAACACTGCGGACAAAGAAAATAATTACGTTAATACCAAATACTAAACAAGTATCTACCAAATTTTCGAATTCGAAATCTCAAAAAAGTCGTCAAAACTTACCCGGTTAATCCGGTGTTTATCACAAAATAATCCGTTAGTTATGCAGAAAGGTACTTAATTGGAATCCTGTAAGACAATAATCACTACATGAAATATGGATTTCAACCGAAATCTAATTCGAGAGGAAAAGTTTTTGCAACTTACCATGAGGCAAAATTAATCGCCCATTATATGGCGAATCATTCAACATGACTACTAACAATATATGAATAACAGCATAGCTGCTCTTAAATTGCAATTTCGTCACATTATTTAGACCAAAAAGAAAGGAAATTTATAAAAAAACACAATAAATCACAATTACATTTTGTGACCTCTGACAGTCCGGCAGGAAAGTAATCTTCCATTCCCCATTCAAATCTCGTAAAAAATTCGTAGAAAAAGTCAGACAAAGAACAACAGACTATTCAGCCAACGTCCAAGAATTATTGAACCAAGTCCTGGATACCACGCTAAACTGGACTATACTGCGTTGCAACACGTGATACACCAGTAGTGACACCTATAATTGATTTACGAAGCTAATATTTATTATTGAAGATCTGTGGCAAACGTCAAGTGACAGCTTGTCAAACAAGTTGACAGTGACATCGACAGAACATCGATACTGACAGCCTTGTCAAAAGTAATTCAGAATTACCTCCTAGATAAATGATAATTCAATGAAGTAAAAAATTATAAGTTAAAGTGTGAGGTTAAGTTTGTAAACAATGTCGAATGAAATAATTTTGTGTAAAAAGGTTTGAAAAACGATTTATTAAACACTAGGCTACGCATGTAACGTAAAATACGTTACATTACCCCCCTGCCAAAAATAAAAGAGGAGCTCCAAAGGAGAAACTCTTTTCAGATGAAAATTCTAAGTTAATAAAGTTTGATAGAGTCATAAGAATCTACAAAAGTAAGTGAAATTAAAGGCGCAAAATACCAAAAGGTTAACGAAATGATCGCTAAGACGAAGAATTGTTCAAGTCGCAAGTGACTCTACAATTTCAAAACTCTACATTGGACTCAGAAGTAACCAAGAGACTACATCAACGAGTACCAAATGAAAGAAAAAACCAGCTCTATACTAGCTCTACAAGTACAAAGTCAAAATAGAGAAGCTCTATATTATCTCTACAAAGTCATAGAAGAAAACCTATATGTTATCTCTACAAATATCTACAAAATTATAGAAGAAAAAGTTTATGTTATCTCTACAAATATCTACAAAGTTATAGAAGGAAAACTTTGTCATCTCTACACTCTTCATTGGAGTCAAAAGTCAAAAGGAAAAACTCGAACTCGAACGAAAAATAAGTGAGTTATAACTAAAGTCTAAAAAGGTAGAGCAAAAGCTCAAAGTTAAACTTTTCACTCAAAGGAGTTGAAAAACAACTAACGCAATCGCTACAAAATGAGAGATGCGAAAAAGAATGCAATCGTGATCGACACAACACCATCGACTTTCCGAACACGAAGACATGAAGGAAAAATACCAAAAGAATGAATTTCGTGGTCGACTCTACACCATCGGCTTTTCGAACACGAAACCACCAAAAGCTTTGTCTGTGATCGGCCCAACACCACCGAACTCCCGAGCACAGAACGAAAAATGTTACTAGTAGCACCAAACAATGGCTACTATATAACCAAATAAACCAAAACAAATGTTACTGTGACCGGCTCTACTCCACCGACTTACCGTGCACAGAACAAAATGTGTAATAACAACTACAAACTAAAAAGGTGTGATAGACAACTACACAATTGAGTGCTATCAACAAAAAAATGGAAAAGTTCCCGAAAAGGTTACTAAATCCAAAAGTCAAAGCAAAGGTTATACTCTCCCTGCAGTAGATGAGTACAAGAAAATGTCAATATCCGAGAAGTCAAGTCCGGGTATATAACATTAAGCTAAAAGCTTAAACTTAACAAATAAGCTTAAAAGTATTACATATTTGTATCAAACAATTATGCAAATAAAACTAAATTAGTATTACGTTGAAGGGCGTAAACTAAGAAAAATTAGATCCTTAAAAATATAGTAAAAGATCTATAAACAAACTTAAATCTAACTAATTTCTTATGCTTTGGGGAAATGTTTAGATTTTAATTTTGAATATTCCAAAACGTCCTAAGTAAAATTTTAGTAATCTAGTATGTAGTACTGCGTAAGCTCAAGTTAATTCCTATCATTCATTCATCTCACACGGGTAAGTCCTGTCATACTTCAAACTAATCCATCCACAAACATAATACCCAAAAACTATCACCAACGACAGTTCAACAAAAAAGATTTGTACAAAGTGTACACAACCAAAAATTAATCAATTTTAATGATATCTTTAACGTGGTAACGTCCGGTAGAACGTTTTCCTACATCTTTCAAAACGTAGACATTATCTGAGATTTTATTAATTATTTTAGATTTTACAAACTTAGGAGCAAGTTTAGCCGAAAAATAATGCAATGCATTAGACTGAACAAAATTCCGTCTCCAAACAATATCTCCCAAATCATACGAAATGACTTTCCTGCCTTTATTATAATAAGAAGCATTTTTACGATATGCTTTTAATAAAGAAGTGGAAACCGATTCAAAAATTGAACTAAGAGAGTTCAAGGAAGTAGAGTACCTTTCGCGGCTCCCTAATTGGATATCATCTAAATTATTAATAGAATTACTAAATTTATGTAGCGAAGCATCAATTATGACTTCTCTACCAAACATCAAAAAGTTAGGAGTAAATTCCGTAGCTAAATTAACACTACTATTCAAAGCTAATTGAACATGATTGATAAACTTCGACCACATACGATGATCGTCTCTAACATAACAAGCTAGACAAGTTTCTAAAGTTTTATGATAACGTTCAACAGGATTATTTTGTGGCGTATACAAAGTGTTATAAAATATTTTATCAATATTATAATTTTTCAAAAATTCAACAAAAGTTTTTGAAATAAATTGTTTTCCATTATCGCATACAAAAATCTTTGGACAACCAAATTTAAGGAAAATATCTCTCTCAAGAAATCTACAAATAGATTTAGTAGTGGCATTACCCAATGGACATAACCAGCAATATTTTGAAAATACATCTAATACTGAACAAATGAAGCGGTGACCAGAATAAGACCTAGGCAAAGGGCCAATGATATCAATAGATAGCATCGTCATAGGTGAATTTACTATTTTTGGATTAGACATGAAACCAAATGGAGGAGAATTTGAATGTTTATAAGCTTTACAAACTTCACATTTAGAAATATAATCTTTTACATCTTTAGCCATACTGGGCCAATAATAATGAATTTTTAATTTATTTAAAGTTTTGAAAATACCAAGGTGAGCAGAATCTAAATTATCGTGATTATTACGAATAGTATCTAATATATTTTCCTTAGGAATAACAATTTTCCAAGATAAATTACTCTGAATTTCAAATCTAGGTTTACAGAATCTATAAAGAACATTATTATCTACTCTAAAATTTTTATACCTTAAAGGATATTTTTGACATCCGATGAAAATACGTTTATACCAAGGATCAGTAATTTCATCATCAGGCTGAACAATTTCTGATGGAATATCAATAGCATTAATTTGAATACGAGACAAAGTGTCAGGTACAACATGTAAATTTCCTTTTTTATGAATTATATCAAATGTAAATTGAGAAATACGAGCCGCCCAACGAGCCAATCGTCCACTAGGATTACTTAATCCTAACAGCCATTTTAAACTAGCGTGATCAGTTATAACAGTAAATTTCATGCCTTCAATATATGGTCTAAAATGTTCAATTGAATCTAAAATTACAAGAAGTTCTTTCTCAGTTGTGCTATAATTAATTTCACATTTACCAAAAGTTCTTGAATAAAATGCAATAGGATGTTGGTTATCATCTTCATCTTTTTGACATAAAACACTACCAATAGCAAATGAACTAGCGTCACAATGTAAGTAAAATGGTTTTTCAAAATTAGGGCAAATTAAAACAGGAGCTGACAAAAGAGCTTGTTTAAGTTGAATAAAAGAATTTTCACAATTAGAATTCCAATCAATTTGACGTTTAGAGTTTTTACTTCCTCCAGTTAATTTAGATAAAGGAGTAGCAATATCAGCAAAACCTTTAATGAATCTACGATAATAAGAGCACATACCTAAAAAAGCTTCGAACCTCTTTAACGGTTTTAGGTTGGGGAAAATTTTCAATAACAGATAACTTAGAAGGATCTGTATGTAAACCTTTACTATCTACAATATAGCCTAAATAACGTAAACGATCTTTACAAAATTCGCACTTTTTTAAATTAACAGTAAGACCTGCTTCTTTTAAACGTGTATAAATTTTACGTAGCAAAGTTAAATGACTTGAAAAATCGCTAGAAACAGCTATTAAATCGTCTAAATATACAAAAACTTGGGAATCAAATTCAGGACCAAATAATCTGTCTACTAAACGTTGAAGTTCAGCAGGAGCGTTAGTTAAACCAAAAGGCATTCGAACAAATTCGAATAATCCTTTGCCAGGGATTACAAATGCAGTTTTTTCACAAGAAGATTTTTCTAAAGGGATTTGAAGAAATGCTTTTGACAAATCGATAGCGGAAATAAACTTAGCACCACGCAAATTGTCCAAAATTCGCGATGTGTAAGGTAAAGGATATGCATCTTTAACAGTAACAGAATTTAATTTTCTAGAATCTAAACATAATCTAGTCGAACCATCTTTTTTCTCAACAGCTAAAACAGGAGAAGACCAAGGGGATTTTGAACGTTGAATAATTCCTTCTTTAAGTAAAATTTCTACTTCATCGTAAAGTTCTTTTTGTTTAGCAGGACTAATAGGCCAATAACGTTGTTTAATAGGATCACCGATAGTAACAATTTTGTGCTCCGTCAAATGAGTTAAACCCAAACCTTTCTTTTCATAAGAAATTTCCTCAAAAAGTTTAATGACTTGATCTAATTGATCTTTATCATTACAAGAAAGTTGAACTGAAGAAGTTACAGAATTAATGTTAATATTATTACTTGAATTTAAATTACTTTCAAAAACTATGTTATTAAATAAATCCTTAGCAAGGTCAAATACAAGCCAAAAGTCAAAACCTAGAATAATATCTGGCCTAAGAGAAGGTATAACCATGAATTCTACCATACGAGTAACATTGTCACAAGTAATTGGTATATCAATAGTTCCTAAAACATCTTGATGTTTACCATCAGCAGTATGAGCTACATTATAATTATTAGTTATAAGTTTAAATCCCAATTCAATAAATTTTAAGTGACTATTAGAACCTAGAACACTCTTATTAGCACCACTATCTAATAAACCTGTAAAAGTTTTACCACAAACATGGAATTTCAAGAATGGACGAGAGTCGTTATTCTTAGTGAACAAAATAGGAGCAAATTTATTTATTTGAAAAAATACTTTTAAGTAATTACACCAATCAGAAAATTCTTTGTGAATTTGTAATGAGTTAGGACGCGAAGAATTAAACGATGTCAGTTCACTGTTTTCTTTGTTAAGAATCCGTGACTGACAGAACTTTATACGTTTTTTGGAATCTCTTTACTAGATTTACAAGTTTCGCATGAATTAGTAGTAACATTTTGCTTACCACATTTAAAGCAAATTATACCTGGAATCTTTTTACAATGCTTGTAAGTGTGTCCAGTTTCTTTACACTTAAGGCAAGTAGAAGTTAATGAAGTTTGAACAATATTAATATTTTTAACTTTACTATCAAAATTATAGTGTTTATTACTATTAGAAACATGAAAATCATCAATTTGTTTTGAAAGATTGACTAAAACTGATAAAGAATCTATAGAACGACCAACCAAATGTATTGAGTACATCGGTAACATATTATGTTTAATAATTTCCAAAAGAGTTGACTCAGCTAGTGGGTAAGTAAGTCTCTTAGACATATATTCAATTTCTATAATAAAATCTGATAACGATTCACTAGATTTCTGCTTCCTAGTTCTCAAGTTGTATTCTAAATTGTAATCAAAGTTAAGTGTATCAAAACGCTTCAATAATTCAAGCTTAAGTTGCTTCCAAGAAGTTATAGAACCACGAATAGATCTAAACCATTTCAGCGCTAAATCTGAAAGTACCTCAGTAAACGATATGAGTATATGATCATCAAAAATGTCACGAGCACAACAGTACTCCTCAAAAGTGAGTAAGAATTCGCGAACACAAGTTTTGCCATTAAATTTATGTTTAAACTTAGACAAATCAGGTCTTTTGCTATATGAAAATTTGTTAGGAAAAGATAAATTATTAGGATGAAACGATAAATCCAATAAGTCATTAGAAGTCATAGGCATGGCCTGAGAGTTATTTGCTTCTGCAAGGTTAGAATTATCACTATCAATATTCGAAGTTAAACTATTTATGTTATCATCACTACTAGGTGGTTGTAAAATGGTAGGTAAAGATTCCTTATGCGACATGTTTGAGAAGTCCTAAATTTCCAGCGATAATACTGTATTAAATTATTTCAAAAATAAAGTTCAATGAACACAAAGTAAATCAACAAAGTGGTTAGTTAATAGTACTAACTACAGTTAATAAGTATAAGTGAACTTGGCATTCAATTCACAAAATAAGCTTAGCTTGTATGTAAAATATCATAGACAATACATAAGTACAATGGTCGAAATCTCAATACAAAGTTCTAATACAAAAGTTGAAAAGTTAAGTAACAAATATGCAAACTGCAAAATATAGGTCAAGTCCCTACGTTCGCAGCGCCAAATTGTAATATAAATAAAAATAAAAATTAGTGGGTGGGTATAATTTTAACCCAAGTTAAATGAAGGAATGTATGTGTAGGCCAAGGGCCACCCTACACCAAAAAGTTGCACCGGAATAGAACATTGGACTATCCAAATTTTATTTATATTACAATGGGGTTCGCTTGGAAAAAGTAAACCGCATAAAATTTTAATAACAAATATTTATTACTGTCAAAACAAATATATAACAATTCTATAATTTTGCAATTCGCCAAAAATCTTAATTTTACTATTTAATTTTAATTTATCTAATTATTTTTTGCCAAAACTTAATTTAATTACCAATTTTAATTTATCTAATTATTATTACTAAAGTTACAATTTTGTACACCATTATGTAAGCCAAAAGGTTAATTTTAAATTTATAAATTGTTAAATTAAAAGAGAAAAAAATGTATTATAACAAATTTCGGGCGCCTGGATGGCTTAATCCATCCTAAAAATTAAATTTTAAACGTACTACTATTTACGAGTCTAAATAATTTACAAAATAAAACCGACTTAAGATTAACTAAGGTAACCTAGTCTTAAAATAAATCGTATTTGTAAATACGTAGAATAAAGTTGAATGCCCAGTTCTTCAGTTTGTAAGAAAATATAATTACATACCAGAACGTCGCAATCCAAATTATAAGTTATAAAAAACCAATATGTCGAAAACGCGAGCCACGGTGTCCCAGCGCACGTCGTAGGTAGGTACCGTCGAATCCGTGATACGTACAAGAAATTGTCCAAAATAATATTTAAATCCAAGTAGAAAACCGTTGGAAATTAAAGAAAAAGTAAGTTATTGAAAAAATCCAAAAAACTTGTTGTCAAAAAGTTTTGAAAAACCTCCCAAATTAAACATCCCAAATTAAACATCCCATAACAAACACTCCAAATCAAACACTGCGGACAAAGAAAATAATTACGTTAATACCAAATACTAAACAAGTATCTACCAAATTTTCGAATTCGAAATCTCAAAAAAGTCGTCAAAACTTACCCGGTTAATCCGGTGTTTATCACAAAATAATCCGTTAGTTATGCAGAAAGGTACTTAATTGGAATCCTGTAAGACAATAATCACTACATGAAATATGGATTTCAACCGAAATCTAATTCGAGAGGAAAAGTTTTTGCAACTTACCATGAGGCAAAATTAATCGCCCATTATATGGCGAATCATTCAACATGACTACTAACAATATATGAATAACAGCATAGCTGCTCTTAAATTGCAATTTCGTCACATTATTTAGACCAAAAAGAAAGGAAATTTATAAAAAAACACAATAAATCACAATTACATTTTGTGACCTCTGACAGTCCGGCAGGAAAGTAATCTTCCATTCCCCATTCAAATCTCGTAAAAAATTCGTAGAAAAAGTCAGACAAAGAACAACAGACTATTCAGCCAACGTCCAAGAATTATTGAACCAAGTCCTGGATACCACGCTAAACTGGACTATACTGCGTTGCAACACGTGATACACCAGTAGTGACACCTATAATTGATTTACGAAGCTAATATTTATTATTGAAGATCTGTGGCAAACGTCAAGTGACAGCTTGTCAAACAAGTTGACAGTGACATCGACAGAACATCGATACTGACAGCCTTGTCAAAAGTAATTCAGAATTACCTCCTAGATAAATGATAATTCAATGAAGTAAAAAATTATAAGTTAAAGTGTGAGGTTAAGTTTGTAAACAATGTCGAATGAAATAATTTTGTGTAAAAAGGTTTGAAAAACGATTTATTAAACACTAGGCTACGCATGTAACGTAAAATACGTTACAAAAAATATTAAAAAAATTATGTTTAGAAAGTCAGAATTCCATCATTGATCCTCCAAATTGGATGGTTTTTTTTATTTGAAAGGGTTTTTTTTGGTATTTTTTGTCAACCTTTGAATTATTTATGTTTATGATGATACAAAGTTGTAGTTGGTGTAAATTAAATCCCACTTACAAAATCTGACTATGGACACTCATGCCGATAGTAATTATAGTTTTTATTATTATTTATTCGTTATTTTATCCTTACATGGCAAATAATTAAGCCCTTACCTATCTGCAAGCACAGCCGACGTTAAGGGGGAGCGAGGTGGAGCAACGGCATAGGGCGCTAAATTTGGAGGGGCGCCACATTTGGGGTGAGGAGCAAAAAAAAAGGAAAAATAAAATTCTTAATAAAGGTTCCCATTGGTTCAGTAAAAAAATTTTCGAGCAAAAAAAGCTTGATTTTTATTTTCTTATATGGGCGCCATAATATTCTTGCCTAGGGCCCTAGGGCGTCAGTGGCTCTAACGCCGGCACTGTCTGTAAGTCTTATAAACATACTATAGGTCTACTTCTCGAGTGAATCTCAAAACTACTTTATGGTTTTTCCTACGACTTTCACCAATAAATGGTTTGATTTGACCCTAGTTAGCCTAATTGGTAGCGACCCTGCCTGCGAAGCGAGGGGTTCCAGGTTTGTTACTTATATGATCGACCGGGGCAGATATTATTTATGTGATAGATAAATATTTGTACTCGGGTCATGGGTGTTATTATAATTATTGTGATGTGTTATTTGTACGTCCATGCCACCCGCGTCACAAGTAATAACTTACTGCGGGGGTATGAGTGTGTTAGCGTTTATTATTTATTTAGGAGGAAGTTGGGGTGTTTTTGCAATCCGTACTATATAGTAACAAATTAATTATTGCTCATATTGAAAAAAAAAAAACAAAATTAAATATTTCTACCTGCTGTATGAACTGTACATATTACATCACCTTTGTTAGAAATTAAACAGTTATAAAACGTTAAATTACGGTATCACCGGATGAGATAATTATTGTGACAAGTATTGTAAAGCGCACAGTGTATTACATCAACCAGTTTTCGTACATCAGTAGATATACGAGTATCATACTGTGTTTATAACGTATATCATTCACTATAAACATGACTCTGTGCTGTGAAAAGAATTAATTCATATACACTATCGCTATGGTTGCCAACTGCCCGGATTTATCCGGACATGTCCGGAATTGCATCCTACTTCGTCCGGATTTTCAAATGAAAGCGTAGACCAAAGGGTGCTGTTTGGTAACTAAATTGTCTCGACTTTTTTTAAATGTCCAGATTTTTTCTGAAACATGGTAACCGTATCATGGCTACATGAAATTCACTCGTTTGCTTTACCCATCCAATTCAGTACATAAATTCAGTTTATAATATACTTTATTCAGTTGCTCACGCTTGAGACATACGAGAGGGCGTGAAATTCGCATCAGTCTGGTTTTGACACGGAGAATTATTTTCATATCTTGATTTTTATCTGTTTCAGAGAATAATCTGATAAACAGTATTTCTTCATGGACTTGTGATTTACCTATTATATTTTAGTTAATTTTAAATTGAATATTTTTTTAAATATGGCGCTGCCACGAGTTCTAATCGTTAATAGAACGTTTCCCGCTGTTGGCTTAGAAATACTGAAAACCAAGTAAGTAGATCTCTACTTTTAACACTTTACAGTACTTTACAGTTTCCACCATACTAACAGTGGACTTTTGACATTACTTTGTGTTGATTTTATCATTGGGGGCCATCCATAAATTACGTCACACTAATTTCATGACTTTTGACCCCTCCCCCTCTTTGTCACAGCTGGTCACATTTGTGAGATCTCCCCCCCCTAGTGTGACGTCACATATTATGAAATTTTACACCTAGAAATCATTTAATTAAAACAGCAGTTCCGAAATAAGTTTTATTTCAATTAATAGTTTTTTACTTACCTATACATACCAATTATTAGATTTTGAAATGTGACGTCACGAAACACCTACCCCCTCCCACCCCTTGTCATACTACATCGAACCCCCTCCTCCCCCCAACATGTAATTTATGGATGGCCCCTTGACAGAAGTCCACGCCTTATGCGAAGTCGCAATACCAGTGGTTTTGTCCAGGCGCGATTATGCAGGTCTTGCACCACAGTTTTAAATTGTAATCCGTGTGTGGTTACCATGCCGGACCGGCCGGACCAAGGGTCTTGGGTTCGATTCCCAGCAATGCGGAAATTTGAATTAAGAGTTTAACTTTCACTTGCTTTGTGTGTATGTGTTCTTGTCTTTATGTGTTGTCCACAAAAATTTCATTGTGTGCACTATGCGGCCAATGAATACTTTGTTTTATTCCTGAGAATTATTAGAATTTATGTAAATATCTTCAACATTGTTTTCTAAACGCAGGACGAATCCAAAAGTTCTACCGTACTTTGACTATGACCCTGAAAGCCTACCTACTATCAAGGAGAACGTTAAGGGTTGTCACGCTTTAGTCTGGAACACAAAACATAGGTTAACTGGAGAAATTTTGGATTTAGCAGGTGATCACACTATCCGTATCATTAATACAATCAACCAAGTATGTTTTTACATTTCATTCTGTTATTATTTGTGTGTTAAAATAAATACAGATATAGTGTTTGAAAAGTTAGATATTTCTGATAGTGCCGATTTACTCGAAAATAATCTATCATGATAATACCATAAACTCAATGGATCAATTAAAGATAATAATTAATAATATTGCCTGCTTAATTAGATTATTAAGACTGAATAGTTGACGACGGATCGTATAATTAGACATATTATGAAATGCATTAAATTGTACCTATCAGAATTATCAGATACATGATACATAGATATAATTAACATTGTTTAACTGTAATTTATCTTCACTTCGCATTGTTGTTGTGATATACTAATTAGTACTTACTATATTACTAATACTACTGTGACGGTAAAACGTTACAAGAAAACGTTGCATTAAATTGTTTATAACCCCGTCACTACATCAATAAACAAGTTTCACTACAAAAAATAATGCTAGAGATTCTACGAAGCTCTTTAATCCGAGGACCCGTGTGGTGCAATGGTTACCATGCCAGATCGCCGCACCGAGGGTCCTGGGTTCGATTCCCAGCGAGGCGGAAATTTTAATGATGAGTTTGAATTTCTGTTCTCGGTCTGGGTGTGAATGTCCTTGTCTAGTGTGTCGTCCATGGCACCCACGACACAGGGAATCCTAGTGTGGGGCTATAAGTGTGAAGCGTTATACACATATGAATCTTTGACCTTCAGGGTCTCAACTAAAAGCGGTAACCACGATGGCGTCAGGGTACGACCACATAGATGTAGAGGAGCTAGCCAAGCGCGGCATCAGGCTGGGCAACACGCCCCACGTGCTGGACAATGCCGTCGCTGACATCACCGTCGGTGTGATGATCGGAGCCGCCAGGAGGTTCAAGGAGGGGATTCAGGAACTTGAAAGGTAAGGGTAGCGTGATTACAGAAAGAGCACGGTTTAGCGAAATATTAAGAAAAAATCCGGAGATTTCCGTAAAAGTCCGGTATAAATTTAATAATATATATTTTTTGTGTTTGAACTGGTCATGTGATTTGTTAATGTTAATTTTTTGTGTGGTGCGGACGGTTTTTAATCCTAAGTGCGGAAACATCATTCCTCTTGTTCGCACACGCAAGCATTGTAATAGAACCTTCACACCTACTTTTAGATTCAATTTATATGATGACAAATATCGTACATAACATAAATAACTAATATGACAAGATAAGTATCACCTGAAACTGTTGAATGATCATGCACAGACAGACAGACAAAGCACAAATAACTGAAGAAAAAAATATTTAAAACGCTAACACACTCACACCCCCGCAGTAGGTTATTACCTGTGTCGCGGGTGGCATGGACGACACATATAACACATCACAATAACACCCATGACCCGAGCACAAATATTTATGTGTCACAGAAATATCTGCCCCGGCCGGGAATCGAACCGGGACCCCTCGCTTCGCAGGCAGGGTCGCCTCGCTACCAACTAGACTACAGGGTCGTCATCAGGGTTTAATGATTATTTGGTTCTAAAATTTTATTGTCAGTACAGATAACAAATGCTTTCCAGTGGAAATTGGAAGTTCGGTGTCCAATGGAAGCTGGGTCAGGACATAGCCGGTAGTACCGTGGGGATCGTCGGGCTGGGCGGCGTCGGCCAGGCGGTAGTCAGACGGCTGCGGGGATTTGACGTGGCCAAGTTCCTCTACTGCGGGAACAGTGACAAGCCAGAAGGTAGGGTATGATCAGGCCATGAAGTCCAAATAGGCTATCTACATTTTTACAATATTTTGTATTAAAATAGTTAAAATTGATCATTTTGACAGAAACGGAGTCTATTAGGTTAGATTATAAAAAGGTTTAAGATTATTGAATTTAGAGTGGAAGTATACATAGAGATTAACGGAGGTTTATTCAATGCGGACCTTGTACGACGAAGAGCCAGTGATAAAATTTTTTTTGCCGGTAGTCTGTTGAAAATCCTGATAAGAACCATTAAGACATGGTGTGATACAATTTTGATAAATGTTATCAAAATACTATCTGTATATGTATTTGCTCAGCTTTGTTCGTATTATCACAGTTGTGTAATATTTGCAATACTGCCGAAAAAAATGTTTTTTATTGACATAGCCGGCAAATGAGCTGACGATTCACCTGATGGTAAGTGGCTATCGTCAACCATGGATATCAGCAACACAAAAGACATGCTAATGCGTTGCCATTGCATTGCTGGATTTCAAGCCCCCAGTCCCAGCTGGAACACGACGAGTCGTTTGGCGGCTGACATAAGCCAGAGGGTCATAGCTATCCAGGTTGACAATTTCAGTCAACTATCCCATTCTGGTTTTAGCCAAAAGGTTGAACGTGGAAAGAGTATCCCAGGATCAGTTGTTACGCGAAAGCGACTACGTCATCCTGAGCTGCCCGCTCAACCCGGCCACCAGGCATCTGATCAACGCCAGCACTCTGAAGATGATGAAGAATACTTCTGTGTTGGTCAACATTGCACGAGGAGGTATGAAACAATTGGCTTCTGGCTTCAACTCATTAATGGCCCACTTCTCTCCTCTTGAGGAGGCCTAAAGCATGCTCTACCGCGCTGCTCCAGTGCGGATTGATGGAGGAGTTAGTGGCCAACCCAAGTGTCGGAAGTTTTCATGCAGACCGAGGGCCTCCGACATGGCTTAACGACTGTTATCTTACGATTACAACCGGGACTGACAACAGCTATACATCGCTAAAAATCGCGTAATAAAATATTGTAAAACATTTTTTTCAAGGTACCTCCCCTACAGGTAACGTGAGGATAAAGTTTTAATTCGTCGCATAGTGTGGGGTACCCTTAAAAAGGTCATTCAAAAATCTTATGGGCCTACTGAGACAATTTTTTGATTTAGGGGTCCGTTTGCCAAAAAATTGGATGTAAAGTGCTAATTTTGGATAGTTAAGTCTCCCCCCGTCTACCGGCTAAACGGTTGGAGTTGGACAGGTGAAAAAATTCTCAAAAATAGGTTATATGATGAATTTACAAGGGAAACTATCTCGGCTATGTTAGCATAAGTAGTTAATGAGAAATAGTCGATACACTCACTACTTCGGAACCCTACATTGCGCGTGGCCTGATACGCACTTGCCCGGTTGTTACCAGTTAGTAAGTTTATTATTATTGTTGTTCTATCAGGGTTGATTGACCAAGAAGCGTTATATAAGTCATTAAAGGAAGGCGAGATCTTCGCTGCGGGCTTGGACGTGATGACACCAGAACCTTTGCCGAAGGACCATCCTCTAGTCACATTACCTAACTGCTGTGAGTATCTGAGCAAAGCAACAACCCGTAATTTTTCCACTGCTGGGCTCGGGGTCTCCTCTCACGATGTAAGGGTTAAAGGCCATCGTATAGCACGCTGACCAAGTGCGGATTGGTAGACTTCACACACCTTTGAGAACTTTATGGAAAACTCTCCGGTGTGCAGGTTTCCTCACGATGTTTTCCTTCACCGAAGCAAGTAATAATTAGCTTGTAATACGCACATAATATTTGAAAATTAGAGGTGCGTGCCAGGATTTGAACTCGGGCCCCTGGGTTCGGAAGACCAACTTTCTAACCGCTAGGCTATCACTGCTGCTGAGTATCTGATGCTTGGCTTCAATCATAAGATATGGTACCACACGCTACGCACTGGGAGATATGTCGTCGTCGTATATACGTGGTACGTCTTTGTAATTGAGGAGGCCTCAAACCAGTAGCGTAGCGTGGTTGCCCTGGTCCCGGGCGGCACATGAACAGAGGGCGGAAGCCACTCGATTTTTAAATAAAAATAAAATATGTATTAAAATTAATTATTTTATATTTTTTTATGTAAACTGTGTTATGAAAATAATCTAAATGTTACTAACAAAAAATAACCGACTTCAAAATTACAAACTACTTGTCAGATCTCGTTCAAATTTATGTGGGACCACATGACAAGCACCTGCTTTCGATTAAAAAAAGAATCATCGAAATCGGTTGGCGTAATATTGAGTTATTCGTCCATTTGTCGCGCACATACTTAATGCAAATTTAAGACTTATATGATTTTCTCATGGATGCCATTGTCAGATCTCAATAAAATTTAAGTGGGACCACATGACAGCCACCAGCTTTCGTTTAAAAAAACAACCATTAAAAATCGGTTCACCCAGTCGAAAGTTCTCAGGTAACAAACATAAAAAAAAATACAGTCGAATTGAGAACCTCCTCCTTTTTTTGAAGTCGGTTAAAAAACAAGAAAAGTGCATTTTTAATTAATAAAAAAATATTTTAAATAATATGGGGGCGGCAAAGTTCATTGGGGGGGGGGGGGAGCAAATTTTCGGTCGGCCCCGGGCGGCGGGAGCCCACGCTACGCCACTGCCTCAAACATTGTCTATTCCACTGCACTATAATTCAGGTAGGTACTTAAGTTTGCCATACCATACAACAAATTCAAGTACTTCCCAGAATTCAATCCTTATTAGTGACACCATCGAATGGTGGAATAATTCACGGTGTCAACTGGTTCGGATCCTGGCTAGAAATATAGATTTTGCAATAATCTAATGATGCAGATTTAGTTTTCATCAACATCGGGCCCGAGACTCCTTTTCGCTATTCCTCATATGGTTTCAGAACTAGCGAATTACTTGGTAGTTGCCTCGAATAATAAGCCTTTTTCGGGAGCACACGTTTAATTTTTGTGAGAACAAATACAGAGAGAGTGAACTTATTGAAGTGACGGTCGATAAATAAAAATACATAAAGTGATTCATGTACTTCCAGTTTTAATCCCGCACCTGGGAAGCACCACGGTGGCCACACGAGACGCCATGGCCACCATATCGGCCAACAACATTCTGCACGCGTTCGAAGACAAGCCCATGCTATACCCAATTTGTTGATGTTGTCAGACGGGTAGTTTTAAAGTAACTTTAAAGTTGTATATAAACTGTTATTTATTTAAAAAATATAATGCCTTGTTACGTGTTAAATGATATTTGAAAATTATGTACCTACTTGTTTTTTAACAGCGCAGTTTTTTGGATTTGGATTTTAGTTTTTAATATTATATCTCGTATACAATATAAAGACGGAATGGATGTACAATGTTTACCTCAGATTTTATATATGTATATATATCTAGCGGGTGATATTTTTTTATTTAAACCTATTACCTCTGAAAATATATTATTATCTGTTGAAATGTGGCTTTTATTCTATTTATTTATCTTACACAAACGGGGAATCGAACCCAGAAGTCCCGTAACCCTCAGTAAGCATGGAAATACCGCTGAGCTACAAAGTCGTTAATTCATTATTCTGTATATAAACAAAAACGAAGGCAGCCATAGTTTCAGTATGTTTCGAGGCAAAACTCCACCGAATCGAACACGTGTCACTACAAGGAAGGTCAAATTTTAATAATACTGATGGCCGAATCTAATGAACCGCGAATCATCTCATCGCCAACTCATCGTGTTCCGGCTGGGGACTAGATAATCAGTTCTTTCTTTTTTTTCTTCTCTGTTCTTCATCAGTCATGCCTTTGGTGTCACTGATGTCCATGGGCGACGATATAATCAGATTATGCCAACTGTTAAAACTTGAACGCATCCTGTATACCATGTACCATAGAAAACACTGATCTGTCACTTCTTGACGTGTCTAGACTGACTGAATTCCCTTTCCCTTTTCAGATCTGCCGCCATAGCATTGTCTTCTGTGCCAATACTTAGTACCTAATATAATGGAATCCAACTTGAATTAAATAATTATTATTATGTAATACTTGACGACCCTTGTGTTATCTGGATTTGTTTTGCCAAAAACAGGACAACACAAAGTATGTGTTGTTTTAATAACTAAACCCAATATGCCACCAACCATCACCTTATGCGGCACCCGTCCACATCTAAACGACCCTCAGATCTCCAACATCAACGACCAGCGAAAAGATGTGCCGAGGAGTTTCTTTCGCCATTTCTTCTCCAAAGCGTCTTTACGAAATGGTCTTACAAACAAGTGTATTGAACGAGCTCGCAATGCACATTTCATGTTACAACATGGTAATCCTAAATTAATTAGATTCATTAATTATTCATTTATTCACGCAGTTAAGTAAGGTGAATGTCAATGTGGGTGTTTACTAAATAGGTACCCAACATGAGCTTATCTCAAGCAAAACATGTCGCAATGCCGCACACTTCACTTACGCTCTATTTATAGTCAACAAATCTGTATCCATTGATTCCAGTCACTAGTGCCTTGTTACTCGGTGACCTCGGATCAGAACTTTAGAGGTTTTCCCTATTTCTTTAACATGGCAATTGTACTTAACTCTTAGTAACAATAATCTACGTTGATTATCAATACAATTGTTTGATTAGATAACCTTGTTCTTGTTACGTAGACAATGTCTTATTTCACCGTTGTTGTGGCATTCGCGAGTGTCTTGCTTCGAGTGAACGCCGGCGCTTCGACAAAAATGACGAAAAACCTAAAAGTTCTCGTGTCTTCAAATGACTTTCCTGATAGTGGATTGCAAATTCTGGAGGAAAAGTAAGTTTTTATATTGTTGTTTAATAATCTAGGCATCTGTTTTTGTTGTTTTTTGTTTGATAACCTAAAAAAATTGTTTTATTCCGATTTTTTTTATCTCGTATAAGACTTTACTGTACATTTAAGATATTGGATCAAGAATTTAAAGTTCACTAATGGCACCATTATCAGTTAATTCCAACAATGTCGGTAAAAATAAAGTCATTTAGTTTGGTACATAATTAGATACTCTGTGCTGAGCTGTGACTTATAACTGCTGTGCAAAATGCAAATTGCAACTGTTTTGCCGAAGGCGAAGTCAAGCTCGCGGGATTTTCAACTTATTAAAGTCAATTATAAAGGAAGGTTATCTTAATAAGTTAATCATTCAATAGGTTATCTAAACTACCATAAGACACACTAATTAGATACTCGTGCCAATTTATGAAACTAAGTATGTGCATCATTGTTACAAACCACTTTTTTAGTATTTAAAAAAAAATCCTCAGTCTTCTTCAAAAATACAACTGCATTGACCTGAAAAAAATGAATTTCCTCCTAATTTATCCTACTTTACAGAGTTAACAGTTGGATTACGATTAAATTTTTTTTAAATTACACTATGTTGTCCATTCATTGATCGTCATTTTTTTAATTGCTTCTTCCACCGCGCCATTCCAAAAATTTGTTATATCAACGAAGCGAAGAACAGACGAAAGAAACTCCTGAACACATCCTTTATACATACAGAACTTAATTATTTACCTCTAAAGGACAATAAAAATGGTTAGATACTTGCCCCACATTTTATATTACCAGGAACTGCCAGGAAGATGTTACCTTTGAATTGTTCGTACAGTTTCCTTCTGTTCTATCACTAGTTTCACAGTGCTGACGTCACCGTACTCGAACTCGAATGAGATCGCGGCGAACAGTGAGTGGCTGCTGAAGAATGTCCCGGGAAGTTCTGCAGTCGTGTGGGTGTCGCATCCTCCCATCACCAAGGAGTTCTTGGATAAAGCTGGTAGGTTTGTCATTGATTTGACTCTTAGCTGATTTGGTAGTTACGCAATCCCACACACATAGGTACAGTCTTGCTATTTAATAGCTTGGGAGGGGAGACACTTGACTTTAACCAAAATTGGCACGCTAAAGAAGCAGAATATTTCGTAAACCTTTTCAATAATCGGGCGATAGACGGACGGAGATGACGGAACTATATACGTTCCGTTTTGGCCATGAAACCTTATAAATGAACACATTTTTGGGCACTCTGTTTTTTTAGGGTGTCGTAGTAAATAAAATTTGTGGTTTTTAACTCTAACACCGTGTCCTACGTGGGCGACTCAACGCGAAGGCGATCACGAAGCGATCCGATGCGAATTCAGTGCGATGCAGCGACTCTGTCCTACGCGCACGCGAATTGTCACTTAACCGCCACTGACATACGCCGCGCCGCTGAAGTTCGCGCGAAAATAAACCAACTGATCGCGTTCGCATCAAATCGCGCCTCACCACAATGCACTACGTGTTTTTGGTCACGTAGGACACTTAAATACATCTCGACTGTTTGCTATTTTCGCCTCGCTTCGCGTTCGCGTTGATTCGCCCACATAGGACAGCGCGTAAACATATATCACCATTATCCAGGTCCCCAATTAAAGCTGATAGCGACAGCCTCCGCGGGCTACAACCACTGCAACGTGCCGGAGCTGAAGGCGCGCGGCATCAAGCTGTCCAACACGCCCGAAGTCCTCAGCCCGGCGGTCGCGGAGATCGCCGTAGCGCTGCTGCTGGGGGCTGCGAGGCGGTTCAATGAGAATCTGGCGCAAGTACGCAGGTGTGTGGTCTTGGCTTCAGGCTTCAACCCATTAACACGTTCATTACCACTACGATTTTCATGATGTCTTCTCGGATGCCGCCTACATTTTACGTTGACTCGCCAGGCGAGTCGCCGGCACTGCAATATAAATTGAATCGACTCGTCACGCGAGTTCATTGGCACTACGTAAGGGTAAATTCTAAGTTTTGTTATTTTTGTGGCCGTCACAGTGTACTTAACGTGTTTAATGGCCCAATCTAAAATTAAAAAAAACCTCACAGCAACAGATAAATTAATAGATGGGCACTCTTCTCACTCTCATTGTAGAGACCCTTTTCACGTGGTGGTAGCAGTACATAGACCATCTATACTCAACGTGCGGCTGCCAGGCTTTTGTAGTTGGCCCATCTGGGGTTATTTTATTTTATAATAATCGCGAAAACCTAAGAAATCAATAACAATTTTTTTCTGTGTTTTGCGGCGCGCGACACCGATGACATAGATGATCATAAATTAAAAGATAAGAATACTTAGATATTCTTAAAGTAAAGAGATAAGTAACAAATCACGTTGGCTTTAAACATCTGATTTGCCGGGGTTCCCGTCACATCCTGTAAGCACTGATAAGATGAAACACATCAACGATAAACTCTTCACATACTGATAATATGATCTTGACTTGAGTAGCTAAGATACTGTGAACGATACCTACCTACTTAGTAGATCTTTTCCTTGCACACAGGCTCATTACCTCGAGCATTACCAACTTTAGACGTCAATTTGGATTGTCACTTTGTTTTGTTTCTGCTTCAGTGGATTAGCTCATTATCTTTTGCACAGCTGAATGAACACGGATGATAAACACTGAAGAACAATTTAAGTTTTTAACGCAGTTATTTGTTTAGTTAAGATATGAGAAGTCTGAATCTCGTAATTAAGTACATCTTAAAATCCTGTTGCTAACAGCCCTTACGGTAATACTATCAATATTCCTAACCAAACCTAAAATTACCTTCAATAAATATCTTATACAGTACCACCAACTTATCTGTGAATTGACGGAGGGCGCTGTCGGACGCATTGGACCAATCATTGAACGCAATTCGAGACGTAGTAAATGTCACACAAAGAACTTATGAATGGAGCGGCATTAGCTCCAATTTTCGCCATTTCACAGATAACTTGGTGGCACTGTATATGTAAATAACGCTACCACGTAGGGTGCCATTAGGGTTGCCAGCTGGCAAGACTGATATAGCTGGACAAAACTTCAAAAAGTCGGGATTTGTCAGGACAAAAATTTTGTATTAGAATTGTCGGGACTTGTCTGGACATCATGTGAAATGTCGGGACAATCCAGGCGAATCCCGACCATAGGCAACCCTAGGTGTCATGGGCAACAAAGACAAGAATACACATCCAGTGATCCAGAAATTTAAACTCTTGATTCCTGATTGGTAACCATTACGCCACATCGTCATAAGTCGGCGAACATTAATGGATGTACTAGTATATTATGAATGTGTTTCCAGCGGCGAATGGGTGATAGGTTTCCAAGCAGGCCTGGGCTTGGACGTGCGCGGTAGCACGGTCGGCATCGTGGGGCTCGGCGGCATCGGCCAGGCCGTCGTCCGGCGACTCGCTGGCTTCGAGGTCGGCAGGTTCCTCTACACTGGACATAGGGAGAAACCTGAAGGTAATGAAAACCGTACATTTAATGGAGGTAGCCATACGTACCCGGATACATGACGTTCCTGTAGTCTAGTTGGTAGAGACACTATCGACCCTACCTGCAAGGAGTCTTCGGATCAATTCCCGACCGGGGCAAACATTTATGTGACTGATAAATGTTTGTTGTCCATGCCACGGGTAACACAGAATTACTGGAAGAGGGAATTAAACAGGAAAAACTATCATAATTATAAAATTATTGATTTTACAATTTATTTCCACAGCAAAGGCCCTGAAAGCGGAATTCGTGTCTCTAGACGAGCTCCTGTCGCAGAGTGACTTCGTGGTGCTAGCCGTGCCGCTCACCGACGAGACCAGGCACATGATCAACGAAACCTCCTTAGCTAAGATGAAGAGAAACGCCATCCTCATCAACGTCGGACGAGGAGGTATGATTACATGTTTATTATCTACCTGAACACTTACCACGGCTACCACCCTATAGCTTGACTCAGCCGTCAAGTTACTCGTCGTGTTCCAGCTTGGACTGGGGACTTGACAGTCAGTTCCAATGAACTACTATTAACGTACATCGTTCACTGGTCAGCTTCGTTCATTCTTTTTCTTGTCTTTCTGTGCCTTTGGTGTCGCTGGTGTCCATGTGTGACAATATCCACTTACCATCAGGTGTTTCGTCTGCTGCATCTCTCTGCTGCTGGTTCATAAAACACAATACATGTTCATAGCGCGTGTCGAACTCAAAAAAAAATTTCCACCACAATCTCAACCTACCGAAATCAGTTTTGGAATCATCGCGGCTACATCTAAATATCGACCTTGGTACGTTGTTGTTAAGTACTAATTTCATTTGACAGACCTGGTGGACCAGGAGGCGCTATACAACGCATTGAAGAACGGAACGATCTACTCTGCCGGCCTCGACGTCACCACTCCTGAACCACTGCCGAAAGATGACAAGCTGCTGACCTTACCTAATATTTGTAAGTTATGTTCTGCCGTTCTGCAGTGTTATCAGGTCCAAACATGGTAGATTCTGTTAGATTTGAGGCTTTTTTATTAAAATATGTTTTTTTTTGTTTGGGTAAACATACAGTAGATGTAATAAAAACACAAAAAAAATCGTTACGGTAGATCAAAGCTAAATACGATTATCTACTGTAACTAGGGTTGCCAGACGTCCGGATAAAGCCGGACATGGTTAGGCTTTTTGAATGCGTGTCCGGACAAATTTAACGGTGTCCGGCTTGTCCGGCTTTGTTAGGCTTTTTACATTTTACCAACTTTTAGGAAACTTATACTCGTACAAGGACACAAAACAATTTATATTGATGACTGTTAAAAGACGTTCCTGCATGTAATCAAATATCCGAAACTATTTATATCCACGAAGAAAACGTTAAAGTGGACGATTGATTGATTTTGACAAATTATAAAACCTTAAATATTTTCTGATCAAAAATGGGGATGCTGACATTGACTTATATTATATAGACAGGCTGTTCAGTACTTACATTTTGTTCACCTGTGTTGACCCCAACTGGGGCCAACTCAGTTTAGGTCACTTTAGTCGGCTGCGAGCAAGCTACACAAGTAAATGTCACGTTAGAAAAACTCCGACTGTTCAAAAACACTTAATAACGTATTATTGTTTATTGAGCACAGTTAAAACGTTCTCATTATTTACGTTTGAACTTTATTTCACTTTATTTAATCATAATTGGTAAGTAACTATATTTTTATTTACAGTCTTAAAAATTATTTAGTGTCAAATATTTAATACCGACATCTTGAACCAAACTTGACAGAACGAACACAGAGTACTTAATCACTACGGAACAGGGTTGCCAGACGTCGCGGAGTGAGAGATCGTACGGTGGGTAAATAAAAGTCGTATTTCCTAAGATGGCTCCAGAAAAAAAATAGTACGATTCATTTAATGTAGGTACTAAAACTTTAATTAGTTTTAGATGGCGGTCTACAAAACGAAATTGAAAGAAAAGTAATAAGTAAAACTATAAATTAAAATAAAATCTTCTTATCTTTATATATATAAATTACGTGTCACGTTGTTTGTCCGCGATAGACTCCTAAACTACTTAACCGATTTTAATCAAAGGGCTTCCAACATTTTTGTATGGAACCTGGCATACCTACAAGTCCGCCATTTTGAAAAAACCTCGATTCGGCGGCCAGTGATGAAACATGTGTCAATCGATAGAGTAAATGATTACAATCAAAATTTTACAGTGATGAAATCTCGTAAGTGGTATACTTTCTGAGATATTTGAGTTCAAACCCGTAGAAAAATAAAGTAAAAAACTTTGTTTCGGCGGATATTGATAAAATATGTGTCAATCGATAGACTAAGTGATTACGATCAAAAAGTATTAAGTGATACAATGTCGTAAGTTATATACTTTCTGAGATATTTGATTTCAAAACTGTAGGAAAATAAAGTAAAAAAACTTCGATATACCTATCTTCAGCTTACGTAAGTATGACCACATTTCCCAGTTTGATTCCTAACTTAAATGGCTACCAATTCGACACAGGTGAAACTTCAGAATTCTCTCAACATTTTATGCTATTTTGAATAACGTGTCTTCTCCTGTTTATTTAAAGGAAACCCATAGCACTGCTTATTTCGGAAATTCCTTTGCAATACTGTTCTGGAACTCCTTGCTTGTAGACATCAAAAAACTACCAAAAGTTCCTTCAAGAATCACGTCCGGCAGCACTACCTGAAGCAATTAAAATGTCCTCGCCCGTGGTCTTCAACCACATGTTATATACGTAGTTATAAATATTTATGTACTTAATATATAATATAATATGTATATATGTAAATATGAATAAATATGTATTTATTTAGTTTTGTTAATGATATTGTGATATTTTATATGTATATAGTTATAGTGTTGATCCACTAATAAATAAAAAAGACAATTACCAATGTTTTATTTTTCTACGGGTTTGAACTCAAATATCTCAGAAAGTATATCACTTACGACATTTTATCACTGAATACTTTTTGATCGTAATTACTTAGTCTATCGATTGACACATGTTTTATCAATATCCGCCGAAAAAAAGTTTTTTACTTCATTTTTCTACGGGTTTGAACTCAAATATCTCAGAAAGTATACCACTTACGACATTTCATCACTGAATACTTTTTGATTATAATCATTTATTCTATCGATTGATATATTTTACATTACTGGCCGCCGAATCGAGGTTTTTTCAAAATTGCGGACTTGTAGGTATGCCAACTAGGTTCATTGCCCTTTGCACACCGTGTGCAGTTTGATCCAACTTGAAAGATAGGATAGCTTACATCTCAATGTATAGTCGCAATATTATTTTATTGCAATTTTTTTTTGATAGAACGAAGTCTGTCCGGGCAGCTAGTTATAATATAAATTTACATAATAACATACAAAATTATAAATGTAGAAATATCGGGACATAGGTAATTATAATGTGCGCCATCTATTGATAAATCTATGAACCTATAATAATTATATCATGAACCTATTATACTCGTACATAATTTTCTAACAATGCATACAAATACATATTTAAATTATTAATGTTTACTTACGATGTTAAAAAAAAATATAGTAGTCACTCCGAGATGAACTGGAAAAAGGCATAAATCGTATGATTGTCGCCATGGATATAATTATAACTTTTAACTGGATACATAACTTCGAGGTACTTGAAGACAGATGACGTCACAACGGAATGACTATTTGACCAATCGCAGACCGGATTGAGATTATCCTTCATAATTGTGGGGTGTTATGTCCTATTTTCCAAATGTTTTCTAATAATTTTTCTGGTGGTAAAAAATATATTATTGTATTAACACATTTTATTATAATTTCTTCAAAATTGTCCTTACGTCATGAAAACGGATGTTGAATGTGATAATGAAATGAAACAATGTAATTTATTACGGTACATTTCTTTTATTTTAAGTGCACAACATTTATAAAAAAAATTTAACACAGCTGAATGATATCCTGGGATTACAGATAACACAATGAATGGATGAACACAATGGTCATTCCGTTATGACGTAATTAATCCTCAGGTACCTCTACAAAGTAATCCAGACAGAGTAATATATCCATGGTATATGTCCAGTTATAGTAATGTATCCATGATCTCTTTCGGAGTAGGGTGTTGGCAACACTGGGCGCATAGTGACTCTGTGATTGAGTTCTCTGTGGCACGAAAGCGTGACACGAAATTCCTTAGAAACAGCGCGTCCATATAATATAAGTCAATGGATGCTGATAGTTGATTTCAAGAAGCTGTTAGTATTGTAGCTGCCTGACGCAGCTATCATTATACCTACCGAATACCTCCTATGAATACTTACGCAGTTACCAATACCTTCTCAATACCTACATATTTACCTTACCGAAACGTTACCTGGATACCAAATACCAATAGGAAAGAATAATACAACAGCCTAACTTATATTTCAAGCTAAGTAAAACAAACACCTCAGGGGAAATATATTTATTTGCTTTGACGTTCTGTTAAGAAACGAATGACGTCTGTTTAAGAAACAAGATAAGCGCAGTCCGTCAGCATCTTCCTCGTTCCTCTTCATCAGTCTTCAAGCCACAAGATCTCATCTTCAAAGCACCCGGCACCCGGCAGTTATCTTCATAGGTATATATCTTCACGCCCGTGTCGTGTATTCGCGCTCGCAGCTCGCCGTTAAATGTACACCCATTTGAGCCTCGCGCAATATTTATAACATCGCCTCGCGCTTGCGAAGGAGAGCGGCGATGTTAGAACGAGATGGCAACACTTAGCGACAGATACAGCGTTATTGTTACAGGAGTGAACGAGACGGCATGCAAATAATCATTGTTAATTTTATTACCCTTTACACGTGTTTTATAATCCTATTTGTTATTGGTCTATCTTTTTACTGTAAATTAATGTAGCTATTTTTATTGGTCATTCTTCTTTACAATTTCTGTATATAAACCAGTTCATTTTTACCAAAAAGATATTCCTCCGATAACCAGCAGAAGTATTACTTGAAGCAACCTTCCTGATATAACATTAGTAGACCTTCAACTGAACAACCTCTACATTGGTGACCTCCGAAGAACATCTGCACTCTCGAAGAAGACCTCCTTCTCAGAAGAATCCCTGCTGGACCAACCTACGCCGGTGACTCTCAAGCAAGTCACCCGACACGAGGAATCCCTGCTCGACGAATCCCTCGTCGAAGTACTGCGAACGACACCCTGCTGATCCGTCCCTGCTGAAGTCACGTTTCACACTAGGCCTACCTACCTACCGTAACCTGTCGTTAACCCATCGCCATGGAGAAACACGCACAGCATGCCGAAGCCACTTCCCAGCCACAGACCCAATCAGCATGTCCACAGCCGCAGCAACCCGAAATCGCTGGAATAGCTCTTTCCATGCGTATTCCGCCATTCTGGAGAGACAAGCCACGACTATGGTTTATTACTTTTGAAGCAGCGACCAGCGAACTCAAAAGAGGACAAAACCAACTCGCCCAGATGGTAATTGCACAGCTGGAGAAGCAAGATATTGAACAGATTTCAGACCTGCTGTACGACCCGCCAGCTACAGAACAATACACCACATTGAAGAATCGACTCATATCGGCTTACGAGGAATCTGACAACCGCCAACTTCAAAAATTATTATCAGAAGTCGAGTTAGGTGACCAAAAGCCTACTCAACTACTACGTCGAATGCGAAGCCTGGCTCGAGACAAAGTCCCAGATCCAACTCTCCGACTCATGTGGTCAAACCATTTACCGCCACACGTCCGTTCAGTACTTACCGTCAGCGAATCATTCTCCACGAAGACATCGCTCGACGAACAAGCACTTCTCGCCGACAAAATGATGGAGAACACGAACAATAACATCTCAGCCGTCGATTCATCAAAAAATCCTGAAACGCAATTTTTAATTGAAGAAATTCGAAAATTATCAATTGAAGTTGCCGCTATCAAGAATTCACAGAATAATTTCCATTCATTCAAAAATTACAACTCGTCACAAAATAGTACTACGCCGCACGCCTACAATAATAATAGTCGAAGACCATTCGCCCGCCAAAACCGACATCGATCTACGAGTCGCGACACGTCAATACCTACACGCCAGCGAAGCGAGTCAAGATCGACGTATTGCTATTATCATCAACGTTTTGGTTCAGAAGCCCGAAAATGTACGAAGCCATGTACTTATAAGCAAGAAAGTACCAAGTCGGAAAACTGAATCATACGTTAGCCACGGCGGAACCTAGCGTATCAGATATTAATTACCGCCTATTTATTACCGACAAGAAAAACAATATGACGTTTTTAATCGACACAGGAGCCAACATATCCGTAATACCTCCGTACAAAGGTCAACAACAAAGCCCTTTGAATTTTCAACTTTACGCGGCGAACAACACCGTCATACCTACCTACGGAGAGAAAACATTGGAACTCGATTTTAACCTACGTCGATTATTTAAATGGAAATTCATCGTCGCGAAAGTGAGCAAGCCTATCATTGGAGCCGATTTCCTACGACATCACCAACTCATCGTCGACTTGAAAAATAAAAAACTAATAGATGGTATTACCAACCTATCAACGCAGTCATACGTAGAAGCATCAAACATACCTACTATTCGAAGCGTCGATATTCAAGATAAATACCACAACATTTTATCGGAATTCCCCGGTACTACAAGAATTTCATCAATGAAACTCACATCCATTGGGGCATATTACATTGTCAATATTATCACGATATTGTGATATTACTGATAGTGTAATAGGCCGTATCGCAGTATCGTGATAATATCACAGAACATTCGGAAATCTTGAAATCCGCGATACTAAGGGGGCGTGGCTTCAATAATATTGAAATGTAAGCTCTTCGCGATATTTTTCTGTCATTATTTGCTTGTAGCCATGGCGGAACGACGTTCGAGTAGTGAGGATGACGAATGTTAGGGAAAAAAATGATTTGAAAGAGTTCATTCTTGTATTTGAAACGTGCCCGTCTTTGTGGAATCCGAACGATAAATCTAATACGAGTAGGTATATATAAAATTCTCGTGTCACGCTTTTTAGGGTTCCGTAGCCGAATGGCAAAAAACGGAACCCTTATGGATTCGTCATGTCTGTCCTGTCTGTCTGTCCGTCCGTATGTCACAGCCACTTTTTTCCGAAACTATAAGAGCTATACCATTGAAACTTGGTAAGTAGATGTATTCTGTGAACCGCATTAAGATTTTCACACAAAAATAGAAACAAAACAATAAATTTTGGGGGTTCCCCATACTTAGAACTGAAACTCAAAAATGTTTTTTTCATCAAACCTATACGTGTGGGGTATCTATGGATAGGTCTTCAAAAATGATATTGAGGTTTCTAATATCATATTTTTCTAAACTGAATAGTTTGCGCGAGAGACACATCCAAAGTGGTAAAATGTGTATCCCCCCCCCCCCTGTAACTTCTAAAATAAGGGAATGATAAAACTAAAAAAAATATATGATGTACATTACCAAGCAAACTTCCAACGAAAATTGGTTTGAATGAGATCTAGTAAGTAGTTTTTTTTTAATACGTCATAAATCGTAAACCGCAAAAAACATTGATCAAAGTTACAACGAACTAAAAGGACTTTTATATTATGTTACTTGCTGCTACGGAACCCTTCATGGGCGAATCCGACTCGCACTTGGCCGCTTTTTTGAAGTTGAACTCCTCCGAAATGGCTCGACCGATTTTCGTGAATCTTCGCGTGCATATCGGCTAGGCCTAGGGTGGAGAATCGGACAACATCTATTTTTCATCCCCCTACCCCTAAAATTTTTTTGACAGAACAACGTTTGCCCGGTCAGCTAGTCTAATATATAAAATTCTCGTGTCATGGTGTTAGAAGTTGAACTCCTCCGAAACGGCTCGACCGATTTTCGTGAATCTTAGCGTGCATATCGGCTAGGGTGGAGAATCGGACAACATCTATTTTTCATCCCCCTAAATGTTAAGGGTGGTCCACCCCAAAATTTTTGGAAGAACAACGTTTGCCGAGTCAGCTAGTATTATATAAATACTATCAAAAAGAATGAAGACCTTGACAAGAACACAACCCTCGGTGCCAAAAAGTGTCATTTCCCGGGATCTTTTTAATTATTAATTCTCAATTCCACACAGACAAAGTCGCGAGTAGGAGCTAGTCCATAATATAACACGACTTACTCTAGTAAATTCAACGACGTACTGATGATGATATTATTGAAAATGTAATAGCCCAATTTCAATACTTGCGATATTGCGATACTAGGATCGTGATAATATTGACAATGTAATATGCCCCATTCATAACGTCGAACATTATATTGAAACTACGGGAGCCCCGTTACATTGTCGTGCGCGCCCAATCGCCCCACATCGTTATGAAATAGTACGAAAAGAATTCGAGAATATGATTGAACAAGGTATTTGCCGTCCAAGCAAGAGCCCTTGGTCATCACCACTTCATATCGTACCCAAAAAGAACGGTGACATCAGAGTTTGCGGTGATTATAGAAGATTAAACGCAATCACAACGCCTGACAGATACCCAATACCGCGTATCAAAGATTTTACGTATCAATTGTCACAGAAAAATATTTTTTCAACTATTGATCTCAACCGAGCGTATCAGCAAATCAATGTTCGCGAAGAAGATATACAGAAGACCGCTATCATCACTCCGATGGGACTATTCGAATTTCCCAAGATGCCACCTGGACTACGGAATGCAGCTCAAACTTTTCAACGTTTTATTCACGAAGTTTTACAAGGACTGGATTTCGTTTATGCATTTATTGACGATCTTTTAATCGCAAGTTCCGACGAAAAAACGCACGAACAACATTTACGTACGGTGTTACGTCGATTGGAAGATAACGGAATCACCATTAATCCATCAAAATGCGTATTTGGACAACCTGAAGTCAAGTTTTTGGGTTACTCAGTCAACAGCCAAGGAATCAAACCGCCTGTCGAAAAAGTAAAGGCAATATCACAGTTTCCGAAACCGTGCTCTATAGAAGAGCTTAGGCGCTTTCTCGGAATTATCAATTTCTACCGTGACCACATTCCGAAGGCCGCCGAACTTCAAGCTCCACTCCATGCCTACCTCCATAATTCAAAGAAGCGTGATAAAACTATCATTCAATGGACCGAAGACTCAACTAAGTCATTTGAAGCGTGTAAAATTGCTATTTCAAACGCTACTTTACTCGCACATCCATCTCATCACGCAAAACTCGCTATCTTCACCGACGCATCTGATCTATCCGCTGGAGCCGTTTTACAACAATACATCGATAACAAATGGCAACCACTGGGATATTTTTCGAAAAAGTTTTCAAGTACACAGCGAAACTATAGTACATTCGATCGAGAACTACTCGCCATCTACATGTCTATAAAGCATTTTCGAAAAACTTTTGAAGGACGAAGCCTCATCATCTTCACTGATCACAAACCATTAACTTACGTACTTCAAAAACCTCCTTCAACTTCAGAGACACCGCGCCGAGCGAGACAACTAATCTTCATTACCACAGAGTACTTAATCACTTGTTCATTACCGAATTCACAACGGATATTCGACACGTTAGCGGAAAAGATAACATTGTTGCCGACGCATTGAGCCGAATACCTATCGAGAGTATCACATGCCCTACCGCTATTGATTTCGAGAAGATCGCAGAAGCTCAACAAAAAGAGAAAAGTACCATAGATCAACTTTCAAAACAGAGTAATCTATCACTCAAACTAGTTACTCTACCAAATTCACAAAAATCTATTTATTGCGAGACATCAACATCGTTCATTCGACCATACGTACCAGAGAAATATCGACAACTCGTTTTCAACGCGCTACATAATGTCAGCCATCCTGGTATACGAACAACTCGAAAACTGATAACGCAAAAATTTTTTTGGCCGTCAATGAACACAGATGTCGCAACGTGGGCAAAACAGTGTATTCCATGTCAACAATGTAAAGTACAGCGCCATACAACGAGCAACATTACATCGTTTCCATCAGCTGATCGTTTTCAACACGTCCACATCGACGTAGTTGGACCGCTTCCATCATCACCCGAAGGCTACAGATACCTGGTTACAATGATCGACCGAGCAACTAGATGGCCAGAAGCCTTACCAACTGATGACACGTCCGCCGACTCAATCGCTAAAATATTTTATGAGCATTGGATTATACGTTTTGGTTCACCGAAGTTGATAACAACCGATCAAGGAAGAAACTTTGAAAGTCGCCTTTTCAACAAATTACTTAACATCATGGGAACTCAGAGAATACGTACAAGTCCGTATCACCCTCAGTCAAACGGTATGGTTGAAAGATGGCACCGAAGTTTGAAAACCGCACTGAAAACTCGTCTATCAGAACGTACTAAGTGGATAGACGAATTACCTACAGTACTTATGGGTTTACGCGCAATACCTCGTTCCGACTCAGGTGTTAGCGCCGCAGAACTTACCTACGGTTACAACTTACGTTTACCATCCGATTTCTTCACTACTACTATAGATAAGGAACAAAATCTTGACTATGATTACGTCACACAGCTACGTAATACAATAAACTCGACGAAGCCATCCTTACCTACAATCGCACATAGTAACAAGAAACCTATTTTCATTCACAAGGATCTACAAAACTGCGAGTATGTCTTTATCAGAATAGACGCCGTAAAAACGCCTTTAATGCCTACGTACGAAGGTCCATACAAAGTATTAGAGCGGAATAACAAAACATTTAAACTTTTGTTACCCGAGAGGCGATCTGCAGTTATTTCGATCGACCGTCTCAAACCCGCCTACACAATCAGTACTCCAGAGGACTCAACATCTGAAGCAAGCACTCAGGATACCTCAGCTACATACTCACAGTCACTAGCGAAAACCAACGATGGAACTACAAGTACCTGCACAAGCTCCAGTACATCGTCAAGCCCAGTTAAGTCATCAATTCTGAAGACCACTAGACTTGGACGCACCAGCAAGCTTCCGGTACGCTTTCGCTAGGGGGAGAGTCATGTAGCTGCCTGACGCAGCTATCATTATACCTACCGAATACCTCCTATGAATACTTACGCAGTTACCAATACCTTCTCAATACCTACATATTTACCTTACCGAAACGTTACCTGGATACCAAATACCAATAGGAAAGAATAATACAACAGCCTAACTTATATTTCAAGCTAAGTAAAACAAACACCTCAGGGGAAATATATTTATTTGCTTTGACGTTCTGTTAAGAAACGAATGACGTCTGTTTAAGAAACAAGATAAGCGCAGTCCGTCAGCATCTTCCTCGTTCCTCTTCATCAGTCTTCAAGCCATGTCGCCAATTACCTAAAGGTAGAAGATACACGGCGAAAGTCTGTATTGAATTTAACATCTATACGCACCATATGTATATATATTCTTGACATAACATAAATATAGGTATAGCGGTGTATGTATTGTATAAGGATGGATCGATGTAACCGAACTCGTATAACGACACGGTCGATCCTGACAGTACAATAATATTATACCTATATTCTGTTCTGCCCTTACTTCCACTCATGTTCAACACTGGGCCGGTTCAACCTGAGTACCATCTGATAACAACTGACTGAGGGCTGATTCCCTTGTGACCTCCACCTCCCCTTAGTCACGCCCTAACCACGCATCTGATATGAATCTGTTACTGGTTTCTCCATCTATCCAAATCCCAGTGTGGATCATGCTCGTGAACCGGCCGCCTGACTTCCCGATAACCAATACACAACAATGACCGTAATTTGAGAAGGTATTCACTTATACCACTGATATAGAATGACAACAGTCTCAACCCACTCCACTTGCGATGGAAGATTCACACTCCTTCCTCACAAACCACATTTATAAACCTCGTGTGTGGAAAACTTCCATTCCTGTCTGCGAAAAACTTATTGACAATATCTGTCAAAACCCAAGCACAGACTGCTTAAACACATTGATCCAAAGTCCACAGACTACATAAAAGCTCTATAGCTCCATTTATGGTTCGCATTCGCGACACTCCCGCCAGCAAGAGAAACTGAATAAACAAGTATTCAATATTAACACTGATCATATAACTATACACTTATACCAAACTGACTGACTGACTATTCCATAGTCTTATGCCTGTTCAACAACTCGAAAGAGCGCCCTTTAACCACCCTTTCTGATCACGGAACCAGCTCACTTCATTCTATATATCATCGTAACTACTAGTGTACTTGTGCCTAGACACTATTGTGTCTCCTGATGAATGAAGGAAGTCCTGAACATCGTCCGCGGCTTGTTGCACCACAAGCTCCTGTCTAGAACTGAAGATCAATTATTCAGACACCTTTTAATACTAACATGTCATTTGCTAAATTTTCGATGAACCAATACTGTTTCATTATGTACCTTTGAAGAATTGCTGCAAATTCATGCATCAATCAACTGTCTTAAATATTATTTTAATACTTTATAATGCAATTGCTAGGTCAGGAACGCTGAACATTAAAAACTTAATTTAAGTGCATAATTACTTAAGTTACCCACTTAATTTAACTTCCTTACAAAATGTATGCTATTTACCTATATCATACTTTCAATTTCAATATACATTCTCTATAACAGCTTAATCACTTATTATTGTATCTGTACTCACTCGATTCGGCATCTCATTCTCATTAGTCAAGCACGAATGACCATTCATATTTACCTTCTACTTCTTTCTTATCTTGTTATTTTCATCATCTTTTGCTATGGGATTTTCCATTTCCAAATCTGATACGTTTACATTGAACGCAGATCATATATTCGCAAGACCCACCACAACCAGAGAAGTTTGTATCTGATCTTATCTATATCCGAACTACTAAAACTTACCGAAGACTGCGTCGTAAATAAAATTCGTCGTAAATTGCGTCGTAATTAAAATTTAATTTTACTTGTTGCTGCATGCTCACGAAAGCCAAATATGTATGAACTACAAAATATTTTATAACATCCTTTGTAGCCATGTTTGAAGTAATAAACAAATGATTTGATTTTATTAACTTTGGTTAAGATTCAGGAACTCTTGTATTCTCTATGTAATGACAAAATCTTATTTTCATTTCAGTCCCTCTTGGACATCTGAAGGTTTCTGAGTTATCTTAATACATATAGAAACGTTGATGAGTTTAGTAAATGAACTTACGCGTTCTCATAATGATAACTCCAATGGTTGGTCTGGTGTGGCGATATAAATATGCTTCTTGAATCCAGGCATATCCTTATGTTTATTGATTACCGAGTGAAGCCATTTTCCTCCGAGTTCTTGAGCCAATATGGGTTCTACTACATATCTGTGTGTAGTAACTGTCTGGCTGAAAATCCTCTTCATGTTATATTTGCTGGATTAAGTGCTGACTGAATATACAGCCATTTAATGACTTTCGGAATTTTGAACAATATGTTGTGTATTCTGTTGCATTCAAATGCAAGTAAATATGACTTGATTTTTATCCATGTAAGAGCAATTGAAAGCGCAAATGATTGAACAACCAGATTTAATAATTAACGTCATTTTCGATGAGCTGTACCGAGTTCAACTTTAGGTAGGTATAATCCAGCATGTGCTGATGAGTTTTATGATCGCAGGTATATACATCTGGCATATTCTTTCTTTGAAGCATCTCCAAAGCTATGGAGTGCATATGATTTTGCTTGAGGCATGGGTTATATCTCTTGGTATTTGAAGTTGAGATAGATACTTAATGTCATTGATTAATTCATCCCATTCCTTTATGATGGGGCTAATACTGGTTCATCCCAGTTTAAACCATCAATGAATAACGATTGTAATAACACCTTGAATCTGAAGGTGATTGGGGTGCAGTATCCACATGGATCATACAATACTGTAATTATACTGAGTATGTTATGCTTTGTTAATGCTTGGCCTGAAGGAATATTTAATTTGTATGAAAGTATACCTGTTATTTGATACTATTATATTCTTAATACTTTGATAAATGCCTTATTATCATTATCCAACTGGTGAAATTGTTCACATTAATCTCCTGAGAAGACCTCCCAGGCAATAATTTATCCGAATTTCATGACCATTTTCTGAGATCATTGCTTGTGCTTCGCATGAGTTCTGATTACAGTGCTTGTGCTGAAGCAAGTGAATCACTCTCGGTGAGTAGGTATATAATTCACAAATATATTTTCTCATATAATGTCTGACGCTCTTAAGTTGGTGTGTGTGACTTTCCAATCGTCTACTAGTTTTAACAGTGTTCTGATAGATCTAAAAGGACCTGAACATAATCCATATGTGTTAGTATTTAATTCATATACCTGACCTGATTCTGATGGAGTTCTTCTCCAATAAATTAATTGATACTTCCTATCTTCTGGATATATTTAAGTCATTCTGAACATCATTTTTATATCTGTAGTGAATACAATCTGATGATGTCTAATATTTGTATGTCAATAATATTTGTATGATGTCATTCTGATGTAGAGCACCTGAGTGTAAACACTAATTTAATGATACGCAATTTGATGTTTTTGAACTTACATCAAATACTACTCTGAGTTTATCCAAATCTTTCTTGAATACACCATGAGCAATGGAAGTGCTCTAAATCTAGTCTGAAGGTCATGTGACCCATTTGTTCATATTCGTTCATAAATTAAATGTATTTCTGAGCAAAAAAATGGAATTTTCCATTTTGCGTTCGAACATTTTGAAACGTTGAAGAACAATGACTAATGAATCGCCCAGTGCAAGCCGTTCTTATAGGATTGGCAATTGTACCATATATTTGCTGTCTGGTGTTCTACCCGTAGTGGTTCAATATAATTCTTCGCATTCCTTGTGGTCTGGGTGCTTAAACTTCTCCATAGGTGGCTCGTATGATCGTCCAAAATCTCTGTATTGTCTATTCTAGGCGGGTGGGTGACTTGAACACCATAATACTGTACTTAAGTAGGTATTTTACCTCTGTTTGAAGTAATCTATTTCTTTCTGGACTGATGAGTTGACTCTTTCTGATGAGTAGCCACTTGCATCATGATGACATAGCCGAAGCATGCACCACATGCAACAGCTCCCGAAGTCTCCCATGTCTTAATATAAATTATAGTTACCATTCAACACTTTGCAAAGTTCTCCTGCATGTGATGTCCATTCCTAACACAAACCATTCCACTGGCCATTCCAAAATCAAAACAGTTCAAAGTAATACCAATAACTTTTGCTGGGCATGTTTACTAAAACTTATTAAATCTCTCTCGAAACATTGAATTCTTTATAAAATCAAAACTGTGATGCATTGTTCACCATTTATCTAAAGAAAATAAAATAACTAAATCCCCTCTATTCAATAATCGCAATTTAGTGCTTTTACTCTACTGATCGCACAAGTCTGACCATACTAGGTACCTATGGTAGTATGACATAGTCCTTTGAATCCTTTAAAAGTCAGGTAAAATATTCTTGACAACAACAGCTAATTTGAAATATTTGTTTTTAACATAAACTCATAATCTTGTATAATATATTAATATTTGTATTTCTTCCTTGTATTTGTAAGTATTATGTAATTATTATTTAAGTAGTTTATGTCCTATTTCCTCTGTATCACCATATCTTATTCAGTCTATATGAAAATAGTTGAATTACACTGATCATAGTAGTACCATGATAATACTATCAAATCAATAATCCACATCTATATGGGAGTATAGTTAAGAACCACAATTTATTCCAAACTCATACTACTAAGCAGATAACATCACTTTTTTATTAAAACTTATTAAATCTCTTTGTGTAACATTCTTGGAACTGAAATTGTTACTTACGTTCGACAAAGTGTTTAGTTTTGTTTCATACAAAACAAAGTGACCTTAGTTTGACGTAAAGAGACACTGCATCCATATTTCGTCTTTGTTCTTTCTAATTTACACATGATTAAACTGTTTTGGCATATTACTTCACTTAAATTACTATTATAATTTCACTTATACAAATTAATAACAACATCAAAGAACAACATAAACAAATCTGAGTGACAGTGACAAGGTGACTGATCTGTTTCTGACAAACTGACAGATCTAGTTAATGACAGAACTGCGATTCATTGCACGCCCGTGAATTCTGTAGTTTTACATGAATAGCGATGGGAAATATCGTTACTTTTATTTCACTATCAAGTCGATGAAGTTATTCATTTTTGTCACTGTTATATCACCGGTGATAAATCACCACCGGTAGCGCGCAGTAAGTAAAGATTACAAATGAACTGTGAAGTGAAATCTCACCGAGTCACCGTATCACAAATTTACGAGACACGACGTGGTTATAAATATCAAGTACCCACATAGTTTAATCAAAACCTTATCCTGTTTAAAATAAGACTCATTTTCATTTGAAGTTTTTGATTCGTAGCGATATTATTAACGAAGCAAGTTGAAATAAATCAGACAACTTAAGTCTTATGACGTTGAGAATAAGATGCAATTTCACTTAAACAAATTCTCTCTTCTAGCTGATGGCACTGTGTCGCTCACGCACGTGCCGCACGGCTCCAGTCACAAATGTTGCTTTCTCTCTTTCGCACGATGGAATTCTGTGAATTATATGTAGCTTGTATGTATGTTAAGTCACAGTTAAAGGAATACTGAGGTGAAATCACAGTCGCGATAAATGTAACAGACGGTTTCGATGCATGTCACTGGTGTGACAAGGTGAAGCATAATTATATAACAAGTGATATATCCAGTGATAGGTGAAATGTGCCATTCCTACACATGAAACACTGCTTTTACTGTATAAGATAACACATAACCTCATAATGTGTTGCTTCACATAATAACATTTAACAGTCATGACTACTGAGTTTGCAGATACCAAGTGGTTAATTAGTTAGTCTATATTTCCAGTTATTCTGTTTCTCTAGCAATATTTAAAAATGACAGAACTGTAACTATGTACATCACAACACTGTTGTTCCTGTTATTAAGAATATCATTTAGTTAGTAGACACCATAATACAAATCGTGGTAGCATAGTTTGTTAGATGTTTATAATAAACTTTTAAAGTCTCATTTTATGCAAGAAATAATAAATTCACTTTTAAAATAAACAGAAGGTATTTGTTTACCTGTTTACTTGATTCTGTCTCAATCCTTTTACCATAATTTTTATTATTATTTGTTGGGTGTGTCAAAGTTATGTTCTCAAAGAAGTACTATACTTTGAAGACTTTATCTGGATCATATTGTAACATTTGTAACTAAAACATATTAGGTACATGGATGTACCATACACCAACTATTGAGTCTTAAATATTTCAAGACCTTCATTCAACATATTAATGCCATAATAAAATAATACAGATTACCTGATTTCCATTAGCGGTGACACGTGTCAACTCTCTTTCAAGTCCCTCAGCATGGTCTTATATCAGCTTCCATGGGCACAACTACACAGGCTTGAATGAACTCATAACACTTACACAAAGCAGATATCCCAAATGATTGTTTTTTTTTTTTTTTATTATCATCACTATTTATTTATTACTGAGATTCTCATGAAAACTGTGTCACATAGACGAAGTATTCCTATTAATGTAACAAATAAGACAGCTCACCATTATAACTGTAATTATTTGATTTGTTAATCCCAGCTCCTCCACCATGTCGCCAATTACCTAAAGGTAGAAGATACACGGCGAAAGTCTGTATTGAATGTAACATCTATACGCACCATATGTATATATATTCTTGACATAACATAAATATAGGTATAGCGGTGTATGTATTGTATAAGGATGGATCGATGTAACCGAACTCGTATAACGACACGGTCGATCCTGACAGTACAATAATATTATACCTATATTCTGTTCTGCCCTTACTTCCACTCATGTTCAACACTGGGCCGGTTCAACCTGAGTACCATCTGATAACAACTGACTGAGGGCTGATTCCCTTGTGACCTCCACCTCCCCTTAGTCACGCCCTAACCACGCATCTGATATGAATCTGTTACTGGTTTCTCCATCTATCCAAATCCCAGTGTGGATCATGCTCGTGAACCGGCCGCCTGACTTCCCGATAACCAATACACAACAATGACCGTAATTTGAGAAGGTATTCACTTATACCACTGATATAGAATGACAACAGTCTCAACCCACTCCACTTGCGATGGAAGATTCACACTCCTTCCTCACAAACCACATTTATAAACCTCGTGTGTGGAAAACTTCCATTCCTGTCTGCGAAAAACTTATTGACAATATCTGTCAAAACCCAAGCACAGACTGCTTAAACACATTGATCCAAAGTCCACAGACTACATAAAAGCTCTATAGCTCCATTTATGGTTCGCATTCGCGACAAGCCACAAGATCTCATCTTCAAAGCACCCGGCACCCGGCAGTTATCTTCATAGGTATATATCTTCACGCCCGTGTCGTGTATTCGCGCTCGCAGCTCGCCGTTAAATGTACACCCACAGGGTTGCCAACTCAGTACCACGAATAGGTGCTAAATGGTATTTAAAAAGGTGCTAGATGAATATAAATTTCCAAAAATAGTGCTAAATTTAATAAAATCACAATGAATAATTTGTAATCAAATGTTTTAATTTTTTAATTTTTAACAATTATTTGACCAGTTACTGGCACTTACTAGGAGATAAAAAAAAAATTAAAAAAAATCCATATCCAGTCATCTTCATGACACTTAATTTCGAATACTCTTGCATTCATTTCTGTTTTGCAAAATACACACATCGCTTTCGAGACCAAGCACAGGTCTAAGCCATTTCTAGTATTTTGGATCATTCTCCCATTCTTTTCTGTAAGTTTAAGCAAAACTTACTTGTTTTTTTTTAAAGGAACATCCAATTTCGTAAACACTTTCACTTTAACTTTTTAGAGAAGCAAATCAACTCAATATAGTTCGACTAAGTCAACAAACAAGACATAATAGAAGTACAGTACGGCCGCTGTATCTTGGCGCGTCTGAACTTCGCGCAGAAGGCTGCGCAGTAACATAATTCGCCAATACTCGATACGCGGTGTATTATGTCTCAGTCATACGTTAGCATGTTCGTGTTGCCATCTCTGTCTTACATGCGCTAAAGTTCGCAAAGCCTATGTTCAGACGCGCCAAGATACAGCGGCCGTACTGTAATAGAACTTAAAAGAAAGACTTGTTATAACAGGACAAAATATATAGCAATGTTATATTTTCCCTTGCGTAAAAATAGTGCACGGGAAATCCCCTGCGAAAGAGTAGCAAAGCATAAAACTAAAGCGCTTTGTTACTTCCTTCGTGAATGCGTTTTGTTCTGCGATAACCATAAAATAATCAGATGAGTACTATTTAGTGCTAGATTTAGTGCTAGGTGCTAGGTGTTGTTTTTTCGTGCTGGAGTTATGAAAATAGTGCTAGATCTAGCACCGAAAGTGCTAAGTTGGCAACACTGTACACCCATTTGAGCCTCGCGCAATATTTATAACATCGCCTCGCGCTTGCGAAGGAGAGCGGCGATGTTAGAACGAGATGGCAACACTTAGCGACAGATACAGCGTTATTGTTACAGGAGTGAACGAGACGGCATGCAAATAATCATTGTTAATTTTATTACCCTTTACACGTGTTTTATAATCCTATTTGTTATTGGTCTATCTTTTTACTGTAAATTAATGTAGCTATTTTTATTGGTCATTCTTCTTTACAATTTCTGTATATAAACCAGTTCATTTTTACCAAAAAGATATTCCTCCGATAACCAGCAGAAGTATTACTTGAAGCAACCTTCCTGATATAACATTAGTAGACCTTCAACTGAACAACCTCTACAGTATCCAAGAAATGAGTAGCCTATTTTAAATCGATGAAAGTAGTCCAGATGGCTTTTAATTTAAAATATGTGACGTTTAAAGATTATTACAACTTTATTTTGAAAAATAGTAATATTTTAAAGCACGTTTCTGGTAATTATTTAATATTTTTAGTTTGTTTACTTTAAATGTTATTAATCAGTGAAGAAGTTCTAAAAAATTGTCTTATTAATACATAAAATTCTTGATAATTTAGGGTGTCCGGCCTTTTTACCCAAATGTCCGGCCAAACTGGCTGGTCCGTCCGGCTTTTTGGTTGGCCGACCTGGCAACCCTAACTGTAACTATGGCAACATTGTTGGTGTTATATAATTATACATACACCTGACAGCATCTCAGACATTCTGTTTTAAGTGTTATAGATTGCTCGGTTTATTAACCTAAGCACGTCCTTATAGATAACACACGTAACAATAAAACATGTTCAAGCGAAAAATGCGCCATACGCTATAGACCTTATCGATTTGCCATATCTACACAAAATAGCTGTTTCCTAACAACTTTCAAATTAGCCGCAGGAAAAATGGCAACAAAATGTAATTATAAGGGGCCATCCATAAATTACGTCACACGTTAGGGGGAAGGGGGAGGGGGGTCGATGAAGTGTGACAATGGGTGGGAGGGGGTCCTAAATATCGTGACGTCACATTTCAAAATCGAATAATTGGTATGTATAGGTAAATATTAAAAAGAAAAATGGAAATAAAACTTAATTCGGAACTGCTGTTTTAATTTAAAGAAAGAAGAAAGAAGAAAGAAAGAAAAAACGTTTATTTCTGTGCCCATTACACACCCGGTACACACACACACGAACATAGATCAAAATAAATACATTAAAAAAAGACATATATATACATATACATACATATTATTTTTTTTTTTACACAACAATCAATATTTACAACATTGGTCTGTAACGCTCGCATGTGTCCCCAGTGGCACAGAAAATGGAGCTCACTCAGCATATTTAATAATTTCTAGGTGTAAAATTTCATAATATGTGACATCACGCTAGGGGGGGGAGGTCTCTCAAATGTGACCAGCTGTGACAAGGGGGGGGGGGTCAAAAAGTCATGAAATTAGTGTGAGATAATTTATGGATGGCCCCTAAACCTACAAGTTGGCCACCTGTTATAAAACATTCAAAAGATAATCTGAGAAGTTTCTTTCGCCATCTCCTCTACTCAAATAAAGCACATTTTTAAAAATAGTGGTAGAAGCAAAAAAATACGAATGTGATAACCTATTAATTAATAAGATAAGCTAATCACTCTTACAGAGTTCATAATCATTATGTTAATAAAACTAATTTTACTAATTTCCAGTCATCCTCCCACACATTGGCAGTGCTACTGTACGCACAAGGAGCGACATGGCGGTTCTTGCCGCCAAAAACGTCGTCAACGGACTCAACGGAAAACCCCTCGTCACTCCAGTGTTGCCTTAACTAGTTGAGATTAATAAATAACTTTGAAAATAATATCACTACAGAATATGTCACACACACTAATTAAATCTTTACAGGGTAATGGAGGTTCGATATTTCGAAAACTGTAACATATTTATATTAAATATGATTTATGTTACAAATATTTGTTTTTCCTTTTTCTTATAGCATTCAAGTGATATATGCCCAGTTTCATAGACAAGTTCCTATTTATATGTATAACAAAATTATATTATGGGATGTTTTAATTAATTACAGATATTATAATATCATAAACAAGTTTTATTTACAATTACAAATTAATAACAATAAAGATAACATTATATTCACAGTTTAAGAAACTTTTGACATGTTATATTGATATAGAATTATAGATTGTAGAACAAAACTCACTGATGTGATAATATCAAGTAATTTTTAGTTATAATGGCAAAAATGGTGTCCCTTTTTATTCTTTAGAAGCAAAAAAGGGCTATTTTTATACATGTTGTTTAGTGATTATTAGGGGCGTAGCTACTGCCATATCAGCCGTATCAATTATACGCGGCCCCCAGCGTATAGGGGCCCCCACTAACACTCCCAAAAAAAGCTCACCAGTGACCTACGTTGACTACAGTTGGCACTTCTTTTATATCTGACAGCTAAAGTTGAGGGGGCCCCATAATAAATATTGATATGGGGCCTCCTTAGGGCTAGCTATGCCACTAGTGATTATTGTAGTCCTTGGTTTATTTTTTGTTACAAGTCAAAACTTTTAGATTTATCAAGCTTTGAAAATACTCTGGGCGCAAACAAATTAACTCAAACTGTGAGCTTCACCAACAAATACATATTCAGTATGAAAAGTAGTGGTTCCTCAATCTTTGCATAAACTGAACCATAGTGTAAGTTATCTGATAATTACTCTGTTATCATACCTAATTATTATATTTAGTATAAACTTATAAAAGACAGACTCGTGAATCTCATGTGTTATGGCAGTCATCATGGAGCATCCGCTACAATGGCTGCCAAGTCTTTCAGGAAAGGTTCTATCTGGCTCTCCAGGGATAGTATGTGCCCCGTATTGCAATTGTCACTACCGATGAATGTGATCACTAGAGGCAGCTTGTTCATCTGTATCACCTGAAATGTACAATGATACAATTGCAGACAAAGTCAATAACTGTGTAAGTTGATCCTTCAGGTGGATTGTCAGCTAGTTTACTGGTTAGTTACATAAAAAGAAAAAAGGTTTTATGTGAGATTTGATAAGAATACTGATTCATTAATTTCTTCCACTAATGATTCACATTTCAGGGTAAATTACATTATAGAGTTCAGCCCAAACTACCCGGGGTGCTTGAAGGCCAATTCTTTATGATGTCGTAACAGCATAATATAACTTACCTGATAGCTGGAATACATTGATATGATTGTCTTGTTTCTACCAAGCCCTAGCTTACTTGCTTGGTCTGTCGCCATACCAAATGTAGATATGAAATTTGGCCGAAGGGCCAGTTGTGGGGCCCTTTCAGTTACAGATCTAACAACTGGCACTCCATCTCGGTCCGTGATCAGTATACAATGCAGACCGTTTACTCTAAAACAAATGTAAAAATAATTTATCACAATCGTCCTTCAAGATTAAAATAAAAGCAGTAGGTACACGACTATCAGTACTTTTCTAGAAGATGATTCAAATATTTACGTAGGTCATCAACCATTTTTTGTGCTTATTTTATTTACTTTTGAGAAAAGCAAATGAAAACAATGCAAGAAAATACGGAAAATAGGGACGGGACGATGACAAGTCTTATCATTAATCTTATTGACGTTGACATAAAAATATGTCAGAATGACATATCTTTCAGAATCAAAGACGGAACAGAATCAGCAAATTTAACCAGAGACTACAGCACATGTTTTGAATTTATTTTGTTAATTGAAAAATATAGTTTTTTTTAAACATTTGAGACCAGTTTAAAACTGTAGATTCTACTTTGTTACGTGTGGTTGTTTATATTTAGCAATAAAAGCTATAATGACTTTTAAAGGCACTTGACAGTTTTGACTTGTTGAAATAAGAAAAATAAAAATTGTCTATGGGCAGACAGGCAAAATGGAAGAATTGGATTGATTGACAACTTCGCGATTTTCGTAATTTTATTTTTGGGTTCGTAAATGTTTCGTGTCTTTGTGTTTCATTAATGTGTTAATTTTAGATAAATAACACAACAAGAATAACGACCGTATAAAGTAAATATAAGTTATTTCCACGGGATGGTGCAACTGATCGAAAAATAGCTTTGGTATGATGATAACAAAAGATATAAAAATTCAGCCTTGTCTCGTTTTAAGCACTTTTTCGTCACATGTGTACAGTCGGGATTAACAAGTCATGAACGTTCGTAAGCGCAAGGGCCGGGGGAAGCATACGTAACTGTGTGAGAAAGTGATTTTAAGGATTGTGACGTCACTAGAGAGAAAAAGACAATAAAATCTCGGTGCGAATAGAAGATGTTTGGTAATAGTTGTCGGTGAGTGGGAGTGTAGATCGTGTAGCGAGGCGAGGGGCACAGTTCGCGGCGCAGGGGGGTCCTCCGCGAGGATGGGCGGCGATGTCTGCCCCCTCCGAAAGCACCGCGAGCCCTTCCCCGTGTGCATGCACTAACATATCGCTTATGCAATTGTTTCACGAGTTGAAGCAGAAGTTTCCCGGCGTTCCCGATCATGTTGTGTCAAACACTATCGAGTTGTACTGCCACGACAAGCAAGCCTGTGAGAAGCACCTGCACAGCGAAGTCAAGGCCTCCCTAACGCACGCCTACCATGCATCCTCGTCAGCAGCGGCGCGCCAGCTCCACGAGCTCAAGCTCAACCCACCGGTCAAGTGCCGCAACCAGCCCATAGTGAAGCACGAGGTGGTCAAATCCTCTGTCATCAAAGCTGTTACTTGCCAAGGCCCTCAGACAGCTGTTGTGAGTTCTAATGCCCTCGTTGAAGACAATAACAAGCCCAAAGTTAACACGGATGCCAATCAAAATGTTGTTGACATTGATAATGATAAGGAGACAACGAGACCCACTTCTCCAGTTGCTGTTATAAATATTGATAATTGTTTTGCAAAGTATAATGCAGAGTCACCTAGTGATTTGGAGTTGACTAACGACAATAAAAATGAAGATCAAAGTGCACCTAAAGAGAACACAACAGTTGAATCTAAAACATCAGAAGGCAACACTGAAGAAGAACTAGAGGGTACAAACTATAGAATATTGAAGAGTAATAAAATAAAGAGTAACTTAAACGAAAGGTTAGAAGCTGTGAAGGAGAAGAAAACCATCAAGAAAGAGATCCCACAGCCTAAGGCAGCTCCTGCAGAGAAACCTCAACGGCCCAACACGCTAAACTTAAAGCCTAATCCAGATATTGCATTTAAAGAGACCTTAAAGGAGCCTGTAGACGGCGATTGCCGGACCGTATCTCCTGCACCATCAGCTCAGAAACAAGAGCCTCAATCTAAGGAGCCCAAGTCGGCAGCGTACAGACCTGAGCGAGGATATCCATTGAACTTATCAGTGAATGTTAACTGTCACATGGATGTGAGCCGTGGCTATGGGGATCCTTGGTTAGAAGACTATGATAGCCCGCGGACGATAACATCTGTTAACTTGACAGTTTGTACGCCAACATCGAATATGGCCAGCCCGGTGAGAGAAACCCGGGAAGATGATGGAGGGTTTGAAGGACACGTCACAGTGACGGTTAGTCCAAGTACGACGCGTCCGGCCAGGCGCAGAGCTCCACCGCCGCCGCAGCAGCCGCCGTGCTCTCGCATCGAGTCACCGAGACCCACTAGGACAGCTCCAGAGCCGCCTGGATACGGTCAGTATCAGTTATTATTTCTTATCAGTAATAAATATAGCAAAGATTTAATATTAAAGCTATCTTAACTTGAAGTGTTTTGCTTACACAACATGTAAACACCTTATCCCTTTCTCATGATACTACACTGGTATAAAATTAATGCAAGCTCATTGGTAATTTTACTGTGGTTTTTGACAAAGTAACTGTCGAATTTAAAATACTGACCAATGAGCAAGCATTGGTTCTGCTCCAATCTATCAGAGAATCAGGCGAAGACGCATCAGGTAATATGCAAATGGTGTATGCAGAACGAATGTATGCCATATGACAAACAAGCTGACGTTCTACCTGATGGTAAGCGGCCATCCTCGCTCATGGATATCAGCGACACCAAAGACGTTATTTATGCATTGTGGGTCAAGAAAGAGAGGAGAAAAAGAAAGAACTGGCTATCTAGCAACAGCCGAAATGGTACGACTCGTTTGGCGACTGACTCAAGCAAGTGGTAGCTATCCAGGCAGACCCCACGGAAAAATAATAATAGTATTGATGAACTATAAAAATCAATATTAGCAATATAATCACTCCAATGCTACCACCGGAGGGCCGGGTTTAGTCGCCTCTTACGACACCCATCCGGCGTGGGATTGGGGTTAGTATTCTAAGCTGCCCCTATACAGTTAAATAAGGATGCCTACTCTGACATGTTTCTCGAGCGTTGATGGGTTTAGGTAGAAATATATGGTTGTCGGAAGTATTTAGCTCAAAACCAAGATGTGCTAAGGACAACCTATTACTCTAATATATTTGAAAGTATATTAATAATTTAATAAATATCTATTATCTATAATATGTATAACAATCTAATGTCTGTCATCAATTTTAAATTGCTACAGTTACTGTAAACTGCTAGTTACAGTTAGTTAAGAATAAATATGCAATTCCTGGAAAAATGCAAAGCAAAAGAACAGTTTTTAATATCTTAAAAAAATATTTTACTTGGCTTTGCTAATCACTACACAACACTTTCTAGAATATGTTACGCTATTACAAGAATTTATAAACAGTGAGTCACTGACTTGACTTTAATTTCTTTTATTACTAATATTATAAAGAGGAAAGATTTGATTGTTTGTTTGCATTGAATAGGCTCCGAAACTACTAAACCGATTTGTAAAATTCTTTCACTGGTGGGAAGCTACACTATCCCTGGGTGATATCCTAGATGATGATCCTGATGTCCTAGGTTATATTATATTTTCAAAAAAATTAGGGTTAGGGATCCTTAATAAAAGTCCAGTAATATAACCCAAGGTGTAAAAAAATAAGAAAACCGAAGCAAATCGAGGGCAGTTACTCGTTTATTATAAATGAGAACTTAGCTTATTTACAAATAAATTAGGACGGGAAAACCCACAGTAATAAAAAACTTCTTAATATTCAGTATGCATGTCACAGAACATGTTTTTATGCTAATGTAGAATAGAAGGAAACCACGAAATGTATGCAAGTAAAATGTTTATTATGTTTAAGGGGCCATCCATAAACTACGTCCTTAATAAGTTATTACATAAGATCTTGTTATAAAGTAAAATGTAATAAATAAACACATTACATTATGTACCTCTAAACTACATAGTTTGGTCATACATTTTTTTACATGAAATAAGATGGATACTTAATAAATACACCCACTTAAGAAATGCCTAGAAAGAATAGAATTGTGACTCTTACATGAATCAGTTGGGAATTAATTATGTAATACTCCACTCTTTTTTATGAATAGTTGACAAGCGAGATTTTTAACTCCATACACCTGAACTTTCTCCTGGATTAATTGTCATTGGTTTGGTAATGGTTTCCATGGCTTGTTAGCCTTATGGGTCACCAATGCCAATTGCATGAGTTTCGGCGGTACTTTAGTCTAAAAGGCAGTCTATTTAACGGGACCCTATAAACTTTCAGACCGCTCGCTAATCGACCGGCAGAAGGAGCGGCTGTCCCGGCTGGCAACAGCCCTGGCGCAGGAGAAGGGCCGGCTGTCGCAGCTGACGCGGGAGACACAGATCCTGGCTGCGGCGCCGCCCACGCCCTCCGCCGCCCAACGGCTCAAGGACTATGTGGAGCGGCTGAGAGATGAGTGCGATACGCTCGCGAAGAGGCTTGAGATGGCTGGGAATGGTGAGTTGGGAATGGTTTATTGTAAAAGTAGCAACCTAGAGTCCCCTTTGGCTTCAACCTATCAATCAACCTACTAATGAGCACGGGTCTCTCCTCTTGATGAGGCTCCTCTTAATTAGCACACTGCACCACGTTACACCAGTGCGAATTGATAGAGTCCCCTTAGTGACCTCGATATACAGCGGACTTGGCAGCGCCAGTCGTGTGCTCAGACCATAAGTAGAATTTAATTTTAGGTAATATTAAACTAAGGCCAATAACAATTGCAAAATTTCAAAGAATATTTTTTATGTCTGTATTTACACAGTAATTTGTTATCTCACTTAGTTATATCTTATCCATGGAGCTTAAGGATTTCCGAGAAATGCATTCCGCGAAATGTCTAAATAGATCTTGCCTCTACTGAAAGAGACGTAATAATAATAGAAGGCCCTGCGCCCATTGATGGCACAGTATTTTTGCAACGAATAGAAAATTAGAAATGTACTGTTAGGCCTGGCGCAGATTGACACGGCAGGCGGGACTTCTACGCATTAGCACTAGCCCGATGTCGAGGGATGCCGCGCCAATTTTGCCGTCCTTGTGCGTTTGTTGCTGAAGGAACCCTATACATGCCGTGCTGCTAATGGGCGCAGGCTCGAAGAGTCAGTCGAACACCGGAATGTGAATGCACTGTAAAGGCATGCAATCTTAAGTCCAAATCAAACCCCTTACTCGTGGTACGCCCTACTGAATCATGGATGAGGCAACGGTAGCAGGTTCTCTGTTAGCGAGTCACTGGCCTTTTCATCACCTAGTTGAATCTCGAAGCGATTGGTGAAGCAGTGAAATTGCTAAGCGGATTTGTTGGTTCATAATTAGGTTCGTGTCGGTGACGCTTTTAGTGTTAAGTATATCTATCATCAACTGCTTCTAACTGTGGTCATTTATGTAATTATTAATCGTGGTGAATGAAATCTAATCATCCGAGATAGTAGGTAATTTATCTCTTCAACGGAAACAAAATACGCACCGATTAGCCTTGAGATTTCTGAACTGATGTAATACTATTTAAATGACTGATTATATTCTTACTAGCAGGCGCTCAGTATTTTGTTATTAAAGAATTTGAACATCCCTTACAAAAATACAGAGTACTTTCAATAAACCTCTGAGTAAATGTTGACTTTGTTACCTTAAAGACCATGTGCTACGATTTAACGAGATTTATTCCTTATAAATAACATCCCATCGATCCTTTACAACTTAAAAATTTCCTTCGTTTTGGTCTATTCTTACGCCCCAACTCAGTCACTAATGGTTACTTAAATCGCCTCTTAGTACAGAATTTGTATGGTGATTCTGTAGTAAGGAGCGGTTTAAGAAACCGTTAGTGACTCTGAGTTGGGGTTGAACTTGATTGTTTGTATGATTGCTAATGCTTTTTATTATTAGTTGTGACCATAAACCATCGTACAAAATTTCAATCTCCCTGTGAAATAAATATGAAAAATATTATACTTTATTAAATGAAGTTGGATTATTAATGTAAATAATAACTTGAGTACAGCTTGGTTCCATCTCAGTCCTTATAGTAGGCTAGCTGTTACCCGCGATAAAAAATTATTATTCTCGCAGAGTTAACGATAACATATTATTTTTCTAAAACTGTTTTTCTAAAATAAAATTCGAAAATAAAAGTCTAAAATAAAAGTCAAAAATTGTAAAAAACAACATTTTTTACAATTTTTGTCTGTCTGTCTGTTTGTTCCGGCTAATCTCTGAAATGGCTGGACCGATTTTGGCGGGACTTTCACTGGCAGGTAGCTGATGTAACAAGGAGTAACTAAGGCTACTTTTAGTTTAGAAAAAAAATAGTTTCTTAGGCGATACGAAGTTCGCCGGGTCAGCTAGTATTATATATGGTAGGAAAATGTAAGCAAAGATTCGGGCAGAGCGCTAGTTTACAATAAGTAGGATACTTCGTTCTGTTGATACAAACCAAGTTAAACCATTTCAGAGACGGAAGACTCGAACAACTTCTATAGCAACATCTACGCCGGGCAGCGGCCGCCGTCCGCGTGGCAGTGCCACATGTGTACCTTCCGCAACCATCCCCTCCTGGACAAATGTGAGGAGTGCGATATGCCCAGGATATTCGTAGGTACGTCCCCGGCAACCACCCACGACTCGGGCTTCGGCTCCTTTAGGGATAGGAACAGACGCGGCGCGCGAAACGACGCCACCGAAGTCACTGACCCCCCTCTGCCCAACATGGTGGCCGATTGCCGCGCTGTCAATGTCTAATTCGAAAAAAGAATTCGTTAAACTTTTAAAAAGTAAATTTTTGAACTAGGCAGTGAACTGAAGTGCCTTTTATCGTGATAGTGAACGTGTCGGTGTTCGAAGACAATGACCAAATTTGACTTTTGCAATCATCCTTTTTGAGGCTATATTTGTTGGACTTGAAGTTCAGTGTTGTGCTTTTAAAGACTTAACCTTGGCATGTTACTGTCGGCATGCGAAAAATAACACAAATTTCTGTGTCTAAAGAATTTTCCAACTTTATTTTAATTGCGTAAGCGTTGTGTTGGAATATTCTTGGTTTGTAATTTTTGTTCCTGTTTGAAGATGATGTTCAAAATATTCGGACTGATTCTTGCATGTGTGTTCGTTCTTTATTTTGTATAGTAAAATATTAACCTCTTAATAAGTTGCGTATACGTCAATTAGGATGCCGTCACATTGAGAGCTAATTATTTAAATTACTAAAACTCATAATAATATCGTTTAAATTAATGGTGGTCTCGTCTACTGACTAGAAAGATGGCGTCACAACTGATTATAATATTTGAAATCCCACAAGCAATGACTTGTAATTTTATTATTTTATTGTGCTTTCGTATGACACTCATTTCGTTTTTGAATTGCATGAAAAATGGCAGCTGTAAACCGTATCAAATAAAAAAAAATCATTATCTTGTCTTGCACAATCACAGTCTTGTTTGAATAAAATCTTTATTTTCGAGAGCATTTTTGTATTAATATGTCGTTTTTATATTAGATGCTTTATTTAGATGTAAGTATAGATAGTAGATGATCTACTTTATTTTTTATAATGCATTTAAAGAGCCTTGGACGCCATCCTTTCAGCCTTATAGTTGGGGAATCACAGTGTTCCGATTATTGGTTAATATTAATTGGTTAGCACAGATTGTAGCTCTCAATCTGCCGCTATATTATACCATATCTATAAGCATTATCATAAGTTACCTGAACTACTGGTACATTTGTACGAAATTAATAAGCATAGATATCAGCGGGTTACAGTTTCTGATATATCTTTGATTTTTTATATATATTTCGAGAAGTTTAATAAAGATATTCAGAAAGAAGCTAAAACTAATTAAGTACTTTTTAACGGGATTAGACCAATTCTTGAAATGTTACGTTAACTTTTATTGTTGAAGAAATTATTATTTAGGAATTTATGTAACATATAATTTATTATGTTGAATGTGTAAAGTCTAGCCTGAGTTTAGTTTAATGCATCACTTGTTGACTGGTCATGTTATGAGACATCACAAGATCTCAAAAAAAGACTACATACTTACGCGCCTTGCCAAAAATGTGTCCATTGAAATGATATTCTAGAACTTTTGGAATATTGGCCATGGAAGGGAAATTAACTATATATCTTGCTCAAATTGACTTTTGCTCATTTTAAAATATGTAATAAAATTTCAATTTGATTCAAACACGCACAAATCTATACATTTATTTTTATTATTTATTGATAAACTTTATCTGGAAGCCAATATTTTTAAATTTACACATTTTCAGTTTTTAGGTATAATTTTATTTTTTATGTATTGGCATAATAAAATGTGGTGATAGTGTGAAAAAGTCCCATTTTTAATTTATCAGAAATATTATATTTTTTAATTTGAAATATTGTAATTATATTAAATAAGCGATTAGAAAACACTGTAATACACTTGTTTGAATGAAGTTTTTGCAACAATTTTTTACAGTATCGAATTTAACTGTGATAGGATAATCGTCCTTAATTTGATAAAATGAGATTTTATTATCGTCCTATGAATTTTTTCACTCTTACTATTATTATGAATACAGGAAAGTAACTTATTAAGGATATAAAATAGTTATAAACTTATAATGCTTCTTCATATCATCAGCTAAGAGTTTGGAGACAATTGAAGTTTATACACTTTTGCAATATAATTAGAGATTAGAAAAATACTGGTGTATAGTCTGTTTACACTTAATATATGCACAAGTGACTTAAGCAGGTGCCTTCACGGACTACGGCAATCTTAGTAGACGTAATGAAATGTGATCATTGAGTTTTTATGTATTGGAAAAAATAAAATGTTTATTTGTAAAATCAAATAATGACGTTTTTGTACTATATTAATAGTTCCTCTTAGTCCTAAAATTATTTAACTTGTTCTAATTGGAATATCAAGAGTTAAACATGTAACGCGCAAGCTTTTAAATGTACTTACATTTATAATTTAGAAGTTATAAATGTAGTATTAAAATCAAAACTGGCGAAGATAAAATGCTGGCCATTAGTTGAATCTAATTGTGAGTATTGTGATGTTGAATTCTGTCATGAAGCGTTCATGACGAACAAAAATAGTTTTCACAAATATTGCTATATTTACTATAGTTTTTTTTTTTAATAAAGCAAAGCAAAAAAAAGCAAAGCAACAACCCATGATTGTCCCACTGCTGGGCTCGGGGTCTCCTCTCACAATGTGAGGGGTGTTAGGCCATAGTCTACCACGCTGGCCAAGTGCGGATTGGTAGACTTCACACACCTTTGAGAACTTTTATGGTGAACTCTCCGGTGTGCAGGTTTCCTCACGATGTCTTCCTTCACCGAAGCAAGTGATAATTAACTTCTAATACGCACATAATATTTGAAAATTAGAGGTGCGTGCCAGGTTTTGAACTCGGGCCCCTTCGTTCGGGAGACCAACGTTCTAACCGCTAGGCTATCTCTGCTTTTTTTTTAATAAAGACAATAATATAGTCATATCTCCTATTGCCAAAAAATATTTGATAACTTTGTATATTGACCAAAAATCAGCCAGTAATTTAATTAGTACCTAATAGAACCTTGTTTACTGTTTTTTTATTCCGATCTGATATTACCGATACAGCTCGCAAATAAACATTTCATAAACACTGGAATTAAAATATTTAGTGTTGTAGATGCTGAAAATATAGGTAAAGATGCAGAAATTATTATATTATGTACTTTAGTACAATTTAATGTTATTCTGACGTCCAGAACGAAACGGGCGGGAACCGTGTATTTTCAGTAGAGGCGTGCGAACTTTAATGTCCAGAGAGCTTTAATTAATACCACTTTGATTATAATGTTGTTGTTGACTTGCATTAAAAATACAATAGGTACTGAAGGTAAGTAATTTTTAATTTACTAATTGACCTTGTGCTGTTGTGGAATGCTGTTTTTTTTTCAAAAGAGTGACACTTTTCTACTTAACACAGTTAGTTAATCTGTATCTATTTATATGTTTTAACTTTTGTGCACAGTTCGGGCGCCAGATGGGATAACGGTCCGCCTAATGCCAGGTCGTCGGAGTAAGTACATCATAAGTTAAGCTGTATTTATTATACTTTATACAATTGGCAATCAATTGGCATATTTCAATTCTAAATTTTTTATTTCCAGAAATAGTGCGGTCGTGGGTTTTATGAGATGCGAGTGGTGTTGTGGTGAACGTTAGATTTAAGTTAATAGTTTAATCTATCTTAAGTGCAGAAGTGTGATAACAATGACGTATCTGTGATATTCGCATTTGGTAGTTAGTTGATTAGTACTATGATTTAGTTGATGCAATTTTTTTTTATTTAACACATTCCAAAAATAGGGGTAAGTGTATAAGATTTTCTTGTTTACAACACATTGACGGTAGTCGTAAATCTTATTAGTAAGAAGTAATATCTCTCAGTTCTAAAACAAACTTGGCAGAGTGACAGGAATGAGATACTATATTGCAAATAATAGAATCTTTACTGGCAACCCCATTAGTATATTGTCTATAACATTTTTTTTCATCTTTCCTATTCTCTGTGAGTGCCGTTGTACCAAGTGCGAATAACGGACTGTTATTTACATTTTAACACTGCTGCACTTAAGGTGGATAGGGAAGATTAAGCTAGGAATAAGGTTTATAAGTAAACTTTTAACTATAAACAAAATATTTATAACATAGTTTTGACATATAGCATTTTATGTAGATGAATCATGGAGCTAAATTAGAAAATATTTTATAAAAAAAATTGTGGAGTAATATTATACGTAACAAAAAAAATGAGAATCTGAAAATCTCAAAAATCGCCATACCTTTATTATTTTAAGACGTAATAGTGACTCAGACATTACATTGCATTATTTCTTCAAGTTTTGAAGTATCTATTACCAGTGTGTTTAATTGGCCAGCTTTCATTTTATAGAACGTAATATCGAACATACTAATAAATACATATTGTGACGAATACAAAACTATGTCCGTAAAAATCATAGAAACTGATGAAAACTTCAAATTAAGCAGATCGATTATTGCCTTGCTTCAATTCCCTTAAATCGTTACAAACAGATGACACTATATTACAGTAGTACTGCTTAATACTCGAGATAAATGAACTATTACAAAGTCAGCATTACTGTTTGCGATTGTGCTGATTTGTGTTTATTTCTGATGTACAGACAAACAATTTTTCTCTGTCTATATCCTAAAATTTGAATTGTAAGAAATAACCTTTATCTGATCGGTTTTCCAAGATATCTCTTCATCTATTTTATCTCATAGATACTTGTAAACAACATTTTTATGTAGATTGTTACGTAGTAGCATTAATTTAGTCTCAATAATGTACGCGGCTGAAATAATTCTTTCTATTGTATAAACCTGAAAAAATGTTATAAAGTCTACTGATACTGATTGTATGCACCGAATAATAACTCTTATTTTAGAACAAGTAGGTATGAAATGTCATGCAAATATTCACGAATCTAAAAACTGCAATGTTTCTTCTACAGCTCTTATTTTTTTCTTACATAAGTAAAATACTATGTATAATTTAAATCCTTTGCTTATTCAATGGGTATATGAATTCAGTAATGTGTTACAATATTAATAATAAAATAAATCTTCAGTTTCTCTTCAAAAATATTCCTAAAACTTTGACTTTAAAAATATTTTAAACATTTTTTAATGATTATTACCGATATTTAATTAATATTCAATCTACTCAGTTTGCAAATCCACTTACTTTGCAAGATTTCTAATCTTTCCTGGAATAGTCAAGTTTTAAGCAACAGGTGTCATTGAATCTCGTAATATTCCTGACCTTACATTTTTTTTTAAGAATACGTTTTTTACCCTGTTGGTAGATTTGAAATTAGTATTGATCTTTCTGGTGGTTATATCAAAACCATGTAATTTCTCGTTTACCATTGTAGTTAGTTGTAGAATTTCATGTCATTTTCAGATTTGTATTTGCATTAATAAATTATCGCTATTATAAATGATTATGTACTGTAATAATGATGAATAAAGTATTAAAAACATTATTACGTAAAATCATTTAAATAAATGTACGGAGAATATTTTGTATTGATTGTAAAATACGTAAAGAACGTATTTTAACGAACTTGACTTATTGAAGTGTATATTTGATAAGAGCCAATATTTTTCGGTGTCTTGGGAAAAATAATTTATAAAGTACACCAGCGTAATAGGAAATGTACATTTATGTATAAATGTATCGAAATATTGTAATAATTCATGTCGTGTACACAATAATATAGTAGTAATAGTATATAGGATTAATTTTATACCGATTTGCCAAAAGTGTACTTAATTTGAGTTTTACTTGACATAGCGGTGGCGTCACATACTACGCGTTCACTCCAAGTTTGCCCTTACCTCCCGTCCCGCTTCCTCGTACCGCAGCTCATTTAGTACGGACAGCAACGCTAATCGCGTATTTTTGAGGTCCCGTGGCGCGTGCGTTCTTGAGTTTGTTGTTGATTTTGATGTTACTTTCGTTAAATTATTTTTCTATCGATTTATTTTACGTTCGTGGATTTTTGTCGCTACAATGACTAAAATAGAAAATGTTTTACACAGTGGCAGACGTAATTTGTTATTTAAGTTAGTGAAATTATTTGATTACTTTTTTGTCTACAGTACCGTTAGCCGTTAAATCGTAACGGTCGACGAGGGCAAACTTGGAGTGAACGCGTAGTAAATTAAAATTTTTATGCGACTGAGGCTGTTTCCTTTCACTGTCGCCAGATGGCGCTGGACCAGAGCCTCTGGTTCGGTCCCATACCACAGATTATATAATAATACGTGAGTTTACGTGACGCCCATGGAGGCTAGAGTAGAAGGAGAGCCATCTCTGTGTATGAAGTGTTCGTAAAAACTTTCAATAACGGGTGGCGCTAAATGGCATTAAATAAGTTGAGGTTTTATATGTTAGAATTATGGAGGGTACCATGAATTTTTTTTAATATTTGAACTCGGCAAACTTCACTCCGTCTACAACAGCTATGTTCATATCGCTATTTCTCAGACACTAGCGCCATTCTGGAATGGCCATTATTGGAACCTCTATTTTCAGTAAAAAAGCTGGAAACACTTTCCCTTCATGAGATGGCTCTCCTTCTACTCTATCCTTAATGGTGACGCCGCGGTTTTGTCCAATAAAACTCATACATAAAATGTTTCGGGTTTCCCTCTCAACAAAGATTAAAATCTATTTACACTGTACCCACATGTTGTTGACATAAAACCATGGAGGATAGAGGAGAAGGGGGCCTTCTCTGTGTATGAAAAGTGTCCGTAAAAATGCGTCCAATTACGGGTGGCGCCGCAGTCTACAACAGCTATGTTCGAATATCTTTTTATCAGACACTTCGCCATTCAAAACGAGTGGCATAACTCAGCAAACTTCACTCCGTCTATGTACAACAGCCATGTTCTTAATATATCTATTGTTCACACACTAGCAACATTCAGAAATGGCCATTAATGTAACCTCTATTTTCAGTAAACAGCTGGACACTTCTTCAACTTTCATACGAGATGGCCCTCCTTCTACCCTCTATGCTCCATGCATAGAACGTAATTACTGAGTTCATGGCCATATAAAAATGTAATGAACAGACTGTTCAGATTATTAATATCGTCTCCATTTATAAGGTAGTAGGATAAGATAAGAATTTATCCAAAACAACACGTGAAGTAAAATTTCATGACAAGCGCGCCAAAATGGCAGCCACTTGACGGAAACGGATATGTACATTGATTTCAGGTCTTTTCTTTTATGGTGCTCCCTCACCGGGAGCATTCGCGAGTAATGTAACGTTACAGATTTGAGCATTACATCAGTGAAGGAGGAGAACCGAGCATTACAATGCGCACCTTGTAATGATACAATGTGTAATATCTTGATACAACTTGTAACATCAATGCGCTCCACTTCCCGTATAATGTAACAATACACGCGAATGCTCGTCAGTCAGGGAGGTAGTATTGTAATGTAATGCTCAAAGACGAATCTATAATGTTACATTACACGTGAATGTTCCCGGTGAGGGAGCACCTTTATAGTAAAAAAAATCTTCCTCACAAAGCGTCTGTTGCATTGTTGCATAATATTTCATTATTTCAGAAAAATACATAAAGTAGAAAAAGTTAAAGAAGTATAAGTAGGTACTTAATATTTGCTTAGGTTGATGTTATTAATATTTATTTTAAAAATACTCGCATTTTGGGTTTTTAAAGAATTGATTGTAACGAACCAATCATATCGTAAAGTGCATGAAACAAAGTGAATAAGAAAATTCAACGTCAATATTATAAACTAAAATAAATGGCGAGAAGAAATCAATAAAAATTTTAAAAGTTTTGGATATTAGTAGCCAATTTTTGAGTCGAAGATTGTTATTAAAACTGTTATAGTCAAAATAACACTGTATTTCTTTCTTAAATTTTTGTTGGTTGGTTATGAAAGGTTTTTCTTACATGTTTTCTCGAATTCACGTCACAAAAATATCTTAGCCTACTCGTATGGATGAAAGGAAAACTAGTTTTTTCTTGTGCCAATGAATTTTTTGCTCGCAACAATAAGGATTTGCTCATTTCTTCTTTTATAAATAAGTGTTTTACTCGTTTCAAAAAATAACAAACTGGCGGTGAAAAAATCCTGTTTATTAAAATATTACAGTTAGGGCTACAAGTTTACAAATCATAAATAAATTAATTTGAGTATATACAATAAAAAGTTTGTAAGGAATTGCGTATTGTGTTCCCTTTGGGGGTCTTAAAATTGAGCTGGACTCAAAAGTATATAATTATATATTTTTTAATTTAATTTATGTAAACTTTTGACAAGGTTCTTTGATTAATTTACAGATTGGAAATAAATGTTGGGAGTAGACACAAATAGGTTTAGATATGCGCTAGAGAGGCTTATTAAAACATACCTAACTACTAAGGTAAATAGGTATACCTTAGAAATATAGGTATCATTGTGATTCATTATTTTATCAATATTTATTCTTTTTCTCATGGACCCTGTGAGAAAAATTAGGCGCAAAGGAAAGAGCTACATAAATATGTTTTATGAGAAAACATTTTCGATGTGGCTAAAGATGGTTTAAAGATTGTGTCTAGTCCTAATTTTCAAGGCTCTCTTTGATTATGTACTTAACGTAGCGCTCATTTTAAAAGTTGTATGCAATGGTTTTTCATTTTAACGTTTTTGGTGGGTACATTCATGATTAAACATATCGATAAATTTCGAAATAAACCAACAAAAAAATGTATTCCATCGATATACCACTAATTGTTAACTTTATTAATTGTCAATAACATTATTCTAAAATTATACTAAGTAATTATCTACCTATTAGCTAGATGAGCCTGTAACGTTTTGCTTTTGCGATTTATAATAGACCTGTTGCATTTACCTTTTAAAATGTTGTTACAGAAATTATATTATTGCAATATATTTTCTCCTTTATGTATTTTTGACAAAATATTTAAAATTTTATTTATGTATCATTTAACACTGTGATTTCTAGTCGACGTCGATTAAGAAATAAGCATTTCTTTCTGTGTAAAAATAAATTTGTGCTCATTTAAATATTATGTATGAAGTAGTCGTTCTGTAAGAAAATCCTTGCAGATATTTAATTTTAGACCTGTGCAAGTCTGGGCATAAGTAGGTACCTAAATTCTACCCGGCATTCATTTTTCACACACTACTTCCAACCTGAAATAGCAAGCACAATAACACAAACTCCACCTTATTATATTTTCCTAAATTGAGAAACTAGCTAATTCCCAATTCTTCATACATTACTGTATATACCAGGGTATTAACTTCTCTCAGTAATAGGTACAGCAATGAATTAAGAATTAGCGCTTCTCAGAATTTAGAAAATTGTATTAAGGTCCCTAAAGTCCTTAAGGTGATTCGATTTAGGTATCCGGTAACTTAACGTCAACAAAGGATAGAGACTTGCACAGACTGATATTGTTACATTAAACTTTCACGAGTCTAGCTTTTATAGATACTTAGTCATTATGTATTCGTGTACTTATTTTTATTAGCACATGTATCAAAATAAACTTGTTATTGAAATTTGTTTAATTTATTTGGTTTTTATTGTACCTAAATATATACTTAGTAGTTTGACTCGCTATCACAGTTGTAAGCCCCAGGTTAAATTTCTGACCGGGGTAATTCAAGACGTCATGGTCACCGCGCATCACGTACCAGGTTCCATCAACACCACCTAAATACGTGGCGTTCGTCCACAGTTCGTTTTTCACGTAATTTCCTGCCAAGGACGTGTTAACTTTGAAACCAACTTCCTGCATCGGTGTTCCCACTAAGCTATGACATGGGGTCCTTCAAGAAGCGGGTCTTTTGTTTTCTTCGAGGCCGGCAACGCCTTGGTGACGCCCCTAATGTTGCTAATGTCCATGGGCGGCGGTGATCACTTACCATCAGGTGACCCGTCTGCTCGTTTTCCTGCTTAACGCATCGGGGTTAGGGTGCTAATAGACGGAGTAAGTGATTACAATCAAAAAGTATTCAGTAAAGAAGTGTCGTAAGTGTTATACTTTCTGAGATATTTGAGTTCAATAATAAAAATAATTATTAAAAACTAGAAAGTCAATCACTCAATCAAAAATCACTTACGACATTTCATCACTGAATACTTTTTGATTGTAATCATTTACTTGTTTTATCACTGGCCGCCAAAACGAAACTTTTTCAAAATGGCGGTACTTGTACCTGTATGCCAACTAGGTTCAATGCCCTTTGCTGAAGAAACCTGCGGTGGTAAGTGTTTAATACCCCATTTAGACGCGCGCGCGAGCCACGAGACAATCCGCGAGACGCGCGCATACGCGCGCGTGTGAACAGGGCGCTCGCGGACCAGACCGCGGCGCGTCTCGCGCTCGCAGGGCTCGCGTCGGGAGCGGTTTTGTAGGCGCGCGCCAAAGGGGCTCGCGCGAGCGCTCGCGTGGTGTTCACACGCGCGTAGGGGGCGTGGCTTACGGACGCGCCACGAGACGGTCCGTGACACGCGCGTGTAAATGAGCGGTAATACTTTTGAGAGCCATATCAAAAATTCCTAGCTCCAGACCGGAAGTTAACGGTCATTTTGATGACTGCATTTGACTGCAAAGGTTAGGAACCAGAGTAGCCGCACTAAGTACCGCCTTAATTTAAGTTAACCCTACTGGTAAAAAGTAAAATTTTGTTTCAAGAGTTAACATAAGAAAGTTTTCCTATAGAACTAAAAATGTGATGTTCAATAATAATTAATTAATATTAATAAGAATAAAAAATAGCTTTTGTACTTAAATACGAGGTATAATTAAAATGTAGAAGTAGGTACAAAGGCATTTATCTAATTTTTACAACAGCTTAACTTTTATAATATTCGCAATAAAGGGCCATCCATAAATTACGTCCCACTAATTTTACAACTTTTTGACCCCTCCCCCCTCCTCTTCACAGCTGGTCACATTTGAGAGACCTCCCCCCTAGTGTGACGTCACGTATGAAATTTTACACCTAGAAATTATTAAATTAATATAGCAGTTCCGAAATAAATTTTATTTCCATTAATTGTTTTTTAATATTTACCTATATATAAACCAATTAGATTATACAAGTATAGTTTAGGTAACTTGTTTTATTATTATTTACATTACTATTTTAACATTACTAACAATTTTTTTCATACATACATAATTATATCCACACTGACATCATTAAAATAATTAGAAAAAATGACATCTAAAATAATTAACATAAGTATGAAAAAATTATGTATTTGCTGAATGGCACTCAACTCTTGTAGTGCCTCATCCCACACACTGGTCACAACACAGTTGCATTGAATCTTCATACTATACCATACTTTAAACAAATATTAACATTATAGTGGCAAGTTACAGGCCAGATCACTTTGTAATGTTTGTAAAGTGAGCACCAGCCTAGTCATACCACAAACAGAGATACAGATTACCAAACACTACAAACTCATCTTAATATAAAGGAAGTTCAGCTTGTATGTATGTACATAATATTCTTTATTACTTAATATCTTCCAAACCACTGAACAGATTTATTTATTAAGATATTGTTAGATTCATCTTGATAACCCAAGTGTTCTTAGATATGTGAAACGAAAAAAAGCATTTGCTTTTTTGGCATGGTGGCTATAGTCCGGTCAATTTAGACATTCGAAGGTGCATAAATTCCCAACAAGCTGAAAATCAGTTCGATTGTTCAAAACATAATTATAAATAAAATTTTTAAGTTCCCCATCATTCCCGTGTATGGAAAAAAAATTATTCAAGGTCAAAGGTCAAAAAAATGAGTTTTTCGCGATTTTCAGCAAAACATTAAGTTTCATCATAAAGTACCCCAGACAAAAATTGTAGATCATAAAATTATCTATAAAAATGTATCAATACTTTTTTTCCTACGAGCCATCTTTTCTGAGATATAAAGATTCAAAAACGCGCTAAGTATACTACCATGAGGTAGCGTGGTAAACGTGTGCATATTATGACGATAAAAACTTACAACTTCTTGATTAGTTATATCTCAGAAACGGTGGCTCGTAGAAAAAAAATATTGATACATTTTTATAGATAATTTTATGATCTACAATTTTTGTCTGGGGTACTTTATGATGAAACTTACTGTTTTCCTGAAAATCGCGAAAAACTCATTTTTTTGACCTTTGACCTTGAATAATTTTTTTTCCATACACGGGAATGATGGGGAACTTAAAAATTTTATTTATAATTATGTTTTGAACAATCGAACTGATTTTCAGCTTGTTGGGAATTTATGCACCTTCACTATCATTTTTTGGTCTAAATTGACCGGACTACTATGAGATACCATTGTTTGAAGTAACAAAAAATAAAAATAAATCTAATAATTCAATATGGGTATCAAATGAAAGAGCTCTTTATAAGGATTTCAAAAAGGTATATCATGATAACTTTTTTGATGGCAGGCGGGTTTTACTTAATTTTTATCATTAGTAAGTAGTGCCAAGTTTGTTTATTTAGTAAATATTCATGTAAAAAAACGGACTATACCTAAGACCACACCAGAGTTTTTACATATAACCTGGCTGCAATTTAATTGAACTTAAAATTATTATTATTATTATCAATGACCACATGACTATATACAGTGTCAACATGTTTGTGCTGGATGATTTAATCAATGAAATAATTATATAGCAGTTCCTCTTTCCAAATTCTGTTTTATTTCTGCCGTGTGCTCCCCGTAGAACCTCTCCAGCTTCTTGTTAAACTTGGCATTCCTCTCATTGATGTAGTCAATGTCAGCATCGTCATTATGAATACGTCTCCGGGAGTACTTCGCTCTCTTTGCGATCTGTCCTTCCAAGTCGTTCACCATCTTGTCCACAGCGTCTTTTCTGTCTTCATGCATGCCGTGAATAATGACATTAGGACCTCCATAAAACGCATCTCCATATTTCTGCTTCTGTTTTTCATATTGCTCTATATCTGCTGTTGGCATGTTCTTGACAAGCCTGTTGTACTGCCGGACGGTAGCTTGTTCATATGTCGAAAATCCTTGATCAGGGTTCTTTTTCTTCTTCTTTCGTTCTAATCTGTCGGCCTCGGTGGCTGATATATTTAACAGCTTCACTCTGTCGTAGTCTTTGCCTTGCTCTTTTGCGTCTTCTCGTTTCTGTTGATCGTCCAGAAGCCACTCCGCCTGACGCCGCTTCGCCTCATAGTTCGGCGGCAACTTGTTCCTCGCCTCTTCAGCCACGACTTCCTGGTGATTGTGCGTTCTTGCCTCATTTCTAGCCGAGTGTAAGGAACGCAATCTTTTCATACGTTCAGCTTGCTTCTCGGCAAAAGTCATCTCCTTTGGTGCAGATGGTGACACTTCTGATACCTCTGGCGGCTCTGGCGCACTCATCGTGGAAAAAACACGCGAGTTTCTTGGCAAAAACGTTAAAAAATAACTTTTGTCTTATTTTAAGTTGACTTGTATTGTGAAATTATTGAAATTGATGATGTGATGGCCTCTAAGGCATATCTTTTTGAAATGACATTGACACACGTCAGTGAAACTTGAAAGTCATAGATTTTTTTTAACCGTCTTGGATGTCATTGTTTCGGACCATGGAGTATTGAGATAGAAGGAGAGCCATCTCTGAAGGGAAAGTTGAAAGTGTCTAGCTGTTTACAGAAAATAGAGATTCCAATAGTGGCCATTTCTGAATGGCACTAGTATGTGACAAATAGATATATTGCTTACCTAGTAATATATTGGCACATCTGCAAAAAAATCGAAATTGAGTTTATATGGCATACGTGTTTAAAAGTGCATAATCTACATAATGGTAAATACATATGTATATGTTACTAACCAATCCCACAAAATATCTAAAAAAAATTAAAAAGAACCTATAAATTAATTTTAAACATTTTTATAAAATCTTGGATCCTCGTTTCTGTAAAATATGAAAAACTTTGATGTGTCAATATATTTCTAGGTGAGCGATATGAACATGGCTGTTGTAGACGGAGTGAAGATTGCTGAGTTATGCCACCCGTAATGAATGGCGCTAGTGTCCGCCAAATAGATATTCGATAGCTATTGTAGACCGCACCGCAGCGCTACCTGTAATTGGATGTGTTTTTACAGATATTTTTCATATACAGAGATAGCCTTCCTTTTATTCTATCTTCCATGTTTCTGACTTTAAATAGAAAAACTATAAAAAGCTAAATGGGAGCGAAGCAAAGCCATCTAGCGGCAGTGAAACGAAAAGCTTCGGTTCTATACGAATAGCCAAGTCGCATTTTACTTTGCGAGCCCGTTACATCAAGTAAGGTAAAAAAACTCGCATGGTCATTGGTCAATTTTGACGCACGTTTGACGTTTACGTACGACCACTCTGGTCTCTGTGCTTCTTAGTCTGTGGTCATTTAGTCAGTCGGTGTTTTTGGTCAGTGTCGGTTGTGTAAAGTGTGCATTTAGTTTTTTTTTATAAATTCGAGTGTTTTTGGAATTCACGATGTCGGATGAAATCGCAGAGAATGGGACAGCTAACGGGGACGTGCCGGAGATCGAGCTGATCATTAAGGTAGTTATGAACCACGTGTAATTTTATACCTCGCGGGCTCAACACAGTGCGTAGATACTCCGCCTGCGCGGATTTTGAAGAGTTGGCAAATGCATTACATGTAGTGTTTCTTAATCATACATATTTATGATGTTCCATAAGTTAGGTTTGTGTGACAGGTATCTGTGAATAGAAGTGTGTAGAACGTGCCCGTCTCTGTACTGATGAAAGTACAATATTATTGCACTTAACCACTTTAACATTATCTGGGTCAGCGGCGGCTGTTTTGTTGCTCTGATGTTTCTCACAGTAAAGTGTTTTCGGTGGGATTCAATTTAAGATAATCAGCATTAAGTAAAATTATGGAAGTTTGATTTTCTGACGAGGCAAAACTAAAGAAGACTAAACAAACATCTATTTCTAAATAGAAGCCACTGTATGACTAATCGTTTAAGTTTCTCACAGTTTTTATCTACATTGCGCCAACATACATACCTTGTGTATGAGAATGTTTTGTTAATACACATTTTCCTCACTGATAATATTTTATCCTGTTATTAATCAATAAAGTATTTAATACTTATCACAAAGCAAAGTGCTAATTTTATATTTAATTCATTCAATTAAAAATAAAACTCATCAGTTGGAATTATAATTGGAATTAATGATATAAATTAATAAAAAATAAGAAAAATCACTTCTTTCTCATATACATTTTGCAAGTAAAGACAACATTTAAACAAATTTCTGTACATAAATAAAAAAGTATTTATTAAATCTAAGATTAACATCAGATTACAAAAAATTTCAAGTGTTCCCTACTTATAAACAAAATTACTGGACATTCTTGTCAGTAAAAATGACAAAAAATTAATGTCAGATTAGATAAAGGATTACTTAAAATAAATAGGTATGTAAAAATGTGTGTGCTTTACCATCCACAACTTCATTACCACTTACCATCAGGTGGTTTTGTGGTTTGTGGTCAAACACTAACTTATTCTGCATAAAAATAATTTGCTATGTTTTGTATATTTCAAATAATAATGTAGCTGACCCGGCGAACTTCATATCGCCTGACAAACTATTTTTTTCTAAAATAAAAGTAGCCTAAGTTACTCCTTGTTACATTAGCTATCTTCGAGTGAAAGTCCCGTCAAAATCGGTCCAGCCATTTCAGAGATTAGCCGGAACAAACAGACACAAGACAAAAATTGTGAAAAATGTTGTTTTGGTACATGTACCGTGTATACTTCCAAATGCACTTAGTAAAAAGCGGTTATTTTAATATTACAAACAGACACTCCAATTTTATTTATTTGTATAGAAAAAAAAAACAATCTAAAATACTTGTTAGTCAATGCCATATTTTTATGAACTCCTCATTTAATTAGTATTCTATTCTCACAGAGTAATGAATCTCCATTATTATACAAATTATTATTATGAATTAACCTACCTAATAGTTAATTGAAGTGTAATAAAGAAAATTATAAATTTAATTTTAGATTTTTTAATTAAGAAAATTTTAATTAATCATCCATCCATCCATCCATCAGCCCTTAGAGGTCCACTGCTGGACATAGGCCTCCCCTAACTTGCGCCACTCTGACCGGTCCTGAGCCTTCTGAATCCAGCGGATGCCCGCTGTCTTCTTCAGATCGTCAGTCCACCTGGTCGGGGGGCGTCCTATGCTCCTTTTTCCGAGACGTGGGCGCCATTCGAGGACCTTTCTTCCCCAACGGTTATCGGTCCTTCGCACTATGTGGCCAGCCCATTGCCACTTCAGCCGGCTAATTCTTTGAGCTATGTCGGTTACCCTTGTTCGTCTACGGATCTCCTCATTTCTGATGCGATCACGTAGAGAAATACCGAGCATAGCCCTCTCCATAGCCCGCTGCGCAACTCTGAGCTTGTGGATCAGGCCAATAGTAAAGCACCACGTCTCGGATCCGTATGTCATCACTGGCAACACACACTGCTCGAACACCTTCGACTTCAGGCACTGAGGAAGTGTTTTGGACGACAAGATATGACGCAGTTTCCCGAACGCAGCCCATCCGAGTTGGATTCTACGAGTGACTTCTTTCTCGAAGTTGGACTTACCCATCTGGATCACTTGTCCCAGGTAATTGTATTCGTCTACAACTTCAAGAGCAGCGCCGTCAACAACAACCGGTACGGGTGTGACATGGACATTCGACATGATTTTCGTCTTGTCCATGTTCATCTTAAGACCCACCCGTTGTGAGGCGCTGTTCAAGTCCCCGAGCATTGTACCAAGTTCTTCCAGGGAACCCGCCAGGATGACTATATCATCGGCATATCGCAAGTGTGTGATGTATTCGCCATTGATGTTAATGCCACGTCGTTTCCACTCCATCAGCTTGAACACATCTTCCAACGCAGCGGTGAACAGTTTTGGGGATATGACATCCCCTTGCCTGACACCTCTCTGCAGTTGGATGGGGTTCGTTGCTGTGTCGTGTACTCTGACGGACATGGTGGCAGATGAGTACAAACACTTCAACACCTCGATATACCGGTAGTCGATCCGGCACCGCTGGAGAGAATTTAGTACCGCCCAGGTCTCGATAGAATCAAAGGCTTTCTCATAGTCCACATAGGCAACACACAACGGCAGATTATACTCCTCGGTCTTTTGTATAATCTGCCGCAGTGTGTGTATATGGTCTATGGTGCTGTAGCCTTTTCGGAATCCTGCTTGTTCGGGAGGCTGGAAGTCGTCAAGCCTGCGTGCAATGCGATTTGTGAGCACCCTCGAAAACAGCTTATAAACGTGGCTCAGAAGTGCAATGGGCCTGTAGTTCTTCAAAAGGGCTTTATCGCCCTTCTTGAAGAACAGCGTCACCACACTTCTGCCCCACGCTTCCGGGGTAGTTCCAGTGTTAATGACGGAATCGAACAGTTTTTGGAGCGCCACTAGAAGGGGTTTCCCTCCAGCTCTTAGAAGCTCGGTTGTGATTCCGTCATCTCCCGGTGCCTTGTTGTTTTTGAGCTGTTTGAGAGCCTCTCTAATCTCATACAGGCTGACGTCCGGGATATCCTCTGTGTAGTGTCGGGTCAGTTTAGCTCTCTTATCGCTCTCCTCGCTAGGAGGTGGAGCTTGAGAGGAGGCATACAACCGTCCGTAGTATCTCTCAGTCTCTCTCAGAACTTCCGGTTTCGACGAAACCATGGTGCCGGACTCGGTCTTCAACCTCGTAAGCTGACTTTGCCCAATGGACAGATCCCCGGCGAACACTTTGGAGCCCTGGTTTCGCTCAATTGTGTTTTTTACACGATTTGCGTTGTGTTTTCGCAAATCGCGTCGCCTGTACTTGGAGATCTGCTCATTGAGCCGTCGGTACTCACTCATAGAGGTTGGAGACTGCACACATAGTTCTCGTCGATCCCTCATAAGACCGAGAGTTTGTTCTGAGAGAACCTGAGATCTACCACTAGGGTGGGTCTTGAAGTACTTCGACCCTACCTCGTGGACAGTTGTTACCATCCTGGTGTTAAACTCGTCCACGGACGTGCACGATTCTAGGCACGCAAAACGGTTTTGCAGCTCAAGTTGAAAGTTCTCGGATCCCTGGATTTGGACGGATGTTGGGCGAAGCGTAGACTTCATCAGGCGTGACCGTTCCAGCTTCAGGTCGATATTTAATGTGCCTCTCACAAGACGGTGATCGCTTCCGGTTTTGAACCTGCTGATCACAGAGACATCATTAAATATGTGCCGTTTGTCTGCCAGAATGAAGTCTATCTCGCTTTTCGTGGAACCATCAGGACTTATCCAAGTCCACTTGCGTTGTGGCTTCTTTCTGAAGAAGGAGTTCATCATAAAGAGATCTTCCTTCTCCAAAAAGTTGGCCAGCAAGTGTCCTCGGTGGTTCCGTCGTCCAATTCCGTAGGGACCCACTTTCCTCTCGGCGCCACTTTGCGTGCCCAGCTTCGCGTTGAAGTCCCCCATCACAACATTGAAGTGAGCTTTAGAGGTATGTATGGCTCTACTTATGTCCTCATACATAACCTCAACCTCGTCGTCGGGATGTGTCGAAGTCGGCGCATATACCTGTACAACCTTCAACGAATACCGTTTGGATATTCTGAGTGTAAGGTACGCTACCCTGGCCGACACGCTCCCGACTTGCACAATGTTGTTGACGAGGGACTTGTGAACGAGAAACCCGACACCACCTTGGGACAGGTGTTCGCCCTCCCGGTGATAGAACAAGTTTCCGGATTTGAGTATTATCGTGTCCTCCCCCTGTCTTCGGACTTCAGATAAACCCACAATACTCCAGTTTAACTTGTCTATCTCTTCTTCCAGCTCTTTTACCTTGTCGTCTGTCCTCAGTGTCCTGGTGTTGTATGTTGCCAGGTGCAGAAGTCGTCGTTTGGATTGGTAGCGCGATCTCTGCCGGCGATTCTTAGCACCCCCTGCCCCGCCGTTACCATAGCCGCTACCGTAACTAGGAATAGCGGGGCTGCCGGGGACTGGGGGCCGAGGCTCATTTGTGACAAACATGCGGGGGTTTTAGCCGATAGTCACCACGCTTGGCTAGTGCGTGTTGGTGACCGCAGGTGACCTGACTGATATTCGTCACACACAAGAAGATGCTGCTGCCCATCTTCCTGAATTTGTCCTATTAGTCGCCTTTTACGACATCCCAGGAAGAACGGGAGTGGTGCTATTCTACAAAGTGAACCCGGACACCACACGGGGCAATCAATTAATCATCACTTTATGTCAATTACGTAATTGAAGATGCATTATTTTAAACGGCTAGAATTTTAATTTCACCGTTTCAATGTTTTAATTTTCCTATTGGTTTGAGATCTGAATTATTTTATGTATGGAACTCAATAAAGTACCTACACTATTATTTTTATATTAATTGCGATTATAATTATTTTTTTTATATTATATCTTTACTAAATAAGGTTGAATCAGAAGTTTTAAAATGTCTCAACAATAAAGATATATCTACGATGATGATATTTATATTTATTTTAAAAACATTGTGTAATATCTTTTTGGTTCATGGTTTTTTAGCTTAAATATTAGACATTTGTTGACATTCCATTTTATATCATAAACAATCCTGCAGAGTATATCATTTTTTTGTGACTTAGTTTTATCTGAAATGATTCAACTATTATTATAATAGTTCACCTGATACCCGACAGAGTTAGTATGCAAGTTGTATGTGATGCAAATTGCCATGAATCTTTTGTGCAATGACATTCAATGACAGTAATTCATCTGAAGGCTAAACGGAGGTGCATGTATTGTGTTGTACCACAGAAGAAATAGTAGTACTTATAATAAGTAGTTGTACAGTAATAATTGCTGTCGCCATACATAAGAGTATTGAAATGTTGGCTGCATTAACTTAAGTTGCAGTTTCAGCATAATAATATGACAATATATAATTTGCTCTGAAGACACAGTACATACAAAAAAGTACCATAGCGATCTGAAAACACAATAAATCTGTTTTTATATGCATCACATTCATATTGGATTAGGTTTGGGTGCAAGCCAACAATGACAATTGTAATATGCAGTGTATATTTGCGCCAATGAAGTAATAGCAGTAACTAGCTTTTGTATTGTATGTCACTGAGTCAATACCACTGTACATCTGGACAAATAGAATAGGAATGAGAAAGTTATTGTCACTATAAACACCTGTGGCATCTGTTGTCAATTTATTAGTAACAAATATAATAATATTTTACTAATGAAATATATGCTATAAGAATGAAATATATATACATTTTGCTTTTGACCACTGCTTAAAAAATATGGGTATTGATTCTTCTCAATATCATCAGTTCTTCTCAACGCAGTACAGCATGATTATTCCACATAAAAGTTAAATGATTTTAATTATTATGATTGTCATAGTAAAGTAATTTCAACTAGATAGTAATAAAAATACCTCTGCCTATCCTATCTCATTTGAAATTGCGTTAATCTAACAATGACAATCCACCATGGACTATTTATTAATTTATTTATACCTCAGTTGTTTACAATGAACTCAGTCAACTCTGAGTAGAATAAAAATGCATTGCGTCCAAAACAAGATAATTTCTCGATTGTTTATCTCTGTTGATATGTTTTATCTGGCAACATCCAGTGGGCGTTCTGTTCTAAGCAACGCCGAAAGCTAGTGTCCCCTGCAATTAGGCCGCACGCGACGCGCGTATAATTGTACTGTACAACTAGCTGGTTAGAACTTATCTACTAAAATATGTAGACATCTGCTGCCAACTGCCAGTAAATATTTAATTAAGTATTTAACGTCCTAGTATGGTGAGCAATTATCTTACAAATAGTTTAGCCAGAGCCAGGCTAGTACGAATTAGATTAGCTTTTTGAGTGTTCTGTATAATAAATCATAATTATGTTACATAGTAATATTTAGCTTTCTATTTGCACTTCTTCTCCATGGAATTATTCTTAAAAATTGGTACAGGATTTTTCCTTTACAAACAAATTTAAAAAACTTTTATAGACTTTCCAGGTATGTGGAACTTTTTTTCCAAATGTATGTTTGAAGACATTTACGGAATAAATATGGAAATAATTTTTCGTAAGTATACTTCCTTAGTATAAAAAATGTTTCTTACTAAATTCTGTTCCTTTTTCATACATGCTACGTAAGCGACCTAGTATCAAACTCTACGACGCTAAAAAATCTAGGAAATGCACGCTTCGTGTTTGCGCATCGTAAAATACAACACTTTGTTTTGGTCGTCCATCAACTAATTAAGTAACTAAAGTTAACTGAATTATATAATTTTTAATTGGATTACGAGAACACGACGCCGGTTTGAGATGTACGTCGTTGTTTTCTCCCCGAACAAATGTTTTCTTCCAACGCAATCTAGGCGTTCATAAGCGTGATAATCATAGTAAAGAAACGCAAGCCCAGCAATATTTTTATGTTAATACTTTTTTGAACTGTTACCTTTGCTTGATTTAAGAATTGTAAAGAGTGCAATGATTGATAAATGAGGTTTAATTTTATGAGAGACAAGATTAACTTCTGTGTTTGTACGGTTCTCTTTATTCTTCCAAAGAACCACTGCTGAGGGTACTCGTTTTCAGACGTTGCTACAACACGGAAAGTTGGTACTAATCCGAGTTTAAAAGATTTGAAATCCTCCAATACTGTCTGCTAACGACATCAAGCTTAACGTGAACGAAAGAGCTTATTTTTACTCGAAATTCCGAGACTGATTCGTTAGATATTGCTTTATTATTAGAGAAAAAGAAAAAGTTAACGTTGTTTTCTGGTTTATATATATATTAATGTATTATGATTTGGTCTTTCAGTTTATAAAAAATGTGCTCTGAAATACTGTTATACTTACTACCTGTGTGCTAATTTTGTGGAAATCCGCTCATAGTTTTTGTGTTAAACAGTAACACATTCTCATAAAGTTTCACATTTGTAATAGTAGGATTAGGTAGCAGCTTGGCAGTGGCGTAGCGTGGGCTCCCGCCGCTCGGGGCCGACCGAAAATTTCCCCCCCCCCCCCCCCATGAACTTTGCCGCCCCCATATTATTTAAAATATTTTTTTATTAATTAAAAATGCACTTTTCTTGTTTTTTTTTCATAACACAATTTACATTAAAAGGATATAAAATAATTAATTTCAATACATATTTATTTTTTATTTAAAAATCAAGTGGCTTGCCGTCCTCTCTTCATATGCCGCCCGGGGCCAGCCCCCCCCCCCACGCTACGCTACTGCAGCTTGGCTTCAACGTCTTGAACCCATTTCATTGATTTGAATGTTTAACTATAGAGCACGGTCTCAACATAATTAAGGAGGCCTACACCATTCCATCTTTCTACTGTACGTTTTACAGACGCTGAATTCGGTCGTTTACTAAAAAATCGCGCTTCTAAGCTTAGGAGCAGCTTATCATAGATTTATGCGATAATCTCAAGTGTTAATCCTTAAGCCATGAACGTCAATTTTCCATCCAAAATAATCTGATTATGAAATTACTTTTTTATCAGCAACATGACGTCATAATAGGATAGACGACAAATCGAGCGATCGATATGAGTATGACAGTGTTGCCTAAATAGGACTCGTTAGAAAATTACCTTTTAATGAAACGTCCTCGTCAGGCATTCCGTGCGAGAGAGTGCGCACGCGTTTGAAACAGAAACCGACACCCGGGGAAAGTGACGGCGCACGCGATCCACCGGCCGTGGGGGATCCCGCGGGGCCCGGGGGATCACGCACGGGTGGGGGCCCCGCACGACTAAGGGACCAGCGTCATCGGTTAGCATGTCAGTCAGTCGCACTTTTACTAGTCATCAATTATAAATGCCGATTTGCAAATGTCTTAAATTAAAATGCGATTTGCGGTCAGGAATGAGATAGTAAATGCCCGAGTTTCGCTTTAAATCAACTTCAAAAAAGGACGTTCTCAATTCGACTGTATTTTTAGGGTTCCGAAGTAAAATCGAAACCCTTATAGTTTCATCATGTCCGTCTGTCCGTCGAAGACGTCGAAGCGTCGAGACCCTTAGTGCTAGAAAGTTGTAATTTGGTATGGATATGCGTATTTATTAAAACTCCAGAATCGTAGAATAAAATATTGAAAAATATTTTTTTACAGGGTACCTCCCCTACAGGTAACGTGAGTATGAACTTTTTATTCGTCGCGTTCCCTATAGTGTGGGGTAACCTTGAAAAGGTCTTTCAAAAATATTATGGGTCTTCTAAGACCATTTTTGGAATTAGGGGTCCGTTTGCGAAATATTTGGCTTTAAAATGCTAATTTTAGTTATAGTCAAGTGCCCCCCCCTGGCTGGCTAAACGGTTGGAGTTGGACATGTAAAAAAATCTCAAAAATTTGTTATATATGATGAATTTACAAGGAAAACTATCACGGCTATGTTAGCATAAGTAGTTAATAAGTAATAGTCGATAAACTTACTACTTCGGAACTTTACATTGCGCGTGGCCTGACACACACTTGCCCGGTTTAACTCATAACATTTTACTGGGTGTACCGATTTTGATGATTCTTTTTTATATTCAAAAGCATCCCGCTTCTCATGTGGTTCTATTTCAAATTGAGTGAGATCTGGTTTTTGAGTTATCCCTAATTTTGAAGTCGGTTATTTTTTGTCAAGAATTATAAACGCCAAAGAAATTACAGAGCAATGATAAAGCACGCACCCAAAAATAATTAATATTTTACTATACGACTAAATATTCTTCAAACACTTTATTTATTATTCAAAGAAGTATACTTACTTAAATCTAAACAATTCTTCTGTTGCAGAATAATTGTGCAATTAGCAACTAACTTGTCCGCCTACCTATTAACGTGTTAACGTTTGATTGTAACTCTATGGCCTATGCCATTGAAATAGAGTTAAAATTCAACAGTAATCGCTGTGTAAAGTCCTTGACAGTGGTCCTGGATCATTGGATGTGTTGACCTCACGTCATATGAATAATAATGTTTTGATTGTTGTATCATGTATAGGTATTAATGAGTTATTCGACGACCGGTTTGGCGCAATGGTTACCATACCGGATTGCCGAACCAAGGGTCCTGGGTTCGATTCCCAGCGAGGCGGAAATTTGATTGATGAGTTTGAATTTCTGCTCTCGGTCTGGGTGTGAATGTCTTTGTCTAGTGTGTTGTCCATGGCACCCACGACACATGGAATCCTAGTGTGGGGCTATGAGTGTGAAGCGTTATTTATATATTTATTTATTAACATTATCTTGCTTTCCACTAATATCGTAAACGTTAAGTTTTGATTAGAGTAATATCACTCTTAGTTAGGTCGGCTGAGATGTTAATCCTATGGTGCCTACGGCATATGCAAACTTATGTGTATCAGTCCCATAAATTAATGCCCTGAACTAAGGAACCCGGAACTCTTTACTTAGGTCGTGTATAGTGTCTATTATTTATTCTGTACTATAGATAAAGTAGTACCAAAAGTAATCCTTATCTCCCCTTACATCCAGCGAAGTGCCTGTCGAATAGTCTCTTCACTAATAGATCTTGCACAGGTGTCTCAGTTTTACCACCTGACAGAAGCTATAAAGCATGTTATAGTGTATTTGTACCGTTTGCAGCTGGAAGTATCCATTCATCTGTTTATGGTGCGCCATTACTTACGGCTTTATTTAATTTATGACTGCTCTAATGAGGCGGTCTCTAATAGGCTATAGCCAATGAGTGGATGGTCGCGCATCGTCTAACTCTATGGATAGACTGGTTAGCCATTACATTCGTTCTTCTGTTTCTTCTGTTTAATTTTATCTGACTTCATTAAATAGTCCTATGAGTAGCCCAAATAGTACGTTGGTAGTGCTGCACCTGGGATTCCTTTTATATTTGACAGCTAACGTTGAGGGGGCCTCACAACAAATATTGATATGGGGCCTCCTTAGGGATAGCTACGCCACTGTGCTTAAGTTTTTGTGAGGTTAGGTATATGCTAAAAGAACGTATTGTTGAAGTGGAAGATCTCACCGCGAAATCAACAGTAATATTCATCTGTGGGATTCGATAATTCTGATGAGGTTAGATGCGTGCCTTGCTACTGCTAAAACTTTAACGGATAATTCCGTATAAAAATCTGGTATATTCTCAGCGCACGTATAAAGTGAAATAAAATTATTATAAAAAACCTCAAGTATAGGAAACCGCAACGCATAAAGCTGACTAAAAGGTTAACAATGGGTTATTTAGCTGCAATGTGCAAATTGTTGTCTTATATCCTTGGAAAACAATGGAGCGATAATATCTAATTACATCAAAGCCTTGGCAATATTTAAACGTCGAAATGTCACTTTGATAACCTCGAATTTATTTATTTGTTTAATGACCAACTAATAATCTACTTTAAACGAACTTCCAGTTATTAGTTTCGTGCGTTAATTCCGCGTTTATTAAAAGTATGTCATCCAAACATCCCAATGAATTAAAATATAATCAATAAAATAAAAAAATAATATTAATTAATTAATTAAGTAATTTATTTATTTATTTTGATTGCCAACGCAAGAAACAGTAATGATCGTTAATGAATTGTCCTGTCTAAATAGTTACATAAAATGACAGCAGACTGTTGATTTGTAAAACTTATACGATTATATTCGGTCGTTACATAAACTGGACCAGTTATGTAAATCTGACACAGATCTTGTAACTGTTTTGTTATTTATGTAACTTTGGGCTGAACAATATTGTTTTTATGTTACATGTTACTAAAGTTCAGTTGGTGTCAGTCGCCAAAGCTGGCAGAGTTGAAGCGAAATCTAAAATTTGATACAGAGCATAATAGGACTTCTCACCAACATTGATTAATTATTGAAAAGTTGTCAAGTGCGTGTCAGTCTACGCATCCAGAAAAGTTCATTCAGGATAAGATTTTATGAAGATTAACGTGTCCTTTGAAAGTATGCTCAAAAAATTGTCACTCTCGGTCGTCCACGAACTCGTGACAGCGCAAGCAGCAATGCCACCTGCATTCCTGGTCAAAAATACACTACCAAATATTTTGACATAACGGCACAGAATACTTAATAGTACCTATCGGTCGCCCTTTACAATGTTAGAAATAATCCCGTTACGCTTCCAGATGTCATTAGTCGGTAATGACATTGACAACCTCTGTCAGATGTTCTATGGACGGTACCCTCTAGCCTCAGGAAGGTTAGAAAACGTACTGTAGCTCGAGCACGAATATTTGCGAGAAAGTATTCGTATGGTTAACGTAAGCAATTTGTATGGCATTTTTTCAAAAGCGCCCCTATCGTACGTAAATGGTACTAAAATGCCATACAAATTTGACAAATTGCTTACGTTAACCATACGAATACTTTCTCGCAAATATTCGTGCTCGAGCTACTGATCGAGTTCACCGCCTCGTTATTAATCGATTCTAGTCCGCTTCGGGGTTTGGACGACATTGATAATGTTGAAACCCGATGAAATCACGGAAACGAATTCGACAACTAGTTCAGAGATATTGACACCGCCCGTTTCGATGCAACAGTTACATAAATTCAAATTTATTTTTGTGCATTTCGAAATTATTGCAGGAATAGTTATTTGCGTATTAGAATTTGTTTACTAGCCTCAGTGGAGGAAAGCATTCTAACCAGCTTCAAAAGATTCCTTTATAAATGTCGAAGGTGATAGAATAATTCTATAGAAGAATAAAATCTGAAGTGTCCTGCAAAGTCCTTGCTAATTAGGGCCACAATGTCTGAACTGAATTTCCCTCTTGCTTTCCTGTTTTTACCCTTAGCGACCTTTCGGAAACAAACAATTTGCTTCACTGCAAAATAGCAGGTGTATCGTTTGTTGGAGTTTGTGCACCAGGCGGTACCCACATAATAATCTTACATACATATTTAATATGTAGGATCTACTTTATTTAAAGATTTCTGCAGACTTCGTCGGTCTTCGTCTTTTGGTTGTATTTCAATGTGTCTTATATGCAGTATATGATTTTCGAAAGAAATGAATAAAATACGCAAAATTTATAGTAACAAGTGATACTAATAAACCCCTCTTCATCTCCTATATTTATCTGTCATAAAATTTCATCCAGGAATAAAACCCTAGACTATCAACTGAGCCGTCCTGTACTGTACCTACCTACAAAATATAACGTAATCATTTAAACATAATAAATTTTTCTTGTTTGTCCTAATGAATATTAAAATATTATAAAATATTGTAAACACGCAGTTTACATTGAACTTTACACTTGACTAATTATACTGTAAATTCATGTTCTATAATATTTAGATTTTTAAAAACATCTTGTTTTTACATTTACTATTTTATAATGTAATATCTTTTTTGTTTATGATGGGCGTTTTTATTTCCTTCAACCTGAACAGGAATTTTATGGAATCCTCTAATTTAATGTTACCTTGCAGATCTAAATTATTGAACCAATTTTTACATGCAGATACAATCCAATTTAGATGGCTCAACTGTCGCAGTTGCACTATATTCATTTTTAGTGTTGTTTTCCTTAAACCATGTTGCCATAACTTTACTAAAAATGTAATAACGGATTGTTCTACATCAAAAGTAAAATGGCGATATTGGTCTTATCACTGAAACCGATTAGATTATTTAATCGGTCGTTTGGACATTTTTAACAGACTTCAAAAAAGGAGGAGGTATGCAATTTGACTGTATTTTTTTCATTTTTTTATGTTTGTCACCTCAAAACTTTCGACTGGGTGAACCGATTTTGATGATTTTTACACGCTTTATATTAGCTTCACCTGTATGTCTGTTTGTTTGTAACTTCTCTTTGAACTTGATTTTGACCCACTTCAACTAGTCAGATTTCTATCAAACTTCGTGGACTTATTGAGGACCGATGACAATTCAATATTTAAAAAAAAGAAATAAAGAAAGAAAAATCCTAATTACACGCTTTACATTAGCTTTAAATGGTCAGATTTCTTTCAAACTTCGTAGACTTATTGAACGCTTTTATAGAAAATCCAACTAAAAAAAATAGAAAATAAATTTCAATTAAAAATCGTGTAATTGTAATAAAAGCAAGGGGTTCATGATGTCAATGAGTAGAAGGGATAATATCTTTAAAAGCACCCCACGCCAATTTTTTTAATCAAAAGCTGGTGCTTGTCATGTTGTCCCACTTAAATTTCAGCGAGATCTGACGAGTAGTTTTTTAGTTATCCCTAATTTTGAAGTCGGTTATTTTTTGTCAAGAATTATTATTGTGGTTTTCCAATTAACAGACCTTAACCTAACGCAAATATCATTTTTTATCTCAAAAAATATTCCAACTGTTAACAATGTCAATTACTTCTTTCTCCGTCTAAATTTAGCAAATGCAAATAAATGCTATATTTAACTACGTTTTAAATGAGGCCACAGAGAGATTTGAGCAGAAAAATCATTACGAAACCCGTGAAAGTAACATCAAATTAGAATAATGTTCATTTGATGCTAATGATCGCATGCAGCTCGCTCGAAGCCATCGCGGAGACAGGTGACGTGACGCGGTATCAAAATGTCGTTTAAGAGATATTATCATCGCACATTATTATATCAACCGCAACAACAACAATGACAACAAGTATGGCGTAGGGAGTACTGGCAGTAGCCAGTATTCCACCCTGACCAAGTGCGGTTTGGAAGACTTCACAAACTTCCATAACTTTTAGCTGTGCCGGTTCTGCGTAATGTTTTCCTTCGTCATCTTCAGAAATCCACCAGGTCGCCTCTTAGAAGGTACGTTCCCGGCTGGACACTTTACTAGACACTTTTGGTCTTTTAGATTTGCATGGATGGTTGTGACCACTAACGGATGATGGTATCATGGTATCCGTTAGCTCTGTTACTTTAAAAGATAGATATAAAGTGTTTACGGTCGCCTTCCGATAGCGTTGCTGGGCAAAAAGAACGTAAATCGTCTTGTTAGCGGTTTAATGTTCCAACTGGATTTTCTTCAAAAATACTTCTGACAATCTCGCACTTTTGATGAACTAAATATGTTTTCCAGTGCTATGTCTATCAAGTGTCATTTCATCCTCAGGAGTTCTACTTAATAATTTTGTAGACTGAGTGGTCACTTAACTCCATGAATGTATAGGATTTCATAACAAAAACTTAAACAATTCCAGCTGTGAATAATAGGAGAATCAATGTAACTAAAACTCTTTTATTGCATTTTTATAAGAGAAAATGTTACAATCCACATTGTTTAAGGAATAATAAATTGTAATGCAAAATAAATAAAACTTAAACTTATCGGTGCACATAAATGGAGTCGACTAAGCTAAGTTGCCAGTTTCAAAGGTTTAAATCTTAATTCATTTAGCAATACAATAGTCAAGGTGTAAAGCATTATAGGGACCATTACAAAACGTTCAATTATCCTGTACATAATGTTTTTTATAAAGGTAGGCGGACAGGTGCGAATATCGATGGGGAGAGGTACTATGGCGCGTGCTGCGAGAGTGCGCGCGCGCATGCTACCACCTTTATATTTGTCCTATATTCCCAATTGTTATTTAGATTGATAACTTCGCTCATTATAGTTAATAAGCCACATAAATATGAAGAGTATTTACACTTTTTTTCATCGTGGAAAATATCCGCAGCCATTGTTCCATTGCCGTAGGTAATTGGTTTTGTAGAAATATTTTTGTCCGTTTATTATGATCTGTTTTTCAAGTTTTATTGAGTCGTGAAGTGTTAGTAAGTCATGATCATCATTCTAATAAGCCAATAAGTATTCTACTGCAGGGCTAAGTCTTGTTCCAATATCAAAATTAAATATGTACTTAAAGCCATAATACGGATTTACGCCATAGACCTTTCACTTGTCGCTTCTTTTTCCAAGATCACAGTACCTTAGAAACTGCTGCGGGAGTGAAGTCTTTGTAAAAGTGTTTGTAAAGACTAACAATAAATTCGAATAAAAAATAATTTAAATACATTAGTATGATCAAGAACCCTCTTTGTTAATATTAATAAGCCGTATAAATGAAGATTGACACTCCGACATAAAAAGATTATTGGAACTCGTAGAAAATAATTATTTAATTGAATTTTTTTTTTCACTCATAATATGGAAATGTTTCTACTTCATGCGATGCGAAGTAGCGTTAAGTTAATGTGTGTTCGGGCGTGTCTTTATCTGTACCATAATATATTTTATTACTTTGTGGCTTTCAAAAGACAAAATGCATAATTATATTGATGGTTTTTACGTCAATCAATTGGTGATCTTGTCAGATTCACGAAATACAAGATACTTTAAGGGACAACCATATTATAATATAGCTCTTGACAAAAAATTAAGTTAAAAGAGCTACGTTGAGAAATTGCGGATTCTGACCAAGTTGAAATTGCTCGGTAATTCAGATTATTTTTAATTGTGTATTAAGTTTTATTTAAACCACCCGACTCCAAATTACTTTCTGAGAATTCTCCTACTGAGACTAATTCTTCTATTAAGTCCTGTATTAAATACTTTAATATCGATAATTTTGCCTCTGTATTTTACTTTCCTATCAGTGTATTTTATAATTCCTTCCGTTGTGTTCACCTGCGAGATATTCTTGCTCCCTAAATGTAATGCCACTAAACCCGCCGGTTCAGGGTTAGTCTATCAGTGTTTAGAATTATATCAAGTGCATACATCGGAATATAACTCTGCATTACACGGACGCTGCACACCAGCCTGGTGCACGGTGTGGCAGGACGTGGCCACATATGGCGGCGGCAGCTGCTGACCGTTACACGTCGATCCTGCATTCAAATTCGACGTTTCAACAGGCGCGGTTATTAAATGTCACAGGACCAGTCCCTGATGTGCCTCCGACGTGTCCCTTGGATAATTATAAAGCGTGTCTTCGAGTTTTTATTGGATTTGGATATTAATATGCGTTATATTCTTATATTGCGTTTCAGTGCCGCTTGCCTGTCGGCTTGTTTGGTCGGTTATTGCTTTGACATTGATGTTTTGAACACAGCCGTGATGATAAGTTGAGCCGTGTTTATTGCCTATAGACAATGTTACATTTTATTCGAAAACAAAGTTTTAATAGTTGCAATTAATAGTAATTACGATGTTAAAATAGCCATGGTACGAAATTAGTAAAACTTTTTCAAAAGTAGTAAGTGTTCTCTCCAAACCTACCTAAGTAGAAAATTCTTCATGGGATTTAAGTACTTGCTTTTATAAGATTGTTTGAAAGGAAATTGGAAAATGGTGAACGTTGTAAACTCTTACTTATTCCGAGTGCGAATCAGATTTTGATTACTGCGCCTACACTAATTTCTCAACTGGGGTTACAATTGAATGATAAACCTTACCTTGATTACATGAAGAAATTCTGATTGAAAATCTAATCGCGACAATTGTGGAATTGATGCACAAGAAACGGATAGAGGGGGCGTGGTAGTATCGTCACGCAAGTATAATGAAGATGTAAAAACTACATAGAAAAGGTGTTGCAGCCGCCAACATGCCTGTAATTATTTTACTGAGAGAAATGGCTCTAAGAAGCATTCGGCCAGTGGGCGATGTTATCATTTGTGTATGGTTACAATATTAGCACGTAAATATGGCTCGCAACCTCCATCGCTTCGCTTCGAAAAACAATCTTTAGATTTACAAATCGTACCCGGCGCTTTTGTCAAACGTTTAATGTTAACCCCTTTTGTAGATTTTAGGTCACAGCTTTAAGAGCTCCCTTAATTAGGAACATATTTTTTTAATTTCTTTCTGAAAACATTCTCTTTACAGAACCTCCATGGTGAATTTTATTCTTTTTACTGCGATGCTAGTGTCCATTTTCGAGAATATGTAGTTAGTATCTCAGGTCGTAGACATTACAGTCACTTAATTTGTTTATTGGTGTCGACGTTACAAATCCAAAAAAATTAAAAAATTCCAACAGTATCTCTTGCCCTTGGTTCCAAAAAATCTTTTACTGAAAATACATTTCTTTTCATCTTTGCGGTAAAAACGTCCTACTCGTATCACGCAATAAGCTTCACTGGATAGGCTTATATCAAATTATTGCCAAAGTTTATTTTCATACATGTTCAATATTCATGTTCATTGATGTAGGTACATGGAATAATTGCTTATAGTTAAACTGCTATACAGTATTCTGCGTAAATTAACAATCAACGTATACCATGGGTTGTTTCTTATTCGTTAAAATTCTTAACTAAATTACTTGCATTGTTATGTTTAATTTACATTGGAATTTAATACTAAAGGTGATCTGCTTAATAACATAATAATTTACTTGCTAACCTGTTACTTTTAAGTGTACTTTTGGCATTGAGTGTTATGGAAAATTTCTTTTTAGAATGTTTAGAATTTTCCTTTTCCACTTCAGTATGTAGTCGTAGTTCCAGCAATTCTGCTTGCAATGGCAGATGCCACTGGATTCCTTTATGAAATTATGTCTCTGCCAGAAACCTGAAAACCGTTAATGGTTTGAAGCTAATTTGAATAGAGAAAAATAACGGCCGTGATCTACATTCAAATTGACAGTTAACACAAATGCATCCTCGAATCAAATTATATTACATGGATTTGGTAACGCGACGCTGGAGACGAGATTCGAAGTATCTTGATCGGTAGGTCGCTGTGAGGTCGCGATGACTCATCGCCGCGAAACCGGATTCGCGCTCACAAGACTCCATACCGGCTAGCCCGCTTTTGTGTTGTTCTGTATTAGAACTTTATAACAGCTCCTTAAAATAAATATCTTATTGTTCCTACTCTACTGGCCCTTCGGGACTTGCTTCGCTGAAATATCCTAGGCTTCTCGCTCATAGCTATTGGGATGTCGATACTTGAACGGTATTTAGGTTTTTACTATAAGCTAATCATTTTAATTTATTCGTAAGTGCCTGAATAAATTTTAAAGTAATAGCGTTACTCACGTTGTAGAGTCCTTGATTAACTACTACACTCCTTGTCGTGATATGATAATTATGATCTGATTTAAATGTATTACTGATTGCTTGATATTTTGAAATTATACGAGTCGGTATGCTTTCAATTATATATTATTATTTCACTTGATTGATAAACTAATGATAAATGATTGATTTATGAGTAAGCACGCGCGATCGCCTTGATGCAATCGTTTAATACGGACCGTGTCTTACGTACCACTTCTAACGTACCACTGAAGTTATTATACAAAAATGCAATTAATATAATCGCGCGACTCATGTAAAGTGTCGACACAGCAAGATGTACGAGTTGGCTCGTACATGCTCCCGCGACGACAAGGATGTGAATGTTAAATTGATGAAGATGCTACAACATGATAAACAATTTTTCTTAATCTAATTGTTAGTATATGGAAACAATAGTATGAAAAGTAATTATAATGAATTGAATTTTATACGATCGTCACCGACAACGTAAACTGCACGAAAAGACGGAGACGTGCTTTTATTTTGTTTACCGACACTACCGGTTATACACTGAACACTTTTACTCACACGGTTACCCGATTGATTGATTATTTTATCACTGCACTGAGCACTACCGATCGAGCGACGCTGGTACCGCGGATTTTTAATATTATCGCACTGATCACATACACTGCTCTGAGTATTGTCTACGTCGCGTGGACGGACGTTCAGCTGCCTGCGCGGCACCACTGCTGGCGCCACTGTTGCGGTTGATCTCCGCCGAAGGCTCCTCACCGCCCAGAAAGCTGCTCCCACGACTAAAATGCTTATGATGACGTACAATACCGTATAATGATGAATGTCATGACGGTTGATGTCGTCGTACAGCGGCACCGTCTGCTGCATATTATGTATTTGTTCTTGTATCTCAAGCAATACACTGTTATCGCTAGTGTTCGCTTCAGTGACGTCACGAGGAGGTATGGATATATTGAAGACGTGATTGATGGCTGATAATTTCGGGACTTCCAGATCTCCCTTGATATGCATCTCGCTTGCCTCCTGCTTGTGAGTAAATACAGTAAAGTCCTTAAATTTAATTATACAACCTGAGCTTGTAGTCAGCAGGCCGACACTTGATAGTTGTAGCGGGGTAATTCGATCATCGCATAGTAATTTAACCGGGCATTGATTACAACAAAAATAAAAATAAGTGTTTAATTGGTTCAATTCATGCCATTTTCTTTCGCACGGCTCCTTGTAGACGTTACATTTGCTAGTAACTGGATCTCTTTTACATAAACTTTCGTCTTCCTTGATTTTATGGACCGAGGCCTTTGTCTGACATAACATTGTTTCTGAATCTTGGTGTAAGCAAGCACTTAAATCACTTTCAGTCATTGGTAACATAGCATCTTTCTTTATGTTGATTGCTAGGTAACTTGATATGGGTTCAATATGAATCATCGTATGGTCAGTATGTAATTGTGGGACAGGTATGACTTTTTGGATTTCATGCATGTCTCTGTGAACTAGAGGTACCTTGGTTTCAAATATGAGATAGCTTGTAGATATTTTTGCTTTTACTTTTAACAGATGATAGATTTTAGGTAGACTAACACTATCAAATGGAACGGATAGATCCTTTGAAATCTTTTCAGAGATGATGTTTATCTCATGATGAAGTTGATCTGGGGTAAGTAAATGAAGACTCAACTGACCGTTGTAAATATTTGTCAAAGTATCTAACAAGGTGTCTTGCATGTGTTTGAGGTGAAGTAGTATATTGTTGGCCATCATCATAGTTAGAGTAAAGTCGTTTACAATTGAGTTTTGCAAGTTTTCAGATTTCCATTCATTAACGGTGTTCTCCAAATTATGTAAACGTTGATTGATAAGCTTGTGTTGTTTGTTCATAATATTTTCAGTACGTTTCATTAAATTGAATTCTGCTTCCACTACAGTAGTTTGATTTTTCCAAAGTAATGCTAGATGTTCTTGATTTTTCCTGATTAATTGTATATCTTGTTCATATTTTTCGGCAAAATTGTTATCCAGGATTCCAAACAAACTATTCGCAATAGATCCTACTCCGTTTATCAATCCACGGCGTGTGCGTGATTTTTTATTGTTTAACAATAATCCATTGCAATATTGCAGCTGTTCATTACTGTGCTCGAGCTGTAACATGATCGCGTCGCAATGTGAGACGTTCTTTATCTTAGTACAAATGTTTTGTAAATATTCAATGTATTTATTTAATGCTCGCGTGCCTTCCCAGTAAGGACTCATGTCGTAGTAGACAACTAGGCGCCACTCGTCTCTGATAACATACATATTTGCAATCTTTTCGAAATACAAACTTTGATTGTTATGTAGAGGTGTTATGTTAAATGAACCTTCTGTATTTGCTATAAGGGTCATTATGAAAAGTAGTAAACCAAAAATCATTTTGGATAAACAATATGTATTTTTTCTTCTCGTTTGAGACGCGTGACAGACTTGATTATTCTCCTTTTCCCTCTGATTATTAGGCTTCTGTGATCCTTGTTGAACTGAGCGATCTTCATGGACAGGTAAAATTGATAATTTGACGATGGGTCGTTTTATAACTCCATTCTTCGTTTTCAGTGTCACAACTCTGACATTCCCATCGCTTCCGGGGTGCAATTGTATGACTCGGCCGAGAGGCCACTTCCCAGCTGGCAAATTAACATCTTGAATAATAACAACATCATTGATTTTTATATTCGGTTGCTGTTGTTTCCATTTGCTACGTGCTGTCAATTGTGTAAGATATTCAGATCGCCATCGCTTCCAAATATCTTCAAATATTTTTTGCGTCAGATGCCAACGAGTGCGTAAGTCCGTCTCCGTGTCAATTAATGCTAGTGTAGGTCCACATGTTAAAAAGTGTGAGGGTGTCAAACAGTCTAGGTCTTCAGGATCTTCAGTCAAAGGACATAAGGGTCTCTGGTTTAAACAGGCTTCCAACTGCGAGAGGAGAGTACTATACTCCTCAAAGGTAAGTTTCTGTTCACCTATTACCCTTTTCATGTGATGTTTTAGGCTCTTGACTGCTGCTTCCCATAAACCGCCCGCTGAAGGCCATGACGGAGCATTAAAATGCCACTCAATGCCCATCTCTCCAACGTTCACGACCAAATCATTGTCAAAGGTACTTCTTATTTCATCTAATTCTTGCTGCAGTACCTTGTTTGCTCCGATAAACGTTGTACCTTGATCGCTGTACATATGTTTTGGCACGCCTCGCCTTGCAGCCATCCTGCGCAGGGCTGCTAGGAAAGCGGATGTGGTCAAATCGGAGACCAACTCTAGGTGTATGGCCTTAGTTACCATGCACACAAATACAGCCACGTATCCCTTTGATGTTTTGATGCCTCGCCCTTTGCTGGACTTTACAAGAACGTGTCCTGTATAATCTATACCTGTGTGGTAGAATGAGCGAGATGGATTCACTCTTGATGTGGGTAAATCTCCCATTAATTGATAGTGATGACTTGGACTATGCTTCCTACATTTTACACAGTGATGGATACGTTTTTTGGTAGCCTTGAGACCGCCTACTAGCCAATATTTTTGTCGCATAAAGGCTGAAGTTAGTCTAGCTCCACCATGGTATGTAAGTTCATGACATTCGTCGATGATTAACTCTGCTAGTCGACTACCCTTTGGAATGATTATGGGGTGTTTCATATCGGAATTGATGTTTGCATGTTTCAGCCGTCCTCCCACTCTCAGTACTTGATCTTTATCTAGAATAGGATTTAGGATACCGATCTTGCTTTTTATTGCTATTTTATATCCCTTTTGTAATGCTGTTATTTCTTCATTTAAATATTCTTGTTGTTGTTGCTTAATTATTCTAATTTTTGCTTGATTTATTTCGGTTAATGTTAGGTATGATTTTCTTATTTGCTTTCTTGATACAAATCTATATATCCATGCTAAAATTCTAGTACTCTTGCTTAATGAACTATAATAGTTTAACAATTGTTTGATAATATTTTCTTGTTCTGTTTTGTTTATCGTAGCTACAATCTGGGCTTTTTTTACTTCTTGATCTGTCGTGTAACTTATTTGATTGCTTGATTGCTCTTGTGATTCGAATGACACTAACCAAGTGGGTCCCTTCCACCATAACTCGTGATCTCGTAACTGTGAAGGTGTTAAGCCGCGGCTTGCACAGTCAGCTGGGTTCTCATCGGACTTAACATACCTCCAACTATCTGGATTAGCGACTTGTATGATTTGCTTAATTCTGTTCGCTACGAATGGCTTCCAGCGCTCTGGAGAACCATTTATCCATCCTAATACCACCATAGAATCTACCCAGCAATAAATATCGATATGATAACCGTTAAGGCATTCCTTGATTTTAGCCATTAATTTAGTTAGTAGCAGGGCTGCACATAATTCTAATTTCGGTAGAGTGTAGTTTTTGCTAATAGGTACTAGCCTTGATTTTCCAGCTACCATGATAACAGATGACTTCAGCTTACAATAAATAACACAAGCGTATGCTTTCATTGATGCATCGGAAAAGCCATGGAGTTCAATAACGTCGTGTTCGGTCGTTCTCAACCATCTCGGTATACTGAATTGATTTATTAGTTGCATCTCACCTCTTATTTTAATCCATTCCTTATGTATGTGCTCCGGTAAAGGATCATCCCACTGTATTTTTAATGCCCATACTTGTTGGTATAAAATCTTGATTTTTGTTGAAATTGGACATAGCCAACCAAGAGGGTCAAAAAGTTTTGAAATGTCAGACAGCAGTGTTCGTTTTGTAGGAGGTTTCTGAGAAAATTCTATTTTTGATGTGAAACTAAAAATATCATGTTGTGGATTCCAACTCAATCCTAAAGTCTTTGCTGATTCTGCTTGCTTGAAATCATAGTTAATAAATTCTTGATTACTATTAACCATTTTTAATAATTCTTGGCTATTAGACTTCCACTTTCTGAGATTAAATCCTCCAGATTTGAGAAGATTGATAAGATCCGGGATGAGCTGGCTTGCTGCCTCAATGGAATGACATCCATGCACGAGATCATCCATGAAAAATGCCGTATCTATGACTTGAGTAGCTGAACTCCCCTTGTAATTATCCTTTTCATCATTCGCTAACTGTCGTAAAGTCATCATTGCAAGGAATGGAGCGGCCTTGGTGCCGTATGTCACTGTAGTTAACTGATATTCCCTCAACATCTCTGTAGGTGTCTCCCTCCATACTATTTTCTGATATTTTTGATCATCTTGATGTAACCAAACTTGTCGAAACATTTTTTCTATGTCTGATGTAAAACCGTACTTGTACTGTCTCCATTTGATAAGAAGACCTTGCAGATCTTGTTGTAAATTTGGGCCACTCTCCATCAAATCGTTTAAACTTAACCCTGTAGTTGTTTTAGCCGATGCATTGAATACTACACGTAGCTTTGTCGTAGTAGATTCCTCGCGTAACACACAATGGTGAGGTAAATAATAACTCGGCGTCAGATTACCGTCAGCTGGTGACATATGATTCAATGATAAATACTCATTTATAAATTGTTTATATTCCGTAGCAACATGATCTTGATTGTTAAATTTTCTCTCAAGTTGTTTAAATTGAGCGATAGCTTTGTTCCGTGATAAGCCTAAATCTTGTTCTATGTTTTGTTTAAGAGGCAGACGGACAACGTATCGACCATCTGGACGACGAATTGTAGTGTTTTTGTAAAATTCTATCACAGTTTGATCTTCTGCTGATATAGATGATTGTTCAGAGATATCTTCAATTTTCCAAAACTGTTGTATATCATCGTTGTTATTTAAAGTGACGTTGCATTGTAATGTTCGTTCTACACTCCCGCTCAATATCCAACCAAAACGTGTTTTCTGTGCTATAGGTAAGTTTGGTCCTGCTCTAAATATCCCTTCCAACAAAATACTACTGTATACGTCTGCTCCCAGTAGGAGATCCACTGAACTACAGATGTTAAAATTTGGATCTGCGAGAGGAATATTATCTAAGAAAGTCCAGTTCGGTTTAGGGAATGTATAACTTGGTAAGTTTTTCAACAATGTTTTCATGATAAATGCATCGGTCTCTAAACAAAAATCTTCATGATACGACTGACACTTAAGTGTGATAACGCCTTTACAGTTATTCTCCCTGTCTCCAATACCCGTAATCACGCCGTGACACCGCCTTCTGCGCAACCCCAAGGCTTGCGTTGCCTTTTCCGATATTAATGAAGTTTGGGAGCCCTGATCGAGAAGTGCACGCATGCTGTGATATGATCCATCATGAGCCATTACCTTAATAACGGCGGTTGCTAACAAGATCTCAGGTGCTTGACCCTGCAGCGACACGTGTGTGTTGCCATGCATATTGTTGGAAGCGTGCGCGTCATTTGATGCCGGCATAAGCGTCTTATTACTAAACGCGTCGTGTAAAATAGAGTTATGATTTTCTTTGCATTCACGACAACGTTTTTCAGAGAAACATTTCTTACCCTGATGATCATAAAGACAGTTTTTGCATAACTTCTTTTCCGCAATAAATTTAAGTTTTAAATGTGAAGGCATTTCTAAAAATTTAGGACAATAAAATAATCCGTGTTCATTATTGTTGCATAAAATACAATATTTTGCGGACTTGCTGTATTGACCGGACGTAGGTTTCGCAACTTTGTTATTTGAAGCGAATGTTTGTTTGAAATAAGTAGGTTTTTTATAGTTTGATTTGCCGTAATGATTTAAATTATTCGATGAATGATTATAATTATGTGACTTTGATGTCGGATTTTCTTGCTTTTTACGTGAACTTTCTAGAGCAGTAAACTTGCCTTCTAGAAATTCAAAAAAATCTTTCAGCGATGGTAATTCACGAGGTCGCTTTAATGATACTATGTACTCATTATGGGTGTCCGAGTCCAATTTTTGACTTAAAATATGAACAAGAAGCGGATCCCAGTTGCTGATATCCACGCCAAGATTCTTGATGGCATTTAGCGACTCCAGGGAGGTGTCGTGGATCCTTTTGATATGTACCAGTGATTGTTGTTGTAAAACTGGTATATTCATGATAGCGTTAATATAAGATGTAAAAATTAGTTTCATATTGTTGTATCTATTATTCAGGATCTCCCAGCACGTCCCGTAGTTACCTGAACTAATTTGTAGATGCTGCACCAATCTCTCGGCTTCACCGCGCAGTTTACCTTTCAGGAACTGCATCTTCTGTGCATTTGATAGTGATGGGTTGTTGTGGATCGTCTCTGTAAAGAGATCCTTGAAGGAAATCCATTGTTGAAAATTGCCACTAAAGAATGGTATTTCCATTTGAGGTGTCGATTTATCTCTATAACTCGCCGACCACATCTTTTTATTGATAGCTTTTTTAATATTTTCATACATGCTCTCATAATGATAAAATGTGTTATCATACTCGTTATTTTTACCTTCTAGTTCACTGTCTATTTCTAGATGAATTGAATCTATACCTGACCAACGAGACTGCAAAGTACGTAATATATCGTCAAATTCCCATTTCTCTGTTACCATATCTAAATTAATGCTAGTTACCTTTCTTTGAAACGCTCTGAAGTTGCTCGCTTGCTTTCGAAGCAACTCATCTGTTCTGCTGTTGACGCCCTGTGATCTAAAGGAAGTCGGCTGCATTGTAACAGCGTTTTCATTTAACATACCTTCTTTCGATGTGCCTGGCTTTGCTGCAGACGGCTCCCCCGCCGCGGGCCGGGCCGAGTTGCCCGACGCACCAAGCGGAGTAGCTGGACGTAATAGCGGAGTTGTCGGCTTGGTATCCCGCACTTGATAATTATGGATAGCCAACCGGATATGCTCGTACCGCTCCTTACATTGATCATATTGTTTAAGAGTAAAATAGTCATGGGACTGTATACCATACCCACTTAACTCCGAATGATTGGCCTGAAACTCCTGCCAATATTGGTCAAGGGTTTCAAGTCTACGCTTGATATAATCTTTAGTCTTGCGTTCCGGACCGTCTTTCTTAAAGTTGGAGTAAAGCTGCTCTATAGCTCCAATTAACTGCTGTTGAGTTCCCAGTAGATCCTCCATCTCTGCTTAATAATAGGAAAGACCTTACTTGATTCCTCGGGATCCTGATGCACTGCAATCCAGTTCACCTCACGTCACCACTTGTTATGATACACTCGCGAGGTTTTGGACCACCGTTGATAAAATAAGTTGCTCGAAGGACCAAAAAGAAGATGTAGAGTCCTTGATTAACTACTACACTCCTTGTCGTGATATGATAATTATGATCTGATTTAAATGTATTACTGATTGCTTGATATTTTGAAATTATACGAGTCGGTATGCTTTCAATTATATATTATTATTTCACTTGATTGATAAACTAATGATAAATGATTGATTTATGAGTAAGCACGCGCGATCGCCTTGATGCAATCGTTTAATACGGACCGTGTCTTACGTACCACTTCTAACGTACCACTGAAGTTATTATACAAAAATGCAATTAATATAATCGCGCGACTCATGTAAAGTGTCGACACAGCAAGATGTACGAGTTGGCTCGTACACACGTCATATTTCTGTCTGATAAGTTTTGTAAGTTTACATTAAAATAAACCATAACGTTTCCTAAAAGTGGAAATTCTCTGTAATTCGAATCTTCATTCCATAATATACATATGTTTATTTATATCTTAAAAAAAATATCTGCCATAAATATTGATAATTCAGCTTTAAATGTAACTTTGATAAGCAATACATCGACCGATACAATTCACCTATTTTGTGGGTTTTGTACAAGCTCCGTGCGGTATTTGGAACTGTCATTTTCTGAGCGTGTCCCTCCCAAAGATAACGAGATAACAGCTTGGCCGATTAGATTAACCGAGTTTGTATATATGTGACTTTGCTTACTGATTACGGTAAGAAACTTAAACAAAATACATTCTCTGCAGCTTTGCAAGTTTATAACGTAAGGTAAAGTCTAGCGAATAGTGGCCCTGATTTATCCAAACACAAGATTGTCTCTGTATTGGGTATGGTCTCTCAGATTTTCAAATAGATAATTTTTCTTTCTCGCTTTCCTTCCGTCACAAATTTTGTTCCTATTTGAAATAGTTCCTGTGCCTAAAAAAACTAGTTATTTACTATGAGTAAATGCCAAGAGGAATTCCTTACCACTTAAGCTATGGAATGCAATTATGTTGGGTGGCAACAATTGAGTTTCAATTTATTAAACGAAAAATGTACAAAGCTTATCCTAAGCGTGAAATTGTTTAAAGAAAGATAATTCTTTCCAATAGTCAGTTCTCATTCACCATTCACTATATATTCAGATGCTCACAAGGCGACGTTTAATCAATATATCTATGTCCAATATATTTACTTCAAATTAACGGTGCGCGCTAAATACACTTAAACACGATACGCTACAGGCGCCTTATCAATCTTTAGTTTATCAACAACAATTGTAGCGATAACGACAATCCAGACATGTAACACGAACTGATGGGCTTAATGAAATAATGAGTGCAGTGATCGTGAACATTTTTCTGCGTCATATAAATACAATTTAGCTCCTACATAATCATTTGGAACTCAGATGGTAATATAAAAATTCTTGCTCAATGGACGAGGCAAATTAATGACTGACACAGTAGCAATTTTGATGTCAGTTGAGTGAATTAAATTCTCCTGCCTCATTTCACTGGCATTGTCGCACTGTCGTTCACAGGGTTAAGCACATGCACTTATGTTTTTACTTTGTGTTGTATGCAGTAGCTTGTGCAATGCTGACACTTTGCGTTGCATTTGTTGCGATATTGTTGTTAGAATTGTGACTATGTGCAAATATTGTTGTAGCAGATGATAGAGAAGTTTTCAATAAGAAGTTAGAAGTTATGAAATATGAAGGAATTGAAGGCTGAAACTAAGATGCATTTATGAAAGATGATATATTATCTTAGATAAGGTATATCTTACAGATTGAATGAAGGAAGATATACTCTGAGACATCCAAAAATGACGCGATTTAACAAGACAATGGTGATGACTAAATTCAATTTTAGGCTACCTAGACACTATCGTGAGTTAATCCCTTTAGTCATGGTATCGTCGGAATTTTTGTGTAAGTCATATAGATAAGCAATTAGTGGCATTATTTACTGCGTAACTCACACCTAGACAATATTTAGAGGATTAGGTATATATTTATAACAGAAGACGAAAATGTAAAGAGTGTCGTGTTAAATAAATATCCAAATAAATATTATTTCGTCGTATTGTAGCTGTAGTTCACACCGATGACCTTTTTTTAGTCCGAGCGCTGAACCGATAGTACGATAAATATATTGGCAGCACTGGACACGGCCCACAGTTGATCTTTTTCTATATAAACACTGTTTTTTTATGTAATGTACACGACCGTTTAAAAATTTTAATTGGCAACACTGTTCACACAAGATATCAGCAAGTTTTTCAGACCAGATATAGTGTCATATTTATTCTTGCTAATCTGAAATAGGTAGGTACTTACTCCTTTCCCGCCTTGGGTGGTCTCTTCTGAATACAAATTGCCATTGACTTCCAAATTAAAATTATTAATCTATGTATGTAAAATTTACTGAGGGGAAAATACAGCTTCTTCTAGAGCTCTAGCCAAAGCGGATAGAGCTTTAGAAGAAGCTGTATTTTGCCCGGATGAATCTTACGTCAATTTCACCGAACTGATACATGTCTATGGTGCATTATATTAAAATTAAATGTCATTCCGGCTTCTTTCCCTAGGTTGGCCTTTTTTTATAGTACAAGCTACATTTCTAATGGGATTTTCTCTCTTTCATTGGTTACCGTTACTGACGACCAGAATAAAAGCTTAAACGCAACCACAAATAGCAAAAATTTGCTGCGGTCGGAACTGAAGAAATAACCGTAGGAATGTTGATTTTCTATGCACATCTAACGGTCAAATCTTCAACGTTAGACCTGTGACTGCTTATTTGACTCAATAACATCGGTCATTGCTCCTACCTTTAAATCAGAATTGGCTGATCGATGATGATATCTTCAAGATGTAATACGTAACTTTGTTGCTGTAATCCAGGTTTTTCGGACAATTTATTGGTTGCCATTCATACAATCATAACATTAAAATAATGAAAGTTTACGGTTGCAATATGTTTGTGATAATGTAGTTTCGATAAGTCTGAAACGGTACAGTTTTTTTTATATCGATATTTTATAGGATATTCTAATTAGTAATAATTCCAGATGGTATTTTTAGAATGGATACTTTTTTCTGATTTCGCCTTTCGATGTAATGATTTACGAATTATAAATATATTTCTGGTACTTAATTTACGCAATGCTCCTGCTATTTAAATTACGCAATGTACTAAGTTTTCGCACATAATTAATCTTAGTCTTAGTTAAGATGCAGTGATGATTTCGGGCAGTATTTACTGTGTTTTGAGTTGTAAGTGTTGTAACCAACATGGCTTTTTGGCCAAAGGCCTTACTTTGAATGTATATTTTACTTAATATAAAATTGGAAATGGTTAAATGAAAAATATACAAAAAAACAATAATTTCTCATATACTTTCAAAAAGTCTTAAGTTATATCTATAGTTCTTCGCCACATGTTACCTCAAAAAATATAGTTTTCTATTATTTATATAAAGTTATTTCTATTTAATAATTTCTGCTACTATGGAAAATATATTGGAAGACTTGAAAAAACCTTAACGGAAACAGAAAAATCCTCGTGTATGTAAATACGTGTCTCTATGTCGCCTGCAAGGCCTTCTTAATTATCATCACTTGGAAACCCACTGCTAACGCGACTCGTGACTAATAGAACATCGGTGACAAACACGACCACCTCTTAGGTCTTACGATATTTCGTTAGTGTATTTGAAATAGGTTTATGCATTTTGCTTAACATTACATGCGATTCCATTTGTTTTGAAAGATTTTTATTTTCTAAGGGTTTGTTTTATCTGTAAATATTAATTCGAAGAATTTTGAATTTTTTAGTTTTGTGCTTTTCTTCTTCATTCAAAGTGTTAGTTTCGTGAATATTTTCTTCGCTTAGATTCAAAACAGTCCGATGTTTTAATTTCAATACTGCTGTGTAAAGTATTCCTTTGAAGCAGTTTAAAATAAACACATTAGTATTTAAATCCGATCTTTTCACTTAAAGTATATGTCAGAACGTAATCCAATCTTGAACCTTTATAATCAAGTTCAAGGGAGAGATGACGTAATAAGTAGTTATGGTGAAGGCTGAGACGCTCTTGAAATGTAAGTGGCGAGCTCATTTACAAGTCCTTGCCGTCACATATTTAAAATTTTAATGTTTTATCGCAACTGTTTCATGACGTCACCGATATGTACTGAGCCTCGAATTGACTGATGTTGGCAAACATTTGGAAACATTTAAATAATGTAACGGTCGTGTAATATGTAGCTGTTTTGTCTTCATTATCCACTTAGCGCTGTCTCGAAGGACCCGGTGCATGCAGCAATTACTCGCTATCTACTGTCATTTTTTATTTTTAAAGTTGTACAAATTAACGAGCATGTAGTCGTCGTCGCACTACTTACTATTCACAATTGGTGAAAACAATAATTGATCCAACAACTTTTTTTAAAGGAGAAAGTGAGTAAATTAGATACGCACATAGTTATCACTGACCATTTCCGTGTAACAGTGACTTTTTGTCTGACTGTTGTAAATGTAAAAGCGTTGTTATAGGCGTTTTAGTAGAGATCAGTTGAATGTGTATAAGTGTAACACTATTTTTCTCGTTACAGGTAAAGTGTGACGCAATTCAGTGCGGTGCAGCTTCGAAAGTCCGGTGTGCTTTAACGACATGCTTATGAGGTGAATTAATTTCATTACTCTCATGTAAGTAGGGTAGGTAATATTACCTACCCGTCCCTTATTTGGCACTCTGTCATTGTCTGTTATTAATCTCACTACATATTAATCCTTCTCATGTTATCATATGACAATAATTGCCTACGCTTTTAAAGCTATAATAAAGCCATATTTCTTTCTGAAATTGTGGCATAAATTTATGGATAAAAAAATCAAAATTTTGCATATGCCATTGAAAATACTATGCCTATTAAACATAAGTATAGAACAGCGTGTGGTACATACATTCTTCATAATAATCGTATAATCTCTACTAATTTATCAATAAAATAATTAACTGATCTAGTGATCGTCCTTGATGACGGTTAATTAATTAATAATAATATTTATTTATGGTTGAAAAGAATATAATACGACGAAATACATAAATGATTAAGATGTTGCATCTAAGGTCTTCGTTACCACTCAATTTTCACATGAATATTGATTTGGTTGTAAAATAATAAAATTTTGTTGATAGGCTAGTTCGCTTGTTTATTGACAACCTTTTAGGGCGACCTTCTGGCTAATTTGTGGGGAATTTGCACATTAGATTTCCGTCCATGTAATAGATGATGTCTGATTTCGGGTCTTGGATTTTCGATATACACAAATCAAATCAAATCAAATCAAATCAAAATCTTTTATTCATATAGGTATCACTGATACACTTATGCACGTCATTTTTTAATCTACCAGTTTTTCGGAAAGGTGCTTTGTCATAGAGGAGAAGAAAAACCGAAAGAAACTCCTCGCACATCTTTTAAAATCATGAAAAGTTACATAATATCTTCTAACCTACGCGGAACTGGATGCGGCACTAACTTCCAGGCGTCTTTGTCGTTAATATATTCATTTATGCTATAGTATCCTTTGCCTAGTAGCTGAGATTTCACATATCTCTTAAACATTTGGATAGGTAAATCACGTATTGACTTGGGTAATTTATTGAAAAAACGTACACCGAGCCCCATATAAGAGCGTTGTACCCTACTTAAGCGAAAAGATGACGTCACCAAATTATGTCTGTTTCTAGTTAGATGATTATGCGTATCACTATTCTGCTTGAACATACCTAAGTTGTTTTTTACAAATATAATATTGCTGTAAATAAATTGAGAGGCTACTGTTAATATGCCTATATCTTTAAATTTCTCACGCAGAGAATCACGTGATATCAATTTATAAATGGCTCTGATTGCCCTTTTCTGCAAAACAAATATAGAACCAATGTTAGCCGCTGAACCCCACATCAATATACCATAGGACATGAGGCTATGAAAGTATGCAAAATAAACAAGTTTCGCAGTTTCTACATCGGTAAACTGTCTTATCTTTCTAATCGCATAAACTGACCTACTTAGCTTACTCGCGAGAGCCGTTATATGGGTGCCCCATTGTAGTTTAGAATCTAAGGTGACACCCAAGAAAACTGTGGATTTTTCCATAGTTAGAATTTCATTATTTAATTTCAGGCTTTTACTAATATTCCGTACATTAGGTAGTGTAAATTCAACACACTTAGTTTTTTTAGCATTAAGTAGCAAATTGTTTGTTGTAAACCAGTGTGATAAACGAGATAGAGCACTGTTTACGTCGTCAAAATTCATTTTATTTCTATTCGTCTTAAATATAAGGGAAGTGTCATCAGCAAACAGGACAATCTCTGCATGTTTCTTAATATAATACGGCAGATCATTTATGTATACTAGAAAAAGGAAGGGGCCCAAAATCGAGCCCTGAGGTACACCCATAACAGATTGAGATCCCGATGACTTGGTATCATTTATGCTAACACATTGGATTCTACCCTTTAAGTACGACGCAATCAAGTTAAGTGAGTTATTCTTGATACCGTAGTGGCTGAGCTTAAGTAGAAGTGTTTCGTGTTCAACACAGTCAAATGCTTTAGACAGGTCACAGAATACCCCTATGGCATTTTGTGAATTCTCCCAGGCCTCAAAGATGTGTTTGAGAAGCCTAGCACCAGCATCTGTTGTACTACGGCCTTTGGTAAAGCCGTATTGATCAGGGTGGAGTAAATTACAAGTGTTGAAGTGCATCAGCATTTGATTTAATATAATTTTTTCGAATACTTTACTGAGAGTTGGTAAAATAGAAATAGGTCTGAAATTATTAACGTCTGTTTTATCCCCAGATTTAAAAATCGGTATAATCTTACTATACTTCATAAGATTTGGGAAAGTACCTAAATCTACACATTTATTGAATAACCTAGCTAAATAAGGGGCTATCACATCTATTATATTATTTATAACTTTGACAGACATTCCCCACAAATCACCCGTATTTTTAATGTGCAATGCTCGAAAAGTTCGAACTATTTCCAATGAGGAAGTATATTTAAATTGAAACGAAACACTACATTCATCAACGGTATCTTTTAGAATAGAATGTGCTGCTGCCGGGGATGAAGTCAGCGATTTAGTCAACCTAACCGGAATATTTTGAAAGAAATTTTCAAATGCATTAGCCACCTCTTTATCAGAGGTTATTTTATTTTCATTAACTAATAATTCATATTTAGAATCGCATAAATTATTACTACCAATCTCGTTTCCAATAATACTCCAAGTGGTTTTTATCTTATTGCTTGATTTGACAATTTTTTCCTTGATATGCATAGACTTAGCCATAATACACACGGCTTTAAAAATTTTTGAATAACTTTTTACATGTTCAAGGAAAGATGGGGAATGGTTATATTGTTTTTCTCCATATAGCTCAAATAATCTATCCCTACTTTTAAAAATACCTCTTGTGGCCCAATCACTAAAATTCAAATTTTTATTTAGTTGAACCTGCTTATATTTAAAGATTTTATTAAATTCATTATTTATAGTATCGAAGAGGGCCCTATATAAGTTATCGGGATCAGTCTGTTTTAGTGATAAGGTACTGTGGATTCGGGCTGCGACTCCTACTTTAAAGCGTGTCATTTTGCTTTTAGTTATAGGTCTATATTTTATTAATTGTTTATTTGCAATAAAGTCAGTACTAACCGAGATGCGTTGACCACAGTGGTCGGACCTTAATTTACTAATTATTTCTTTATTTGATACTTTACAGTTACAGAATATATTATCTATACAAGTAGATGACGTCGGTGATATTCTGGTAGGTTCAGTAAATTGAGGATTTAAATTGAAACACCGAAACAAATCTATTAACCTAGCAGACCGAGGTGTATCCAATAAGATATCTACATTAAAATCACCGCATATAATTACTGTCTTTTTTGATGTGCATAATCGTCTTAATATATCCTCCAATGTATCCTCAAAAACACTAAAATCTCCAGAAGGGGGGCGATATATGCATACGATAATAAACCGCTCCAGTTCCACACAGGCCAGCTCAATAGCGCGCTCAATAGAGAGATTAACAATATCTTTTCTATCCTTGCAAGACACATCATTGTGCACTAAAATTAATGATCCGCCATGAATTGCGGTCTCTCTGAAGAATGCACTTGACAATCTGTAATTATGGTAATTTACAATATTCTGAGTGCTGGATAGCCAATGCTCAGTTAAACATAAAACATGTATGTTAAAATGCCTAATAAATAATTCAATTTCTAATTCTTTGCCAGAGAAGCCCTGTATATTTTGGTGTACAATATTCATATTATAGAGCTTTCCCGTTGTCTTAACATCTAGTTTAAATTATGATTATCAACTGTACTACTAGTATTAGTACATGAGTTAATAGTATAATTAGTGGTACTACTACCACAATCTAAAACATTGTCAATAGACTTAGTTACATGACATGTAACGGTATCTTGTAATTTATAAGCTAACAATTTAGCTAAGTGTCGTTTCACTTTAGATGGTAAGTACATATTTTCCTTTATTAACTTAACTCTGGATGGAATGAACTTATTAATATCATAATAAAAAATAGCATCTCCATGATGAATTGTCAAATTATATAATAACAAATTCAATCTATATATGCGCTTATTTTGATTTTTGTTTATGTTACTAAGATAAGGAAAAGCACATATGACAAACTTGCATTCAGTACTGCTGTGTAAATGTACTAACTTTTCAATACATTTAGTTAGTTTGTGCCTCGTGATGTTCAAACTGTCACCTATCATTAATACTATATTAGTATTATTATTTAATTCATTTGGTTTAATTTGATTTAACAGATAGTCTAAAGATGCTCCCGGTGAGCACCTGTTTATAACAGAATGGGTCAAGTATGGGTTAATTTTAGCACCAAAGTCTTTTCCTAATTGATCAGAAATAAAGATCGTGTTAATTTTTGAGTTAACTGATGGAGAGGAACATGGGGTAGTTTCTATTAAGGCACTGTCACCCTGAGCTATTGTAGAACAAAGACTAGTTTTGTCTTCTGAAAGATAGTATTTATTGGACAGTGACTCAAACCTATTCATGTTGTCGTTGCAAACCTCTAGCAGGTTATTGAATGATGCAATATGTTCTTTAATCTGCTCCTGTGCACTGCTATAAAGATTGGTAATAGATTGCAACGACTTCTCCAAACCTTCAATTTTAAGTTTTAAGTGTAATACTTCTGAATCATACCGTAAGCTATGGTGCTCTGATTCCATTTGTAATTTATTTATTTTACTAACCAAATATTGACATTTTTTCTTAGACTGCCCTAATTGTTGTATACAATTTTTGTTTTTAATTAATTTTTTAGTTTTCGCTATAAATCTTTTTATTTTAATATATTTCTTTAATTTTTTGTTACTATTAAATTGAACTATTGGTTTAATTGAGTCATCACCGGTAAGATCTACAATAGATGTGTTATGTCCACTAGGATTGGTATCGCACTCAACAAGCTCATTGAAGAGGCTCTGGGTCGCACTCCAACTCTGAGCATCTTTCAGTTGTTCTAGTTGGCTCACGGTCTTATTGGCCTGGCTTAAGCTTACTTCTAGCTCAGTTATGCGACTCAGAGCCCTTTCATGCTCATTACTACACTGGTCAAATGAGTCAATGATGTCTTGAAGCTGGTCCCGTTGCTGCAGACATTCCATATACTTGTTATGGAGTTCTACTAGTTGGTTTTTGTATTCAGTGTTGGAGTTGTGAATTTTAGACATCTCAGCTTCATTGTCTTCTATTTCCTGTAGTAATTGGGCATTGAGGTCCTTGGAGATTTTCAGCTCTTGAAGGGCCAATTTAAGCTTAGACTCCATATCCTTTAATGTGGCCTGACGGGTCATCATGGTGGTAGTGGGTGATGTTAATGTACTGCAAAATATGAATAATATGAGCAACCTTAATGTTAGGCAAAGTTTATAGTTTTTATTGTCTGTTCTAAGTTTTACTACTATTTCCACATACAAGTTACAAGTATTTAATTTCTCTAATAATGATATCTATTATTATGGTTTATGAAAATACTATGTATAAGTGTCTCAAGTATAAAAGTTGGGCAGTGTAAGGTAATAATTATGTCTGAGGCAAGAATTATTTGTCGTCAAGTTTTACTTCCACAGTTAGTCAAGTAAAACGAGACAAATATGAGTGCCGGTGTGTAGCTTGACGTTACTCACTATTGTGAGATTATGTGAAGTATGTGTTATGACAATTTGTACTGCTATTTAAAGTGTATTAAAGTAATAAAACAATACTCCCCGGGTTAAATGACGTTGCAAATTCGAATTCCCGATTGACAGTTTGAACCGGCGACTAGGTTGAGTAATCAGATGAATTTTATCAGCACTTGCGTTGATTTAATACTTATTTTATATATTTACACGAATAAACACTCCTTGAAAACTAAATATTACAACTTTTTGTGTACTTTTAACACGTAAAAACTAATTTATTGCAATTTAATTATAACAGCTGATTGCAAGACGTTTACTTGGCAGTGTTGCCAGCCTAGCCTCCCAAATAAGATTATACGTAATACCATAAGTGATACATAGTGAGTACTTGTGATTATTATTATGTTTATGTTATTTATACAATTTATTTTGATATAATCATATCACAGAGAGCTTGAAGTTCAGCACTGCACATTCGTACAACGGCAACTCCGTCTGTGTATGATTGTTATTATTATAGTTATTGCCTATTGTTGAGAATGGTACAATAGATTTTATTCTCAGAAAGTAGTAATTTTAAATCGACTGCCATGTTTGTTTTATTATTTTACAGTAATGTCTGGCTATAAATAATTTCAACGCCACTAAGAAAACTGGGTACATTATCATAATTAATTAATACTGAACTACTTATTTGTAATTAAACTTCAATTATTTTGATCGTTAAATCGAAACGATTAAAGGGTTGTATTTTAACAGTTTGTTGTTAAACAGGTTCCTAGTTCTTACTATTAAGTAGTGATAGCCTAGCTGTTTTAAGGCAAAGTTCAAATCCTGAATTTTGTACGTATCCAAGGTGAATTTATTAGCCTTACTTCGGGGAAGGAAAACATTGATGTGCCTTATTTCTAGATAGATATTGTTCTCAAAGTGTGACCGTCAACTATTTGTAAAAAAACTTTTTATACTTAAATGACAAAAAATATCTTAAAATTAACGTGACTATATTTATGTACTATTATGTCTTCTGTGACGTGACTATTATATTTTGAAACAAGTGCGGGTTACTTACAAGTGGCTTTATAAAAAACGCAATTTTTAAGCACAACTACACCTTTACATTAAAATTGTGGTCATAATTTTGAAGGGCGATACCATCTCACTGTCACTTTTGCCGCTGTTGGAAGTTGATTTAATAACAAAACAATCATAATAATGCAATATACTGGAACCGCTCGTATCAAAACATCTTTTTTGCGATCCGTATTTGTCATGAAAAACTTCTTAAAAGTAATTGGCTGGTAACAGAAAGAAAAATATTGTTGGATGAAATTTACTAGGTGTAGATACAGTTATTAAAGGTAGTTAAGCCCCAACTCAGAGTTACTAACGGTTACTTAAATCGCTCCTTAGTACAGAATTTGTATGATGATTCTGTACTAAGGAGTACAGAGTCAATTACTTGAACAGACTAAGTAACAATTCAGGGAGTTTTTGTTTATAAGTTTATAGATGTTTTATGACAAGAAACCATTTGGTCTCTGTTCTTGTCTCCAATCAATTTCTAAAGGCCGATTCATGCTTGTCCGTTTTTTTTTTGTTTACACGAGGGTAAAGTGAAGCCGAACAGTTAGCGAGTCACCTGCAACAGTAGTATCGGATAGACTTTTAATAAAATTATTAATATGATGACGCAGCTGATTTGTATGCTCTAGTGCCCGGAGTGTGTAGCAATGATCCGTGTCCGATATTGGCAAAGAAACTGGAAAAGGTCAGCCATTATATAATAGATGGCCTCGATGAGATTCAGAACGCAATAACTTTTTTTTCGCCATTTCATAAGCAGGCAATAACAATGTAACAAAGTTTGAAGATTTTATATCACAAAATGTGATTGATGACATTCAAAAAGTACTACTAGTTTAGCAGCTGCTTTGAAAATGAAGTCGAAATGGATATCCTAAAGGAAATGGATATATAGATCTAAGAAGTTTTTCGATAGTTTTTTACATTTTTTACATTTATTTACATAAAACTTGACAACAATCCCACCTGATGGTAAGTTGCGATGGTCGATGAAGACCAAGTATGTGAGCACAGTAAGTTAGTAACACAAAACCCGATTTCGCTTCAGTAAATGTTATAATGGAAACCCTCACATTGCTCGTCTTTATTTTAAATACTTTAATTAAGAGTAAATTAGTAATAAATTATTGTAAACATTAAAAGGTAAATAAATAAGTAGATAATGTTGAATTAATAACAATATTCATAATTCATATCTCATAAAGGTGTATTATTTGTTAATATAAATAGTTTGAATTTTATTTTTATGTTCAACATCTGCCAGGTAAACGGTTCTTTCAATTTAATTAATGATAAATTATAAGCTTTTGATTAGATATTCATCACAATTGTAGTTACGAAAAAGTAGAGGATGATTCAAACACATTTTTAAAGCCGTACTCGTATTTTACATCTGGCTTATTTAATGGTATTAGAAGGGTACCTTTTAAAATTATTAGTTCTTATCTAAATATTGTCTGTGCCAGTTGACGCCAACAATTCGATAATTCTGCCTGGACTTTGAACATATACTATGGGTGGTTGTAATCAGTTCTTCACCTTCAGGTTATTTCTGCTATGTGGTTTTCGCGAGACCAAAGGTTGTGATCCTTTGAAAAAAACTGTTTTCTTCGAATGGAATTTCCAGGATTTCTTGTAGTAAACTTATAGAATTCGTGATATTGATTTGGGTTTCTTTAACAGTTACAGATATGTCTTCCTTCTGGTTGGACAACATTCCAACCAGCCAAGAGCTTTCCGCTCATTTGCCTCACTATTATCTTCTTTCATGTGCCGGCAAGCAATTTTCTATAAGAATTTTCCTATATCCTTAAAATCTACTTTGAAAACGATTAAACACTCGTAACGTAATTAAATAACCAACTAGTGCATGTCGATGGTAATTGGCAATAATTATTACTTCGTATTCTATCTAAGGAAAGCCATCTTTATGGTTATCGGGTGCTACCCATCATTCCTTCACATCGAATTATGTTTCTTCGATACATATAATTAGCGGAACGTTAATACTCCTAACGCATCTGCCCCATACACATAATTTGTTGGATAATGCGTAAAACGTGAAGTACCCCCCGGCCCTTAGTAGATTATCTATAGGAAAAGGTGCAATTGCAAGCGTCGAAATATAATAGATATAACTTGGGAGCCACGACAAAATTGCCAACTTCCACCGGAAATTTGTCGTTACCTCTTTACGCCGAGGCAATAAATAGTTTTTGCCTCTTTTAGAGGAATTGGTGCGATATTACATGCAATCTTAAAATTGTCAGCAGTGAAAACAATGCCCACAAACGGGATTTTAACATGAACAAAAGCACAGACACTTAACTGTTTACAACTTCATAATACAATTGTTGGCCTGATTCAGCCTATTCACCGCATTAGATCTGATCAGCACAACACTGAAGTGAGAGTAACTAATGAGCTTAACTCATAACAGCCGGAGTCAGCATCCAGTCCAATGCTTACACAACTCGTTTGGTGGCTTATCGATTGCTTGATGTCAAGGTTTCTATGCTGTCCTTTCTACGAGTACGTTGCCAAACATTTGACTTTTGAATATCGAGCTGCAACCTTTTGCCTCTATGTTACCTATTTCTCAGCCGTTGCATCTAATGATGAAAATGTAAACGGTTACGTAGAATTAATCTTCACTTTTGTTGATTGTTTGTTGACTTTTCAGATATCCTTAAACTGATCTCATTATATTTTATTGAAGATAAAAGTAGATAGAAGACGCTCATAGCCCGGTGTGATCCTATGTGTTCGACAAAGTTAAGCAATAGCGGGCGCGGTCGATAGTTGGATGGGTGACCGCTAGTGGCAAAAATTTCTTGAGCGTTTCCGTGCTTCGGAGGGCACGTAAAGCCGTCGATCCCGGTTGTTTGAAAACTTCTGATACTCGGGTTGGCCACTAACCCCTCCACCAATCTGCACTGGAGCAGCGTGGTGGAGTATGCTCTAGGCCTCCTCAAGAAGAGAGACCCGTGCCCAGTAGTGGGCTATTAATGGGTTGAAGCCAGCCAGCCAAAAGTAGATTTATGATGTTTGACATTGAAGTGTTTCTCTACATTATCTAAAATGTTTCAGTAATCAGCGAACGACCTCGTTCTAACCCAATGTTTTCAGTTGGATGATCAAAATGCTTCTTCATATAGCCTGTGTTAGCTGTCTTTAAATCAGTTCACGTATTAATACCATCGAGAGGCAAGGTCGTGATGTCATTGTCGTCACCGCATGACTATAATTGTCCGGGCTGAGATCATCACAATTTAATATATGAGAGGGAAATATAGTAACGTAAACATTGGCTTACACATCTGCAGGATGCTAGGGAATTTCGAGAATTAATGCGTCATTTTAAGCAAGATAATGCTCAGAAGTTTAGTGATATCATTATCACAACACATACGAGTTTCAGCTGAAATGCAAATACATACAGGAGTTACAGGACATACAGCATAGGTTGTAGTCGGTTGATAGTTTTACAATTTTATAATCATTTGATGCAGCGACATCTAGTGGGATGAAAGGAAATTAATTTTTTCGACTCATTCTGACTGTTTTGTGTTTGTGCCAACGTAATCTTAATTTTATGGAGATATTAGTAGACTACTACTACTTACTACTGCTTTTTGTAGCTTTATTTATAGAACAAGTGAACCAGTTTTTGCCACACGTACAATTTTTTTATTGATGAACATCACCTATATTTTTTTTTAATTTGAAATATATTGTTATTATTGCGAAACGTTATGTTTATAATTTTATGTTATCTATTTAGTTTTATAGCTTTAAATGGTAGATTATGCACGTTTTTCTCTGCAGGAATAAATGTTACAGTAATCTTTACCCATATTAGGTTCTTAAGTGTCCAATTAACATACAATTGCGGTTGGTATTGCTGTTACTATTGTGTCATAATCATTTAACCCAATTTTATTGGTATATATAAAACATTGTATGTCAGTAAAAACTAAATCGCAATTGATCCCAATAGTATTCTTACTAAGCGTCAGTCAGAGTTCTTTCTAGTAATACGTGGCTTGTTCGTAGATCCCTTGACCTTTTGTAATGCATACCTGATATTATGCATCACTTGTTGTATAACCAACATAAAAAAACCTGTGTATAGCGTGGTTAATACACTTTATATATTTTATTGAATGTGAACGCTGACTGGCAGACAAAGCACAACCAAAACTGGATGCATAGGATTTCGTGATCGAACTTATGTATAAGAACTAAGCAAATATTTTTGGAAAATTCAATCAATAGATGGTGAAATTTAATAGCGTAACTTAGTAATTTCGCCTCATACCAAACAGTTTGAACCTAGATATTGGCAAAAACTATGTTTATTTGTCAATAGTAATTAATTTTTGAGCACAGAGTATACGATGTATTTTTCTATTGTTACTTTTATCAGTGTACTTCCTGGCCGGTAATAGCTATTTTTAAAGAAAGTAATTTAAATGTAAATGAATGAATCATACAAGAATAATTTGTTGAAAAATATCAACACCACATTTAGCGTTTGCGCAATTCATAAAGTCTCTAAGCTGTGTAGATTAGGCACGTTGTTTTAAAACACTGAACATGAAGCAATTTCGTAATAACAATGTATTATGCAATACTTTTTAAGGGCAGCAGTTATTCATAATGTCAATGTAACTCTATACATGGATACGTTCGTCGTTCACCATGTGGAGGGATTAATTACTACAGGAATTGCCTCACATTTTATGAGACAGAATGTCCTGCATGGTTTTTAAATAGCTCGCATGCTGCAATTGATTGTTCCTTTTTTCTTCGTGCTATAATACTGGTTTCTTAACCTTTACAATCTTCATGCATACCGTTAGACAAAGAAGTGGCTGCAGACATATGCTCAGAATTTAAAGTTACCATTTCATTCCATATGTATCTAGTATCCTTCCTAATTAGATTGTTCTTTGCTACGAGAATATATACGGTCTTATTTCTCTTGGTGTTCACGTGTACAGCGGTGCTATATTGGAACAAGAAATGCGTCATACACGCATGTTTTGATGCGCAAAGAAAATTATTTCTTGTAATGAAATTCTGTTCTTGTGTTGAACACGGATATAATGTTGGAACCTATTATAGGACTCATGTGTTCATAAAATCAAAGAAATTTGTATTTATTTTTTATTTAATGATGTTTTTTTGCAGTTTTCTTGTAGATATTTCAATGTAGTTTCGTGTAAGTTTGTTGAACTGTATTATATATATATACAGGGTGTCCCAGGGCCAAGTGACCGCCCGGCGTCTATTGATTATTTGGACAAAACTATAAACAAAATTCCAATAAAGTACAGGTCTAATCGGTTTAGTTTTTTTTTATTAGCTTTTTAATTTTTTTTGGAAAAAAACCTGACTTGCTGCACTATTTTCGACATATTTTTTTTGTTTTTACATTTATTTTCATTCCGTTTTTTTTATTTACCAGTTGTTATCATAGTGTATCTATTCGAGGTATAAAATCTACCCAAAATTAAAAGGAATATATTTTTTAAAGACATTAACTGAATTTTTTTTGAAAAAAATTACCCTTTTTTATTTAATTTCGCTAAAAAGTTGGGAAAATGCCCCATGAATATTATTATTTTATCAATTACGAGTAACTGCCCTCGCTTTGCTTCGGTTTTCTTATCTTTTCACACCTTGGAGTACATTATTGGAGTTTTATTAAGGATCCCTAATTTTTTTTTTAAATTTAATATAGCCTATGTTACCCGGGTATAGTGTAGCTTCCCAACAGTGAAAGAATTTTTCAAATCGGTTCAGTAGTTTCGGAGCTTATTCAATGCAAACAAAAAATCAAATCTTTCCTCTTTATATATTAGTATAGATTATTAAATTACATGATATTACCTACAAAATCTCAATAACATGTTTATAGTTATCTAAATCATTTACCGAACTACAAACTCTTCAAATATGCACCCTATTTTCGATAATATGAAGAGTAGACTTTTAAAACCAGTCTAGTGGAACATTTAAGTGTCTTACTATCAAAAATACCTTTTGCCCTTTGATAGAATAATTTTAAATGTAAGGAAAAGATAAAAACAAGTGCAAATTTAAATCATTTATTAAAAAAAAACAGTAATTAATTCATAACATTTTCGAAATTACCGCCATTGGCGTTAATACAGGCTAAGGCTCTAAATGACATCCTTTGACTCGTTATTTGCACTTCAAAAGCTTCGCTCCTATTTCTGCAGCAGCAGCATCAATCCTCTGTTTCAATTGAGACCTTGGAGGACCATACTACTGGACCACATCTCTCTCGGTCTCCTGATTTATCGCCTCTTGATTATTGTTTTTGGGGCTACATGAAACAAAAAGTGTATGCTGTGCCAATAGCTACGAGAGAACAATTGAAACAGAGGATTGATGCTGTTGCTACAGAAATAGGAGCAAAACCTTTCGGAAGTGCAAAGAACGACTGAAAGGATGTCATTTAGAGCCTTAGCCTGTATTAATGCCAATGGTGGTCATTTTCGAAAATTTTATGAATTAATTACTGCTTTTTTTAATAGATGATTTAATTTTGCGCTATTGGTATTTGGTGGCATATTAAGTCGGCATGTTAGTAATTTTTAGGAAATTCGCAGCTCCTAAATGCATAAAATTACAAGTCATATAAAGCCACTATTATAACTGCTATTACTGGCTTCTATTTTTAATAGCATAATTATTTAATATTCAGGTATGTAGATAAATTAAAATGATAAAACTAAATGATTAATTACACCTTTACTGTACTTTAAGGTGGTATCACCTGCACCAGCTTTATTTGGGCATATGCCTGTATATACCGAGAGCTAGATCATAGGTATTAGGTACTAATCTTCTAATATATAAAATTCTCGTGTCACGCTTTTTTCAAGTTGAACTCTTCCGAAACAGCTTGACCGATTTTCGTGAATCTTTGCGTGCATATCGGCTAGGGTGGAGAATCGGACAACATCTATTTTTCATCCCCCTACCCCTAAAAAATTTTTCGCAGAACAAAGTTTGCCCGGTCCGCTAGTTTTCTTATAAAAAGCGATTATTAGTAGTTATTTAGATTTCATCATTTTTCATCCTAATAATATACTCAAGTTTTATACGTTCTGGTCTGCGTCTTACGGCCTTGTGTCATACAGACTAAAGGACACCGGATGGCGCTGGATTTTGCAATCAGCCACACCTGTGCACTTCCGGAGGTGCAGCTTGGAGTTGCTAACCGTCTGCCAACCGGCGATAACTTCCTGGGCCATACTGGGCTCCTTATAGATGAGAACTACTGCTCTGACCGCGGCGTGGGCCGTGTTTTCTGGGATAAAGTACCCTATATGTTATTCCAGAACATGGTCTACCTGTGTTCTTTTCATTAAAATCTATTCAGTAGCTTTTGCGTCAATGAGAAACAAACATCCATACACGTTTAAACATCCATACAAAAATGGTTGTCTGTAAAGTCGGTTTATGGACGGTAGTTTAACGTGACAACGTCATGACAAAGCTCGCTACGGCTCGCCTACGGCATCGGCTACGATACGCCGATCGTAGCCGATCGTGCCTCTCTCTCGCTTTTGCCGCTCTCTCGCTCGCGGAACGCTACATTTTTTCGTGCGTGCGCTCGGTGTTCATCGTTTTAATAGACGTTATCACGTCAAAAATACATCCTTACAAACAAACTTTCACATTTATAGGATAACATGAGTAGGATGTTAATTATTTTCATTTTACATTTTGAATACAACTTCGGATCAGTGGTTTACGCTTGTTCACAGATTAGCAGTAGCTAGATACATTTTGGTTTATTCTTACAATCGAACTGTTGTACATGCATTTTCTATTTCTATTTCATTTCTTAAAGTTTGCACCATTTTACTATATTAATACTACTAGCTGTAATTAATCAGGATTTTGACGAAATTAAAACTGTTTTCGCCAACTTTACAGTCGCACAAAATTTCGCTTCAGGATAAAATTGGCATCATTCAGAACTATAAAATGAAGTTCTGATTTCTACCTTGACACGAAAACAGTTTTATTGCGCAATAAAATGAGTGTGATCTTCGATGTATTAAAATATTTAGTATTTCTAAACTAGCTTAATATCTAATACTTAATACTAAGACTTCCTACAGGAAAAGTTTATAGGAAAAAGAAGGAGAAGTTGCTTATTTCATTGTATTGCAAAACTATATCCTTATCATTGACATATTCGTTTTCTTAGTGGAATAATGTTATTCTGAATATTTTAACATTATTTTCGTCATCAATATGTCAGTGACAGTAAGACAGTAAACTATTCGCCTGTCAACGGTCCAACGAACTATGCGGAAGTGAGTGAACCAGCGCAATAGCATCGCGAAATTTCACTGTGTCAGTCACGCAATTGTCCAGTGTTCAGGATGGTAATATTGTTCTTGTGTTCATATTGTCACTCGAGATTCAGAATACTAATATTTTACGATGTTACCTAGAGTCAATAAACATAAAGTAAGTTAATTTGTATTAACTTAGCATGGATCTTCCTTTACATCTACAGCGTATCTGTTGTACCAGTTTAGATGTTGCAATGATCAGTATTGCAACACGATAGGTTGAAGTTTGTAAGCTCGTCATATCGTAAACAGCATTAACGACTGATATCTAACGATAACTGTCAGGTCTGTTTTCCTGCCATCAACCAGACCAAGACCATAGACGCCATTAAACATTATGTAGTTATTGTGAACCCCATAAGTAAAATACTGATGATTTGGATTTGACAATCGTAACATTGCATTCGTAACAGACCGTGCTAATAACGATTCTATCTTCAAACATTCAACAAACGTAGATATCCGTCGGTAATGTTTATTCAGCATTAAATACCTAGAATGAATGACGTTCATTTAGTCGTATAACTAGATCTAAAATTTTAATCTTGTGATTACGATCTATCAAATTTGTTAGTCTGTTTGTTAGCAATAAAATATAGCACGTTTGAAAAATAGCCAGTAAAGCAATAAACCGCGTGGATTTATGGATGAAAGTATCGAAAGTCTCACGATAATTGTAAATAACTTCGTAAACATTACACCAACAGTAGTAATAATTTAGTTTTACTATAAATTATTCATTTCTTAACAAGTAATTCACTACGGCTTTTCCAGTTTAATCGAAAGTACTTACGAGCATGTTTTTTTGGAATTGAAACGTGTGTGAGAATATTTTTGATTAATTGAGAACCATTAAGAATTTTGAACACCAATTATTCATACTTGGTAATTTCAGTCGGCACATAATTCGTGTTAAATTGCTTTCAAATATTATTACTAATAACGAGACGCCAATTATTGACAAGTTTCACTGGACGGCTGTTGACTTTTTATCGGATTATGAAGATCGAAGAAATTCAAGCCAAGTAAGGCAAGTGGTAATTAGAGAGGTGGACACACTTTCACGGTCGACGGCTGGGCTCTGATCAGGTGCAGGTCCGTTTCACTGTCGTGGGTCACTGCACTTCTAGCTTTTAGGGATAACTGTAATGTAGAGACTGTGTAGTATTGGACACCTTGTGGAGTATTAATAAGGATCCTTGACCATTTGTGGACCTGCTTCCTCGACTGTTTAATCAAGGGTAAATTATCCCTTTGATTTTAAGAAATTCGTACTTTTCATCATCCTAATTTTTAAAATAATTTTCTATTAAACCATTGAGTGCCAGCAATCCAAAATTATCGTTTAATCCAAACACGGCTATTATAAGAGTTGGGAGAATAAGTCGCCTGATTGTGCTAAATAAATCGTTATAATAAATAGTAATAAACATGGTTAATTATAAGTTATGATCCGTTACCAAAAATAGAACAGATTAAAAAATAAATCCTATTAAATTGTTTCTTCATGCCAGATAAGTGTTAACTTATGATCATGATCAGTGCAGAACGATTTACCGTCAAAGTAAAAAGCAGCGGTGATAATTGCTATCATTATGCCAGTGCAATTCAAAGATATGACATTGATAGAAAACAAAACCACAAGCAACATTTATATTTTTATCATCGCCGATGTAATGATAAAGTTTCATCGTGAAACAACATTGGTAATCCAGTCACTTTCAATTGTTGGATTTAAAGTATAACGTGTAGGCGGAACGTAAAAACAAACCCACTGAATTTGACAAATTGGTGGCCGATGGATGCGCCGGCGCACGCCGCCGTGACGGATTATCAACTTTTTTCGCCGCCATCTTGGCAAAAATGGCGCGTCTTGCGATGTGCGGGGAGACGTATGAGCCGCTTTCATTTTCATGAAACTGAAAGTGGCCGGTGTTCGGAGGTGTCTTTGACTCCAATGTTTGTTTGCCACGCCTGGTTGGATCTGTGCCTCAAGTCTCATCCTATCGTGTTAAGTGGCAATGTTGTAATTTGGCGCCGCAATTTATATTGTTTTCGGTCCATCTTCATTGCGGTGACGTGTCGCGCATGGTTGCTTACCGCCCGTACATTGTTGCTCTATCACTCAGCGTGCTAGCTCTTGTTTAACACTGCATAAATATGGATTGCATATATCGTTTTTCTTTTCGTCTTAATACGCTATGATAAAATCATAATTATCGCCATTATCTCTCTGTATCAATCTTTATATTTCTGTATTTCATTCGAGTCGTTTGTAGTTTTTGTAGCGTTTTTATATCAATAATGGATTCTTTTATACTTGCTTTGTATGAAGTTGTCAATTCCGAATATGTTTTGCTACTTTTTGAGAGTATTGATTGTGAGTGAAAATATTGTAAGTGTTATAATCGTTTAATTGTTATTGGACTATCGACTTTTTTACTCGTGCTATAAAAGACAGGAATTGTCTGCTCATATCGGTATTCGTGTCAGATTATATTGTATAGGTCTTGTGGGGTCTTCAAAGCATAAGTAAATCGGCTTTACTAATTGAGTCATAAACGCACTCAATGATACGCAGATTACTATATTGCTGCAAATCTACTTTTACCTCAGTATTCAATACAATTATTTGACTGAATTATTAAATTTATCATGTTGTATTTGTAGGCACAAAGTTCGCTAACCGGGAAAGCTGTCATAGTAGTACACGGCTAGACGGATCGATGTTCGAGTTCTTAACTGTATATATAATTCTATAGTTTTGGTTATTTCACTTGACTGCTAAGAGGGTACGAGCCTTCAGACTCATAAAATTATTGAAGTAAGTATTACTATTTGTGAAAATTTAACATTGTTTTTATATCCAAATACTTGCCCTTAGTTCCTAAACATATTATTTATTTATTTATTTATAAGCAGGTAGTCTTACGACTGGTTTTGCTTATATCCATTTGTCACTTTTCCTTTGATCTGTGTTGGTCATATTTGTTCTTAAACTCATTAACATTTCGAGCTGTTACAACTTGTTCTGGCAGATTATTCCAATTCTCCACTACTCTGTTAGTTAAGAAATGCTTGCGTGGATTATTATGTGCAAGAGTTCTACAAATTTTAATATTAATCTTACGAATTAGCCCAGCATTCTCAATTTTCATGTAGTTGTTTAAAATATTTTCAACATTTTTATCATTTACCTCAATCATATCGGTGTTTATTTTCAGTGGAGTTAAATTTATAGTTATTTCAGACAACACTACTAGAATTTTAATCCATTAGAGTCGAGCGCTAAACAATTTTATGGTAACCATTAGTTTTCTGATTCAGTACACACAACACATTGTACACAGGTTGGTACGTCACGTTGTTCGACGGTGTGTGTTACGCACCATCGCTTCAACAGTTTTCTATTCTACTCAGTCATTGGCTGTAGTGGTTCCATCAATGTTGGATTCATCTAGGATACATTAGACTGATAGAACTCTTAAATATTTTTTATAATCGATAAGAGTGTATTTTTTATAAAATATTTGAGAATCCTCTTTAGCTGTATTCACTTTGAAAAATTATGTTTTTACACGTTAGATGCGGTTATACATTTAAATTTAATTACATTTTTCGCCTCATAGTCAAAGCATGTGAAGCTCGAATGTGTACAGAACTAGATTTTAGTTTTACTTGTACATCACATTATTTATTACATCTTTCATACTAGATAACTTTTCATACCTTTTTAGGAGTCCATTTATGTATTTTACTATTATTATCAATTTATATTTTCTTCGTTTATATTTTTTATGTTCGTAACCCTCAGGACATCTATCAATTCAAGATAATTCTCAGTCGACAGTGCATACTATTAATAAAACGCGACTTTCGTTGACACTTAATTCAAACACTTTCAATGTTATCTACTTGGGGTTATCCCGCGGGTATTCCTCGGCTTGGTCACCTTTCGTTCCGCTGCCCACTGTGGCATGCAAATGAAAACAATATCCACATCAGATATAAGCATAACTCTATCATCATTCCGCGTCATTAGAGTGCATATTAGCTCCCTCTATAGCACCAGTACCAGACTATACAATAATAGATTGTAACCTTCGAGCTATTTGTCAACTGGACACGACAAGCGTTGTTTATGTGATTATGCAGCGTGGCCATTTAACCATAACCGTCTATGTTGCGGGGAAATTTATTTACAATTCCAATTAGAAAATGGTGTCTCCTCTCCTCCGATCGTTTCTATTCTTCATCGAAAGCTACTTTCGATTTAGGTTACCGAACGGAGTTTGAGTAACGGGATTTGTTTCAACCGCCTTCTAAAAGTAGATCTGTATTCGACCTGTCTGTAAAGTTCACGATTTTGTATGTTATTGAAGTCTACCAAGGTTTTCTTGCAGTTTAGTGTTCTTTCTAGGCGGGTTTAAGGCAGCAGATATATTTTTAAGAACTTAAAAATGCCAATTACAGATGAGTTTAATACAGTAGTCAAATCTAAATTGCAATTATTATTCAGCAAAACTCAAAGGCAATCCATGAAATTCCTTCGATCCTTTTAGGCAATGCAGTAGTCAAATTACAGAAATATAAAAGCGGACAACAATGTTGAATCTTTTTTAATAATTCATGTTAAGCCTTCGATATCGATACTCGTATGACAGTATTGGTTTAAACGCTAACTAATCTGCATATTTCCTATTTAAATATAACTTCGTTTAAGTTGAGATGATAATAACTCGGTACCAGTTATGAATTACAGGGTTTTTTTAAGATTTATACATACTATCCAAATGTACAATGTTTCGACTTGACGTCATCTCGAGCATTAGTCTCAACTGTTCAATGCATTGATACGTTATTTTATAGGTACTTGAATGTTATATGTAAAATGTCATGCTTCTTTAGAGTTTTGAAACCTACCGGTTTAGGCTGCGTTTCTGTCAGTTTATGCTAGAATTTTTTCAATGTAAACAATAATGATGATAACCGGCATTACTTTTCCTGCAAATAAAAAATTTCGTTTACAAATAAATGATTCATGGTAAAAGTTTTAATTTTTTTTTAATGTTTTGTGCTTGCCACCTCACACTCCGTAGTCTTTACAGAGGAAATTTTGTTAATGTTTAGCATAATTAGTGGTCAATTAGGATTGCTTTCGTTATTTGGTTGGTTGAATGGCTTATTGAATGTTTCATTAGTTATACTCCATGTTTATTACTTCAATACACGAAATATGTAGTAGTTTTTTTTTCCAAAAAAAAAAGCTTAGCTTACAAATTTTGTTCATTAGTTTGTTCTCATTTTTATCAATCTATGGCTTAGATCTAGATTTCTAGATGCATCGTTTTAAAATAACAGTTGTTACCAATTCATATGATTCAATATGCTTCCCCTATAATTGAAAGTTACTTTGCATAGTATTATAAATAATGTTGAGGCAAACATCGTCTTCAAACTCAAGCTCTAGTGTACTGTAAATAATTCACAAGACGTAGAAAGTTGTAAGCACGAAGTTATTGCATGCATGTAAAAGCCCTTTGGCCTCGAATCGTAGACAAGCCACTGAGTCACCGTCATGCAGATGTTAGAGTCTTTGACCCAGTCTGTTGGTGAAATCAAGCACAAAGAACTGCGAGAATAGTTTATGGTATTGTTAGTACTGGTATTTGTGAAGTTGATTAGGACGATACTGTAAACATGCAATTTCTATTAGGACAAGTCAATATTGTTATGAAAAGTTTTTGTTTATTAGAGTTTTTTCTTCTTACAAAGCTTGTAGTCGATTATGAGCCGTAATTTTTGAATCTCGATTGTTATCGATTATTGCAAATAGTGCTTCATCAACAGCCCACATTATCACTAACATATTCTTAGCAAATTATATTTAGATGTTAAAGCTTTATCTTTTTCATTTCTATCTTTAAAACTATCTTAATTATGTATTGTTAAAATTATCAATAATTAGTTCTTCCGTGGTGATATAAATTATTTCTAAGAGTCTTAAATCCGACATTGATTCCAAAACCGGACAATTAATAAACAGTCCCTAAATCTTCAATAAATTAAATCTATAAACTCAACAATTTTTTCGCATCAAAATTACCAGTCATTTCACAAGTTGTTTAGTGAATCATAGCATTCGATGAAGCGTTTCAATGACATTGGTAAGATCAATTGCATTGAAAGCCGTCCGTGACACGCGAGAATACCCCACCAGCTGTGTTAACTATGCTGAGGGCATCTGTATGTTCCGTTAGTTTTGATGGCAGACGTTTCATTACCGATCGATTTTAACGATCTCTTGATTATGCAATACCTGTTTTGGTAATATTTTGATAAACTTTGATTACTATTCCCAAACCTATCTTATTGAGAGCTCCTAATTGGTTTTTCGTGCTAGAACGTTAAAAGCGTCGATATTCATAAATTCTTGTTTTGTTAATAGGTATACCTATTTTATACTTAATTAACTCGTCTTTTTTACCTTCGAAAGAACGGAGCAAACGCATACCTTTACCTGCGTTTGTCGTGAGATGTTGCTTACTTGTGTGTGCACACAAATCTTCCTTTTCTAATCAAATGATGTAGACTTATCGAGATGAGACGAGCTCCGCGTACCTACATCATTTGCTGATACTTCATTCTGATATTGACGAAACTTATGAAATGAAGTTATACGCAGATGTTAGAGTATGAAATCTCTTTGACAATTAATGTAAACAGCACAGTATATTTTAAACCTTACTGTTACTAGTCGCGTTTGGTATGACTCATTGCTCTTGAATATTTCACATCTATTTGTCTCAATTACCAAAACATACGTATCGACTCATTCAATTCACAATTTACATTTATTTCACGCACACGTATTTAGTAGTTTAGTAGCAGTGCCCGATGACAATTTAAATGATAAGAACTCGTGGAAATGACCAGCTAGCTATGCAACCAATTCTGCTCATAATTTTTCTTCAAAAGATGGCATGATAAGTTCTTTTCGCCATTTCTTCTCCATGACAAAAAACTTTTCCCAAATAGTGGTAGATAAAAAATACGTGCATAAGTTTATCAGTGATATCCTTATGCACGTGATTTTGAATTTTGGTTTCGACCATAACCAGATGTCGCGTCGTGAACGGTGTCATGTCGTGAGCGATGTCGTGTCGAACGCGACTACAATACGAACACTGAGCGTGAGCACTGCCTATGAAATGAATACATTACAGTTTCCATGTTCGTTGACTTTTACATCCATCTTTCATAGTTCACTGTAGCCTGCTTGTTTCTTTTCGAAAGGTCCCGTGTTAGAATCGCCGCCGCGTGAGGGTAATAATATGTAGTTTTGTCTCTGTTGTGAAAGTTCTTCTGTAACATACATCGTTAAAAGGATAATAGGTTGCTCCAACCCGGTTACACTAACTAATGAAGTAAACAGTGGAAGCCATTGGCAGGGAAGAAACATTGTTTATGACGGGTTAAGGTAAAGGAAGTAAAGTAAAAATAAATTTTGTTCTTTTCCTAAAACCTGCCTTGGTCTCTACCACCGTCTTGTTTGAGGAGCTCGGGAGCCAGTTATCCCTCATTCTCTCTTCATTCGTAGCCGACAACGCATCAGTGTGGCTCGTCTGCTCGTTTGTCGGCTTACATAAAATTAAATAGAGATGCGTGAAATGTAACCGTTCACAATCTGATCCGAAAGTTGTAAGAGCATCACTAATCGTGCACGAATGATGTCGTCTTCCGCGATATAAGACTTCGTATCACGTGATCGGTACATTCAGTGTTTTACCTGCCTAATTAGCAAGTCTAATTAAACGCCTCCGCGGGATCATCTTTATGACAGCAATTATGTAACGATAGAGTGCAAGGTGTGATTGTAGATTAAATATGAATTAGAAATGTCACGCAATGCTGCGCGCGAGCATGTAATTGTGTTCTTGCTAATTTTGCCATGTTTGCTAGTTACCTATTTAGATACTTTTATATAAAAAAATTATAATATATCGTTACCCGTAGTTATTTTTTACAATACATTTTTTAGATACTTCCTGTGTTCGTTCGTTTATTAGAACTTGTATGCATCAAAAAATTTTGTGACCTTTTTACAGTTGCTAAGCAACTGACTTACAAAGGGGTATTTTTAAGGTTTTATTAGGGGTAGTATTCGAATATAATACTGATAACGACATAAAGATATTTAGATAAAAAGCCATGTCTGTGTAATTCAAGTCGTAATAATGATAAATAATTTTGATAATTGCTCTCTTAAGACGTTATAATTTAAACCGTTAATTTTAGCTAACGAGCTGTCAGTTGAGAACTCATAATTTACCAGGGTTGACACAAGTCACATCTTTGGAGTCCCAAAACTAAGAATTAATGATGCAAATATTTGAATGTCGCATTTATTGACTGATATATGTATTTAATACCCAAAAAGTCTTGGTCACTCTGCATGAGGCATCACATATCCCAAGAACTAAGAAGAATTAATAGTCTGACCCGGTCGGGAAGCGAATCCGAGACCCACACTCGGTAGGCGGGGTCACTAAAAGTTCGAAATGGGCTAAATTATAAAATAAAAACCTAAATTATCTTCTCGGCTGAGTCCACGCGAAGCTGTAAAGGCCGCTGTGGCGTCCTTTTTTTCTGACATGCGCGTTGACTACCATCATTACGTTCGTATAGGAAAGAAAGTCCTAAGTTTAACACAGAACAGAAAGTAACAAATGTCAATATTAGATGACCTCACAGTAGATCCTAATGCGATTATGCAATGCAATGACACCCCTGTTTTGTATTAAGCAACGCGGAAACTATTCGCAGAGCTCATACGGTCGTTTGACCGACTGCACTGACATAACTTTTTGTGTAACTGTATTTTTGCAACTTGACGAACACGTAATATCCTTAAAATTACTTTTCAAATAACATCATTTCATAGTATAAAGAAAAATGTTGGAATGCAATAATCTTAAAGTACTGAACTGATTTTCATGAGATTTAAGTCTAGTAATTATTAAGCTTTTGTCATTTTGTGTTAACAGGAAGTAAACAGGGATTATGTATGGAAAAAACGTGTCAATAAGTATTTCTTATACATGCAGAATTTATGAATTTATGCATCTCGCTCGACCTAAAGATAGTTTTCTTCCCAAGTGAATGGAGAAGTGAAAGGAAATTTATCGATAGTTCTATTGCTAGGTGACTGGTGATGTCCCTGTTTACGGACTGACGGACTAGTGAAGAGTAGTATAAACACTGACAGAATAGGAGTTGAATTATGAAAGTATTGTACTTGAAGTAAGCATTACATCAGATGAACTTTGCTGTTGACCCGTTGCCATTTCGGAAGACGAAAATACGGAAGAAATATTTTTAAAATTTTGAAATTTTTTGGTTTTTTTCGAGAGAAATCATTTTTAAGTCCAAATAAATATACCTGTACTTTGTATTTGTAATTAAGAACATAATATAGTTTTTGTTGCTACAATCATGTAGGTCAGATCGCCATTACATTTTACACACAGCGCTATTTAATCGACAGTGAAGTGAATGAGCACGAAGTTTCTTATTTTCCTCTGGAGCATCCTAGTGGTGTGGCACCACTAGCAACCCTAGCTGCACTATTAATTTGCTCACTTATAACATATCAATAAAGAATAACATTGTATCAAGCATTGCACCTGCTAAAATGAAGATATCATTAAGTTAATTGATATTGGCATTAAGTTATAATACGATCGCCGTAAAAGTATATAAGCAATGTGGGTAAATATGTCGCAATGTTTGCTAAAGGTAGTGCCCTACAGTAACCGAACCACTTTATTAACTATAATGGGCGTAAATAAATTTGCGTTAAATATCACACGACAAGCAATCAATACTGCTTGTATCTTGTAATTCTCTATTATTTTATTATTAACCGCTTATTAAGAGTTAAATTGTACGTATTTATCACAAATATTGATATATTTACCTTGTGCTTTCAGCAATGCTATTTGCGATAATTATTTTAAAAATGTTGTAAGTTTTCAAACCATTTGCGCCCAACTGCATGTCACAAATTAATCAATAAGAGGTAGTATGTCCTTCATTACGCTGCTATAGTGTGTTTTACACATACAATTGTTGCCTGTATATAAAAGTTAATTGAATAAAGGGCTCCCAGAGGAAAAGATCTACCAATTCTGTAGACTATATACTGAGCAATCAGGGAAGTGTTGTTACTGCATGATAAGCGTACACTTCAAAGGAACTATATTTGCGTTAATGAACACGACTTAATCCAGATAACTTCCAGATTTATTTCTTTATCTTCTCTTTTTCTTGGCCGGCAACCCATGAGTGATGCCTCTGGTGTTGCTGATGTTCATGGGCGACGATAGCCACTTACCATCAGGTGGATCGTCAGCTCGTTTGCCAAGTATTTCCATAAAGAATGGTAACATGTAGGAATTTTAACATTATTTTTTTCTTTTCAGGCTTCAACAATCGACGGAAGGCGGAAAGGCGCATGTCTGTTCTGCCAAGAGTACTTTATGGACCTGTACCTCTTGGCAGAGCTTAAAACTATCAGCTTAAAAGTGAGTACTCTCTACTTAATCGATAAATTATTGCCTTTTTGACAAAACCTCGCCAGAAGCTTTGTAGAAAAGCGACATACTCGTAGGTAGTTGAACAGCCAGAAATTGTCCTGAAGTTTTTTTGCTGACTTATACATGATATTTTCGGCATCAAAATGTTGATATGCTGAATTTTGGATGCGTTTACAATAGTGTTCCACATCTGATTCCAGGTAACGACAGTAGACATGCAGAAGCCGCCACCAGACTTCCGCACCAACTTCGAAGCGACACACCCCCCCATCCTGATCGACAACGGCCTCGCAATACTCGAGAATGAGAAGATCGAGCGGCACATCATGAAGTCAGTCCCTGGGGGTCACAATCTTTTCGTTCAGGTAATTCATTCGGTTCATACGCTCATCGTCACAAACGCAATCCATCACGTACATCTATTCTTTCCAAAAGTGCTTATATTTTTCGCACTTGTTAGTGGTATAACTATTTGGAGAATGTAATTTTAGAGTAAGTAGGTACCTACTTTTTCACGATGTTCTTTGAGTTTTGACACGCCCATATTCTATTTAACACTAGACGAATATCTTTTTTCGAAGAGCTTAATCTAATGATACCAGAATAATAATTGGCCAACAAATGAGCACGTGGGCTATGTGTAGGGTTGCCAGATGGTCGGGATTCGTCTGGATTGTCCCGACATTTCACATGATGTCCAGACAAGTCCTGACAAAATACAAGTACAAGTCCCGAAAAAATACAAAATGTCCCGACAATTCCAATACAAAATTTTTTGTCCCGACAAATCTCGACTTTTTGAAGTTTTGTCCTGATATTTCAGTCTTGCCAGATGGCAACCCTAGCTATGTGATAAGTAGGTAAGTAGTCTGAGTTCTCCGACCCATTGCTATACAAAAAGGTAGCTCGTTTTCAACTTTAACCATGCACGGTATATTTTACATATTTATGATGGACTCAGCTTTAAGAGTAATAGAGGATAGTTTTTCCACGGTTAAAGATTTTATCATTGTAAGGCCCATCAAGGGCTGCACTGAAGTTACTGACTAAATGAGAATTTAAAAAAAACGATTTTATTCACGCTCCGGTCGGCAGCTAATACACGTATTCCGTTTGGCTACTAATAGACATCAAGGAACACCAAAAGCATGACGCGAAACTCCCGAACGGCTTTAAATCACTTTCACTGTTTCGTGGCAAATGGTTCGGTCACACACAAGCTGTATCACGCAACTGATTAAAAAAGAAACCAGACAAAAACTCAACAACGTTTAGGAAACAAAATATTGTACAATTTTATTTATGTCTTCATTTGTGCGTGTTCTAATGATCCTAGGATATACTAAGTTGGTTTAAAAGAATTTTAACGCTAGCTTTTACATGTCCTGTTATTTTACCGGTAGAAATTTCTGCTAATGTATGCAATGGATTAAGCTTTCTAAGACTTCAAGATTAGTGTCTAGTAACACTGTACACTTCGTCAGTGTAAAGTGTAAACTAAAGGGAGTAAGTGGGTCTAGCCATAGGTTTTACTGCAGCGTATAATCTATACATTAGCCAGGATTAAACCACGTGAAGCTCTGGAATTCTGCTGGGGTCAACTCTCCTCTGTTTGGAACTTTGTTGTGGACTGTTTACGTTACTTCACGATGGCAATGGTCATTGTTTAATTCTAACATTAAATGTCATTAGCTGAATTTAATTCTCGCCTTTGAATAAAACAATCCTTCCGCAGGATAAGGAAGTAGCGTCGTTGATCGAGAATCTGTATTCTAAGCTGAAGTTAGTTCTGGTGCGCAAAGATGAGCAGAAATCAGCAGCGTTGCGCGCGCATCTTGGGCGCATTGACGCGCTGCTTGAGCGCAGAGGAACGAGGTATTTGTTCAATAATTATTTATTATTATAAATATTATACAGTTAAAAACAATACATATTGCTATTAGCGACTAGGCTTACACACGCTCTATATCATATAATCACAATGAAAGAAAAAGGGGTCTCAATATGGAACCCTCCAAATCTCTAATACACCAAATTCTGATTGAGTCATAGAGGTGTGCGTGTGGATTGAGGGCTCTTTTTTAAAAGTTACTCAGATTTTTTCAAAATCAAGGAGGAATTTAGGAAAAATTGTGAAAACATCGTGGTGAAGATAAAAAATTTGTACAACGTATGGTAAAAAAGTTGTGGTCGATTAACTGGAGCTCTCAATCCGCTAACCTAAGAAATTACTGTAACCTCGTATCTCAAAATATACTACGTGTATGCTTAACTATTTTATATGGAAAAATTGTGCGTAATTTGTTCAACACGGATCACACACGACGTTTCGTCCGTCCGTCTGTCTGTCTATCCGAAGCAAAGCGGCAAGATCCTTACTGCTAGAAAGCTGTAATTTATCATGGATAGGTATACATAATTATTAAAACTCCAGAATCGTAGAATAAAATATTGAAAAACATTTTTTTTCTGGGTACCTCCCCTACAATTAACGTGAGGATGAATTTTTGTTTTGGGTATCGTGAAAAGGTTTTTCAAAAATATTATAGGTCTTCTAAGACCATTTTTGGAATTAGAGGTCCATTTGCACGAAATATTTGGCTTTAAAGTGCTAGGTTTGGTTAGAGTCACGTGTCTCTCCCCCACCCTTCCTGCCGGCTAAACGGTCGGAGTTGGACTAGTGAAAAAATTCTCAAAAATACGTTGTTACATGATGAATTTACAAGGAAAATTATAAGAGTTATGTTAGCATTAGTTAGTGAGTAATAGTCGATAAATTTACTGCTTCGGAACCCAACATTGCACGTGGAGTGATTTCCTGTTTTTATTCCTGTCATATACAGCAATAACAATAAAAACATTATTTGTGCTTTAAAAATTTTTCATAATAAACATTTTGACATTATTTTGTTTTTTCTTCTTTTACATGCAAAATTAAAAAAAAACTGAAAACGTAACCCGGAGCGGTATGACATGGGGTTCTTCAAAAAAGGTGTAAAAAGAGTTCTTCTTCAGGGCCGGCGTTGCAATGGCGATTCCTCTGGTATTGCTCATATCCATAGGCGACGGTAACCACTTACCATCATCAGTATCATCATCATCATCATCATCTTTCCATCAAAATTTACAGAAATGCCTAACCTTAAATTTCATACTCATATTAAAAGCATTCTTATGACGAAAGGATATTACAAATTAGATGATTATTTTAAAGACAAGTCTGCTTGGACATGAGTTTTATGAATATAGATTGTAGTAGATGATAAGTGCTATCATATATAATACATATTATAGCTCCTTGTTTAGTTCTCATTTTTAATAAATGCATAGATCTTGGTGTATTTCCAGACCTAATGAAATGCAGTAAAGTAATACCACTATTTAAAACAGGTGAAAAAACCGATATTAATAATTACAGACCGATTTCTATATTACCAACACTCAGTAAGATATTCGAAAAGATCATACTGAATCAAATGCTTACCCACTTCAACAATAATAAATTATTACATCCGGAGCAATACGGTTTTATTAAAGGTCGTAGTACAACTGATGCCGGAGCCAGGCTCTTAAAGCATATATATGAAGCGTGGGAGTCATCTCAAAATGCTATAGGTATATTTTGTGACTTATCAAAAGCGTTTGATTGTGTTGAGCACGATACTTTACTGTCTAAACTTAGTCACTATGGCGTGAAAAACAAGGCCCTTAACTTGCTTGCTTCTTATTTGAATAATAGGATACAAAGGGTTAATATAAACGATGAAAAGTCATCAGGGTCATCTACTGTTATGGGTGTACCGCAAGGCTCGATCTTAGGCCCTTTTCTTTTCCTTGTGTATATAAATGATTTACCATATTATGTAAATAACCATGCGAACATTGTGCTGTTTGCAGATGATACATCATTAATATTTAAGACTGATAGGAATAAAAATAATTTTGACGATGTTAATAGTGCTCTGTCGCATGTCTCACATTGGTTCACTATAAATAATTTACTTTTAAATGCAAAGAAAACCAAATGCTTAGAATTCGTGCTACCAAATGTAAAAAAAGTCCATAAATCTCTTAAATTAAATAATGAAACATTAAATATAGAGGAATCCACAGTCTTTTTAGGGGTATAACCTTAGATAGTACACTACAATGGGGCCCGCACGTAGCATCTCTCACAACTAAACTCGCTAGGGCTGCTTATGATGTTAGAAAAATAAGACAACTCACTGACGTCGACACTGCTAGGCTTGTTTATTTTGCATATTTCCATAGTGTTATGTCTTATGGCATTTTGCTGTGGGGCAAAGCAGCCGATATACAACAAATTTTTGTACTACAGAAAAGAGCCATTAGAGCTATTTATAAACTAAAATCAAGGGAGTCCTTGCGTGTCAAATTTAAAGAAATAGGTATACTTACAGTAGCTTCCCAATATATTTATAGTAATTTAGTCTTTATAAGGAAAAACATAACTGCATATAAACAAAATTGTGACTTATCAAATCGACAAACAAGAAGGATGCATTAATTGGCTACCTCTTCGTACCGTCTTGCTAAAGTACAACGTTCTTTTATGGGACTCGGTGTAAAATTCTATAATAAAGTCCCAAAGCCAATTCGTGACTTGCCGGTGGAATCTTTTAAGAAACGTGTAAAAATTCAACTAGTAGGCAAGGGTTATTATAACATAGATGATTATTTAAATGATAAAGATGCTTGGAAATGACCAGCTAGGCAACCAGTTCTGCTCAGGTTAGAGAATACCTATTTTTGTAATAAATATAAGTTTTATTTTTAAAAGATGTGCTGAGGAGTTTCTTTACGGCTTTTCTTCTCCTCCATGACAAAGCACCTTTGCGAAAAGCTGGTAAATTAAAAAAAATGACGTGCATAAGCGTATCAGTGATACCTACATGAATAAAAGATTATTTCATTTCATTTCATTTCATTTCATCTGTAACTGTGAGCAGGAAAAAAAAACCCGGAAAATTCTTGCCGCTTCTTCTCTCGGGCCCTCTCACAGTAGGGCCTTGTTGAAGCATTGGCGTAACTTGCATGACTTTCAAAAAGTGTTTGTGAACTAAACCAATTTTGAATACAAACATTTGATTTTATTTTGATTTGATTTGAATAATTTATTAAGACTTTGTTTTGTTGTTTTATCTATATATATAAAAGAAAGTCGTGTTTTTTACACTATTTATAACTCAAGAACGGCTGAACCGATTTGGCTGAAAATTGGTGGGGAGTTAGCTTAGAATCAGGAGACGAACATAGGATACTTTTTATCCCGGAAAATAGACCTGTTCCTGTGGGATAAGGTAAATTTTTGTTATATGTAGTTGATAGATTAGTTATTTATACAGATATCAAATAAAGCTCGGGGATGGATATAGGATACTTTTTATCCCGGAAAATAGACCTGTTCCTGCGGGATAAGGTAAAATTTTGTTATGTGTATTTGATAGATAGCTATTAGCGGGAACGGGAGCGGGAGCGGGAGAGGGAGAGGGAAGAGCACACAGAAACTGTAACGGCTAAGAACGGCTATACCGATTTTACATTCTTAGGCGATACGAAGTTCGCCGGGTCAGCTAGTTTCTACATATAAAGATGTTTACGTTTTTATTTCCTGGATGTTGTGCTGTTAAAAGCCGTGAATAAATATTTTCCTTCTTTTCTTTCTTTCTTTCATAATTAATGTTACACTTTTTCTAGTTTGTTTTGTAATAAAATATTTATATTTAAGTACGTTTTACTTTCTTTATGTACTATATGCATGGTCACCCTACATAATTTTTCTATTGAAAATATAATAATGTTGATTATTTTTAAAATCAAACGTTCACAAAAAATTTAATCGTGTTAAATTTTAGTGACAACATTTTCACAATTTCTGATGTATCATCATTTCTATAAAAGCTCGGGTTCAATAAATAAACGCTAAAACATGGAGCTCTCAGACGGGACATTTATAAGAAAGTATTTTTTTCATTTACTCTCTAATTATTATGTTTTAAGTCACGGTTTTTGTTTCACAAATTCACTCTTAATTATACTCGTGAAATAGGAGTAAGAATATAAAGAAATATTTAGCCGAAGTTAGAGAATTTTGGGAACACTCAAACCACACATTGGAGGATTGAGAGCTCCAAATAAACCTTTATAAAATCAAAGTAAACCGTTAAAATCAATTGAGAAATTGTGAATAGCTTTCACAAATTACGCACAATTTTTCAATATAAAATAGTTAAGCATACACGTAGTATATTTTGAGATACGAGGTTACAGTAATTTCTTAGGTTAGCGGATTGAGAGCTCCAGTTAATCGACCACAACTTTTTTACCATACGTTGCACAATTTTTTTATCTTCACCACGATGTTTTCACAATTTTTTCCTAAATTCCTCCTTGATTTTGAAAAAATCTGAGTAACTTTTAAAAAAGAGCCCTCAATCCACACGCACACGTCATAGAGGGACGCCAACAACTATATTCGCTCACCTCTGTACTGAAGCATAAATGTGAAAATAATGTAGATAATTGTTTTCACTTACAACCCACGTTCAAATCAGCAGAATTTGAAGATATCCATTACCTTTATCACCGTTACATACTATTACTCATAAGCTGCTTATATGATCATGTATAAGTCCCAGTAACCTTAAAAAGCAAAATTTCTGTGGGCATTTTTTCAGTAAGAGGAAGTGTCTCCTACATGTTATTCCATTACGGGGAGACTCACGACCTCAGAAGTAAAGTAGTATAGTGATAATATCTTTCAATCATTAAAACGTGGTGTTACAATTTCCAGGTTCCTAACTGGAGACACAATGTGCTGCTTCGACTGCGAGCTGATGCCGCGTCTACAGCACATTCGCGTCGCCGGGAAGTACTTCGTTGACTTCGAGATACCGGTGCGTTATACTTATATACCATAGTTACCGCATGTGACTTCAAACAGTGGTTTTTTAAAACTTAATCGCTAATAGAATAAATCTATCACTGTCGCTCTGACAAGACACTTGTCAGTACGTCCCTGTTGTGCCTATGCTAAATACCGAAGAGTGAATAAGACAGCCACATACTATGCTTGTACTGTGTCACCCTCGAACACTTCTGGTCGCCTAGTTACTCGCTTTAATTAATAAACGACGGCAAAAAGTGTCGTTACAACTTTTCGTCTTAATTTTTTCTGTCTAGCCCCCTTTCGCAACGCGCGATAAGGAACTTCGTTCCAAAAATATACTTTGTTATATTATTACGACATGATGCAAAATTCCTAACCTTGTCATATTGGCAACTTCACATAGATTGTCATGTAGTTTTTGCTGCATTGTCATGTAGTTAAATCGTCATGTTTGTCGACAGACGAGTTTCCGCGCGCTCTGGCGTTACATGTACCACATGTACCAGCTAGACGCGTTCACGCAAAGTTGCCCCGCCGACCAGGACATCATCAATCACTACAAACTGCAACAGGTAACTAAAATAAATGACAGTATAACAAAATACATGACGATATAACAATATTATAGTATTTACTATACGGTGTATTAGAATTGTCTATTATATATTATGATCATGTAATTTGAATTGAGATATTATACTAACCATTATTGGTAGGTAGTGAAACCCGCTGTATTTATCCTGATTTTCTTTGCCTTTCCTCTTGGCGGTTTGGTACTATAACTAATCTCAGATATGACTCTGATGATGTTTTCATTGAAACGGCCTTTATTATCGTCTCAATATAATTTCACAGACTTAACAAAGCTTTTTGATATCATAAAAAATGGTATCTGGTGATGGTTTCCTTCACCGAGTGGTGGTGATAAATTATAAATTAAGAGTTTGTACCTTGCAGATATTATTATATTAAATTATCTGGACAATCTTAACCCAAATGTGACGTCAATTTCAAGCCACTACGTTTAATCTGGATCCGATCGAGTCCATGCTGAAAATCCCGTATACGAAAATAATTTTACGGTGTTTGGATTTTAATCGAATGCGAGAGGCATTGGCGCTTATGTTTACGTTAGTTCGTTCACACGAACAAAAATGTTTCTTGTATTCGAGAGGCGTGGTACGGCATGCGTGCCATTATCCAGCAATCCTTGCTTGTGAAGTGTTTTACCGTATACAGTCGTGTACCTACAAACTACTTTTGTTCTGTATTATTACGATCAATAATAGTGTTCCAATATAGTTTCCGATATCTCGTTTAAAATACAGCGGGCTTTACACAACTATTGCATAATATTAACAAGTGTAATAAGACATTTTTATCCCAAAACCTACCCTGTTACAATATAATATTAGGATGTAATTTATATGTATGTACTGTATCGGGGCTTCTCTCCTAGTGCCTTATAATTTCCAGTTTCTTCTATACCTTTATCTATAAACTTTACCACTGCAGTTGTCGACAAAGGGTTTGATGTCGCCGTTGCTATCGCGGTCGCAGCGTCAAGCGGAAACGCCGCCGGTATGTGCGGTGTGATGTCACGTCACGTCACGTCATCTGTCTCTCTCGCTAATAGCCGCTTTTTCATTGGACGACACGATAACGACACATTTTTTTACTGCAGTTACTAAATGCTTTCATACCGGCAGCATCATATTATCATTTCAGCAGTGGAGGCATATTTCTATAAAATTGTAGGACTGCCCGCTTTCATTGGACAACGACACTAATATCGTTATCGTCGGCATCAAGGCTCACTGGTGTCGTGACAACAGTTATAAATTATTATGTACGAGTAACCGCCCTCGCTTTGCTTCGTTTTTCTTATTTTTTTACACCTGTAGCTTCCCAACAGTGAAAAAGTTTTTCAAATCGGTTCAGTAGTTTCGGAGCCTATTCAATGCAAACAAACAATCAAATATTTCCTCTTTATACTATATTAGTATAGATGTGTTGTATACATACGAAAGCTTTCATGTGTGCTTGTGTACACAATACATACATAAGATGTCGTTATAGTGTCGTCCCATAAAGAAGCGGCCAATGGCAGTTTCATTGGACGACACGACACGTCACAGCCATTGACTTATATTATATAGACAGGCTGTTCAGTACTTACATTTTGTTCACCTGTGTTGACCCCAACTGGGGCCAACTCAGTTTAGGTCACTTTAGTCGGCTGCGAGCAAGCTACACAAGTAAATGTCACGTTAGAAAAACTCCGACTGTTCAAAAACACTTAATAACGTATTATTGTTTATTGAGCACAGTTAAAACGTTCTCATTATTTACGTTTGAACTTTATTTCACTTTATTTAATCATAATTGGTAAGTAACTATATTTTTATTTACAGTCTTAAAAATTATTTAGTGTCAAATATTTAATACCGACATCTTGAACCAAACTTGACAGAACGAACACAGAGTACTTAATCACTACGGAACAGGGTTGCCAGACGTCGCGGAGTGAGAGATCGTACGGTGGGTAAATAAAAGTCGTATTTCCTAAGATGGCTCCAGAAAAAAAATAGTACGATTCATTTAATGTAGGTACTAAAACTTTAATTAGTTTTAGATGGCGGTCTACAAAACGAAATTGAAAGAAAAGTAATAAGTAAAACTATAAATTAAAATAAAATCTTATCTTTATATGTATATATAAATTACGTGTCACGTTGTTTGTCCGCGATAGACTCCTAAACTACTTAACCGATTTTAATCAAAGGGCTTCCAACATTTTTGTATGGAACCTGGCATACCTACAAGTCCGCCATTTTGAAAAAACCTCGATTCGGCGGCCAGTGATGAAACATGTGTCAATCGATAGAGTAAATGATTACGATCAAAATTTTACAGTGATGAAATCTCGTAAGTGGTATACTTTCTGAGATATTTGAGTTCAAACCCGTAGAAAAATAAAGTAAAAAACTTTGTTTCGGCGGATATTGATAAAATATGTGTCAATCGATAGACTAAGTGATTACGATCAAAAAAGTATTAAGTGATACAATGTCGTAAGTTATATACTTTCTGAGATATTTGATTTCAAAACCGTAGGAAAATAAAGTAAAAAAACTTCGATATACCTATCTTCAGCTTACGTTAGTATGACCACATTTCCCAGTTTGATTCCTAACTTAAATGGCTACCAATTCGACACAGGTGAAACTTCAGAATTCTCTCAACATTTTATGCTATTTTGAATAATGTGTCTTCTCCTGTTTATTTAAAGGAAACCCATAGCACTGCTTATTTCTGGAATTCCTTTGCAATACTGTTCTGGAACTCCTTGCTTGTAGACATCAAAAGACTACCAAAAGTTCCTTCAAGAATCACGTCCGGCAGCACTACCTGAAGCAATTAGAATGTCCTCGCCCGTGGTCTTCAACCACATGTTATATACGTAGTTATAAATATTTATGTACTTAATATATAATATAATATGTATATATGTAAATATGAATAAATATGTATTTATTTAGTTTTGTTAATGATATTGTGATATTTTATATGTATATAGTTATAGTGTTGATCCACTAATAAATAAAAAAGACAATTACCAATGTTTTATTTTTCTACGGGTTTGAACTCAAATATCTCAGAAAGTATATCACTTACGACATTTTATCACTGAATACTTTTTGATCGTAATTACTTAGTCTATCGATTGACACATGTTTTATCAATATCCGCCGAAACAAAGTTTTTTACTTCATTTTTCTACGGGTTTGAACTCAAATATCTCAGAAAGTATACCACTTACGACATTTCATCACTGAATACTTTTTGATCATAATCATTTATTCTATCGATTGATATATTTTACATCACTGGCCGCCGAATCGAGGTTTTTTCAAAATTGCGGACTTGTAGGTATGCCAACTAGGTTCATTGCCCTTTGCACATCGTGTGCAGTTTGATCCAACTTGAAAGATAGGATAGCTTACATCTCAATGTATAGTCGCAATATTATTTTATTGCAATTTTTTTTTGATAGAACGAAGTCTGTCCGGGCAGCTAGTTATAATATAAATTTACATAATAACATACAAAATTATAAATGTAGAAATATCGGGACATAGGTAATTATAATGTGCGCCATCTATTGATAAATCTATGAACCTATAATAATTATATCATGAACCTATTATACTCGTACATAATTTTCTAACAATGCATACAAATACATATTTAAATTATTAATGTTTACTTACGATGTTAAAAAAAAATATAGTAGTCACTCCGAGATGAACTGGAAAAAGGCATAAATCGTATGATTGTCGCCATGGATATAATTATAACTTTTAACTGGATACATAACTTCGAGGTACTTGAAGACAGATGACGTCACAACGGAATGACTATTTGACCAATCGCAGACCGGATTGAGATTATCCTTCATAATTGTGGGGTGTTATGTCCTATTTTCCAAATGTTTTCTAATAATTTTTCTGGTGGTAAAAAAATATATTATTGTATTAACACATTTTATTATAATTTCTTCAAAATTGTCCTTACGTCATGAAAACGGATGTTGAATGTGATAATGAAATGAAACAATGTAATTTATTACGGTACATTTCTTTTATTTTAAGTGCACAACACTTATAAAAAAAATTTAACACAGCTGAATGATATCCTGGGATTACAGATAACACAATGAATGGATGAACACAATGGTCATTCCGTTATGACGTAATTAATCCTCAGGTACCTCTACAAAGTAATCCAGACAGAGTAGTATATCCATGGTATATGTCCAGTTATAGTAATGTATCCATGATCTCTTTCGGAGTAGGGTGTTGGCAACACTGGGCGCATAGTGACTCTGTGATTGAGTTCTCTGTGGCACGAAAGCGTGACACGAAATTCCTTAGACACAGCGCGTCCATATAATATAAGTCAATGGTCACAGCTTTATTTCAAGTGATGCTCTACTGCAGTTATTGTTTTAATACATAACACTAATATTTACTGGTGTGGCAGCAGTTAAATTTGCGTGTACCTAACTACATACATAAGATGTCGTGTCGTCCAATGAAAAAGTGGCCATATACTTCACGCCACGCTTTATGTGCCCTCTGAATAACGCGTATACATAAACATAGTTATTTTTTTAGTTCTACCAAATCTCGAGTTTCGACTTGTGAGTTGTGTGTGTTCAGAGGGATCAGAGAGCTTGGCGAGCAACTATTATATTTATTACAACATGCTACTGATTAGAGGGTGTAATGTCACATTGATAGCGATTTTAGAAAGAACATAATGAATGTAACTTGGTCAGAGTATGCAGTACATGACTTGTCAGAACTAAAACATATTTATTATAGAATACAGTTAAAGAACATACATAGTTCTTATAAACCCTCTTCTTATATAATACTTGTTTCAAGTCTATCCTGAACTAATTTTAGGGTTATGCGAATCACAAACATGCGGAATTAGCATTTTTATAATTACGTGTAAATTTTACTACAATTATTAAATAGACATGCATAAAAATTATATGTTACTTTACAATTTGCTATTTAGTCTCAGGGCAAACACAGCCATTTATATTATTTTCGTGTTCAGACAAAGCTTGGCATAAGATCAGTTGTAAGAGTATTGTTTTATCTACTAATGGTTGAATTATACCATTGTATTTACCATTTGTAAGCAACAATAATCTGTTTTATTTTCGATAGGGTCTGGGCTTTATCACTGCTATCAGTATAATATTCATTTTAGGCTCTCATTTCATTATACTGATGAATAATTTGCAGCAATTGATCATCTCACACTTTGCATAGACATAATTATTATCACAGGGTCATTTTGTACTGTATTTTTAATGTTGTTTTTTGTTGTCAGTTGAGTTTTTGTTAGATAGACAAAAGTGTAACAAAAACTTATTTTTAGTTGTGTTAAAATTGTTGGATGCCATGTTTTTATTCTAATATCCTAAAATGAAATCCCCAGATTGAAAATCAAGGATTATAAATACTATTTTTTGTTATAGTTGTCTTCTTTGATCGCATTTAGGATCCCATATTTTTTTAATATTATATTCTCACACTAGAAACATTCTCTATGTTATTGTTGTCTATCTAAATAAAAACTAGTGTTATTTTTTTAACTTAGCACTTGTCATCAAAATATGCATTGCGTGTGATGAAAATAAGTTTACAAGGTTATGGTTATTCATAGGATTTTGGATGTTTAACTGAACTAATGCTTTTTCAGTACTTTGTATCCCTTAATTACTTAACATGTAATTTTTTCTCAATGTATTAAATTTTACCAAAACAATTTAATGTACGCCTAGGTGTTAGGTGTTTATTTGTTAACTTACTCGTACTAAGAATTCTAATGTGTAAATAAGGCAAATAGCATGAAAATTATTATAATGTTCTAACCATTGATGGAAGCAAGTGTACATTATATTCTGTGCAATAAATTTAAAGGTTATGGATCCGTAATGGGTTCGTAAACATAAAAATTTTAATTTTATATCTGGTTTTCAGGCACTCAAAATGAAGAAACATGAAGAATTGGAGACGCCTACGTTCACGACGTCCATTCCTATCGACGTGAGCGATAACAACACCGAATAAAGCATTTGACACGACGTCGAGCGAAAACGAGCCTTGGTACAATAGGCATTAAGCTGATTATTGATCACTCGGGAAGATGCCCTTCACAATAAACCCGCCTATTTGACTAATTATGTACCGAGGGCCCTATTATAAGTTCTTTGCTTCGTAATCCTCTTCTTTAAACGCCTCTTTGACCAGTGGCAGTATTTTTATAATTTTGTATAAATTTTATTCGTTTCCAATATGTGACTTGAGCGTTAGTACAGCAGTACTTTAAAAATCTATGAGATTGTCTATGGTTTGGTGCAATCAAAATTTTACTTTGCGTATAACGTGTATTTTTTCAATAGCTCGTTGTCATAGTTCTCAGTTACCGGCAACAAGAACATTTAAAATCCTCGTGACAGGACCCATTATGGTTTTCTTTTTAAGGTGTGAGTTGATTGTGGCCATTATTTGTTATGTTTGAGAACTTATTTATCAGAATGACAGATCATTGTTTTAAATTAGGCAGAGGTGCTGAAGTGACAATTTGTCTCTGGCACAGATTCTTTATCAATACTAAACAATAGACAACACTGCTACATTAAAAGTTATGTTTGCAGTTTTAGAATAAGTAGTGTTCGAACCACGGAACACAGACACAAGTGGAAATGGTACAAGTGTTGATTAGTATGGGAACCGTGCTAGCCAAATAAACACAAGGAAATCCATAATCGTATTATTTACAACTAAGAAACTCACATTTTAATTGGTTGTTACTTGTCAACTACGAATAGTCTAAGAAACTCGCTGTTTATAGTTGAAAATGCACCTTAATCTTTGATGTTAATTCTTATTTTTCCATGTCTTATTCAGTGACCTTAGAATCTTTATCAATTATGATCATAATACTTTTCAAGTTTATCTATCCACCGCTAGATGGCAGTATTCTGCGTTACAAATAATATATACTTAACTTCTTTACTAATAAGGTTGACAAAACAATATCATACAATGTCAATCTTATGGAAAATAATTAAATAGTTCCATCTACTGAACGCTAGATGTCGCGACTGGAGTCTACAATAGATTGAATAGCAACCTTACAAGTATTTTGGTAAGTTACATTTTTGGTTAACAACATCATACTGTGTTTGGTTTAGGCTTAGAGATGTGCGTTGTGCTTTTTGCCGCGTTATCGATATTTATATTGAAACTGGTACTGTCCGAGTATCCGACATCATAAGATGTAGATCCGTCATATTGGTACTTAAACTTCTTGTTTTTGTACTGCCTATATGAACACTTGATCATTATTTTGAAAGCTTATATCTCAAACACACGGATCTAAAAAAAGACGGAAGTGATCCCAACAACAAATTCAGTGAAGCACCCATAGTAATACCAACTCTCTATTCGTACAGTACACACACCCACACATTGACACCATATTGCGTCAATCGCGAATCAAAAATTACGCACACATGGAAAGCTGGCGGCCATTGCTATGCTTCACTATCGATTAGACGAGGCATTACGAGGCGTAGACGTGACCGTAGCAATTTTTATCAATGTTAGCTATCTAAACAGTCACGGAATACCAAGCCTAAGCATTTTTAGCAACGAAAATAAATTAAATATACTTTAATATGTCGATAAGTGAAATTTCAATGAAGCTAAACGTAGCTACAAAAACAATGCTGATATGAACTGGGATGCATTTCAACCTTAACATTATACAAATAAGGTAAATTTATTTTCTTGGAATTACATTTCTTAGACATGCTGTGCCAGTCACGCGCATGCGCTTATATTCCTCGTCAGGATCCTAGATTATGTACCAATGATTTCAAATAAAAAAATTCATTCATATTAATTTTATACATTTTTATGATACAACACAATACTTTATTGCACACCAAATAGCAGAACTGTACATACATATGACACATATCCCTAAAATAAAAAAGAATATTATTATTATTATAAATTGTAATATTCATATTATGAAATACTTTTAACTAAAAATAAAATTACAAAACTGCCGATATTCATATATTTGTACCCCATCCCTGCCCGAGTAGCAGAAAATGTTCTAGAAAACAATAGCCGAGTAGCAATATTATCTAAAACATAAAACGAACCTTATTGCCAAGTGACTGAGTAGCTTTTTGATCATAAATTTTATTATTTCCTTTATTTATGTGTTTTGAATTTGAATTATTACGAAATAAATTAAAAACTAGGCTTATTTGTGGTATAAAACACGGCCATGAAATAAATTCATTGCTCGCTATTATTCCTGCCCTCCAAAATTGTACAGTAAGGCATATTTACGTAATTTAAGACAAATTTTATTTTACGTAATGCACAACCGACGCAGCTCAGTGACAGTTGAGTTATGCTGGCAAGTATGCGGAGCTCCTCTTAATGTTAGTCGCTGTGCCACGCCCACATCGCACTTCCACTGGTGTCTGTGTTCCGTGGTTCGAACACAACGAATAGGCGATCAGGAATATTTTTGTATTATATTCACAATTTATAGATTAATAGATGTAAGATTGGTTTACAGTATTTGATTTCTTTGGACTTTTTAGATAAGTTTTTAGGTTACAATTTCACCGCCATTTTTATTTTAATGCCTCTGCCTTATATGGTTCAGAATTCAGAAATCACAATGTTTTTTTTATTTGAAACTGAATAATGAGCGCTCTTGCCTGCCTCGAAGTTACCTTTGTTTCAAGGTAGTAGTTTGTCATAAGTTTGTGTACTTATTGTAAGTGATCTGGATTATTGCAATTATTTTCTGAAATACATATTGGATGTTCCATGGAGGTAGTGAGGCTTTAAGTTGGACCACCTATTGATATTGACTTAATACACCGATGCCAAGTTATTTTCTCAACGTACCGCAAATATTTATGTTATTTCCTGTGTATAATGGGAAATATGTTGAAATGTAAGCTTATCATGGAGCCACATGTAAAACCTTGTATCCTTGATGAATAAAAATTAATTAATTGACTTAATGTTCAATTCTTGAGTGTTTCCCTTAAAGGGAACTTTTTTTATTGATGGTTTACTTTATTACCAATGTGGCTCAATGATAAAACTTCACATAATATAACAGAGCGAGAAACCAGCATGTCAATTGGACAATGTATAGAATTAAATAATAATACTAGATTTTAATGTAAATGATAAGGAATAAACCTGGATAAATATTATTATTTTTTTATTTGCGTTTTATTTTAATTTCCTTTATTTAATTCGAATTTTTTTTTCGCTTATTTACTCATTACATATAATTCAATGTTTCTATTTATTGTCTTTATTTATGCCATTATCCTCAAAAATCATTGAGCACTAATGAGCATGCCCTATGGATTCCATGGGCCTAGAGACTTTCAACTTTCTGTAAAAAAGCCCTAAATCAATTTAAATAGTTTTAAATCTCGTTTTATAATATAAATATTTGTGCACTGTGCCTTGCTTACTAACTATATTTTATTGTGCCTAATAGCTTTAAAGTTTTTGCTCAATTTAAGACTTGCAAACATTGATTCATGAATTTAATAATGACAATGTGAAGTCTAGCTTTTGTACTTTGAATAAAAACATTTTGAAGAAAACAGTGTTTTATATACCAATATTATTTTAATAATTTATCAACATTTTTATAATTGGAATTAAGCTTGATATACCTGTTCTTGGTATTTAAATATATAAATATAAATTTTCAAAATCGTTGTAAAAAATTACATGTCATTCTTTTATTACTATCTTTTTTTTCATCCATTCATTTGTATAAACGTCTTTTGGTAACAAGGAACTCAGGAATATATGGGTTATATATGCTGTGATGCCCCATATCTTATACTCATCGGCCACATACACTGGCAAAATGAACCCATTTCTGAACTGAGTGTAGTACTGGTTTTTAGTATCACATAATATTTCCAGGGGAACGGTGAATACTTCCATTACTTCATTAGCATTGATCCGTAAGTCCTCCTGTCTCAAGTCTGATACACAACCTACTACTGGTGTAATCATGATCTTGTAATCTCGACCCGGAACGCTGGGACCTTGGCCCCATACATCAATCTTTGCTGAAGAAAGCCCTATTTCCTCCTCTGTCTCTCGCAGAGCTGTTTGAATAGGCGTTTCTTCGTTATCTGTTTTCCCGCCAGGAAAAGCCACTTGACCACTATTAGTTCTTAGACCCGTCGCTCGCACAGTGTACAATAAGGAAGTGACATCGTTCACACGACACATGGGCACCAGGACCGCAGCTGTCGCCTTAGGAATGTTCCCAGGCTTAGGCACCCGAATGGTTTTTAGATTTGTCATACATCGTTCGCGGCACGCAAGCGAAAATAGGTTGTGAAAAACGCCCGCCGAACTACTCATATTCGATTTCACTGGTGAATTTTCCCTAATGTAATTTCACTAAGTTTTATCTTGTGTCATTTTACTAATGTATAAATAAACTTAATTTACGCAAAATGCTTAAAATTGACAGTACGACTCATAAAACAAAGTAAAAAAATACTCAGCCAGTACAAGGGGTTTTAGAGCTTGAATGTTCTTGCTTGATAGACTTAAAAACAAAATAAAACAAGATTTATGAAAATATCAACAACTTTTCGTCCAATTTAAATTAATAATGCTTGCAAGTCTTGCAACAGACAGAGTTAGTATAGTATATAGAAGCTATAGAATATTTTAAAATACAGCTTTTCTAAAGCTTCTTTACAGTTTTAATCTACATAGATTAGGGTTGGCAACACTGCACTGCTGTCATGTCACTGTCAAAAATTGGAAGTCACATCATCAATCACATCATACGTGACCATACGTCACAACAACTCACAAGTCAGCTGAAAACTGAAAAGTCATTAAATACAAAATAATTTTACTGTTTTCAAGATAACAATTGGTAGGTATAAAATGTGAACTTTAAACCCTATAAAAGTATCACACGTACACTACTCGCGAAACAATTTAGGACACCATAATGTCCCTGTCACCGCAAGTATTACTGTCTAAAGCAATGCGCGATAGATGTGTAGCGAATTTTAAAGAAGTACCTAATTTCGGATCATCGTCACCAAGTAACCGTTTACAATATGCATCAGTGTTGATACCCATGTGTGTGAGGCATGGGAAAGTGCATATCTTGTATACGCTGCGCTCGTCCAATCTAAAGAATCATAGCGGTCAAGTTTCATTTCCTGGTGGCAAAATGGATGGAGACGAAAGCATTATTGACACGGCTTTGAGAGAAACTGAAGAGGAGATTGGGGTACCTCGGGACGCAGTGGATGTGTGGACTATCATGCCTAACTTCCAAGGTTTGAACAAGGACCTTATCATAACGCCTGTTGTGGGAGAAATAAAGAAATTTGATTTTGACAAATTAGTACGCAATACGCACGAAGTTGAAGAAATATTCACTGTTCCTATTGAAACTCTGTGTAACACTGACACCCACGGTCACATTATATATGGTAAGATGCCAATGCCCTTATATTTGTTTGAGAAACATAAAATATGGGGAATTACAGGGTTTATCACACACATGTTTCTCATGCACTTCCTACCCAGTGATTTGTATAGCTTCAATTTTGACGGGCCTAGATATAATATAGAAGATTTAAGACAATCTAAGCTATAATCAAATTATAACGGTTGCAAGGTAATCTAGGCTATAATTATGGTTATTACCATAAAAGATACCACTTCTGGTACTAAAGGAAAAAATGGTTTATAGGTATTATTATTATTTGAATTTTCGGGCCCGGGACAGCCATCCCAGGGCCCACTGCAACCAGATTTGATCTGTTGTAAAGATAGGTAAAAGGTACTATAAAAATATATTTTTTGAGTGTTTTAGTATTTGTTGGTTAAATTTATATAGGAAATTGAGAAGAATAGATTATCCTCCTGGCTGTATATGTACAACATATTCAATAACAAAAAAGGCAAACTCAAAAAATCTTAAGTTTTTGTAAGTAACTAATAAAGATATTTGTACTCCAAACTTGTAACTTCATTGGTATGACATGTAAAAAAGCTATTGCAATGTTATCTATTGAAATGAAATGAACACCTTAATCCTTTATAGGGACATATTAAAAGTATTTTAGTGGGACAAGACAGCGGCGGGACTCTAATCAATTTGTATTGTACAGTATGGCCAAGGTATCTTGGCACGTCTGAACATAGGCTTTGCAAACTTTAGCACATGTAAGACAGAGATAGCGACACGAACATGCTAACGTGTGACTGAGACATAATATGTCGAGTACCGAGCATTGCCGAATTGTGTTACTGCGCAGCCTTCTGTACGAAGTTCAGACGCGCCAAGATACGTCGGCCGCACTGTACTAGTATGTAGCATTATTCTGATGATTATTTTTTTATCAACCAATCCATTAATAGTGATATTACTGTTACGTTTGTGTGTTGTATAAAGTTGTTTTCTGTAAGAGTTGTATTTTTGTTATATAAATAGCTTATTATGTTGCAAACATTAATTTTTCAAATAGATTTTATTTAAAGTATTAAAATGTATTATAATGAATAAAGGTACTGGTGGTCAAGCCAATATCTCTGTTATGAGCTTCACATAATAATAGTAAATAATCAGTTTAAAATTTCCTGTGTTCAGATAACTATTGGTATTTTGTTGGTATTGAACTATACTCGTATAGCATAATTCAATAATCTTAAGTTTGGAATTAAATGCATTTTTATGCAAATATTATTGCTTTAATTTCAAGTTCCATAATATGATTAAATTAGTAACTTCAAAACTACGAAAAATCTGAATTTGCCACTTTGACCCAAAGACAATGAATTATATTTTTTCTACCTTTTATACAGGGTGAATTTCAAGTGTGCGTAGATGGCCAAATTCGAAACAGGAATAGCGTAAAATGGTCTAGTCTCGGGGCCGATTTTTATGAACATTAATACTACATTATTAGATTTTTGAAAAATTAATATTCCTGGGCGGAATTCGATCCTTGTTAGCAACACTATCGAATGGTTTAATAATACAACTTTTTTTTTTAATCAATGTGTTCGATTCCTGGCCTAATTATAATTTTTTTGTGTGTCATTACTTCCCAGAATTCGAACCCTGCTAGCAACACTATAGAATGGTGTAATAATACAGATGTGTTTTTTTTTCAAAATCAACAGGTTCGGTTCCTGGACAGGATTATTAATCTTTCAAAAATCTAATGATGCAGTTTTAGTTTTCATTAAAATCGGCCCTAGACTACTTTGACCACTTTTCGCTATTCCTCTTATTTTAATTTGGGCATCCACGCACACTTGAAAAATTCACCTGTATATTCACTACATACATGCTTAATATTCATTATATTATGGCAATATTATATGTTAACACTGTGATAAATAAATAAGTAATTTGTATATTTGAAATATTTTATTTAAAGAGTATGTCAACATTATTTTGTACTTAAATATTATTAATTTACAAGACTTGTTTCATTTTTAAGTTGTCACATTAAACAATCCATTTTACTTGGTTCATATTTCTCATTGTCAGTTTGAAATGCACCAACTTTAAGGGCTAATTCCATACCATGTATTGTAATGTATATCCAGTACATGAAACATAAAAGTGCTTAGATGCGTATTGGTATTACACGCTTTTAACACCTATTGATACCCAATTATTCTATCCTTATGCAGATCTGGTGTTGCCAGTTTAATAAATATAACAGGAAAACTGAAAAATAAAAATAATAATCATAATTTAATATCTTCTAATTTTTTGTTCTGAATAATCCTTGAATTTTCCATTTAATTGAAATGATAAACAAGCAATAAAACCATTTAAGTTTCTACCTTGTACGTATTTGTTGTTAATTAATTTGTTAATTTTATGTGACGGCAATTTTTTTGTTGCCTTTTTTTTTGATTAATGTTCTTTTTTTGTCCGTGCCACCCACGACGCAGGTAATCCTATCGTGGGGGTAAGAGTGTTTCCTTTTTTTTAACATAAAATATGTTTATGTTTAACTGCAATCCCACCTGATGGTAAGTGGCAATGAAATACAAAATTGTGGGCGCACTAACGTAGTAAAAGTCTATTCATTCTCCTATAGAACACACCTACATTTTAGGTGGACGGGAACACCGATGCGAGCAAAATACTTCAGTCCTTCGCAACGCGCATAATGAATGACGAAACAACTCGCGTCGTTCATTATTATGAACATGAACAGCTATTGCTGGATGTTCATTGTTCATGACATAATTTTGGATGCTCGCCGTACTACGGGTTGTTCGATGGAGGAAGGGGGATGAGGGGGATTATACTCATCGATAAACTTGTCCTACGGCACTGCTACTGCAGTGTAAAATGATAGAATTGGTAGGAGCAGGGGCAATAGACAGTGTATAACGAACTGTAATTACCTTACAATAAGGTCGCCAATCCACTACTCGATCTCCTCACACCTGGACTCTGCGACAACGTACAACTCAGTACCGTACAGTTTTCGGACATGTCGCGCTTGGCAGGTGAACTCGCACATGTTGTTGTAGTTGTTGCCGTCGGAGCCGCACATGGGGAAATAGATCTTGGCGCAGGGGCACTTAGGTGCGTGGTCGGTTTCCACCTTCGCGACTTCAACGGGTTTCTGGTAAGGCACACTGACGGCTGATGCGATCATTAGAGCCAAAAGGCAAGCTGTGGATATAAAAAGTATTTAGATATAATTTACTTAAGGATTTTGTTTATTGGATTATAATTTAACAGGAATGCCCTAAATCAATATTTTATATATCAACTATTTCGGCTGGGAATCGAACCAGGAACTCTGCAAGTTGATATCAAATCTATCAAAAGCTCCAATAAATATTAGCTATCAAATATCGTGCAATCCATGAAACTAGGTTGAAATATCGGTGTACAAAATAAATATCGTATTATACATATTATGTTCGGGTACCCGTGAAATATGTTCAGTCCACGCTGAGTTAAATTTAAAATCATGTATCCAACTTGAAACAATATATGTATGAAAGTGAGAATTACCAGCAAACCTCGAATAGTCTGAGTGAAATACTAAACTATCCCCAATTGCCTTCTCGTGTGTTCTACCGAGTACCTACCGACTTTCTAACTATAGTAACTTATGCGAAACTAAATAATGGTACAAAAACAAGATAGCATATAAAATAATATTTATGATACTGGATATTATACAATATTAATGGAAATATGTTATTCTTATCACACTCACCAACTTTGCAATCCATGGCGTTTGGCGGAAAATCGATTTTCGTCTCGCAGCGTGTGTCGGGATGATTGTCCGTTGACGAACTACTTTCACTACCTACTGGCTTTACTATTATATAGGACTGTCGATTTCTTTATCTAAGAGTTTCCGTTTGATAATCCAGCATGGATAATTAAAGTAAACGATGTATGGCCTTATTCTTCGAGTGTTAATTCGCAATAAACGCGAAGTACACACTTAACATTGGCAATGTGGTATCGTTACGCACTCGATATGGGCAATCTTTTGTTCGAGTCGATGATTCGCGACTCGCATACGTTATTCACTATATTATTATGAAGTCCTATCTTCCCCGTGACGCACAATATGTCCATACATAGCCAGGAAGACAAAACAATCACACACCGATATATTTTTTACCTTCAAGAGTATCTAATCCGGTTCTTTACCTACCTATATTACGTGAGAACGTGAGATGCATAATAATATTCAAATCACATTGTAAAATTATGATGTCTTTTTTATAAATATGTTTCCTACATCTAGGATGGGAAAGCTATGTGTGTGATTTCGTAGGACATTGCAAAGGGTAAGGTGACTGAGGAGATAGCCCACGCCATGGCCCTAGCCGTGGGCCCTAGTTATACATACTGTAATGAAAAAATAAAACATCGATATAGTCAATCCCTAGCGCGCTAAGTACAGTAATTTAACTTTAAATTCCGTAACAGGTTTTTAGATAAAGATAGAACTTAGAACTTGTGTATGACTAAGAGAACGCACCCATGGCCATAGGTGTATTTTCGCAGTGATGCATCGTATAATCGTGAAATCTTAACCATGCAGGCGGTAACTCAAACCGTCCCCACTTTTTTTAGTAATCAGGTTGCAATGTCCCAGACACGGAACACCTCGCACCCTTAGAATGAGAGTGACTTAACTCAAAAATTGGAATTTGTGGGAAATGAGCAAGAAAGTTTTCAAAAAAGTATATATCGATGAATAGAGCGATCAATGAAAGTGACTGATTAATAGATTGTCCTTTTCTTACTCATAATTCGAGCTCTTTTTCATCACAGGGTTTTAGGGTACGCATTTTAAGGTAAGTTTATAGCAAAAACAGAAATTACAGGAATTTTGAGTTAGGTCACTTTTATTCTAAGGGTGCGACCTGATGTCTGTGTTCAGTGGTCCCAGACAACCCAGTAATGTTCACTGGAGTTTAAGTAATTGTAGGATAAAAACATAAAAGTGTGGTTTTATGGAACCACGATGCAAGTGAAACTTTTTTCGGTTTGTAGGCATTTAACTAAAAATTAGAAAATTATCGATTTAGGGTTTTAAAATTGCGTTTTTAATATTAGCTTAATTATTGAAAAATGAGAATGATAATGGGAAATCAATAGTAGATAAAATATTCATTTTTAAAATTTAATTTCAATTTGCGTATTAGAGTATGGTGTAATATTTGATAATTTAACTCATTACCATTACAATGTTTGTACTAATTAAGAAGCTAACTAGACTAAAGTCCAAATGAATATTTGTTATGTGATTCTGTTAATTAATGATATTGATGATTGATTGAGTGTTTACTTTCCCAACCCTCTAATTTACTATTTACATTGTTATGATATATAAGTGAAGGATTTAGTTGTAATAGGCAGTTCTTCTTCAGTTACTATACGAGTTACATTAATAAACGACTTATAAATAGTAAAAGCTGCGACAAGTCATTTCCAAGGCCCCTTCTGACCACCGAACATTACAATGGAATACAAAACTAATACAATCATTTAGAATTTTAGATGATAGACGCATATTAAAAACTAAGAGCAATTTTTATTTAAATCATTGAATCTTCATTATTATTCTTACTCCAGGTCCGACTGTAATGCGACATGCGATAGATGGACGAAAGATTTTGGGGCGATAGAATAAAAGTAACATTTGTCCTATTTTATGTTATTATTACTTAAAGCATAATTATGTCTAATAGAAAATACCTACTATAAATAATTTCCCTCTACCAAGCTCTATGTGAATTAACTTTTTCGTATCGGATCGTAAACGAGTCCGCAGTCCGACTCTCACTTGGCCAATTTTAGGATGGCCGCGTCCATATTTTTGGAACTGAATTCTCGCTTGGGTTTATTGTAATCTTTTCACTGTCCACCATGGACTTAATATATTTAAGTCCATGCTGTCCACACCTTTCCCCAAGTGCTAAGTGTGGTCTTCGTACTTCGTACAGTCCCGGTAGGGATTGCCAGTTGGGTAATCTACCTACACGTCCCAACTCCCACACAAACCTTATTGCTCGCTGCATTCCTCGCTCGCAGACCCAATAAGCATTGATGAGTAACCTCTGTAGACAGGGGTTTGTAGACGTTAGAAAGAAACTAGTAGTAGGTACCTAGTACCTACTACGTAGTGAAAACTTTAAAGTTAAACATAAGAAAATAGAGATGAGTCAGGTCACAGGTGAGAGCTTCAGACCTTATCTCACTAAATTAGGTTTCACTAACCCTCGCTATGACAGCGAAGTGAACTCTTGCATGGAAATGTGCAGTCTGGCCGGGACGGGTTGCAGTGATTTAGATTACCCACGTACCTATTTATTTATTTAATACATTAAATAAATTAGAGTAGGTTACCTACAGGCTGCACCCCATGTTGCAGGCTGCAAATTTTATCTTTATAGCAGCACATACCTCGCATTTATTATGCATACACCGCTATATTATATTATGTTGAAATCTAATATATAAAATTCTCGTGTCACGGTGTTAGAAGTTGAACTCCTCCGAAACCGCTCGACCGATTTTCGTGAATCTTTGCGTGCATATAGGTTTGGGTTGAGAATCGGACAACATCTATTTTTCATCCCCCTACCCCTAAAATTTTTTTGGCAGAACAACGTTTGCCCGGTTAGCTAGTCTTATATATAAAATTCTTGTGTCACGGTGTTAGAAGTTGAACTCCTCCGAAACGGCTCGACCGATTTTCGTGAATTATTGCGTGCATATCGGCTAGGGTTGAGAATCGGACATCTATTTTTCATCCCCCTACCCCTAAAAAGTTTTTGGCAGAACAACGTTTGCCCTGTCAGCTAGTATTATATGTATAATTTCTTGTTGTGGAAAATTCAAATATTCCATACTTCCGTGCCGGGCCCTGCAGGAACAGAGCCTGTTAAAATAATAGGAGGGACTTTCCATTGGCTTGGCATGCAGTGGTCCAAAAGTAAGTATTATCATAATATTATGCAAATCGGGGGCATCATTATGTTGTCATTTTATTATCTAACCTATTTAAAGCAATAAATGTTTAAATTATTTTAAATTACCCCAAGCAATTAAAGATCACGATAAGTATCTTGAAAATTGCGATCTGTCGTAGATCATTTGTTTCTGTATGTCTGGTACTCAGATCAAGTCTGGTAAGAATTATTTCTTTTATGTTCTGTTCGTTTTCAAGAAACTGGTAGTTTTCCTTGTTGCTACGTTGTAAATGTCGTACTTTATGATTATACAATATAATATAAACAAAATACGTAGTGATGTATTTAAACAAAATGTAACACTATAGGTATGTAATATGTAATGTATATTTATCAAGTAAAGTGTGTTTGTACATACATAAGTACCTATCTAATATATTATTATGGTGCATGTGTCATAATAAAATATTATATATTTTATAGTACTTAAGTATTTAATGAAGTGTCTTATCTTTGATGTAGATTTCTTGTATTATGAACCTATTCATGGTTAATTTTTTTAAGAATTCCATTTGATACTTTAGCATAATAAATTATAGTTCTTGACAAAAAATAACCGCCTTCAAAATTAGGGATAAATTAAAAACTACTCGTCAGATCCCGCTCAAATTTAAGTGAAACTACATGACAAGCACCAGCTTTCGATTAAAGAATCATTAAAATCGGTTCACCCAGTCGAAAGTTCTGAGGTAACAAACATAAAAAAATACAGTCGAATTGAATACCTCCCCCTTTTTTGAAGTTGGTTAAAAATAGCATAGCGGTAAATAAAACAATTATAATATTTTTAATAAAGAGACAAACTAGCAATACTATTTAGCCATGAATTAATATTTTAAGAAGATTAGGTAAATACACATTCAACAGATAGGTAGGTACTAATAAGAAATTAGATCAGAATCCGTTCACGTGACCTTAGAAAGAAAGGGAACTTTGTATTAAATCATTACATAGTGCTTTTGGTTTAGAAAATATGTAAACAGCAACTTGTAATGACAACTTGAATGATAATAATCCACAATAAATTAATTTTAAATTCATACATTGCTGGTTTTCAGTGTAACCATAGCGTCCTCCACGTTTACCTACCTACACGAACACTTGCGAAAGGAGGGTAGTTTCGCTGCGCCATCTCACCGACATAACAAATCTAGACCCGCGGTGCCATGACACCCTGGGATGGGAACTAATACACGCCGACTATTCACGCACAATCACAATGGACATAGTGGGAAAAAGTATCAATGGAAATAATTAATGGAAATAGTGGAATACACCCGCCCTGTTATTAACACGACTGTTAATTTATTTTACATACACTGGGTCCAAAATCCAATGCATATTATATTACATTAAATCAATAAAGGCGAACAAACAATTCCGTCAGCAACCTTCAACCCGGGCCGGAGACGAGTCGCCCATGACCACTAGGAACACAGTCACGTAATGTTAATATTAAAATGTATTTACAATTTTTTACAATACAATACTATCATCGTAAATAATGTCGTTAGTGACGGACGTTTTCAATAATCTATCTATCCAATGCTTCAGTCAGTTACCTAGAAACTGTCCTGTCAGAAAGTCACAAAATTTTAGTTTTAGATTTTATGTAGGTACTACATGTTTTCTGTGATTTTAGTTGGGTTTTAGTTGTAACTTTACTAATTTATCTAGAACTACTTGCTTACTATATCTATTTATTTTTAGAGTCCGACCGAAACTAGTTTTTCAGCCGAAACCGAAACCGAAACCGAACCTTCGGCCTTAGTTCCAGTTTCGGCCGAAACCGAAACCGAAACTTAGGGTGAGGCCAAACGAGCGTATTTTTGGAGCTGTGAGTCACGTGAAATGAGCTGGTTTCATACAAAAGTTCAAATTGAATTGTTTGGAATTTATATTATTTTACGATTTACGCTATTTTACGCAACGCACAGCTCAAACAATATGCTCGTTTGGCCCACACCACTAAGGTATTTTTTTGAGCTGCTCATTTGTGGACTTAACAAAAAAAAAGTATGGTAAAGAAACCGAATTGTTGAAATTTTACAAAGCGCATTTTTTGACATTTGGCAGGTCTACCCTCAAGCTCACTACTTACGGAATACCCTGTATATAGGTACATATTATGTATATACTGAAGTACCTATAGGTATTTTAGTACCTATAGGTATTGAAATATAGCGTGTTTTTTACACATTTGTATAGTAGTACGTGCCTTGAGTTCGATAAACTTATATCTTAATACATAGACGGCAAAAATTCGAAAAAATATACTTATGAATGGGCGCTATTTTAACCCCCGACGAAAAAGAGGGTGTTATAAGTTTGACGTGTCTGTGTATCTGTTGTATGTCTGTGCATCGTCGCTCCCAAACGGAGAAACGAAGGTGACTAAATCGAAAGTGTTCTTAGCTATGTTTAGTGTATATCAAACTGTCGGGCCTCACTCAATAAATGTAAGTATAGGCGAAATTTACATAACGTAATTTATTTGTGAACAGTTTGAAATAAAACAAACACTAAATGTTAACCCAAGCTCACTACAATATGTATAAGTCAGTGAAAACCGCAGCTAAATCTGTTAAGCCGTTCCTGACATTAGCCGAAACAAACGCACAGACAAATAAACAAAAAATAATTTTTATTTAATCTATTATGGCTAATACATACCCCTATTAAAAGTTTTACTCAAATATATTAGTACAATTACAGTTTCATTATATGGCTATGACGATGATGGTATATACCTACAAACAGTTAAATGGTGTTAGATAAAATGAAAAAAAAAAACAATAAAATTAAAGTCCTATGCTCAACATAGGCCTATGAAAATGAGCGCCAAAGAACCCTGTCAATTAATTAATGAACAAATAAAATAAACATGTTAAATTAATGACTTCACTTGAAAAGTCAGTGCCCACGAGTTAGCCGCGAATTTAGCACGACGACGAAATTACGCACGACAATTCACGAACACAGAGTTTCGGTTTCGGTTTCGGTTTCGGCCAAATTTTGCCAAAACCGAAACCGAAACCGAAACTAGATTTTTTGGCCGAAACTGGCCGAAACCGAAAGTTCGGTCGGTCTCTATTTATTTTATTCCGCTGCTCCGGTTTGTCATCGAAACCAATATTGTTTATTTTCCTGTCATTTCAGACTCATTAATGCAAACTACAATACAATTGAACAAAAAAGTCTTCTCACTTAGTATAAAAATTACTTAATGGCGTAGTAAATCACTTATTAGTGTATTAATTTTTTATACAACTACTGACTGGCCTAGCCTTGTCTATACCTTGGGGAGATACCGCTTACGTCACACTCGCAGGCCACAACACAGCTCATAGGTAGGTAGGTACCTAGATCATTTTATTCAAGTGTACTTACTCACTAATGTTGACATATCGATTGTATCAAACTGATCATCAGCGAGTTTCCTTGTCTTAAATAGGTTTAGTTTATGAGACTGGAAATTAGGCGGAATCGGTAGATTTAATCAGTTAGATCCGATTCGTTATCTTGTAAATTCAGGCAGTGGCGTAGCTAGCCTAAGGAGGCCCATCAATATTTGTTGTAGGGCTCCCTCGATTTCAGCTGTCAAATATAAAAGGAGTGCCAACGGTAGAGGTCGTAGGCAGTTGGCGAGCTTTTTTTTGGGAGTGTTAGTGGGGGCCCCTATACGCTGGGGGCCCAGTATAATTGATACGACGATAGCTACGCCCCTGAATTCAGGAGCAAATACTAACCTTGAATATTCGTTGTGGACACAATCCAACGGAACTGTTGTAATCTATACTTCTATACTAATATATAAAGAGGAAAGATTTGATTTTTTGTTTGCATTGAATAGGCTCCCAAACTACTGAACCGATTTCAAAAATTCTTTCACTGTTGGGAAGCTACACTATCCCCGAGTAACATAGGCTATATTATATTTTCAAAAAAATTAGGGATCCTTAATAAAACTCCAATAAGTTGTAAAAAAATAAGAAAACCGAAGCAAAGCGAGGGCGGTTACTCGTAATAAATAAAATTAAATTAAAAAATAAATTACCTTAATGTAAATATTTAACTACAACAAGCTTGGTATAACTGGTGCAACCGTTGTAAAGGAAATAACATCTCTCCTGATAAGGAAAATGTAATTTTCACGCCCGCCATTGAGAAATTCAAGTTCGTTAGCATTACCTGTGTAACAGATGGCAACCAGTAAGAGTGTAAACTTTTCTGGTATTTTATAACAGTTAGGTAGACTATGTTTTGATAGATACTTAGGTACCCAGCTGGAGACCTACCTTTGTGTGTTGAAATATGGGTCAGCGTGATTTCTATCTTAACTAGACTTCCCTAGACTCTTTTCAAGATATAGGTAGGTACATAGCACTCTTAACAAGTTTCTCAACATAATGTGTAAGTAAAGTAGACTGTAGATAGACACCGAACATTAATTTACTGATCAAAACATCAGAGGTAGTAGGAAACAGTGTATGTAGATATATGTTTGCAGTTCGAAGAATACCGCAGAGATCCGCAGAATTATTATTCCGTGGGAAATCTTATAACTGTCACATTGTTTTTCAGATTAAATCCAATTCATTGTTGCGGTCAATACATTACAATTATGATAAACAAATATATTTACAGTTCCAAAGTAAAACAATCTTCGTTCCGTGAAGTTTGCTATTTTAGTACGTAAATATTGAGATAAAGTTCTGTTAAGCAGAAACGGGCCGACATTATTTGCACGTTGGGTGCGTAGCCGGGGATTTACAGTGTTTACACAGAGCTTATTTCCTTCACAGCTTGGGAAATTGTTAATTATATATAAGCAGGTCCGTTGAGTTCGTCCATCAGTTAGAGCTCAACACTCGTCTCTCTAAGTATTTAAAACATTGTCTTCCGATAACTTTTAATATTTTTATTTTATCGTAAGGTCAAGAGTTCAACATGTTTTATAAATTAGGTAAGCAAATTCAATTTACATTTATACGCTTAATTATTATCATATTATTATTTATTAGGTTATGGCCACAGATTGTTATGGCAATCGTTACTGTTGGTAATTTTTCATAATAGGTTGATCAATGATACGTAGACATATTAAAATGTACCTTACAGGAGCGTAGCTACCGTCGTATTAGCCGTATCAATTATACGGGGCCCCCAGCGTATAGGGACCCCCACTAACACTCCCAAAAAAAGCTCGCCAGCGGCCTAAGACCGCTACAGTTGGCACTCCTTTTATATTTGACAGCTGACGTTGAGAGGGCCCCACAACAAATAATGATATAGGGCCTCCTTAGGTTTAGCTACTCCATTGGTACCTTGCCAGCAAGGTGTAAGTTTTTATGATTATGAATACAATGTCCTTGTACCTTACACCACTACACAATACTCGCAAACGAGAAGCGGTGTATATCAAATCAATGTTTTGTTAATTATTTTGTGTCCTCTATGCTTACATGACGACCCGTGTGGCGCAATGGTTACCATGCCGGATCGCCGCGCCAAGGGTCCTGGGTTCGATTCCCAGCGAGGCAGAAATTTGAATGATGAGTTTGAACTTCTGTTCTCGGTCTGGGTGTGAATGTCCTTGTCTAGTGTGTTGTCCATGGCACCCACGACACAGGGAATCCTAGTGTGGGGCTATGAGTGTGAAGCGTTATTATTTATTAGCGTTATTTACAGGTGCTTTGTTCCTGCTGGGATCGCTATCAGTAGGCTCTGCGCTCCCTCCCTGCGTGTGCACCAGAAACCTGAAGCCGGTGTGCGGCTCCGACGGTCAGACCTACGGCAATGAGTGTATGCTGCAATGCGCGCAACTCTCCAACCAACAGCTCTTCATGGAGAGGAGCGGAAGATGCGACGGCACCAGTCTGGGTCCGCCGAGGAACATCCGCCAGGCCGAATTGAATTGTTTCTGCACATATGAGTACAACCCCTTCTGCGGTACCGATGGCAGGACATACTCCAATGGCTGTGAATTAAACTGCGCTCAACGATCGGCGCCCATCGAAGTGGCGCATCAAGGAGAATGCGACACAGTCAAAGACAAACGCGAAACAGTTCAAGTTGCGGAACTCCCCTCAGGCCCCTCTAGGTGTTCCTGTCCTCGAAACTTCGCTCCTGTTTGCGGCTCCGACGGCACCACCTATGACAACGACTGCGTGCTGGACTGCTTGAGTCAACACAGACCAGAATTGCGTCTTCAGCACGTCGGCGCATGCGGGGTCCAGCCGTGCTCCTGCTCTCGCGAAGCCATCCCCGTCTGCGGAACCGACGGGATCACATATGACAACCTTTGCTACTTGGAGTGTTCGAAGCAGACCAATAAGGATTTGGACATGCTCCACGTCGGTGAATGCGACAGCGGTGTCAAGGTCGTTGAGCCGACTTGCACCTGCACGAGGGAGGGCAGGCCAGTGTGCGGTACCGATGGCAACACCTACAACAACCCTTGCCTGCTGAACTGCGCACGCGCTAACGACGAAAGCCTCCACATGGACTACGAGGGCCCCTGCGACAACCGGGTCAAGGTCGTGGACCAGGCAGAGAACTTCCCGTGCACTTGCACCAGAAACCTCAAGCCCGTCTGCGCCTCCAACGGGGTCACATTCCCCAACAAATGCCTCATGAAGTGCGCGGGCACACACCTCACGGTGGCGAAGGAAGCACCCTGTGAAGATTCATTGTGATTCATTTGTTCTAGTTTGTAGTTACGTTAGTAATCTACTCAGTGAGATTTATAAGTTTTTGTTATTTCGTTTTACACGTCAATATAATATAATTGTTTTAAATAACAAGATATTTTCTTTAACACAACAATTTATTAGATACCTTAGCTTTACCAAACATGATATTTTATTGCAAGTTGAATCTCAACTGCAAAACTGATAGCCATCATAGATAATAGGAGAATTGTTTCGGGTTCCTGCGGGTCTATTATGAACTCTTAATTCCAGGCATGTTCCAGTGTAAACGTCAAATTCGTATTACCAAAGCGGTCACGTGACACTTTTTAGCCAATCATACGTCGTTCCAAGCCCGATAAATGAATTGCCTGGAACAAGAATGGTTTTATAAAAGTTCATAATAGGCCCGCTGGTATGCGATCTGAGTTGCCAGACATATTACCTATAAGTAATTCCTGAAAATTACAAAGAAAAAAAAATATTATAAAGCTTTGAGAAAAATACAGACAGATTAATTTCATTTGGATATGAAGAAAGTAGTATAATTATTTAGATTCTATTTTATTCTCACATATCAAGTATACGTACCTATTTAACTATAAGAGTTACATTTATTTATTTATTAACACTTCGTTTTATTGTGACTCACTGACTACTGTGGTCATTTATTTCATAACGATGGTCGGACCGTCAAAAAAGATGTCACTTTTCCGGCGATTTCAGACCATTAGTGCTAAATTAAATTAAATTCAGTGTTCTGAGTTCTGACTCACCATAACATGTACGTACTAATCTAATGAAATGACAGTGACTACTCGCTAAACTGCCTTGGGAGATGCCAGTGACGTCATACATCATCTGCAATCAATAATGAAGTTTAATAGATATCGATGTTCAACGTTGGATTATCAAAACAAGACGATGTAAATTATTATCGAAAGTCAGTTCTATATAGAACTATAATATAGGTACCTAATAGGTAAAAATTTAACTGCAATACTTCCTATATTTTAGTCTTACAACTGCTATCGTCAGTCGGTATACTAACTTGCAAGTTCGTACTTAATTTTTCTCGCTCTTCTTTCGTGGTCGGCAACTCATTGGTGATGCCTTTACGACGGCACGATGCCTTGACGGTGGCAACTTGCCATCAGGTGGATCGTCAGCTCGTGCGTGATACTAAAAAATAACTTTCCATTTCGACCCGACGATCCTGTAGCTTATTGGTAGTGAGTGACCCTGCCTGCGAAGCGAGGGTTCGATTCCCGGCCGAGAATATTTTTTTACAGATAAATATTTGTAGGTACTCGGGTCATGGATGGTACAGTGATCACAGCGATGTCTCATTTGTTGCCCATACCATCCGTGACACAGGGAATCCTACACGGGGGTATTAGCGTGAAAGCATATTAGCGTTTTTCGAAGGTTCCCAGGTTCAATTTCCTGTCGGACAAGATAACGTCACAGATATTTGTTTGTTTTGTATCTTACCTTTCTTTGTCTGTGTTATTGCCTGACTTCTTTTACACGAGAGCTACTTAAATGGCTACCTTTGTACCATCATGGCTTTTAGCCTTTTAGATCGGTTCAGTAGAAATGGAATAAAAATTATAGTTGTGTCTAGTGCCAAAAGGGTTCAAGTAGTGTTTATCAGCGTATGTTCCACAACTTGAGGATCTGTTAATTATATAAACAGAGGCGGATTGTGTTAATCCATCAGTCAGTGCGCGGCGCCCGGCTCCGGGTGATCGCTATACGAGACACGAGTGGCTGCGATAACCTATTGCGGAAAGATTAAGTGAAGATCGCAATATGTTCTTTCAATTAGGTAAGCACTAAGCATAGTGATTTGATAATTTTTGCTTACTTATTCACACTTTCGGTGTTATTTTTTATCAGAAATCAGTATAAATAAACAAAAAAATGTTTACATATTTCACACCCCTATGCTAGAATACCCTAGGTTAAATATAATTAATTATAATATAACGATAAGCCAAGACATGGGGGCAGATTATCTGTTCCTTTCGAACATTTTGACCGTCAGATTCAGATCATCATATCAGCTGGGCTACAGGGTCAGAATAAATGTATTTAACATAAGAAATACATTAAAAAATAACATTAACACAACAACAATAATAACACAATAACAGAATAAGAATAACATTGATAAAAATGATCAATTATTTTCATGTCCTGTAATAATAGTTATCTACATAATTTTACCTGCATTTCTTACAGGAACTTTATTCCTGCTGGGATCGCTATCGGTGAGCTTTGCGCTCCCTCCCTGCGTGTGCACCAGGAACCTGAAGCCGGTGTGCGGCTCCGACGGTCAGACCTACGGCAATGAGTGTATGCTGCAATGTGCGCAACTCTCCAACCAACAGCTCTTCATGGCGAGGAGCGGAAGATGCGACGGGAGGAGTCTGGGCCCGCCGAGAGACGTTCGCCAGGCTCAGGATTGTACCTTTTGCACGTTAGAGTACATGCCACTCTGCGGTTCCGATGGAACGACATACCCCAATCGCTGCGCGTTGGAGTGCGCTCCAGAACCCGTTCAGCTTGCATACCCAGGCCCGTGCAGGAACAAACGCGAGATAGTCAGAGCTGCAGAACTCCCTTCTACATGCTCCTGTCCTCGAAACTTCGCTCCAGTTTGCGGCTCCGATGGCAACACCTACGAGAATGACTGTGCGTTGGACTGCGTTAGTGAAAACAAGCCTGACTTGCGACTTAAGCACGTTGGTGCTTGCGAGAGAGAGGTGCAGTCGTGCTCCTGCTCTAACGAACCGAACCCCGTTTGCGGAACCGACGGGAGCACCTATGGAAATCCTTGCTATTTAAATTGCGCGAAGGTGAAAAACGAGAACTTACAGATACTCCACGTCGGGGCATGCGACAGTAACATAGATATCGTAACCCATGAATGTGTCGGGTGCACGCTCAAGGTAAGGCCCATGTGCGGAACCGATGGGAAAACATACAGGAACCCCTGCATGTTGAACTGTGCGCGAGAAGACGATGAAAATCTTCACATCGACTACGAAGGGCCCTGCGACCGGAGGCTCAAGTTTGTAGATTCTTCAGCCTGCGGTTGTGCGCCCATAGTGAAGCCGGTGTGCGGAACTGATGGGAACACCTACAGAAACCCTTGTTTGCTGAACTGCATCCGAGAGAACGATAAAACCCTCCACGTGGACTACGAAGGTTTCTGCGAGAGCAGGGTCAAGGTCGTCGACCAAGCAGAGAACTTCCCTTGCACTTGCATCAGAAATCATAAGCCCGTCTGCGCCTCAAACGGGGTCACATTCGGCAACGAATGCCTCATGAGATGTGCTGGAACTCAACTCACGGTGACGAAGGAAAGACCCTGTGAAGTTTGAACTCATTTTGTGCATTTTATGCAGTAGAACCTTGACCTTGACAAGATATATTGTTATGGTTTTGTTGCTATTAGGTATACTCGGATATTGACAACAATTTTTTACATTGATGTTAAGATATTGTTCAAATATATTGTTAATATTATAAATTAGTAAAAAAGATTTTTAATTTCTAAATATCGTAGGACATCTATTCAGTATCTGATCTAAAGGGCTTCCAACATTTTTGTATGAAGCCTGGCATACCTACAAGTCCGCCATTTTGAAAAAACCTCGATTTGGCGGCCAGTGATGAAACATGTGTCAATCGATAGACTAAATGATTATGATCAAAAAGTATTCAGTGATGAAATGTCGTAAGTGGTATACTTTCTGAGATATTTGAGTTCAAAACCATAGAAAAATAAAGTATGTAAAAAACTTTGTTTCGGCGGATATTGATAAAACAAGTGTTAATCGATAGACTAAGTGATTACGATCAAAAAGTATTCAGTAATAAAATATCGTAAGTGATATGATTTCTTAGATATTTGAGTTCAAACCCGTATAAAAATAAAACATTTATAGTAAATTATTTTTTATTTTTATTATACATATTATATTATATAATACATATTATATTATATAATACATATTATATTATATTATACATATTATATTATATAATAAATAATTATAAATACATATATAACATCTGGTTGAAGATCACGGGCGACAACATTCTAATTGCTTCAGGTAGTGCTGCCGGGCTTCTTGAAAGAGCTTTTGGTAGTCTATTTTTTCATTTATTAGATTTATTATTAGATTTATTTTTTGATGTCTACAAGCAAGGAGTTCCAAAACAGTATGAACTGTATTGTGAAGGAATTCCTGAAATAAGCAGTGCTATCATATGGGTTTCCTTTAAATACAGGAGAAGACACATTATTTAAAATAGCATAAAATGTTGAGAGAATTCTGAAGTTTCGCCTGTATCGAATGGGTAGCCATTTAAGTTAGGAATGGAACTGGGAAATGTGGTCATACTTACGTAAGCCGAAGATATATCGTCGTTGATAGTCCAATAACGCGTAACTAGCATTGTTAAATTCCGCGTATCTACAAAAAAATCAAAATTGAGATTTCGCGGCTGTAGGTAGCTGACTGTGATTGGCATCTACACATGTGGTCATTTTTTGAATCTATCAATCAGAAGACGAGTAAATCAAAATAAACAATACTGCGGAACTATCGTCGAACAAGTTACGACCTGAATTACGCGTACCTGCACAAACCTTTATGAGTGTGGCCGAATTTATGTGGCGCTCCAGCTAAAAATTATTTTATAAGTAAATAATTAAGTTAATTTAATAATTTACTTAGTGGGATATTTTTGATGTAAGTACCGAATATCTTTTCTATTTTATATTATACATGAAATTATGATGTTTTTGAAGTGAAAACTTCTTTAGCATCATAGTGATTTGAAAGTCGATGAAACGAAAACGGGACAGTAAAAAGAGACAGACACATAAATTCGAAAATGAGATAGGAAACATTGTACAGGGGGAGGAGAAGAAGAGAGGGAGGGAAGGGGAAGGGAAGGGGAGGGGATAGAGAGGGAAGGGGAGGGAGTGGGAGGGAGAGGTAGAGGGAATTTAATGGTCTCTGATTTGTTAAACCTACCAAAACTATAAAAGTTAAAAGTAACAACAAAGTACATGAATCACTGATTATTAGGCGATAAGAAGTTCGCCAAGACAGCTAGTGTTAAATATTTTAATGATGCCAAAGAATTATAACTTCTCACGCGCGTACATCATATTCAAATATTTCCTGTCTCATATCTTCGGTAAGTTGCGCGCAACACAGGGTTTTGCTGCGTAAACATAACGGTGATTTACATTTAGGTCCTAATTTTGTTTTTGGTTTTGGGTCATTTTGTACGTACTTATTATCATTTTTTTAAACCCTAAGTACTCCTTTCCTAACATCCTATTCTGTTTGCTTTTATTTTTTTTCTTCAAAGATTACAGTGCCAAGAAGTGCCAGATATAATACGACTCGATAAGACCTGGGCAAGGGGTTGGTGACGGCTGCGTTGTTACGCACTTAACACTTACAGCAATTAAAAAGTGTAATTCCCCGTGATTCTCATGCATTTTATGATAATTTGCCTTTTAAGAAGACATAATATTGTACTACTTTTATAATGTTTTTTTGTTGATTAAGTACAATTATTGTGAGTCATTTTATTTAAAATAGTGATTGATCTCATTACTCTAAGTCAATTTGCTAACTACAAAGATTTTAAGATACTAATTTTATTGCCTATTTCTACTTTTTTAGTTAATTATGATAATACTGACACTGTTTTATTAACTTTTAAATAAAAATGGCGCCTTGTTTCCTTGAGTGACTTTGTTGCTTAAAACAATATTTTTGATGATTATATATTTTATAAGATATTTCTAGATATATATTTCTTACCTACCCTAAAAGTTTGGTCAACTTTTGAACGTAATTATTCTATTACTGCCGAAAAATAAAAGAAAACTAACTAATTGGTTTAGGATTGATTTTTCTTATTAGTTGGTGGAAGTCTTTTGTTTTTTCCTAGTTTTTTTTCGTATTATTTAATTAAACTGATTATGTACTCTGATTGAAATACTTAACAATACTTAATAAATGTTGGATTGGGATTTTGTCATGATTTTATTTCGTTTATAATTTCGCGTAAGTACTGAAAATGTACCACAATCGTTTGAAACTATACAGCGTAAGTGATAATCTATAGAAACTACTGGGAATATTAACTTTAATATTAGTACATTAGCTAAAGGACAATGACATAATACAAAGCCCAAGTTCATTCAAAATTCGACCGATTAGTTTTCCAGAAAATTAGTTTTTTGGCTCTCCTGTAAAATTAAGGAAAGTGTACTTGCGCGGTATTAAACAATGTTATTTACGCGGTATTGGACTATCAACGACGATATCTAATACTTAATTAAGAAGGCGCTCCAATGTATTCTGAAGTTCCTCTGACAAATCTGTACAACACATAGCATAATCAAGGTGAGGGATGACCAGTGTTTATGGCGTATTTATGGTTAAGTATTTATGGCGAAACAGCAATTGAAGTGTACCGGTCACTTTTTCCTTACCACAGTTACGTTATGTATTATAAAAATTTAAGAAATTCGTCAAACAAACAACGCGTAGAGATAATATCGCGGGATGGTACTGCTCATGCATAGTGGGAAAAAGAACCTTGTCCTGTTGTTCCCATACAAGTTTGCGCGTTAACCGCTAAAACAACCCCATTTGTCATAGCACCACAGTTCCAGAACATTCCTCTTAACATCTCTAAAAGCATTGGGATCCTTGGTGTTGACATCTCGAATGAAGTTCAGTTTCGGGACCACTTGGTAAGTAAGGCCAAACTAGCTGCAAAGAAATTGGGAGTGCTCAACAGAGCTAAGCAGTACTTCACGCCTAAGCACAGGTTGATGCTCTATAAGGCGCAAATTCGACCACACATGGAGTACTGCTCCCACCTTTGGGCTGGAGCCCCAGCTGGCCAAGTGGATCCGTTCAATCGAATTCAACGGCGAGCTATTCGTCTTGTCGACGATCGCATGCTTACAGACGGACTAGAATCACTCGAGTTGAGGAGAGATGTAGGCTCTCTCTGCGGCTACCGGCTGTACAATGGGGAATGTTCTGAAGAACTATTTGGCTTAATACCTGCAGTTAGTTTTCGACACCGCACATCACGGGGTTCCAGGTTCCACCAACATCACCTGGATACTTGGCATTCGTCCACAGTTCGGTTCTCATGTAATTTTCTACCTCGTCCGTGTAAACTGTGGAACAAACTTCCTGCATCGGTGTTCCCCCTAAGCTATGATATGGGGTCCTTCAAGAAGCGGGTCTGTCGTCATTTTCTTGGCCGGCAACGCGTTGGTGACGCCCCCAGTGTTGCTAATGTCCATGGGCGGCGGTGATCACTTACCATCAGGTGACCCGTCTGCTCGTTTGCCTGCTAAAAGCATAAAAAAAAAATATATAATGTGTGTTATATGGTTCTTTCTTGGCATGGGCTCGACATCAGGAAACATTGCCTTTATCACCAGCGGAATTTTTAGATTCAGTGATTGTCAGACATGATTTAGAAAACTAAGCCAATAATGAATTTTAACTTTTGGTTTATAGTAATTGCCAAAGCTGTAGCCGCTGGTGGCAAATAAATTATTTATAAAACAACCTAGTAGTTTGCTTTGGCTTTGCTTCTTTTTTAAATTCAAACCTACCCGTTATTAATAAATCAAGTACCTATGCAGCACATACACATGATTATGGCATAATATACTTATTTTTCATTATTGACTCAATAAATTCAAAATAAGTAAATGATCATTTTTAATGCATTATTTTTGTACGGTTTTGAACTCAAATATCTCAGGAAGTATATCACTTACAACATTTCATCACTGAATACTTTTTAATCGTAATCATTTAGCCTATCGATTGACATATGTTTCATCAATGTCCGCCGTGGCGAAGTTTTTTTGCTTTATATTTCTACGGTTTTGAACTCAAATATCTCAGGAAGTATATCACTTACAACATTTCATCACTGAATACTTTTTAATCGTAATTATTTAGCCTATCGAATGACATATGATTTATCAATGTCCGCTGAAACGAAGTTTTTTGCTTTATTTTTCTACAGTTTTGAACTCACTTATCTCAGAAAGTATATCACTTACGACATTTCATCACTGAATACTTTTTGATCATAATCATTTAGTCTATCGATTGACACATGTTTCATCACTGGCCGCCGAATCGAGGTTTTTTCAAAATGGCGGACTTGTAGGTGTGCCAATTAGGTTCGATGCCCTTTTGCTCATGATAGTTTTAAATAAAGAAGCGTCAACATGATAACATTCAATTTAGTAATTACGTATACATATATAGTTCGCGATGACTATAAGAAATAATGCTTCATTGCTATCGTATATCGTTAGCATCGTACTTGCGGAAACGCGTAATTTACGGTTTAATTGTGTTCGTTCATTATGTATAATAAAATATGTATGTTACTTAGCCTTATACAAACATAGCATTAGGTATAATTTATAATAAATAATAACATTATAATTATAGCAAAAACGCAAACTTATTGACGGTAGATCCTATGCACAATAATGATAATAACTTCATACACTGTATAATACCTAAGTAGGTATACAAGTACCTATAAATTTATCCCACCGACCCGAGACCGTAAGGCTATTCGCCCACGACCGATAATATAATCGGTGACCGATTTTTTGTAGGAGAAAAATAGAACGTACTGATAGCAATAGTGCAACGCACACGTCCTACAAAAAGTCGGTCAGAAATAATATGGGAGGAAAAATCGGCCCGATTATCTCTCCTACAAAAAGTCTGTCGTGGGCGGGAAGCGTAAAACTGGCCATACACGATCAAGTATACTTGTCGAGTTTGCAGAGGACTTGATGCGGCACCCAGTAAACTTGACGGTGTATGGCTATCTGGCTATATATGTAGCTATCTCATGCAAACTGGATGCCGCATCAAGTCCACTGCAACCTTAACAAGTAAACTTGATCATGTATGGCCAGCTTTAGTAACAAAAATAATAACAACTGTCAGATAATACCTACGAGTACTACTATACGTAGTATAATAACTACTTACTATGTTGCAGTTACCGTTATCAGTTAACATTCATCCAACTAACAACCTTTATAAGTCCACTGCTGGACATAGGCCTCCGCTTCATGTCCACTGGATTCTTCCAATCGTCAGTTAGCTTAAGAGCCAATACCTTATTTCTAAATAATTCTTGACAAAAAATAACACACTTCAAAATTAGGGATAACTCAAAAACTACTCGTCACATCTTGCTCTTTAAGTGGGTCCACATGACAAACACCAGCTTTCGATTAAAAAAAGAATCATCAAAATCGGTTCACCCAGTTGAAAGTTCTGAGCTATCAAACATAAAAAAACAGTTGAATTGAATACCTCTTCCTTTTTTGAAGTCGGTTAAAAAATGCTTAGTGATTCATTACTTTCATTAGATACAAATACTATAATTATAACTTCATAATAAAATAAAAAAAAAAACAACAGAATTAATCGCAACGATTTATTAGTTTTCCTTAACAAAATTAACAAGGAATAAGGACAGGGAATTTAAATTACACATAAATCAAAATAATACATGTTATCAAAAATAGTACGTACTTACAATTTGTATGTTTATGTTTTCATACAAGTAATATACAATTATATAATAATGCTGGCATAGTGTTTCAAAAAGGGTAAAGGGAAATAGTAAAGGTAGGAAATTGCTTTGGCAAAGGAAATAATTAGAAGAAAACAGAAACTGCATAATTTCATGTGCTCCTTGTAATATTGAAGGTTTAAGAAGTTTTTATCAGGATTTGTTTAGAATGGAGGAATGTGGCCTCTTACATTGCGAGAGGAGGCCAAGTCCAACTATGGTACAATTATGAGTTGTGATCATAATTATTATGTTTGATTGCCTATCGATATAATTATTTATTAAGTTACAATATCACAGTTATATAAACTAAATTTCAAATTGTTGTAGAAATATCGCACCCGTCATCAAAAATATTAAATTATGAGTAGGAGACATTTTGACATAAAACATAGATGATATGAAAATCCTTTCGGACGATAAAACCTATGACCGTTTACCCTGACTGGGGATCAAAGGAGGGACATTTGCAGATAAAATCATCTTCCTACTGCTATCTGTGGAAACACTTATGTAATATGTCACTAGAGGTCACCCATTGACTTTAGCCGTGACTTTATCAGCGCGCTATTATTTTTTTAATAACAATAATATTTATAAAGTCTACGTATACCTAATTAGTCGGTTCATAATCATTTTCTCTTCTGTTTTACAACCAATCTTCTTTTATTTTGTTTAGAAGTAATAACATTTTTGCACGGACGTAAAAAAAAGACGGACGTAATCCCAAAAACAAATTCAGTGAAGCACCAACTCTGTATTCATACAAGTACACACACCCACACATTGACACCATCGCGAATCAAAAATTACGCACACATGGTAAGCGAGCTGTCATTGCTATGCTTCACTCTCGATTAGACAAGGTTACGTCCGTTCTTTTTTTACGTCCGTGAATTTTTTTTAGTTTGTTATGAAGTTTATTATGGAATTGAAAAATCTCAAGCGTTTGAATGCACTGTTGCCACAATTAAGCATGGGTAGATTTAACTAGTAATTTTAATGAAAAACTTTGTACTCACGTAAAAAATTGCTGAACAGATTCGGATGAAACTTGGATTAGGTTATAATCCAGAATGCACACATTCAATACTTTTATCTGGGTAAATAACACGACTCAACGATTGTTCCTAGTAGTCGAAGTTAGAATCTAGTTTATTATAAATCAATGTTGGCCAATAACTCGTCACCTTCTTCATCAGCTAGAAAAGATTGGTCAATATCTTCTCCATTGCTACAATTTTTCGAACTTTCTTCTTTCACTAACATTTCCATGTCGCTGAGAAAATATTTGTCAATGTCCTCTAGATCATTACTCCATGGTACTCCATTTGTATTTATCGATGTATTTTGTGCTGTATTTGTTTTATTTTCTGTATATTTTCTGATGTTGGTGCCGGGGATGTAGTCATTTTTGTTTTTCGGACCTCGTTGCGGTGATAGGTATTGAGTAATACTGTTTCGGCTTTCCTGAAATAAATCATAAAGTAGTCAAGTATTGTATACGGTCCCTTAACACAAGGAATGTTTTCTTTGTAACCGAAAACAATAATGCTGTATTTATGAATTAGCCAATAAAAGCCTTATTTTTAAGTTTCCCTTATCGGAAATCGTGATTAATTTTTTTTAAATAATGAATGTAATATTTAAAAGGGATCAAATCAAAATCATTTTATCGCGATTGTATTAAAACATTGCTAAGGCACCGTTTATAGAATACAATAAAATACATAGGTACCTGGCGTGTTAAGGTCGTATCTTCGAGCGAGTCCTCCGATAATCCGACGTCGTTCAATACCTGAAACAAGTTATCAATTTTATTATAATAGTGAATAGGTTTTGTTGAGTTAGTGCGCTTTGCGATAATGCTCCGAACGCCACCATTTACTATTCACCACTTACTATTCACATTCAACTTATCCCTCAACATGGCCCACACGAGAATGACCTCGACGGATTCTGACATCCGTCCCAAACTATACTTACTACTCACATGTAACTTATCCCTCAACATAAATTAATTTCTCATGTATTCGAATTTATCCAACTCCTATTCCTCCGATCCCTAACAAACCCCATCCTCACCGGTCCTGAGCCTTCTGAATAAAGCGGATACCCGCTGTCTTCTTTAGGTCGTCAGTCCACCTGGCAGGATGGGGGGGGGGGCATCCTGTGCTCCTCCTGTGTTACCGAGGTCTCCATTCGAGGATCTACACATCACTACACTCACATTCAACTTGTCCCTCAGCATGGGCCACACGAGGTCATCGACCGTCCCCCTGGCCCGCAGGTACCGCACGGTGACGCGGCCGGCGCGGCCCAGGCGGTGCGCGCGCGCCTCGGCCTGCGCCAGCACGCCCGGCGTCCAGTGCAGCTCCGCGAACACCACCACGCCCGCCGCGGTCAGCGTCAGCCCCGCCCCTGCCGCCGTCACGGACAGGACGGCGCAACGGCAGGAGGGGGAGGATTGGAAACGGGATACTAGGTCCTGGGGATAAAAGTTGGTCCGTTAGGAAACCGCGATTAATTGACAATAATGTAGTTGTACCGATGGGAACACTTAGTTGTGCCGTACGTAGTTGGTCCGTTAAGAAACCGCGAAATACTTGGCTTCAGCTCCTTTACGGACCACGCGAGGTTTTCCTCTTGAGAAGGGTCAGATCATACCTACCATACTGTTCTAGTGCAGATTGGTTGAGATAAAAGTACTTACATTGGAGTAAATGTTTATAAAAGTTTTTGAAACTACCCGCTCTTCCCGCAGAATTTTCCGCGTTTTCCGGGATAATAAGTACCCTATGTCTTATTCCAGGTCATGATCTACCTGTGTGCTAAATTTCATGAAAATCTGTTCAGTAGTTTTTCCGTGAGAGACTACCAAATCTTCACATTTATAATATTAGTAAGATACATGGAGTGTAGAAGTGAAGGAGAAATGACTGTTGTGCAAAAGTGTCCGTCAAACTGCGTTAAGCATACTTTAATCCGTCAACACTGTCAACTGTTGTTCCATAAGAGCCAGTTCTCCTTTACCTCTGTCCTACATGGTAAGAAGTAGGATGATGATAGTACTGACCCACAGACATAGAGAATGGACTGAGCCCAATCCAGCTGAAAAGTGTGAGAGAGATGGAGCGATCGTGCGGCCACTAGTTGTCTTTTTCTAGAATTCCGATTGGTCACGTCACGGCACACACACGTCCTTTGTTACTACAGACCTATAGGAAAGAGACAGGTATTGGCCGCACGATCACTTTCTCTCTTTCTAGAGAATGGTCAATTTCATGCGGGTGTCGCTCAGTCCATTTCTCTATGTCCATGTACTGACCGCTCTGGTGGCGGGCGGCGTGGCGCCGTGTATGGCCACGTAAGGCGTGCCAGCGTGGTCCAGCGTTTCGCATACGGCGGCCAACACACTGCGGTGATGCGCGAACACCAGCACCTTGTCTGAACTCGTAGACAACAGGTCGCGGATGTACTTGCTGTAGAACGGGGTGTTTCAATAAGTAAACGCTCACCAGTGGCCTAGCCCTAAGGAGGTCCCATATCAATATTTGTTGTGGGGCCCCCTCAACGTCAGCTGTCAAATATAAAAGGAGTGCCAACTGTAGTGCTCGTAGGCCGCTGGCAAGCTTTTTTTGCAAGTGTTAGTGGGGGCCCCTATACGCTGGGGGCGCCGTATAATTGACACGACGGTAGCTACGCCCCTGACACTTACACAATCATACATACCACGCATTAGGATTCAACACATGGCAACGCAAATAACACGTCAATCACGTAACTCCCATGACCCGAGTAAAAATATCTATTGGTCGAACCCGAGACCTCTAGCTATGCAGGCAGGATCATTACCAACTAGGCTACGGGGCCGGGAAAATAATATTTTGATAGCAAAATTAGAATGAACAAGTTAGATTATTAGAGTACACACATAATGATACATAGTTTTTTTCATATTAAAATTACTTAGGGTTTTTATTTAATTTAGCTAACTTTACTACTGTGGTATACCACGCATCCGTGATGGTAAAACGTTACAAAAAACGTTGCATTTTCTTTTTACCAATCCACTACCTAGAAAGAATTTTCAGTTTCATATTGATTTACCTTGCAGTCTTGTTGTTATTAGTCGTAGTACCAACACTACGCCCAACTGCAGATTTAGTTGAAAAGCACTATATCTCTCACCACACGGCCGGTATCCTGACGCGCGCGGACTCCGCGAACATGGTGATGAGGGCGGCGTGGCGGCGCGCGGGCGGCGCCCCGCGGTACTCCGCCGCGAGCCGCGACAGGCCCGGGCCTTCGCCCCCCGCGCCGCCCTCCTGCCCGCTCCAGTCCAGCAGCGACTCGTCTAGCATCACTGACTCCCTGAAGACATCAGATTATTAGGCTGCATTTAGTTCCGTTGCATTAGCTACTGATTTCTAAATCAGTAACTAATTTACAGGTAATAAATATAATGAAATATGAAATGTAATAAAATAATTAAAATGTACTGTTTATAACGTATGTGTATTATATTTAACGTATGTAATTATATTGTCATTGCTTTCTAAATTTTGACGTTGTTAAGTGATCCCTTTGTTCCAGTGATGAAATAAATCATTTGACTTTGAAATTCAATGTAGTTGCCTAAAGGGGCTCAAAATCGTCACTAATGCAAGCCGCTTAAAATTTTGCGAACATATTTATCAAGAGCAGAGAAGGACGCAGAAAACTTCACAGCGTTGGCAATTTTTTTATGGAAATAGCCAGAAAACGAGCAGCTGGTCTACCTAATGGTAAGTGGCTACCGTCGCCCATGACATCAGGAACACCAAAGTGTCACTGATGCATTGCCGGCCAAGAAAGATAGAAGAAAAAGAAAGAAACTATAATAGCATCAGTTGCATTACTCGTACTCAACACTTCCGAACCATGACAAAGCTAGCTGACCTGGTCTTCTCCCCCAGCGCGAGCACCTGGTCCTTGGTCCGGCGGATGAGGAAGCGACGCTGCAGCAGCGCGCCCAGCTCCGCCGCGTGCGAGCGACCGGACATGTCCCAGCCGAAGCTGGTCGCCACGCCCGCACAGTACCGCTTGCCTGGGAACAACAATGACACTGGTTGGTACCACATTACAACAATAACAACACCTGTTGTTGGCACCACTTGCTTGACAACAATAATATTGTTGGTACCGCTTGCCTGACAACAATAATAATGTTGGTACTGCTTGCCTAATAACAATAACAACACATATTGTAGGTACCGATTGCCTGACAATTATTATTGTTACTGTATTACTGGTACTGCTTTGATGACAGCAACATGTAACAGCCGCTTCGTCATTGGATGACAAAATCTAAGCAGAACTGGCAACAAACTATCCAGTTGTAGTTAAGCTGTCCATGCTCCAAATTATCATAAGAAGAACCGGCAACAAACTAAACAATTTAACGTACATCTATCTACTCCAAGTTGCTCTATTCTACACTCTGCAAAGCTCGACTACTAATTCTTCCAAGAAGAACCGGCAATAAATCAAACAGTGACAAGTACACTTTCAAATTGGTGTATTTTACTTTGCAATGCTTGCCTACTAATTCTAAGAAGAACCGGCAACAAACTACACATCCAACATCCTCACCATACTCGGTGAAGGAGCCGAAGAGGCGCGGCGCGATGAGGTCAAGCTGCGTGTAGAGCTCGGCGGGGCGCGCCAGCGCGGGCGTGCCGCTCAGCAGTACCAGCCGGGCAGCGTGGCGCGCCAGCGCCCCCAGCGCCGCTGTGCACTGCGCTTTGTGGGACTTTAGGTTGTGGGACTCGTCCTGACGATAAATGATAAATTTGTTTAGTTCATTATTATTATTATTATTATTATTATTATTATTATTAGTTTGCAGTAAAAAAATCGGATAACGTGTACGTACGTGTAACGTATCTTTATCACAAAAGTACAGAAAAAAGGCGAACTTAGTACTAAAGTATTATCTCCGAGTCAACCTTCGGGCAGAGTGACCACAACGATATGGCGGCATAGATTATCATTTTGCATTATCTGATACTCACAACGATGATGACTCCAAATTTCTTGGCCTTGAGCAGGTCGGTGTGCATGGTGGTGTTCTTGTAGCTGGCTATCACCACCTCCGTCTGGAATGGCCAATACATCCACTATTACACGGCGGCCAGGGAAACTGGCAAAGCAGTACATACATCTTGGAATACACTATATTTCTGATGAATGATTGAAGATTATATTACAAAATTCTCGTCAATATTTTTGCCGACCTATTTTGTAGCCTAGTTGGTAGCGACCTTGCCTGCGAAACGAGAGGTCCCGGGTTCGATTCCCGGTCGGGGCAGGTATTTATGTGACAGATAAATATTTGTACTTGGGTCATGGGTATTATTGTGATGTGTTATGTGTAGTCCATGCCACCCGCGACACAGGTAAATAACCTACTGCGGGGGTATGAGTGTCTAAGCGTTTATTTATTTATTTGCCCTTGTCAACTGTGACACAAGTAGAATCACAAAAATTCGCACACTCAACGTGAGATTTTTGCAGAATTTTATGACTAAGTAGGTGCTTAATGATTATTCTCCAACACCCAACATAAGAAACATGGTCATTTATCATGTAACGGAAGCATATGAACTTATGAAGTACAGTTGGCCTGGATGGATGGATGGAGCAGAGCCACAATCATCAGTACCCACCTGTCGGTCAGCCACGAGCGCGGCATCCTTCCTCGACGTCAGCGTGACGGTGCTGATGAGAGGCACCGAGGGCAAGAGCTCAGTGATCTTCGACTGCCAAGTCTCTCTGGAAACGAAGTTGTTGTATCTTAAGATCTATTGTACGTCACTGTGACATTGGCGCCATAATGCATGTCAGATTGTTAGAAAGTCAGTCAGTTAAGGCGACACTTGAAAATGTAAAACAGTGATTATTATATTGTAGTAAAAACCAGTGTTCGAATTGTTTAATTGAAGCCCTTGCCAACTGCCTTCCTAGCGTCGATATCATGAGGACCGTGGCCTCTCAAGATCACTTTAACTTGGAGTAAGTTGCGCCAACAGAGCCCATTCGCCGCAATATACAATATGGCCTTGTGCGCATCTGCCTCCGTCTTTGCGGTCTCGTTCGTTCGACGACGTTGCCGGCAAAGAAAGAGAGAAAGAACTGACTCTCAAACCCCAGCCGAAACACTTAGAGGCAGCACATTTAGAGGGATCTGATCGTCTTTAAGGAGTAAGTCGACATGGTCAATATTCTACGCCGCCGCAATATTATTATTATTATTGTCTAAAAACAATCGACGCTTGAAAGGCAAAAATTACCAAGCGACATGTTGACAACTTTACACTAGAGCATTTTAGTTTTTAATTTTAGAAAAAAAATTGTAAAAAATCGCTTTATTGAGCATTTAAACTGCATTTAAAATTCATTGGTATGAAGTAGCTATGATTAATAAGCGATTTTTTACGATTTTTTTTTTCTAAAATTAAAAACTGAAATGCTGCAGTGTAAAGTTGTCAACATGTCGCTTGGTAATTTTTGCCTTTCAAGCGTCGAATTATTCTTATTAGACCTGTAACGGTGTGTACGCTTACCTCATCGAGGAGGTGGTGACGATCAGCAGCGGCCAGTCGTGACGGTAGTAGCTGGCGAGCGCGAGCGCCTGGAACGTCTTGCCCAGCCCCATGTCGTCCGCGATCAGGCAGCGCCCGCGGCGCGCGATGCCGAACCTAACAACGAACAGTCATTATCTGATCAGATTAATAGAGAAGTTTCATCATGTTAAAATCCTATATTTAACTCATGGACCTGAAAAAAAGACGGACGTAATCTCGTCTAATCGAGAGCGAAGCATAGCAATGGCCGCCCGCTTACCATGTGTGCGTAATTTTTGATTTGCGATTGACGCAGTATGGTGTCAATGTGTGGGTGTGTGTACTTGTACGAATAGAGAGTTGGTATTCCAATGGGTGCTTCACTGAATTTGCTCTTGGGATTACGTCCGTCTTTTTTTTTTAGGTCCGTGATTTAACCTTAAAATATGGATCAACACTAAAAATCACCCAATTTTTTTTAATGAATGGGATACAAGTTAATAGTTCAAAAACTAAATAAACGGTTTTATAGTGCCCTTGTAGGAACTAAAGAAAAAAATTGTGACCGTGCTGTTAACACTTAAGGAGTTCCCTCATCTGGAGCCAACCCTAAAAGTATGATCAGGTCATGCTTATCATAAAAATGTATTGTCATCGGAACCATAGCAGTATGCAAAATTTCAACTTCGTAGGATGAAAGGAAGTAGTTCTCATTCAGCTTGCAAGATTTGACCCAAACAAACTGGGCAAGCCAAATAAAACCGTTTAATAGATAATTAACGAAATATAAATAACGAGTAACCACCCTGGATTTGCTTCGGTTTTCTTATTTTTTTACGCCTTGGGTTACAATATTGGAGTTTTGTTAAGGATCACAAATTTTTTTGAAAATATAATATAGCCTATGTCTCCCGGGGATAGTGTAGCTAGTGAAAGAATTTTTCAAATCAGTTCAGTAGTTACAGAGCCTATTCAATGCAAACAAACAATCAAATCTTTCCTCTTTATAATATTAGTATAGATAATGAAAAATCCTGCATACATGAGAGCTCTCTACAATACTCTCTCCACAGACATCAACGCAATGTCTGTGGCCATTCTTCTCAAGTGATCATATGTGTATCTTGTATTTGAGCCCCAGTCTAGCAATATGATGATACCCGTGTGGGACATTACCTGACGCCTTCCTGTTGGAATGACAGTAACTTCTCCCGTAAAGTGGCCTCAATAGGTGACAAGTCTATGTGGGTGGGATCCACTACTGGGTCTTTCAGTACCTGCGGCAAAGGTCAGAAAAAAAAAATATATTTTTTAAATCTGTCCGAACAAAATTTAGACTGAACAATAATCACTCAGAAAACTTTGTAAATAAATTTAGATATTTTTAGGTCCAGAAGGTAAAAAAGTGAGCATTGGTTGTGGTGGCACCATTTCACTAATGATTCACAGATTATTCTGGTGATTGAATTGAGCGTCAAGCTACTATATTTCATAACTAGCTGACCCAGCGAACTTCGTATCACCTATTTTTTTTTCTAAAATAAAAGTAGCCTAAGTTACTCCTTGTTACATAAGCTATCTGCCAGTGAAAGTCGCGTCAAAATCAGTCCAGCCATTTCAGAGATTAGCCGGAACAAACAGACAGACAAAAATTGTAAAAAATGTTGTTTTGGTATATGTACCGTGTATACATCCAAATGCACTTAGTAAAAAGCGGTTATTTTAATATTACAAACAGACACTCCAGTTTTATTTATTTGTATAGATAGATGTATAGATAATTTTGATTTAAAAAAGTAATAAGTGTTCGAGTGTTCAAGTTCGACATGTCTCTGTGTGTCTGTCTGTTGGATTGTACTGTAGTGTAGAAATGTCTATGATTGATAATTGTAATCTATGTCAATGAATAGCATGAATGTTCTATGTTTGATAATCTGTGGTTAATTTAATAATAAAAAGGGTGATCTAAAATAATACGCATTTTCAATCAAAATATAAAGTTATTATAGTACCTTTTACAAATGGGCCTATTTTGATGCCGTTTTTTTTTATTTTTATTTATTAGCAGTGATAGCCTAGCGGTTAGCACGTGGCCTCTCGAACAGAGGGGCCTGAGTTCAAATCCTGGCACGCACCTCTAATTTTCAAATATTATGTGCGTATTAGAAGTTAATTATCACTTGCTTCGGTGAAGGAAAACATTGTGAGGAAACCTACACACCGGAGCGTTCTCCAGTGGGACAATTATGGGTTGTTGCTTTGCTTTTTTTGCTTTTTTTTATTTGAAAGCTGAAGTGATTGAGCTACTATTGGTAAAAGTAAAACTGTTTTCTTGTTCTGGGTTTTATCTTTAAAAAAATTATAGCTATTAACTTAGACAATAAACACACCAACTCAGAGTCACTAACGGTAAAGAATCACCATACAAATTCTGTACTAAGGAGCGATTTAAGTAACCGTTAGTGACTCTGAGTTGGGCGTTAATGTTAGATGAAGGTATGTGAATGGCCAGGAAGTTAAAACAAGGTTCACCTTGAGCACATATGGTGGCAGTGGTCCCAGCACCACGTGCGGAGCCAGTGGAGCCACCTTGTCCATCAGCTCATGGTAATGGTCAATTGAAAAATTCCACAAATTTGATTTACTATCTGAAAAAAAATCGTACCTATAATGGGTCTAAGGTAAAAGGTTGCATAAACCATTTATTATCATGAGTTTTATAGTTTGCAGTATTTCTTATTCTACAACAAAAACTTATGAAGCAGTATTAATTTCTTGAAAATTTTTAATTATTAAGCATTTATATTAATGAAATAGGATTTATACAAGGATTTTACTAATTTGTTTTTGAGTTGGCTAGCAACTGATTTTGGTGATGCAAACGTTTATGAGAAGTGGTAGCTACTTATTATCTGCAAACCCATCTCCTTGGAGCTAAGAAATCTTTACTTAAATACCCTCAAAATATTGGAAAAAAACTAATACTCACCATAATTTTTGGATGGAATGGTCTTGAATATATTTATGAGAGGCGTGCAGAATTCTGAAGGATTTACTTCAAACCTGTGCTCTGATATGAGGTAAACAGTTCCACTCACAACTTTTGTAACAGGTATGCTGTTACTTTCTTGTACAGTACTTGATGAGGACCTTGAGTATGGAAGGAATTTTTCACAATTGGTGATTCCTTTAATGGGACCAGTTTTAGGAGAATTTAGGGCAGTTCTAGGAGATTTTGGGAAATAACTTGAAGTTGTAACTTTTGTAGAACTTAGTGGCGACATATTTTGATTAATGGTTTTAGCTCTTTTCTTTTCAAGGGCTGCTAATCGCTTTCGCTCTATTTCTTCCTTTGTACAAGTCATCATCGATTCGTTTTTAATTTTTTATGACATCAACTTTATCTGAATAATCTTTTGAGTATAACAGAAGGAAAATGTTTTATTCAAATCATCAATATTAAATTATCTTTTCACATCAACAACATGCAACAAACCATCGTTCAAGTTTCATCGTTGCAACAAAACAAAACATCAACACATCAGGATCAGCCACTTGTGTTACATAGAGGATTATACTATTATTTCTTCTGTTTCATTATTTTAACAGTAAAAGTAGCAGACTTTTTACACACAGTTTTGTCTTCAATTTATTAACAACATTCACAGGTTTAATTTTAAGTGTTGTGTTGTTGGTATTTGACAAATTCTCAAATTATGACATGACAAGATTGACAAGTGACAAGACAACACAGCCAGACAGATGGTAATGACATATTCGTTTTAAAACGCTGACATTGTCAATGGTAGGAAAATAGAATCCTTATTATTTATTTATTTTATGATACAACTTGAAAGCAAAAATAGTTAAGAATTTATCATTTAGAATTACAATTACACATATTACAATTTTTTTCATGTTCCATCATAATTTATTGTTAATGCATTTCCGTTCACGGAACACTGACGAATAGTGAGTGATATGTCATATAAGACAAGTCAAATAATGTCAATTTAATCGTATTTTACGTTGTGAAGTGGACTTTGAGTTTGACATTTACTAGTTTAAAAATTTGAGATTTGTACAATTTCCATATTCCTTTCTCTTTTATAAGTCCCATAAATTAAGGACAATGTCTGAAAAAAGTAGCCCCGTTAAATACTTCTTGAGTGGTGGTTTTGGGGGTGTCTGTACAGTTCTAGCAGGACATCCAATGGACACAATAAAAGTGAGATTACAGACGATGCCAGTGCCCATGGCTGGCGAAACCGCCTTATACGCTGGCACCTGGGATTGCTTTAAGAAAACGATCAACCGAGAAGGTTTCCGAGGTCTGTACAGGGGCATGTCAGCTCCGTTGACGGGTGTGGCGCCTATATTTGCGATAAGTTTCTTTGGGTTCGGTCTGGGTAAAAAGTTAATAAAATCGAGCGAAGAACAGGTACTCTCCAAACCGGAGCTGTTCGCTGCGGGCGCCTTCTCCGGTATATTCACGACGTCCATCATGGCGCCGGGGGAGAGGATCAAGTGCCTGCTCCAGATCCAGCAGGGCGGCACGGCGCCGCAGAAGTACAGTGGCATGGTCGATTGCGCCAGGCAGCTATACGCGGAAGGCGGCATGCGGAGCATATACAAGGGCAGTGTGGCCACCATCCTGAGAGACGTCCCCGCTAGCGGCATGTATTTCATGACCTACGAGTGGGTGAAGGAAGTTCTAGTGCCAGAGGGCGCTAGCGCGAAAATGACTGTATTGGCTACGGTGGTCGCCGGGGGCTGCGCTGGCATAGCTAATTGGCTAGTGGGCATGCCTGCTGATGTCCTAAAGAGCAGGCTGCAGACTGCACCTGAAGGCACATACCCCAATGGCATGAGAGACGTCTTCAAGCAGCTTATGGAGAGGGAAGGACCCCTGGCTCTGTACAAGGGTGTCACTCCCGTCATGATCAGGGCATTCCCTGCCAATGCCGCTTGTTTCATGGGCTTCGAACTGGCCGTTAAATTCCTTGACTGGGTTGCACCTAACCTTTGATTAGCTCACAATTCAATGTAGACAAATATTATTCTCTAGTAGATAAGTTTAAGTGAGAGGTTGTAAATATCTGTAATAATAATTTTTGAGAATTTCAGTTTATAGCCTCAAATCTTGTAGATAGTAAATCAGAGGTATTTGTCATGCTACATGACTATTTACACGTCCGAAAACTTTAAAAACACAAATATATTTGTATTAAATATATTTTTTGTTATTAAAAAGCTTTATTTTTCCTATTATGTTATTATTTCTTTAACATAAACTCAATGTTTTTACACTCTAGCCATTGTGTAATATCAAGGTCGCCTATTTTGATATTGGCTTCTATTACAATAAATGACATATTGTTTATTCTGCTCAGAGGATTTAGCATATCTATCATATGATTTGCTTTGATCGTTTTATTGATATGATATGACCACTTTACCTTCGTGTCAATATATTAATATAAGGATAATTTATATAAAAGAGAAATCTTATTTCAAAAAATTCTAGATGGACAATCAGATACATAGATAAATGATAAATAATACAAAATTCAGACTAGTATTTAAGTTTCAGTGCCTTATTAACATAGCATCATGTAGAATTATACAATAAATAGAATTAGACATAAGGTTCTATTCCTGTTAAATAAACAAAATACTTCAAGGCAAAATAATTTTCCTTGTTATGGGTATTATGTAAATAAGTTTCACATAAATGTAATTAAATACAATTATGAATAATTAACTTTTATACTTTGTATTAGTTAAAATCAATGCAGTGCTCAGAAACCATTCATTCACAAAAATAAAACAAAAGCTTTGTTCTCATGACTTTGCAGCTGGAAGATCACCTCTATCCTCCATGCTCCGCAGTCATGTTTTCACTTTTATTTTTTAATTTTATATGACCAATGTATATTTCTCAAAATGCCAATAATTGTGCTTAATGTATGGTAGGGTAGCTATAATTTATACTAAAAACTATTATTTGTTCACTGCCTCTATTTTCTTTGTACAGTATTGTTGGATATTTTACATTTAAAGAGATTTTGGTAGTTTTGATGAAGTTTTTATAGTAATAATGTTTTATTGACCATTAAATCAATATATTTATAGCAATGAGCTTAATAATTTATCAATAAAATTCCCTTCTAAAGTTGACTTCAAATCTTCTGTTTTCATGATAATCTCTTGTTAGTTTACTCTTGCTGGATTTATTTTCCCTTGTGGTTTCCGACTTCTTTTTTTCTAACCCCAAACCTTTTCTATCCAGCTTCTGTATTGCTTTCACTGGGTACTTATTCCCACAGCCGTCTCGTCCTAATCCTGACTGTTTGTCCCAACCTTCTTTTAACATTATTTGATATCCTTTATTTGAAGGTGGTATTATGAACTTAGCAGGAACTTTCTTACCCTTGCTAGCATTTATATTATGTATTGTAGATGACAAATGATCTTCTTTATCTGGGAATACTTTATTGTTGCAAATTTCACATGTATATTCCTCTTTTAACCGCACTGTTGTCTTTCTGGGGGATTTTAATTCACTCTTAGTTGTATTCAGAAGAATATCAGCTAGAATGAAGTTTCTATTCTTAATAACCAAGGTGCGAGCGGAATTTCCAGCCTTATCTCTCACAGATGTGTCTATACCTCTTTTTAATAGTTCTTTCACAACTTCTACAGAGTTGGCTTGACATGCTATCATAAGTAAGCTCCATCCAAATTCGTCTACAGTGCTTAATTTATCTGGACAGGCATTTAATACTTCATTCAATGTGCTTACGTCATTGTTTTGTGCAGATAAAAACAAATTTGCATCAGATGTGTCGATTTCGTCAAGTCTTCGTTTACGATTGTGGGCCTTGTCTGACACTGAAGGAGCGTTAGTAGATTCGAGAACTGATGATTCATTTTCTCTTACATCCTGAACTTCTTCCAGGTAAAGCCTTTTGGCCTCTTCACCACTCAACCTACTGTAATTTGATGTACATTGATGCGATTGCGGCTCAATTGGAAATGATTTTACAAAATTACTGTAATCTTTATGGAACATAGCATCAAAACTAAACTAATAATATTGCACAATAGATGTTACGTTAAAAATATAAATTGCAAATCCAAAATAAACGCCTTTAGAAAAATCATAAAAATAAAATACTTTGTTTTCTTCAATCAAATCAACCTGCTGTCAACTTGACAATGTTAACAAAGTGACATTACCAAGGATCTTAAAGTATAATTGGATGCTAATCTTTGAAGAGGTGCCAAGATGGATGACGTAACATTGGATGACCATTTTCGACCAATCGCAGGCCGGATTGAGGTTTTCCTTCATATTGTAGGGTGTCCACTGTCCATACTTTTAATGTCCTAATTTGATGAGGTTCTTCCATTGTTCTTCAAAATGTTTTCTGTTGACAAATATTTTTTTCTGGTGGTAAAGAAGTTTAATATTGAAATAACATATTTTAATAAGTTCTTCAAAATTATCATTATGTAATGAAAGCTGATTTTTCTATATTATTGATCATTTTTGTATAAGGTGATAATAAAATGAAACAATATTGAAGTAAAAATTGAGTTGATAAATATCAAAGCTTTATATTTTAATTATTTAGATGCGACTAAGGGGTAAATAAAATCTAATATTACGATGCTAGCGTATGGGGTAGCTGAATGCTTTGGACGACGACAATGCAATAGAAGTGCGTTACAGTAGTATGGCCCGTGTATGTAGCGTCCGGTTTTTAAATATTAATAATTATTTTCAATGAGTAGTTAACAAACAAATGTATTAAAAATTATTAACAAGTTTCGTCCGGTATCGTCGTTGCAAGCAGACGTGTATTTTGTTAACTTAAAACACTTACGATCATAATAAACTAGATATAGTACTTAAACAAAAGTGTTTAAGATCTATTTTACTTAAAGCAATCAAGTGGCAATATTGCGTTTCCTACCTGTTCTATTGAAGTGACACAGTCGAAACGGAGCTATTAAAGTGCACGCCGTCTCGTTTCCTCTTATAAGAACCTCTCAACTTGCCTTACTTACGTGCGTCAACCATTTGTTCCTCGTGGAGATAAGAAGATAAGGATGAGCACTATAGGAACATCGCGCAGCGGAAAACTCATAAGCGGTAGCGGGAGCGACTCTTCGCCTGACCTTAGAAGCATTCATTTGGAAAAAGATAGCTTTGTGTCACGAAGAAAAAAGAAGCAACCTGAGTTTGACGCCACTCTTCACCAAGATATGTTAAATTTTCGAAAAGAGATGCGTACCTGTTTTAATGAATTTTCTCAAACGCTTAATCAAAATATTGAAAAGCTATGCACCGAATTTATCGAAATTAAAGCTGAACTGGCCAGTATTAAAAGCATGTCGGAATCAATAATACAGGAAAACATAAACATTAAGGCGGAATTGAAAACTGTAAAGACACAAAATAAAGAACTTGAACAGAAAATTCAGACTTTCGAAAGTAAACTTCAAAGCCTAACGACCATCGAACCTAGTACGCAGCAAACATTACCTGCACGATCATTTGAAAATCTTGCCGCCGAACTCCATGACCGCACCCTTAGATCGAAGAATATTGTGATTGTGGGTATCCCGGAATCTTTTTCTACGGACATAACAAAAACTCAAGAACACGACGAACATGAAGTGATGAATATTATTCGTACTATTTATTCGGAATGTCCATTACCGCTAAAGATGTACCGACTGGGTAAACGGCAAACAGACAAAACCAGACCTCTTAAAGTGTGTTTTGAATCCGATACTACAGTGAAATACCTGTTTCGGAACAAATCAAAATTAAAGCATGCAAATTTTCGTATTTACGCCGACCGAACACTATTACAAAAACAACACATCGATGACCTTCGTAAAGAATTAAGTACACGTGAAGAAAATGGGGAATGTGATTTAAAAATTAAGTATATTAAGGGGATACCGAAAATTATAAAATGCAATTCAAAAAACTCTCAAAATTAAGTACACAATCGAATAATTTAATACATGATGATATTGTTACCTACCAATTAGCTAAAAATTATCAAGATATACACACTAGCACTTCATCTCTTAAATGTTTTTATGCGAACGTTCGAAGCATACAGACATCGGGCAAGCGTGAAGAACTCCTCTGCATATTAAAATGTATTCCTGCCACCATCCATATAATATTGTTAACGGAAACATGGTTGTCAACGGAAAATGAAGCACAATCTGTACAGTTACCGAACTATACACATGTCTATAGTCTTCGGACTGATAGTACGGGAGGCGGTGTGTCTATATTTATTCTCAACTCATTTAGTTTTGAAATAACAGATACTGTTTATAGTGACCGGAACAACTACCTCTGGATATACATAAATAAATTAGCATTAAACATAGGGTTGATATACAAACCTCCAGATACGAATGTGAATAGATTCCTAGAAGTATTTTCTACATTTATAGAACAAAGAAAACGATGTGTTGTATTTGGCGATTTCAACATAAATATATTATGTAAGGACAGTCGATCTAAAGAGTATCTAAACTGTTTAAAGGAGTCTGGATATAAATTATTAAACAAATGTAATGAAGAGCACTGCACACGAGAAACAAGTACTACAAAAACAATTTTAGACCATGTTTCCTGTAACATACAAACGCACTCGTTCCATTTTAGTCTAATTGATTCCAGTATGTCGGATCACAAGCAAATTTATTTTGAAATAAAAAAGCGAATAAGAACACCAAAGATAAATAAACAATACCAATCTATAAATTACGTTGCTTTACACAAAAGTATTTCACAAGCGAAATACTGTAATGAAGAACATGACTACATTTTATTAGAAAAATTTATTCAGGATAAACTAAAACAAAATAAAATAATTAAATTTAAGACTCAAAATGAACCGCAAGAAGACTGGATTAATCAAGAAGTTATCAGGAAAATTAATAGCAGAAATGAAGTATGGAAGAATTATAAAAAAAATCCGAATAACGAAAAACTCCTAGAACAATTTACAGACGAGAAAAATAGCGTAAAAGAAATGATTAAAGAATTAAGAAAAAAATACTTTCATAATGCTTTTTTGAATTGCAAAAAGAAACCGAAGAAAATGTGGAGTCTAATTTTTAGCTTAGCAAATAACAAAATTGAGAAAAATTACTCACCTTCAAAATTAATTGTTAACTCCGTAGCTATAACTGATTGTACTGAAATTTGTGAAACCTTTAACAACTTCTTTTCGTCTATTGGTTTACTTTTAGCTAACAAAACTACTGTACAGCCACAATCTACTACAATAAACAATAACACAGACCATAACACACTAACACATAACACCAAAATATACCATAAACTTAGTCGATTTAAACCATGCACATTAAATGAAATAAATAAAATAATAGATAATCTTGACACTAACACTAGTTCAGGCATAGACGAAATCAACACGAAATCGCTTAAATGTATAAAAGATCTAATATGTAATAACTTAGTATCTTGCATAAATAAATGTTTGGAGGACGGCGTATTTCCAAACAGTCTCAAAATTGCTAAGGTTAGTCCTATATACAAATCAGGCTCTAACACAGACCCAGGCAATTACAGACCTATCTCCGTCCTGCCAGTGATGTCAAAAATTTTTGAAAAGGTTATTTACACGCGTATGTATGAACATCTAAGCAACATTGACTATTTGTGTACCACACAATACGGATTTAGACCAAAATCAAGTACCCTATCAGCAGCCATAGACTTAATCACTAAAATCAAAGAAACCATTGACAATAAACAAATAGCACTCGGTATATTTATTGACCTTAAAAAAGCTTTTGATACGGTATCTCATAAACTACTTCTTAGCAAACTAAAACAGCTGTTTTCTGATAAAGCATTCAACATTTTACAATCTTACCTTCATAATCGATTTCAACTTGTCAAAATAGGGGACTGTCAGAGTCAACTTGCTGAGCTTACATTTGGTGTACCGCAAGGATCGATTCTCGGTCCGTTGTTGTTTCTCATCCATATTAATGATACAGGTAAACTAGACCTTTTGGGCAATATCACGCTATATGCAGATGATACTTGCTTATTCTACTATGGTAGTAATGTTCAAGAAATTTTTACAAACGCTCAAAAAGACCTTAGCACCATAAATGAATGGTTCACGCAAAACCTCTTAACTATAAACACCAATAAGACATCTTACATGATATTTGCCGCAAAGAATAAAAAGATTGACACATTAGTTCCACTTGTTATTAATAATGCCACGCTGCGAAAGTCAAATGAAGAAAAATATTTAGGAATAATACTGGACAGTAAACTTACTTGGAAACCTCACATTAATAAAATTCGAAACAAACTATTATCTCTTTTGTATTGTGTAAGAAACCTCTCCAAATGCATACCACCAGAAACACGTCTATTAATATATAACGCATTAGTAAAACCACACCTGGAATATTTGATTGAAATATGGGGTTGTGCTGCTAAAACAAATTTATTACCACTACAAAGAGCACAGAACAAATTAGTTAAAGTTCTATTCAAATTGGATTACTTAACACCCACAAGAGATCTATATAAAATTACGAAACTTTTAAATATCCACCAAACCTACATATACAAAACATGCATACTAGTTAGAAAAATTCTCGATAGAACAATACACACACAATTACAATTTCAGATCAGAGTACCAAGTAAGTTTACCAAGAGACGTAAAAACACAAATCTACTTAAACTACAAACACCGAGAACATCATACGGCAAAAGGAACATTAAATACGAAGGAGCTAAAATGTACAATGACTTACCTGAATCCGTAACTAAGACGAAATATATCACTAAGTTTAAAAAATTACTAAAAGATCATATTATCATCTCAAAAAAAATGTACCAATAACATGATTTCTAAAAACATAAATAAATAGGAAAAAACCATGCATGTATAAAATAAATAACATAGTAAAAAAATAAATAACATTAAATATAGGTAATTAAACTAAAATCAATTCAACAATTTTCTACGTTACATAAAATACATAATTATGGTCAGTAAAAAAGAAATAAAAAAATATATATAAAAAAAAAACAATAAAAAATTAAATACTTATTACTATATTACAAACTATCTATGTATATGTATAAATATAAACTAAACTATCTAGGGCTTGCACACTAAAAACTATCTAGTAACTAAATTTATAAATTCACACAGGGACAAAGCACACACACGCACAGACACAAGCAAACACACACACGCCACAGACACACACACACACACACACACACACACACACACACACACACACACACACACACACACACACACACACACACACACACACACACACACACACACACACACACACACACACACACACACACACACACACACACACACACACACACACACACACACACACACACACACACACACACACACACACACACACACACACACACACACACACACACACACACACACACACACACACACACACACACACACACACACACACACACACACACACACACACACACACACACACACACACACACACACACACACACACACACACACACACACACACACACACACACACACACACACACACACACACACACACACACACACACACACACACACACACACACACACACACACACACACACACACACACACACACACACACACACACACACACACACACACACACACACACACACACACACACACACACACACACACACACACACACACACACACACACACACACACACACACACACACACACACACACACACACACACACACACACACACACACGATTGCATACCGGACACAAACCATTACTTTGTTTAGTACTTAAGTTTCTCATTTTAAGTGATGTAAATCTTATGAGAAATAAAGATTCTTTAAACCGAAACCGAACAAATCATTATTTACATTACTAGTGTTATATTAGGGTTCCGAACGAAAATCGAAAAACGGAACCCTTAAAGGATCACTCGTGCTTCTGGACAACCACCCAGCCAATTTTTTCTGATACTACTGGACCAAATGACTTGAAATTTGGTACTCATGTGCTATTTTGTGACCCAAAGGCGAAGGTATACAAAAACAAATGATTTAGAAAAAAAAATAACTAAATCAAAATTAAAAAAGAACTGTTTTGCAAACCGTATCATGTGCATGTCAAATGAAAAGGCTTATTGTAAGGATCTTAAATATATTATTGTTATAGTTGCACAATGGATACTTTTAAAATAATTCAAGAGAGAACGAAAATTGACCATTCCCCCCTTATCTCCGTAATTACTGAGGCTAGAATTTTGAGAAAGAGCACTATACTTCAATCGCGTGTGACGGTTACACGCACTAAGTATTTAGTACGATACATTTCTTTTATTTTGAGTACACGGCACTTATAAAAAAATTGAATACAATCGAATTATATATCCTGGGACTTTAGATAATAAACATGGACACCGTAGAAAAATGGTTGTCGGTTCCGTCTTCAGGTACCTCTATGAAAATTGCAATCCAGTTATACTATAATATCCTTGGCATTTACTCAATCTTGTGATTAATAGTCTGTTAATTTCAGTTCAGTTTTCAGTCAGTCTTTGAATGAACCGAACCCAAAGAGTGAATAATTCAATCCAAATCTATCCATTCATTCAGTTCAGTCAGTTGAATTTGAGACCGGATTAGAGGAAGACAGATGGAAAGAAAGTGCGTAGAAATAGAAAATTAAACGAAATTTTGTGTAACCCCATTTTCCAGAACGCTGTTTGTTGTGTATTTCAACTATGATATGACAAAACGGGAACTTTAGATTAATTGTTATTTAGTGAAGTTAATGAAAATGGCTGGCGTTGGAGGAAGATTCCCGCAGCGATTTCTACCATCCTTTCTCGGATGTCTATTTGTAATATATGTAGCGGAATACGTAAGTGCTTATGATTTCATTTTATTGTTCCGCGCTAATAGCTTCGTCGAGAATGTACTTTATGTGCTTGAATCTGTATTTCCGTGCCTGGTTTTACGGGGTTGATGTTATACGTAGTTGAGACTGAATACTGATATTGAAATAATGCATCTACCTACTTTAGTGTGTTATCCTCACGCTAAGCTAGACGGTCAGAGTTAAATCTACCGTTTACCCACCATTCACCTTGTCGAGTGTTTATCCAAGGATATTGCATTCTTCAGTGGAAACGAACGATAATGTCGTTTCTTGTTCTATTATCATAACACGCATGATATTATCTCACTATATTTTTTACAAGGACATACGCTACAACACAAATTTAAGGTAAATAATTATCTTCAAATGTAATAATAGATTTCACAAGACAAACCAATAAATTCGGAACATCATCATCATCATCATCATCATCATCATCATCATCATCACCACCACCACTACCACCTTTATCTAGCACCTTTATAACAGCACAATTATTAAGAAATGCACTTAAAAACATAAACAAAAGCACAAAATATTATTTTAAGATGTTTGTACTTTACTATTTGTATGTCAAACATCCTATACTTTTGAAGATACTGAAACGAAAATTCAGAGACACTACAAATTCTCAGATACTGTTACGTTACGTAGAAAGAAAATGTAGAAATATCTTTCATCTAGCAAAATGGATATTGTAAAAGTTACTCTTAATTAAAAAATCTATTGATTTAATCCTTTAGGATTGCTTACTATGTATTTTGGACATGGTAATGATAACATACAACCAGACCTTTATTTACACAAAAAAATTTACACAAATTCAGCCAACATGATTAGTGATAAGTGTGAAAACGTGAGTAGCATTAAGATATCATATTGTTTTATCAATTCTGTCATGAAGGCCGATATCTTTCTGTTATTTACATTTAAATGGCAAACTCTTTGTTTTAGCAAATACAATTGCAAATATTAGTTTCATATATCTAAATGCTTAATTCACTCATGATGATTCATTGGAAATAATTATTTATTTCTCAGCATTCTTTTTACAAGTTATAACTATCATGTGGCATTCTAATAATGTTCACATAATATTTAATTAAATACTGACTTATACTAGCAAGTTAGTCTAAAGGAATCTAGTAATTGCCTTGAGCCCTTCCTATTGTATGAGTGTGAATATAATTATGATGTGTAGCACAGAGATCAGAGAGATATTTCTGACACTGGTCCTACCAAGCTTGAGTATAATAAAATTACCTTAGTTTTTAAGTTCATTAATTGTCATTGAATAGTGAAAGCTGTATTGTTATCTAGAGCAGTTTTTCAGGTGTACTCAGATAACAAGGTACATATTTAAAGAAAAACAATTTTCATGTAATTTTTAATTGTATTGTAAAATAATATAAAACAAAAAATGTTTGTATGGATGTCCTTTATAGACTCTGACACCGTCCAACCAATATGCCTCAAAATAGTTTAATTTGAAAGGCAATAATCTGAAGCTGGTTTGAGATCACTAAACAATGCATTAGGCACATTCAGCCCATAAAGTCGATTTTCCCTTTTCCCATGGAACAATTTTAAAATAATATGCAAAAAGATGGCATCTAAACAGACAGTCAAAACAAAAACACTGATCTGTCATTGTTATCAGAAATTGATCATAGTGGAACAAAAACGCTGGGTATCCAGTTATCCACAAGTTGTAAAATAATGGATATCAATTGTTTTACTCTAAGCAGTATTCACGTAAAGTGTCAAAAACCAAATTTATCTTTATTACTTGCTTTTAAAGAGATATAATACCCATGTTCAGAACAAATAATACCTATGTTCATTTTTGTTCTGGTTGATGGACAAACACGCTGGGTATCCAGTTATCCACTAGTTGTAAAATAATGGATATCAATTGTTTTACTCTAAGCAGTATTCACTTAAAGTGTCAAAAACCAAATTTATCTTTATTACTTGCTTTTAAAGAGATATAATACCCATGTTCAGAACAAATAATACCTACACTATATTCACATTCGGATCAGAATTTACGTAATCACTGTGTTGCCTAGCAACCACAAACAAACAGGTGCATGAAACTTTTGGTCGTATAAAGTGCGTTTGAACTAAATCTGGAGTTCGCAAGTCGCGTTCCATTCCACTCTTTATAATTTAATTTCTTTTTAAACATAATATTTATTTTGCAAAAGTTTAAAATAACACGGAATAGTTACACATAAAATCGATATAATTGTTTTAAAATACATAAACATTAATATAAAATGTTACTCGGCTTTTTTTAATGAAATTTAACTTATAAATAACTTTATGCTCATGCATATTGAGTGGAATGAAATATCTGTATAATCTGTACAGTGCCATCTCTGAAGAACTTATTTATGCCGTGGCGAAAATTGGAACTAATGCCATCCCATTCAAAACTTACTAATAGCGCACTATGATTGGTCCAATGCGTCCGGCAGCGCCCTCCTTAAAGTCACAGATAAGTTGATTTCACTGTATTTCGTAATATAATACGACCGAGTTGCAAAGCATGTAAGCGCCATTATAGCTGTGAGGTTTTCGTAGTCATTTCTATTTATAGTCATAGGCAGGCAGACCGTAAAAAATAATTTTGTGCAAAGGTTACAAGTCGCTTCACGAAATTAAGGGTGTGCGAGCGTGAGTTATTCAATGATGAAAATTGTTTTAAGATGTTGGTTTTTACGTCGTTTTCTCTTAGTGTGTTGTTGTTATAGGTCAATAGTAAAATAATGAAGATGTCACAAACGTTATAATGATTATTTAGTTCTTTAATAGTTATTTGGTGTGCGAAATACAAATCAGTTTGTGAAAACCCTATAAAGGAATTATAATGATTTGTTGACAAGTATTATGATACGAGTTTGACTCAAGTATATGTTCATTTTTGTTCTGGTTGATGGACAAAAGAATAACCCCCCTGATCAAGAAATATGTTCCTATAAAAATGATTTGAGTTATGTTAACCTTCATTATTAATAGATATCATGAAAAACTGCAGTTTATCTAAAAAAAAGAAATGAATGGTAATATAATAAACACGCTGCCAGATCTTACATTAATTAATTATTTTATGATTTTCACAAGTAACAATATTGATAGCTTTATTTTTATTGAGTACAATGTAATGTGAGCATGATTAATATTTACTTGTAATGGCTTCCAGATGGTTCAACAATGTGCACAGATGTTCTATACAATATTGCATAACAATGTCAATCACTAGATATTTACGGAGCAATTAAGATTAATCTATCCCGTTTCTTATTGGGGTATTTGTTCAATTGCTGTTTGAAATCATGCATGGGGGTCTTTATTGAGTCAATTGGCTCAAGTATTTTAGGATGCACACAGCATTCATATTGATTGTACGTAATAAATTAGTCTGTTTTATTTAATGTGGGGTTGTATGGGGTAATATGGGGGCTAATATTCTTTAGTTAACTGTTTCTAGATTTGGGTAAATTCTCAGCTGGGGCAGATATTTTTTTGCTATTTAAATGTTTGTTTAATTTTAGATTTTTATATAATGTTGTGTGTTAGTCGAGCCTGAGGTTAGATGCTGCTGTAGCTAAACAGTACTATAATCTTATTTTAATCAACATATAAGTCGGTAAATGGATAGGTACCTACGAACAATGATATTTTAATGTAAAAAGAGGTAGATATGTCACTAGCGCGCCGACGATGAAGAGCGTAAGAACAGGCAATTGACGGTTCTGCTCGTAGTTGCTCTATCAATACAAGACGATACGCACGCTTTTGTTGTTGTCAGAAGTGCTTCACATTTGACATAAAGCGTTAAAATGCCTTCGAGTATTATACCAATGTGCTTAGATTAGTGTAGTGAAACAAAAGATAAACGTGTGTGTTTTAGTAGCTCTTTTCGGAACAGATTTTTTGGTTGATGTGTAAGGGTATAACGTATCTATATTTTTTTAAATATCATTGCCTACAAATTGCAATATTTCATCAAAGCCAATGCATCTATAACATTTATTACAGTGCATTCGTTATAATCCATTTCATGAGCACTATTCGCAGCCGTATTTTGCCTCAGTTCAATGCTCATAGCCGCCAGTTACGAAAGCCAGTATTGGTGTGACGTATGTTACATATAGGTTTGTTTATTAGCAATAAATTCTTGCCAGCTTTATTCATTGCGTCCTGGTCAAAAATATAATGTGTGGGAATAACTAAACATTTATTTCAATACATTCACCTGGGCTGTGACGACTACACTGAAATGTAGACGTGCAATATCCATACATCCAGTACAAGTATTAACGTATATTTTTCAGTCAGTAAAACAGGTTATCGTTAAAATTTTATATAAGGTTTTTGTTTTTAGTGTATTGCCCTTGAATATGCACGCGATCTGGTTTATAATATGCTGCCAACTTGTAACTAAGGTGTTTTTATTAAAACGTTTTGGTAAATCAAATAGCACGCAAAGATTACTATTACCTAGATAAGTACATATTTGTCTTTTTGAGAAATGAGATTGGAAGGTAGTAATATTGTCAAATCAATGGCAGAATGACCGGAACTACCCTAAGCAGGAAATCAAAACACATACCTACCATTTGTAGAAGACCTTAATGTCCACGTTAAGTAGGTGTAGGAATTTTGGCTTACGTAACACAATATTTCTGTCATAAAATTTAATATTCATGACATAAGATTTAATATTTTTGTTGTTAGTGAGCACTTGTGCAATAAAATTAAAAGGTTCGTCATTAACATGTTTTAACTGTACTATTATATTTATTTATACACTGGTAAAACCAGTTTAGTATTTCACAAACGAATGAAATCTCGAACATTGTAATAGGTACGTTGTTTTAAGTAAATCTTTAACCATTAAGATTCTGAGTGATCGGCTTAATAATGTGATAAGTATGGGTATTACCTCGCAGCTGTTTGGTTTACTTGCGCCAGATTTGTAATCAACGTTCAATAACTGATAATGTATGACTCACCAGAGCCACCTGATGATAGGCGGGCATAAATAACATTTTTACTTTTTTATGATGACAGCTGTGAGCTGGCCAACAGGCGGGTAGGACATGCAATGAATCATGCGCCATGACAGTAAGTCAAGCTGGTCTCCCCTTCTATCACTTCTGCGACAGTCACAGACACGTTGCCGGCCAAGTGGAATAATAAACGATGGTGGATTCTGAAAGGCTGACGTGGTCGCTGGCTGACTGGTCTACCCATAATATGTACCTACCTTCTATTTATTTAAAAGCCTACCGTTGTTAAAGAGCCATAATGTCACAGTGAGATCGTTGGGACCTTCCTGTTCTATGCCTATCAAGGCCTTATATAGTTATAACGCTTTTCACGTGTGCTATTTATATCGATGCACAAAATGTTTCTCTGAAGCGCATTAAGCCATTAACTATTTTCGTTTTTGACTTTTGCATCTTTTGAACGACTCGTCGTGTTCCTGATGATGGCTTCGAAGCTTTACTTCTTTCTTTTTCTTCTTTTTTGGTCGGCCTTATGCTTGTGGTGGTGCTGATGTCCATGGGCGACGGTGGCCAAAGCCTGTCGTTGCTCTTGTCATTATAGTATGTTCATTGTGGTAGAGCTCACAGACACAGTGACTAGTTTTCCTCTTGAGGTAGGTGGGTGTCAGCAACACATTTTTGTGAAATAACCTTAATATCATGGGGTTATGACAAAACTGACCATTTTTCTAAGCACTGAAAGCGGGATTTGATTAGCGCTCGGACTAAAAAAAGGTCATCGGGCGTCTATTTGTCTACATTCAGTGGTATTTATAGCTAAAAAGGTCATCAGGCCAAAATGTAGTAGTTTGAAATGAATTTCATGTCCACAAGTAAATATATAACAAAGTGGGACTTTTTTGATCTCGCGGGGGACGCGACGGCGGGACAGACAACCTCAAAGCGGGACTATCCCGCCCAAAGCGGAACGTATAGTCACCGTAGTTATGACGCTTATGATATTCTTTTGTTTTTCATAGTTATTGAATTTTATTAGCTTCGACGCATTCACAACCCACTACTGAGCATTGGTGTCTCCTCTTGAAGAGGCCTAGAGCGTACTCCATCACGCTGCTCCTGTGCGGTTTCAGTATGAGTATTCAATCAACATCTCGACGTTATTCTAATAAGAGTGCAAGTATCCGTATAAAACTACTGGAAAGATCATAGTAATCGTTAGCTCATCTCTGCCGTAAAAGAAGTCTGTAATTTGTTGATTATACGTTACATAACTCAGCCATCCGTGTTTGTTTCAAGTGGAATTGTCGATGCTAATTACCGGAAACGCCTGTAGTAATTGTAAATATCATCAAATGTCATAATCATTTCATTAATTGCAAAAGGGTGCGTAAATGATTCATAAGATTACGTTGACTGGCAGTAGATTGATCAGTAAATCGTATTCAATAGTTCAGCTAAGTGTCGACTTTCAAGACGTCGAAAACTTCGACGAAGAAAATAATCGTTTTATCAAGCGAGGAAAAATAACCCAAAGTATCATTCATCCATAGTATCCATAGTCAGGGATTCTATACACCCAGTCAGTCAGAAACAGTCCATAACTATTAAGGTATGATCATAATCAGGACCAGAAAAAAACCATGGGATTTTCATATCGACAACATACCTAAGTAACGAATGAACAAAACTTTTATTTTTATGATTCTAGAAACAGTTAAAGTTACTAGGATGTACTGTAGGTACTAACCTACTCGATGTGTAACCCATTTGGCATCGTTTTAACGACTCATCTTGATGAGGCTGGGACCTAGTTTTCATGCTAAAGTGCCTATGAAGTAGGACCAAGTTTGTGACCGAATTTCGAAAATGTCGAAATACGTACGTTTATTTAGGTTTGGGTGTATTCGTGATCGAACGGATTATAACTTATTATGTGTATATTTTCTATGAAAAACATGGACCAAAAACCAGTGTCACCAGTCCAGACAAGATTTTCAATATTCGCTGAGGTTGTGTAAGTTTTTTTAGAATAAAACAATGCCTAAAGCTCTGTAAGGACTAAAATTATGTGTGGCAAAAAGATGGCGAAAACCAAACAGTACCTTCCAGTTTGACTGGGTCCATTAGGTAGACGCGAGAACAACGAGAGAGGTCAATCGATGTATAACATATTTATTGCGAACAATTTCATAACTTAATACAAACAATACTAATTGATATATTAGCATTAGTTACAATTAGGGTATCGAATATTATAATTCATATAATATACCCGGGTATAATCGGGTACCCGGGTATTTGCAATTTTTGCAGAAGAAAGTTTTCTTATTTAATCATGTTTTATTTTATTACGAAAGAGTGAAATAAGTCTCCTTAAGTTATAGTACAATCAGACACACATTTAAATAGTCTTGTTCTCACTAAGTAATAAGGAACTAAAGTGACTTTTTGCTAGAATAAATTCTGTTATAAAATTACAAAAATATAACTAAATAAACGTTCTTTGACACAGTTGAAAATAAAAAATGACACACAGTTAAACAGTCTTATTTTCAGAAACTGATTAAGAACTACTTTTACATAACAAATACTTTTTATCACAATAACTTTTTGTTATGTTATAAAAAAAAAGTTATAACTTAGTAATCCTTCTTCTAAAAATAAACAATTTAAAAATAAATCAACATAAACTACGTAGTTCAAATTCAACTAATTATAGATTTGAGGTAAGGGGCTCTTTTTGTTCTTGTCAGAAAAGGGCTACTGTGTAATAATTATCCGAGAATTTTGATGAATTCTTTGATCTAAGTGGGTACCCGGGTACTCGTGTCTGACAATGAAATAGTACCCGGGTACAAAAAAAATCATATACCCGGATAGAAAACCCTAGTTACAATAGTTCAGCATAGGTCTGGAAATCCTACAGTCCTACTAAGTCGTCCTATAAGTTGTTAAAAATAAAACATTTATTTTAGCAGAACTTTAAAATCTTGCATTAAATGAAAATGTATCTTATTTTGTGAAACTATTTCTTAATAACATTATAGCTTCAGCCCATTTTAGAAGTCTTCTGAACTATCTTTCTGGTATTTTCCATCTTCTGTTGTAATTAGTGTTTTATTATCATGCTAATTCGCGGTATCTAATTACCTTCCTTTACGTGTACGAACTATGTGAGGCCTTCGCAGTTCATCTGTTTCAACAATTATTTGCCTGTATTTATACCAATATCTCAAGATTGTATTCTAACACAAATGAATAATTTCACACATTTCCGAATATTTGACAATGCCACTTTCGAGTTGTCCGAAAATTAATATGTATTCTTCAGAGAAGATATGGGTTGCATAATTAAATTTGGAGCCTCATATACCTATTATGTAGTGCGTGTGTGTATCTCTGTTGGTAGATCTACCCGCCTTAACTTGCGTCTTAATATGCAACCCTCCAATAATCCGCACAGTATCTTATCCAAAACAATGTATAGGATAATACTCCATTGTTATTGTTAATGTTAAAATTAATAGGAAGATTGTCGTTTTTATTCCCTCTAAACGTACCATATTGCTTCCTTCGGTTATATTTGAGACATGAACGAACCTCCATGTTAACCTTACGTAAGTAAATATTTGCAACAGGTTTTTCCAAACTATATTTAGCAATTATTATGTCACAGTTTTACATGGTAACTTTTGAAAATTAAATGAAATTTCGAGTTTGTTTTCTCCTATCTAGAGAATTCGAGACTTTTTTTGCGATTATGTATCTCTTGTACTTTTGATTACAGCAATGCAGCAATGTGATGTATTAGTTTTGCCTTCAAGTTTAAAGGTTTCAACGCAACAAGCGCCAACCGTTGTAAGCAATTCTATATTTTCTCACATTTTCGTTCACGAGTTGGACACTTTTTGTTAAAAGCGTGAATTATTTACTTATCTTGTATGAGTATGACTCGTTCATAAAATCGTTCTTGCCATAGTTGGAAAAGAATTCAAGAAGCTGATCACATGCATCACATGTCCGTCCACGCATAATTCAATTTGGTTATAGTCGTTTTGTTTATCTGAGCGGATGCCTCGTCGGCTTTTGATTTACGAGGTGCGGACTGCGGAAATCTGCGGAATTATGACGGAGTCCGGTAGCGCCCCTGACCTTGGCAGTATCATCGCCGCGATCAAGTTTGCGCACTTTGGTACTGCCTCTTGCTTGCCTGTTTTTATAAGACATCTGGATCTTAAGATCCGGGAGTTTGAACTTCACTGCCTCGTAAGTCTTTTGTTTAACTAACAAGGTATTTGAGTATGTTATATTCCCCAACTTAGATAATGGAGTTATGATGATCCTACTTATTATGGTGGCGACTAGGGGACTGATGAATTCGACCCTTGCTCGCGAAATCAAATTTCTGTTGCAGTGGACGCTGTAAATTAAAAACAATAGGTGAATGCATTCATTGATGATGATAGTTGGTAGCGGCACCATAATCCATACATTCCATTAATTGGTTTCGCGATAATATGGATCTGAATAAGCGCAAATATAAGCTGATATAAAATGTACCTACCGTAAAGTTTGTTTTGGCTTCATTTGATATCCGACTTACTTACCTAGGCAACACGACACCGCCCTATAAGGACTACTTGCTGCTTGCAATGCTGACTCATCTTTAGGACCGGAAAGCCCTGATTAGTTCCCCTTACTGTCAGGTATAACAGCATTCCAGTAGATATCTATAAATTAAAACGTAACTTAGAGCACGTAAAGTTCATTTTTGTTTAATTAACTTGGCAGTACATTAACTGAACCGTGAACGTTTAACATAATTTCAACTTACTTCCGGGCTCCGGCGCCCGTGTTATATTCAATTTCCTAAGACCGGGCGCGGGGAAATTTACCCATGTTACAAGTCAGTCAGTCGGTGATATTGATTGATCGTGACTTTCCCCTGGGGGAGTTTAAAGTTCTTTGTTTTGACGCTGAAACCTAACTCGAGGTTAAATCAATGTTAGGCGAGCGATGAACTTAACACCGGATTTTGATAAACTATACAGTGTCGGCCATGTTTTTTATGATTATAGTTTAGGACGACGAACGAATTTAGAACGACAGTATCACTCAATAGTAGTAATAGATATCACTTGATTCAATGAGGGAAAATAATTACCGTGAAATTGTGCGCAATAAGAATTCTCCATAATGATTTCAAAGGTGTCTAAAGTTTGCCAATACGCACTTGCCTAGCGTGATAGACTACGTCCCATACCCCTCGCATGTAAGGGGAGACCAGAATCCACCACAGAGTCATTAGTACCTAAATGATAATTATTCAGTGAAGCAACTGATGACCTGAAATCAAGGGTAAACACTAAAAATAGTTATTTACCATAGCTTTATAACTACATCCACAGCTGGCCGAAAAGTTAGCAATGATTTCGTGGTTACAAATTCGTATGGAACACATCTTTCGTGTCAAGAGTACATTAAGACACAAAATGTTGACGCAAAACGTTATAAAAAATAATGTTTAGTTTATTTACCTATGTTCTATACTTTTGTACCTATGTATTGAATGGGCCATGAGACCGAAATAATTATATAAGTCATGTAAAGAAATAATGTAGAATGAAAATAATTATAAAGAAGATGATCCATTGGAGTATTTAGGAGTATCAATATTCAAATGCAATTATAGAGCAATTGGTGTTATACATACTGTGGATAAACTTGCTACTTCAGTTAATATCGTTACTGAATTTATTAAAAAATAAGCGGAAGAAGAAGGAAAGAATAACAGTAAGGAATTGCCAAATAATGCTACCAACGATGTAAAATTAGGTGAGAATACATCCACACTTATTTACAACAACAATGTGAACATACACAATAAAAAAACAATGCGATCAAACATCAAAGACATTACCAGTCACATCGACAGACAGATCTCGACCCACGTCTCACATGAATTAATTAACATTAGTAAAGTACTCGTAATTGACTAATTATGTCTGCATGTCTGACTGAGATTTAACAAACCCTGCGGTTTGTTATATTGTTATTTCAACTCAGTTTCATTAAATACTAATAACATGGAAGTTCGCCTTCCCATAACTTGAAATTATTATGAATTGTTATGATCAAAATTTATTTGTGTTTCTATTTTGAAACATTGACTTTGATCAGGTCGCTGATCTCTGCGTCAGATAAAGCGGCGATACAACGTGGGTATGTCCGCTTTCATTTTGTACAATATTATCAGTCAAGTGTCTGCTTTCATATCAAGTCTCTTGATTGGTTTCTAAATACATAATTATGTAGTTTACTGTTTAAGTTACTAATTTTAAAGTAGGTACTTTTTTAGAAAACAGCACGGATTTAGCTTCCATCTCGGAACGAATATCTTGATTGATACGATATAATACGCCTGCCTATGACGTGGATGTCTTCAAGAAAAGAGTGAATAGGCTTTTACTAAGTTAATGTGCTCACCACCTTGGACCACATCTCCACTTTCCATCAGGTGGAATTGTGGTCAAGCATTAATTAATTCGTGTAAAAAAAATACAGCTGCTTTGCTGTTTCATAAAATTGCCGCTGCAATGTTTAACGTAGCAACGAAAGTATTATAATACCAAGTTCAAACTCGTCTGCTTGCGAAATACCAGGTAGTGTTTGGTTCCGCGAAATTGGTAAACACGGTTCGATACAAGGCCGTGAAGTGGCTGTGATTTTACTGCTCGTGGAACTGCGAATATTCCCGAAATAGGATGGCGGCGGTATGCTTGGCTGTTGCAATGTATTGCGGCTTGTTCCGACATTCTCAGTCTCCGGTCCTGTTTCATACGCTGGACAAGTAAATTCGTATCACTTCCAACTATACGCTTCGATAAATTAGAAATTAGTATGAGGTTTTACATGAAATCGATTTAAAATCAGTGATTTCAAAAGGAAGTATGGACCCGTCGCGTCGGAACTTTTCACACTAATGTTCTTCATGCAAGCAAAAAATAACGCTATTTATTAAAATAAAACTCTCACGAACTATGTAAAGTAGCGTGTTTAATACTATCGCATTGGCCCTAGGACCTGTGTGTGTTACGTTTTAAGCGCTTGTTGGCCGGTTCACTACGCAGTAATATTAAATTGCTTACGATTCCTAAATATTAAAATATAATCCTCTGTTTGTAGAAAAGAGAATGACTTGGAATAACATTTGAAATACATTATCTTAATATTGGTGATGCGTGATGTCATAGCAGATTAGATATAAAAGACAAGAATACCAATAGTTACATTTTTGGTGTTTATCAATAATTATGATAGCAATCAATACGTACATTTTCCAAATAAATGTCCTTATCGGCTTTGTTACACGTATCTTAGTATAGATTTAAATCAATTACAGTGTGACCAATGAAAATTATCGCAAAATTACAAATTAATGTAACGCTTATATGTAAATACAATCTAAAGCCCAATACATACGTAACGGGCTTTTTCCCGGACGGGATTCCGCTGCGTATGCACTATCGTATACATTTTTTATGAAACAATGTTTCCAAAATTTCACGTCCCGTCCCGTACGGGAAAAAAACCCCGTTACGTATGCATTGGGCTTAACTCAGTTTGACGTTACTGAAACTTAATATCACTTACTTAATTAAACTTAATTAATTAAATAAAAAAATATAATTAAACTTAATATCACACTTAATAAAATCACTGAAACTTAATAATTATACTAAAATATTTTTTCTTGTATTCGTAATTGAAACGATAGGTTTTAAATATTATGTAAATACACACCTAGCTCTCAAACATGCAAATCGGCCTGAACTCCGAAGGAGAAGTAGCCAGCAAAAAAGAAACCGATAACACTTTTGATCAGGTCAATCTTAGGCCGTTAGGGCCAACAGCAACTGGACTCGGTTATGTGGCCATATAGAGACCTAGTAAATAGATTGAAGCATTTTAAAATTTAATATGTTTAATGTACAAAACTGGTTATGTGAAATCGGAGAGCCAGACGAATTATTTCTGAAGTTTCAGGTTTAAGTCACTACGTCAACACGTCCAATATATCGTTTAAGTTTTCATGATTTTTTGCAATATTCTAATTATTAAATTCGTGGCCATTCAAGCTTATGGTAAAACGTTAAATCGCAATTACGGTTCAGTGAAATGACGTCGTCGGTGGGCGCGGGCGATGGCGGCGGTTGAGACTGTTGCGAGTGCTGTGACGTGTCATTTGCATACATTGTTTACTTCAGACGAGCATGTTGCTCATAGTAGTAGGGGTAATGTCTACCGAGCGAAAGATCCTCGATGAACTGAATTTACAGAGCCACGGCAGATGTATCAAATTTTTTTATTTACTACTCGTTTACTAAGATAGTGCGCTAACCATCTTAGATTTCATATCCATTTATCATCACATACAAATGTGGTAGAAAATTAACTTGTACGAGTACTAACTTGTACTAAATATTATATCTTTTTTTGTATTCTATTGTATAATCGTATGATATTCATTAAATTATCATTTTATTTACGATCTACTTATTTTATTTTCTCTCATTTGAACGTAAAGGCAAGCGAGACAATGAAGCGGTTGCATCTTACTGTAATATTTCCATTGTTGTTGAATACAATTGAATCATAAACGATTGGTTCCACGTAACGGAGGATTAGCTTGATAAAATATATGAAGTCATAAGTCATTGTATGTTTTACTATTAAGTTTTCAAATCTGGTTTTGGATCGCGTACAATATAAAATGGACTCGTCATTTTGTTTGTAGTTCCAACTTCCCATATACTAGTTTAGACTCGGCGTAGATCTAACTAAATGTTAATCATTAATCATTAAACTGCGTTGTCATCAAAACTTAACCATCACGTAGAATTCAACTGCGTAGGATAAGAACTAAGAAGTAGTTTTAATTGAACCTGCAAGATTTGACCCAAACGACGTAACAAACATTGCAAGTGAATTAAAAGCTTGTTAAGAGAAACAGATCATCACATGTGTTATGGGATCAGCTGAACACTCATAACAATCAGTCTAGAACCACGGCAAAAATATCATAACTGTGCTAGAAGTATCGTTAATTGACCCAAACGATGTAACAAACATTGCAAGTGAATTAAATTTGTCAACATCCTTATAGGGCTAAGGCTGTCTCCTCGGTAAGCAGTGTCTTTGTAGCGGTCTACTAATTGATTTGCAGCATTTGCAGCATCGTAATAATAAAATACAAACATCCGCTTATGAGTATGACCACTTTGCTCTATGTCGTACCTCTACTAGTGTAATGCGTGACAGTAAATAACATTATCTGGTTTCTACATAATGTATAGGATGATTCATGTGCCGCTTGTACATGAAACAATTCTACCATAACTTGAGTAACGCGGAGTATTTGCCAACTGAATTCCATTGTAGGATTAATGATTCATGAGAATGCACGAATGTTCTATAGATTCACATTACATTCTGTAACTCTCACACTGCTGGGCTCATGTCTCCTTGGATTGTGGACTAGGTATCTCTTTATCTCCCTGCTTAAATTGTAGACTTCATAGACACTTTAATAATCTAAATTTTACTAACAAAAAATAACCGACTTGAAAATTACTCGAAAACTACTTGTCAGATCTCAATAAAATTTAAGTGGGACCACATGACAAGCACCAGCTTTCGATTAAAAAAAGAATCATCAAAATCGGTTCACCCAGTCGAAAGTTCTGAGGTAACAAACATAAAAAAAATACAGTCGAATTGAGAACCTCCTCCTTTTTTTGAAGTCGGTTAAAAATTATGCAGTGAGAACTGAGACTAGACAAAGATTTATATATGAAATAAATATTTTTTTCTGTGTTTAAATAATACTAAAGATAAATGTTTAAATAATACTAAATGAACCTCACAGAATATATAAAATATTTATATAAAATATTTCATATATTTCTTATTCTATATAAAATATTTTTGACGTTATACTTCTTTAGGCGCGTTATGAAATAAATGGAAAAAATGATGAGAGTGAAATTTTAAGATTTGTGACACGGTGACGGTGACACAAAAGGTGACGAATAACGTCACAGGTGATTTTTCAACGCGCGTTTTTAGCGCGTTAGGTGCAGCGCAGACGACGCTCTTTTGTGCGATCGAGTGTGCGGACGCACAAATATCTACTGTATCTACATGGCGCGCAGCCGCACTTTTTTGCGCGTCGTATGCGTTACTGCATATAATTGCAAAGGTTCTATTTTCACAGACTTAAAAGTGCGTCACGGACAGTGTGCCGTCTGCGCTGCACCTTATGAAAAACATTATTATTATATCTATTATATTTTTTTTTAATATTGTTTGAATATTGTTTTTTTTATTATTTATAGTTTATTTCAATAAATCACGTTTTGTTAAAAAAAAAGAGAATTCATTTCTTTGTAATAGGTTCAAGATACGTTAATTTGTTAAAAAGTTATCAAAGGAAAAGCAAATAGATCTGAGTACTGTCATATTATTATTAAGTTAGAAAGTACTATTTGATCTTAAGTGTCGTGTGACCTGGCTTTCATCAGTGTCTGCTCGAGCGGAAGGGGTGAAAGTGTCCTCAATCAATATAGGAATTAAATTAATATACTATTCTTCGTTTGTTTCTATCATTTTAAATTCTAATAGGTATTACCCTATGTCTATGCACTGAGCCCAGTGTGCACATGACCAAAATTAGTTAGGGATTTAGATTTGGAATTCGTGCGATATTATGTAGTGCCAAGTGTCGTTAAAGTAGAGAAATAAATTATTATAGGTTCGATTTTTACCATTAATCAATCGAGGCAACGCGGAAACAATACCTAACACTTCAATTAAATGTAAATCGAATTTTCTTATTTACCACGTCTCAAATTGGATTTTATGAAATGCTGTATCGTATGACGTATCGTATGTTATTTAGTACCGCTTATTAATTGGCAAGGATATTTTCTGCAGTAAATATGTATGTGTCATCGTTCCGTCAGCTTGAGGTCACGGGCTCACGAGAGTCACGGACGAGTCACAACCGTTCGAAAGGACGACCAGATATTTTGGTTGCATGACGTCAATTCTCTGCAGTTCATTGTATTCTTATTATCCTGTTTTATTGTCCCAATGCTTTTTAACTTTTCGCTGGAAAACAAAAAACATTATCTTTTACAATGTCCAACATAACTATTTCGTCTATGTATTCAGGTTACATTTTGTTGGTACGGTATATAAAAAAACAATCAAGTCATAAAATAAAGGAACCTTGAAGGTTATTTATGTTTAATTTTTTCCAAAATTCACAAACCAAAAACAGTAAAATCAATAATAATTATCGATTCTTCCAACGAGATGAGGTTAAAAAGAGGGAGGAATTACTCAATTGACAAATCAGAATTAATTTATTGACAAATAAATCAATCTGCTCTCTCACATTGTAACAAAAGAAGCAATGTTAGAGTTGGCCGTAGGTAAAGTACAAAGAATCCATTATAAATAATTTGCTCAACAAAATTTTGGGCCAATGTTTTAAAAACATGAATTTTGACATTGTAGTAGAGGTAAATAAACTTTGTGAATAAATCTATTAGGAGATTGATAGATGACTGACTTGTTGACGGTAACAACACAACAGGACTGAAATATGAGTAAATTACCATTACTTAGTGAAAGCCTCACGCAGGTCGATGTCCTTAAAATAGGATATTCCCGCCTGTTTCAAGAAAGTTTAGACTTGAACCACTTAATTGGAAATACCTTACACATATCAAATAATAATTAAACTTTTCTAAAATTATATTTTTAAAAAGACGCCAGCAAATACAATAGCGATATTATTTACAATTTGTAATTCTCAAACACTGACCATCGGTCCATCGCATTAGGGAATGATGTAAATGTCAACAAATAGGTACGGTTATATGATAATCTGTATGTGCATTGTAGGTACGCGCCTTTGCACGTCCGCGTCACTTAAGCGGATATTAACGGGGCTTAAGTCTCTGGTGAAGTCTGGTGTCATGGCAGTGCCCGTTGCAATGTATAATTATATTGCGGTCAAGATAAAACGCGAGAAGGGTGCGTATTATAAGACTGACCAATTGTGGTATGAGGTTTGAGTATCATAAAACTGAGTCAATTAACTTAAAACTGACATCATGGGCATCATTTATCCTTTTCCTTGTTATGGCGACAAGGCAACGGTCGATTGTAGCCAAAGAATCTGTGACGTAGCATTCATTTTAATTGACTAAAAACACCCATGAATCTCTATCATTATTGTTTCAATGGAACAATGTTCAGAACAGTGTGCAGAAATTATACCCGCACTACGTTACTATGGGAAGAGACAAGTATTATGGTTCATTTATGCTGCGTGAAGGTGTCTGAAAAGCCCTAATATCTGCTATATACCTGCGGGTACCACTTCTTAACGTGCGCATAGAAACACCAATACTACATTAGCTTTACTTTTAGTGTTTGAGTGTCCGACATTATTTGACTTTATCGATCAATAATGTTAACACAAATCATTACGATGGGTTTGAGAGGTGTTGCGCGTGTAAAATATAAAAATGTCATATAAATTGACATACAAGTCACGAATCGCGAGCACGAACACGAATAATAATTATTGTAAGCAATAAACTAGAATCTAATCACCAAGGTTTTGTAAATGAAATAGGTAATGGCCGAATTTAATGGATGATAAGTATGATAAGCTAAGTTTAGATAAGAAAATCTGGCGAATCTGTATACAGTTATTCTTGATATTGTTCTGTTAGCAGGCAGATGAAAGTCAATTTGGTGACCGAATTCATTTTATGAATTATTGACCGAATTCATTTTATGAATTATTGAAGTGTTTGCTCAACTTGAGATCAATGTCGTGATCGCGATCGATTTGGATCATCTTACAAAGCGTCCATCGCCCAATGATTTAATGAAAGATATCATCATTCAATCATTGGGCGATGGAAATGTTGGTGTAAGAGAGACAAGCAGACATCTATTAACTGTAACAATTAAAGGAGATCGCCGAAATCCCATACATCTATGGGCTAAGAACATCATTAATGTAACATTAATGATTCTTACGTTACTTAATACATTAATATATTACATTTCATTACTCTGACAAGTTTTAAAAAATTGTACGGGGTTAAAGAGAAACAATAATACCAGTGGTTAAATATTGGTTACTGCAGAGTACCTGCCTCTAGGTTGCAATTTCGTAATTAGGGCAATTTATCATCCAATCATTGAGTGAATTCGGTTTCCAAGGAGGTATGAGTGGGTCGTTCGCAAGAGCAGAAATCGTCAAAACAAAGCCAAAATCGTAAGAAAAACACCAAGAAATAAATCACATCCGTAAGCGAATGACACTGACAATGTGACAGTGAATATGACAATATGACTGTTTGTGATTGACAGTTTTACTTTGACATTATTATGATTTCAAATGTTGTTCAAATAAATCGAATATGAATGATTCGAATAAAAATACAGTTGTTCGATTTCTCGTTAATATTTTTATGATTATTATTATTTACCTATTCCTGTTATTTGATACTTCCCCGTTTGCTTACTATAACAATTAATTATGAATGAACATGATGGAATGAATGAATGAATGGATATGATGAACTAATTAATTATGAAAGTGATAACGGACGGTAAAATATTTAGATTTTTCACTGGATATCCTTTCACAAAACCGATTATAAATATCGATCGTTGAAATTGTTCATTGGAATAAACTAATTTTTAACTTTTAAAACACATTCCAATTGTAACTTTATATTATTCTTTGTTTTATTTATTTATTTTATTTATTTATTTTGTTATATTTATTCAGGCAAAAATCCAGTTTTTTGGAGGTATTATGGTTTCTGTAAGGCCCAATTTCGGCGATCTCCTTTAGAAGTAACCTATACATCTATACAAATAAATAAAATTGGAGTGTCTGTTTGTAATATTAAAATAACCGCTTTTTACTAAGTGCATTTGGATATATAGAAGGTACATATATACCAAAACAACATTTTTTACAATTTTTGTCAGTCTGTCTGTCTGTCTGTCTGTTTGTTCCGGCTAATCTCTAAAATGGCTGGACCGATTTTGACGGGACTTTCACTGGCAGATAGCTGATGTAACAAGGCTACTTTTATTTTAGAAAAAAAAATAGTTTGTTAAGCGATACGAAGTTCGCTGGGTCAGCTAGTCTAGTTAATTATGTAAAAATAGCGAAAACAGAACAACGGGCCTGTTTGGCTTAAGGGTCTCAAGTTACATTTTCTTAGCGATGATAATATTGGAAGACTTATGAAATATGATGGCATAGATACAATGAAGTAATAAATTTGTCTTTGTATTTATTTGTATAAATATCGAATTTCTTCACTGTAGGCAAAATCATTGTCTATTTTTAGGCAACGCCTTTTTTGATACCCGCTAATATAACGGTATCCTTTTTGCTGTTCGTTCGTCCTAATTCACGATTCTGGAATAACCAATGGCCGTATCCTGCCAGTCTTCAATAACCCAAACATAATATTTAAAATTTCAATCGTTTTGAGGTTTTAAACCGACATGAATTATTCCGACAGTCGACTTTATGTATTCCGCATTCATTGAAATTAAATTGGTCTGACGTCAGTTTCAGATGAAATGTGCATACGCGTCTGTCTTATTGAAATGCAGGAGATTTCTCAAAATTTTACCTTGTACATAATATTACAATGTAGAAAGTTATACCTATTATTCGGTGTTTATTATGATGATATAAACTCGGATAACTTTATACATAAAATGCCTTATTATTGTTACGTCCTACTAGTGGGTGGGTTCGAAAAATACCACTGATGTTGCCGAAGGGTACTTTATTTCACTCACAAGGTGGTACAATACTACTACACACTAACACTAACACTAACAACCGCGTAAGAGTCACTCAGTCGTTCACGAACGCGCAACACCCTCTTACTATCGCCCTGATCACGTATTGACCCGTCTGGAGTCCCAAACCTGACTCCCTTATCGCTCGTATCGCTGTTATCGCTTCGATCGTTCCGAACTGGTATCCCGAACTGGAATCCCCCACGACGACCAATTCGCGTCCTTTTATAGGTGGCCGAACTTAACTCGCGGGCCTTCGAGAAGGTTCCGCGCTAATCCAGATAATTAAACAAAACACAGTCATAAAAGTTAGCATCAAGGTCAAGACACAAAGGAACGAAGGTCATTCGCCCGGAACACAATAGTGCAATAAAACGATTAAACGCGTCTTCGACAATTTAGGGTTCCATTTTTCCGTACGGGGTTCCGTGGTTCGTAACACTGCCCCCTCCTTAATCATGCTCGTCCCGAGCATTATTTGACCCGTGATATGGAACCAACCGATCGACGCGAACAATCTTCGGCCTTCCTTCTTCTCCTTGCCTGTCCTGTGTCGCGCTCGATTTCCTCTTCGGCAGCCCGGCCTCTTTACGCGGACCAGAACGGTCCCCACATGGTCCTGCACATGCGCGCCTCCGCTACGATCAGCTTGGCTGCCTCCGCGAACCACTGTATCGCCTTCATCCACAGCGCGACGGCCCTATCATGGGTCCCTCCAGAGGCCCCAACGAACGGAACCCTCTCGATCCTGAAGGACACGCCGTGGAACAACAGCTGGCGCGCTGTATACATCCCCCGCAGCTCCATGTCCATCGCCACTACCTCCATTGCGCCTACGCCTCTCTTTTCGACAGCACTAATAAAATCCATAAACGTGGGGAAGGGCATGCCCTCCCCGCACCACTGCAACAGCTGCTTGAAGCGCGTGCGGTACCTGATGTCGGCCTGCATCTTCCCGATCAGCGCCGAGTATGCGCTACTAGCGTGCCCATGTACCATGCCCCTCTTCACGATGCCGTTCACCGCCGACAAGTTCTTCACGTACTCAAACTTATTCGAGGGATGGTCCTCAACCTTCCCGGCGCCGGTATCGCGCAGGTCCCGCTCGGCGTCGTACTTGAGATCGTTGAAACCAGACGCCCAGATGGCGCGCCTGCGACCCTTCAGGTAGTTCTCGAGGATGATGCCCGCTGTCGCGCGGCCCTTGCCCACGTCGGCACCGTCGCTGATGAGAAACCCAGGCCTTGACCCAACAGATAGCAGGTGTTCGTGCATCTGCGACGCGCACACCACGGCCTTCAGCTGCAGCGCGGACGGCAGCCCGGCGCGGATGGTGTCGTCGGGCAGGCTCAGGTCGGCCGGCTCCACCAATGGTAGCGACGCTGCTACCACGACCGGATCCGAGTGCCCGTGGCCCAGTCCCAGCTCCGTCGGTACGCAATCCGAACATGTCTCGGCCACGCCCATCTTCCTGTCATCGACATCTTCCCTAGTACACTGACTGTCCTCCTTACTTCCGAGACCGTCCTCTTCACTCTCAGGCCTCTCCTCCTTACTCTCCTCAACCGCCGCCATAGCCGCGCGGTCGGCCGCTGACCGCGGTGGCATCCCCCCGGCCGCGCCACCATCGCTTCCTTCCTCGCTCACGCGCTGCGACGCCTGCGACACGCCTGTGATCTTCGCCACTCCGATGTCCAAGGCCCCTAATATGTCGTCCTTCAGGGACCGGCGCAGGTTGTTCTCCAGGGACTGGACGGCTGCACGCCACTCCTCCCTGGCTGCACGCTGCTCCTCCCTGGCTGCCCGCTGCTCCTCCCTGGCTGCCCGCTGCTCCTCCCTCAGTGACTGGATAGCCCCCAGCAGAACCGACAGGTCCAGTCCTCCTGGAGCAGTCACAGTAGCAGAAGCAGGGGCAGGAACTGTCGCGGTCACCACTCGTGCGGCTGCCGTGGTCTCCGAACCCGCAGCCGTGGTGGTCATCACCTCCGCCGTCGTCGTGGTCGTCGTTCCCGCAGTCGTCATATCCGCCGCCTGGCGTCGCGTACGTACACCTTCTTCAGCCTCCCTCGGGGTCAGTGGCATCCCCATTTCTGACACCATTTGTTACGTCCTACTAGTGGGTGGGTTCGAAAAATACCACTGATGTTGCCGAAGGGTACTTTATTTCACTCACAAGGTGGTACAATACTACTACACACTAACACTAACACTAACAACCGCGTAAGAGTCACTCAGTCGTTCACGAACGCGCAACACCCTCTTACTATCGCCCTGATCACGTATTGACCCGTCTGGAGTCCCAAACCTGACTCCCTTATCGCTCGTATCGCTGTTATCGCTTCGATCGTTCCGAACTGGTATCCCGAACTGGAATCCCCCACGACGACCAATTCGCGTCCTTTTATAGGTGGCCGAACTTAACTCGCGGGCCTTCGAGAAGGTTCCGCGCTAATCCAGATAATTAAACAAAACACAGTCATAAAAGTTAGCATCAAGGTCAAGACACAAAGGAACGAAGGTCATTCGCCCGGAACACAATAGTGCAATAAAACGATTAAAGACGTCTTCGACAATTTAGGGTTCCATTTTTCCGTACGGGGTTCCGTGGTTCGTAACATTATAAATTGGAGAAAAGGATGAAGTTTTCCAATTAAGACCAGCGGACACTATGGGCGTATTATATGTATCTTCCTAGTTTCATAGACTAATTCGTTATATAATCTACGAGTACTAAAAACTAAAAATGCTAACGTTTCAAACAAGTTCGTTAACAAGTCTCAATTTATCCGACTTTTTGCCGCGTAGAATTTTCCTCAAGACATATCTATCATTGTACGAGTATATGTAGATACAGACTTAAAAATACACACGAAATAACATCTGCATATTTTTCCAGGTACCAGCTGTATCCGCGGAGGGCCACTGTATCTGGTACGGCGTGTGTACCAACAGCACCAGAGATCCCAAGCCCAAGAACTGCTTCTACGATGGGCCCGCGCTTCCCATCGAAGAGGCCGCCAGGGTAAGTTTTATGCATCTATGTTTCTATTCTCATTTTTTGAGTTCCGAAGTAAAATCGGAACGCTTATAGTTTCGTCATGTTCGTCCGTCCGTCCGTCCGAAGCAAAGCGGCGAGACCCTATATTTTCTTTTATAAATACTGGTTTGAAGCAAAAAATCTCAAAACTTTCAGTACTGAATTATTTGACAGTTTTGAAAATTAACATTTTGAGTCGATTGTTTATGGTAAAGTTTCTTCTGATAGTACTACTGATATTCTACTGTTACTATATAATATTGTTGAATTTTTGATACGGCCTATGCGTATAAAAAAATCACACTATCAGAAAAAATCTTATAACTAACAATAAGATAAGTATTATTTAGCTTTTTGCTTCGATATTGTTTCAAATATTCTTTGTTTTAGATATGCGACGGAAATACCTGAGCAAATTTTATCTGCCATTGTGTTTATAACTCACCTGCTTATCAGTTCAATGTCTGATATAACAAGCCCTTGTAGTAATGACTTCACTGTCAAATTGTATATTTATGATAGGAGTGATATGATTATAGCGTGGTGTACAATTAGCCTTAAGTGGACATTATGAGGGTAGACCCGTCTTTTGAATCCAATATACATAATATTATTAACATATTATTGATTATATAATTATTTTATTGTCCTAGTTACGTGACAGTTTTCAAGAACTCATACCATATTAAATGTTTAGAGTTTGTCATCCTTTGATAATATTTGCATTGTGTCGCAATTCCGTCACACCTCAATGCGCTGTCGATGAGTATCGTCGAGTGTTGCCGTCTATGTATGACGTGTTTTCCTTGCGGCCGTCTCAAGGATGGTAGCCAAGTTTGTTAATTCCTGTATGCGCGGTCAAGTACGTTTTATATTTTAATGTCACCAATGACCTCAAACTTTGGTCATATTAACCAGAATGTTTACTTCAAACTTCGTCATCTACATAGCTTATCTTTATCATTATTGACGTTTTATTCATGGCGATGTTAATGGAAATACCAACTAATGATATGATTCAGTATTTTTAGGGTTTCGAAGTAAAATCGGAACTCTTATAGTTTCGTTATGTCCGTCCGTCCGTCTGTCCGTCCGACCGTCCGTCTGTCCGTCCGACCGTCCGTCCGTCCGTCCGTCCGTCCGTCCGTCCGTCCGTCCGTCCGTCCATCCGTCCGAAATATTAAGGGTCTTCTAAGACCATTCTTGGAATTAGGGGTCCGTTTGTGAAATATTTGGCTTTAAAGTGCTAATTTTGGTTAGAGTCAAGTGTCCTCCCCCTGCCGGCTAAACGGTTGGAGTTGGACAAGTGAAAAAAATTCAAAAAAATAGGTAATATGATAAAACAAGGAAAAGTATCACGGCTATGTTACCATAAGTAGTTAATGAGTATTCGTCCATAAACGTACTACTTCGGGCCCTACATTGCGCGTGGCCTGACACGCACTTGCTCGGTTCTTTAAAGAAATCATTACACCATCATTGTTTATCAATGGCCAAATCAACTGCAAATTCATAAACATCTTGTATTGGCTCTCTCCCAGATACGCAGTGTTAATCTGTGGGCCTGTGTAGATCTATGAAATATTAAAGTTACCATACATTTGTATGAAACTTTATTCTTTGACATTAGAAACATCATCACTGGCTACAAATGGTATTCCACTGTTCTGTAATAATGACAGTTAATGGTCAGATTTATTTATGGACGATTTAGAATCATTTAGAGGTTTTCCTATACGTCACAAGTAGCTGCGTATAGAAGGCAGCTCATCAATGGATAATTAATTATTCATATAATAATTATACTGAATGCGGTTTATGTCAAAATGATAATTTTGTAGAGTGTATTCGAGAATTATTGTTGCCTATAAATATACAGTCCCTTAACCATTCTTCGCGTCTAAATGAAACTGATAATATGTATGAGCGCAAGCGGAGCCTGCGCCAGGTTCTGCATACTACAGTGCGCATTAGTCCTCTGATACTGTGTGATGATGGGGCGTGCTGCTAGTGTTAACACGACTGCCCTGTTGGCGCAAGGCCGGCGTCGAACTGGGTCAAACGTTCGACATTTTGCGTGCGAATGGCAACATCGCCCGAAGCCTCTTTCAGCGTCGCCACCTGCTCGAGAACTTGACCTGAGCCTGAAGTCTGAACCACTTGAGGCTTGAAGTCGACGCAAATACCAGCCTTGTAATATGATTAGGCGGTTATTTTTAAAGCATCTACGTCATATACTAAACGGTAGTATCTTTACTTGTGTGTTAACTAAAGATAGAGTTTACGCAGCACGATAATGTTGGAATACGTCATATTTTGAGCACTTTATTTGTTGAATTCCTCGTCGAATTTATAAACAAAGATGAAAACAGGATCTGACCGGTGGTTTTTATTGATGTCTCCCTCTCCCTTTGAAGATCATTATTTGATACACGTGATACTAAATCTTCTGTATCAAACAGATATTTTATCACTTGTTCAGGCTGCAAATCAATCTGATCGGAGGCATGTTTTGAACTCCTTTCTCCTTAGGCTTTGTTGCCATCCATAACCATTGTACCCCAACCGTTATCAAACCTTCTAAGAATCATCAATGTCACTTCAACAGCACATCCGCAAACCAAGTCAGTTATTCTTGTTTTTCTACGCAGATTTATTCACGCAAAGAAATTCCGAGTAAATATTACAAATACTATATTTTGTATTCCATTCTATATTGCTAAATTCCTCGGAAGACAAAATATTATTTCCTTAATGAGCCATGTCACAACATTCACAAAACCTAGTCACCAATTTTCTTAATAATATAGATTAGTGTGGATTATTGTAGATGAATCACTCGCAGTGGGTGATATAACAAATTACTTAGTTTGGTGACTCAGGTTAAATGAATACTCGTAATTAATGTATGATAGTGTTTATCTCTAGTAGTGTTTAAGGCCATATTTTGGTCATACCATTGATCTGATTCTTGTTTGTTTTAGTTGTTTTCCTCTATTTTTAGGTCATCATGTTTGTGTTATATTAAGCGGTATAGTTGTTGATTTTTATCATACTGTCCTTGAACCTCGCATTAAGCATTTGTAGTACAATAGATTTGATGATTTCCTGTACATCTTGTCAATTACAGCACTTTGTTGCAAAACCACATTTTTAAACAAATTGCTGTTTTTAATGTTGTTTTCAAATGGAATTTAGTAGAAAAACCTTGCGAGGTTGTAAGTTACGTTTGGTCCATTGCGGCTTAAGTTGTTAGCATGAAAAATTACTACAAACAACCGGAGGTTTTATGGCAACAAGTTAGTAAGACACCTATAAATAACAAAGAACAAAACCGAAATATTCTTAAAAAAATTGATGCACAACAAATATTTTTAACTAACTTCAAAGAAGGAGGAGGTATTCAATTCGACTATATTTTATGTTTGTTACCTCAGAACTTTCGATTGGGTGAACCGATTTTGATGATTATTTTTTTAATCGAAAGCTGGTGCTTGTCATGTGGTCCCACTAAAGAGCTACATAGATCTGACGAGTAGTTTTGGAGTTATTTTGAAGTCGGTTATTTTTCGTCAAGAATTATTTAAACCACATTTTCTCGTACACCTTTACATTTGAAGATGTTGCTCCACAAATAGTAATTGTGGATGCAATATAACTTATGGAAATGTTTGATTCATTCAAAATCCAAGGACTGAATCTTTGGTATTTCAGTATCATTATTAATTCAGTGTTATTATGCCTCTATTTACGATAGTTCTAACCCTTTAAAGCTTGGCTTTGTTGAATGCTTTCGTGAGGCGATTGTGATCAGACCTTCGCGAACCCATTAGCGAGAGACTAGGCCGAGGACGAATGTGATTTTGTTCCAAACACAAACAAACATTTTTATTACAGCAAGGTTTCTTCCATAAATATCATAGACCATTGGGAATAAAACAGCTTGTTCTGTGATATACTTACTGGGTTTCTTCCATAGGGATCATTGATAGTTTAGAATAAACCAGCTTGTATTGATCTGTATTCTATTTTTGGAGTCATAAACGTATCGTATAAGATTATGGTGGTATGGGATAGAATTATTGTGCGTCAATTTTAGAATGTGAAGATGGAAAAATGTGTTTTTTATGTCTTCTAGACGACAACTATCCCTCTGTTTCTAACAACGCTTAACTAGGACACGTTAGAATGATCGTAATTTTATAAAAATGATAATCTGTATCAGTTGCGAGGCTTTATAATCAGACTAGCTTTTGCCCGCGGCTTCGCCTTCGGTACAGTGGTTTCGAAACGAAATTTTTAATTAATTTATTGAGATGTATAATTTGTCCGTGGCTTCGTGCACGTGGATATCTATTTTTTACAAATCCCGCGGGAGCCCTGAATTTTTCTGGGATAAAAAGTAGTCAATGTGGTAATCCAGGGTATAGGCTATCTCCATTCCAAACAGCCAAATCGGTTAAGAAGTTGTGGCGTGATTGAGGAACAAACATCCAAACATCTTCACAAACTTTCATGTTAACTTATTTAATGATTTAATGTTAACTTATCAAAGTTAACAGTTTATGATTGCTCATCAGCAAACTGAGGCCTTTGACGTTAGCGTGCGTATGACGTGCGTCTAAGACGTCTAAGTGGACAGAAGGCCTTAGCAACATTAAGTTTGCGATAGTTCACAAATACAATGTGTCATGTCAAAGATATACCTACACACGACATACGTACAAAGTATGGAGTATCCACCAATGATAGACGAAACTATAAATAAGCAACAATGTTGAGCGCCGTATGGCTTTGTTTTGATATTGAAATTGGCAATGGTTTGGGATGTTTGCCAATAGGTACAAAGAAAATACTCCATAGGGGATAATGGAGAAATGTACGTGCTATGAATAACCTGTGATTTAAAGTAGGATATAATGTGTGGTGGTCGCTGATTCCGATTTCCAATATATCGGTTGACGAACGATAAAGTCGATATATCGGTATCGGATGCAACCCTAGTTCTAATATAAATATTTTCATAACAATTGAGATTCAACCGATCTCGGCGGATAACCGTTGATAGCAATTCGTAGGTACCTACCAATAAGTTATGATTTATTGATACATTGTAGTAGCAATCGTCTTATTTTACGAGTAGTACATAAATTAGTTAGCAACAAGAATTCATTGACGCAATTGAAATCAATAAAGTTCGTCGTCGAGCCGGTTGACGCGACGTTTGTTCTGGATAACACTATCAATTTGTTGGGAAAACTTTAACTATGGAAACTATATGGCTTTATGTTTCTAGAATGATAAGGAATTATAGGTCGTTCTACGTTATTGTTTCATATTATGACGTCTACAATTCGAAATGTATCGTTCGTATGTGTTGTAACTATATCAAATACTGGCCGTATAGAACAATCGTAAATTCCTTTGATTAACGCACTTAAAGGAGAGGAATTCTTTAAATAGGTATTATTTCTGTTTCATATTTACCGTGATATTACTTAACTTCGCGTTTTACAGCAAGTGTTGGAGATCCTTAGTTTGTCATTTACTAATTTTCCTCTAGGCCCTTCTCATATCTATCCATAATCTCTGGATGAGTAAAGTAACACTTACAATGTTTTGAATTTTTGATATTTGCAAGGCAACTGACTTGAAAATTGTGGACAGTGAGAATACTTAGTGACAGTTTTCCCTCCGTCAAATTAATTAAATTTGAGAACATAAAAAGACGACAATGGAGAATTAGCAACAGCAACATTTAGAGATAAGATCATCATCATGATACAAAATTATTCTTCTTATATCATCTGCTATATGAAAAAAAAAAATGTTTTTTTTTGGGTACGTAGTGATTATTTCGTTGTTATTCGTGTATTTCTATGGTCATTATTAACGAAACAAATTGTGTTCTATGTATAATGACCGTGAAATTATTATAATTATATTCTAATAATACTAGGTATATGACTTTTGTATCGTCTTGATATGTATGTAGCTATGTACTGAATACTGATATAAACATTATTTTAAACCATTTATGTATGAATTTAACCTACTACAAAACATTAAGAACAATATAATATGTATAATTTATTATTATACGTATAACATAATTATTGTGTTACTGATGTCCATGGGCAACGATAGCCACTTACCATCAGGCGGATCGTTAGCTAGTTTGCTGGCTATTTCAATAAAAATATATCGTTTAATTAATTAATTGTTTGCTCACTTATGACTAAACCTTGCTTGGTCTAATTCCTAAAAATAAATACATAATACTTTCTCTTCTCTACTCCTCTAGGCTTGTGCGAAAACCAGTCCTAAAGAATGGATGGAGTCCTTTATTATTGACTAATACCTAGGTACATATATCTCAGTTTTTTCCATTCACATAACCCGTTGGTACACATATAAAAAACTGTATTAATAATCTTAAACTAAACCAACTAAAAAAATACCTCAAAATCGGTTCATCCTTTTGGGAGCTGACAGACATACAGATTCACAGATAGGTATACGTCAGACTTATAACATCCCTTTGTTTGCATCGGGGGTTAAAAATAACCGCAGTGTATTGGTATAATTTAAACTTTATAATTTAAAAAACGAAAGTAATTTCCAAACACCAGTCTAGACACGGGTGAATTAATTGAATTTTGAATCATAAGCCCAGTCAGGGCTGGACAAAGTGAATATGGCATGTCGTTGTATAATTTATTTTGTAGTTCGCGTCTCGGTTGGTCACGTAACGCGGACGGTTCGGTAACGCGAGGACGACACACCTACGGGAATACTACTGTGCAATACTATTACAGTTCGGCCGCTGTATCTTGGCGCGTCTGAACATAGGCTTTGCGAACTTTAGCGCATGTAAGACAGAGATGGCAACACGAACATGCTAACGTATGACTGAGACACAATACACCGCGTATCGAGTATTGGCGAATTAAGTTACTGCGCAGCCTTCTGCACGAAATTCAGACGCGCCAAGATACAGCGGCCGAACTGTACCACGGTTGTATGCTGGTTGCTGTATTGTCATATTTGTCATGCACCGCACAGTGTCGTATCACCTTGTTGTTGTTATGGCTAGAAATTTGATTAGGCTGATGGGTGCAACCTTAACCATAGTTATTTTATTAGTTTACCTTGAAACTAGTTTGACATTGATGTTAAAATATACAGTACAAATGATAATGATGTTGGTTGATTTTAACATCAGCAGTTAAATTCATGTAGGTATGTTACATATCAGAACGATGTTGCTTCATCTATCTTCATGGGCTATGCAAACACTGTAACAGAGACTACAGGTATTTAGGTATATAGATGAAAACACTGGAATCATAAAAATGGTTGTCCTTAAAAAAATATTTCAAACTTCAAGTACAACAGTAATGCGTATTACACTCAATATAATTGATTGATTGATTCAAAGAAAAATCCAAGCATTTTTATGCAAATTTTACATAATTTCACATAAAATTTATTTATGTTAACACGTTGAAATATCATATCTTCTGTTTTCACTATCACATTTTTAAGTACAATAATAATTCTTTCATTGTCAGAGGTTACCCGGCACAATTATAGTTGTATCTACTGGGTATAAGCTTAATAGGTTAAAGTTCAAAGCTTCGCGTGACACGGACGTTGATCACGTGGAGGTAAATCGATAACCTTCACGTGATCAAAAACTCCTTCGCTCGAAACCTCTCGTGGGTACTGAACTGGTTATTAATGTTCTTCACTTAAATAACTGCTCCATTTAAATTATTCGCTTCAAAACTAATCACATTAGATAAACATTTAGGCCGTGATCGTGGTAGACGTCAAGACAATAACATTTTTACTACTTTCCCATGTATCTAGATGGGACTGCCAACTCTGAATGAAACTTTTCATGTCTCTTTATGTACATCGTTACATTACTATATCTAGGATAAGGCTCAGATTCCATTAGAGATCCACCAACAGGATTAGGCACTTACATTTTCCTCGCTTCCTCACATCGCAAATCTCTTACTCTCTGGTAGAATTTCAGTCTAATGATTAAATATCTATTGTAAGTGCTGCTATCAAATCAACGTCACAGGTCACAGTGTTCCTTCAGACCAGATAAGGTCCTTTCATGTGTTTGATAGCGCGACAATTCTCTACTCGATAACCTCCTTGTCCGCTAAGATTTCCGACGAAACAAAGGCCATCATTGATCGAACGAGTCGGAGAGTCGGACCACGCTCAGATAACAGCCGGTTGCGTTGTGATTCGTAATTATGATTACAACATGTGAATCACTCTGTTGTGAATCTTATCTCGATATTATTTTAAGATGCGTCAAGATGTTTATTGTTTAATAGTGTTCTTATTTAGGTTCGCACTGAATTGGTGACTAAAAATATTTGTGTGCTTTGATTTGCGTTATTCCGGCGCACATTGGAGATAGCAAAGAGTTGCTTAAAGTTTCTTTTTTTCTTCTTCTTTCTCGACGAGTAACGCATCAGTGATGCTTCACCACTTACATTCAGATGACTCGTCTGTCATTTGTCGGCTGTTTCCATAAAAAATCATCTTATCCATCCATTAAGTGGAGCTGATCTTCGTACTTAATACAAGCGTTCAAACTTTAAAAATTATCGATTGGTATTACATGTATAACACTTGCAGAATATATTCACTCTGTGTTTATAGGACACAGAAAGAATTTGTTTTGTTTTATAATACTACAAGATATTACTACTATTTATATACCGCCTTCGCTTGCAAAGAAAGCTTCAAGCAAGCTCACATTTTGTACCATTTTAACACGCTTTTATTATTTTGACCTGTGTGTAATGTGTATGTAACGGAATCTTTCAACATAATTTTGACGAATTTAAAAACGTCTGATCAGCTTTAAAATTTTCTCAGAAAATTTGACAACAACTCAATAATTTCATAGATTCTTTCTGATGTCCTGATTAGCGTCATCAGGATAAAAAGAGAATATCTAGATTATTATTTTTCCCTAAAAAAGCGTGTATTTAGTTGAGTCTTTGGTCAACTCATAGTTTTCTATTAATTATTTGAAATATAATATAATCATGTAAGTAAATAAACGTCATGATTTCCAGCCTATCATCGAGAAGTACTGTCCATCGATCGCTGCGGGCGGCGTGTCTTGCTGCGACAAGGAGCAGCTGGTGAACCTGGACAAGGGCATCACGCAGGCCGCCAACATGCTCGCGCGCTGCCCCACCTGCATGGAGAACTTCGTCAAGCACATCTGCGGCATGACCTGCTCGCCGCACCACAGCGACTTCCTCAAGCCGGTCGATGTTCAGATGTTCAACAGTGAGTGTCCAAATTGTCCAACGCTTCCACAGTTTGGTAACCCCCGAGGAAAAAAGAGGGGTGATATAAATTTGACGTGTCTGTGTATCTATCTGTATGTCTGTCTGTGGCATCGTAGCTTCCAAACGGATGAACCGATTTTGATCTAGTTTTTTTTTGTATGAAAGGTAACATAATCGAGTGTGTTCTTAGCTATGTTTAGTGTAAATAAAACTGTCGGGGGTTTTTAATTTTAATTTAAGATTATCTTGTGTTCATTACGGGACAAATCTTACCAATAGATAGAAGATAGCTCAAAAATCCACTATGGGTTAAGGTCTCAAGTAAAGCAACTTATAGTTCAATTTCTCTACGAAATGTGTTATTCGATTTCGCTCGTCGTACATCGCATTACAAGTTTTTTAAATAATATATAATTTTTAAATAGCCGAAAAACACGAGCAGATCAGCTAGCATATGGTAAGTGGAAACCGTCGTCCATGGAAATCAGTAATACCAAAATAATCACCGAAGACATGCGGCCAATAAAGAGAGAAGAAAGAACGAAGGCATGCATGCAGTCTTCTATACTAATATATAAAGAGGAAAGATTTGATTTTTTGTTTGCATTGAATAGGCTCCGAAACTACTGAACCGATTTGAAAAATTCTTTCACTGTTGGGAAGCTACACTATCCCCGAGTAACATAGGCTATATTATATTTTCAAAAAAATTAGGGATCCCTAATAAAACTCCAATAATGTAACCCAAGGTGTAAAAAAATAAGAAAACCGAAGCAAAGCGAGGGCGGTTACTCGTCGCCTATAATTGTGATCGCCTACATAAGGGCGAGACTTTATTTCATCGCACAACATGTCGGCCAACATTGTGCGACTTATTATCTCAAGACAATGTCCCAGGGGATTCCCTAACAATTACCAGGATTAACAAATACCAGTGAAGGATAACAGTCTAATGACGTAATTGTTTCCGTTCAGGTACCACAAAACGGATAATGGAAATAGATTACCATCTCAGTGCCGCTTACATGGGAGGGACCTTCAATTCATGTGCACAGGTATTGTCATTAGTCATTATAATTTTTTGTAGATATGAATATACATATAATGGAACTATTGTGCAGATTTAGATAATATTTGTACAACATATATTGAATTGCAATTCGTCAACTAATCCGTTGTCAAAGATTCGTGAAGATTGAATGAATATTGTCGTAACTGACACACTTTCCCGCTTTTTGGCTTATAGAACCTCACAGTTCATTTCATAGTCAAATTGAAATCATTAATTCTAGTAGTAGTAGCCACTTCACTGACCACATTGACTTTCTGCTATGAAAGAAAAGCGATAAAAGTGGCTTTCTATAACAAAATTTCTTTGTCCGCGTACTTAGTCCTTCATTATTGTTCATAGCTTAAATTGTGAACAGTAAGTACAGTTGACGACCAAGGGTCCTGGGTTCGATTCCCAAGCGAGGGGGCAATTTGAATGATGAGTTCGAATTTTTGTTCTCGGTCTGGGTGTGTGTGTTTTTGTCTTCTTTGTGTTTTGGCTATGGTACCCACGACACGGGAAAACTGGGGCTGTGAGGGTGTAGCGTTATTTATTTCTTAATGAAGATTAAGAAGTTTGTGTAACATATGAATGTGATCTCCAGGTACAAATGCCGTCCTCTAACCAAATGGCCCTGGACCTAATGTGCGGCGACTACGGCTCGTCAGCGTGCACGCCGCAGCGCTGGTTCACCAACATGGGCAACGTGCAACTCCCGCCCGTGCCCTTCCAGATTAACTACATCATGGGCGATGAGCCTGTCGACGGGTTTACCCCCTACAACCCGTCTACACGGCCGTGCAATATTGGGGTTAATGTGAGTAATAAACGTTCGGGGTAAATCGGTTTATGTGAAACTTCTTACTGAAAGTTAACTCCACTATACGATACGTATATTAAAATATGTGAGTGAAATAAGCTCAGTTGTCTTCATGGGTTTCCTACAGTATGTGTATGTAAAAAACTGATATAGATACAAAGGAAAGAATGAAAAAAAAAACGTATTGCATCGATCGCAAATAAAATTGGAGGATGGACAGGAAGCCGGAAGGTGATGACTTAATATTGTCAAATAACACTGTCACAGTTGTCATTGTTTCTGAGTATGAACCAATGGCTGCTCATCATGACGACAGTAAGCATTAACTTATAAGATATAAAAAAAACCAGTATGGCGTAATGGTTACCATGTCGGACCGCCGCTCCAAGGTTCCTGGGCTCGATTTCGATTGAGTTTGAATGATGACTTTTTATTTCTTTTCTCGGTCTACCGGTCTGGGTGTGTCTGTTCTTGTCTTTGTGTGTCCACGACACACAATCATTAATTTCATAGTTACTCATCACCTACTTATCTGATTGTCGCTGCAGGGTCTCCCAGGGTGCTCGTGTTTGGACTGCGCGGCGTCTTGCCCGGCGCCCCCGCCCCCCGCGCCCCCCTCGCGCCCCTTCAGCATCGCTGGGGCCGACGGGTACGCCGTTGTCATGGCGATCGTCTTCGTCATCTTCACCACGCTGTTCCTCGGCGGCGTGTTCTGCTGCAACCAACAGGAGAATACTGTCGGTACGTTGTGTGTACTCTTATGTACGCTCACTTTTGTTACCAAGAACTTTTTATGTAACTGGATGCCAAGCCTCGAAGAGGTACGTCAAGGCGGATGACGTGACTTTGGATGAACAATTTCGACCAATTATAAACGCGATTGATGTTGACTTCAGTGTGTATAACTTCGACCAGTGATAGGGCGCATATATTCATCCAATTTCACGTGTTCCGTTTGCAGATACCTCTTTGAAGCTTGCCGTCCAATTGTATAATATGTAAAGTTCTTGATTAAAACTCTTTCGCCGTCTTACAGGTTCGGTTTTCACATGTGCGGTTAGAACCCATTTAAATGGTTCACGGTAGTCGACATTGATTTATGTTAATAAACCAAATGTTTGAGAGTGGTCCATCAGTGACTATCGCGATGTCTTAAATAGGATGTCCATACATCCATCCATCCATCAGCCTTTGGAAGTCTACTGCTGGACATAGGCCTCTCCTAACAAGCGCCACTCGGACCGATCCTGAGCCTTCTGAATCCAGCGGATTCCCGCTGTCTTCTTCAGGTCGTCAGTCCACCTGGTCGGGGGGCGTCCTGTGCTCCTTTTACGGTTAACGTATTATAGGATGTAATAAGGACCAAATGTTTTAGTGGTTCATGAATTATTTACAGGGATTACAAAAGGAAGAATAGGCCCGTTTCTTCTTCATGCAAGTGAAAAGTAGTCGCCACGCTGAATAATATGTACTGAACACATTTGTGCCACGTATTTAGCCAAGTACCATAAGTCAATGCTACACAATAACACATTTGCCCTTCATTCTCAGGGCTGTGACAACATTGCATGTTTTGTACCACAACATTATCACTTTACATTTTAATAATACATCTGGTATTTATCGACAATGTATTTTGTGTCACAGTACTTACATTATTACTTAATTTAAAAATATAATTTTTAAGTAATAATTGTTATGAAATATATTTTTGCAGATTAATATTGGAAATGGATGTTTAATTGATAATTACTAACCACTAACAATTATTAAGGTTTTTTTTTTGGTGGGCAAATGGTAAAGGTATTAACATGAAGCAGTTAAGTTAGTACAGTTAGTTAACATGTATGATGGTATATACTTTAAGACATGCCACGCATACTACACTATATTCACATTCGAATCAGAATTTACATAAGCACTGTGTTGCCTAGCAACCACAAACAAAAAGGTGCATGAAACTTTTGGTCGTATAAAGTACGTTTGAACTAAATCTGGAGTTCGCAAGTCGCGTTCCGTTCCACTCTTTGTAATTTTATTTTATTTTTAAACATAATATTTATTTTGCAAAAGTTTAAAATAACACGGAATAGTTACGTATAAAATCGATATAGACTGTTTTAAAATACATAAACATAAATATAAAATGTTATTCGGCTTTGTTTAATGAAATTTAACTTATAAATAATTTTATGCTCATGCATATTGAGTGGAATGAAATATCTGTATAATCTGTACAGTGCCATCTCTCAAGAACTTATTTGTGACGTGGCGAAAATTGGAACTAATGCCATCCCATTCATAAATTACTACTATGCGCACTATGATTGGTCCAATGCGTCCGGCAGCGCCCTCCTTATAGTCACAGATAAGTTGATTTCACTGTATTTCGAAGTATAATACGACCAAGTTGCAAAGCATGTAAGCGCCATTATAGCTGTGAGGTTTTCGTAGTCATTTCTATTTATAGTCATAGGTAGGCCGGCCTCAAAACAATAAGTTTCTACAAAGGTTTGAAGTCGCTTCACGAAATTAAGGATGTGCGAGCGTGAGTTATTCATGACGAAAATTGTTTTAAGATGTTGGTTTTTACGTCGTTTTCTCTTAGTGTGTTGTTGTTATAGGTCAATATTAAAATAATGAAGTTGTCACAAACGTTATAATGATTATTTCGTTCTTTAATAGTTATTTGGTGTGCGAAATACAAATCAGTTTGTGAAAACCATATAAAGGAATTTTTACGATTTATTGACAAGTATTCTGATACGAGTTTGACTCAAGTATACATACAAATATTTAATTAAATATAATTTTATTCTGTTACTGCCACAGCTTTGTTGTAGTATTCCCGCTATATACAAGTTATACAACAAACCTTGTTAATATTTCACGTGTTTGCACATTTGAAATATGCTGTCACACGAAACAGGCATGTTTGGTGGGGTAACAACTACCACAGTATCACAGTTTATAAGATTACAGTGGTCCAATGCAAGAAAAACAAATACTCTATTATCTATAAAGTGCTCTCTTAGCGTGATAGTATTTGGGAACGTGTCTCCCCTGCATGACCAGTTCACGGAAAAGTTCTTTACATTATTCAACTAATATACTTTCTAGATATACAAATCAAATCACTTGCATTTTTACCTGCTTTGGATTCAAAAATTCAAATTTGGAACTATTCTCAAAATAGCCAACATTAATGTTGACATTTTATTTTTTTTCCTTTTAAATGCAATGTGGCTCGATTTGGATATCTGGAAGTATGGTATAGAATATATTGCATTTTTTTTGACAAAACTTTATTTGGTAAAGCAATCTTGGAGCTACTTTTGAATGAAATATTAATTTAAATTAGTTTAAAAAAATAACTAATAGTAATTCATCTGTCCTTTCATTCTGTTCATATTTATTTATTTATTTACACCATACAATTATATACAGAAAAAACTAAACTTCAAATTGTGTCAGCCTTGTTTTATTAATACAAATAACGATAAAAAGACCCTATAAGATTATTTACCAAATAGGACTTGTCTAAGAAGATAGACGATAGTAACTCTGGTGGGGTATCGGTGTGAGGGATCTAACGGCTCTAACTGGGTGCTTGGGACAGAGGGGTGGGCGCGCGGCGGCGAGGCGCGGCGCGGCGGCGGCCCGGAGACCAGCCCGCTGCACTCGCACCGCTCCAGTATGTATACACCAACCACTCTGCCTTCACCCCTAGCGCCCTTAGCGATCCTAGCGACCCTAGCGACCCTAGCGCCCCTAGCTGTCCTAGCTACTCGTTGCTTGTTGCTTCTTGTACTGAATACAGACAATGGTTGCTCCTTTATTGGACGACACGATAACGACCAGTGAATAATACGATGAAAGATGGTCCAGAAAGTAATTTTATTGTTTATTTCACTTTTCAATGAAGTATCGATGCTTTCCGGAACATTTTTCGAATCAAAATAATAAATTTCCGGACCATTTCACGAATTTTTTCTAAGGCGCATTGGGGGCCCCCTCAGCCCCGGGGCCCCGTATAATTGATATGGCTGATACGGCGGTAGCTACGCCCCTGATAACGACATCTCATGTATGTATAATGTACACACGCCCACATGGAAGCTTTCGCATGTATACAATACACATACAATCATACATATATAACTGTCGTCACCAGTGGGAATCTTCCTGCCGATGATAACGATATTATTGTGAGCGTGCAATGTAATTTCATAGAAATATGCCTCCACTGTTGTCCCTGCCAGTAAGGCAACATAGATGCAGTCTGGCCGCACTAATTGTGTCCTTATCGAATCGTCCAGTGAAAAAGCAGCCATTAGAAGTATAACCCCATACAACATGCGTTAGAGCAACGCACTTGACACAGAGCTCACGGACACGAAAAATAAACGCGAATATACACCGTAATGAGCAGATCACTCCTATTTTTATTTTTCTATGTGTGCGTTCGAACACGCTTATATGCAATTAACCTTTTGTATTTACGTATTTGATGCTTGTTGTGCTAATAACTGCTTAATATTGGACGACACGACGTATTGTGTATGTAAAACTTTTGTACGTAAAAACGTACAAACAATCATTATGAGCCATCTTTAGTGCGATGATATTTTTGGTAATAAAAAAGATTGCACCTTTTTGATCAATATAAAAATTTAATGTAAGTGCTTTTTCAAATAATGCAATTTTTACCGGATAGCTTAAAAGAGTATTGCCGCTTCGTACTGATTTTTAATAATACTGCATTGTGTAACATGTGTGTCATACATTTAGATAATATGTTTATTCTATTCGATAACCCAGTAATATGTCACGCTTACATCATAGATCGTAACTGATGGGAATTTATAAAAAATACTATTGTTATGTATACTATTTGTAAAAAGGAACAGGTAACACAAAGTTTATACGCTAAATACTAAACAAATGTGGTTCTATTTAAGGTATTAAATATTATTTGAAATAACATTTCCGATTATAATATCCTATTGGTTGTTGGGTTGGGATGCCATTTACAGTATTAACCAATATATATCAAAATTTTTGGGACTATATTTTTGCAAATATACATGTAGTAAGTTGAAGAATGAGACAATACACGCTGTGCAATATAATGAAAACAACCACATACATACGATACACATTATTATTGTAGTATAATTTGTTTGGTATCATTCTACCTTCCTATTTTCTTACTTAGGCTACGTCCGCATAGACAGGCGGCTAGCTAGAGCGTAGTGGTTTGCATTCTAGCTATTTGCTAGGATATACAGTGGCCGCACTGAGAGGTGGTTTGCGTGGTGAGTTGCTAGGTGCCTTGGTAATTTTACTTGTCAGCACGTTGACATTCACATTGACATTGACACAAATTAATATTTCATCCATTTTTGTCTTCCAAAATGCCTCGCGCCTAGTGACAAAAAACACGTTTGTTTACTTTGATACACGCTAAGTGACTAGCTAGGCACCAAGCGCGCAGAGCGGCCAGTCGCGAACACCCTAGAACGTTCGTTTTACTAATCTAATCGCTAGGTGACTCGCTAGGCTCTAGGCGCTAAGCAAGACGCCTGTCTGTGCGGACGTAGCCTTAGTTCTTACTTAGTGCTTATGCTTTCATGTCTTTTGTGTAACATGGAATAAGTTCTTTATACAAGTACATATTTGTGACATTACGTAAATCAGGTTGGTTTTCGCATCCACACTTAAACACGCGACATTAAGTGGTTTTATGCGACTGATGAATCTACAACCTGTTTGATGTTGGACGCAATACGACATAATACTTGTTAAACTACTTAACCCAGTTTATGGCTTTGTTTGAAATCTTGTGAAAGCTTTTTTAACTCCTACTTTACACATACATACATACATTGATCTCCAATGAAAATAAAACTTTATGACAGATTTAACTACATTACGAGGGTCTAATGATGAAATCATGAGATGGACAGTGGAATTCTGGAACTGTTATTACAAACATTGAGTTTGTGCATATTTACTTGGTTTAGATAAGTTCTATACTTTATGCTTGGTGACATGGGTTTTATTTTAGTGCAGTTCTCTGTTCTACTAATGATAAATGCGTGCTTTTAATTTTTACTTATTGTTAGTTACAATATCTTTGTTGTGGCGTTATGACGGAGGATGCTTGCTTCTTGTTGAAATACCGTTCAGAACTTAGCAATTTATACTTGTAACATATCGTGCGCATGGTATTATGAAAAATATTTTTTTGTATGTTTCTAACAGGTGTAGTTTTCTGTCCGAATGTGTCTGTGTTGGTGTGTGTCATGGTTCCTTGTACATATTATTATATTATACCCTTGAAATACGATACGATAGCTTTCTAGTAAATGTGTGTGACCGCCTGTACTACATGAGTCTGTCTTGTAATTCTATGTATGCCATGTTCTATATTTACATTACCGTGTAAATTGTATTGTATATTCCGTTGTAGCCAGAAATGTTAATTGCCTTATATGTATGTTTTGTGATGCAAATTAATTGTGCTGTTTTGGAAATGTATGTAATTTGTCACGCTTTTTTGTTAATTATCGAAGAAAAAAGTAAGTTATTATTGTCTAGTTCAATGATCTCTGTTTTGTTTTAATCAGTTCGTTTAAATGGTATCGTTTTTATGATAATTTCTTGTCAATGATCGAAAAGTGACGCAGCTTAAAAAAGTAGTCTTGAAAACGCATATTACACAAAGCCGGGAATTAATAACGCCCGCATAATATTAATTTTATTCATCTTTGTGTGAACGAATACAATTTTGGTTGTGTCGATACTATTTGAACGAATAAATTAATGTTATTATATCAGGCCTGAAAGCCAAAACAGGCTATTACATAACCATGTCAATTTTTTTACAAGACTTTTTTTTTGATTAAAAATACTTTTATTTTGATAGAATGAGAGTGGCCTAAATCGAATCACTTTTAGACCACTTTGATTCTATCAAAATAATAAATTTTAACTGATGTTTTATTTGGTAAATTATTGGTACAGTCGGCAAAAGAATTAAGTTTGCAGGGCATGATTCTAAAACCTTCTAAAATTTTTGATATTACAGATTGTTTGTGTTATTATCAATGTTAAATGATACCTGTAAACGTAAGGTATGATTTAACATTGATAATAACGAATACAGTATGTAATATGTATTAAACATTACAGAAGGTTTTAGAATCATGCCCTGCATACTTAATTATTTTGCCGACCGAACACATAAATTAGTTTTGATATTAAGTGATTATCTTTAAATTCTTTTCGTTTTGTATCCACCTAATTTTTATATTACAAATTGCTGTAAAAAGTAAATTTTAAATTTACCAAATAGGATACGTCTAAAACACTTACTATAGGCTGTTTTGGCTCTCAGGCTGATATCGGCTACCCTGCTGCCTGCGAAGCGAGGGGTACCGGGTTCGAATTCCGGCTGGGGCAGATATTTATGTCACAGATAAATATTTGTGCTCGGGTCATGGGTGTTATTGTAATGTGTTATATGTGTCGTCCATGCCACCCGCGACACAGGTAATAACTTACTGCGGGGGTATGAGTGTGTTAGCGTTTATTTATTTATTTATTTCATTATGCACTATTGTTCAGGTGTAGCATCGGAAGGCAACGCGGAGTTGCCGACGAACCCCACGAGCACCGGGTGGGCTGTGGACCAGCCGGACGGGGCGGGGGAGGCCACGTTCTTCGAGAAGCTCGGCGCTGCTACCGAGACGAAGCTCGAGGACTTCTTCCAGTGGTGGGGGACCATCATGGCCTCCAGGCCTTGGCTGGTGTTGTTTCTTGGTGAGTGGCTGTTGTATTATGTGTGCAAAAAGAGGTAGATGTGCCAAGAATATGTACAATACGGTATAGAATAATTTTATTATTAGTAACGCAATCGTCCGTTAGTGTATTGCACTCAAATCGCCAAAGAACCAATTTCACGTGAATAAACATACTATTGACTATCTAAATATAATTAGTAGTAAAATGAACTGTTGATACGGTGGACTGTTTAGTTTTATCACAACAGAAAGAGCTATTTCTTTCACACTCCAAATTATACAGTAACTTACATCGTAGATACGATATGAATATGAATATGTACATCTGTAATGTACATATGTTATCATATACTTACCGGTTATAATAATAATATTAGTATCCACCTAAAATTTGTATGGTATTACAGTTAAATTGTTTCATTTTCGTATAGAAAATAATCAAATTCTAGGATACATTTATGCACGATATTTTTTTTCCATCGTTTTGGAAAATTGTTTTATTATGAAGGAAAATAAATTGCTAAATTGGCATCTTTTATTAAATAATAAAATATAATCTGCTACTATTATCTCGAGTAAAATAGACATAAAAAAAATTTATCGCCCCCGGGTGGGCTCGAACCACCAACCTTTCGGTTAACAGCCGAACGCGCTATCCGATTGCGCCACGGAGGCAGATGCTCTACTTGGCAAAATTTGACATCGGAATTCTTTTTACCCAACTGCTAAGAATGGTTATGTTTTTCGCGCGTATCTTGCATGTATGTATATGTATGCGTGTAATATTATTTATTAACGGTTTTACATAACTAAGATATTGTTAGATTCGTCTTGATAACCCAAGTGTTCGATAAGTGAAATTTAAATCATTCTTCACAAAAAATAACCGACTTCAAAATTAGATATAACTCAAAAACTATTCGCCAGATTTCGCTCAAATTTAATTAAATCTAATTAAATTTAATCTCAAGTGGGACCACATGACAATCACCAGTTTTCGATTAAAAAAAGAATCATCAAAATCGGTTCACCCAGTCGAAAGTTATGAGGTAACAAACAAAAAAACGAAATGTGTGAAACACATATTAGAAGTGATGTGAAGTGTTGATCAACGGACAAGTGGAATTCAATAAAATGTTGTTTAAAAAATATTTTAATAAAATATTAAAAAAAATGAAGAAAAAATATTAAAAAAAATATTTAAAAAAATATTAAAAAAAAAAATATTTAAAACGAATGCCAACGTATTTATATTTATCTTAAACTAGCTGTTACCCGCGACTTCGTCCGCGTGGTATTTAACAAAAAAGTTATTTTTCAGTTCGCAGAGTTTACGATAAATTATTAACTCTGTATTTTGCGTAAAGTCGTAGTAAACACCTATGCCAATTTTAATGAAATGTTTCTACTTTATAAATCGATATTTAGTTTTTGTACATATTTTTCCATTTAGTTTTTGCCCCCGTCGAAAGTCCCGTCAAAATCGGTCCAGCCGTTTCAGAGATTAGCCGGAACAAACAGACAGACAGACAGACAGACAGACAGACAGACAGACAGACAGACAAAAATTGTAAAAAATGTTGTTTTGGTATATGTACCGTGTATACATCTAAATGCACTTAGTAAAAAGCGGATTTTTTAATATTACAAACAGACACTCCAATTTTATTTATTTGTATAGATGTATAGAAAAGTAGCCTAAGTTACTCCTTGTTACATCAGGTAACTGTCAGTGAAAGTCCCGTCAAAATCGGTCCAGCCGTTTCAGAGATTAGCCGGAACAAACAGACAGACAGACAGACAGACAGACAAAAATTGTAAAAAATGTTGTTTTGGTATATGTACCGTGTATACGTCTAAATGCACTTAGTAAAAAGCGGATTTTTTAATATTACAAACAGACACTCCAATTTTATTTATTTGTATAGAATAGATGTATAGATATTTCCATGCGATATACGTTTACCCCTTCCACGCGGCCTTAACGCTTTTTCGTGACAGAAAAATCCTAATATCCCGTCTTTATAGAAGTTTCACTTTAAAAAAAATCATTCTATCATTCAATTCATCAGTGGCATCTCACAGCCACCATATTTATTTATTTTTAATTTCACTTGTCAGAACACTTGTCAACACGAATGTAAAGATATCGTATTTTAGTAAATTGGTCCAGTGGTTTGGAAGATATGAGGCAATAAAAAATATTACATGCGTACATACATACATATAAGATAAGTGCGAAAAACATAACCCTTCCTTGGCAGTCAGGCAAAAAATTAAAGTCAAACTCAAAATCTTATCCAAGGTATCACTGATACACTTAATTATGCATGTATTTTTTTTATTTTTAATATCTTAATCTCTTCTGCAGGGACATGCGTAGTGGTCAGCCTGGGGTACGGCGTGACCCAGATGCAAGTGACGACGAACCCGGTGGAGCTGTGGGCGTCCCCCTCGTCCCCCGCGCGCAAGGAGCGCGAGTACTTCGACTCGCACTTCGAGCCCTTCTACCGGACCGAGATGCTCATCATCACCTCCAAGGGTCTACCCACGATCGAGCATGAGACCGACACGGGAACCCTCAACTTTGGGCCCGTGTTCAACGCTACGTTCATGCTCGATGTGCTTAGGTTGCAGAAACGGATTATGGGTGAGTTTGGATGTCGGGGTTATTGTTTGATATGTTTTTTTTTTATATTATAGTGGTTGTTAACGCAGATTAATTAGGTATACCTACTATAGGGCAGCTTTGACTACATATCATATCAGAGTAACTATCTTATTTAGTTAAGGAAGAAATTAAAAATGGCCCTGTAAGCCAACTAAAAATAAAATACAAGTTTTCAATTTAATTTACAAGACTGCCTGAAGGTTGACTGGGGGAGAATGCTTTTAGCATTAAGTCCGTCTTTGTCATCTGTACTTATGTATGGGGCATAAAGTTTTAAATAAATAAATAAATAAAAAAGTTTTATAAAACAAGATTAAAAAGTGCGATAGTTTGCTAAAGTTCCAAACTCTGAACGGCTGCACTCTTTCCGTCTGCACGGGCTGTAAGTCATCAAAGTATTTAGTATAGTATCTCCAATATTACTAATCTTTCTATACACGACCAGCGCTGGGCACGAACACGACGCGTCTCCAAGACATCTGCTTCGCGCCCCTCTCCTCCCCGTTCCTGGGCCCGGCCACCGTGTCCCAGTGCACCGTGCAGTCCGCGCTCGGCTGGTTCCAGAACGACGAGGACAACTTCAACGAGATGATCCAGGATGGATCCTATCTGGACGAAGTGCTGTCCTGCTCCAAGTTAGTGGTTCAAATTGCTTTCTAAGTATGCACAAATTATGGATATAAGTTATTGAAAATGGCCGTAAGTCCTCACATATTATGATGCTTATCAGTTAATCCTAAGTTCCATGTTGTGGTTTTCCTAATCAGCACTTGATGCCTGGTTAGAAGAATGGCTCCTATCAATCCTATCAATCAATTCCTACTACCTATCGATCAATTCCTACTTATATTTTAAATTTGAAACTGTAAAGATTGAATTTTGTTTTCATCACGCCCCGACACGTGACACAGATGTCCATGTCCAGAACAAGAAGAATAGATAGATTTTATCAATGTTTTGTGAAACCATTGTTACGCGGGCAAAGTCACGAGGAGAAACTAGTATTGCTATAAAGGTATTTATCATAATTATTATGTTTTGTGTCCAGGAACCCATTCGAGTGTCTCTCAGACAGCGGTCTCCCGATGTTCCCGGCGATCGCGCTGGGCGGGTTCCTGGCGCCGGGCGAGCCGCTGTCCCGCACGGCGCGCTTCCACGAGGCCACCGCGCTCATAGTCACCTTCATCGTCAATAACAAACATGATAAGGAACAGGTGAGGTGACGTCACACACTGCACTATACTCCGTTGCTAGACGAGTGTCATTTTGTTCATCTCATTGCCGCACTCAGAGTCACTTAATGGTTACTTAAATCGCTCCTTAGTACATAATTTGCCATGTGATTCTGTACTAAGTAGCGATTCAAGTAACCTTGAAGTGTCTTTGAGTGCGGCCGTTAGACAAATATCTATTTACATACTTTACCGTCAATTCTCAAGTCTGTTGCTTAGCAACTGGCTAGGTAAAACATAATTGTATAGTATTGAAAATAACCGGTAGTAAAATGCTAACGAACAGATAATGCACAGACTGAACCAATGGACCTAGAATATCTTTATTGGTGCAGTAAGAAAGAATTTGAAGTGAAATGGGGGAATGAAATCACCAGGAGTAAAATGGGGGAATGAAAGAATGGGGATGAAAGTTTGTATAAGTGAATACGCTTTTACTGCGTTTTTTTCAGTCAAGCACAAATTTATCACATGTCAAAAATAGTATTAAAATAAATGACGAATTTCATTTCTCTCTCTTTCTCTCTCTTTTTTTCTTTCTCTTTCTCTCGTTCTATCTCCCTCTTTCTCTTTCTCGTGAATAACAAATTGTACCACCCCGCAGTTAAAACCGGCGTTGGAATGGGAGAAGGAGTTCATAGCGTTCATGAAGAACTACACTACGAACGAAATGCCACCGTACATGGACATCGCGTACACGTCGGAGCGGTCGATAGAGGACGAGTTGGAGCGCGAGAGTCAGTCGGACGTGTCGACGATACTGGTGTCGTACTTCATAATGTTCGCGTACATCGCGCTCGCACTTGGCCGGTTTACGACATATTCTAGACTGCTGGTTGATAGCAAAGTCACGCTTGGACTCGGAGGTGAGGGGTTATTAGCATTATGAATGTATGCTTAGTTTTTATTTATTTATTTACGTGAAGTATGAAGAACTTAATACTTTATTTAATAAGGTTGTTACATACGAGTTTGGCAATGAGTCGATGGGGCCTTGTATAAATGGTGTTCATAGGCCATCTAAATAAATAAAATTGTTAATCGCTCACCCGTCGTAAAACGAAAAGAATGTGCACAGACAGCTTGTTATATTGATACTTATTGCTGATTATGTTGCGTTACACACATGTGTTAGTTCCATGCGAAAATACTCACCCTAACCCACAACTTTTTATATCTTATAAGTGAATGCTTGACTACTATCCCACCTGATGGTAAGTAGCGATGTAGTCATGGGTGGTAAAACGCATTTACTTAGTAAAAGCCTATTCACTCTTGCCTTAAAGACACATAATCGAACGGAAAAACCGACGCAATTTATTCCAATCCTTCGCTGTACGTATAATAAATGATGAAGCGAAGCGCGTCGTCCGTACAGGTGGCATGTTAATGTTAACGATGTTAACTTCCAGGCGTCCTGATCGTCCTCGCGTCAGTGGTCTGCTCGATCGGTATCTTCGGATATGCTCAGGTAGCTGCCACCCTGATCATCGTGGAGGTGATTCCGTTCCTGGTGCTGGCCGTGGGGGTGGACAATATCTTCATCCTGGTGCAGACCGGGCAGAGGGAGCCGAGGCGGCCCGATGAGAGCGTCGCTGAACATATTGGGAGAACGTAAGGGTTTTTACTGGATTTTTACTGTAGTGTAGAGCGTTGGATGAATGTGAATATATTATGTCTGTCTATGTATGAAGACACTCTTATCTTGAAGTAGGGTAAGTCGGGGCAAATTCAAATTCAAATTCATTTATTCGCTTGAAAGTGGGTACATAACAATGTTTAAAAATTAATTATATTCTGTCCTCCACATTCCACCATATAAGGCATGCGAATTTCATTGTAATAATAGTTTATGTTTATATTATTATATTATATCTGTGAAAATTACATTTTTGCATTAGTCTATATATTAATTTATTTATAATATATATTTATTTATACATGTCAAGATAATTGAATTTTACTAATTACACTATTATATTAATTAATTTACAATGTTATATTATTACAATTCAAGAATTCATTAATGTGGCGTGGGGCGTGGTGCAATAAAAGATTTTCGTCTTCTATAACTTCGTTTTTTATTTAATTTCTTCGTCTACGTCTTTCGTCTTCACTCATCGCTCAAAAAGGATCTGCCATCTTGCCATTCTCTCTGCTCCCTTTCATTCACACACATCCATCCCTTTCTCACACATTCATACTTCACCTATTCATATCCGTATCCTGTCAACGTTCCATTCTTCCATCGCTTACTTACTTAATAACTCAATCCTACATCTCGGCCATCCTGCGGGTCTGGCTGACTCTAGCCCAGCCCTACTCTCTTACCCTAGCATACCAACTCATTCAAAACAGTCACACTCGTCTTACACAACATTACAATACTATAGAATACAATTTTTAAGCAAACCAAACACATCCTCATACACACAATCATACCGACAATAAAATTTTACAATATAACAACTTAAAACTCAAGTAAAAACTTCTTACTTATACAAAGCTTATAAACTACTTAACTTAGACACCTGTCTAACTTATTATTAGATCATCTTACATGGAAACACTAGAAAAGATACAATACAAACGACATTATACTCACAGAATTATTATACTACTCATAAGTTACTCTTTAGAAAATTAAGTTACAACTTTGTTTACATAACAATCCTACTTTTAAGTTAACAAATGATCTCTGATTATTACCGTTTTATATTACATTTTACATTTACTTAATTTTACATGACTTATTTTTGACAAATTTACACTGCAGTTCGTACATAGAGAAAGGTCTGGTTGCATGAAATATTAAATTAAAAAAATAATCATCAAAAATTAATCAACTCAAAATTATTCACCTATACTATCATGAAACTCAGGCCATGGTTTCATATAATCTGCAGAACTAGAAGTTTTGGTTGGCCCCTCTCTAGAGCTGTCAACCTTCTCCAGGTCATATCGATCATTCCTCTTGACCTTAGTGACAATGTATGGCCCCAAAAATTTTTCCTTTAATTTGAGGCCAGATCCAAATTGGGTCCTTTTGATGAGAACTCTATCTCCTTCTTGATATTTAGTGCTTTCTTTCCTCTTTTTATTGTATGACCTAGCATTTTCCTCTTGAACTTTGGCTATCTGCTCCTTAGCTGAAAGCCGTAATTCTTCTCTTTCTTGAACAAAACAGTCTATACTCTCTTGCTGTAATAAATTGTAAATTTCAATGTCTTCTTTAGTTTTCATCTTAACGCCCATCATTAACTGAAATGGTGTAGTATTTATGCTTCTCTGAAAAGTGCCATTTAAAGCTTGCTGGAGACGACTCACATGCTTGTACCAGAGAGTCTGATCTGAAATGCAAAGTTTGGTTAGGATAGAAATAATAGTTCTATGAATCCTCTCCACTTGTCCATTACCACGTGGTACTCCCGTCGTGATGGTTATATGTTCAATATTTTCTCTCTCACAGTACTCTTTGAAGTCTGAACTGGTAAATGATGTACCTCTGTCAGTGATAATTCTGGCAGGGTTGCCAAACGTCTGCTGATGAATTGAAAGTTTACTTAAAGTTTCCTTTGAGGTTGTGCCCTTAGTGGGAAATATCCATACAAATTTAGAAAATCCATCCACTACAGTAAGAATGTAGTTATATTGTTTTTTAGTCTGTGATAACGGTCCAATATGGTCACAATGCAAAGTATGCAATGGAATATTGTGTTTTTCAATAGAATTCAGGAATCCTTCCTGCCGTCCTTCTTTTCTTGTAGCCAGTAGACATGGTATACAAGTCACAAGAAACTCCTCAATTTTACTATTTAAATTTTTAATAAAATAATCCTTACCTACAAGTTCAATCATCTTTTTCTTAGAAAAATGTCCACGTTCATGTACTCTTCTTATAATTTCAGTCTCCATACTTTTAGGTATAACTAATTTCTTGTCGATACCTTTGTAGAGTAATCCTCTCTCCAAGATGTAATCCCCGTAAGCTCGCTGCTGCAGTATCTCTTTTATAGCTTTCAATCCTTCATCACAATTCTGTGCATGTTGAATTTGATCATGTAAGTTTATTACCATTACTGTATCATAACAATTCCTACTCAATGCATCAGTGTGTCTCATCTGACTGCCAGACCTATGCTCAATGACATAATCATATTGGTCAAGCAAAAGCACCCACCTGGCTACTTTAGGTGTTAAATCTCGCTTATTGAGAGTCATTTTAAAGGCTTGACAATCCGTCACAATCTTAAATTTAATACCAAATAAGTAATGATGAAACTTCTTGACACCTTGGACCACTGCTAGAGCTTCAAGCTCATAACTGCTGTATTTACTTTCTGATTCTGTAGTTCTCTTACTCATGTAATGTACAGGATGTAACTCACCTGTTGGTGACCTTTGCAGAAGTATCGCAGCATAGGCTACACTAGAAGCATCTGTATGTAATTCAGTCTCTAGTCTCGAATTGTACAAAGATAGAACTGGACTATTAGCCAACTTCTGCTTCAATACATGAAAAGCCTGACTTTGAATGTCACTAAATGTAAACCTGGTTCCCTTTTTCATGAGATCTGTCAATGGCTTCGCTAATAAAGCATAATTTGGAATATACTTGCGGAAATAAGATGTCAATCCGATGAAGCTGTGCAGCTGTTTAAATGTTTTTGGCTCAGGATACCTCACCACAGCATCGGTCTTGTCTGTCGATGGCCGTACTGTCCCATCCTCGACTGTATGTCCTAGGTACTCCACTCTGCGTGTGATCAGGTTTGCTTTTTTCCAATTAATCTGTAAGCCGTAGTCAGATGCAACTTTTAATACACATTTTAAATTATTTAAAGCTTGGACTTCATCCTCGGCATACACTATAATATCATCAATAAATGTTGCCATAATATTTTGTGCTACCAATTCTCTAAATATTATAGTCACAAACCTAGTAAAGTATTTTGGACAAACCGAGAGTCCAAAAGGTGCTTTAAGAAATTCCCATTGGCCGTGATGGCTGACAAAAGCAGTATATTTAATGGACTCCTCGCTAACATTCAAATGGAAAAAACCATTTTTTAAATCTAGAACACTGAAAAACTTTGCAGTAGTTAACTTATCAATTAAATCTTCTATTATAGGCAGGGGATATTCGTCTTTAACTATCTTCTTGTTTATATCTCTGTAATCAATGCAAACCCTTGTAGATCCGTCCTTTTTCTTAACCAACACTATTGGGCTAGCATACTCAGAATAACTTACCCGAATGATTTTCTGGTCCAGCCACTCCTTTACCTGTTGCTCAACAATTTCACGTTCCATAAGAGACATTCGCCGCGGACGATGTGCCACAGGTATGTCATCCTTCAATATGATCTTCAATTCCAATGGAGCCACTTTACTCTGCACAGGTTGGTACTCTTCTATGCACTGCAAAACCTCTCGTCTAACTGAAGGGCTGCAAGTATTACCTACAACAACATCACAATTTGCCACACATTCTAAGCCCCTAAACCATTCCTCATCTTTATTTATCAAATGGATAGACCTTTCACTAAATACTACAGTGTAATTTGACAACAACTCTTGCCCCAATATGACACGATAAGGCATTGTACCTGGAGGTACCACATGAAAAGTGACATCAAAACATTTATCGTCTATATAAGTAGGCACTACACATTTTCCTATTGATTTAATCGACTGATTACCAAGTCCCGTTAACACTAAATATTCACTATGTCGGCTAAAGTTTTTAAGAAACTCGCGGTACACTGATTCGTCTAGTAAATTTATATCGCTGCCCGTGTCGACAAGCGCGTTCACTTTAAATCCGTTCAATTTTATCTCAACTACCGGTTTTGAATTCGAAATCTTTTGAACTCGAACATTGTTTACATCTGCATTGACGCATTCTTCCATGACGTTGTTGACGTTTGAACTTGATGTTGACGTATCGGTCGCCATTTGCCGGCTTGTCATCGCGCCATCTTCGGTACTGCCAACTTGACGATCGGATGACGTGAAGTTGTTCGATCTCGATCCGAACATAGCCATTCTCGGTCGTTCAACCTTCGGTTGGTACACCTGCCGTTCGTCGCGCTCACCATTGGTCGATCTTCCTCGGCTCCCTCGGCTTTCTTCGTGCCGACGAAAATTCCCGAAGTCGGGCCGATCTTGGCCGAATTGAGATCTTCGTGAATTTGCCGCGCCGCCAGCGCCGCCGCCGCCATGTTGATGACTATTTTTCCCACAGGACGATGCAATATGGCCAAATTGGTTACATTTAAAACATTTTATCCCGTTATTTCTATTAGGACACTCCGCCGACTTATGTTCCCATTCTCCACAATTGTAGCATCTCGATACTTTAGGCCGATTCACCTCCGGTTTCATTTTCAATTTGACGGTTTCATAAATTTTTAATTTTTCTTTCAAATCTGTGTAAGTAGTCACGCCGTGTAGTGTTATTTTGTTCATCTCACTGTCCCTTATTCCGTCTACAATATACTTGATGGCCACATAGTCTGGTAATTTGCCACGTTTGCCCATCTCCTTCATTACCAACATGTAGTCGATACAGCTTTCACCGGGCAATTTTTTACGAGCGCACATCATTTCGTGAGCGGTTTTACTGTCAAGGGTGTCTGGAAACTCCTTAAGTATAGCCGTTTTTAAGCTCACCCACGTTTTAAATGGCTTCTCAGATCTTAGCCATAAGGCCGCTGTGCCTATAAGTGACCGCCTAGCCACTATAAGCCGCTGTAACTCGGACCATCCGAAAATCTCCGCATTGTCTTCAATCTCCTGCACAAATTTGAGAGCAGTATATGTTTTCTCGTTGCCGCTGAACTTAGGTACCATCTCCTCGGCGTACTGAAACATGCTTACACACCGCTGCCCGCAATCCACACCAGGTTCCTCGGCATCCGCAAACGGTAACACCGCGTCTCCTTGCTCCTCGCCCGTCTTGCCTACCTTCGGCATTCTTCAATCTTCTTGTAAAATTTTCAAAACCACACCAACCGCCACACCACGTGCAAAGTACAACTGTTCGCCGCAGATTTTCGTGTTCGTCGTTTCTTTCGTCTTCTTTTCTTCAATCCCGGACGAGCCCCCAAATTGTGGCGTGGGGCGTGGTGCAATAAAAGATTTTCGTCTTCTATAACTTCGTTTTTTATTTAATTTCTTCGTCTACGTCTTTCGTCTTCACTCATCGCTCAAAAAGGATCTGCCATCTTGCCATTCTCTCTGCTCCCTTTCATTCACACACATCCATCCCTTTCTCACACATTCATACTTCACCTATTCATATCCGTATCCTGTCAACGTTCCATTCTTCCATCGCTTACTTACTTAATAACTCAATCCTACATTAATGTCATAAAATGCAGATTTTAATAGAAAGTGCTTTAATTTAATTTTAAGCAGCCTTTCAGGCATTGTTTTCGCACTTGTTGGCAGTTTATTAATTATTTTTATGCACATTCCGTACGCATTACGCTGGAGGAGTGAGGTACGTGGTGGTTTACCTAATACCAGTCGATGGGGATATCTGGTATTTCGTGAGTAGAATTTACTAGCAGTTAAAAAATTGTGTTTATGTTTAATTACAAAGGAGCACGCTTCGAGAATATAAATACCTGTTAATGTTAATATTTTTAGTTTGCTGAATAGGGATTTGCAAGATTCATGTGGCGGCCGACCTTCCAAAGCTCTGACACATTTTTTTTGAGCCCGAAAAGCTCTATTTATATGAGTGGAGGCTCCCCATATCAGTACACCATATTTCAAGTTTGACGCAACATATCCATGATATGCCATTAATGCTATTTCTCTAGAAGCAGTTTTGCGGAGGCGATGCAGGACATATCTGAATTTATTTATTTTATTGCATACCCTAATAATATGTTTCTCCCAGCTCAAATTCGAGTCAATATTAATACCTAGGAAGATGGTGCTCTCTATTTTTGCTATTCTTTGTTGTTCAAACTTGATGATTAAATCTATATCTTTTTTGCTTTTGGACTTAAAGTGTATATAATTTGTTTTTAATATGTTAATTTTCAAATTATTATTTCCTAAATAATTAATTATTTATGTCAATAGTTTTGTTAATGTCCGATTCAAATATTTCAATGTCCGTATGCTTGTTAGCAGTCACTATTATAGAAATGTCATCCGCAAAAAGTATACTATGGTGGGGTGTTAAATTTGACAGCTCATTTATGTAAAGTAGAAAGAGGAGTGGCCCAAGTACACTGCCTTGTGGTACACCTGTTTCCATGCATTTATATGTTGACCTGATATGACAAAACATGACAGATACGACAGATAATACAAATATGAACTACTAAAAATTGCAGAATTAATTATGGATTTTTGGTTAAATTGTGATTTTCAAGTTAATTTATTCTGTAACGTTAGCTATCTGATAATTTAGACAGATGATAATAATTGACACAAATACCCTGTTAGTGCGCTCACTGTCTTAGACTTCATCTTTATGTACCTTGGGTGGTATACTGGTCAATCTAAACTTATATTTAAAAAAATAAAAAATATTTGGTAAACACTGTTTGCACAACTTTTTGTTGAAATATTAATTTACATTAGTTTCAAAATTATTAATAGTAAACAAATTATTTTTGGCATTAATAGATTACTTGTCTTTGAATTCTTTTCATATTAAAAATTACGATAAAAAGTGTCTTAAGATTCATTTAGAAAAGTGTCTTTTAATTGTAAGAGAGTTTACCAAACGGACTCATCTAAAACAGCGGCTTATAACGTATCATGTCCACAGCCTGGGCCAAGTGGGTCCATCGATGTTCCTGACGTCAGTCTCGGAGTCGGTGTGTTTCTTCCTGGGCGCCCTCAGCGACATGCCCGCGGTGCGCGCGTTCGCGCTGTACGCCGGCGCCGCGCTGCTGGTGGACTTCCTGCTGCAGGTCACGTGCTTCGTGGCGCTGCTGGCGATTGACACGCATCGACAGAATGCTAACAGGTTAGTCGGTGGGGGGACGTGACGTCGAACGATGATAGGGGAAGGCGTCATTTACTTCATTGAATTTAATTATAAATGCAGTAAAAAAAGTGAAGTCCGGTTTACACGTGTTAACTAGTTAAGTAGATAACTAAATTTTAAGTAGATTAATACGTGTAAACAGATAATTTAGTAACTTTTTAGTTAAAATTTTGTTATCTACTTAATTACTTAATACGTGAAAACCGAACATGAGTGGTTTTTCTTAAACCTTTTAAGCGACGGTTTTGAATTCGAGGTCACTGACTTTGTTTAAATTTTACATAATTTTACTTAACATTTTCTTTTCCATTTAATGTATGAGCAAACAAAATGATTACAAAAATAAATATGTCATCAGTTGTAATGTACGCTATGGTCATGTGTAATGTGTTCGGTGTATGGTGTGTGGTCAGGTTCGACGTGTTCTGCTGCCTGCGCGGGTCCAAGGTGGAGACGGGCGCGGCGGCGGGCGGCGAGGGCGCGCTGTACAACGTGTTCCGCGTCGTGTACGTGCCGTTCCTCATGCGGCGCGAGGTGCGCGCCTCCGTCATGGTCGTGTTCTTCGCCTGGCTGTGCTCCTCGGTCGCGGTGGGTACTGCTGATGATACGCTGGTCGACTGAAGATTAACCCCCATCTAATATATTAAATTCTCGTGTCACACTTTTTTGAAGTTGAAGTCCTCCGAAACGGCTCGACCAATTTTCGTAAATCTTTGCGTGCATCGGCTAGGGTGGAAAATCGGACATCTATTTTTCATCCCCCTACCCCTAAAATTTTTTTTGGCAGAACAACGTTTGCCCGGTCAGCTAGTATTCATATAAACAAGTTAACGTATAGAATGCTTATTGCTTTGATTCTTTCACTCGTTTCGTTTCACTAATGAAAATCGACAAAGTTAAAACATATTTTAATGATACAAGCTGAAAAAGGTTTGTTAAGCGTTTATGAAAGGCCGTATCTTATTAACTAAGGATCTATTGTCGAATGTCAATCAGTAGCTCGAGCACGAATATTTGCGAGAAAGTATTCGTATGGTTAACGTAAGCAATTTGTCAAATTTGTATGGCATTTTAGTACCATTTACGTACGATAGGGGCGCTTTTGAAAAAATGCCATACAAATTGCTTACGTTAACCATACGAATACTTTCTCGCAAATATTCGTGCTCGAGCTACAGGTTGCTGAAGGAAGTAATAACTAAAGGATGAAATTAGATGCGGTTTTCACAAGACACATCGCTTAGAAGTATAAATAGGAATTTACAAAAATTCCTTTATATAATGTTGCAGGCAATTTTTACAAAGTCAACTTATATATTCGCAGGTGGCCCCTCACATAGAGATCGGTCTGGACCAGGAGCTATCGATGCCGCAAGACAGCTTCCAGCTGAAGTACTTCCAGCACCTCAACAAGTACCTGAACATTGGGCCGCCGGTGTACTTCGTGGTCACTGAAGGCCTGGACTACTCCGACAAGGCCACCCAGAACATGATATGTGGGACGAGATTCTGTCGGTCTGACAGTCTTGCTAACCAGCTATATTCCGGTGAGTGTTGACCTGAAGCTCTATGATGTACTTTAAGTATACCTAAAGTTATCCAGGGATGATGGATGGATAGATTACGAACGACCGATAGTTCGTCAATGTCGAACACTATATGAGGTTCGTGACGAAACGAGCAGTGACAGCCCAGTGGCTAGGTTGGTAGATATTACGATAATTCGTTGTTTTCCTACTGCTCAAAGGTTTGTATGGTTATATAAGGTCTAAATAAATAAATAATGATATTACTATACGTACCGTGTTATTTTTTTATTTTATTTTTACTAAATTATTTTGTTTTGATTACTGTTTTATAAATATTGTAAAATACATTTTAAAACTAAAAGAATGTACATAATAATTTCTCTACTTTATTGAATAATATCCATTATGTTTACTTTTAGTGCATGGAATAAAAGGCTTTTTATTTTTTATTTATAATTTATATTTTATTAATACGTACCGTCCGCAGCGTACCGGTCGCCGAACGAGTCGTACTTGGCACAACTGCCCAACTCGTGGCTCGACGACTACTTCGACTGGAGCGCTTCCTCGTGCTGCAAGTACTTCCCCACCAACAGCAGCTTCTGTCCCAACGACTTCCGTGAGTATATGTATTGCTTCTATACCATTCAACTATTATTACTAGCGTATAGAACCGACACCGCATGTTCAGTGCATTCAGTCGATTTTGGAAGGAGAAAGGGGCTTGATTTAAAACCTTTGACTTTAGTTCTTTCGAAGTAGAATCTCCGGGCGCAACATTTTTTTCGCGATGTCTGTTCTGGTACTTCACAAAAACACAAGATTACTGATCGATTTTTGTAATCTAATTATTTTTGTAAATATTTTTCATTTGTTTTCCACAGCAACGCCGCCATGTGAGAAGTGCAACATCCCGCTTGTGGGTCCCGAGGAGCGCCCGGCGCCCGCGGACTTCGAGCGATTCGTGCCGTTCTTCCTGAACGACAACCCCAACTCGAACTGCGCCAAGGCGGGCCACGCGGCGTACGGCCAGGCCGTCAACTACCGCATGTTCAACAAGACGCAGGCTAAAGTCGGCGCTACGTACTTCCAAGGTAATGGAGTTCCTAGTTAATGTGTTACCTGGTAACATTTTCAAGCGACATCAGAGCACAGATAGTACTTAAAAGATACTCTAGTCTAGATAACGAAATAATTCGCGTCCATTAATAGGTATTTAATTAGGTATTATTATTTATTATATTATTTATTATAATAGGTATTTTGTACCGTTTTTCTCCTCTCAAATAATACACCTCACTGACACAATGGGTGAGCTAAAAAAATCCTGTAAATTTTGAAAAAAATACCTTCACATAGATACTTTTTTTTTAATATTAGTTTTTGGATATTAAAGATTTATCAAATCCCAAGACAGAAATCAACTGTAATCAATCAATCAATAATAATAATCAATCAATGTTGGCGTGCTTAATAAATAAATAAATAAATGACACTACCAGGCGGTCTATTATGAACTCTAAATACCTGCCATGTTCCAGTGCAAACGTCAAATTCGTATTACCAAACCGGTCACTAGCTACGTGACAATATATACTAACTACGTGATAATATATTAGCCAATCATACGTCGTTCAAAGCCCGATAAATGAATCGCTGTTTTATTTAAGTTAATAATAGGCCCGCTGGTTTATAAAATTCCTCAATAACCCGCAGGCTACCACACGGTGCTGAAGACGAGCCACGACTACTACTCGGCGATGCGCGCGGCGCGCACCGTGGCCGCCAACCTCACGGACACGCTGAACCGCAACCTGCGCGAGGCCGGCCGCAACGCCACCGTCAACGTGTTCCCTTACTCCGTGTTCTACGTGTTCTACGAGCAGTACCTCACCATGTGGCCCGACACGCTCAAGTCGATGGGGATATCGGTGCTGTCGATATTCATCGTCACCTTCCTGCTCATGGGATTCGATCTCTTCTCTGCGTTGGTGAGTTGGTTGGCCGACCGAGTATTGTATTTAACCACGGACGTAAAAAAAAGACGGACGTAATCCCAAGAACAAATTCAGTGAAGTACCCATAGTAATACCAACTTTGTATTCGTACAAGTACACACACCCACACATTGACACCATCTTGATATGACATTGACACCATCGCGAATCAAAAATTACAAAATTACGCACACATGGTAAGCGAGCTGTCATTGCTAGGCTTCACTCTAGATTAGACAAGGTCCGTTCTTTTTTTACGTCCGTGTTTTTAACCCCCAACGCAAACATAAGCGTATTATAAGTTTGACAAGCGCGCGCGTGCGTGTATCTGTTCGTGGCGTCGTAGCTTGTAAACAAATGCACTGATTATAATGCGGTTTGTTTTATTTGAAAGCTGACGTGATTGAGATGGTTTTTAGCTGCAGCTTTGTTCAGGCGTTTCAAGGCCTTGAGCTCTTTTTTTGGTGAAGATAAAAGTGGCTGATTTTTTAATTTTAAAATATAAAGTTATTTTTTTTATAGAATAGCCGGCAAACGGGTTGACGAGCACCTGATTGTAAGTGACTATCTTTGCCCATGACATCAGCGACACCAAAGGCATCACTGATGCGTTGCCGATTAAGAAAGAGAAAAGAAAAAGAAAGAAAGATCTTGCTCTCAAGCCCTAGTCGGAACACGAGTCTTTCGGTGATTCAGTTTCGGTTAAAAATAGTTTCGGTTTCGGCATGAAATCAAGTTCATGTGTGACGTCGCTCACAAGGTTGGAACACCTGGCCTCCCGAAATCTCTCTTTGCGAAACATGGATTGTGATTTATTTCTAGTTGGAGGCTTTACATTTATTTACATGTATTAGTGACGCGAGCAAAATTAAGGTTTTGTTTATATTAAAATATTTTTATGGCATAATTCTCTTTACTGTATGTAATGTAATTTTTTCGGGCGAATGATGGCTCATATAATGTATTTGTCGGCAGGTGGTGGTGATCACCATCACCATGATCGTGGTGAACCTGGGCGGCCTCATGTACTGGTGGGGCATCAGTCTCAACGCCGTGTCACTTGTCAACTTGGTGAGTTATTGTTTTTTACTTGCTGTTTCATTGGTACTAGTTACAGTTTTGAAACGTTTAAATGTACTTTGATTATCGTCAATATTCATTTTTCTACGTGTATTGAACCCTATCCCCCATCCCTATATAAGAACGCGAATATAAATAAGATGATAATTATAATAAGAAGACGCGAATGTCCCCTAACGTAGTGTACGTTCACGTCGGTAACTTCAGCCAATGGCAGTAGGCATAGTAGTAATGTTAAGTTCTTAATGTTGTCAGGCCTGGCGCACTCCGCACTTTTGGTATGATGTTACAAGTACGTGCGGCGTTCGATGTGTCGGGCCAATTTCAGAAGGGCTGCCACGTGTGTCATACATTCGTAATCTATCACACATGTCATCAGAAAAAAAAGACATCCCCTGACGTTGTCAGAGAGGATAAGAATTTATTATGATTAAAAAGAGGCAACGCCTAGATGTCAATGTCTGGTGACGATTAGCGCTGTGCAATCTGAATTTATTATGTTAGAGCAAGAGTCACTATTTATTTAAATGATTTTGTGGAGTGACTCTTCTGTACCAATAGGTACCTATTATTATGTATTCTGTGCTTGAGTTCAATTTTTGTGGAAGTGTAAAGGACTCTCATTTTCGTAAATAAGTTTGGTTTATTTCGTTAATTTATACAGATAGAATACGAGAAAGTAGTTGAGGTTTCTTTTGACGTCATGATTTAAATATTTTGTTTGAAAAAGATATGACAAAACAATTTTTTTTCGTTTTTGGCTCTCCTAAAAACAATTGTTTTGTCCTTTACGACAATTGAAATTTCCGGTATCGATATAATCGATATAAAGTTTACATCCCAGCCGCCGCTAACGTGTAATGTACACATCTGTCACCAGGTAATGGCAGTGGGCATCGCGGTGGAGTTCTGCTCGCACCTGGTGCACAGCTTCAGCGTGTGCGGCGGCGGCGGGCGCGTGGCGCGCGCGTCGGCCGCGCTCGCGCGCATGGGGTCGTCCGTGTTGTCCGGGATCACGCTCACCAAGTTCGGCGGGATCATCGTGCTAGCCACGGCTAAGAGTCAGATCTTCCAGGTGGGTGGTAATTATAGTATGGCTATAAAGGTGGTACTTATTATAATATAATAATGCACATACAAAAAATAATCTATTAAACAAATAAACAAACCAAAACATTCATAAATCACAGATGTAAGAGTTAAAAACGATAGTTAAATATGAAAAATCTCAAAACATTTGGGCACCCTAAGGCGTCTAAAGCTGCAAACATACTATAAGCCGCGGCTGACGGACGCGGCTGAAGGATGTGATGTAATAGGTATCTAGTTAATGAATGTACACTGAGCTGTGCAAACTATCGGAGGTAAGTCGCGGACGTGACGTTGAGGCACCTTGAGGCGTTCGGACGTCCGAGAGCTATCTGGCGCGCTGGATGTTTTTGTCAGCCGAAAACGTCCGCCGACGGTATTTCATAGTATGCACGGGGTGCGGGACGCGTCCATGCGTCAGAAGGCATTAGTACTCTGTGTCAGAAGGAAGAACGTAGGTATCTATTAAAAATGGACGAACCAATAGGGTATTCTACTAAGTTTGAAAAAGTACTTCAAAATGTTGATTTTCCTAATAAAAAGTCACAAAAAATATATTACGGCAAAATGAACACGCTTTCTAGCCATAAAATTAAATTAAATTTTAAACCTTTTTTATTCCCGCGAAAACGCTGTCAGCCATTATGGTGACGTCATAATGGTAAAAACAACAGTCGTGTACGTAAGAGGTTAATGTTATCAGTAATGTTTATAACATTTGGTGTTTTTTGGGAAAATAATGAATTACAATCGCTATCGTTGGTGTGTATGTAATACTAGCATTAAAACTCTAGAAAAATTGTTTATCAAAGTGCCAGATGATATTGAAATGAGAAATGTTTGGTTGGAACTCGCAAAACGAGATCCTAAGTCATTATCAACTAAAAGTCGATTGTATTTATGTGAGGATGATTTCCATGTAAGTAAAATCCCCTAATTAAAATCCAATAATACTTTGCTTTTTTTTCATAAGTTTATATAAAATTCATGGTAACTTATCATACAATTACAATACTATGAAAGTCGTCGACAAATTAGTAATTAATGCATATTATTTCAGTTGGAACAAGATATGGAGAATTATATGGAATACAAAATAATGGGATCTGTAAAACATGTTAAAATGAAAGTAAACACCACCCCATCCAGATTTTGTTTTCATACTGAGAAAAAATGCAGGTTGTCCCCAAGTACTAGCTAGCCAGTCAACTCTTACAAACACACTTAGGCTAGATTTTGTTCAAGGGACTGAAAACAGCAAGCTATCTGAAGACTACATTGAACCAACAGCAACATCATCTAAATCAGGAATTACGTTCTAAGTGTACTGAAGAGGGAACCAACGGTTACTCCTAATGTTTGTCTTTAGCGTTAGTTAATAGTTGGTCCTTAGGATAGTGCTATTGAGTACACTAACATAATATTAGAGCATTACTATTTTTAATCAAAAATTTATGTTTAAAATGTTAGTACTTATTATTTATGAGCATTGATTGTTTCCAGATGTACCAGTACTTAAATCTGAGAAAAATAGACTGGATAAGGCAACTCAAGTGCAAACACTGACCACTGACAAGTCAATCCAGGTGCAAGTACTATCACAGGAAAGCCAATTAGTACAAGCAAATATATCAGCTTAATACAGAAATAAATCAACCCAGATCAAATTCAAATTAAAAGACCCAATCTCTTTCCCCGATAAAATCTTGTGTCTATTGCAACATCCCCTCATATGAAAGGAAGCCAAAATATATATAAAGCAAATACATCAGGACTTCTGGAATCACAAGGTCTGCTAAACGAAAATAATCAGTTATATTTGAAGAAAAATCTGATAGAATTTTCAGTATAGAATCAATTGAGGTGATTACTGAAATCTAAATAATTTTAAAGACTAATAAATGCGCTACAAAATGATACCCTGATAATAATTTGGAAGACACGTGGATGATTTCATATTTTTGCTCATAAGTGTAGTTTTAATGTTAAAAATGAGTGCTTATTGTAATTTTGAATTACTTCACTTACAAAGAGTAAAATAAAAAAATTACATATTTAAACTATTTCTTTTATTATATTTTTACAGTTTCATATAAAATTAGGAAAATATTTTGTTTCCAAAAAGAAATAACGCTGTGCAGCAGTTCGGACACATAGTTTTGGACATAGTCAATCTCTTTAATGAAGATCCAATCTTTGCTAGAGTCGATTTTTTCTAATAACATTGTATTGAAGTGCATGAGGGCTCTTCCCTACGATGATGACACCACATTAAAAACACAGCAACATGTTTACATCCCCGAGTTGATGCAGGGCAATTATGGCATGTCACCTGTAACACATCATCTTCTTGCTCATCAACAATAAGTCTGACAGAGTATGGCTTGGAGCGCACTTTCTGGACATATTGAACATTTCATAGTACATGTATTTTGGGGTCCTTCGTAGCTGCACGTATCCAATAGCATCGTCACCGTACGATTCTCGTAGATCTGTGAACAAAAACAACAAAGTCTTAATTTGGCAGCACAGTAACATAGGGAATAAAACATAACCTAACATTTCCAATATTTTATTACTAATTAGGTATACCTGGCACTTATATATAGAAAAACAGTGTAATAGAACAAGTAATACTTACAAAGATGTTTTAACATTCCGGAATTCGGCAGAACAGAAGTCTGGGTTACATGCAAAAAACTGCAACCATCATTGAGTCAATTTTAGGCAGATTCGTACTATCTGCTTTTACAAAACCGGTTTGCATTTTAATAAATAAATAGGTACAAATGAAATGCACTGACGAAAAAACACAATTAAATATTACTCCTTGAAGTTAAAGTTGATATTTATTGTTTAGGACATGGTTTAGACTGCACTGACAGTACTGACATTGACAGTTTCTTGCCTTTACTGCCTTTATGACGTCACACCATGGCGGCTCGTGTTTTAGGTCACGTGATATACAGATTGAAAATTACGATTTTTAATTTTAATTTAATAAAACAATAATGTGCTTTTATGACTCAGAATCCGAATATTTAAGTATAATTCTACATAAATTTTAATTTTTATCATATTTCATAATTTATTATTCACTACCGAAAGTACCCTATTATTGAGTGCGTTTGCAACAGGGAATTACTATATAATTATGAATTAAAATTAAATTAAACTGTGTTAATTCTTTTTCAATGTCATTTTCGATTAAACTTAGCAAAAAATTAAATCGGTCCTCATTCATTCTTAAATAAAGTTTATACCGACGTTCATCTCTTAACAGATGTGGATACAAAGTGTGGAATTCACCAGACTCTGTCCTTTCTTTATTTATCTCATGGACCCAAACGCTTCTTTTTATTTTCTTTTTGGGTGGACAACATAAAGCAGCCGCCGCTAATTCAAGAAAATCGTCCTCACTTTCACTACTTGACATGTTTCTTCGTCTACAGTTCTTTGTGGAATAGGCGTGATAGTATTCTTTGGAATAGGCGTTGGAACGCGTCCGGAAGCCACGTCTCAAAGACTGTGCACACTATCAGCCGCGTCCGATCAGCCGCGGCTTATAGTATGTTTGCAGCTTAACTCCCGTTATCTAGGTGAATGACCTCTGTACAATAGTCAATAATTATGTAAATCATGAGGATAGATTATTGTTCAGGTTGGCTACATGGAGGATAGAGTAGGAGAGCCATTTCTATGCATGAAAAGTGTTCGTAAAAACTCATCCAATAAGGGGTGGCGCTGCGGTGCGCTAAATAGTTGAGGTTTTGTATACTGGCATTATGGAGGGTACCATGAAATTTTTTAAATATTTGAACTCTGCAAACTTTGCTCCGTCTACAACAGCTATCTATGTTCATATCATTATTTCTCAGACACTAGCGCCATTCCGGAATGGCCATTATTGGAACCTCTATTTTCAGTGAACAGCTGGACACTTTTTCAACTTTCCCCTCATATGAGATGGCCGGCCCTCCTTGTGCTCTATCCTCCATGGTCATAAATAAATCCTACACACTCGTAACCATATGTTGCCATGGACGACACACAATGACAACAATACACGCCCAGACCGAGAACAGAAATTCAAACTCATTTAAATATCTGCTTCACTGGGAATCGAACCCACGACGCGCGGGTCGTCAATTGGATGGATTAATATGGGTGGATGGAGTTCTTTGTTTTTTTTTTGTTTACACGCTTAATTTCACAAATGCATTTGGTCACGCGCGCGATTCGTCACGTAGTGAAAAAATTACTCAGTTAGTCACAATCGCGATTGGTCACTCAATTTGCCATTTACGGGATCCGTCACAATCGCAGTTTGTTGAACCATTCACAGTAATGATCGTTCGTTTGCTTTCAGTGTGAATAAGTGTAGCAAATAAACGCCTACACACTCGTACTAGAAGGTTTTTACCTGTGTCGCGGGTGGCATGGCCGACACATATAACACATCGCGAAAACACCCATGACCCGAGTACAAATATTTATCGGTTAAATTAATTTCTGTCTCGGCCGGGAATCGAACCCGGGACCCCTCGCTTCGCAGGCAGGGTCGCTACCAACTAGGCTACAGGGTCATCCAATGAGCAATATGTATGTGGTTTCAGGTGTTCTACTTCCGCATGTATCTGGGGATCGTGTTGTTCGGCGCCGCGCACGGGCTCATCTTCCTGCCCGTTATGCTCAGCTACATTGGTGAGTCTACACGCAGACACAGATACACACACATGCAATATATACAGGGTGACTTCATTAGTTTTAGAATTTGATTTTTTAGAACAATTTTAAATTTACCCCGAACTACATAAAAATAGTTTTTATTTATTAAACCCTGTATAAAAACACTGTGCAGTGCAGCAAAATAGTTAGTAGATTATGCACTGTCTGCACCTCATGCACCTTTAATTTTACATCGAGTCAATACTAATGTGTTGATTAGATTTTGATCTCGAATATGACGATTTAAAGAGGGCGTTAAGCCTAAGGGCACTGTGTCTTTCATTTGAACTTGCCCTACTTAAAACATAATTTTAAAAACTAAACGATTAAATTCATTCTTTATTTACTTCAACATGACAAACTCAAATTTTAAAGAATATAATGAAAAGTGTCGTGCATTGGTATCAAATTAAAAGTCGGCTTTTAGACCTTAAACTTATATTTACTGAGATATATTATAGAGTCAAATCTCTTGGCATTTTACTGATTGAGTAGATCAGGTTTATGCAAACAAGCAACAACGAAATTATATACATTTGATTAACATTTTATTACTGTATATAAGATAAAGTACACTGGAGCGATGTTTGTTATTTTATCATTAATTGGTTTAGGATATCACACTGTCCTGTCCTGTCTCATCACATCATTTGTTTTATACACATATTCTTCTTTTATACACATTTTATGTGTTTTAAGTTTGCATGTGTCTCTTTTTTACATATTTTTTGCACATGTCTACCTCCTGTATATTGGACCATTTATAAGTTTAAAATAACTCGTTACGTACTGTATAGGTTCGAAACGTTTGAGTTATTAGTAGTTAAGTTCAATGCTATTTCCGTCGCTTTCATTTTATATTTGTTTGTGCACCATTTACCTATATTTTGTTTTGCATATTTTTACATGGGATTTAAAGTTTCTAGAAAAAATATCTATTTCCGTAACAGGCAATATAATTTAGTTGCTTAAGGACATTTAATAACAGCTTTTGAACTCTTACTGGTTGTCAGGCTCCAAGTTATTACTGGCAATTATATTTTGAAGCTCGTCTCATCATTACATGAAGCAGACAGCCAGTTGGTTTCTTAATTTACATCACATACTAACAGCCAATGCATTTTAACCTCAATTTATATGCTAACATAAACTAAACTAACAACTGCAACCCTTATTTATTTGTTAATGATACTATAAATAACCACTAACCAGGCATCACGGTTGTGGCAACTGGAGCAGAACTGAAACTGCGTTACCATTAACTTGTTTAATTGTCTATGGCTATTATATTTTTTATAATAAAATGGTCGCTATCAACGACAAATTGAAAAGTGACTGAATAGTGAACGTTAAATGTTTTCGTGTTATCTTTTGTTGAATCAGTTGTTTTTGTGACCTTGTCAGTTACATAAGTGATGTGTTTATCGAGAAAGGCAAGCTTAGTTTTATCGTCTAGTTCCAGTGAGTGCTTACTTAAAGCTATAAATAAAATAGTTTAGCGGTGTTGCCGTGCATATATAAATCATTCTAACGAATCAAGAATGTTGAAGGTAGAATATTTGCATTTTATTCTTGTAACGCTCTAATATTTACTTTCTATCGCATCTATTCGCCGGTCGCTAAGCCTATCATCTTTGCTATATATCGCTTGGATAGAAGTAGATAAATAAATAGATTGCTGTATTATTAAAAAAACTGGATTAAACAGCAATGTATGAAAATAGTATCTGGATTAAGGAGTCTAATAGCTACTTAAGGCGATCATTAAAACTATCACGTGGTCACGCGCCTTGTGCACGCATGAATATCCTACATTTAAATAGGACCGAGAAGAACGTGCCTGCGTTTTAATTTTATCTGTCTTCTATTCAATGAAGTCTATAAAAGTTTTATCTATATAACGTTAACAAACAGTATAGTGTATAGTATCGTATAGTGTATAGTATCGTGTATATGTGAAACGTGTGGAGCGTGATGGCGACACAGATGGCGTGTGCTTGGTTGCAGGGTCGCCGATGAACAAGCAGAAGCTGGCCAACCAGATGCTGCGCGGCAAGGAGGTGGGCGTGGCCGAGACGTCGCTCACCAGAGTAAGAGACGGAAAGACATTAAGGCAGTATAACTTTGACACGCTTCTCGCGTGAGCTTGCCCTTGCCCGAGCGAGACTGGACTTTGTTTGCATCCGCGTCATCCGCGTACACTACAAAATCTTATGAGATCGGTTTATTGTGTACATGGAATGTTTTTTTATTATTTTCTTTTGTATAATTTGCTCCTTGAATTGTTGTCGCCGAGTGTCGAGCGTCGCCTGTCGCTGTTGATGTGTTTTGGGCGCTTCATTTTCGCTTGTTACATTCGTTTTCCTTTTCGCACGTTAATGTTTCGAATCGATGTTTCATTTCGACGATTTATTACATCAGTTTGAGTATTATGATTATTTATTGAATATATTCCACGATGAAATCGACAGGGACAAGCGACGTTATGAAAGCATATTTGCTTCGTCGAATGCATTGTTCAATCTCGTTTCGATTACTAATCCGGTTGTTCTGGTAGCGGAGTGGTTGTTCAGGAGCGTCGTTGTGGCTAACGCAGGCCGCGGGCGACGCGCGACCTAAGAGTCTACACTGATTACACTTTAGTTTTTTTTGAGAGCATCTAGCTCCAATATTTCCTAGAAAATGTTCCAAACTAGCTATTATTTTAAAGCTGTGATAACGGTGCTTTAATTTGAGCAATCGAGACAGTATTGGCTTGGCGCCCTATTTATTGTATTGAATAGTTTTGAATACGAACAACGCGATTTTTGATCGGTCGTTGAACTTCGTTGGCTTTGTTTGTTGTTTAATTAGAGTTTCCCATCAGTGTGTATATGTTGTGAATGGTTGTTAGACTTTTAGGTCGCCCGTAGAGCGGTCCGCCGGACACCGCGATGAGCTAGAGCGCGGATCGCTCTACCGCTCGATAGTCGCTGTAACGCCTCATTTGGAATGTGGTTCTCCTATAAATTAATTGCATTGTAAAGGGCATTCGAAGCGTGTGACATTACACCCAAGTTGTCTCAATGAAGACAACCTTGGGGCTAGAATGATGTGGAGTTATTAAATAATAATATTATTACGTGTAAGTGTGCATAACTTGCATTCTGTGATAAGTGGCATATACTTATATCACTCACATTGACATCTGCTCTGTGGTTCATGTACTGTACGATATGAAATGCCACACGTTACGATTCCTTTGAAGGGTTCGGTTTAACCAGTGAGAGGTTAAGGGGCACCGGCCGGAACGATCACGACTTATTATATATAATTTATAATGCATGTGTCGTCCTGTGTATAGATGTGTAATTGACTGTGGTCATTCCTATTTCCTTCGAATTTAAACTATTTAATTTAATCATTTTATTTAATGTATCAGCGTGAGCGCTGTATGCGCAACACGGCAGAACGTTGCTTGTCGATGTTTGAGCACTCAGATAATGTACTTAGCGTAGGGTTGCCAACCTCAAATTTAAACAGGTTTTGAAGTTGGAGAAACCAGGACAATTCAGTTTGAAAACAGGATGCAGTAATAGAGTTGCAATAATTGCGAGCCGTGAGGCCACCCATAACGTAAGAATTTTAAAAGAGGCGCGCAAATTTTAAAATTAAAAAACCTAGGACGCTGCTTAAAAACTATTCAGGACGTCCCAGGACACTACAAAAACTAGGACATGTCCTGGGAAAACAGGACGGTTGGCAACTCTAACTTAGCGTCAATACAACAGTACTTATATCACCGACTGGTACTTACTTTGTTGAAATTCATATTAAATCAAGTACCATGGGCGGGTGCAATGTACATATTATGTCTGCTGTGGCCGCAGCCAGTTTAGACCGTGCGGTAATGAACGCTATACCTAAAGCACAAGGCTTCATTTCCATTTTAGTTTCTTTATTTATTGCAATTCGTTGATGTGAAAAGCTGATGCGGTGTGCGGTCGCATGATTACTGTGTAGTTTCTTTTTATTAAATTATAATAAATAATATTTTTTCGAATATGAATTATATTTAATGTGTGTTTAAATTATGTTATGGATAATGGTGTCTTAGTAAATGTCTGGAAAAATTGTGATAGAGAAATTGACTTACTGGAACTTTACCCTTTCTCACTTTATTTAATTATCAGTTTGTTTAGAGTAAATAGTATTGAATTGTAAGAATATTTTTTATTCCAATTGTGTTCAAAATCAAATAATGTAAAATGTTGCATTAAAACTGTTAAAGTACTGTAGTTGTATTATCATTTTGACATATCTATCGCAGTAGGGATTTGTAATCGTTAACAACGCTTGGTAGGTAGTGGTAGAGTAAGTCAATTTCTTAGTACCGTGGCCGTGTATTCTATTATTAGTATCACACAATGTATGGAGTATGCGTCGGAGCTAGAAATGTGATTACATACATGCAAAAATGTATAATATATATATATATATATATATATATATCTAGGAACATATTTCTATGAGAAAGATAGTGTATTAATTATAGTCGTTACAACAAGATTTCGATTACACATTTTTTTTGTACTAGTGAAGATAAATTTTTTTCCTCTAGCAAGTTATATCTGAACTTTACCATGTATAATCAATCACATTTCCTGCTCGAAGTATGTATAATATTTATACGCTGTGTAGGATTAGAAATGCACATTGTATTATTTTTTATTTTATTTTGTTTTAATTTTTTCCACTATTTGTTGACTAACAAGGGGTACACTAGCCATTGTCAATGCGGACTACTAACTTCGGTGTCGGTGAAATATTTCTCTCCTACTTGGTACCAAATTAAATATCTATTTTTAAGGGAGACAATATTCTTACAGGTACGCCTGTAATGCCCAAGGACTTAAGAACAATATAATAATATAATCATTTATAGTATTTTTAGTAGTTTCTGATGATTGTTTATGTAAAAAACTAGCTGTTATTTGTCTTGTGATCTTGTACTTTTATAGAGATTTCCGTACTTTTAGTAGGTACCCTCTATGATACTGCTGCAATTAAATTTTGCATAGATTGTATAATAAAATTGAATTTCTGTATTATCGCATCGGTTTGTAATAGATTTAAATGGACACAAATTCCGGAATCTCCTACTTAAAGTTAGTACTTAATGAGAGGGAACTTAATAGAATAGAATGGGTAGGTGAGGTGTATGTACCAAATTTCGGCTTATATTGTGATAGAAATAAATTACGTTTTTTAATTATTTGTTTTTGTTTCATTTTTAGTTGTAGAGCACCTGCATGGTATGAGCGCGCACCAGTGTTGCCAGGTAGGTCGCTATGCATGGAGCTGCCGAACATTCAGTGTTGCCAGCCATCGTCATACAATGTAGCTTACAGAACAAATAATGTACAAATACATTGCATGTTGCACAAATTAATTATGTAAGGGTCACTAATTGAAATTTTAATTAATTTATCACTACTGATTATATAAATATAGTTCAGACAGTGAGATTATAGATAGGAAAAGTAAGAACATTAGTTAAATTATTATCATCAGATAATCGTGACATTATATTGATATTGGTGAATATTATATTGATTAATCTTGACTTAAGACTTACGGCTAGAACCGCTTATGTTATGTAGTTATGTAGGCGTAACATTTAAAGTGATTGATTTTAGTAAATAAGATTATCAACTGTTTTATTATAACATGAATGATTTGTAAAAATGGTCCAATATACAAGTAAATGATACATTGGTATGTTCATGAAAGTAATCATGTACTATTTTCTTTTTTAAAAAGGAGTTACTGAGCGAACATCAAAACGATGTAAGAATCATTTGTATACATCAGCACTTCTAGATAGATCCGCAGCTCACTCATGTAGATATCACATTAATTACAAAGTACTGAACTGCGTTCTGTTTCGACCTTGACATTGCAACACTTAATATGACGTGACAAGTTATATTTCAAGAAAATTTCACTAAAAAAAAATGGTTGTCTGTAAAGTCGGTATACGGACGGAGATTTAACGTGACAACGTCTGTTCGTGGTATAAGTTTTTGGAACATAGAATTAAATGAAAATCACAATTTTAAATTCATAATTCACTGACATAATTCGTTGACGCCAGAAACGCTCGCGTAGAAGAGAGACGCAAGGCGCGCGCCGGTCGAGCGAGCCTCTCTCTCGCGCGCGCATGGTAACCTTCCGGCAAATCTCACACAGTATTCGTGAATGACACCCGAGTCAACCAATTTATGAGACGTTATGACGTCAAAACTTAGCATTAACCTGTGCATGTTACCGTCCTTAGATGCAGTAATATTTGTAGTGGCGTTGAGCTTGACTAACTACAAAAAAATTGGCAATATTGACATATCTGCCCAGTAGAAAAAATAGATTGTAATCTACTGTCGTAATACGTACAAAGGCACTTTACACGTAGATAATTAGTTTTTAGTAAGGTTTTTTGCTTCTGGACTATATCAAAAACCATAGATTGAAGAATTAAGTGTACGAAAAGTAATTTATCATTGTGATTCTTAGTTGATGCTACCTGGCAACATTTAAAACCTTTGAATAAGCTTCTGTTCTTACCATAGATTAAAGTATATGTTCCTACTTTTAAATTAATGTGTATGGACTCTGTTTACCTATACACTTAATAATTCTGTCAGAATAATCCATTTGTAGCAGTGGAGTAGTGTACAAACAAAGCAGTAATGTGAAAAGTTAATTTCGTTTTCTTAATAGTACACAAAATTCGTAATGAAAAGCAAAGGCTGTCTCATATCATTTTGTAAAACCAACATGGTACGTTATTGCTATTGATAAACTAGACAAAATACTCACAGCATTAGTGTATCTATTCAGCCCAGTGAACGAATATACTATATATATTAGTATATTAGTTCATTGATTCAGCCAAATTAAATAGGTTCGTGACTTCACAATAAACAGAGCAAGAAAAGATGGATAAATACATAGGAAACACAGGATTATGTATAAATTTTCTTCACCTTGCACTGCAAATAGCACGTAGGTTTTATTTCAAGAAATGACGGTCCCAATGATTGCCTTTAGGTAAAATTACCAAGGGGCCATCCATAAATTACGTCACACTAATTTCATGACTTTTTGACCCCTACCCCCCCCCCCTGTCACAGCTGGTCACATTTGTGAGACCTCCCCCCCTAGTGTGACGTCACATATTATGAAATTTTACACCTAGAAATTATTAAATTAAAACACCAGTTCCGAAATAAGTTATATTTCCATTTATTTTTTTTATATTTACCTATACATACCAATTATTCGATTTTTAAATGTGACGAAATTTAGGACCCCCTCCCACCCCTTGTCACAATGTCACACTTCATTGACCCCTCACCCCCCTAACGTGTGACGTAATTTATGGATGGCCCCCAAGTATGATGACATCACATTTGATATTGATATCCTACAAAACGTTTTTTCCTATTTCTAAAACCCACAGCTGGTTAGTACTTTGTGGCGATATTCATTGAAGTATTATTACTACTTCTATATGAACCGACATCGCGAACACAATGTATTTCCCAATGAATTGGCGCCGATCGGCTTCAATTTTCAATGGATTCGTTCGATTTTGAAAGGAGAAAGGGAGCTCAATTTTGAAAATAGAACCTCCCGGCGGGACACGTTTTGTTCGAGATGTCTGTTCTATGACATTATACTTCAGTGGCGATATTTACGTAATTTGAGAGCGTTTGGGATTGTCATAATTTTTAAAAGATAAGTAGGTAGGTATTACATTATTTCGATATTTTCTTTGGTTTAGTGATGATCATTAATATATGATATTTCATATATTTATTTTTATACTTACTCAACTGAATGTCGAGCTTACCGGAATTTGCTCATATTGCTTATATGGGGCAAGCGCCCCACCCTGCCCCACCGTGGCTACGCCCATGAATTAGTATCCACACAATCAATCAAATTACACAATTCAATGCTGGCTTAGCCAACAATGTAGGTACCTAAATATAAATTACATAAGCGTGTTCTACACCACTGAAGCTTTACACAACGCACATGAATACATCAACATCTAGCTGATGAAACAAATCCGTGGAGTCCCTGTTCTGTAAATATCACTTGTAATAATTTATTACACAATAATAAGATTTTAATAGTTCATTAATATCATTATTACCTACTATTAATAATAATAATCCTTCTTGCTTAAGTCAACTGACAAACGACTCGTGTTCCGGCTGGGACTGGGGGCTTGAGAGCCAGTTCTTTCTTTCTCTTTCTTCTCTCTTGTCCGGCAATGCATTTGGTGTCGCTGATGTTCATGGGCGACGATAGCCACTTACCATCAGGTGGATCGTCAGCTCGTCTGTTGGCTATTTCCATGAAAAAAAATTAAGCTAAGTAAAAAATATCTTTGTTTTTGATGTTTGGTGGTGACTGTATTAAAGGGAGCTACATTAAGAGTATTATGTGCAGGCATAACCCGACGACGGGGACGCTGGCGAGTGGTGTCGGGACGCGTGCACACCTACGGCAGTCTAGACGCGCCAGAGCCCCAGCCCGCCTCGAGCGGCCTCACCAATGAAATGTGAATAGGAACTTTAAACTTCCATAGGGAATTTGCAGCGGTAACAATTCCCACGTTTTAGGTATTTATCATTTTTATTAGTAGTATGGTAAGCACTGGTAGATTTCGATTTCGATTTTGTTTTACAATGTATTAGACATTTTTAAGTTCTCAAAAATATTTTAGTTGAGTCCGTTGAGTCTTCAACGTGAGTTGCATCCGAGATGATAGCTTTAAATTATGTAGTATATACCAAATGTAGGTATATTATGTTACAAGCAATGTTATTATTAACATTGGGTCTAACGGGCTTAATAAATTTTATTTTAATGCTAAATAGACGTTACTGAGACCAAAAATTAAAAAAAAAAACGGTTTAATTAATAAATAATAAAACGGTTAATATTTATTATTAACTACTTAGTTGTTGTAAATGTATGATATTTGACCTACAAGTTATAGTGTGGCGGTGTTTAGACCTCAAAGCATTATTATTTTTTCTCGTGCTCTCGATGATGTACCTAACACAACATAAAAAAAAATATAGGGTGCGACAAGATGGCTAGTTAAAATTAATTATTATGCCATAGTGTAACGTAAGGTGGAAAGATAAAACCCTTTCAAATTAAAAGAGAATCAGAGGTTGTAAAATTAAAGGTTAATCAATATCAAGATCGCTCAACTTCTGAGTTTGGTGAGAACTTCTGACTTTAATGCAATATGAAAAGGTAGAAAATAATGCTCCCATGACGTGTGAGAATGCCAATAATGTTTTAGGGGCAAAATATTCGTCACATTACAGACTTTGAATAAATTTTATCCATTATTATGTAAATTTTTATACCAGCCGTTAATTTTGTCACTATTTTGTGAGTTATTTTTTTTGTAAATCTGTTAATATTTTTTAAATAAAACTTGCGAAGAAATCAATAAGTACCTACGTACAATATGCGATATATTTTATATGAAACATGATTTTATACTTTTTATGAAAAAAGTTTAGAAAATTATTAAAAGGTAATCTTTATTATTATAATAACTTGGTGGCTGAGCTTATACTCGTCTAACATGGCTAAGCCACATGCGTAGAGGGATATCGCTTGTAAATTAACCGACTTATTTAAAACTAAGTGTTGTAATTTGTATCTACATATGGACATTATTAAGGCTATAATTTTTGATATTGTAAGCATTAATGCAGCTAAATAATATTAAATGCTGCTTGTAATAGTCAATGCTAAAACTATTTTCGTCATTGAAGGCTTATCATATCATTTATTAATGTAAAAAAACGTTTGTGTAACAGTAGATTAGTTATAGCAATTTAAAGGCCTTTTAAATGAATTAAAAAATTATCTAAGTGTTAGATAGTCAAGAGTCAGTTAACTAAGAAACGTGGAAGACTACATCTAAATATCAAAAATACCTTTACATTATGCTGTAGCACACGTAAGCCACTCAACCAGATAAAGAATTTTGGTTTATACCATTGAAGTAATATTACTAGCTTATAGAACCGACACCGCGAACACAATGTATGTCCCAATGAATTGGCGCCAATCGCCTTCAATGTTCAATGGATTCGTTCGATTTTAAAAGGAGAACGGGGGCTCAATTTTGAAATAGAACCTCCCGGCGGGACACACATTTCGTTCGAGATGTCTGTTCTGTGACATTATACTTCAATGGTTTATACTTTACTTTTTTAAAAATTAAACTGATATTTATGACAATATAATCGTGAAATATTGATTGCTGCACTCAAAAAATCTGGTCAACTCGAAGTTGATAACGCATTTTTCGAATAAAAAATAGGTAATAGATTCCTATTACTACTACCTACTACCTAGTAAATAAGTATCTGCTACTACTTATTCTTATGCTTGCTACAGTGTCTATAGGGAATTTAGATTTTAGATGTGGTCATAAAAACTGACTCTTAAGCGCTTAAAAATATTAGGACAATTGATGTGTGGTAAAGTATTTATACCTAATCGGAATTTGTTTTTTTACTACTTATTCGTCTTCTATTTGACTGTTTGATAATATCCTTAAATTAATTCATTAATATTTCAAAAATCAAAGACCCCTAGTGATTCAGGCGGTCTACTAATATTGCCGTTGCTTTCAACGCGGTATTCCTATTGGTGTGAGCGCTAAACCACATTTGAGAGGAGGGCAGACTAATAAATGAATCGCCGAATTGTAAGGGCTTCCTTTTTATGGAGATATTGCTTTCACGCACTTGAAATATCTTCTCAGTACTTATCTCATTGTAAAGATGGAATTCTTAATTTTTAGATGCCTATGTAACTATCGAATCAATTGACTGGCGTTCGATATTCGATAGGTTTAATAGATAGTGGGTATTTTTTCAGTAGCGGGACCATTATTTACTAACGATTTGCAATAATCACCGACGAACTTCAACATATCGATGCTCGTTTGTAGCTCTTTCTCGCTCATTCTAAGCTGCAGCCATACAAGTCTGGCTGCAGTGGCCATATAATATCAAATTAATTGTTTATTTAATATCAAGAAAGTATGATAACTGAGTTTAATTGCGTTTTGAATATATTATACTAAGCCTACATACTTAAATTAATTAATAAAGAAGGGAGAGAAGAAATATCAAAATTAATCTTTGCAGAAACTGAATTAAAAATGATTGGATTGTTTTACACCCAAATAAGCTACTTCAAAAACAATACTTAATTAATACGTATTTCTCCTAACACACAATATGCTCCAAATAAAAAAAATAGGAAAAACAATCTTATTATGCAAAAAATGTGTTCTAAATGCTGTAATTCATTTTTCTTTGCGTGTGCCTTTATAACGTCAATTCTTGTATAAATGAACATTCATGTATTAAAAGTCATTCTTATATTATAGGAATGACTTTTATTAATAGGTAGGTATAAACTTTTTATTAACATAAAATTCAATGTATTTGATTTTAACATCTTAATTAGGTAATTTAATAAAATATGGAAATTAGGGGTTTTACTAAAATGGCTATCCTTTATTAAGTAGCTGTAAACACTAATACCAAAATGTTACTGTAAATAAAAGTATATCCAACACAAAATTTTATATCATGCAATTTGTAAACGTGAAAAAATGTATGTAAATTTACTATATTGTATTATATCTGAAATATGTTAATAAATATCGTAACAGAACTTATGGGCGTTTTAATAGGTTTATTATGTATTTTAAGTGTGAAGCAATAAAAAAAGCAGAGGTTTTTGGATGTTTTTAATTAAAATATATTCTGGATATTCTGTTGACGACGGAATATCTATGTATTCTGTATAAATAGCGATATCAATTAGCGACGACTAGATCCATTTTGTATGATTGAGAATAACATCAGCATTGCCCGTACATATTCCCCACGTTACATTTATAACTCGTACACAAACAGTTCGTAAAATAATTTTTCAAGTTCGTTCGTTTTATATACAGTTATTATAATGATACCATTAGCAATCGAAACGGTAAGGTGATAATAACATTCCAGATAAAAACAATATCACACAATAACAATACAATAAACACTCTTAACAATAATAACACCAAATTACAAAGTTTTCACACGACAAACATATAATAAAGTAATTCTTAAACTTATAGGACGGGAAACGGAAGTAATAGAATAATACATCTAGCGTAAAACTTAGAAAATAGTTCGATAAAAAATAAACACGATAAAAATACATTTCAAACAATTCAGAACGCATCGTAGTTATTATTGTGATATTCTATTTTGAAACGGTATTTCGATGCGGCGACTATATATTTTTGGCGGCATTTTCAGTGAAACATTATTTTATAAATAGATATTATAGGATCGATAGCTTTCTGTGACGTTAGAACAGGTATTAGATGTTAGAGAGTATCTACAATTTATCATTCTGAATATTCAATCCACAGATAACAATAGCAGTGCTGGCTGAATTGTGTAGTCGTGACAGCTGGTAAGACAAATAGGTGTGTCAATGTTTGGCCGATTTGCGTGCACTTACATGAAGCCAGTTACAAGAAGATGGGTTTATATTCGGACCTTACACATCTGCACAAGCTGCTCAATAGTAGATGTACTGAGTTATGACTAAGAATCCTATTCGCGCATCCGTTCACCCTATATTTATAATCTTCCAATAATAAGCGATTAATTGATTCATCATGCGACTTTGTACTATAATCGCATGATAAAGGAACATCACTATATTGCTATATTTTCATGATGATGAAATTGAGAATTTGTGATTTTTGCGTATAAATAAACAAGCATTTATAAACAACAGGTACAAATTCATATCAATAATTCGGCTAAATGATTAATCTATCGGCAAAGTTGCCGGATTGGTAACTATATCAGTACATCCCTACGCGGCTGTATGCATTGCCATCCTCATGAGTTGGCTAAATGCAAGGATAGATGTTTTAGATCTCGAGGGGCCCGAAGAGGTACTTGGCGGGGCAGTTCTCGCTGGTGTCTCCCAGAAACTGCGCGAACAGCTCCTGGTATCTGGACAACGTGATCCCGCCCTTTTTCCTGTCGTCATCCTGGAATCAAGGAAAGTATAATAGTTAGAACATATAAGATAATTCTAATCAAAAATGACAAGGTCGACGAACTCATCGTGGACTGAACACATTTTACTATGATTCAGGTACTCACGGTATTTATTCGACTCAGGTCGAAATATCGACGTAGGTACAAATTAAATATCGTGAGCATTCGTATCAAAGTAAAAAGCATCTAAGGCTTTCACTAAATTAGCGCTCTTTACCATCTGGAACTCTATTATAATAGTCAAATATCAACTTATTATTATTATCTAATATAACTAACATTATAAAGAGGAAAGATTTGATTGTTTGTTTGCATTGAATAGACTCCGAAACTACTGAACCGATTTGAAAAATTCTTTCACTGTTGGGAAGCTACACTATCCCCGAGTAACATAGGCTATATTATATTTTCAAAAAAAATTAGGGATACTTAATAAAACTCCAATAAATAACCCAAGGTGTAAAAAAATAAGAAAACCGAAGCAAAGCGAGGGCGGTTACTCGTATACTTAGTATAAAGAGGAAAGATTTGATTGTTTGTTTGCATTGAATAGGCTCCGAAACTACTGAACCGATTTGAAAAATTCGTTCACTGTTGGGAAGCTACACTATCCCCGAGTGACACAGGCTATATTATATTTAAAAAAAATTAGGGATCCTTAATAACACTGCAATAATGTAAACCAAGGTATAAAAAAAAATAAGAAAACCGAAGCAAAGCGAGGGCAGTTACTCGTTATTAATAAAAAAATAGTAAGACTAAAAGACCCACAGGTAACCAAGTTTAATAAATAACAATCGGCAGTAGTATTATTGTGAAGTGAACTCATCAATGTATAGACTAGAAATATTTTGTGTAGGTATATTTAGTAGAACTAGTCACGGTAATCAGTCTTTGCCATTGAGGCCCGCAGCCAAGTCTCGAAACATGTCAGACACTGACCTTTGGCTCCTTGGGTCACATTGTGATCATGACCCCGTTAAAAACATTGCAACGGGAATTTCGCTAGTATATTACCATTAATAACTAGACTATTTATTTAACTAAGTAGACGATTTTAACGCCCCAACGCCCCCAAATCAGAGACACTAACAGTTACTTAAATCGCTCCTTAGTACAGAATTTGTATGGTGATTCCTTACTAAGGAGCGTTTAAAGTAAGCGTTAGTGACTGAGTTGGGGCGTGTCTGTTAAGGAGAGGTCAGTGAATCTGTTAGATAAACTAATAAGTAAGTATAGGTTAGGCCTCTATTGCTCTTAAGGGGACTACAGGAGCTAAACGCGAGTTTTATAACACTTAAAAAGATATGATTCACTGCAGTAAAACAAATCAGAAAAATATATGATATTCTTCAGGATATATGCTAGTTACATAGTGTGTTGCAAACATAATAGAACAAATTTTACTAGATAGAACAAAATCACGAAGACACATCTAAAAAATTCTGTTAACGATTAAAAACCATACTAAAATACATGCGATTATTCAGATTTTTTAGAAAATAATTCTACAAGCAAAATACTAACATAATACAGTCTTACTTTTTTAATAATAATCAGTAGATTTTTTGTAAATCGCATATTCTTATTCCCGAACATAATACGTACGCATGTGTGCGTAAACGCCTGTGTACTGACAGTGCCGGCCGAGGCCTGTTGCTATACGAACGTGTTGCTCTTTTTGCCGATTTATTTCCACCAGAATTATTGTTTATTGTTATTGTAAAGTTTTATTTGTGAATTCATTGTTTTATGTCTTCTTTCCCTAAATATTTTCTTTCTTGTGAATATAAAAGACCATGTTATAATAGCGTAATCTATACTAATATATAAAGAGAAAAGATTTGATTTTTTGTTTGCATTGAATAGGCTCCGAAACTACTGAACCGATTTCAAAAATTCTTTCACTGTTGGCAAGCTACACTATCCCCGAGTAACATAGGCTATATTATATTTTCAAAAAAATTAGGGATCCTTAATAAAACTCCAATAATATAACCCAAGGTGTAAATAAAATAAGAAAACCGAAGCAAAGCGAGGGCGGTTACTCGTAACTAATAAGGTACTTTGATATTAACTTTGTAAAAATAGGAAATTGTTAATGTGTGCGCGCATATTCAAGGCCAGTTAGCTCTTGTAGTCCTCATAAATTGATTGTTTTATTATCAATTTCTGTCAACGACCAAGCTGTTTGGTAGTGAGAGTCGACTGCGACGCAAAGGTTTCCGGGTTGGATTCCCGGTCGGTGCGGACGTTTATTTGACAGATTTAATAAATGTTTTTTCTCTGGTCGTGGGTTAATATTTTATTTGTGTTGTCCATGCCATCGGCAACTCATGGAATCCTAGTATGAGGTTATGAATGTTTATGTTTTTCAGGGAAATTAAGGAATAATGTTTTTATTGTCTTGAACAAGCAGATAGTTCAAAGTATTGCGTAAAGAAAAGTTTAGAATTTGTTAAGATAGCGCCATAAAACACTAAATGAAGCAACCGGTGGCTGGTCTGTTAACGAGCTTTCTCCTGGCGCGCGCCCAACTGGCCTACTGGATCACCAGTTCACCAGTTCAATGCTACACGATAATCGCTCTACTATTATCCAGCATTGTTTATATCTTTTGGTAAATAGCTTTCTTTCTTAGTGGCCATCCATAAATTACGTCACACTAATTTTATTTACAAATATGATTTTTGGACCCCTCCCCCCCTCCTTGTCACAGCTGGTCACATTTGTGAGACTTCCCCCTCTAGTGTGACGTCACATATTATGAAATTTTACACCTAGAAATTATTAAATTATAACAGCAGTTCCGAAATAGTTTTATTTCCATTATTTTTTTTTATATTTACCTATACTCGTACATACCAATTATTCGATCCTGAAATGTGATGTCACGAAATTTAGGATTCCCTCCCACCCCTTGTCATACTAAATCGACCCCTCCCCCTCCTCCCTAACGTGTGACGTAATTTATGGATGGCCCCTTATCTCCTCTTTCTTGACCGACATCGGCTGTCTTTAGGCACAGAATACATGTACCTATTGATATAGAAGAGTCACTGCGGAAAATCATTTATATAAATAGCGACTCTTGTTCCGACACAATAAAATAAAGTGTAATTCAGGTAGCACAGCGATTGTCAACAGACGTTGACATCTAGACATTGCCTCTCTTTCTAATCATACCTCTATCCTCTCTGACAACGTTAGGGTTGTCTTTTTTTTGTGATGACATACAGTGTGATAGATTACGAATGTATGACACGGCGTGGCAGCCCTTCTGAAATTAGCCCGACAAGTCGAACGCAGCAAGTCCTGTAAAGTTTAGGCACTTTTTTGCAAAATAATATTCCAAAAATCTCATCGTTTTTAAATCATAATCATTATTAATTACTACTCAAATTACTAACTGCACCATCACATCACATAGCCAACGTCACTGATGATTCAGCAATAATTTTGGTATTTGATTTAAGAATCACGATGCAAATCTAACAAGCTGCTAGAATAAACCCATCTCACACACTGGCTGCTCTACTCCACCTGCCGATATCGTCGGAGCAACCACGCCTAGGGATTGCAATCCGGAAAACCGGATCCGGTAATCCGGCCGGATCCGGCGTTTTTTACGCATACCGGATCCGGTCGAATTTACCGGATCCGGCGACCGGATCCGGTCACGCAAATTTTTAACAAAATAACCATCCTGTTGCTAGTGTAGATGCTTTAAATGCCTAGTATAGATGTTGTAATTAATCTAGTATTGCATTCCGGTATTCCTAACGTTTAATAAGGATGTTATGTACAACACAAATTAATGAATGGATAAATTGTAAGTTGTAAAAGTGTGAAATTATGTTCTCGTTAAAATTACTTCTTGTTTATAATTTTTCATATTTGCCCTAAACAGATGTAGCTGTAAGCTGTAGGTTTATTTCAGTTGATGCGCGATAACACTACAACAGAAAAACCCCATAAGCATACTATTATAAAGAAGTGTAGTAGTATACATGTAGACTTGTTATTGGCTCCCTTCTTAAAGAAAATAAAGAGAAACAAATACAGCAATTAATACTACACAGTAGTATTTTTTAGAAGATAAGTTGTATTGAAAATCTGTTTTACTTGTAACTAAAATTACAGTTTGCGGACTGTTTACGTCCAGATGCAGGTATAATGTAGGGTGGCGCAAGAGTCATCATCACCCTATCGGAAGATGCTATATTTTTTTCAAATGGCGGTAAATATCAGTTTTGCTGTGACATTTGTGTAGAACACAAATACAAAATACACGTCAATAAGACATGAATCGCTATACTCCTCAAAAACGCGGAGTAATCATAATAATCTCTCGTTTTTCGTCATTTGCACTAGCCGGCAAGATCGTCCATTTTAACCGCTTTAGACTTATTTTGGGTTCTTGGTGAAGTTTTTTGAAGTCACAAGTTTATGTTAACAAGCCCCAGATTCTTGAAGCCCTCAAAGAGAATATCCGTCATAAATGCGGAAACCTTTCGCCAAAAGTTCTGGCAGGAGTGATGGCAAGTTCCATAAATCGGGACCATACAGGCCCGATTCTGGCGGCAGCCACTTGGCTGATATCATTTTTCTAGTTAATGAAAACAAATATTTAGACATCAAATAAACACAATCCAATAGCAAAACTAAAGTTTTTCATTTATTAAAAAAAAATACAGTCAAAGAACATCGGGTGGCAACTTTCGCGCCACCCTATATGATAATCTAGCTTAACCGTACCCACTTCGCTGGGCGTCAAACATTTTTACTTCTGTTTATGTAAATAAAATATATTATTAATCACAGTAAAATATAGCCTGTGTCACTAAGGAATAATGTATCTTTTTATTGGTGTGAAACTTTTTGAAATTGCTCCAATGGTTTTTGAATATATCAATTATAGAAAATAAATAAAATATCAAAATTTTCCTCTTAATAATATTAAGATCATTAGGTGCGACGGCTTTATTATAAATAAATAAATAAATAAACGCTAACACACTCATACCCCCGCAGTAGGTTTTCACCTGTGTCGCGGGTGGCATGGACGACACATATAACACACATCACAATCACACCCATGACCCGAGTACAAATATTTATCTGTCACATAAATATCTGCCGCGGCCGGGAATCGAACCCGGGACCCCTCGCTTCGCAGGCAGGGTCGCTACCAACTAGGCTACAGGGTCGTCATGGTCGTCATCATTATGGCTCGCATTTGCGTTCCTTTATATTCCAGAAAAAGAAATACCTCAAAAACAGTCTATATTGGAACGAGAAGGAAAAATTCTGATCACGTGATCAATCCGGCCGGATCCGGCCGGATTGGTGAAAATCGGGTAAAATCCGGCCGGATTGAAAATGACACCGGATTGCAATCCCTAACTACGCCACTATCGGCAATTTGTTTTAAAATTAAATGATTGCAAAACTTGCAAAGTTATGCGGAAATATTGAAATGATACATTGTGCATACTTTTATCGGTTATAAATAGAAGCATTTTTTAAATAAAATAAAAAATACAATTTTTGCCCTAAAGTCCCACTTCTGAGATCGCGGCTCGGATCTCTCTTCACACGAGTAGAGTATAATATTTCCTCTTTAATTAGGTTGCAATTCTTGCAAGTTATAGTAATTTCTTGCAATATTATATTGAACAAAGGTATTTAAGTTAATAGGACGATAAATACATGCGCCATTAAATTTATTGCTCGTGCATCATTCATAATGTTTCCGGTATGAAGCAGAAAGCAATTCGTTTTAATTTTGGACTACAAATCGATTCCAGACTTATTGCCATTGTTAGCATATGGATCGATTGTAATTAATGCACTATGACTAACAGAAGTCTAGAGCCGTTAACAATACGTCCGTTGTCCGCCGATGCCCATTAACTATAATATTTGTTTCGTCATTGACATAAATCCGATGTGATTGTTTGCCAAATCTCCGGGTATTCCGAGAGCTGCGTAATAGCACGTAATGAGATCTATTGCTGGTAGATGATAACATCCAGTTTTCACAAAACTGATTCAAAATGAGCTTTCAAACAGTTTTTTGAGTTCCTAATTAATTTATGAAATCACTTTTGTTATTTGCTGCAGCGTAGGTAATTTTTTTAATACTGTGTTCCACCGGCGTTTGTCAGTCTACCAGCTACCTGACTAAACGTAATAAATACCCTCGGATATTCATACCGTTTTTTTGGCAGTAGTGAGTTAGTCTATACTCTATACTACATACTACATAATTATACTACAAATACTACATACTACAAATAAATAAAATTGGAGTGTCTGTTTGTAATATTACAATAACCGCTTTTGATCCGGCTAATCTCTGAAATGGCTGGACCGATTTTGAGGGGACTTTCACTGGCAGATAGCTGATGTTACAAGGAGTAACTTAGGCTACTTTTATTTTAGAAAAAAAAATGTTAAGCGATACGAAGTTCGCCGGGTCAGCTAGTAATTAAATAAATAAACGCTTACACACTCATACCCCCGGTTACCTGTTATACCTGTGTTGCGGGTGGCATGGACGACACATATAACACATCACTATCACACCCATGACCCGAGTACAAATATTTATCTGTCACATAAATATCTGCTCCGGCCGGGAATCGAACCCAGGACCGTTCGCTTCGCAGGCAGGATTGCTACAAACTAGGCTACAGGGTCGACTAAAGTTAACTGATTAATGAGAAAGACTGAGAGATGAGAGTTGTGTATAATTTATTTAGATTTTATTTAAATTGCTCAAATATTGAGTGCACCTCAAAAATCAATAGTTTATCACTGCGACAAAAGATGTAGGTAGGTACATTATTTTTATGTAGGAATTGCCCGCGCGAAGTCGTGGCTGGTGAGTGTTTGTATGAATTCTGGTGAGCTGAGTGCCCGGTTTGAATATTACGCGATTTGTATCTTTGCAATGAACGCCACCCCTGTCATCGGCCGCTCTCGCACGTTACAACTTGCGATAATTAATCAAACTAGAGCGTTAAACACACGTTACTGCCAAAATGTATTAATTTGTAAACAAACTCATGTCCGTGTACATATGTTATTATTTATAGTACTCAGGTTTGACAGCTTAGGGGCTAACGGGGGGGGACAGTTAGGGGGAGGGGGGGGGGGCTCGATTTAGTGTGACAGGGGGTGGGAGGGGGTAAAATTTCGTGACGTCACATTTCAAAATCGAATAATTGGTATGTATACGTAAATAGCAAAAGAATGGAAATGAAACTTATTTCGGAACTGCTGTTTTAATTTTATAATTTTTAGCTGTAAAATTTCATAATATGTGATGTCACAATAGGGAGGTCTCACAAAAGTGACAAGCTGTGACAAGTCAAAAAGTCATGAAATTAGTGTGATGTAATTTATGGATGGCCCCTTAGTGGTTACAAACTATACGATCCAGGTTCTAATTCAAACTACTATACTATATATAATAAGTACTATTTATTATGTCTTCTGTGCTCTAACGCGAACATTAATATTACGACGCTAGAAAACAAATACGTAGTATTTAACCCGCATATATCAAATTGTTCATCAGAGTCGAAAAACTTTTTGATCTCTCGAAAAAAATTCATTTCTTCTCTATTTAGTAGAGAAGTTATGAATTTTTTTCTGTTTAATAGAGAAGTTATGATTTTTTTTTTCAAGAAATCAAAAAGTTTATCGGCTTTGATGAACAATTTGATCTTTGGGTGACTACGTGTTTGCTTCATTAATTTATCGTTGTGCCTCTTTAAAATTAATCACGCAAATCGATGAAGGAATGTCGCGAATGCAGTGTAATGGCTGGATAGCTCTGGCCTAGCCTTTTTTTTCGAGGGGGAATCTTCCAAAAATACCCGAACCCATAGGTTACGGGTTATGTGGGACTTTTACCCACTAAAACCCTTTCGGATCATAATATGTAAGGCTCCGGGATCTCAAGTGAACGTACCAGAGCAGCTGCGGTAGCCTAGTGGATGTCTTGAAGTGGGGTTCAGAACCAAATCCTATTAGGTAATATGTTTGGAAGTCTAAAGCCCCAACTCAGAGTCACTAACGGTTACTTAAATCGCTCCTTAGTACAGAAATTGTATGGTGATTCTGCACTAAGGAGCGATTAAAGTAACCGTTAGTGACTCTGAGTTGGGGCGTAAGTCGAAGTTGGCTGTATGGACTGATACTTATGATGTTATGTAAGTTATGATTCCTTATCCTAATTATATCCGGTTTCTGAGGTCTGGTTGTCGCTGAGATGAATTTTGATTATTGTCACGTCTTTATGCTAGTAGCACTCGTAAGGTTAAGACGAATCGATAGACGTAAGAATCAAAATTGGTCTCTACAACGCCACATAGGAACAAACATACATAGACTGATAAACACATTACCCTTCTTTACGTCACGCAGTCGGGTAAAAAGCAAATAACATAATTTTAAATTGAAATATTTAACTTTGAGTCCGCAACTTTGTAAAACAAACAAGGTTTTGGTATAACGACAAGTGTTGCCATTTGTATCGTGATATTTTTTGTATATTAGTCCGGCCACCGAAAATGCATTGCTGACTAAAGGTCGCTGCATACGTAACGTGGACGGGACGTGGACGGAGCATAAATATACGTGCGTGCCCCGTTCCCGTCCCGTTCGTGCCTCCGTGGTGTATGCGCGAACATTTACATTTTCTATGAAACGATGTTTCCAAAACTTCACGTCACGTCCCGTCCCGTCCCGTCCCCGTCCCGTCCACGTTACTTATGCATCGACCTTAAAACGTAGTGTTTATGTACTCTGTATTGCTGACGTCTGTCAATGTTGACATTACAATGAAGTATTAAAAAAATGGTTGTCTGTAAAGTCGGTTTACGGACGGTAGTTTAACGTGACAAACGTCATGACAAAGCTCCGCTCCGCTCCGCCCCGCTCCGCTCCACTCAACTAAGATCGCCTACGGCATCGGCTACGATACGCCGATCGTGCCTCTCTCTCGCTTTTGCCGCTCTCTCGCTCGCGGAACGCTACATTTTTTCGTGCGTGCGCCCGGCGTTCATCGTTTTAATAGACGTTATCACGTCAAAAATTTGGTACAAATTTTACAAATAACTTCAAAGAAAGAATTGCCCGAAATTCCCAAATGGCAACTGAGCCGAATGTTTTTAACTCTACATCATTTCACCCATCTTACGAACTGCGCCCGAAGGTACTTAACTATCGAGTTTTAGTACCTTCGGGCGCGATAACGTTTGAAGAATACAATACTATCAGCACCATTACGTACGCTAAATAAAGTTCACGTAAGTCAAAAGCTCTTACTTTGTTTCCACGTCGCGTTCGAACGGTATAATGCATAAAACCTTAATTATTAATTTAAAAGAAAATCCGGTTCATTAATTTCCCTTTATAGTAGATTGAAATGAAATTGCGTGATAAAAGCATTGAAGTATTATTACTAGCATATAGAACCGACACCGCGAACACAATGTATGTTCCAATTGGTGCCGATCGGCTTCAATTTTCAATGGATTCGTTTGATTTTGAAAGGAGAACGGCTCAATTTTGAAAATAGAACCTCCCGGCGCGGCGGGACACATTTTGTTCGAGATGTCTGTTCTTTGACATTATACTTCAATAGATAAAAGTAAACCTTTAAAGTAACTTACATTCAACAGGGAGTTATACGCGTCGTCGATGACTTTGATGTCCTCCACGACCATCCTCTGTACGCAGTCGTAGCGGTACTCCTCCACGCCCATAACCCCGTCGTTGTTGATGTCGGTCATCCTGAAGTTGGACTCGATGAACGCCTTCAGCGCTTGAGGGAAGTCACTGTACTTCTTCCCGACGCAACTGTTTTTTACAGCGGACTTAAATTCGTCCACGGAAACTGTGCCGTCCTGCAAAAATATGAATGTCAACAAAATGGCGGACAGTTTTATAAAAACAAAATGGCGATAAGCGTGTGCCACAGCTGCTGCGTGCTCTCTAGTGTTTACCCAGCTATAACTACCTTTGTTATTTGCTTATACTTATTACCATTGGTAATTTACCAAAGACTTCTATGTAGGTATTCTACTAGACGTAAAAAGATGCGTTATTATAATGTTCGGTTTACACATATTAAGTAGTTAACTAAATTTGAACTAAAAAGTTACTAAATTGTCTGTTTACACCATTGAGATACATACATAGAGGAGACATCTCAAACAAAATGTGTGTTCCACCGCCGGCTTGCCCTCCGTTCTCTTTTCAAATTAGAAGCCTCGTTTGCACACTTGCCATAGAGTAACTTTGTATATGACACTTGCCGAACCAAGACGGCAACCTAAGCAAGTTTATATATTCCATTAACACGCTAGTGGCTTGCCAAGTTCAAACGCTCCTTATGATTTTTTCATTCAAAATGGCGGGAACATTGCACAATAATTTAATTAAATTCGTTTTAGTTGATTTAACTTAATATTTTGTTTTCTTACCGATGATAAAGTGATACCATTATCTTTTTTGTTTTTTGTCGTGCAATTGTGATTCGTTCTTATTATGCACGACGGCATTTTTTCAGTTTTTTCATAAACAGTTTTGGCATGCGGCCGCCATGAGCGCAGCCGAGTGACAGCCGAGTGACAGAATGAAATGCAGCCGGCCGGCTGCAATGCACACCCCCGAACCCAATGTTCGTGGTGTCTGTTCTATACGCTAGTAATACTAGTTCAATGGTTTACACGTATTAATTTACTTAAAATTTAGTTATCTACTTAACTGCTTAATACGTGTGAATCGCACTTAACTCATTATACTGCGAGCGAGCGAGACGAACAATTGCTGTGTTCTGAACAGACCCGACTGAAACGTAATATTTTATTATTGTTTGCTGTTTTAAAGAAAACATTTAAATTATTTACGTTTACACTTTATTTAGTTTTAGTAGTAAGTAGATCAGATATTATGTACCTACATAGAAGTCTTTGTATATTAGTCAGATATTTTGTTTTGTGTAGTGCTAAAGTTTTCTGTTAGGACCTTGATCTTATAAAAGTAATATTAAGCCATGTTAGTTATGCCAATTATCGGGGGATTTTACAATACAAGTAAGTAATAGCTAGGTACTTCTGTTAATATTTTATTGTTTCAAGTTATTATCTAAGGATGTAGCTACAAGTACCTATGTGAATTAAATTTTAGTGTACCTAAGGTTATTATTGTGTCTAATTCATTATACCTATTCTTTGCAAGAAAAATATTAGCTGTTATTAAAACCTACTTCCCGGTTTCCTTACGAATTTTCGTTAAATTCCAAATCCGCAAACAGCGTGCTACTTGCTACGAAGCACTAGAAGCAAGCCTCGCTTTATATCACATTTGCGTTACCTTTGCGTTACGTTACGTTTGCGTTGCGTTACGTTGCGCTATTGCGTTGCGTTACGTTGCGCTATTGCGTTGCGAGGCGCTATTGCGTTGCGAGGCGCTATTGCGTTGCGAGGCGCTATTGCGTTGCTCTACAGCGTGTAATAGTGAACGTGTAACCGACATAGTCAAGAACCTTGTCGAAGTCCGCGAGCCGGGTGATCTCCTCCCAGAGGCTGAGCATGATGTGTTCGTACTTCTGGAGCCGCTCGGCGCTGCAGTCGCCCTTGCCCTCCAGCACGCAGGACCGCAGCGCCAGACACTGGAAGTCCCGAGCGTCCAGGAAACCGTTGTTGTCGATATCTGGAAGTGTAAAGTTTATTTTGTTATGTTCAACACTTTAGTGTGGTAGATTAAAAAAACGGTGCGTGTACTTTTGTACGCGCGTGAAAAGTTATACTTCTTCAATATTCAAGTCACTATTATAATAAAATGCTACTTGTGTACTACTTATGTTTACACAAGTACAAACTAGATGGCGTTGTTCTGTTGAGACTCTGCGAGATTTGTATTTAAAGTAATCCAGTGCTTTCATACCCCCCTCTATGGTAGCGCAAACGTTTAACGCAACCTTTTTGCATGTCGCATATGAAGTATACTTCAAATACGTGCATAAGTGTATCACTGAAACCTATATGAATAAACGATTTTGAATTTATATGGGTTTACCCACGGACGTTAAAAAAGAACGGACATAACCTTGTCTAATCGAGAGTGAAGCATAGTAATGGCCGATCGCTTACTACGTGTGCGTAATTTTGGGGTTACCACAATATGAACATTTCCCCATTTTTTCTTTATGTAGTAGTAAAATCTAAACACTAAATGTATTACTTACTGAATAACGTTCGGTTTACACGTATTAAGTAGTTAAGTAGATAACTAAATTTTAAGTAAATTAATACGGTAAACGAACAATTTAGTAGTTAAAATTTAGTACGCAAGTAAACAAAAAAAGATTGAATTTTTTCTATTTTTTTGTTAAGTAGGTGGGCGGGGCTTATCACTAAACATGGTTGGACAGACACTTTTTAGTTAAAATTTAGTAAAAATGCATAAGTAATTAAGTAGGCTGTGAAGAATTGTATGAACTAAAGAGCTTTACTAAATTATTACGTTTAGACGCGCACTAAAAATTATTCACTTAAAATTTAGTTATCTACTTAAATACTTAATGCATGTAAATCAAAAATAACACATTCCACATTCAATAAAAGCAAGTTATTATATTTGATTAGATTAATGAATTTTATTAATTGACAACAGATTAAATACACTGGTTTACCCACTTCACTTATAGGAGAGGTAGCTAAAAAAATTTTTTTCAAATTTTGTTCTATCATTATCTTAACGTAATTAATATACCTTAATCTATACCAAATTTCAGCTTTCTAATATTGTTAGTTTGTACGCAATGCCGCGGACAGATGGACAGACATGGCAAACATATAGGTAAGGGTTCCTTGTTATTTACCACGGAACCCCAAAAATATATATTATTAAACTAAAGTAAGAAACTCGAGGATTTTATATATACTATAATTTTCCCACACATTCTGGGTATTTGCATATGCAATATTGTTGGCAACACTGGCTGATTTTGTGGTTACAATTTTTGTAGTTTATTTTGTTAATAACTTTAGGAAAAATAAAAGAAATCAGTGATTAAATTACAAGTTTACTTGTGAAAGGTGATCCCTTTATGTTTTTTAACTGAATTACTATTGTTCTTGCAACTTTTAACAGCACACAAAGGCATTTTTATTATTTTTTATCAACTCCCGTTGTCCGTATGACTCGAGTGCGGTCCGGCGCCGGAATGGCGGCCGATGGTGTCAATGTGTGCGTGTTTACTTGTACGAATAGAAAGTTTGTATTCCGATGGGTGCTTCACTGAATTTGTTCTTGAGATTACGTCCGTATTTTTTTAAGGTCCGTGGGGTTTACCTAATCCTTTGGAACTTTGGTTAAACGATCGTAATAACGTTTGTAAAAGGCATTCAAAATTAATGAATATTCATTATTCATCCATAATAATGGGCTATCACCGCACAGCAGTAGGTATAAGCACGGTAAATATATATTACTGTGGTGTACATATAAGTCTGCTACGGCTATTAAGACTACAAATATGTAGGAACATAATTTTTGTTGTTAGCATTTTAGCCATCGGCAGGTTCTTTGGAAATCAAGGAGGATTACCGGGAAGCAGGCTTATTGGGCCAGACTGAGTCGAGCAGGTATTAGTGGGTAAAATGGTATAAATCCCACAAAACCCGTTTGTTATTTTCCAAAAAAATCTACTTTCCCCTATTAAATTGTTAATTTTTCCGTAAGATTTTTGTGGTGCTTTCAGCGTGAAGGGCGCGGAATTTTATATGGTAGACGGGTAGACTTATTGAATAGTAACACCTAATTACTAGAAATCAATTAGTAAGCTGTTCACTAAAAATAAGTCGGTGCTATAAACGCTAGAAGCTATTAAAATCACTACACGATCTATTTCTGTCGCGAAGTCGTCAATCGAACTGAGCGAGCAAGTGTTTGTCATTTACCGACAGTTAAATTTAACAAATGATAATGGCTTTGAGACATCGTTATTAGTAGAATTAGCGCTTTAAATAATGTTCGCATGTGCCATTAACACGGCCGAAATAATACAATTATTCGATTTTAAATGCCGTTTTGTATCGCTGAGATCTATTAACGAGCTATTTGGTAGTGCTATTTTCTAGGATTTTCTAATTACGATTACGAATCGAATAAATAGCTAGATGAGATTAGCTTTATTAGCTTTACTTAATATTTTTTTATGGAAATAGCCGGCAAACGAGCTGACGATCCACCTGATGGTAAGTGGTTATTGTTACGGTTGCCAGATGGCAAGACTGAAATATGTGGACAAAACTTCAAAAAGTCGGGATTTGTCGGGATAAAAACATTTTTTTTCTAAATTGCCGGAAAACGAGCTGATGACGAAAACACGGCTAGAGCGCGTGCGGCAGACGCTTTCTGTTGCATCGAGTGAATTGTCGGGACATTTTGTATTTTATCGGGACTCTGGACATCAAGTGAAATGTTGGGACAATCCAGACGAATCCTGACCATCTGGCAATCCTAGCTATCGTCGCCCATGGACTTCAGCAACATCAAATCATCACTGACGCGTTGCCGGCCAAGAAAGGGAGAAGAAAAAGAAAGAACTGGCCCCCAGCCGGAACACGAATTGTTGATATAAATGTTTTTTTTTTTTTCATCTTTGTAGATCTTATTGTGATGTGACCTATTATGATCATGGTATGATTTAAAGTTTGTATGAGTGTGCATGGGTATATTTTGACTACCCTCTAAATTAACTAATAAGATAGAGTAGAGAAGATGGAGTAGAAAAGAGTTATAAGATTTCAACTTTAAGAAACGAACAAAATATATAATATTATAATCTATACCTACAACCTAAAGAAAGGAGATACCCGATTTTCGGCCACGAATTATATGCAATCTGTGCAAGGCATAAGACTAGACAAGAGTAAATTATATACCAAAAAATTCGTTTTATTTACTAAATAAACATATTTAAATCTTAGCCTCATCTGCATCGGCCAAATCAACAAAATAATACAAAAAAGTTTTTATAGTATTTACCTCATTACAAACGATTTTATAATCGATTAAATCGATAGTTTAGGGAACTTAATAATATATTTTACTAATTATTATTATTTGTGGGTACAATATTAATTCCTTTTATACATGTTTTCTTATTCACTGTATAGCTAAACTATGTAATAATTTGTAATTACCATTAAATCGTTACGCTAATTAAAAGACATTTCGAGTATTTTGACATCGATTTCGAGACATTTGAATCGATTGTCAACAAAGATTTCTGGTGTAATCCCTATCTAATGTCATTTTGGTTACTGTCAGTTTGATTATTTATAAATAACACCATTGTCATTCATCTTGCATCTTTCAACTTTGTTCGTTTATGTAACTTTAATTTTTGCGTCTTATGATCATGATTACTCCTAATGCTGTCAATAATAGAGTAGGTATTTGGTTTGTGATAGTAAGTGCCTATTAACACGCATAATATGACATGAGTGTGACATAACCATAATCTATAATTAAGGTGGAAATTATAGGATTTCATTACTTGGCCATTGCTAACTGCCGTGAAAATTGGAGAAATTAAAGCTTTTACAATGATCTAATTGACCACCAATTTTCATTCTTGTCTAATCTAGGCCGGTGTCTCTATGGAAGATGGGGTTCTCCTTTAATTCTTGCTTGTGGGTAATGTGGGTGTTTCACTGATATGTGCCTACAGTTGTACATATACAGTATTACAACCTTGTATTTTAATTTGGGGATATTATTTACGTCGTATTAACAACAAGCGGTTTCAAATATCGATTTTGTCAGTCTTTGTAAATATTTAATGTTAATGGTGGGTTTGGCTTGGATAATGTTGGATAACTAAAAACTAGGGCAAAGGGCGTTTTTAGGATAGTAGATAATTATTGTGATTGTTTTATACTTTTACTGATACACAAAGTAATATTATTGTCGAAAATACAGGAATCAAATAAATTTTCCTTAGCTTCTTTCATAAAAATATTATCTACAATTCTACATACATAGACTTACATACATTCTATAGTCTATATGCCCACAGAATGTTACAATTTAATTTAAGTACACATATTTTTATCGCAGTGATATCATCGAGATAAACATCGAAAATTTGGCGTACTCGACATCAATTAGTAATACCTACAGCATTGCTGCTGAAAAATCGTTGCAATGTGAGTGCCGTGTCGCAACCGACAAATTAGAACTTTAGACTTGGCGGCCGGTAGACAATAGGTACAGGCAGAGCGAACTACGCCAAGACCACCTTTCGCAAGCAAGCAGCTCCGATCACAACCACAGATAATTAAAGCGTATATTCACCCGCGCGGACGGGGATTTATAATGATCGGTATCGGTCTTTGCCAATCAGACGCGCTTCAATGTCAACTGGTTGTCTATGTGGGAATTTTGAAAATAGAACTCGGTATTTCTGTACTTGTGATAGATTATAGACTACTGGTTTGGTTTTAGAACTTTTAGATCTGTGGATCTGATCTGGTGCAATTAGACCATGGAGGATAGAAGGAGGAAATAGGGGGAAATATAAGAATAGAAGGGGAAAGTTGAAAAAGTGTCCAGCTGTTTACTGAAAATAGAGGTTCCAATAATGGCCATTCCAGAATGGCGCTAGTGTCTAAGAAATAGCGATATGAACATAAGCGCACCGCAGTGCCACCCGTAATTGGACACGTTTTTACGGACACTTTTCATACACAGAGATGACCCTCCTTCTACCTTCTATACTCCATGAATTAGACCTGCAATTGTAATAAGTACCTACAGTAGCCGCGCGAGTTGAATGCAGAGCGATTGTATGCGGCTCGATACAAAAACAGCATCCAACTCGCGCGCATACTCTACCTATATTTTTTTAAATTACCTATGTGCGTATCTTACTAATACATATTATTAGTTATTACCTAAATATGAAATGTTGTATGGATGTTTGTTATTCTTTCATGCAAAAAGTTCTGAACGGATTTTCATGAAATTTAGCACAGGTAGGTATACCGTGATCTGCAATTTTAAACATAGGGTACTTATTTTCCCGGAAAACGCCGGCGAAGCCAAGGGCAAGGCACCAATTGGAAATATTTTTAACTGTTTTGACTGTAACAGTACAAGATAAATATCTCGAGGAAAGTCTAGAACTGCGTGCTTTTCTCAAATATTTCAATTAATTTTCTGGTTAAATATCTATGACTCTGGATAACGATGATGTCTAAACTCTTAATTTTTAAGCGTAAAGGTAATTTGTTGCTCACTGCGAAGCACTTAGCTGTAATGCAATTGGCCATTAGGATTATAAATATCAATGTGTTTTAGCCCTTCATAACATAAATCATAAGTAATCATCATTAATAACTCAACCAAGGCTTAAACAATTGATTCGTTGAAAATTGTTGCCAGAATCCGACATTAAAAAGTTCAATACAATATGCCTTGATGAGCGAAAATAGATTAATTAACGGAAGCTATTATGCCACCATGCCAAAAATGTTTGTTATTTCGTTTAATAACGAGTGTAGGTATTTAGATCTAGATTTTAGACCTCGACACTGTCCAATTAAAATCCCAAATTATCTTCAGCTTGGGATATCAATAGATTAATAGATTCACTTGATTTTTATGAAGTAAGCTATTTGGGTAAATACCCAGAACAAATTATTTGGGACTTTATCTTCGTAATTAAGGAACTTGCAAAATTAAATCTCAACTAACTGTATAAATATTTACATAGGAATTAGGTCCTTCAAGCAGGATATCATCACGCCGACCTCGTTTAATGCTGATATTTATTGCACTCACTCCAGCCCTACTGAATGTATTGATATACATCATGCACTTATTTTGGTCCTTCGAGCCGGATATTCATTTTGGCCTTCGAAAACTTCTATTAGTATTTTAGTCAGCGGCGTAGCTATCGCCGTATCAATTATACGGGACCCCCACCCTACAACGGCCACGACTAGCAGTTGAATGTCGCACCTTCTAGGGAGCAATAAATAAATAAAAAAAGCTCACCGGCCGCCCCTAAGGCCGCTAATGTTGGCGCCTTTTTTTCTACAGTTTGTTGACGACAGCTAAAGATGGAGTGGGAGCCCCTCGACAAATATTAGGGCCTGCTTAAGACAAGCTACGACACTACTTTTAGTGGCTGTTTTACGGCTAGCGTATTGGCTCGGTTTGTCATCCACAAGCGGTCCTCCGACCTGACGACTAAAATGAATAAAATAAAAATAAATAAAAAAGTATATTTTAATAAATGAATATTATTCAGAATTCACTTAACATATCACTTAAGTGCTGACTATGAAAACAACGTGCGTTGCTCGTAAACTAATATTAAAATGGGGAAAGTTTTGATTTTTTTTTTGTTTCGTTTGATTTTTTGTCATAAACTCAAAAACTACTGGACCAATTTCAAAAATTCTTTAATTAATTGTTTCTGTGTAACATCCAGGGCTATATTTTATTTATATAATCTAAACTTTACCAAAAAAAATTGAGGTCAGTTACCTCAAAGAAACAATCTTCCAACAAGTAATAAAATGAGAACATCATCAACGTAGTCGAAGTCGATTAAATACGCATTATTACGGATCACTTAAAAACTACTCTGGAGGTACTGAGGTAACACACATAAAAAACAAAAACAAAAAAAAATTAAGTCGGTTAAAAATTAGGGATCTACATAGAAACCGAAGCAACTAAATTCAGACTGCGATTCTAATGCTGTGCACGGACGGCGAACTGGCGATGAAAAAAAACAGGAGGGGAGAATTATGAAAAAATTTGAAAAAATTTAAAAAACAAGATGGCCGCCGAGATATTTCAGTTTGATTTTATTGGATTTTAGAGGTAAGTGCGGTGCCGCATCGGGGGTATATAAAGATATCCTGTAGTATTTACTAATATAATAAATAAAATCTTTACTAATAGATACGTATATTAAATATTTTGTTTGTTTAGACGCGTTAATCACTGGAACTATCAGTGGGATTTGAAAAATTCTTGGGTATGATTATAATTCCTAACCAAAACAGCGGTTATTATACAAACGAAATTCCTAAAGGAACCAATGATTCGTGAACCAATCTTTTGAGATTTAATTGAAATACAGGTAGATTACGCTAAGAAAAAGCATAAATTTGTAATGATAATTGATGGCGCGAAAAACTTTTCTCGGCAATTAAAATGTTAAATTTAGACAACATGTAAATATGTAGTGACAATGGCCTGTGATTGATTATAGTAATGAAGAAACTGCGCGACGAATTCCCCACTGGATGACGATTTCTGGCAACTAGAAACAATAAATAAAATAAACAATGGACGTTACATACTTGCAAACTATTAAAATATACACGCCACTTAGTTTACTACACTCAAATACTTCTATGAATCTCAGAATGGGCTCCAAGTAAACAACATAATTATTATGATATTTATAATCAGTTAAATTGATGTATTTCGATAAGCAATCCCCTCAAAACCCGATTTTTACACGCTGTATATTAGTTTCACCTGTATGTATGTTTGTTTGTTTGTAACTTGTAACCGACTCCTTTGGACTTGATTTTGACCCACTTCAAACGGTCAGATTTCTTTCAAACTTCGTAGACTTATCGAGGACCCATGACAATTCAATATTTAAAGAAAAAAAAGAAAGAAAAAGAAACTAAATTTCATTTCAAAAAATCAAACTAAAAAGTTAAGAAATAAATAATAGTTAAAAAAAACTAAAAAACACGCATTTATAGAAAATCCAATAGTAATAATGAAAAATAGAAAATAAATTTGAATTAAGAATCGTGTAGTTATAAAATAAGCGTGGGGTGTTTTTTAAGATAATAATCACATCTACTCATTGATACCATGCACACCACGCTTTTATTACAATTACACGATTCTTAATTCAAATTTATTTTCTAAACATATAATTTGTCAAAACTGAACTGAATCATTAAATTGAAAGTAGCCGATAAAAATTGAATTATGGAGTATAGTTGATTGAGTTCAATTTTATTTAAATTAGGTGTGTACTAGTGTGTACTATAAATTAACTTTTATTCTATCACTAGCTGTCTCGGCGAACTTCGTATCGCCTAACAATCAGTGAATGTAGTTTGTTGTTACTTTTAACATTTATAGTTTTAGTAGGTTTAGAGACCATTTAATTCCCTCTCCCTCTCCCATTCCCCTCCCGTTCCCCCTTCTCTCCGCCATCTTTTTTTAACTATAAGCTTAGGTACATACAAATTTTCACCCTTTTTACTTCAAAACTGACGAAGTTGCGTACTAGTTCCATCCCCTAAATTAACCCTTGAAGGGATGATTTTCCAAAAAAATGCGTTAAAATTAATTTTTGTTACTAGCTATAAACTTACATAAAAAATTTCATGTTTATAACTCTAAAACTGACGAAGTTGGTTTGTATGAAAGTGACTTCCAACCCCTATTTTAACCCCTCAGGGGATGAATTTCCAAAAATCCGATAACCTAAAGCCTTTCTCGATAAATGAACTATCCAACACAAAAATAATTTTTCAATTCGAACCAGTAGTTCCTGAGATTAGCGCGTTCAACCAAACAAACTCTTCAGCTTTATAATATTAGTATATGTAGGTTATGTTATGTGACTTTGTTGATCTCTCCATGTAGCCATCTATTGTAGGCAAAGGATGCCTATAATATGTATCATTCGACGGAATGACCTTACCATTCTGTTCTAATTTCCTGTTCCTGGGCCACTTGTATAAGGATGATGAAATTGACCGGAATGTTACACAACGGATCAACGCGAATTGGATGATGGCTGCAGGAAGCCAGAACAATTTGCGAATCATCATAAGGACTATCGTATTCTATTGATCAGGATAATGGGCTGACAAGGAGACGGATGAGAGACGATTGCATGTAATGGAGATGAGAATGTTTAAGTGAATGTGTGGAGTGACGGGGATAAAGTAAAAATACACAAAGTATTAGAGGAAGTTTGAAAAATGGTTCGAAAAACAGAAAATCTTAAAGGACACTGAATATAGTGGTATAATGATGGATTATACGGACGGCCAAAAGGAAAGCTGAATGGATTATGTTAGTGAGGGATTACTACTCTATACTGACACCATAGAGGTGATGAGTGATGACATAACATGCTGCACTGACGCTAAAAAAAATTGGGAGATATGCCGGAAGATGAAAATGAAAATGTAAAAGAAAATCTACCGTAAAGTTACCGTCAAAGACTACCTACAACCGAAAACAACACCTCATGAGTTTAGATAACGAATCTTGATACAGAATAGTGAAACTTTTTCGGCATCGTTTACCAACACGTTTCGAATCCCAAGTAGTACTTAAAAATCTTTAAAACTACCATATAAAAATTAAGAACTAGGAAGACTATAACAAACACTAGGTAATAAATTAACTAGTATTTAATATACATGTATTAATTAGGTATACTCGTGATAGGCACGATGACAATAAGTAAAAATCACTAAAATTAAGTATTTCTTTAAAGAAACCCCATTAATGGATTACAAAACACGCATTTAATGTATTATTATGGGCGAGATTAATAATATTTTGATAAAATAAAACTACAAAATACGGCAAGCCGGCATATCTTGAAAGCCAATCAGTTTCAATCAGCGCGAATGACGTCACGCCTCAGTAAACAAACGAATATGACAATACTGACAATGACATCTTGTCTATTACTTTACGCAGGCGTAACATCACAAGCGACGCCATGACACTTTGAAGTGTTTTGGTGTGAATTTTAAACTTATAAATTAAAGTGTACTTATTTAAAACTTAAACCTAAACCTAAACTATATGACGAAATATGATATACGTTGTAATTATAATATTATAATTATTTCCCAACAATATAGAACAGTATTTCAAAATCTGTCATCATGCCTATTGTTGGTGTGTATCTAACCTACTACTTATATAAATAAAAAAGAATATAAATGTATTTTTGTAATGTAAGCGATTTTTTTTAACTGTTTAGTAGGTACAGGGATATGTGTCGATAGAGCCGTTTTCCAATTTAAAACGATCGATGTGAAAGCTTTTACATTAATTAAAACTCCAAGGCTCAGCCGTAGACAAATTACTTAGTGCGCCAATAACAATAAATAAAGCATTTAATGGGATTGTACACTATAAAACAAAGATAAAAAAACTTATTCTTCGCTTCCCGACAGGTACCACAAAAAAAAGTACAGAGTTAAATGAGAGGTGGGGACCGACCATAGAATATAAAAGTAAATTACTGTACCTACTATCTACTCGAAGTTATGGAAGATAGAGATAAGGAGGAATGACACTGCTGTGAAAAATTGTCCGTCAAACTGCGTTTAATTGTTGGCGCCACGGTAGCAACAGAGTAAATTAGGATTACGAAAAGAGTTGAATTTTGGTAATATACAGGTAGGGATCCGCAAAAAGTATCGATACTTCTAGGTATCGATACTTTTGTTGCGATACCAAGTACTTTTGGTATCGATACTTTTGTTCCGATACTTTTGAGGTATCGATACTTTCTAGAAGTATCGATACTTTCCTTCTTCCATTTCCAATAAATTATTAGATTATGAAAAATAACAATTATTATTCGAACTTTTAAACAAAATATTTGTCTCAACACTACTAAACCTAAGACATGATTCGGTGAATTCCCACTCATTGACGAGCACTTTATGTGTGTTACCATTTTATTTCATTGAACTATCTTAGAAGTTTTTTACGAGTAACCTTTACGGGTTGAATAATCTGTGTAGTGTTTTTTGTCTTTTAAACTGTTTCACTTATTCAGTTTTCTGATAACTGTAGCTCTTAAAAGTATTATTGCATTATTTGCACAGCATCTTTCAATTTCTTAGTTATAGTAAAGTACTTCTCTGACATAGGTAGGGACGCTTATGAGTAACTCATGTAGTATAAAGGTAAGAAGAGCCATCTCTGTGCATGAAAATGTCCGTAAAAATGCGTCCAATAACTTGGGGCGCTGCGGTAGCCTAGGATAAATTTTATTGAACTCAACAAACTTCACTCCCCAGCTCCGTCAAGGTAGGAGGGGAAAGTTGAAAAAGTGTCCAGCTGTTTACTGAAAATAGAGGTTCCAATAATGGCCATTTCAGAATGGCGCTAGTATGTGTGTGTGAAGTTTGCTGAGTTATGCCACCCGTAATGAATGGCGCTTGTGTCTGATAAGTAGATATTTGAACATAGCTGTTGTAGACCGCACCGCAGCGCCACCCATAATTTTCACAGAGATGTAAGGAGAGAGTAAATTCACAGAGATGGCCCTCCTTCTACTCAATCCTCTATGATATATATCTACTAGTGGATACTCGGCGTGTCCACTATGCAAAATTTTCTGATAAATATGATAGATCAGTGTTTGTGTTTTGACGTTGACGTTAATGCGCCATCGTTACATTATCGTTATATTATCTTTAAATTGTTGTACATATTGGAAAAGTAGAAAATCGATTTTATCAATGGACTGAATGTGCTTATTGCTTTGGTTTATTGCCTTCGGATTATTGCCTTTCAAATTAAACCATTTTGAGGCATATTGGTTGGAGTGTTTCAGTTTCTATAAAGGACATCCCTACAATTTTTTTTGTGTTTTATATATATATAGATTGGATATTAGTGACTATTTTGTGAGACACGTTCCTGCTAGATTTTTTTGCGAAACCTTCCAGCACAAACAACATTCCATTCAGGTTTTTTTATAAATGTTTTAAAAAGTACGCGATACCTTCAGGTATCGATACTTTTGTTCCGATACTTTTTTGGTATCGATACTTTTGATACGATACTGGTATCGAGTAAAGTATCGATACTTTGGAAATTTTGCGTAACCCTATATACAGGACTGTCACTGTCTTACTTCAATCCGTCAACTACTGCTACATTCATACCCTTTGCCTACGCTAGCGCCAATTTACTGCTTATAGCTGGACTTTCAACTTTCTCCCCACATGAGTCAGTTCTCCTTTACTTCTATCCTCCATGTACGAAGTGTAAGAGGCTGCTCTCTACCATGACTCCAACTCCAAGCCAACTAGGTACCCCACCAACTTGTGATTTTGGTGAACTAACGAGCAAGAATCTTCATGACCGACCAGCAAAGCATTGCTGATGTCTTTATTATTGTTGTCATCGCGTCGACCACTAGCCAAAACATACAGAAGAAATGTTAAAGTAACTTAAACAATCCTTATCATAATAATTTATTCCAACAACTCTACAATACAGTACCTTAAATGCTATCCAAGTTAAACAGTTTACGACAAAGTTTATTTAGATATCATGGGCCTTGCTTTTGTACTAGGTATGTGCCCTAGAGGTATTGAAGAAGGCTGCCTTCCAAACTTAATTTTATTCTTTTATAGCACAATCAATATTCTTATAATACTTACTTGTAAGTTCCCATACAATTTGCCATAACAAGGCAAAGGCAAACGATTAGGGTAGTTCTGCTTTTGCAGTTGCTAGTTTCAGAAAAGCTTAGAAAATTTTGCGACATTTTCTATTTTCTGCGTACCTTTAACTCCCAAAGCGCATTGTCACTGTCGTGCCAATGTAAGGGGTAAATAAAATGGTTGACCGACCCTACAATCCCTAGTGGTCTTCGAAGCGACGTGACCTAGTCTAGGTTCAATTATTAATTCAACTTGTATGAATTTTAAACGTGGTTGGTTTATAAACACAAAAATATAGTGGTCAAAATTTACATTATCTCGCGTTTTGAATAAGTACCTACCTATGCAAAGATATTTTACCACATACAATATCATTGTACCTATGTAATTAATAGTTACGGAATTAATAGTGACGGAATTAATTTACGGAAGATAGGTACAATGGTTCTAGTCTTCTAGGCCCTTAAATTATAGCTACCATCATATTATAACACGAGTTGTAGAGTCCCACTTACCGAGTAAGTAAATATTGTAATTAAAAACACTTATTAGGTATGTACAAGTAACGAGTCAGAGTAGGTAATACTGGGCCACCGGCATAAACATTCTTTTATTTAATTACTTTTGATCGATTTTTGTAATTTGTCGCGCATTAACAACACAATTTCCTGGATAGAACTCAAAAAATAAATGTATTCAAACTGTTCAACAACACCACTAAATAAAAGCGTTATAAAGCCGACTTACCGTAAAGATATCTGACAACAAAAGAAACTCTGTTATCCCAGGAGTACGCCATGTTGAAGGAAAGAAGTTCGTAGTTGGCAACCTGGCACCTGGCAACTGGCACCTGGGCGGTAGCGGTGATGGTCGCGCGGCGGTCGGCCTACAACTGGCGGGAAACTCGCCCGCCGCGCGCGCCACTCTGCATCGAATAAACGGGATAACGTGCTCGGTCACCAGTGTCACCATTGTCACACACCACTCAGCGCATCGTCACAATTGCTAGTTGCTACATACTTGCATACCGATTACCGAATACAACTCTGCTATCAAAGGTGTTCATTTGTCAGCGGACTACAGTCTAGAAGTCCATTTCAGAAGTAACCCTGATCGACGCGACGACCTCGTGTCGTAATGGTTTCCATGCTGCACCGACGTCCGACGCGCCAAGGGTCCTGGGTTCGATTCCCGCGACAAAAATTTAAAGATGAGTTTGAATTTCTGTTCTCGGTCTAGATGTGTTCTAGTCTTTGTGTGTTGTCAATGGCACTCACGAGTCTCACGACACAGGGACCCAGCGTCGGGCTGTGTGTAGCGGTATTCTTATTATTGACCAAAGACTGTTCCAGTATGGATGGTGGATTAGGATTCAATGTTCGAAAGCATTTTCATTATTTTGACTCAGCCTTCTAAGTGTAGTTGTGAATTCGATTCCCAATAGAGGAGAATCTGTGTGTTTATGATAGCATTGTCCATTTCACCTCTGACACAGGGAATTCCAATGCGGAGGAGTTAGTGCGTGAGCGCTAAAGTATTTATAAGATTTTCTGACGTACTCCATGACTATTAGTCATGCATATTTGGCATTTTGGAATCCTCCTGTGAAAAAAATCCAGACCGTGTGTAACTCAAACCCGATTAAATAATGTATTTCTGAATCTAGAAAAAATTATTTATCCACTGTTGTAGCTCTACATTTTGAATATGTAAAATTACAAATCACCTAGCGAACTCAAAGCAGCTTTTTGTGTGGCATTTATCGATTTACCTCAATTAAGTAATTGCGTACAATTACTTACGATTACAATCGATAGGGATGTGAGGCGACCACGCTACTCAACGCTACAGTGCAAATTGGTCATTGGGATCGGAGGGTCCGGATTCAAATCCTGCAAAGTGGAAGCACCGTAAAATATACAAAATACCCGACTTGCTTAGGGAAAATTAATATTCAAGTTCTTTAGTGATGGAAAATACCATGTCGCCTGAGCATCTAAAAGTTTTTCATGTTGTCATAGGTAGGTACGTGGTTCGAAAGCTGAACTTTCAAGAAAAAAAATCTTAATTTAATATTAATTTTATTATTCATTTATATATTATAATAATTAAGAACTTAATTCAAAAATACGTTACAGCAAATCACCATGAAGTCTTTTCAAAACAGCGTAAAAAATTATTACGGTCTAGTGTTGGGATAGGTACTTACATACATACATAAACAGTGAATTTGCTAATCGGCTAGCCATGTGACAGGTAGTGAACTTATTATCGAATCGCTCTAGTTCGTAAAGCAGTAGGTAGTCATTATAGTATCATCGCCAATTGCCGGTTTTGTCGTAGAATCGTTTGGCAACGCAGTGCGGCGCGTCTGATGACGCTTTCAACAAATTTAAGGGATCATTTTCTTAGCTCAAATTGTCTTCGTAATGGACAAACGGTCAATAATTGAGCTAAGTGCTGCCAGGAAGACGTAATGTTCCCTAGTTAACGTCATTACGGTATATTAAAGCATATCTGATCTATTGAATTAATGGAGGATCAGGGGCGTAGCTACCGCCGTATCAGTCGAATCAATTATACGGGGCCCCCAGCGTATAGGGGCCCCCACTAACACTCCCAAAAAATAGCTCGCCAGCGGCCTACGACCGCTACAGTTGGCACTCCTTTTATATTTGACAGCTGACGTTCAGGGGGCCCCACAACAAATATTGCTATGGGCCCTCCATAGGGCTAGCTACCCCACTGTGGAGGATCGAAGATACCTAATAAACTAACCTTCTGCTAATAAAAAAACTTGTAACAGGGTCAAACCTGTGTATTTTTTGCAAATTTAAATAAGCAGCTTTTTTATCGTAATTATATGTATTGTTAATACCTACTTAGCTTAATTAATTGTACTTATTACCGCGGGTTTCACAGGTAGGTACCCGTTGCATTGAAATGTTTAGTGTCCCCGATGATATAACTTTAAAATTATATTCTGCCGCGGGTTTGTGTGAGTATAAAGTTGAATTTTCTTCTTGATAAAATTTAAAGATGAAATGGGGTGAACATTTTAATGGCATGTTCATAGTTTCCATGAAATACGCTTGTATGATTAGAACAATATGTTTTATTTATTTATTTTGTACACAAAAACATTTACAGTATGAACTATTTATGAAATAGTTTGTACAAGCGCACTACTTATTCCTAATAAGAAATCTCTTCCAGTAGGCCTAAAGTAGAATAGAGAGAGGTAATAAAGAATATTACATGCATACATACATACAAGGCCGTCTTTAACCTACTGGAGGCCCTGGGCAAATTGGGATAATGGGGCCCAAATGATTTTGACAGGACACTATTTTGTTGGAATAAACAAAGAAAGTAGATAAGCAAGCCTCTAGATTTAAGCAAAAGCTAATAAGCAAATTGACATTGTAGTCATTATTTTAGGTAGAATTAAAAAAGTTTTTCGGTAACAAATATCGGTTATCGTTTAGTGGTCTGGCAGGAACTAGGGGGCCCCATCAATAACGGGGCCCTGGGCACGTGCCCAGTGTGCCAAGTGCGAAAGAGGGGTCTGCATACATACAAGATACGCGCGAAAAACATAACCCATCTTTGGCAGTCAGGTAAATAATAATAATAATAAATTCTTTATTTCAGACCAAGAGTCCATATTTTGGGTTAGTATACATTATACTTAAAACTATGTTAGTTAAATATCTAATAAAAACAGCACATGAGTTAGTATTAAAACAAACTTAGCCTAAGATAGTATTAAAATTAAACAAAAAAACTTAAAAAACGTAAAAAGCAATTGGAAAGTGGTATCTACTGGTACTACCATCGTGCGGCCACATTTTTTTTTTACACGAATAAGTTAATGCTTGACCACAATCCCACCTGATGGTAAGTGTAGATGTGGTCCAAGATGGTGAGCACATTAACTTAGAAAAAGCCTATTCACTCTTTTCTTGAAGACATCCACGTCGTAGGCTGGCGGGAACGCCGACGCAGGCAAGTTATTCCAGTCCTTCGCGGTGCGTATAACGAATGACGAGGCAAACCGCGTCGTCCGTACCGGCGGGATGTTCACGACAAAAGGATGGATACCCGCCGTGCGTCATGTCGTTCGATGGAGAAACGGAGATGGGGGAATTATCTCAAACAATTCCTGCGCACACTCTCCGAAATGTGCCCTGTAGAAAACCGAGAGGCTGGCTACACTGCGCCTGTGCTCGAGGCTTTGAAGATTGGTCTCAACCAAAGATATATAGATTCTATATCCCGGCCTGGTAGTCCTGGTACGCAATACAATGTCAATAACTCTGTTGCTCGTAATACGGTGAATGAAAGAATGAAATCAACTTAATATAATTTTATAGTTGGTTGGATGTGATTTATCGGCCGTTATATGAGATATACGAAGCCTTAAACAAGCAGACGAACTACCAGATTACCAGATGGGAGAGATTAGGGGAGGCCTATGTTCAGTGGACCTCCAAAGGCTGCTTGATGGAAAGATGAGTGGTCACCGTCGCCTGTGGGCATCAATAAAAGCATTGGCATCACCGACGCGTGGCTGGCCAATAACATACTTATTTGGCTTCCATCTCTGTGACTAAAACACGAAAAAATACTTCGTGGTAGATTTGAGGAGGGTGGTAACTAGCCAGACGGGTAAAGTGCCCTACCCATCACACGTGACATCAAAACTAAACAAAGCGGTACAGACGGAACACAGCGACCTCCATCAAGGGATACCTGGCGCCATAACCTCGTCTGTTGTCCAGAAGGGAGCAGGGGAAGTTGGCTTGACTCGAGATGGATGCAGGGATGTAACTAAAGTCGAATTTGAGGTAGGGCAGCATTGGTTACAGGTAGGGCGGAAGTAAAAAAAATATCATAATTGATCTGCTCCGAAACATGGTCTCCTAAATCAATCGACACCATGTATATCACTGACCTCTAGGTCACAGAAAAAATAATAGTAAGAGAGCTACTGAACCGTCTGAGTAACCCGTTTCCCATAGAGCTAGAATTTTTTAATACGCTTGGTATTAGCTTCAGACGTATGTTAGTATGTAACGGAATCTTTGAACATGATTTTGACCCCCTTCAAAACGTCGCATTAACTCGAAATTTGGTATACCCATTAAGGACCGATGACAATTCAATATTTAAAGAAAAAAAAGAAAGAAAGAAACCTAGTTACACGCTTTATATTAGCTTTAAACGGTCAGATTTCTTTCAAACTTCGTATGCTTATCGAGGATCGATGACAATTCAATATTTAAAGAAAAAAAGAAAGAAAGAAAAAACCTAAAATTTATTTAAAAAAATCAAACTAAAAATGAAAAAAAACTAAAAAACACGCTTTTATAGAAAATCCAACTAAAAAAATAGAAAATAAAATTGAAATGAATCGTGGAATTGTAATTGTAAATCGTGTGTGTTTTTTAGTTTTTGTAAACTATTATTTATTTAAATGATATTTTATTATCAGTCAATTAAGATAGTACCGTTCTGGCAGGCATCAGGCGGTTGCGTCATCATCCCTTAAGTTTTTGAAAATGCAAAAAAATATTATTTTTTAACCTTCTTCCACAAGGCTACAATTTTAATAGGTTGTAATTTAGATATGCTTAAGTGTAAAAAAAAAATTGCCAACCCATTTTGAGGGTTGCAAGTATGTGCCAGAACAGAGCAAAGTTGTCATCGGGAGTGCAATTCATAACCTGCTCCACAAGGCTCAAATTTTCAGGGAACATTCCTTCAATTGTTTAAAAAGTATATGTAAACAGCCAGAACATTCTAGCGGTTGCAAGTATCTGCCAGAAGAGTATACAGAGTGAATTTTTCAAGTGGGCGGGGATGGGTAAATTCAAAACTATGAGGAATAGCGAAAAGTGGTCAAAGGAGTCTCGAGGCCGATTTTGACGAAAACCAAAACTGCTTAATTAGATTTTTGATAAATCAATATTATTAATTAGCCATGAATCAAACCCGTTGATTTTGTTCCATGAAAATTATTATTTTTTATAGGGTAACACTGTTTTTTTCCATCAATGTATACGATCTATGAGATTCTACAATCGCCATATACAGTGCGACCAACTTATCTGTGAACTGAGGGAGGGCGCTGTCGAACGCATTGGACCAATCACTGGGACGCAATTCGAGACGTAGTAAATGTCAATGTCATTCATTGACATTAACACAAAGAACTTAAGAATGGGGCAGCATTAGTTCCAATTTTCGCCATTTCACAGATAAGTTTGGCGCACTGTACATTTTAATGACCGTCCGTTACACCGCCCACCAATTTCGTCTACCAATGTGTACGATCTGTGAGATCCAACAAAAGTCCTGTACATTTGAATGAATCAAAAACAGACTAGAGCTTGAACTTGTACATTTGTATGGAAATTCTTATTAATCTAAACTAGGCGCAACTTTCACCTATTCGTTTATGATTATTTTATTAACCAGTTTAGTATGTACACTAAAAAATATCTCGCGATTGGGTTGGCTAAGAAAAGGGGAATTATATGGACTGCCGACAGAAGTGACCGCCTGCTGGAGCCTGTTGATCACCGAGACATCATTATTATGCCGTTTGTCTGCTAGAATGAAATCTATCTCGCTTTTTGAAGTGAAACTTCTTTATATTATAGTTCAGTAGGTATACAGGTGAATTTTTCAAGTGTGCGTGGATGGCCAAATCCGAAACTGTGAGGAATAGCGAAAAATAAAAAGTACCTACTCTGTGGTGTAGACTGCTTATAAATAACGTTCTCAGCTCATGAAGTTTTTTACCATGAAAGCCCTCAATTTCAAAAATTATATTTGGCCGCTGATAATAATTTAATAAAATCCTTATCAGACTAAAGCGTTGTGCCTTTTAAATGGATGGAGAGACTGTGAGTTTTAAATGGATTGAGCGGAATGGCAATGATGTCCTTTATTTTTATTTTGAATTCGAGATACATTTTTCAATCTGTGGTGTTCGTGATCTAATCGTGTGGTATAATCTGTACCTAAAACTTGATGCTGTCGATTGACGTCATTTTCCTATCAGTAGGGTTCGAAGTATCGGCCTCTGGTATCGATACCGAGTACTCGTTCGGTATCGATGGGTATGGTATCGATACCCAAAAAGTATCGGTCCTGAAGTATCGATACTACTCAGTATCGAGTACTTGCGAGCATCACATTAGGAGCTAAAAAAAAAAGGTCATCAGCAGTAAATTTTATATCACTTTGTTGAGAAATAGAGGCCCAATGACCTTTTATTTTTTATTCGAGCGCTGAACCGATACTCAATCTCAATATATTGGCAGCACTGGACAGTGGACACGGGCCACAGTAATGTACACGACCGTCTAAAAACTTGCATTGACAACACTGAAAAGAACTCAATATTATAAAAGTACTCGATACCGACGTTTCATGAGTACTTCCGAGTGAGTAACAGGTAAGAGTATCGATTACTCAGTATAGAGTATTGCGAACAAAAGAATCGATATTTACTCAGTATCGAAAGTATCGTTCGAACCCTACTTGTCAGTTGTCCTTGTCAGCCATTTGTGTCATGCATGTGTCAATTTGTCGATGTCTGTCTCATCTGTCTGTCTGTCAATATTTGGAATTTTGACTGGCTTGGAATAGTGTTGCCAACTTAGCACTTTCGGTGCTAGATCTAGCACTATTTTCATAACTCCAGCACGAAACAACAACACCTAGCACCTAGCACTAAATCTAGCACTAAATAGTACTCATCTGATTATTTTATGGTTATCGCAGAACAAAACGCATTCACGAAGGAAGTAACAAAGCGCTTTAGTTTTATGCTTTGCTACTCTTTCGCAGGGGATTTCCCGTGCACTATTTTTACGCAAGGGAAAATATAACATTGCTATATACATATTTTGTCCTGTTTTAACAAGTCTTTCTTTTAAGTTCTATTACTTCTATTATGTCTTGTTTGTTGACTTAGTCGAACTATATTGAGTTGATTTGCTTCTCTAAAAAGTTAAAGTGAAAGTGTTTACGAAATTGGATGTTCCTTTAAAAAAAACAAGTAAGTTTTGCTTAAACTTACAGAAAAGAATGGGAGAATGATCCAAAATACTAGAAATGGCTTAGACCTGTGCTTGGTCTCGAAAGCGATGTGTGTATTTTGCAAAACAGAAATGAATGCAAGAGTATTCGAAATTAAGTGTCATGAAGATGACTGGATATGGATTTTTTTTTAATTTTTTTTTATCTCCTAGTAAGTGCCAGTAACTGGTCAAATAATTGTTAAAAATTAAAAAATTAAAACATTTGATTACAAATTATTCATTGTGATTTTATTAAATTTAGCACTATTTTTGGAAATTTATATTCATCTAGCACCTTTTTAAATACCATTTAGCACCTATTCGTGGTACTGAGTTGGCAACCCTGGCTTGGATGAATGAAAAGGATTAAAAGAATGCTTGGTTTTAGATTAAACGAATAATGTATTTTGTGGCTTGTTCGCCTTGTTCTCAAAAAACTAAATGATTCGTGAACGACAAAGCATACAATAGCATAAAGCTAGCATAATGGTCATGCTTTTTATTCCTTTTAGATAATGGAAGTGAGGAGAAGACAAAAATATGTTACAGCTCGCCAAAAACAAAAGCTTATCGAGTTTATCACAAAGCACCCAGAATTAATTTCCGGTAAAGTGAAACAAGGTTTTACACACAGAGACTCGCAGAGACTGTGGCAAGTCATAGCGAATGAATTGAACTCTGTACATTTAGGCGCCAGAAAATCTTGGAGGCAGTGGAAAAAAGTAGGTATACATTTATAAAACACTACTAACTTTAAAAGATAAAAGCCTAAGGTTTTTGAAATTAAACCCTGTCTTAAATTCTTAATTATTTTATGGCTTCCAAGGTGAATTGATAATTAATGTATTGCCATTTCAGGGTACCATCTTGCTGTACTAAGTATTTAATAATGAAGAGAATGTCTGAAACAACAAATTCACTTGTACTATATTGTTGTACCATTACAAATTTAAGTAATATAAAGTATCTTTTACTTACAGACTTGGCAAGACATGCGTTCAAAAACGAAAAAGAGGCAAGCAGAAGCAAATGGTGAACTATTGGTATCCACAGCAAGGTTGACAAATGCAGAACAGGAGGCATTAGGACTTAAAGCCATGGACCAGTCTGAGTTTCAAGAATCCACAGAATTTGTAACTTTGGAAGACAACTCACAAGAAGTGTTCGCCGAAGAATTATCTGGTTCATTGAGTGACCAGGATTCCCCCGCAGAAACAAAAGTATTCAGTTCTTCTTCTGTAAAACATAAACCACTGAACAATGTTAAATCCAGTGCTAAACATAAGTGTTATTTTAATTGTGATCGAATCGCTGATCAGGAACAACGGAAAGTACAGATTAAGGAAGATTATTTAAACTTTAAGAAAGATTATCTTAGACAAAAGTTAGTATTGTTGAAGGAACAGACTGAAGCATTAAAAAGTATAGCAAAGGAACTCTCAAAATGATGCAACTGAGTATTGCTTGATGACAAAATTATTTAACTAGGTTACAAAAAATATAATTGTCGTAATAATTTTGGTCTAAATATTATAATTAAAAACAATTTTATGTCTAGGCATTACAATCAAATAATAAGCAACAGGTTTTCTTTACAAAAATTCAATATTGTGCTATTGCCATTGCACATTATAATACTACAATTATTTTAATTAAAATTGCCCTTGTGTATACACACTACCAACTTTGATAACTGATAACAGATATCACTCAGGGTTATGAGTTTTAGAAGTTATGACCAAACTATTTCCTTTGGAAAAATCATATATCAAGTTAAATGTTCAATTCAATTCAATTAATTTGCTCGAATATGGGTTATGTTAATGATATAGAACTCGATCTTAAGTGAACTTATAGTACCTATCTACAGTGTATGTACTCGTAAAGCAGCAAGACAGTATAATGCAAACTACAATAAAATTTACGTCGCGCGAGTTTTGTATCTATAATTACTCCCAAGATATTGTACATTTAAATTGTATTGTGTAAAGGACTAATAATGTTCTATAGCAGGGTTTCTCAAACTTTCGGCTCTACGAACCCCTGTTAAAGTTTCCAGGTGACAGCGAACCCCTTAAACCCCCCTCCCCCAAAGAAAATAATAAAATTGACAGTTGACGAAAATAAGGTTTTTATTTCAAAAAAGGTAACAAATAAAGTGCCAAAAGAAATATCTTGTCGCCATAAACGGTTTTAACAGCTGTATAACTAAAACTTGAAAATTACTTATAGTGCCTAACGAACATAGATAATAACAAGACCGTGCCAAAACAATGGTCCGATAACCAAGTTTCGGTTCGCGGCTTTTGAGCGGTACGCTAATACAGACACTAAGTAAGAGACGCATTTCATTGAAACGGATCGGTCCTGCTCCTGTCTCGTTCTCGTAGGTCTCGGACTCAGACTCACTCGGCGTTCGTTGGGCGTTGTTCGTCGAACGTCGTTCATTGGACATCCTTCTGTTTCTCGCTCGTCGTTTATGCTTAAAACTCAAGGTCCGTAATGACCGAAACGTTCGAACGAACGAAGTTCAACACTACGAAACGTTTCCTAATTGTTCATCGTTCATGAACTACACAAGACTAGGCCACCACCATGTGTGCCGCACGTGCCTGCCAATTATCAAGCCACCATTACGTAAATCTTGTCGCGAACCCCCTGCCGTCGAATGGCGAACCCGTAGGGGTTCGCGTACCCCACTTTGAGAAACCCTGTTCTATAGTAAACACGTTAAAATAATTAACGTATTTATTTATGTAAAATATAGATAGATATATGCTAACGCGGATTTTATTTTAGAACTTTTGATGAGGAACAATTCTGCCTTACATTATTTTCTTGTAGATTCAAATATTCTGGCAGTGCACGCTGAAGCTCTCAAAATGCACGCAATTTTCCGACTTGCAACGAATATCGTCAGAATATTCTAGCAAATTAATACAGATATACATAATATTATAGCCTATGTTAATCAGTAATAATCAGTGGAGTAGCTAGTCCTAAGGAGGCCCCATATTAATATTTGTTGTATGGCCTCCTCAACGTTAGCTATGAAATATAAAAGGAGTGCCAACTGTAGCGGTCGTAGGCCGCTGGCGAGCTTTTTTTTGGGAGTGTTAGTGGGGGCCCCGTATAATTGATACGGTTGGTATGGCGGTAGCTACACCCCTGGTAATAATGTAGCTTTATACAATCCCACCTGATGGTAAGTATAGTCTTAGGTGGTAAGAGAACTAACTTAGTAAAATCCTATTCATTCTTGCTTTGAACACATTATAATCCATCGGAAATACACGGGCAATTTACTTACATTCCTTCGCAGTACGCATCATAAATACAGAATGATATTAACGAAGGGATGGCGCCATGCGTCGGGACGTTAGATAGTGGAAAGGGGATGGGGGAATTAAATCGTGTAATTCCTGCGCACATGCTCCAAAATGTGTCCTGTAGAATATAGACGCTGGCAACTCTGCGTCTGTGCTCGAGGCTTTGTAAATTGGACTCACCCAATTCAGGCTCACTAATTAGCCTCTTAGCACGCCTCTGCCATATCCAATGCTGACAGGTGGCATTTGGCAGCACCAGCCCAAATGTGACAGGAGTTCTCCACTCCTCACAACGCCGAACCTGTATCTACAAGGTTAAAAGTCGTTGTGGTGTGAAGTATCACGTCACCTTTGCTAGGATTCCAAGCTTCCTAGCAGCTACCAGCTTCAGATTTAGATTCGATGAACCGCCGAAAAATTCGAGTTAAAGTAAAGTTTAAAAATAAGTTAAAGTTAAGATTCGAGGATATATACATATAATTGAAGGCGGTCGGTGTATTCCAGGGATACATTCTGAAGAGTAGGAGTCAAGATGATCGGACTTGATATAGAGGTGAATAAACACGCTTGTGTTTTTGTGGCGTTGAATCTCACAAGGTAGGTATCACCCCAATCGGGGACTGCCTGAAGTGTAAGATTCACATGTTCCACCATAGCCTCTCATACAGACTGTATGTGGTCTTTACTGGCCCGACATGAGCAGATCGTTGATATGCAACAGAAATAGAGTTGTAGAGAGAACAGACCCTTGAGCAACTCCGGCATTGGTTGTCATTGCTTGCAACGATCAACGACAGCGACAACGACTCGGAATGAACAGTCACTCAGGAAGTCTTTGATCCAGCTGCTCAAGTCAAGAGATAGGCTATACGCAGGAAGCTTGCTGGCTAGCATGTCAAACCCAGTGAAAGGCCTTCGAGATATCAAGGGAAACGGCAAGTGCCTTTACATTTTTCTCAAAGGCTTCATCCCAAATGTGAGTGGCATACCTACTCTAGAAGATTTGTCGACCGGTTTCGGTGGGAACCGTACTTACGGTCGCTGAGGAGATCGTTTTGTTATAGGTATGCCATGACCCGTGTGTTCAATATATGCTCCATAATCTTACAGAGTATGGAGGTAATTGAAATAGGTCGATAGTTGCCGGATCAGTACGGTACAACTGCTTTTTTTGCGCACGGGCTGCACTTTGCCTGACAAGCTTCCGAGATTAAGGCTAGGTATATCTCTAGTCTTAATAGAAAGGCGGAACAAACGTGACAACACAGGAAACAACTCGGGTGCACATGTCTTTAGTATGGCCGCTGAAATACCATCTGGTCCACTGGCTTTGTCCAAGCCTCGACATCGCAAGGTTTTATGTACTCTTTGTTGTGACTGCGGACTTCCGTAATACCTCTATTACGATGAGGTATCTACGGTGGATGGGTATTTTTAGAAATTTAAAAATTGAGAACTCACGACTAGACAGAGTTCTCGATTTTTAGCAAACAGAGATTAGTTTTTTACTAAATGACTAGCTGTATGAGCCAGAGAGCCATCCAGTTTTACCAGCGGAGGCAGCGTGGGACGACAGAAGTTAGTCTCGAAAGCTTTGTCGTGGGACCAAAAAGCTTTACGCCGATATGTTTAATGCGATAGGTACTTACTTTCTGTAATGCCTTTTTACAGGACTTGGCGACAAAGTTAAAAGTTTTCTTTTTAGATCTAATATTCGAAGTTATGCGGCTTCAAGCGTTAATTCAGGTCAGATACGCTGAATGTTTGCGCTTTTCAGCCTAAGAGCACTAAGCGTAGAACTACGGTGAGCTTTGCTACCGTTGGGAACGTCGGAAAAAGGCATGAAATACTCCATGCTTTAACGAACATCGGTAATAGCACGGTTACAGCACATAGATTATAGCATCCGCGCAGCTCGACGGATCTTCAGAAAAAAGCAGACTTGTCGCCAAGAATAAGATGTAATAAATGCCGCATTTCATCGCAATCTGCTAACTTGTAACGCCATACTTGCCGGATACCTCCCGAGTCGTAATCGGACATCGAGATTTTATCAGATATTGATCGGAGGTTCCCAGCAGGGACGAAACCTAAATACCTTACCTGTCTGGATCGATTGTCAGCAAAAGTTCCAGACAGTTTACTGTGTGGCTATCAACATTCGGCATCAGCTGGGATAGGCCAACCATTAAGGCAAAGATCCAAGTCCCTGCATGGTCAGTTTGTGTCTTGATGACAGGCGTTAAAATCACCCAGAAAAACCAGCTGCGCAGTAGGATACCGTTGCAGAGCTACATAAGACGAGTTGTCTCCTGGTCAACGGGCATACACACGGACTCGGGCGCAAGGGTGAAAATTGTGCTGTAATGTGTATCCAGGATAGTCTTAAGTAAGTCGCGCTCGATAGACATCAGATATGCCTCTCCGTCAGTAAAAGCAAGTGCGGCTTCTCAGTCTCTGGTGGTGGTGGACAAAGGTGAGGTTAGAGTGCAAACCTCGGATTTCGATGAGATGCACTTGGAGTGAGTGGACGTGCAACCGCTTTAAATAACGTTTACTCTTGCTCTTTTTTTCTTCTCATTTTGATTATATTGGAGTGAATAGGATGGATAATGGTAGTTGTACGAGGTGTTATTAGGGGCTTAGTGTGGAGACTGTGAGGACGCCCAAACCCCCCGGAGATCGCCATCTGGTCCCCTCATGCGGCCGCCATCCGGCATGGTGGATCTTCTCCAGAATTCGTCGCAGATGGCGTAGCATTCTTTTGAGGGTGGCTTTCCCACTGCTTGGGCCCTCAACTGTCTACGGTCGGCTAGCGGTGCACCGTGCTTCGAATCCCACTGCTCTTTGCGACTAACCTCCCGACACAGCAAAACACCAACCTGTCACAACTGGTACATTAACGCAACGCAACTTTGAGACCCATCCTCCATTCTGGTTTATCAGACATCATGCCGGAACACGACGGATCTTTTGGCAGCATGGTTTTGTCTAATGGGTGGTAACCTAAGCCAGCAGCCGATGTTGAGGCCTATCCCTGGATTTGCTGCTCGTTTACTTGTCCCACGTGTAGGGTATTTGGTATCCAATTAACCTACTACTGACGCGAGCTGCCCATCCCCCAATAGGTATTTAATAATTTTTAAAATAATATTTTTTATTGCATTAGAAGCATAACATATCATATAGGTACTAGATATCCAATAATTATGCACATGCTACTTATTCCTTTTAGATAATGGAGGAAAGGAGAAAACGAAAATATATAACAGCTCGCCAAAAACGTAAGCTTGTTGAGTTTTTGACAAAGCACCCAGAATTAATTTCCGGTAAAGTGAAACAAGGTTTTACACACAGAGATTCGCAGAGACTGTGGCAAGTCATAGCGAATGAATTGAACTCTGAACATTTAGGCGCCAGAAAATCTTGGAGGCAGTGGAAAAAAGTAGGTATTTTTTTGAAACATTACCAACTTATGAAGTTAAAAGCCTAACGGTTTTTGAAGTTAAACCCTGCTGTAGATTGTTATTTTAAGCCTTCCAAGGTGAAGGATGATGATTTATTAATGTATTACCATTTAAGCGTACCATCTTGCTGTACCAAGTATTTAATAATGAAGATGATGTCTGAAATATCAAATTCACTGATCCAATAGTAGTTGTACCATTACAAACTCCAGTAATATGAACTATCTATTAATAAAATTACAGACATGGCAAGATATGCGTTCTAAAAGGAAAAAAGGGCACATAGTAGCAAACGGTGAACTTTCGGTATCCATAGCAAGGTTGACAAATGCAGAACAGGACGCATTAGGACTTAAAGCTATGGACCAGTCCGAGCTCCAAGAATCCACAGAATTTGTAACTTTGGAAGACAACTCACAAGTGTTCGCCGAAGAATTATCTGGTTCATTAAGTGACCAGGACTCTCCCGCAGAAACAAAAGTAATCAATTCATCTTCTGTAAAACATACACCACTGAATAATGCTAAACATACCTAAGTGTTACTTTAACTGTGATCTAATCGCTGTTCGGGAACAACGAGAAGTTAGATTAAACTAGATTATTTAAACTAAGATAGATTATTTATTTATAGATAACTATCAAGACACATTAAGTATAGATCAGACAAATATTTTAAGAATTAAATGTTGCCTTAATTATAGGTTACCAGTGTTAACCACGGCATACATCGTGGACGAAGAAATATAACATAAAAACTATTTCTAAAGAATATAATTGGTACATAATCAATTAACACTTTCGCAACGGCCATACTAAACTAAAGAAGTTACGCTTTTACGGATTTTTCCACACCGCGTGTGTTTACCGCACACAAAGCAGGACTTGTGCCGACAGCCTCTACGAGCATGCGGCGCTCACGCTTTGCGTGTTTGTCGTTAGTACTGCGGCGGACGCGCCTTGCGTGTGCAAGTTTTATATTTCTACTCGTGTCTTATATACACACTATTATATTATATTATGTGTATTATATATTGTATACACTATTTGTAATAGAACAAACGCATATAATAATACCTAATGTACAATATATAACCATACATACAAATAAAATATATTAGTCAAGAACTTTTTAATTAATTTTAAAGTATAACAATAATTTATTTAATTTTTATACCCCTACTTCAATGCTACCAACATTTTAGCCAACTGCAAATTTAGTTGAAACGCACTTTATTACATTTTCGAAGCGTGGTCTCCAGGTTACTATAAGATTCTTGTTCTACGGTGACTGGTGTGAAGTTGCCGATTGAACAAACAAGACGTCAAAAAAGGAAACGTAATGACGTTTAATGTCATTCTGAAAATCGACAGTAGTTCTGTTGTACAAGTAGACAAAAATTGTTTTGCTTTGTTAAAATGTAAGTATGATATATTTTATTTAATACAGAGTCAATTTACAATTATACCGTCAGCCGACTCAGTACGGCGCGCGGCCGGCGACTGCCATTCTTGTACAGCTTGTCTTGAGTCTTGACCAATTTGACCATTATTCTTCGTGGCGTCTCTCATTTAAGTATTTTAAGTAAAGGTATTTTCCTAACTTTATAATGCTTACCTAACGTAAACTCGTACGTATTTATTATTCATAAAAAAGTTCATTTCATCTAAGTTCGAGAACCAAAAAGTATAATGTTGTTGTGTCCACATTTTTCACGTCTTTTCATTCGTTGTTATGGACTACTCAACAAACAAGCAACCGCCCTGGCCTTGATGTGTCTGTTCAATTTTGTTCAGTGATCTATGATGGTATTTTATTCTCACATTGTGAACTTGGTAATAAGAGTGATATGATTATGATTTTATTCCAGGACCCCAGAGCCGCAGCTGCCAGTTGAGGAGGCCTTATTGTTTGATGAGAAGAGCTGCCATGGGTTGAGGCATATCATCTCTGTGCCATTGTGACAATGCCACAGAGATGATATGTCCGACCGATGGCAGCTGAGAGCAACATTGCATGAAGTAAGAAGCTGCCAGTTGAGGAGGCCCAGAAGACCTTATTGTTTGATGAGAAGAGCTGTCATGGGGTCGAAATTTCATCACTGTCTAATACAATGATGAAATTTCAGCCCGATGGCAGCAGAGGGCAGGATTGAGCAACATTGCGTGAAGTATGCAGCATGAATCATAACATTATTCATTATGAATTGAAATATCTATATTTGTAAATATGTGTGTGTAATATAATTTGTACTTAATGTAAGCTTTTAATATAATTGTATAATAAATCTGTAAATAGTCATTCCTGTTCTTTATTTTAATTGTCTTGTATGTAGGTAAGCTTGGTCTTCCAGATAATACCTCTAGGTAGGTACTGTCTTAAATGTTGTTGTTTTATAAAGATTGATTTAACACAAATGGAATTTGGAGAAACATAGCATTTAAATTTATAACAGCATGCAGTGAATGAATACACATGGTTTACTTGCTACCAGTTAACTAATATACTAAGGCAGACATATGTATCTATGGTAGTGAAAATTTTTTTGGGATTCTAGGTAGAAAAAAAAACAAGTAGGTTAAGAAATTTTTTTTTATAATATATATTGTCAAGGATTTATAATAATTATTTATATTATTATCAAATAATAATAATATAAATTATTATTATAAATTATTATTATTAAAAAAATATTATTATATATAGGAGAAAATTAAACTTTGAGGATTTATAATAATAATTTATATTATTATCAAATAATAATATAAATTATTATTATAAATCCTCAAAGTTTAATTTTCTCCTGCATGGAGGGTGGCCGGATTTTTTGTGCAGCCTGCACTTCTGTTTTTGTGTGCAGGCTGCACAAAATAAGCCGACGGCCGGCACCAACTCCGGCGAATATTGCTGCTGTTGGTGCCGGCGGCGCTTTCCGACACCCTCCCTTGGCGGCGGCGAAGGACTCGGCGGTGGCGACGGCGAGGGCCGCCGCGGTGGCGGAGATGGCACATGGCGCGGCCGTCGCGGCGGCAGCGGCGGCGGAGATGGCGACTCGCTTGATGCTAGCGATGGACTCCGCCGCCGCGGCGAAGGCGAAGGACTCAATGAGCGTGATTGTGGACTCTCTGACGAGCTGAGGCGAGATGGCGATGGCAGCGAGGGTCTGTTCCGCCGCCGCGGCGGCGACGGGCTCGGCGTCGGCCTTCTTTTTCTATAAATTAGTAAATAATTCTACTGTTGAAAGGTGTTGACGTAACTTACCTAGTTTCATACTGTGGTTTCATTGATGAGTAGTTTAGTTTCGTTGCTTCAGTTTGACTAATAAATAAGTAAGCACTTAAAACTTTTACAACAATTCACGTAAGTTGTAATAATGAGAATCTCGGCAAGAATCTCAGCGACAATGTCGGCGAGAGCTAGCTTCCTTGGGTACACACTCGCAAGGTTCTCAATACAGTTCTCATGCAAAAAAACAGACAAAAATCAGAGAACAAGGCGAGAACCTGCGGAGATTATGTGAATCGGTTCCACATTCACGTTTCTCGTGTTTTTCTCGCCTTCTCGCGAGATTCTCGCGTGAATGTGGAGCGCGCATAAGCACTAATTAGCAAAATGAAAACTCACAAACTCACCTTTTAATGCCAGCCATGTCGAATTTAAAATGAATAAATTTGACATTTACAATTGTCATAATTAAATCGTTAACTGTCTTTTATTACTAAATTTTCATTTTACAAAAAAAATCTGCAGTTATTTCTAATCAATAAATATGTATTATGTTTTTTCCTAATTAATTTAATTTACTTATTTAGTAAAACATTAAAATCTATAAAATATCGTTAATTGAGTAGATCAACAAGGCCGCACACTTGTAAGTTGCTTCCGTAAAATTTATGTACAATAATTATTGTCTATTGGTTTGTTTTTTATTTTTCTAAGGTCGTGTTATATAAAGCAACTGCCCGTGTAGGTAGTTATCGTATGTTGTGTTTTTATTGAATAGTTTATTAGTTGTCTATCTATTGTTTCTATTAAGGGTGTCTTTTTATAAAAAGACTAGCTGCCCGGACAGACTTCGTCTTGTCAAAAGTTTTTTTTTATAAAACTCCGTCTATCCTATCTTTCAAGTTGGATCAAACTGCACACGATGTGCAAATTTGATTAAAAGCGGTTAAGTAGTTTAGGAGTCCATCGCGGACAAACAACGTAACACGTAATTTATATATATTCAGATAATAAAAAGTGTAGAAAAATACGTGGACCCAGAAGGGGTGAAAGGCGCTCCGACCCCGCGCATTTCTGTGAGTGCCGACACCTTACTGTGCACATCTCCACCACGATCATAGCCAACAAAATAGCTCTAGATACATCTATGACCAACCTAATAGAGCTAATGCTAAATGGACCTAACTTATTAAAAATTAAACAATCAACAAAATAAAATCAACTAAAACAATAAAGATATATTTCTCCAGTCACCGACTCAGCAAAATAGGATCTGAAAATAAACTAAAACCAATATTATTAGTTAACTAACAAAATACTAAAAAAATCAACGTTATATCTAAAGGGAGACAGATCAGTGTAGAAAAATACGTGGACCCAGAAGGGGTGAAAGGCGCTCCGACCCCGCGCAATTCTGTGAGTGCCGACACCTTACTGTGCACATCTCCACCACGATCATAGCCAACAAAATAGCTCTAGATACATCTATAACCAACCTAATAGAGCTAATGCTAAATGGACCTAACTTATTAAAATATAAAGAATCAACAACTTTATTATTACGATAATCAACAAAAACAATAAAGATATACCAAAAAAAATATTAATTGTACATAAAATTTAAAAAAATCAACAAGTCAATAATAAATATCATTAACTATAATCAAATAGTAAAAGACACTTAAGGAATTATACCTAAACAAAGCGCAACTCTCATAGCTAACCTAAATGTAACTAAACTAAGTGAAGAGTTACCTTTATATTGGCAAGGTTATCGAGAGTAGTTATGATATTCACGAAAACATTTAATACATAAACCAGGCTTTTTAAAACAATCTGGACAGTAAAAACAGGTGGCTTTGCGAATTTTTCGCTTATCCAAACAGTTCCGACAGTCTTTTCTTTTAGTTTTGCCGTTATTGTTTTTAGGTAACTCTTCTACCACATGTATGGCTGATGTTGATGGCGTCCCCGTGACACGCCCTCCTAGATTAGATATTTTTTTCTCCAATAAACTTTTAATTATATTCAAACGAAACTTATAAAATGACATGACTGTGCCACTGTCACCAGCCTGTCTCTTTTTTTGTTCAACAAACATGGTGTATGAATTGAATAACATGACTTCCATTACGTGAATGATAACTTTCTTATACCACCTGGTTGATTTAAAAGTACTAGGATAATATGAAAGCATTTGATCTTTTCTATCAACGCCTTTCATGAACTTATTATATTTTGCTATAACATTAGGTTTTCGACAAACCTTACCATATGAATTTCTATACTCAACAAAATTGGAGTCATGTTCAGTGGAAATCATGAGAACATTCCTTTTGTCCCTATAATTTGTGACACATACACCAAGAGCGTTATACCTAGTAAGGAATGTACCTTTATCTATTTTAGTTCTAGTAATAACAGGATTTCTACATCTATTGGCTCTAAGTGTACCAGTAACATACGTGCGGTTTTGAATTAATTTTTCCGCTAATGTTACGGAATTATAATAATTGTCCATATAAAGAGAGTGTCCTTGGTTTAGGTAATCTTCCATAAGCATCATCACTACTTTTTCAGCATGACCTTTGCCCCGAATAGCAACGTCATTTACTCCGCAATACATGTGCATTTTTTGTGTTAAGCCATTATTTGCATGCGTAAGTACATAGACTTTAACCCCATATTTGTGACGTTTGCCCTTGATATACTGCCTAATCTTTAACCGACCTCGCCAATGTACGACACTTTCGTCAATAGTTAAATTTTTGGGGGGGCTTACTAAAGTTTTCATGAGCGAATTAAAAAAATTAAAGATGTGTTTAGTAAATCTATTCGGATCGTTATTACTGAAAGAATTTGGGTCACTTGGGTTATTGAAAGTTAAATTACGAAGTATACTTAAGAAACGGTCTCGGGACATAAATTTAGAAAAATTCAAGGAAAATAAGATGTCAGTGTTCCAATAATCAGACAGTTTATTTACCCTTATGTGACCCATATGAAATAATAATGCTAAAAAAATTCTAATTTCATCCTCATTAGTATCTTTCCAAGACAAAGTTCTACTATTAGGATGCTGGCTTTCTAACAACATGCGCAAAGCGTGAGAATTAATACTATTAATCAATATTGAGAGAAATGTGGGGTTAAATATAAGATTAAAAAAATCAAAGGGAAACTCAGCCGGTCCAACACTGAATTGACCAATGTTGGTGAACGGGAAAGACGGCAGCGAACCCGCTGCAGTCCATCCTTCTGGCTCTGCAGGCGCTGCTGGCTCTGCTTGGCTGCTAACCTCGTTGTCATCGCTGGATTCCTCTTCGTCGGAGCCGGAAGAAGCATTAGCTTCTTCTTCGTCAGAGCCGAAAGAAGAAGAACCATCTGCTTCTTCCCTATATATACAGACATATGTAAATAAATTACATCGACTTTTGTACCTCTAACTAAACGATGTTTTTGTTTCAGTCTATTCACACATAAAAAAATCACGTCTACATATACATTTTTATCACTAATAAATTGGTCAAAATAAGAGAAATATTTAGCCAAATTACATGAACAAACTAAATCGCTCAAAAATGCTAAAAAAATCTTTTCTCTATGAAATTTTACCCAAAAGGTTTTAGATCAATATATTCTAACGTAACAGGTACTTTGATTCCAAAAGTTTCAAAGTAATTTGATTCCCACATCAAAACCTAGCTGTATTCCACAAGATAATTAACTATTTGAATGATTAGAAAAAATCACTGTTTTTTTTTAAATTCAAGATCACAATCTTTTTAATAAGACGTTTTTTTGGTTTGCAATTTTAAATTTAATTTACTCGACATAAATCCGTTACTAATCTTTGTTAAAAAAAGCACTGCAAAATAACTACATTAAATTTTTTTCAAGTAAACAAGTAAAAAAGGGTTGTACTTACATATCAGAATATCCAAACATCTCGGCAAGTTGAGCTTCAATATTGTCGGCGGACATGGTCACTATCCACAACACTAACAACAGCACCGAACAAACGAAAGTAACGAAACTAACTAAATGAAATTTTAGTTTGGGACTCGTTTTATTCCCGCAATTTGTGCCCCCTCTCCTCCTCGCTGGTGCATCCGCATCGTTTACGATTATAGTACGCGCGTTATTATCTGAGTGGTTAGGTCATAAAAGTCAAGAGATAAGAATGTGCAGCGCGCCGGACCCTTCGATAAACGGCTACCTGCGCACGTGCTATACTCGTAGTTTAGGCGCATTACGTTGATTTTTTTTCCATATATTTCATAAAGTTCATACGCTATTAACGTAATACTTAGATAAATGTTTGTTGACTATATAATCTTAATTTAGAATAAAAACACGATAACGTGAAATTTTCTTGATATAAAAAAAAAATCCACCGCGATATTTTTAAAAATTTGTGCAAGGTATTATTTTTAAATATACTTGATCGTGTATGGCCACGGTATGGCTATCTTCCTTAAATGCACACTGAATGGCGCGTCAAGTCAAACTGCAGACTTGACAAGTATACTTGATCGTGTATGACCTCCATAAAGTAAAGAACTTACGCTTTTACGGATTTTTAGACACTACGTGTGTTTACCACAAAAAAAGGACTTGTGCCGACAGCCTCATTTATTATTATGCAATAATGCATTATGCAGTATTTATATTATATATAACACAAAATGTTTTTGGTAATGTACGAATGCAATGTTCGACTTTTCCCATACAAAAATTTTGCCAAATTGCATTTTTTACTTAGCGTTGTAGCGCACGTCGGGTATCCACTAGTATTTTACAGCAGTAGATAGGATTTATGTAATTTGATAAAAAGAATAAAATTTCTAGATTTATATGTGATTTACAAAATTAAATACATATTTCGATAGGTACCGTACATCATGATAATATAATGATTTTGTTTTCGTTAAATTTAGTTTCGGACGAGTGATTAAAGAGCATTGTTGTACCCGAGTTATACTGCCATTGTTTATTGCTCGAGCTTAAACTCTGCCGACAAAAGAAACTCGAAGAATTACCGATAGCGAAAGCAATACCAATTAAGCTCATTTTCTGTGGCTATGATAATATTGTAGTTTCCAGGTATCGCCCGGCACATAGATAAGAATACTCATTCAGGTGCGCTTATTGTTATAAATTTTACAAAAAGGTTTAATTAAACATTTAAAAAGGATAAGCCAGGTGCGCTTATTGTTATAAATATAACTAAATGGTTTATTACCTTAAAACCATTTTAAAACAATAAGCCAAATTCGCAATATTTCGCCAATATTTTCAAATATGCATAAAATAAAAGCTACTCAAATTATTATTCAAATAAAGAAATAGTAAGTAGTAAGGTAATAAAACGCCGGCCCGGCCATCGCGGTTCCAAACACGCCGTGCGTGGGCGGCAGGTTGCTCGAGTGGATTTTTTCTCCTCATCGCGTTTTTAGTATGGCGGATAATTATTACACACCATATGTGTGTTTGCGTAGTTTGTGGCTAGTACTTTATTCACAACAGGTGTGTTTTACCGTTGCGAAAGTGTTAAACAACTTGATTTAGGAATTGAGTTTACGAAATTAAAATAAAAAAATTAATGCTGACTATTGCTTAGAGACTTCTTTACAAGTTCTTTACTGACCCGACCGGTTGGCAGGTACAGTCAGCACAACTATGCTATCGTGTGCGTACCATACCCATAGGCATTTTAGAGTTTTTCGAACAATATTTTTTGTTGCATTAAAGCATAACGTTTCATATGGATATCCAATAACTTTAATATGCACATGCTTTTTATTCCTTTTAGATAATGGAAGTAAAGACAAAACTAAAATATATAACAGCTCGCCAAAAAAGTAAACTTGTTGAGTTTATCTCAAAGCACCCAGAATTAATTTCAGGCAAATTGAAACAAGGTTTAACACACAGAGACTCGCAGAGACTGTGGCAAGTCATAGCGAATGAATTGAACTCTGTACATTCAGGCGCCAGAAAATCTTGGACGCAGTGGAAAAAAGTAGGTAGGCTTTTTTAAAAGTAGGTTTTTTTCTTGCTGTTTTCTTTTTGCTAATGGGTTGCCTGGAAGAAATAGCTTTAAAGCGATAATGTCGCCCATGGTTTTGTATTCTTTTCTTGTGCTCTTATGTACATATATTATATATTATTATTAGTACTACAAACAATAAAGTGTTAAATAAATAAATAAGTTATCAAGATAAAAGCCTAACGATTTTTGAGTTTAAACTCTTCTATTCTTGCTGTACCAAGTATTTATTAATATTAGTTCTACCATTACAAACTCCAGTAATACAAAGTATCTTTTGATTACAGACATGGCAAGATATGCGTTCTAAAACAAAAAAGAAGTATGGAGAAGCAAACTATCAAGGTGAACTATCTGTATCCACAGCAAGGTTGACAAATGCAGAACAGGAGGCATTAGGACTTAAAGCCATGGAGCATTCCGAGTTCCAAGAATCCACAGAATTTGTAACTTTGGAAGACGACTCACAAGAAGTGTTCGCCGAAGAATTATCTGGTTCATTGAGTGACCAGGACTTCTCCGCAAAAACACAAGTAATTCATTTTTTGTAAAACATAAACCACCGAACAATGCTTAACCCAGTGTTAAACATAATTGTTATTTTAATTGTGATCAAATCGCTGTTCAGGAACAACGAACAAAATTAAGGAAGATTATTTAAACTTTAAGAAAGATTATCTTAGAAAAAAGTTAGTATTGTTGACGAACAGACTGAAGCATAATTTTTTGAATAAAATATAGCCCATGTAACCCAGTAACAATAGAGCATAATGGTGGTGAAAGAATTTTTAAAATCGGTCCAGTAGATTTTGAGTTTATCCATTACAAACAAACAAAAAATCAAAACTTTCCTCTTTATAATATTAGTGACTCCAATCCCATCTGATGGTAAGTGGTGATATAGTCTTGGGTCGTAAAAAGCACTAACTTAGTAAAAGCCTATTCACTCTTGAAGACACATTATATTATAATCTATCGGCAACACCGACGCGGGCAATTTATTCCATTCCTTCGAAGTATGCTTAAAAACGATGAAGCAAAGTACGTCGTCTATTTAGTCATATTTAAAATAGTAAATTTTATTACATCAGAAGTATAACATATCATTATGGATATCCAATAACTTTATTATGCTCATGCTACTTATTCTTTTTAGACAATGGAAGTAAGGAGAAAACTAAAATATATAACAGCTCGCCAAAAACGTAAACTTGTTGAGTTTATAGCAAAGCACCCAGAATTAATTTCAGGTAAAGTGAAACAAGGTTTAACACACAGAGACTCGCAGAGACTGTGGCAAGTCATAGCGAATGAATTGAACTCTGTACATTCAGGCGCCAGAAAATCTTGGAGGCAGTGGAAAAAGGTAAGTATACTTTTTAAAGCCCAATGCATACGTAACGGGGTTTTTTCCCTTACGGAATGGGACGTGAAGTTTTGGAAACATCGTTTCATAGAAAATGTATACGATAGTGCATACGCAGCGGAATCCCGTACGGGAAAAAGCCCGTTACGTATGCATTGGGCTTAAAACACTCAAATTAAAAGCCTAACGGTTTTGGAAGTTAAATCCTGCTGTAGATTGTTAATAAGTTTAAGGCTTCCAAGCACGGACCTTAAAGAAATACGGACGTAATCTCAAGAACAAATTCAGTGAAGCACCCATCGGAATACAAACTCTCTATTCGTACAAGTAAACACGCACACATTGACACCATCGGCCGCCATTCCGGCGCCGGACCGCACTCGAGTCATACGGACAAAGGGAGTTGATAAAGAATAATTAAAATGCCTTTGTATGCTGTTAAAAGTTGCAAGAACAATAGTAATTCAGTTAAAAAACATAAAGGGATCACCTTTCACAAGTAAGCTTGTAATTTAATCACTGATTTCTTTTATTTTTCCTAAAGTTATTAACAAAATAAAACTAGAAAAATTGTAACCACAAAATCAGCCAGTGTTGCCAACAATATTGCATATGCTAATACCCAGAATGTGTGGGAAAGTTATAGTACATATAATGCTCGAGTTTCTTACTTTAGTTTAAAAGTATATATTTTTGGGGTTCCGTACTAAATAACAAGGAACCCTTACCTATATGTTTGCCATGTCTGTCCGTCTGTCCGTGGCATTGCTTACAAACTAACAATATTAAAAAGCTGAAATTTGGTATAGATTAAGGTATATTAATTACGTTAAGATAATGGTAGAACAAAATTTGAAAAAATTTTTTTTAGGTACCTCCCTTATAAGTAAAGTGGGTAAACCAGTGTATTTAATCTCTTGTCAATTAATAAAATTCATTAATCTCATCAAATATAATAATTTGCAATTTTGCATTTATTGAATGTGGAATGTGTTATATTCGATTTACATGCATTAAGTATTTAAGTAGATAACTAAATTTTAAGTGAAGAATTTTTAGTGCGCGTCCAAATGTAATAATTTAGTAAAGCTCTTTAGTTCATACAATTATTCACAACCTACTTAATTACTTATGCATTTTTACTAAATTTTAACTAAAATGTGTCTGTCCAAACGTGTTAAGTGATAAGCCGCGCCCATCTACTTAACAGAAAAATTTCAATCTTTTTTTTTGTTTACTTGCGTACTAAATTTTAACTACTAAATTGTTCGTTTACCTTATTAATTTACTTAAAATTTAGTTATCTACTTAACTAATTAATACGTGTAAACCGTACATTACGGAATAACTATTCAGTAAATACATTTAGTGTTTAGATTTTACTATTACATAAAGAAAAAATGGGGAAATGTTCTATATTGTGGTAACCCCAAAATTACGCACACGTAGTAAGCGATCGGCCATTACTATGCTTCACTCTCGATTAGACAAGGTTACGTCCGTTTTTTTCTTGACGTCCGTGCTTCCAAGGTGAAGAATGATGATATATTAATGTATTGCCACTAGGGTACGTTGTTGTACTAAGTATTTAACAATGAAGATGATGTCTCCAATATCAAATTCACTGGTACAATATTAGTTGTACCATTACAAACTCCAGTAATATGAAGTATCTATTACAGACATGGCAAGATATGCGTTCTAAAAGAAAAAAGAGGCACGCAGAAGCAAACGGTGAACTACTATCGGTATTTACAGCAAGTTTGACAAATGCAGAACAGGAGGCATTAGGACTTAAAGCTATGGACCAGCCCGAGTTCCAAGAATCCACAGAATTTGTAACTCCAGACAACTCACAAGAATTGTTCACCAAAGAATTATCTGGTTCATTGAGTGATCAGGACTCCTCCGCAGTAACAAAAGTAATTAATTCATCTTCTGTAAATCATCAACCACTCCACAATGCTCAAGCCAGTGTTAAACATGAGTGTTATTTTAATTGTGATCTAATCGCTGATCAGGAACAACTAAAAGTTAGATCAAAGAAGCCTAAAGAAGAGAAAGATTTAAGAAAGATTATCTCAGACAAAAGTTAGTGTTCTTGAAGGAACAGACTGAAGTGTAGTTTTTAGGGTTCGGACTTCCGAAGTAAAATCAGAACCCTTATAGTTTCGTCATGTCCGTCTGTACGTCCGTCCGTCTGTCCGAGGCATAGCGCCGAGAACCTTAGTGCTAGAAAGCTGTAGTTTGGCATGAATATACATATTTATTAAGACTAAAATTGTAGATATAATTATATATATAAATTGAAAAATCTACCTTCCCTACAGGTAACGTGAGGATGAAATTATTTTTCATTGCGTACCCCATAGTGTGGGGTATCGTTGAAAAGGTCTTTCAAAAAAAATATTATGGGTCTTCCAAAACCATTTTTGGATATAGGGGTACGTTTGCGAAATATTTGGCTTTAAAGTGCTAAGGTTAGAGTCAAGTATCCTTCCCCTGCTGGCTAAACGGTTGGGATTGGACAAGTGAAAAAATCCTCAAAAATAGGTTATAATATGATAAATTTACATAGAAAACTATCACGGCTAAGTTAGCATAAGTAGTTAATGAGTAATAGTCGATAAACTTATTACTTCGGAACCCTGCATTGCGCCTGGCCCTGACACACACTTGCCCGGTTTTTAATAAAATATAGCTCATGGTTACTCACAAACAACAGAACATCCTGTTAGTGACATAATTTTTTAAATCGGCCCAATAGTTTTAAGAGTTTATTCATGTGAAACAAACAAAAAATCAAAACTTTCCTCTATATAATATTAGTTTAGATAAGCAACGACCCATAATTGTCCCACTGCTGGGTTTGGGGGTGAATGTGAGGGGTATAGGCCATCGTCTACCACGCTGGCCAAGTGCGGATTGTTAAGACTTCACACACCTTTGAGAACTTCATGAAGAACTCTCCGTTGTGCAGGTTTCCTCACGATGTCTTCCTTCACCGAAGCAACTGATAATTTAACTTGTAATACGTACATAATATTTGAAAATTAGAGGTGCGTGTCACGATTTAAACTCGGGCTCCTACGTTCGGGAGACCAACGTTCTAACCGCTAGCCTATCACTGCTAGTTTTTAGTTTTAGTATAAGTGGAACTATTAGTATAAGTGGAAATGGGGAATTAAATCGATTCCTGCGCACACTCCAATATTTATCCTGTAGAATACCGAGAATCGCAACTCTGCGTCTGTGCTCGAGATTTTGTAAATTGGTTCCATCCAGTTTAAGGTCACCAATAAACCTCTTAAGCACGCCTCTCCATTGAATCCAATTGGGACAGGTGGCATTTAGCAGTACTCCACAAGTCCACACAATACTTTATACTAGTTAAAGCTGTTGTGGTGTGAAGTACCGCCACACCTTTGCTAGGATTCCAAGATTCCTAGCCGCTACTTCAGCTTTGGATTCAATTAACTGGCGAAAGATAAGGTTCGAGGATATCTCAACTCCCAATAACTGAAGGCGGTCGGTGTATTCCAGCCTCCAGGGATACAATCTGAAGAGTTGGAGTCGAGATAATCAGACTCCTATAGAGGTGAATAAACACTCTTGAGTTTTATTGCCGTTGACTATCCCAAAGTTGGCATCTCCCCAATCGGAGACTGCCTGAAGTGTAAGATTCAAATGCTCTAACACGATATGCAGCAGAAATAGAATTACAGAATAGAGCAACCACCGACAACGACTCGGAATGAACAGTCTCTCAGGATTACTCAGGAAGTCATCCAGCTTCTCAAGCCAGGGAATAGGCCATACGCAAGAAGCTTGCTCATAAGGCTAATGTGCCAAACCCTGTCAAAGTCCTTCGAGATATCAAGGGAAACGGAGAGCCCGAATACTCCTGAGATATACGTCAAGTTCCCTCATCCGGCCGCCAACTGGCATGATGGAGCTACTCCGGGATTTTTCGCAGATGGCGGGGCAGTTTTTCGAAGGTGGCTGTTCACTATTTGGGCACCCAGCTGTCTACCGCTTGGTGACATGGCTTTGTCTAATGGGTGGTAACCTAAGCGGGCAGCCGATGTTGAGGCCTATCACTGGAGTAGTTGCTCATTTAGCACTACCCAGGGGGCACATGGTATTCGTGGTATGGTAGGGTATTTGGTATTCAATCAACCTCTCATGGACGCGAGCTGCCCATCCCTCAATAGGTATTTTAGGGTTTTTAGAGTAATATTTTTTATTGTATCAAAACATGACATTTCATATGGACATCCAATAACTTTAATATGCACATGCTTATTATTCCTTTTAGATAATGGAAGTAAAGACAAAACTAAAATATATCACAGCTCGCCAAAAACGTAAGCTTATTGAGTTTATAGCAAAGCACCCAGAATTAATTTCAGGCAAATTGAAACAAGGTTTAACACACAGAGACTCGCAGAGACTGTGGCAAGTCATAGCGAATGAATTGAACTCTGTACATTCAGGCGCCAGAAAATCTTGGATGCAGTGGAAAAAAGTAGGTTTACTTTTTTAAAACATTACTAACTTGTAAATTTAAAAGTTAAACCCTCCTTTACATTGTTAATTATTTTAAGGCTTCCAAAGTGAAGGATGATGATATATATTAATATATTGCCAGTTCAGGGTACCATCTTGCTGTACCAAGTATTTAATAATGAAGATGATGTCTAAAATATCAAATTCAATCATAAAATATTAGTTGTACCATTACAAATTCCAGTATTACGAAGTATCTTATTAATTACAGACATGGCAAGATATGCGTTGTAAAACAAAAAAGAAGTACGGAGAAGGAAACGGTGAACTATCGGTATCCTCAGCAAGTTTGACAAATGCAGAACAGGACGCATTTGGACCTAAAGCTATGGACCAGTCCGAGTTCCAAGAATCCACAGAATTTATAACTTTAGAAGACAACTCACAAGTGTTCGCCGAAGAATTATCTGGTTCATTGAGTGACCAGGACTCCTCCGCAGGAACAAATGTAATCAATTCATCTTCTGCAAAACATCAACCACTCAACAATGCTCAAGCCAGTGCTAAACATGAGTGTTATTTTAATTGTGATCGAATCGCTGTTCAGGAACAACGGAAAATACAGATTAAAGAAGATTATTTAAACTTTAAGAAAGATTATCTTAGACAAAAGTTAGTATTGTTGAAGGAACAGACTGAAGCGTTAAAAAGTATTGCAAAGGAACTTTCGAAATGAAGGTATTGAGTATTTGCATGATGATTAAATTGTTTAACTAGGTTACAAATAAAAATAATTGCATAAACATTCTTGGTCTAATTTTTTTTTGCTAATAAGTATTGTGCTATGGTTGTTGGTCTTAATATTATTTTAACACAAAAACAGATTTGTTTTTCCCAAAAATTAAATATTGTGCTATGGTTGTTACACCACAGTCCATAATTTGTGTAATTATTTTAATAAAAAGTACCCTTCAGTATGGACACTTATCAAATTTGCAAACAGAAACACTCAGTTATGGATTTTGCCCCAACTAATTTCTAATTATGTATTTAAATTTTTGGGGAAAAAACATAAAAAGTCATGTCATTGAGTTAGATTTTACTGTCTCTCATTTTTCTGTATAACCTTTTCCATAAACGTTTATTTTTATTGCTTAATAGGCAGTTACAATTATTTTTATTGCATCAGGAGCATAACATTTCATATTTATCTGTCAGATAAATGTCTGCCCCGACCCGTATCGAATCCGAGACCCCTCGCTTCGCAGGCAGGGTCGCTACCAACTGGGCTACAGGGTCGCCAAATTATTACTTGTAATGTTTTTTTTATTTATTTTTAAAATTGCATAATTTTTTAAAATAGTTTAAAGTTTTATTACTTTCCTGATTTACCTAATTCCTGTAATTTGATTATATTGACGAATATTTCATATACGGAACCCTACACTGCGCGTGGCCTGATAAGCACCGCACGTAGTCAGTTTAAAGCTGGACATGCATGATCAAGTTAACTTGTCAAGTTTGCAGCGGACTTGATACGGCCTCCAGTAAACTTGACGATGTATGGCTATCTTGAGTGGTACTCGCATCGAAGACCGCTCATGCAAACTGAATGCGAGAATGCCACGTCAATTCCGCTGCAAACTTGAGAAATAACCTTGATCATGTATGGCCAGCTTTAGATATTTACAAAATACAATGGCCTCCTGCGCCTGTGGCAATGAAATATGAAACGAACAGGCAAGGATTACCTACCTCCGCCGGGTTTTACAGTAGTAGGTATCTAATATTTCAGAAAACTTAGGGTCAGCGAAATTGGCGACTGAAGTTAGTTTTCAGTGCAGTGGGCTTCAAAAGCCTTTGGATGGATGGTAGAAGGGGTAAATAACTTTTGTAATATGCGACATAGAACAGACATCTCGAACAAAATGGGCTTGCGCGAGCGCTCGCGTGGTGTTCACACGCGCGTAGGGGGCGTGGCTTACGGACGCGCCACGAGACGGTCCGCGAGACGCGCATGTAAATGAGCGGTTACAATGTAAGCTCTTTCGAATGTTTCATTTAATATTTACAATACCCTCATAGATGAGTATATGTATAAAATGGATTAATCGAATACCTGAACTTTTTTTATTTTTTTATGGAAAAAATATATTTATTTACGGTAGTTTTGCGTAAAAATCCAACACCTTAAATTGGTCACAAGCGCGTCGGCAAGCTTATGCAAGCCTACTTAGTACATTAACACGCTTGCGGCTTGCCAAGCATGTAAACGCGCATAATGATTATTTCGATGAAAAATGGCGGAAACATTGCACAATAATGAATTTGTTTTGGTTGATATAGGTTAATGTTTTTTTTTTTCCTTACCGACGATAATTACACATCTATCTTTTTTTCATAGTTGACTGATTTTTACAGCTTCATAAAAGTACTATTATTTCGTGATATTACGTATTACGGCATGAAATGTTGTTTTGTCACAATTTTGACATGTGGCCGCCATGAGCGCAGCTGAGTGACAGAATGAAACACAGAGTACTTTTGAAATGAAGCCGGCCGGCTGCAATGCATACCCCCGAACCCGATGTTCGCGGTGTCTGTTCTATACGCTAGTAATAATACTTCAATGTATGCATGCGACTTATTTATTATGTATCTATTTTATTGTATGGCGGCCCTCGGGCTTCACGAGCCCAATGTTGCCAGATACGATTTTTTAAAATCGGTAAATTCTCTACAAAAGTCCGTCGATCCATACAGAGACAGACAGATGCAACGTGGGGGCGCGGGCGTGGGCGCCAACAGTAGCAGCCTTAGGGCGGCATATTACTCTATCTGGATCACTGACTTTGTAGAGGTACCTGAAGTTCGATGACGTCATATCGGAATGGCCATTCGACCAATGTGATTGGTCGAATGGCCGGATTGGAGTTGTGTGTCCACAGTTAGAAAAATTACGTCCTATTTTCATATTTATGGTTCTTCAAAATTTTGTCTATTGGTAATTTTTCTGGTGGTAAAAATTATAAAATTGAAATAATACATTTTATTAAAATTTCTTCAAAATTACCGAATTTAAATTATTCCTTTATGAGTAAATTGAAAATTAAGATACACAATTAAGGGCCGTCCATAAATTACGTCACACTAATTTTATGACTTTTTGACCCCTCCCCCCTTGTCACAGCTGGTCACATTTGTGAGACCTTCCCCCCAGTGTGACGTCACATATTATGAAATTTTACACCTAGAAATTATTAAATTAAAACAGCAGTTCCGAAATAAGTTTTATTTCCATTAGTTGTTTTTAATATTTACCTATACATACCAGTTATTCGATTTTGAAATGTGACGTCACAAAATTTAGGACCCCCTCCCACCCCTTGTCACACAATGTCACACTTCATCGACTCCCCCCCCCCCCCTAACGTGTGACGTAATTCATGGATGGCCCCTTACGGTACATCAATATTAAAATACCATATAATTTATTCTTAGATATTTCTTATTTCTTAGATATTTTTATATCATTATAAAAAATCACAATCGAATGATGTTAATTAATATATTTTGTACCTACTCGGGTCATGAGTGTGATTATGATGTATTATAATTTTATTGTGTTGGACGACACATAATGCCACACTGGCAACACTGTACAGATTTGTCAGAAGTTACTTGTCAAAAATGACACTTGTCACTTGTCAGATGGTAAACCGTAGTAGAAGTTTATTTACAAAATTGCTTCCATTTCCATTTGCGACTTTGCGTGAGTGATTTCACCAAATTAACATAATAATTTACACACGAAATATCAAGATTATGTTTTTTTATACTACCAATATATGTTACGTTATATTATTTGTAATTGGTAAGTACAACAAAATAATGTCACTGCAATTTAATCCTAATTTTATGTATTTGTCCTTTGATTACTAAATAAAATATTCCAAAACTCGCACAGTAACTCAACGAATTATCATATTGTTTCTGTTTAAGGTTTGTCGTCAATTACAAGTCAGTATGATGTTGACGTAGAGGAAGTACTGAGCACCCTGGGACCCCTCGAGACACAAAAGGACGATGAAAATGATATCCCCAATGTCGATGAATCGGAATCTCTTCTCTCCCACGTAGTATCTGACGTTAATAAAACGTTAACAAATCTCTACAATCACGTAACATCGGCTAATGTTACTGCGGAGAACAGGACATCTACGTTAAACGAGACGAAAAAACTCGTCAAATGCAAGGAAATTATTTACGAAGGCGAAACGGAGCCGTCGGTGAACATAATAAATGGGTCTAGCTTAGCAAGACTTCTGCAAGTGAAACCTGAAGTTACCAGCAGGGATATTGAATCCGACTGTGTCCTTGTTTTGTTTTTTGCAAGGGCGTGTCCATTCAGTGCTCACGCAGCTCCTCACTTCAATGCGCTAGCCAGATCATATCCAAATATAAAAATGGTAGCACTCGATGCATTAAGACATCACGGCATCAATGCCCAATATGGGATAGTCGGTGTACCGACACTGAAGATGTTTCATAGCGGTCGACCGGTGGGGAAGTTTAATGGAACGGAGTACAATATTCATTCCTTCAGTAAATTTGTTCATGCAATAACTGGACAGAATCCCGTTAGCCTCGTGGTGTTGTCTAAGGACTTTAATGGCCCGGTTCCCAGCATGTTAGAGAAGGACTTGGACTATTTATTGATACTCTCGTGGTTCTTTATAATAGTGTGTTCAATTTATTACTTCATGCAATCAAAGTGGTGGAAGATGATAGTTGAGATGGTGCAGAACAACTGGAGGGAAAGTGAAGCTCAGCATGAGCACAACGATTAGTTAATAACTTATCTTTTAACTTTAGGCTAAAATGTTAATAAAACTCATTTTGTTATGTTATTTTTTCACTATAAGGAATCCTCAGTGCTATGCCAAAAATTCATCTAGCAACTGTCTTTTACAAATACTAAAGAGCGATGGTTGGGTTCGTTGCCAGTGTTACTACCAGTAGTAATATCGTAATTTTTTTCCCTTTGTTACTACTGGAGTTGTAAGAATGGAAATACTAAATTGCCCATCTTACTACTATTGGAATGAAAACAAAATAAGTTCTGTTATATCTTTTATTAAAATACATTATGTACAACTTAACTGATAGTTATCACAAAAGCTCCGCAGGCATTTCCTGTTCGTTAAGCGCTGCTAAGATGTTATTAGCAGTTAATTCACTCATAGTATTTCTGGCTTCTATTGAGGCACTGCCAATGTGAGGCAAAATAACACAATTCTTCAACTTGAAGAGAGGACTGTCAAGAGGCAGAGGCTCCGGTGTGGTCACATCCAGACCTGCAGCTCTTATTACATTGTTCTGTAATGCCTCTATTAAGGCATCTTGGTCAACGGTCCCTCCTCGACTTGTGTTAATAAATATAGCCGTGCGTTTCATCTTTTGAAAGGCTTCTTTATTAAACATTTCCTTTGTTTCTGGTGTGAGAGCAGCACAACATATGATAAAATCACTTTCAGTAAGAAGTTGGTCAAAGTTCACCTTAACAGCACCAATTTTCTTTGCCTCCGGTCGAACACTGCGGTTGTAGTAGAGAATTTTGCCTGTATTGAATGATTTGACTCGGCTTGCAACAGCTTGTCCAATTCTTCCGAAGCCAGCAATTCCTACAGTGGCACCAGCTAGCCCAGGGCCGGTCATCCACGTGGGAGCCCAAGACACCCAGCCTCCAGATTTAGCTTCATGCATAGCTTCTGGAAGCCGACGAGAAGTTGAAAGAAGTAGTGCCATCTGAAATTATACAAATAGGTTGGTTTAGTGGATGGAACAACACTATTTACATAACATTTATTAATTACGAGTAACCACCCTCACTTTGCTTCAGTTTTATTATTTTTTTACACCTTGGGTTACATTATTGGAGTTTTATTAAGGATCCTTAATTTTTTGAAAATTTAATATAGTCTATGTCACCCGGGGATAATGTAGCTTCCCAACAGTGAAAGAATTTTTCAAATCGGTTCAGTAGTTTCGGAGCCCATTCAATGCAAACAAACAAACAAATCTTTCCTCTTTATAATATTCATATAGATCAATAATATGTAAAAAATTAAATATTAAATAATATATTCAATCCTTTTATCTCTAAGGAGTGCTCTTGAGCAAATACAGCAAAGATTGATAAATTTGAATTTATGAATTTTGAATTTTGAGTAGATGGATCCACAGTTTATATTTAATGTATTTAGTATTTATTATAGATTTGTATTACTGTTTCTCAAAAGATAAAAGTGTCATACATCATTATTTAGTTGTTATATATAATATGTCATTACTTAGTGGAGTTGTCACTGTTTTAATTCTGCATAAGACTTTTTGTAACAGCTTAAAAATTAGCAGATGAGCCTGATAGTAAGTTGTCCCATTGTTATGGACCTCAGTAACATGGAATACATCACCTTTGCATTGCCAAGTAAAAAGTAAGCAGGAGACTTGCATATTTTCAAATAATATTTAGCAGGCAACAAAGCATTGTAAGTAACAATTTGCAGTTCATATTAATTAATATTAATAACGCTTCACACTCATAGCTCCACACTAGGATTACCTCCCTGTGTCGTGGGTGCTATGGACAACACACAGAAACAAGAACACACACACTCAGACCGAGAACAGAAATTCAAACTCATCATTCAAATTTCTGCTTCGTCGGGAATTGAACCCAGGACCCTTGGCGCGACGATCCAGCATGGTAACAATCGCGCCACATGGGTTATCAATTCATATATGTTCATTAAATCATATTTTTTTTACTCTTACTGTTAATTCAGCTGTAGCATCTGTGAGAACATCTGGAGTATAACCAATCTTCACCCCTCTCTTCCGACACTCAGCCACGTCAATATGGTCGTACCCCACGGATATGGTTGCAACAACTTTTAGCATTGGACCAGCAGCGTCAAGCAACTCTTTGTCAATTTTATCGGTGAGAGAACAGAAGATGCCATGCACACCGGGCACTGCTTTTAAGAAATCTGCACGAGGAACCGGTGAAGGCTTGTCATACATTTTCACGTCACATCTAGAAAAAGAAATATTCTTTTTGTTAATTAAATCCCATGCCAGCATAGTAACTATCCTAGTAAAAATTGTTTCAGGCAACAAAATTTAAAACTAATGTATTACTTACTCTTTTTTGAGCGATTCCACGCCACACGCCGGCATATCAGACCGGGTCACATAAACTTGAAATCTCTCGCTACTCATAGTTGATAACTCCGCCGACCAGTCGCGACGAACTAACCTAAGAACAGCTGGAAATGCTTTATAAATCATGAATCAATACACCTTATTAGCGTTTTTGTGCCACAAAATCGATTTCCTTGTTCTCTTGTCTCAAGGACCTGTTTTACGGTAAATATTTAGGCGGCACGTCGTGTGTCGTTTTTTGTTCTTTAAAAAACGACGGCTTTGCGAAGTAAATCGTAAGATGCAAAGCCGCCACAGTTCCAAGAATAATCTTGCCCTTAGTGGACTTCAGGAACGCCAATCCGGACATAGTTTAACTGTACGATGTTATATATATTATGAATTAATAACTATATAGTGACATAATAATTATGATACTACTAGAATCATTAATGCTGCGAAACAACTATTTATCTAATCAATAACCTTGACTTCAAGAAAATTTACATTACATATTTCCGAATTCAGCTCACAGCTGTGTGACGATCATCATATGATATTGACAGATGAATGACAAATGACATTCTATTTTATTCCACAGAATATACTATGATATGCGTGCGTATTCAACGTCTTGAATACCGGTAATATTTATAAGTATACCGATATTGTATTTGATGATACCGGTATGGGAAAATGTTGAATTCTAACCGCTCATTTACACGCGCGTGTAGCGGATCGTCTCGTGGCGCGTCCGTAAGCCACGCCCCCTACGCGCGTGTGAACACCACGCGAGCGCTCGCGCGAGCCCCTTTGGCCGCGCCTAACAAACCGCTCCCGCCGCGAGCCCGCGAGCCACGAGACGCGCCGCTGTCTGGTCCGCGAGCGCCCTGTTCACACGCGCGCGCACGCGCGCGTCTCGCGGATTGTCTCGTGGCTCGCGCGAGCGTGTAAATGGGGTATAAGAATCTGCTGTATTTTAAACGCTTTTATTTTTGGATTACCTTGTTAAGGTTTAATAGGTAGAAAACGTATTTTGTTAAAATCAGCTGTTTCTTTAAGTTTGCCGTATAACATTTACTTCTCAGAATTTGATCCTTATTAGCAACACTATCAAATGGTGCGTTTTTTTACATTCAGTGAGTCGATTCCTGACCAGGATTATTGTTTTTTTCAATGTCGTTACTTCCCATAATTCGATCCTTAAGAGCAACACTATTGAATAGTGTAATAATACAGATGCATTTTTTTCAAAATCAACGGGCTCAATTCCTGGCTAGTAATATGTATTGATTTTTCAAAAATGTTACAATGCAGTTTTAGTTTTCCTCAAAATCGGTCCCGGGACCTCCTTTGAACATTTTTCGCTAATCCTCATGGTTTCGGATATGGCCATTCACACCCACTTGAAAAATTCACCCTGTATACTTACCTTTAAGTATCTTGTCTGCTTGTGTGTTCATTATTAAATAAAAAAAGTTAAGAACTGGATTTTGTTAAAAATCCATAGTGTTGAGATGGAATGTAAAAAAATGATAAGTATTTTAACTTACATTCTGGTAATTCACTTATCCTATCATTTTCAAATTCCATTTCATTTGATGATCCATTACTACCAGCAGAATGATCTGAAAGGATAATCATAATATAATTTTCACACAAATGTTTTTTTCTTAGATTAAGAACACTAGTAATTACTATATTCCTAAAATAAGAATTAGTAATCCTTCATCTTTTACAAAGATTTTGGAGTTGAGGCTTTACTTATGTTCTCTGTTAATATTGCAGACATTGTATGTACTAAATTTATTTTTTAACCGACTTCAAAAAAGGAGGAGGTATTCAATTCGACTGTAGTTACTTTTTTTGGCGTGATAACGTCTATTAAAACGATGAACGCCGGGCGCACGCACGAAAAAATGTAGCGTTCCGCGAGCGAGAGAGCGGCAAAAGCGAGAAAGAGGCACGTTGTTGAGTGGAGCGGAGCGGGGCGGGGCGGAGCGGAGATTTGTCATGACGTTGTCACGTTAAACTACCGTCCGTAAACTGACTTTACAGACAACCATTTTTTTATGTTTGTTACCTCAGAACTTTCAACTGGGTGAACCGATTTTGATGATTCTTTTTTGAATCGAAAGCTGGTGCTTGTCATGTGGTCCCACTTAAATTTGAGCGAGATCTGATGAGTAGTTTTTGAGGTATTTTGAAGTCAGTTATTTTTCATCAAGAATTATTAAGAGTACGTAATAGAAATAGAATGACCTGACTCATAAAGGTTTGATGTTCGGTTGTGCAATGTATAGCTCCTCACAATCCGTATGGGTGAAGGTTTAGCTAACTCACCTAAAAAAGAAGAGAGCATTTTATTATAAATGATATGTACGTAAACAAATTGTACAGATATCTTTAGTAACAAAAAATTGTCTTACACTATTTAACTTTAATTACTCTTACCAGCAATAAAAAGTGTAGGAATTGCTTTAGCATTGAGCCGATTATTACGGTTTTTATCTTTGAATGTGAAATGTACATCGCAGACTATCTTATTAGCATAGCATTTATAATCGGCGGGACTCCTCAATTTCCCACCAACTATATTCACCCAGCTTTTAAAAACGTCAGGATTTTTAATCGGATGAGGAAATTTATGAGTAACAATGCCTGAAAACAAAATAATTGTTGTAACAGTTCCTGCTTTACAGTAAAATGTATGTTTTACAGATCATACTTTCAGAGGAAAAAAGGCATAAGATGAAAATTGCAATTTTACAGGAGAGCAAAAAAACTGTTAAAATAACAGTAAGTAGTCAACGGAATTTACATTACGATTTCTTGCACAAAACCATCAAGATTAATGATAAAAATTTGAAAAAAATTGGGCATATGCAGCTTTTGTCCTTCTTTTAATCATATTAATAACTAAAATTAAAAGTAACACAACCTATGCTTTTTCTCCATGGAGGGTGCAATATCAACCTTCATAGTTTCATAGCATTTGTCTTGCTATTTTTACCTTGTTATCTTACATACAAACCCTGTATGATAGTAATAGTATTACTGTACAAAATGGGATAGAACTTACTTCTATCAGGCGGACATCCAAATGCACACCGTCTAGGCATGACTTAGGTTGTGTTTTTATTGGGTAAGTAATTGAAGCAATTTATGCAAATAAAGAACCCACTTAATATCGAGGCTGTGGAGTATGCTTAACCAGCCTACACTTGCTGGTGTTGGATATACGATACATACAAAAAGAGAGATCACAGAACACTAACAATAAATAAAAGTAATTTTATATAAAAGCGGAGTGTAAAATGCAACCGCCGTAGTGCTCGCTATAGTTTTTAAAGATTCTCTTTCAAATACAATACGATTGTGCATAAAGCTAAAATTGTTGAAAGTTTAAATTACAATATGTACAGGTTAAAACTTTAAAAAACTCAATAAATATTTAAATTTTCAAAATAATGTTCGGTTTCGTGCTTCAATACGTACAATCACTGACAATTAAATTGACATAAAATGTGTCATGTGACAAACAAATCTGACAATCACTGAAATCCACAGACTGTTAGAAAATTTTGACAAATTAAGTGTTGCCATATAACGATTAATTTCAATGTCAATGGCATGGCAGCGTTTTAATATAAAATAACGACTTATTTTCTTGGGCTTATTAAAAATATTTGTTTATTAAGCAATTTAGAAATCTTTCTATTTTCTGTTAAGTATGTGGGTGGTGCTTAACACTTAAAATGTTTGGAAAGGGACTTTTTAGTTAAAATTTAGTAAAAGTTGTGAATAATTGTAAAAACTTTACAAAATTATTACGTTTGGACGCGCACTAAAAATTATTCACTTAAAATTTAGTTAAAATTTAGTTATCTACTTATAGTCAAAATTATCTAAGATGCCCATAATGATAGCTGCTATTTATTAATATGAACTAACCTTGTATGGGTGTCTTTGAGCGAAATGGAATATTTATTTAATTGACATGAATAGTTGAATACTTACGGACAAAGGATTTTGCCAAAATTTGTTAAAAATCCCTACTCATTTTCATTGGCGTTGATTATAAATCATATTATACATTAAAATCTAGTAAAAATCCCATCATATCATAATTTATGCAAAATTTAATAAAAATATATGGAGCAGCCTATCCCTTTGGGAGATCCGTGGGTGTAGACCGCGAATAAAAGAAGACTGTAGAAGGTACTGGTTTAATAGGTCGGTAGCCGCGATTGAAATATTATATTAAGGACGCCGTGCGCGTGCGCTGATGATGTGTTTGCGACTGGCGGGCGGCCGGTGCCGCGCCGGCTCCCTCCCGCTGAGGTATGTAGGCGACCGAGAACGGGGGTCCGCAGGCCGCGGGAGTAAGCCCATCTATACTCCCCGGCTTGAAGTATCTTCAACTGATGACGTGGGAAGTGGGCAAATCATGGGATACGCCCTGCGGATGACACCCCTGCGAGTGCGTATGTCAGCGACTCGCGCGACTCCGTCGGCTCCCGGCAGCAACCGTGTGACACGCCCCAGAAGCCACTGTAGAGGAGGCGCATTTTTCTCTTTGACGACGACCAAGGCTCCCGGCTGCAGCTCGCCTCTCGATGTTGTCCACTTCTGTTTCTGCTGAAGCCACAAAACGTATTCATTTGAAAAGCGATTCCAGAAGTGCTGCTTTAGGTACTCAATGCGGCGGAATCGTTGGAGGCTCGATATGTTCTGCCTGGACACGTCTCGGTGAGGCAACGCAACGAGAGATCGTCCGATGAGGAAGTGGGATGGTGTTAGAGGAGATAAGTCGGATGGATCGTCGGAAAGAGGAGTGAGGGGCCTTGAATTAAGGATGGCCTCAATTTGAATAAGGCATGTTGCCATTTCCTCGAAAGTCAAATGGGTCAAAGCCAGTATACGCTTTAAGTGGAACTTAACTGATCGAACGGAATTTTCCCAGCAAGATCCAAAGTGCGGGCTATAGGCTGGTATAAATGAAAAATTGATACCCATGTCCAGAAACTGTCCTGATAGGTCCTGAGAGAGAAGTTGCTTGAGCTCGTTGAATGCTCCAACAAACGTTGTTCCATTATCGGAGAATATGCAGCGAGGTTTGCCCCGTCGAGCCACGAAGCGACCGAGAGCAGCTAGAAAGGCCTCCTTTGTCAAATCTGACACGAGTTCAAGATGTACTGCTCGAGTGGCTAGACAGACAAAGACACAAATGAAGCATTTAATTAATTGGCAACCTCTACCCTTACGACTAGCTATCATTACTGGCCCAGCGTAGTCGACACCGGTATCTAGGAATGGGAATTCGAGGTGAAGTCGTTCCTTTGGTAGATTTCCCATAATCGGTTGTATAGTGTCCCCCTTTATCCGACAGCATTTAACACAAGAACGAGTAATTTTTCTTGCTAAGGACCTACCACCTAATACCCAATACTTATGCCTAACAGTTGCAAGTAATAACTGCGGCCCCGCATGACAAAGCTTTTTATGGTACATGTCAAACATAAGCTCACTCAAACGATGCTTCCTGCACAGTAAAATAGGGTGTTTAACATTATAGTCGTAGAATGAGTTGCTTAGTCTGCCACCAACACGAATGATGTCATTAGAGTCTAAGAAAGGTGATAAGCATAATAGTCTATTTTTACTGGGTAATGATTTACCACTTTTAAGAATGTTATACTCCTCTTCAAAGGAATCTTTTTGAGCTGCTCTAATAAGAAGATTAGTTGAATTGTCTATTTCAGATAGTGTAAGGGAATCCAAATTAATATTAATTTTACGACAGTTTTGAATAAATCGTAATATGTACGCCATTATACGTTGTAATTTTGAAAAACAAGAATATTTATTAAAGAGATATGTAAATAAGTCGTTTTCATTAACGGTAATGAACGTCTGACATAACTCTGGAAGATTCTGAGTGTTCACAGATGTAGGAAAGGCAGGCCAATGAGATGAATCTAATTGTAAATATTTAGGGCCTGACCACCACAATACCGAATCACCTAATCGATCAGCACTAAGTCCTCGTGAGGCGAGGTCTGCTGGATTTTCTTGTGAAGGAACGTAGCGCCAGGTATTATTACCAAAATCTTCCCGAACTTCAGTAACACGATGACGCACGAACGGCTTTAGCTGCGTAGGATTTGTAGAAAGCCATCCTAGTACTATGGTGGAATCACACCAAAAAATGCAATCACTAATGTTTACTGTAAGTGACTTTTTAACCTTTAAACATAGACGCGCACCTAACAATGCACCGCATAGTTCGAGTCTAGGAAGAGTGGTAGGTTTAATTGGCGCTATCTTGCTTTTAGCGGCTAATAGGCGAACAGTGACTGCCCCGTTGATATCGACTGAGCGTACATAGACACAGGCACCGTATGCCTTTTCAGATGCATCTGAGAACACATGTAACTGAATATCAACTGGTGTATTATTACATACAATGTACCTAGGTATGTGTAAGTTGTTAAGAAGAGGTAATGTATGTTGAAAATTATACCAAATCTTTTGTATGACTTCTGGTACGACGTCATCCCATGAGCATTTATTTATCCAAAGCTGTTGCATAATAATTTTCGCTTCAACTATGCATGGAACCACGAGCCCAAGAGGATCGAAAATTTGAGCTATTGTAGATAATATGTGACGTTTTGTAATTTTTTCGTTAGAAGTTAGATGTATAGTGTAATAAAAGATATCCTCAAAACATTTCCAATTGAGACCTAATGTTTTAGATAACTCGTTATAATTCATGTCAACAGAATCGTTATTATGTTTATCGTTAGAAATATTTTTTAAAATGTCTTTAGAATTAGAATGCCATTTTCTTAAATTAAATTTTGCTGATTTTAATGTTGATTTTACTCCTTGACATAATTGAAGTGTCTCAGTAACGGTTGAGCCACCAGAAAGATAATCGTCTACATAAAAATCGTGTAGTATGGATTGTTTTATGTTGTCGTCTGTACTGTCATGGGCTAATTGCACTAAACATCTAGTAGCTAGGTATGGCGCTATAGCACTACCATATGTCAAGGTGTTTAGAGTGTATGTTTTTAAACTTTGTGTAGAATCAGGTCGCCACAAAACTAATTGCAAAGCTCTTTGTTCGTCGTTGACCCACACAAATCGATACATCTTTTCGATGTCAGCAGTAACTACATATTTGTGTTGCCTAAACCGCAGTAATATGGTAAGTAAATCATCTTGAACTGTGGGGCCGATCATCTGAATATCATTAAAGGATTTGCCCGATGTTGTGGCGGCGGATCCATCAAAGACAGCTCTTAGTTTTGTGGTTGTACTGGATTCCTTTAATATGCCATGATGACAAAAATAATAGTGAGGATGTGGTACTGGTGTCTGGATAGGAGTCATGTGCCCTAGCTTTATGTACTCTTCCATAAAATCTACATACAAAGCTTTAAAATTTGCGTCTCGTTCGAAACGGCGCTCTAAAGAAAAAAATCTACTTTTAGCCATTTCGAAGGAATTACCTAGAACATCTGGTGATTTTTTTAAAGGCAAAGTTACAACAAATTGTCCATTTGAGCTACGCATTGTAGATTTCATGAAGCTTTCCTCACAAGCGCGCTCTTCTGAAGTAAGCTCGTGCTTTGTGGGAATGGTGTCGAGCTCCCAGAATCGTGATAAGTCTGTATTAGAATGGTCACTCTGGGTGAACATACACACAGGTGAATTATTAATATTAGATTGTAAGACACCAGAAATTAACCAACCTAATCGTGATTCTATTAACGTTGGCTTATTCTTGCCTAATTGAATTTTATTTGCGCCTACGATGCCCCAAAATATCTCCGCTCCTACTAGAATGTCAATGGATGACGGCAAATAAAAGGTTGGGTCGGCAAGACAAATACCATCAGGCAAGGATAAGTTGTGTGTATTCACTAGTGTGTTAGGTATTGAAGAAGTGATCTCAGGTAGAACGAGGCAGTCAATGCTGATCCTATAGCCACTAATAGAAGACTCAAACGTTATTGAGCAAGCTTGTGTACTACTGGATGCTAAGTTATTTATGCCTGTCACCTTAGAACTTGTTGAATGAGTAGGTAATTTTAATTTAGATAAGAAGTCCTGAGCTACGTAGTTCGCCGTGCTGCCGTTGTCTAGTAGGACTCTGGCGCTGTGCGGCTCCCCGGTAGCGTCGAACACTTTCACCATTGCTGTGGACAGTAAAACAATTTGCGAGTTAATGGTATTGTTAGCAGACAGAGCAACGTTGTGATCTTGTGCCACTGAAGGCTCTTTGTCTACGTGTAGTAAAGTATTATGCTTTAACCTACAATATTTGCAACTACTAAGCCTGCATGAAGATGGCTTGTGCCCTGGACGTAGACAGTTATTGCAAATATTCCAGTCACTAACCCTTTGAAGACGCTCACTGGCAGGCAATTTACGAAAATCTACACAATTAAATAAATGATGGCCCTGTTTGCACATGGGACATTTCAAAGATTGTGAACTGCGGGGTGTAGATATTATTTTCTCTGGGGCTGCAGTGACCACGAAAGCTTTGGATTTATTTTGAAGTGTGTCCGTTTTTGTTTTTGTATGAGACTCCTCAAGACTCTCCAAAAGATCTGCACGATTACCAAGAAATGTCAAAAAATAATCGAGATTTGGTGAGTCTGTTAACGAGTTCCTATTCTCTTCCCACTGCCGCTTAGTTTTATGATCTAATTTATCACACATTATGTGAATAATTAAACTGTCCACGAGCCAATGATCAACTGACTCGGAACGCAAAGTGCCTAATGCTCGTAAATTCTTTTTAGTTACATCAATGATATGTCTTATTGATTTACTTGATTCTCTTTGACATGTTTCAACCGAAAATAAGGCTTGTATATGATTGTTAATTAACAAGCGCTTATTGTCATACCTTTGACATAATAATTGCCATGCAACTGTGTAGTTATCAGCTGTGAAATCTAAATTATCAATAATATGTAGGGCATTATCCTTGAGAGAAGCTCGTAAATAATGGAGTTTATCTATATTATTCATCTCATCATCGTTATGGACCAACGATATGAAGATATTTTTGAATTCGAGCCAGTTCTGATAGCTACCTGTAAAGGTAGGTATTTCAACAGTTGGTAACTTAACTCTCCGTTTGTGTCCTTGAATATCCCCGCCACCCGAGCTCACCGCCGAAGAATTTAGTGCCGTTGTTGCATTGCGGCTGGGCGGGGCCAGGATGCGCGCGCGGGCAACCAGCTCGTAGAATTGGCTCTCGAACTGCTCGCGCTCGCTGTACTGCTCGTCGGGGTCCTCCATCAGTGCCTCGATGTCACACTGTAATGCGTCATATTTTGCGTATAAGTTATTGAATTTAGCAAGACGGATATCCAATTGTGCAAGTTGAACTTGGCTCAGCGTTTTACAGCTCTCAAGAACAAAGAGATAAGAGGCAAATTGTGTAAGCTTTGCTTTCATTGATGCACGTTTTCTGGACATGTCAGTAGGTATTTTACCTTCGGATGTCATTATGAAGCTTATGAAGCGTGCGGCAGATTGAAGAAGAAAAAAAAATGTATCTTTTAAGGCTTGCAAAAGAAAGAAATAATGTTCTCAAAGCAGGTTGCAGAAGAAAGAAAAAAAAAATTTGAACAAAGTAACGTCCTTAAGCGGCTTGAAAATTAATTTTAAAAAGAGTAGGTATCTATTTTCTATACAGCTGATGAAGAGAGAAAATAATGTTCTCAAACGGCTTTGAAATTAAATAATTTTCTCAAGAAAACTTGATAAGCAAATGTTTGAAAAAAGAAAAAAAGAAATTAAAAGAAACAAGCTAATTATTACACCGAAGAAATAAATACGTTTGTGAATTGTTCGAGAAGAGAACAAAGGGTTATACAATACGTGACACCACGTGGTCGTGGCTCGTGGCACGCCCACCTGTTAAAGAAAAGAAAAAATTAATGCACAGAAATAAAATTGAAATATTGTTGTACGATGACTATTTACAATGAACTAATGATTGATCATGAAAGAAGAATAATGAAATGATTATGAATATGCTAAGATGATGACGCAATGCGTGATGAAATGGACTACCTACTTTTACTAAACGGACGAAAAAATACGTATGAGATGAAACACAATGTAAAAATGATAAAGAATATGTTTGAATGATGTATGCGCACTAAGAAATATGCAATGGGTGAAGAAAAGATGATGTAGGTATGTAAAGTGAGAAAGGATGAAATGAATTATGTAAGGATGATTTAGGATGATAAAGGAAAAAAATCGGAACGATCTCACGAATACGATGCGTTGTGTCGATGCGCGATGACGTGGTCGCTCCGCTCCTGTTCTTGAATAATAATTCGCCTCCGTGGACTGCGTCGACTCGAAGATAACGGCGGCCGCAGCTCGAAGTCCGAAATGTCGGCGGTCTTGATCGACGAAATTTTCAAGAATATTCCAATCTTCCCGACCAAGAAGGCGTGCGAAGGACCAATTTTATGGAGCAGCCTATCCCTTTGGGAGATCCGTGGGTGTAGACCGCGAATAAAAGAAGACTGTAGAAGGTACTGGTTTAATAGGTCGGTAGCCGCGATTGAAATATTATATTAAGGACGCCGTGCGCATGCGCTGATGATGTGTTTGCGACTGGCGGGCGGCCGGTGCCGCGCCGGCTCCCTCCCGCTGAGGTATGTAGGCGACCGAGAACGGGGGTCCGCAGGCCGCGGGAGTAAGCCCATCTATATATGACGTCAAAACAATCTTATATGAAGAAGCCTAAATCTAATCTGACGTAGGGTGATGTGACGGCTTGAAACCGTTTATAAAACCAATAATAATAGATACATTACTATAATCGAAATTTAAAAATGAAAATTGATTAATTTCATTACATTGTTAAAAATGATTTGCTTGTATTTGAATTTAAAATTAGGTATTCAATAATACCACGACGAATTGGATGCTAACAAAGGACATTTTCCATTATGTATGGGCACTTCGCCATCCATGGATAGTAACCGCAGATAATATTTTATATGTAATTATGGGTACATGAATGTGTCTTACGAAATAAGCAAGAATTTATTCCCTGATTAATTTTCCTGATAATGGTCATAATATAATATTATGTCAAAATATTATTATGAAACTGAGCGGGACTTTCATTCTATCATGATCTATCTTTCTTTCTTTTTCTTCTCTCTTTCTTGGCCGGCAGTGACCAGTGATGCTTTTGGTGTTGTTGATGTTCATGGGCGAATGGATAAAAGAATATTTTATTGAAGTCGTAAATAGTTACTTATAGAGAATACGCGGTACGAGATAGCTCAATCGAGGTAGTAGGTAGGTAACTAAGTACCTAAATATTACGGTTTTTAGTATAAAATTTAAGTATCGAATCGATTAGAAGGTCTTATAATTTTGAATCGATTTGTAGTAAAAATTGGTTTCTTTCGTGAACCGATTTTTTTGTACATCTCTAATGTCACTGTGATGGCAAACGACAAATTGGGCTTCTTAGTTCGCGGTGACTATAACTACTTAATACGTCTAAACCGGACTTAACACCTACGACCCAAAAAGAAACATTTCATAAATCACGTCATTTAAATGTCTGCTTCAGCTGGAATTCGAGTCCGAGACCCCTTGATTCGTAGGCAGGACAATAAAATTGGGCTTCGGGGCATAGCTCGTATATGTATGGTTGTTTAGTACCTACTAAAAAGTTGGACACCTATACATGTAGGACCTATATATGTAGGATCAATTTGCAGCCGATATATGAATGTAAACAAACCAGTAAAATAGTTTTCTAGGGTTTTCACCAACTGACATGAATTTGTACACCAAATGAGTTTTATTTAGACAAACTACTCATTAAAGCAAAATAATACATTATATTAAATTTCATATCTCCTCGTAGAAATAAGGTTGTCATTGCAAAGTGTTTGAATAATGAGAGTGTTATTTAATTTTGTTTGTTTCCACATTTACTCGGAGTTTATAATTATTATCGATCAATATGTATTATTTAAGAATTCACAAATACCTAGGAAAGATAAATGTAAATACAAATACCTACCTTAATGAGTAGTTGCGTTTTGCATTTGGTGTACAAATTCATGTCAGTTGGTGAAAAACCCTAGAAAACTATTTTAATGGTTTGTTTACATTTGTTTTGGCTGCAATTCGATCCTACTATAGTCGGCAATGTAGTGATCAAATTAAGCATCTACTTACGTACCTACTAGGGGCCATTCATAAATTACGTCACAAGTTAGGGGGAGGGGGGGGGTCGATGAAGTGTGACATTGTGTGACAAGGGGTAGGAGAGGGTCCTAAATTTCGTGACGTCACATTTTAAAATGGAATAATTGGTATGTATAGGTAAATATTAAAAAAATTATAATGGAATAAAACTTATTTCGGAACTGCTGTTTTAATTTAATAATTTCTAGGTGTAAAATTTCATAATATGTGACGTCACACTAGGATGGGGGAGGTCTCTCAAATGTGACCAGCTGTGACAGGGGGGGGGGAGGGGTCAAAAAGTCATGAAATTAGTGTGACGTAATTTATGGATGGCCCCCTACGGCCTGCTTATTCATATTACGCTGACTTTGAATGTAAATAATGTAATATTATACATAAAGAATGCGATCACTTTCAATCGCAGTCAGATTTCGTTTTTAAATGTACCTAAGTAATAAAGTTTATTGACGGAGATAGCAACATAGATTTATTGCCGCGGCTAACTATCTCAAAATAAGAATTCTCTGCTCATTGACTGAGTAACGGACATTCGGACATCTCGTAAGCAACGTAGGCATAATAACGCGTAATTATTTTCGCCACGAAAATTTAATTAGCAATATGTCGTTCAGCGAACTTTCTTCTCGAAACTAAAGTTACTCTCGTGTACCTGTCCGCCAGGAATGTCGGAATTCATTAAAAGTGTGATCGGACTTTCATCTCGTTAGCGCAATATCTAAACGCAACTTATTAAAAACGTAAAACATTGCAATGCACAAAATTCACGCTGCGGACGCTCGGCACCCGATTCATTTGCTGAAAAAATACGCAGACTTTCTACCGAGCAATTAGAAGATTCACACACGAAAGTGCTGTAAAGTGATTTAGCAACGCGACAAGGCGACGCGGGAAATGCAAGATTAATGACGGAGTAAGCGCGAAACTAGAATGGAGCACTCCAACTTTTTTAATTTACACATATCAGTAGTGTGGTATTTGGCGGCACAGCCTAGGTACGTACCAATATATCAGTGAAATCAAAATATTAAATAGTCTCTATATTTGATTGTCGCGTTGCACTGTTGGTGGTTGTTATTATACACATATCATAAATTCGCAATTATCATCGTTTCAGCGTGCGATATAAAATGCAAACGATATGTTTTTAATTAATGCGTAGAGAAAATATCAAGACAGTATGTTTCGCGGGCCGTAATTATTGCGCACTGTAATAACCCACTCAGATTAATTACGATAGGACCATTAAATAGCAATGGCTAGATTATAATCTAGGATGCATTATTGTGCATAGACAAGCAGAGAAAATGTATTTTCTATGGTATTTACTTTCGCTGTCTTTAAGAATATTGAGCACCTGTTTTAAGTTCTTAGTTCTTGCCATGCAGGATAGAGCACAAGGAGGGCCGGCCATCTCATATGAGAGGAAAGTTGAAAAAGTGTCCAGCTGTTTACTGAAAATAGAGGTTCCAATAATGGCCATTCCAGAATGGCGCTAGTGTGTGAAAAATAGATTTATGAACATGGCTGTTGTAGACGGAGTGAAGTTTGCTGAGTTATGCCACCCGTAATGAATGGCGCTAGTGTCTAATAAATATTCATATTCAGATATTCGAACAGCTATATGCTGTTGTAGACCGCATCGCAGCGCCACCCGTAATTGGACGCGTTTTTACGGCCACTTTTCATACACAGAGATAGCCCTCCTATGGTTCTTGCATGGAGGATAGACAAATACTCCATGGTTCTTGTAGCTTCAACTCTTTGTGACCCGTCGTGGGTTTTTATGCCGCTCGTTGGCCTCTGAAATGAAAAAAATATAATATTCATACGAAAATAATATTTGAAGGCTCTTTGGAAGTACAAGCTAAAACAGTTTTAGTCAATATCTTGGCTCAGAGACATACTCTTAACACGTAACAGCAGCAAAATATCTGTAAATGACTTGTAATTAAACTTTGTTTTACAATTTTAAAGTAGGTACAGGTACGCTATTAAAATAACAAAATATAACATAACAATAATTATAATTATTTATTCAAATTGACAAACTGACATCTCAAGGTTGATCCGATTATTAGACTTACAATAATCTAGACAGTCCAATTTTGCTGATTTATGATATTTGATTGCGTATTCATGGTTGTTTTGGAGGTTCTGATTCTTATCAGTTATCAGAACCATAAAAAACAGAATATAACGAGTCCTCAATTGACATATATTTAAGTGGTTTGTACATTATAAATCTTATATGCGCTGTAACGCAAGTCAAGTAATTTTTGAGTCTATTTATTTAAAAATGTATTCGCGTAGAGTAGACAGATATAATTTACAAGTCGTGAAAGTAGGCTTCTTTTCGTTATTTTGAGCCCAAGAGAATGCGATGCGCGAAAGCCGAAAATCAAAAATATACCTACTGCCGCGCTGTACAAAATTTCTATTATTCTTTCTTAGAGACGCATGACTCCCGGATCATTCTCACACACGTCTCTTATACTGTGGCTTCTGCGTCATTGGCTTATTGCACTTGCTCTTTTTTACGTCGATATTATAAACCTATATTATATTAAAGTCTAATAATAAGACAATAACCACGGACCTGAGAAAAGACGGACGTAACCGTCTAATCGAGAGTGAAGCATAGCAATGGCCACCCGCTTACCATGTGTGCGTAATTTTTAATTCGCGATTGAATCAGTGAAGTGTCAATGTGTGGGTGTGTGTACTTGTACGAATAGAAAGTTGGTATTACTATGGGTGCTTCACTGAATTTGTTCTTGGGATTACGTCCGTCTTTCTTAGGTCCGTGACAATAACTTAGTAATTTTGCAAAGATGGTTGGATACTTAAGTAGCTCTACATCGCTCTACAATAACGTGACACCCATAATATAAACGTGTTACTGCTAGCTCAGATATTGCTATGGCAAGGAGTGGATCGAGTTCTAGATTGATCGACCTACATAATATGATGGGCCGTCTAATTTGCTACTGCACGGACCTTGATCGTAGGTAACTTGTAACGAGGTGTATTAATACCTCGTTCAATACTCCTTGGCTGGCAGATTCATTTTTATTCTAAATTTTTAAATATTGACAATGAGGTGGATTTTTTCAGAAAGCATCTGTCAGCTGGGTTCCCATCGGGGTAACATGTACAAACAAACCACAGAGTACTTACCTAATCACTGGTACAGACGTTATTTTATTTTATTTTGAATACTTTTATAAGTTTTTATAGCCTATTTATGTAAATAATTTGATAGTGAGTGTACAGGATATTTATACTTTACATTAAAACAATAATTTGAAGAATCGGAGTTGTTCCTCATTCAATAATTCCCTACCCCGCCCTGAGAGTCCACTACTACTTACTTGTCGAGGGTCTGCACCCTCGCAAACTGAAGGTGCTTTATGCTTTATGATATCGATTTATTTGATCTCGAAGATCATTTAAACTGGCAAATGGTTTTGTGTTCCTTTGAATTAAAACGAAGCCAACCAAGTCTTGATTCTTTCATATCGTCACCTTTTGCGTGGTCACACTTATTTGTGGTGTCTCTTAGCGTCTCTACTGCTTCGACGAAGCCGCAATGCATGGTCACAAGTTTTTAATAAGATTATTTAGTATCACTTTTTAGGGAGATTAACTTTATTATGATGATGACCAGAGACAGAACCTTACTTAATTAAAAACGTAACGTGTAGTGTAGTAGTCATTTAACAAAACTCATGCTCTGCCAAGACAAAAAATCCTTTATTTCGTTACGACAAAGTACACTGCAGTTGCTTTGTGGCAAAGCCAAAGCGAGTGCATCGATGCGTGTTTCCAAGCTAGAAGGTCTGTGGCAAGGCTGTTCATTGTAGTAATACGCAGGTGCGAAGGCTGCAAGCTTCCCTTTTGGTACTTACTCGAATGTATTATGTATTTTTGGACACCAAACAAAATTTCAGAATGAGAGAGACCTTTATCGATGGGTTCCAGCCATGACCCACCAGGATGATCAATATGGGTGGGTATTGGACAGTTTGGTCACCTTGATTTCTTCCTATAAAAATATTGTGAAAAATTCTGATTAGGGAGGTATGCGGCTTTCCTCCTTTTCAAATATTATGTGCTTATTATAAGTTAATTATCACTTGCTTCGGTGAAGGAAAACGTGAGGAAACCTGCACACTTAGCCTGCACACCGGAGAGTTCTAAATAAAGTTCTCAAAGGTGTGTCAAGTCTACCAATTCGCACTTGGCCAGCCTGTACCCCTCACATTGTGAGAGGAGACCCCGAGCCCAGTAGTGGGACAATAATTGAAGGGGTAAGTGTAAAAAGGGTTCAACTGATGAAATTACTGAAATAGAGTTATTGATATAGTTGAATTCGTCTTTCGATTCTTGATCTTATGGCACAGGTTTTATAGTGGAAAATTCAATATATACGAAGATATTTAGGATTAAAAGGATTTAAATACACTTTATGCATAATCATGGTCTATTGGTAATGGTCTATTGGCGTGATGTGGCGCATTTTTATTGGGTTTTAATTGCAAAACTGACAATATTTGCTTATTACAGAGTAATAATTAAAAAAATACTTTATTTATGAGTATTCGAAGGTTTCTTATATTAATTGGAATCATAAAAAAACAGATTTGAAGTTGAATACTAAGAATATGACGAAAATGAAGTCTTGACTTTCAAACGCATTTATATCGAATTATTGTTTTTGTTACTTAAACCCTTTTTACACTTACCCCTTCTTATGGGTTGTTGCTTTGCTTTGCTTTTTGCTTTGCTGCTTTCCTCAGGATATTTTCATTGACAGAAAAATCGTTCAATAAGATTAATGAGAATGAGAGATGAATAAATACACTATCGTGAAGAGCGTGCAAGATTCGTTAAGTTCCCTGAACAGAAAATCAAACTACATGCCAGCAATTTCTCTGGACGACCATCGCGACATTTTATTTTATCAACTTAAAGAAAAAAGTTTTCCAAGAATTTCGTGAGACAAAAAATCTTTTTCGGCTCATTTATTCGGCGCTACATGCTATATCATCCTACTAACGCGCGCGCTTACACCACTTCCAAGGATCAAAATTATAGACGACTGTTGCCACGTGCCACCAGTCTTTTCAATCTTTTGATGAACTATGAAATATCTTTTTGTTATGTTAAGTAACAGAAGTAGAGCACTTTTTTCGTTCCAGTTAAGAAAGCTGTCCCATTGAGCGGGCGTCACAGATGCGCTTGAGAAATCGTCAGCTGTCAGTCGGCAACGACACAGTACCGCGAAGGAAAGTGTCACCGTTTTGTTAAGTTTTTCTGCTGACGTACAAGTGGAAATAACTTTTTACGCGTCTATACGTCTAGTATCATAAATCCATTTGATGTGTTCGCGGAATTCGCCACGGTATATCTCGGCTGTATTCACAACTAAACGTTGCTGTCTTGCTTTGGAAGTTGTAAAAATTTCAGTCGTGTTTTGGCATTTTATTTTGTGATCATTTTTGATTCTGCTACAACTAAGTACAATGCAATTATTTATTTGGCTGTCGATCACAGATGACAGTAGGCCTACAGCAAAGCTGTTGAAAATATACCAATTGGGGTTGACATAGCTACTATGTTTCATATCGGAATTCGATCGAATAGATCAATTTATCAGTTGATAAGTGTAATGTGAAAAAGTTAAAATGACTTTCAATATTTTCGAATCGTGTGATCGCAACAACACTACATTTTAACTTTCTTTCATTACTCAAACATACCAACTGTTCTGAATTATTTCATCCGCCAAATTACCAACCACAGGAACAGCGAAATAATATAATTGAATAGGTACCTTTTTTTTAGGGTTCCGTAGCCAAATGGCAAAAAACGGAACCCTTATAAATTCGTCATGTCTGTCTGTCTGTCTGTCTGTCTGTCTGTCTGTCCGTCCGTATGTCACAGCCACTTTTCTCCGAAACTATAAGAACTATACTGTTGAAACTTGGTCAGTAGATGTATACCGTAAACCGCGTTAAGATTTTCACACAAAAATTTGAAAAAAAATGATAAATTTTGGGGGTTCCCCATACATAGAACTGAAACTCAAAAATTTTTTTTTCATCAAACCCATACGTGTGGAGTATCTATGGATAGGTCTTCAAAAATGATATTGAGGTTTCTAATATCATTTTTTTCTAAACTGAATAGTTTGCGCGAGAGACACTTCCAAAGTGAGTGGTAAAATGTGTGTCCCCCCCCCCTGTAACTTCTAAAATAATGGAATGATAAAACTAAAAAAAATATATGATTTACATTACCAAGCAAACTTCCAACGAAAATTGGTTTGAATGAGATCTAGTAAGTAGTTTTTTTTAATACGTCATAAATCGTAAACCGCAAAAAACATTGATCAAAGTTACAACGAACTACAAGAACTTTTATATTATGTTACTTGCTGCTACGGAACCTTTCATGGGCGAGTCCGACTCGCACTTGGCCACTTTTTAAATATGCGTATTATGTTGTAGCAATTAAAAATTATTTAAAAACGCATTTTAACATGACGTAATGATAAGGGCCTTAGAAGTCATTATAAAATAGATGAAGCTACTCTACTACTCACAAAATTTCACAGTAAAATAATTATGTCGTTGAGTTGGTTGGTGTAATAAGGTTGAGTGATGAACACGTTCCACGTACCGCGTCTTACCACCTGTTTAAAATAATATAAAAAAACATCGAATGTTTGCGATAAATCACTCGTCGCCAAAACCGGAAGCGAGCGAGATTAATAAGTGCAATAAACGTAATAATCGGTGTGAGAACCGGCCGAGCCCAGCCGCGGCACCGGCACCGGCTGCGGCTGCGGCGCTCGGTGTGAATGTCTCCTTTTGGAGCACCACATGACGTAATGCTGTTCATCTGCATTATTTTAATTTCAGGGCTGTCACTATCAATCGTTACAAGTATATCGGCTTTTTGCTTGAACAAAATCAGGAGGTCTGTAAAGAAAAGCCATAACATACAACTGATATACATAAGTAGTAATTAGGTAGATTGTATACGTCATAAATTACGTTACACTATAGTCAAAATTATCTAAGATGCCCATAATGATAGCTGCTATTTATTAATATAAACTAACCTTGTATGGGTGTCTTTGAGCGAAATGTAATATTCATTTACTTGACATGAATAGTTGAATACTTACGGACAAGGGATTTTGCCAAAATTTGTTAAAAATCCCTACTCATTTTCATTGGCGTTGATTATAAATCATATTATACGTTAAAATCTAGTAAAAATCCCATCACATCATAATTTATGCAAAATTTAATAAAAATATATGACGTCGAAACAATCTTATACGAAGAAGCCTAAATCTAATCTGACGTAGGGTGATGTGACGACTTGGAACCGTTTATAAAACCAATCATAATCGATTTTGCAATTATTCTTTTGTCTTTACATCCACCCACTGCATCCAGTCACTGCATACTTTTCCCTAAGTCTTCTGGATATACTGAAGTACCTCCGTAACTATTTTACTCAAATTGGAAGCTATATACATAAATTACCCATGGTAAATAAAACATAAAACGATCAGAAAACGTTTTGACCGGAATCCGTATGACACAGTCGATATTAAATACCGGAATCTAACCTTATTTTACTGGCAAGTGGCAGCCCTATCACGCTTCAGTATACGCGGTGAGGCATGCACCCAGCGCCCAGTTTAATTGGACACTCCGCTATTATGTTTCAGTGTTATTAACTCTGCTCGCTCTGCTTCCGGCCGCCTTTGTCAGATCGCGCTATTTTTGATACTATCAAAGTTATCTCGCTCCATGTTATTATGTTACTGTTCACGTGAGCTGCATTCATCGCACGGTAGGTACTGGTTATGTCATTAGGTATGTACTCGTATAGGCAATGACAACATATAAACTACTAACTTTTGACCGATTTAAGCTACTAAAACCCTCTCCTAAGGGGCAGATCAGGATCGTCAACTTAGTCAAAAGAATAAGGGAGCACAGGGATGTGAATGGCAGCTATTTCTATTTATGTACTGTAACCTCTAGTGAATATTAGCTTGCTGTACCCACTAATTTATCTGCTTAAGGAAGAAGAATAGGTCTGGTGTGAGAGAAATTCCCTTAAAGCCCAACGGAATTAAGGAGATTTTATTCTTTGAATTATCTAAAAGGATCTAGACGGCCCAAACAGGCCAGGTATCTTTCACTTTCAATTTTCTCGCCGATAAAAAACGTGACAGTCAAAACAGAACTAACTCAAAACCTGAAAATTTATTTATGCTTTATGCTTTCCAGGTATACCAGTAACACGTAACTTGACACAAATCACAATGACTACATATCTAACGATAAACATCGACAAACGCTCAACGTGCGCTTTGCTCGCAGAATGAGTATTCCCACCAAATACCGATCGACATTTCGTAATTCTATCGATATTGCAACATAAGAAACTGCGCTATGAGCTTCAACTAAACATACCTAACTAACAACAGTAACTGATATAACCAGTAAATTTCTCTCCACTTCAAATGAGCAGTCACAAAAAACATATTTATTTCTCTTGCTGACTCTCATTTCTAATGAGTAGTCGCTAAGCCGCGCCAATCTCTAATTCTCGCTGTAAATCCGCTAATTAATTAAGTAAGCAAGAAATGTACTCGTGTTTTTAATTAACTCCGTATTTAACATTCGTTTTACTTAAATTTTGCACGGCATTTATCATAATTAGAGTTGTATTATGAACGGAGATTTTCCTGGTCAAAATTATCTAGAGTGATTCAATCGTACATACAAACAATAGTTTCGTTAAATCCGACTGCCAGTTCCAGAGATTAGCGCGTTCAAAGAAACAAAAAATCTTTTTAGTTTTATTATATTTTTCGTCCCGTTTAATTGTCGCCAATTAAATCTGGAAAATTTCAAGCGATTCATAATAATATAATTTGCCGTAGTTGCTGTGGTAATGGTAACCATTGCCATTTGCCAGAGTTACCAAGGTACATCTATACAACCTATACATCTATACATCTATATCTATATATCTATAAATCTATATTCTATACAAATAAATAACATTTGGAGTGTCTGTTTGTAATATTAAAATAACCGCTTTTTACTAAGTGCATTTGGATGTATACACGGTACATAATTATGTATACCAAAACAACATTTTTTACAATTTTTGTCTATCTGTCTGTTTGTTCCTTCTAATTTCTAAAATGGCTGGACCGATTTTGACGGGACTTTCACTGGCAGATAGCTGATGTAACAAGGAGTAACTTAGGCTACTTTTATTTTAGAAAAAAAAATAGTTTGTTAGGTGAGACGAAGTTCGCCGGGTCAGCTAGTATACATATAATAATAATATATTATGATTTACCCATATTTTACCTATGTGAAAGAACTTTATTTCGCTTGCAACAACATCCTCATTAGGATCACCACAAAATTAAAACAATCAATGCCGTCAACGGTCTCGTGATGATAACGTTTAAGGGTCGGATTGTCATGAACTCAGATCATATAACTCAGCTCGGAACGAGGGGAACCAGTTAAATTGGTCGTAAACGTTTCAATTAATTGATTTACCTTCCAGACGCGTAGACGGTATTGCGCGGGTAAATTAGGTAAATTATCTTGGTGCTACGGACCGTCATTTTGTTACAGTATTTATGAGTTTGTTAAAGCAGTTCTGACAACAACAAAAGCGTGCGTATCGTCTTGTATTACGGTCAATTGCCTGTTCTTAACGCTCTTCATCGTCGGCGCGCTAATGACATATCTACTTTTTAACAGACTTGAAAAAAAGGAGGAGGTTCTCAATTCGACTGCATTTTTTTATGTTCATTACCTCAGAACTTTGGACTGGGTGAACCGATTTTGATGATTCTTTTTTTAATCGAAAGCAGGTGCTTGTCATGTGGTCCCACATGAACGAGATCTGATAAGTACTTTTTGAGTAATATTGAAGTCGGTTATTTTTTGTTAGTAAAATTTAGATTATTTGGTAGCAGTATACCATTCACAGTTAAGAGTTTGAAAATTTTATGAAATTGACTATAACTGCAATGAAAGCTCGCATAGTAGAGATGGCAGTCAGACTAACAAATTGATATCAGTAGGTACGTCTGTCTTTAAATAAAATTTTTAGTAATGGACTAGTCGTGAAATAAGGAAGGTGTTAAACATAGTCCCGATGTTTATCAACTGGCGACAAGTCGACAACCTGGCGGTAACACTGGTAACGCTATAGAGCGTTTCAAGCAAGTTTGCACTTCGCTATTATGTTGGTTGGTAGCATTGAAATAGGATTTTCCAAATTAAAAATGTTATATAAAATGCAATGTTTTATAATATCTCGTAATATAAGTATATTGTTATTACCTTCGATGAATGTGACAACAACGTTTTTATTAGCTCCATTTAATTGGTAAAATAAGGTTTTTGAAATTTTAAAACACTCATTTAAATGCTACCAATATTATTGCAAAGTGCAGACTTACTTGAAACGCACTCCATACAACTTGCGAACAACGAAAGCCAAAAGCTGTGGAGCAAAAACTGCATCGAAGTGCATTGTGCGGGGGAAAGCGAGTGACGTCACGTGCACTCCACTAATTACTACTCTAAGTTATTGTTCTTTCGCTGTTTACTTTCGACACTAACTGAAATGATCTAGGGTTCCCTAAATAATAATACATAACGTAAGTAAAATGTACTTTTTGATTTTTCTATCGCAACAACTTTTCTTGTACAATATATGTTTTGAATTAATGACTGCCAGTTACGAGTATAATTAATCATAATGTTAATTTTATTGTCGTACGTAATAACGATAACAAGAGGAGTATGAATTGAAATTTCTTAAAGATCAAATCGATTAGAGATCTTAAAATGATTTAACTAATTCACAAGGACAAAGAATACTCACATATTAAGGACATCACTTTCTAATTAGTTGTGTAATTAATATTTGTATGCAAAAAATAATTATTAAAACTGTAACCAGCTGAGGACTGTTAACAGTTAGGTGAAGTTAGGGTTGCCACCGTGGGCCTAAGGGATCGCTAAGGAATGAAAAAGTAAAGCATAACTATTCCTGATAATGGTTATAAAATCTATAAGGATTTGAAAAATAAAAATGGTAAAAAAATAATGTTCTTTGTAGACCCATAATATTTCGAATTAACTATCTAACTATTAAACGACACCCCACACTATGGAGAAAATTCATCCCCACATTACCTGTAGGTACCCTGAAATATTTTTCTATTCTAATAATTCTAAAAATTCTACGACCTTATTTAACCTAATTCAAATAAGAATGACTTTTACGACTTTAGTTTTTATAATGTCAAAGTCACGCTGCGGTCGGACGGACGGGCGGACGGATGGACATGATAAAACTATTAGGGTTCTGTTTTGACTACGAAGCTCTAAAAAATCAAAATCCATTTCGTTTAAGATTTTGATTTTTCTTGTCCGGGGTTTATGTGTGGAGACAGCCCTACGTAAAGTACGCGATCACTTCAGATCTTAATTGCATTATCACTAATTAATTTCGCGAATGCATCTGTAACGGATATATTTCGTAATCGAATTTTATGCTAGCTATTATAAAACTGTAAAATAACTGTGTCTGAGATGAAAGATGTTGGTGAAGCACTACTGCTTCAATTATTAAAATTGGTTTCTGGTAAATTTTTAATGGCGAGAACAGTTTTAAGGTTCACTGGTCCGCTCATTAGAGTGCTTCCTAGCGCCGCTAGATGGTGTTAGGAGTCCTGATTGAAATATCCGCGACGAAGTGAAGACGAAAAGAAGCTGTTATCCGTTGCTACGAGTTACCCGTCACATTACGAGTATGTGCTATAAAATTAAATTCATGATTAATTGGTGAATCAATAAGTTTCTCAAGTATAGGGTGCACCCTTCAATTAGATATATACTAGTAAAGTGCGTGATCTGGAGAAGCACCACAAACGACGGATTATCAATCCATCATCGCGCCGGCCGGCTACAGCGTCACCACATCATCTACTACTTCGGACTACGTGGAATTCACATCAGGACGGAGCAGGGTGAGTGGATCCAGTTGCGCTTTAGCTGATCTTCAGCCATTATCTATAGGTTAAATAAATAATTTCAATTGTACGCAAGTACACGGTGTGGGGGCTATTTACACGCTCACGCGCCACCATACTAATTTGGTCCATTATCGAGCCGGATCGTTCCAGTATAAAACGATGTTCAGTGCATAACTTTATTATTCATACATAGTTTGTTCCATAAAAGTACATATTTCTTAGTACATTGTAATTGATATATAACTTCGTACATAATTATTAGTACGTAGCTTGTATAGCATATTGCATAATAAACATAGTAGGTACATAATCTTAGTACATTCTACATTTATTTGGAAGCGTACGTAAGTAGGTACATACTATTTAGTATATTATATACTCGGTACGTATTCCAGAATACCTAAATAAGTAAGTACGTAATATTGGTGCTTATTTATTGTAAGAACGGTGTGTTGCGATATTGATTGGACATAGGTTACAGTTCTTTGTGTCATCTACGTCAAAAACAGTCTCGAACATTCTCCGTTCATATTTTTTTGAAACCTACTGACGTTGTCATACTTATCGAAGCGTCGATAGTATATAGGTACTTATAGCCGTACTCGTATAATATTGTGTCTATTCACTAAAATAATATAATTTACGTATATTTTACTACTAATATACAATATTGGGTATATTCATTGCCTAGGTATAACTTCATTCAACCGCTACTTGTTATCTTGGCAAAATAATGTCGAAACAGAAGAAAAGCGAATTAGATATGGAGTCGAAATTAAAAATACTTATTTGTAAGAAGGAGACGTTATTTTCTCGGATTAGTAGCGTTTATAATTTATCAAAGAACATTTCTTGCTTTGATGCTCGTTCAAATGAACAGTTTATGGCGGAATCGGAACTTATCAATGAGTCTCGTGAGAAGTTTGAGCTCTTGATTGATGAAATTAACGAATTAAATTTATCCATTAGGTCAGATGACAAACCGAATTATAACGATCTAATTAGCTTTGAGGAGTTATATCTCAGAATCAAGCGAGTTAGAAATAAAATCTTGAGTTCAGACTCCTCGTCCGTTCCTGCTACTAATAATAATAATTCACAAATATTACAACATAATGTAAATTTGCCGCCGATTGAGCTGCCTAGTTTTGACGGTAAAACCGAGAACTGGCCTATTTTTTATGAATCGTTCAAATCTAACATTCATGATAACTTACAATTGTCGGACTCGCAACGTGTGCAATATTTAGTAGGTAAACTTACACATAATGCACAAAAATTCCTAGCTGGTGTCGTACCTACGGGTGACACTTATAAGGTGATTTGGGATAGCCTTGTGAATAAATATCAAGACAAACGCGCATTAGGTACGCATTATTTAAATAATATATTAAACTTAAAAAATTGCCAAAATACGTCTAATAGTCTCGACTCTTTCATTGAAAAATATTCGGCATCTATTTTGGCCTTAAAACAACTAAATATACCGGATTTAACCGATTTTATTTTATTGCATTGTGCACTTAAAAAGATGGACGTTCAAGTTATTCAAGCGTTTGAAATGTCAGTTAGTGACAAAGATTTTCCTTCATATCAGGATTTGATTTCATTTATACAAAATCAAGTTAAAATTCTTGAAAGATCGCACGCGAGCGATTCGAGTTCCTTATCTTATTCTCGCACGAGACAATATAATAATAAGCAGAGGGCTTCTGCCGAGCGCGGTCATGCGTTTGTTTCGAGTAATGAAAATATTGAAAATAGTAGTTATTATGCTTCACATAATAACAATACTTCGCATTCTTGTGTTCTATGCAATAAGATGGATCACACACTTTCCGAATGTTTTCAGTTTAAAAATATGAAATCACCGAAGTTACGATTCGAATTTATTAAGTCGAAACAGGGTTGTGTAAATTGCCTTAGTATTTTACATTCCGTTTCTGCTTGTTCAGTGTCTCCTAACTGTAAAATTTGTAAGAATAAATTGCATCATTCCTTATTACATTTTGACAAAAATAATGATAATAATTATAATTTTAAAAATAAAAACAATTCGACTAGGACGCATATTCAAACGTCACAGCCGTCGAGTGTTCGTTCGTTTGTGCCGCAACCGGTAACGTCCGACGCGTCGGCGTCTGCGCCGCCGACCGCGGCGCCGCCTGCGTCGCTTGCGAGTTCGCAGCAACCGGTCTCGCGCCGTACGATAGTACCTACCGGTGTTAAGGATAACAATACGGCTTGCGTCGACTCGGATCGCGCGCGCTTTTCGAACGTACCAATGAGTAATGAAGCGAACAGAACGTCCTGTTTACATGCTCCTTCACTTTCTTTGAGTACTAATTCTAAAGCTAATTCTAATACAATACTTTTAGCGACTGCTCAAGTCTATGCGAGGGGGTATAGTAGTAACGATAAGACTTTAGTTCGTTGTCTTATTGATAATGGTTCACAGAATCATTTAATAACTTTAGATTGTTGTAAAAAACTTAATTTACACGTTGTCGCATTAAATAATTCTGTCATTCGAGGAGTTGGTATGTCCTCGCGGCCGATTTACGGATACGTAGATTTCGAGATTGTGTCAAGGGTCAGCCCCCATAATAAATATAGCTTACATGCATTAGTCGTTGACTGCATAACTGATCAATTGCCTTCGCATTTTATTGAAAAATGTGACATGGCTTATTTGCATAATATTAGCATGGCGGATTTAACTTGGAATATTCCTGGTAACATAGATATAGTGCTCGGTGCACAATTGTTTCCTTATATATATTTAGGTCAAAAAATTGACTCAGGGTCTCAGGCCCCGCCTGCTTTGTTAACTTCCTTTGGATATGTGTTAATGGGTGATTGCCCTTACACAAGTCGTTTTTCTTGCGATTCTTCCGAGCCATCGTTTTCTGCTGTCGCCTTGAAGGACTTAAATGATGATTTGCAAAAGTTCTGGGAGTTGGAGGAGTTACCATCCAAGGGTTTTTTGAGTCCTGAAGAGACTGAGTGCGAGAACGCGTATGTCACTTCTGTGGCAAGAGACGATGAGGGCCGCTACACGGTTGCTTTACCATTTTCTGTTAGTCCAGAAAATCTAGGCAATTCTAGAAATATAGCACACCGTCGCCTTTTGTGCCTTGAAAGGAAGTTCAAACAGGTACCGGGTCTACGTGAGAATTATAATACTGTTATTAATGAGTATATACAAAAAGGATATTTATCAAAAATTCCAGATTTAGATTTAAATGATGATGGATATTATATTCCTCACCATGCCGTTGTTCGTAAGGACAAGCCCAAGCCTCGCATCGTATTAGATGCTAGTGCTAGGACTCACACAGGGTTGTCGCTTAATGATATCCTGCATTCCGGTCCTAATTTACAGGCCAATTTATTTCTTTTGTTATTAAATTTCAGGCTGTTTCCTGTAGCAATGACAGCAGACGTACAACAAATGTATTTGCAAGTTGGTGTGCCTGTAGCTGATCGCAAATATTTGCGTATATTATTTCGATTTCATGAGAGTGAAAATGTGTCAACTTTTCAATTCAACCGAGTTCCCTTCGGTTTGAAATGTAGCCCCTTCTTAGCTATGAGGACATTGCGTCGACTAGCTATTGATATGGCCCCTTCCTTTCCTACAACTGCTAATATAGCAGAGTCTAAATTTTATATGGACGATCTTGTCCACTCAGTGCCTGATGAGGAAACAGCTGTTCTTTTAGCTAATGATCTTATTTCTCTATTCAAGGCTGGGTGCATGGATCTAATTAAATGGACGAGTAATTCATCCAAATTATTACATAATCTACCGGATTCTCACCGGAATTCAATTAATTTCGATGAAAATAATTCATTTTCTTCCTCTAAAGTTTTAGGTTTGTCGTGGGATCCAACTGAGGATCACTTCTTTATCACTACTGTAGCTATTCATGAGAAATGCACAAAAAGAAATATTCTTTCCGTTGTAGCTCGTTTATTTGATGTGCTGGGCTTAGTTGCTCCAGTCATATTATATGCTAGGATTTTAATCAAAGAGTTATGGCTCGCAAAGATTGGGTGGGATCAGGCTCCGCCAGTGGACATAGTCCGGCGTTTCTCTGTTCTTACACAAGAATTTCCTTTATTATCAAATCTTAGAATTCCTAGACATATTGGTGTAACTCGTTTCAGCAAAGTAATGCTCGTGGGTTTCTGTGACGCAAGCTTAAATGGTTACGGTTGTACCATATACTTGCATGCTACTGACGCGGCAGGTAACATATCGGTCAGGTTGTTGTGCGCAAAATCTAAGGTGGCACCGACAAAAATTACAACGCTGGCGCGATTGGAACTGTGTGCTGCTGTCTTACTGGCAAAATTATTAAAAACCATAATCGACTCGTACCGAGACCGAGTTGAAATAGCTGATGTATATGCGTTTTCAGATTCCACCATAGCTCTTTCATGGATTTGTTCCTCGCCACATCGTTGGTCTATTTTTGTAGCGAACAGAGTTGCCCAATGTCAAGAAAATGTAGCTCCGCATAACTTTTATCACGTGTCGGGTTCAGATAACCCAAGTGATTGTGTCTCTCGTGGTATGCTGCCGTCACAATTAATTTCGCATAACCTTTGGTGGCATGGCCCACAGTGGCTTCACTTGCCTGCTAGTGAATGGCCTGTTCGTAAATTTGAGCCTTCTCATGAAAGTAATTTACCAGAACATAAGGCGAATGTAATGATCGCGACTGTACGAGTTGAGTCGTCGGTGTTATATGATTTATCTCAACGTATATCCTCGTGGAGTAAACTGTTGAGAATTGTAGTATACGTTTTACGTTTTATTAAGAAAATTAAAAATAATTCCAGTAACGTACAAAGTTTAGCAACAGCTGAGTGGGCTATAATTAAAGCAATACAAAATTATTATTTTTCTGATGACTTAAATTTAATTGAAAAGAATAAGTTACCGTCTAAAAAATTACAAAATTTGTCTGTTTTTATTGATACAGAAGGAATTCTACGTATTGGAGGGCGTCTTTCACGCTCTGATTTACCTTTTGAGGTTAAACATCCAGCTTTGTTGCCTAAACACGATCATGTCGTAAATCTTATTATTACGCATTTCCATGAGCTGTACTGTCATGCTGGCTCTGGACTACTGATGTCCATCGTTAGGCAAAGGTACTGGATATTAGATGCCAGAACTGTTATTAGGGCACGAGTCCGTAAATGTAACGCATGCTTCCGTGTAAACCCTTCTCATCCGACGCCGAAAATGGCAGATCTTCCTTCATACCGTATAACGGAAGCTAAGGCATTCGTCCATACCGGCGTGGACTATGCTGGTCCCATGCGTATAATTTTAACGCGTCGTCGTGGTCAACACGCGCAGAAGGCATATATATGCCTATTCGTCTGTCTTGTCACCAAGGCAGTTCATATTGAACTGGTCACGGAATTGTCTACTGATTGCTTTCTATCCGCCTTTAAGAGATTCATATCTCGCCGTGGTCCGGTGTCTTACATGTACTCAGACAACGGCACCAACTTTGTTGGTGCTCGTGCTCAATTAAATGAGATCTATAAATTATTAATTGACTCGCAGCACAATGCTGTTTTGAAGCGTGAGCTTGAGCAGCACAGGATTGAGTGGAGGCTTCTCCCGCCAAGAGCGCCACATTTTGGCGCATTATGGGAATCTAATATTAAAAGCTTGAAAACCCATTTATTTAGGGTTATTGGGAATCAGCTGCTTACTTATGAGGAGTTGCAAACTGTTTTAATACAAATTGAAGGCATCATGAACTCGAGGCCTCTTGGCGTCATTAGCTCTGATCCTTATCCTGAAATATTAACGCCAGCACATTTTTTAATGTCTACTCCTTTAAAATATTTACCGGCATCAGATCTGTCTGATGAATGTACTAACCTCGTAAAGCGTAAACTTTTGCTCGATAATATAGTAGCCTCCTATTGGAAAAAATGGCGTATTGAATATTTGCATACGTTACAAGTTCGGCAGAAGTGGCAGAAGAAGGATGGTCCAATTGAAGTTGGCACTGTCGTATTAATTGGACAGGACAATGCTTCTCCTCTGTCTTGGCCTGTAGGAGTTATTACCGCTACATTCCCTGGACACGACGGGATCGTTCGCGTGGCTACCGTCAAAGCTAGACATGGTTTTTTCAAACGTCCGGTCATCAAACTCTATCCGTTGCCGAACCAGTAATGTTAATATTCCATTATAACATAACATAATACATATTTCATTTATATTATTGATATTATCAAATATTATTTATATGTAATTTTGATAAAATTAACCGTAACTTTAAATTGCATGTTTGTAGGTTTCCAATATAACGAATTGGACCTTATTTAAGTATATTTTATTTTCGTAATATTTAGGGTATCTATGTTACGAGGTTTATAAGTTGCTCTTGACATCGTTTTACTGAGGACCTTTTGGTTGAAAGTCTTACGAGCTTTCAAGGCGGGGTGCATGGTGAAGCACTACTGCTTCAATTATTAAAATTGGTTTCTGGTAAATTTTTAATGGCGAGAACAGTTTTAAGGTTCACTGGTCCGCTCATTAGAGTGCTTCCTAGCGCCGCTAGATGGTGTTAGGAGTCCTGATTGAAATATCCGCGACGAAGTGAAGACGAAAAGAAGCTGTTATCCGTTGCTACGAGTTACCCGTCACATTACGAGTATGTGCTATAAAATTAAATTCATGATTAATTGGTGAATCAATAAGTTTCTCAAGTATAGGGTGCACCCTTCAATTAGATATATACTAGTAAAGTGCGTGATCTGGAGAAGCACCACAAACGACGGATTATCAATCCATCATCGCGCCGGCCGGCTACAGCGTCACCACATCATCTACTACTTCGGACTACGTGGAATTCACATCAGGACGGAGCAGGGTGAGTGGATCCAGTTGCGCTTTAGCTGATCTTCAGCCATTATCTATAGGTTAAATAAATAATTTCAATTGTACGCAAGTACACGGTGTGGGGGCTATTTACACGCTCACGCGCCACCAGATGTACCACCGTCACGCCCCGCGCCGACCATTCCGGCCAATACTGTGTTCTGAGATAGTAATTATTCTTCTATATTAATTCATGAAAAAAATAACCAACTTCAAAAATAAGGAATAACTCAACAAACTACATGTCAGATCTCGCCCAAATTTAAATGGCACCACATGACAAGCACCAGCTTTCGATTAAAAAAAGAATCATCAAAATTGATTCACCTAGTCGAAAGTTCTGAGGTAACAAACATAAAAAAAAATAAAAGTTATTAGGGCCATTGATGGGAAGGTACATATATATGTGTAACCACGATTTTCAGAATATATATTTGTCTATCAATTTGTTCCCCCTGATATCAGAAACGGCTTATCCATTTTGAATGAGGTTTTACTTACTGCATTATTATAAAAAAATGCCAAATGGTCGTGGGATTAGCTGGCATGCCATCGACCTTAAAATGTGGTTCTCTAATTTATATTTTATACTTTTGAGTACCTATAGTTATTGAATCTTATTTTATGAATTGTAAATCAAATAGGGTTATGAAATCATATCTTCAAAAGACAAATAACAGTACACTACGGCCGCTGTATCTTGGCGCGTCTGAACATAGGCTTTGCGAACTTTAGCGCATGTAAGACAGAGATGGCAACACGAACATGCTAACGTGTGACTGAGACACAATACACCGCGTATCGAGTATTGGCGAATTATGTTACTGCGCAGCCTTCTGCGCGAAGTTTAGGCGCGCCAAGATACAGCGGCCGAACTGTACCTAGCTGAAATAAAAGGATGGTAGGTACCAGTGGTGTAGCGTGGGCTTCAGCTGCCCGGGGCCGACCAAAAATTTGCCGCCCCCCCAATGAACTTTGTCGCCCCCATATTATTTAAAATATTTTTTTTTAATTAAAAATGTACTTTTCTAGTTTTTTCATAACACAATTTACATTAAAAAATATATAAAATAATTAATTTTAATACATTTTTTATTTAAAAATCGAGTGGCTTGCCGCCCTCTCTTCATGTACCGTCCGGGGCCACAGCCCCAACGCTATGCTACTGGTAGGTACTATTGTAGGTAGTCTAGGTACTACAGAATTTTCGATTTCGTTCACTTGAAACTCTTGAGCAAACCATACATGAACCAGCCATTAGAGTGGCGCCAGTTTTCCCATCGTGGGACATAGGATAAACCCGAATTTGTAAAAAAATCACAAACGAGCTGTATTTCGTAGTGCTACCGCGCTGGTGGTGAAGAGAACGCGAACAGTGACTGACTAATTGTTTTACCACCAAAAAACCAAGCATTCACTTTGTAACATTTTAGAAGTTGTGTGTATAGCAGGTACTACTTATCTATACTAATAAGTATATAAAGAGGAAAGATTTGATTTTTTGTTTGCACTGAATAGGCTCCGAAACTACTGAACCGATTTCAAAAATTCTTTCAATGTTGGGAAGCTACACTATCCCCGAGTAACATAGGTTATATTATATTTAAAAAAAATTAGGGATCCTCAATAAAACTCCAATAATGTAACCCAAGGTGTAAAAAAATAAGAAAACCGAAGCAAAGCGAGGGCGGTTACTCGTAATGTATATAGTATAAGTAAGTGTATACTTAACATTTCGTAACTAATTGTAAGATCTCGTCGTAAGAGAAACACGATGCGCCAGATTGCTGAAAGTGGCCAAAACGTGCGACGACCTCGCCTCATCAATCACTGGTGGACTGGGGGCCACGCGCACAGCGGATCCGTCAACGTCAGCGGTGACCCACTTGTCAGTTGTCACCAATTACCTCGGGTAATGATCCTCATTCTGTGCACACGGAAGTCAAGTAGGGGGAGTTCGCCCGTTCTCGACCACTTATTATACATAGTTCAGTACCAAAATATCTTATTAAATCAATTTGAACCTAACAGGTCGTACTAAAGGGCCGACGCCTGTGGAACGAAAACAAAAAAATTGGCCTTAGGGGCCAAATTTAGTAGAATCAGATTCTACTAACTAATACGGTTATTTTATATTCTATATTTTTTTTATATTGTTAATATTTATCGAGTTATGGCATTATGAAAATTTTGTGAAAAAATTGCATAATTTTTTAATATTTTTGAAATATTATTATAGAATCGGGTTTTACTTACTAGTGCAAACATAAAATAGCTTTTGAGTATTTTCGATTAACAGAGTATTTTCAGAGATATAGCAACTTGAAGATTTTTTTGTATGGAGAAAAAGTAAAATATGGATTTTACGGCAAGGCGTATAATTTCGTCAAAGTGCCGTATATAGATTCATATAGTACTATGGCTGAACTACCATAACTACATACATACTATATACCTTGTGGACCCGGAAATGCCCGGAAATTGACTTTTAAGAAATTAATATTGTTAGTATAGAGGATAAAGTGATAAACGGAGTTTTACGCCAAAACCTCACCATATCTCAAAGAGTAACTTGTAGATTCGTGTAGCAAACGTGCGAAACTATAAGAAATCCATACCTACCTACGCTGTTTCGGTTATATTTTTTAAAGGAAAATTATAAATCGTCAAATTATAGACGACATACTCTTCTTAAACTCTATTCCACACCACCCATGAGGTAGAGAACTAGGTGCGCTTTGTTTTAGTGGTGTCCCCAGTAGGCCTATTCCACATTGTTTGAAAGATAATAATCTCGAGAATGCCCGATTACTGGTGGCATTTCAACTAGTAATCGAGCTTCGAGATTATTGCGATCTACGAAAGATGTCAACAGTTATTTAGGAAAGGTGACAAAGTAAGAAATGTTTGAAATTAAAATTACTCTGGCTCAGGCTCGGAATCGGAATGGTCAACCTCAAAATCTGATTGTGAGTCTACAATCTACATTTAGTATTTACATAATCGAAATTCTCGACATCCATATCATCATCAACAGTATCTTGTAAAACTAATAATGTTTTTGCTTCGTCTGAAAGTATTTTATGCTTTCGTTGTATTTTTATGCGTTTAGTTGAAATGTATGGGTCTGAACTGATTAACAAATTATTTAAAATGTCTTGGTTAGTGGCTTTTCGATTGAATTTACGAGAATGGTTTAATCTGTACCGTCTAAAATCTTTATTTCTGGCCTCAGATGCTTCTTCAGATAATTTACCAATCGGAATAAGTCCAAAATTGGCTATTATATCTGCTCCATGAGCAAGAACTTTGTGAACGCTTGAAGGCATATTATAATACCATTTATATAAATCTAGGTACATTATCATTGTGTCTTGGGCAAAGACTCTAAAGTTTTCTACATTTATATTTTGCCCCGAAGACAGAACTTGTAGAATAGTTCCGAATCTCCGAATTAAATTTTCCTCAACTCCCGTAATAAATGCTGTTTTTTTATAGTCTGCGAAAAATCGTCTTGCCGTATTACCATCATTTGTTGTGCCGTGGCCTTGTTTTACTACATCAATCAGTAAGCCCATTTGCACCTTAAAGGCGTCTTGAATAATCTTTTTTTTACTCTCCATAATTATTTTTTTATCCCCCTTTACCGTCCAAGTTTTAAAATCTAACCTATATGCTATGTGTAGACTCACAATCAGATTTTGAGGTTGACCATTCCGATTCCGAGCCTGAGCCAGAGTAATTTTAGTTTCAAACATTTCTTACTTTGTCACCTTTCCTAAATAACTGTTGACATCTTTCGTAGATCGCAATAATCTCGAAGCTCGATTATTAGTTGAAATGCCACCAGTAATCGAGCATTATCGAGATTATTATCTTTCAAACAATGTGGAATAGGCCTACTGGGGACACCACTAAAAAAAGCGCACCTAGTTCTCTACCTCATGGGTGGTGTGGAATAGAGTTTAAGAAGAGTATGTCGTCTATAATTTGACGATTTATAATTTTCCTTTAAAAAATATAACCGAAACAGCGTAGGTAGGTATGGATTTCTTATAGTTTCGCACGTTTGCTACACGAATCTACAAGTTACTCTTTGAGATATGGTGAGGTTTTGGCGTAAAACTCCGTTTATCACTTTATCCTCTATACTAACAATATTAATTTCTTAAAAGTCAATTTCCGGGCATTTCCGGGTCCACAAGGTATATAGTATGTATGTAGTTATGGTAGTTCAGCCATAGTACTATATGAATCTATATACGGCACTTTGACGAAATTATACGCCTTGCCGTAAAATCCATATTTTACTTTTTCTCCATACAAAAAAATCTTCAAGTTGCTATATCTCTGAAAATACTCTGTTAATCGAAAATACTCAAAAGCTATTTTATGTTTGCACTAGTAAGTAAAACCCGATTCTATAATAATATTTCAAAAATATTAAAAAAATATGCAATTTTTTCACAAAATTTTCATAATGTCATAACTCGATAAATATTAACAACATAAAAAAAATTACAGGATATAAAATAACCGTATTAGTTAGTAGAATCCGATTCTACTAAATTTGGCCCCTAAGGCCAATTTTTTTGTTTTCGTTCCACAGTGCGACGTATGAATGTACATATTATTTTTTTAACATTACAGCCACCTACGAATGCGCTGCTTAAATATTCAATAATCAAAATAATGACAGACGATTTTAATATTTCCATTTTGCGAAAGTTTCTGCGTACGTAGCATTAAATGGTCGATAACTGGATGTGGTCTTTGAACAGGTGATCCGACCCTACCCCAATTGTGTTGATATTGTTATGAATATTGAAAAGAACACGTCCGTGATGGGCGATTTTTTGTTACTTACTTAATTTACTTACCTAATCTCCATTGTATTGTTTATTTTGGTAGCGAATTAAACTATGCTTGCAACATCGAATTGTAAAGGTAATCTGCTTGAAGTAATTTATTCGCACTTGAGGATGCGTGCGCGAATAATGCGCCTGAGGATTTTATTAATATAATATTACGCGATAGAATTTTTTATTTCACTGTTTCACATGGGTGATTAAACTAAGCATAAACTAACTGGCCTGTGCAAGCAAAGGTTTTTTAGTTGGCTTTTATCACTAAGAATATAATACCAAATTCCTGCTAGTGGTTATATTTTTATCCAATATTAAACATATTTGCAGGTACATTCCACTGCTAACTCTGCTAAGAACACAATACATAATATGTGTAAGGCTGCACATACTACAGACGAACACCGTTATGCAGAATCATTTTTAAGGAAATGAAACGAGCTGATCCGATTCACCACATGGTAATTGGCTATCGTCGCCCATGCCAAAGGCATCACTGATGCGTTGCCGGTCAAGAAAGAGAGAAGAAAAACATCAATATTATCTATACATCTACAAAATTGGAGTGTCTATTTGTAATATTAAAATAACCGTTTTTAGGGTTCCGTAGCTGAATGGCAAAAAAACGGAACCCTTATGGATTCGTCATGTCTGTCTGTCTGTCTGTCCGTCCGTATGTCACAGCCACTTTTTTCCGAAAGTATAAGAACTATACCATTGAAACTTGGTAAGTAGATGTATTCTGTGAACCGCATTAAGATTTTCACACAAAAATAGAAAAAAAAAAAACAATATTTTTTGGGGGTTCCCCATACTTAGAACTGAAACTCAAAAGTGTTTTTTTCATCAAACCCATACGTGTGGGGTATCTATGGATAGGTCTTCAAAAATGATATTGAGGTTTTTAATATCATTTTTTTCTAAACTGAATAGTTTGCGCGAGAGACACTTCCAAAGTGAGTGGTAAAATGTGTGTCCCCCTCGCCTGTAACTTCTAAAATAAGGGAATGATAAAACTAAAAAAAATATATGATGTACATTACCAAGCAAACTTCCAACGAAAATTGGTTTGAATAAGATCTAGTAAGTAGTTTTTTTTTAATACGTCATAAATCGTAAACCGCAAAAAACATTGATCAAAGTTACAACGAACTACAAGAACTTTATTATTATGTTACTTGCTGCTATGGAACCCTTCATGGGCGAGTCCGACTCGCACTTGGCCGCTTTTTTACTAAGTGCATTTGGATGTATACACAGTACATATACCATAACAACATTTTTTACAATTTTTGTGTTTGTCTGTCTGTCTGTTTGTTCCGGCTAATCTCTGAAATGGCTGGCAGATAGTTGATGTAACAAGGAGTAACTTAGGCTATTTTATTTTAGAAAAAAAATAGTTTGTTAGGCGATACGAAGTTCGCTGGGTCAGCTAGTGTACCAATATACCCCCCTAGAGGCCCTATCACCAGTGTCCCTTATCTAAAACCAACATTTACATTGTTGTAGGTACATCTGTCACCCGCATCGCATACATCACACAGCACACTGTTGTAAGCACATTTCGTAACATAAGAACCCTTATTGCCCGTATTGTCACCTATTATTCAACGGCTGGGGAAGAATGCTTAGACGCAGATGACCTACATTTCTGTATTGTAAATTGTAATCTAACATCCATTATCTTCGTATTATTTATCGCGCAAAAAGGAAATGAGAGAGAGGAGAGATTTCGGTACCAAAAATTGCTGTTACTGTGATCAAATGATCGTCTCACCTATGTTTAGTGTAAGAACGTTTCTACATTATCCGATCTGATATCGGTATAGGACGCTGACGATATCAGTACGATATCGGGGCAAGTAAAGTGTATTAAATATGTAACTGCTTTTCACATTATCCGCCCGATATCAGGTATCGGAGGTACATATTTCTTACATTTTACTTACCCCGATATCGTATCGGCGTCCGATATCGGATCGGATAATGTGGAAAGGCTCGAAGGCTACGCATGTAGATTAGGATCGTTCTTGTATGAAACTCTATAAACTCTTAGGCTAAGACGAGGTCACATGACCAAAGCCAGTCTCAAGGCGGAGTGAGTGAATAAGTGGAATGAGTGAGTCTCTCATAACCAGCACAGCCGCTGAGCTGGTATGCATAAAGCATTCTCCCGTCTCCGCCTCCCTCCCGCGCATTCCGGAGGGTAGTCCATGCACTTTTGCTGGATGCAAAAACAAAAAAAGGGTGCGTGTACTTCTGTACGCGCGTGAGAAGTTATACTTTTTTGACATAATTAAATAAATATTTAATTTAATAACGTGTATCAGTTTTAATTATCTTTCAAAAACTATTTTTGTACAAAATAAAAATAAACAAGTAAAAACTAGATGGCGTTGTTCACGAACCTGAATCACGCTGCTGAGACTCTTTGTCAGTATCTTATGGGCGGTCACTCATGCGTTGGGCTGAGTCTTTGCTGGACTGGTGCACCGGGCTCCGGAATAACATCAAACATGGAGAATTGCGTGACGTGACACGTGACATAATCCTCTAACGCTGATGGTGATTTGGGTTTGGTTATTAATCCATGTCATTACTTGGAATACTATTCATTCATTGGCATTCCACCACTTCGAAAGGTTCTTTGATTTGGCGTGACATGGTTCTTTTTTATTCTGTTTTTTTTTTTTTTTTTTTTTTTTTTTTTTTTTTTTTTTTATATATATTTCTTTATATAAATTTTAAATTCCTGCTTGAGTACAATCGCACCTAATGCTAAGTGGCGATGTACCGAGACGTCGTAAGACGCACTAACTTTATAATAGCCCATTCACTCTTGCCTTGAAGACACTCACATTATAATCGAAGAAAAACACCGACTAAACTGTTTAAAAACGTTTAGGTTCGTTGAATTTATTTAACAAGTACCCATAAACATTTTTAATACTGCACGTTTTATATTTAATTAAAACAAGTCTGATATTAGTATAACAAGGATTTCCATTTGTACTTAATTACAGTTCGGCCGCTGTAACTTGGCGCGTCTGAACATCGCGCAGAAGGCTGCGCAGTAACATAATTCGCCAATACTCGGTACGCGGTGTATTGTGTCTCAGTCACACGTTAGCATGTTCGTGTTGCCATCTCTGTCTTACATGCGCTAAAGTTCGCAAAGCCTATGTTCAGACGCGCCAAGTTACAGCGGCCGTACTGTACTTTAAGAAATATAAATAATTTAATATTTTTATTATATTTTGCAATTTATAATTACGCAGTAAATACGCTGTATAGGTGTAGACTTAAATCAAAAGTATATTTTTCTGCAATACATAATTATTATTTTATTATGATTTTTTAACGTGAAGGGCAGATTTCCACAGGCGTGGGTGGTCGGTGTTGTAATTGGACCCATTATTTTACAGGGCTGCTTGGGAAAAATAAACAAGATTTGATTGGTTGAAGATAGGGTCCCGACTGTTAATCCTTCTACGGTGTAGTTGTTCAGTATTACTTTTAACAACATTCTAAACTACTGGGCTTGATTTTTTTTTCAGTTTTTTTTACGCAGTCGAGTTTTTTTAATTATTTTTTTTATTTCTAATCTAGTGTATTTTTCATAAATAATTGTAGTACTGAAATTGAATTAATACCAAATAATTATAAATCTATAACTGTTAATGGCCACACCGATTCGTCTGTATACGACATCTCATACAGAAGACTTTTGATTTCATGAGTATTGACAGATAGAGAAAGTGTTAGTCCAGACGATACAATGTTGTGCTTGGCGTTACATTATCAGCGAGATTTATCGCTTAAAATGAGGCAATAAGGTCTATATTGCGCCATAATTTCTGAGGTTGACACAACGTCTCTAACCGCAATTAGAGCTTCCAGTTCAACGCCCTCTGTTATGTTATTTTTTATGATTTTAGGTACACATCTTAAAAAAAATTGTGCTTTTCTACGCTATTAACATGACGTGTAAATCGCAGGCTTTTTAAGCAAGCTATGCTTAAAAGTACTGTACTATTACATAACACCTTCGTTATTTTTTATTTTCTTTCATAGCTTAACTTAGTATAAAAGCATGGAGCATTGAGATAGAAGGAGGGCCATCTCATATGAAGGGAAAGTTGAAAAAGTGTCCAGCTGTTTATAGAAAATAGAGGTTCCAATAATGGCCATTTCTGAATGGCGCTAGTGTGATACAAATAGCGAAGCATGAACGTAGCTGTTGTAGACGGAGTGAAGTTTGCTGAGTTATCCCTAGTGCATCCGCAGCGTCACCCGTAATTTTACGTGTTTTTACGGACACTTTTCATATACAGAGATGGCATTCTTTCTCTCTATTTTCCATGTATAAAAGGTAGGTCTCTACTCAACATATTGAACAGCTAATCACGTATGATAATTTTAAATGGAGTAAAATATAATGTAATTTTAACAAAGCCTTGCGCTACTTCAGGTCAAAAATTTTAATACGTCGCCCATAGGACTACCATGGAATGGAACTAACGTTAGACATGTTAATGGCAAAAGTAAAAAGTGGCCAAGTGCGAGTCGGACTCGCCCATGAAGGGTTCCGTAGCAGCAAGTAACATAATATAAAAGTTCTTGTACTTCATTATAACTTTGATCGATGTTTTTTGCGGTTTACGATTTATGACGTATTAAAAAAAACCACTTACTAGATCTCGTTCAAATCAATTTTCGTTGGAAGTTTGCACGGTAATGTACATCATATATTTTTTTTAGTTTTATCATTCTCTTATTTTAGAAGTTACAGGGGGGGACACACACATTTTACCACTTTGGAAGTGTCTCTCGCGCAAACTATTCAATTTAGAAAAAAATGTTATTAAAAACTTCGATATCATTTTTGAAGACCTATCCATAGATACCCCACACGTATGGGTTTGATGAAAAAAAAATTTTTGAGTTTCAGTTCTATGTATGGGGAACCCCCAAAATTTATTATTTTTTTTCAATTTTTGTATGAAAATCTTAACGCGGTTTACGGTATACATCTACTGACCAAGTTTCAACAGTATAGTTCTTATAGTTTCGGAGAAAAGTGGCTGTGACACACGGACGGACAGACAGACAGACAGACAGACAGACAGACAGACATGACGAATTTATAAGGGTTCCGTTTTTTGCCATTTGGCTACGAAACCCTAAAAATGTGGTCTTAAATAAGAAATAATGAGTTTATTTAAAGAAATATGAAATGGAAATATTTTTAATTCGGAAAAAATATCTGGCGCAAGCGCAAGCATATTTTTTTTTTGGCAAATATTTGTACGTTTATAGTAATATCTAGATATGGCTTGAAAGTACTAACAAACGTCTGTTTTATTTTAGTGAACGCGAGTCGATGATCTAAGTGAGAGTAAGGTCAGCTATGATTACTACGAAGTCGTTAGTCATTGCATTAGCACTGGATGCTAAACTTTTGTGATGTTTGCAAATTGCTGTATTTATTTTAATTTTTTATTATTTACTCATTTCATTTTTTATTGTCAAAAATAATTTATAGTATAGATGTTTTGGCATTTTTATTTATTTGTGTAATATCTTAAGCGACATATTTTATTTAATGGCAGTGTTGCCAATGCAAATTTTTAGGCGGCCGTGTGCCGTGTACATTAGATAAAAAAGCCGTGTTTATATGGAAAAAGATCAACGGTGGGCCATAAATTGTGTTTTATTAAATAGGCACATAAGTAGTGTAAAAATAAACGAATGTTTTAAGGCCAACTTTTCCACTCTCTATAATATTGTACTTAAATGTTATTACTATTAGATTTATATGTCTCGAATAAACTGTTTAACAAGAGTCATTTATCAAGGCGGCAATACAAATGTTGGTCGTGCCTATTTCAGACCCTCCGCGTTTCACTGGCAGTACGACTACTCAATATTATGATCAGTGATTTTCAAAATAGAGTTGAAAGTTGTCTAAACCATGATATGCCAGTTCTCAGGCGAAACTATGGCGAATTCGTGATAGGGCGATATGGAACCGTGAATGAGGATTATTCTGCAATCGCTTCATGTTAATTAGGGTTCTATATTTGTTACATAATGTCTGTCTATCTCGGTTTTATAGCATAATTTTCTATGTATCTCAGGACCAAATCTACTTCAATTTTGCTTCATATGAAAATTACCTACCATACATAATAACTCTTTTGGGATTCATTTTTAAAGAAAAAAAATAATTGAAAAAATAAATTTATTCTAGTGCTTATTTGAGAGCTACAATATCTATTTATCTCTTATGCATAAAAAAACGATTTCAAAAAGGTATGATCCTTTTTTTAGGGTTTCGAACTAAAATCGGAACCCTTACAGTTTCGTCATGTCCGTCCATCCGTCCGTCCGTCTGTCTGAAAGAAAAGCTGTAATTCGGCATGCTATACATATATATATTAAAACTCCAAAATCGTGGAATAAAATATTGAAAAATATATTTTTTCAAGGTACCTCCCCTACAGGTAACGTGAGGATGAATTTTTTTTCGTTGCGTACCCCACAGTGTGGCGTATCGTTCAGAAAAAGGGGAAAAGATTTTTCTAAAATATTATGGGTCTCCAAAAAACCCTCCCCCGCCGGCTAAATGGTTGGAATAAGTGAAAAGATTCTCAAAAAAGGTTATAATATAATGAATTTACAAGGAAAACTATCACGGTTATGTTAGCATAAGTAGTTAATGAGTAGTAGTCGATAAACTTACTACTTTGGAACCCTACATTGCGCGTGGAATGACACGCACGTGCCCGGTTATTTTTTCAGTCGGGATTTTTTTTATTTTTTTTATTTAGGTATACTACTCATTTATAGAAAGTCACTATGCGTGGGAAAATATATTCAAATTAAACTATGTAATTAAAGTTACTTTCTTAATCTCAGTTTTAAACAGTAAGTCTTACAATAATTTATTTGGAATTTCATTAACTTCATTTGGGTTAAGAGGTTAATTAAATCATCAAGGGAACCGTTCACTCATTTGTTTATTTAGAAAGAAATTCTGAAAAATACGTTTTTTTCATGAACTTTCTAAAAATTTACAGTTACACAACCAAGCATAAACCACCGTTATTTTTATCGTTAATTTCTTTGTCTTCCTCTAGGGCCATTACATGTGAATCGTACATACTTTGCAAACTTTGAAAGGGTTTGGGTCGAGGAATCAACTTTCTATACCATAAGAGGGTTGCCATATTTCAGGGTTTTTCTGAGTTTTCAGGATTTTTTTGATTCCTCCTGATAGCTTGGCGGGTGGGTAAAGATAACACAAGGTTTTTAAAAATGCAGTGTGTAGTGCACATTACTAATATAATATACATATATTTTTTTTAGATTAAAAATCTCATAAACACACAATTATTGTTCATAACATATCTCTATGGTTTCCTATGGAAAAATTCTGGTATCTCTAGTCAACAAAATTATTATGTGCCTGTATGAACAGATTTGCATGAACTGTTTTTAGAATTCTGCCCTTATTTCATGAAAAGGAAGAAGATTCATTGCCTATATGAGTCAATTTGAGTAGAAAGCGTTGATTTCCTACACAGTAATGATTATCTAAAACAAAGAATGCTTGCCGGGAATGGCTCAGCTCATACGCAAGCGATATTTTGTGTGCGCGTTCTCTTATTCCGGAACGCATCAGTTAAGCGAGAGCGCGCAGTCGTTACACGCGTGGCGCGCGACGGCACATTTTTTAAAATCGCGATCTTTATTTTTTTTCACGCAAACGTTTTGAATTTGAACATTAGTATTCCAGAACGTTGATAAGTGCAGTGTAGTGTTGTGAATAGACGCTGCGAAGGATTCGGAAATATTTTTAAGAATTTAAAAAAGTAAGTACGATTTTTGTTTTTTTTTTTGAATCAATTTCTACAGACAGTTTTTTTTTAATCTTTAGATACTTAAAAATTTTATATTGGTTATTTTTATCTGTTAGATTTTGTAAAAAAAACTTACAAATTTATCACAGCAGATCGAGCGTTTCAAATTCGACATGCCGAATTTAACATTTTCTTCCGCGACCAGTGCAAGTTTTTGCTCTGGATAATTTCGATCACGCAAGCTAAATATTTGATTAAATTGCTATTCACGAGTGGACAGAATAATCGTCTTCCATTTACTGTCACTAAATCTTTTTTCTCACTTATTTTTAGAAAGAACATTCTTTATTTCTACCCACGTTTCTAAAACCTTTTTTTATGAAGTTTTGTCCTCATCACTCACTTTTTAAATATTGTGCCTTGTGCTGGTATTTACATTAATAATTTAATAGTTTTTTTTATCTCTGTCATCAATTTATCAGTCAGTAGGTCATGCGCAGAACCTTGGAGACAAAATATTTGCGGTTAGGTTAAAGCCGCAAATATTTACTGTAGAAGCCAAATTTTAGGTGAGAGATTTTTTAATGATAAAATTATAGTCAATTCAGGTAACTTTGGCTTATGTATCGTTGAGTATAGAATCTATTTAATCTAATGTGCTTACATTTTCATAATGTTAAAAATCACAGGAATATAAAACAAATTAAGACAGCATCTTAGTTAGACCCGAGTCTACAAAACGCATAGACCTATAGGGATATACTATACTAGACAGGCTGTTCAGTACTAAAAGTTTCGATACCTACGTTGACACCATATGGTGCCAACGCATTTTAGTCGGCTGTGAGCAAGCGAGACAAGTAGATGTTTTTGAAAAACCCCGACCATTCAAGAACACATAATAAGGCATATTGTTTATTGTGCACAGTTAAAACATCTTCACTATTTACGTTTGAACTTTATTTGAGTTTATTTAAATCATAATTGGTAAATAACTATATTTTTTTGTATTTTTAAAAATTATTTCGTGCAAAATATATTTTGATATCCGCCATCTTGAACCGAATTTGACCGAACGAAGCGCTGTCACTAAGCTGTCAGTGAGTACGAAAATGGAACTTCTATCATCATCATCCATCCATCCATCAGCCCTTTGAGGTCCACTGCTGGACATAGGCCTCCCCTAATCTACGCCACTCAGACCGGTCCTGAGCCTTCTGAATCCAGCGGATACCCGCTGTCTTCTTCAGGTCGTCGGTCCACCTGGTCGGGGGGCGTCCTGTGCTCCTTTTACCGAGGCGTGGTCTCCATTCGAGGACCTTTCTTCCCCAACGGTTATCGGTCCTTCGAACTATGTGGCCAGCCCATTGCCACTTCAGCTTACTAATTCTCTGAGCTATGTCGGTCACCCTCGTTCGTCTACGAATTTCATCATTTCTGATTCTATCGCGTAGAGAAATACCGAGCATAGCTCGTTCCATAGCCCGCTGGGCGACTCTAAGCTTATGCATTAGGCCAATAGTGAAGCACCACGTCTCGGATCCGTATGTCATCACTGGCAACACACACTGCTCGAACACCTTCGACTTCAGGCACTGAGGTAACTTTTTGGACGGCAAGATATGACGTAGTTTCCCGAACGCAGCCCATCCGAGTTGGATTCTACGAGTGACTTCTTTCTCGAAGTTGGACTTACCCATTTGGATCACTTGTCCCAGGTAAATGTACTCGTCTACAACTTCGAGAGCAGCGCCATCAACAACAACCGGTACGGGTGTGACATGGACATTTGACATAATTTTCGTCTTGTCCATGTTCATCTTAAGACCCACCCGTTGTGAGGCGCTGTTCAAGTCCCCGAGCATTGTACCAAGTTCCTCCATGGATCCCGCCAGGAACTTCTATCGAAAACATTAAAATGTAGACACTATCTGTTAGCAATGTAATGTTAATGTTAACGCAATGCATTTTTCAAAAAGTTTATAGATTTTCCGTTATTACAGTCATTTTGGAATCATTCTGTGCATTATTTAGTATCACGACGTGAAATTCAAGATATTTTTGCATGTTTTGATAGCTGATAAAGTATTTATCGCAATAAAAGTGATTTGACATGCAACCTTCAAAGGCAAGTAGCCTGATAAATCAAATATAATTTTTTGTGAGTTGGCAGATATGGAGATAGCCCTGACCCGAGCAAACAGACTAGTACAATTAGGACAAGAAGATATTTGTAAGCTGATAGCAACTGAAACAATATACGGTAATACACACGTATCGTGTCGCACCAATCTTGTAACATAAGATCTTAATTAGCTACAGACAGACTAGTGTTTAGTTCCAGTAGTTATATGTTTGAATCTACATGGTACAGATGCTATCATGCTATTTAGATTTGCGAACGTTGTCCTGTACTTGGCTTTACCATAGTTTAGGATTTGTCCTGAGTTTCGGAATTTTAGGCTTCTGGCAGAGAGGATTGCCACCCGAATTTAAAATCTCAGGATTGTATACGTGGTTAAAAAATATGTATGATTCTCGATCATAGTACTATTCTATACAAGGAGATCTATAAATAAAGGACTGGCCAGTATATCACAGACAATTATGTCAACAGGAAGAATTTAATGTTTGTCCTGAGTTCCTGACGTGTTTGTTTGCACCGGGCCTTCCTCGATGATGACTCACTGTGTTAACAGCGGTTCACAAAGAAATTAAAGTATGTGTATGGTGTGTGGTACAGTTGAGTATGACTTGTGTTTTCTGTAGCTCTCAGTCAATATATTCTTTTCTTTCAGCCCTCATTCAGGTACGACATAGTAAGGATTTCTTAATTGCACTTTCTCCACTGAAATCTTAATATTTCACGCGAAAGAATGATTTGTGAAAGGTGTCAACTACAACACTAAAGTGGTGATAGTTGCAAAATGAGTTATATTCCTTAGAGATTCATAGGTTACATATTAAAACTTATGTTTTATGAAAAATACTGACCTGCATCCTTCTAATCTGTCAACACGCTGCAGCGCTGGTGATCTTTGGTTAAGTCCATAGGTGGCAAAAACCACTTCAAGATTGTCAATTATTTATGAAATTTCGGTACCTTTTGCTTATTTATCCGTTTGCCTGTTGCTCAGTTCTCCAGGTTTAGTTAACGCCTGTCTATCAATGATAATTAAATCTTAGTCATCGTCTACATACAACATAACCCAGATTAAATTCGAAATAATCGCGTTTCGTCGCAATATTTCTTTACAATCCGACATTTTATCAAGTATAGTGAAGTGTACTAAACCAAATGTAAACAAGGGATAGGTAATAATCATATGGATTATTATGTACGTTGTATAAGAGATAAGATACCCTGCGTATTGCGAACAGACGAGACCTTTGTTCCAATGCGTCGTGCGACTGATATGAGGCTTGACTCAGTGTTTTTGTCGGTGATATGTAGGGTTACTAACTCAACATTTATTAATTCTGGATAATTAGTACGATTTTATTAAAAAAATCCAGGCATTTAAAAATAACAGGTTTAACATTAGTTTATTGGGTTCCTCAAGAATATTACAGTTTTGCATCACAAGTTTAACATAAAAGTTTACGCGGAAGATGGCGTTGCCGCTTAGGTCGCCGGGACACAGTACCACAGACTAACTCATCATTATTACGCGGCGCGCGGCTGTAGACAAGAGCGGGCTGGGGTTGCCGCGTTACATCCTCCCCCTCCAAGTCACAAGTACGTCCCGTTTGTGACTTGGCTTAACGATCAACTGAAGTCACGTTACGATTCCTAGGTCGTCCCCGGTTACGACGGGGCTGCACGGGCAGTGAGACCTTCTCATTGCGGTTAACAAACAAGGCTAGCTCAGAACTATGGAATTTACCTAGATTTTGGTTTGAACGCAAATCAGATATTACATAACTAGTAGGACTTACAACTTTAGAAATACGATACGGACCGTCGCGCTTAGGCATGAATTTATGAGTTATACCTTTAGACGCATTACTAAGCGCGTGCGTTCTTACAAGAACTAAATTTCCTACCTTAAAAGCAGGAGCTTCTTTGCGGACTTTATCGGCAACATCTTTTCTAAAATCCTGACTCTTCTCGACACGCTCTCTAATCTCCTGCAGGGAATCAATAAAACGAACCAAATACGGCGTAGCTTGCGGCACAAAGTTCTCTTTATTCAGAACTGCACGCAAATCATGTTGAGCATCAAATGGGGTACGCATTTCGCGCGCAAAAGTCATGTACGCCGGTGTGCAACCGGTAGTAAGACAACGAGCACCATTCATGGCGAAGCGTACATGAGACAGAAACTTAGGCCAAGACCTATGTTCATTCTTCACTAACATGGAAAGATGTGTCTTCATATCTCTGTTCTTACGTTCCGCCGGATTCGCTTCCGGATGATATAATGGAATCAGAGATTGTTTAATCCCTAGTAAGAACATACACTGTTGCATTACAGCGGAGACGAATTGTACGCCATTATCTGATATGACACGTCGAGGGAACCCATACCGTAGAAAATACTCCTCAATGAGTATCGGTGCACATATTTCTGCAGTAGCTTCCTTGAGTGCAAACAACTCCACCCACCTTGTTGCCGTATCTTCAATTAGTAACACCCACTTCTCCCCCTGCTCCCCTTCTGGGAGTGGACCAAATAGATCGATCGCGAGGACCTCACCTCGTTGATTTAAAATAGGGGTTTGAAGGAGTCCTGCAGGCTTCTGATTCGATATCTTGTATCGTTGGCAATCTGCACAATCCTTAAGATATGCTTCAACATAGCTACGCATCCCTATAAAATAATAGCGTTGCCTAATGCGATGCAAGGTGCGCTCTACACCTTGATGTCCCGATGTTGGAGCATCGTGGAATTCACGAAGGACTGTCTCTCGCATAGTCACCGGCACAACTAGTTGTGGTTCTTCGGCGTCGGAATCTGGATTAAAACGATAGAGTACACCTTGTGACATAACGTACCCTCTCTCCAACCAACGACAGGATACTATTGGATCTAAATTCTCAAGATCATTGACAATTTTACACACTTCTGGGTCGTCAAGTTGGGCTGCACGAATTTCTTCGGGGCTCAACTGAGGGACGTCCATAATGACGGTGCAAACATCACACGAGGCTTCATCACTGACCTCACATTGGGGACGACTCAATGTGTCCGCCAACGTGTTTGCTTTACCCGGAGTGTAAGTGTACTCTATATCAAACGCCTGTAATTTCATCGCCCACCGAACGAGGCGACCACTAGGTGACTTGAGCGACATCAACCACCTCAGAGGTTGATGGTCAGTCTTCACAATTATTTTATGACCGTCAAGGTACCCACGAAATTTCTCAACGGCCCATACTACCGCGAGGGCCTCTCGTTCAGTTGTGGAATAATTCTTTTCCGCAGGCAGCAGTAAGCGGCTGGCGTACTCGATGGGTCTCTCATCGTTCGCTTCGCCTTGGAGAAGAGCAGCTCCAAGAGCGTAACCACTGGCGTCGGTACGCAGTATAAATGGCTTGCTGTAATCGGCCTGAATAAGTATTGGAGCAGTAGTCAACTTTTCTTTTAAAGTATTGAAGGCGCGTACTTGCTCAGTTGACCATTTCCAGCTTGCGCTTTTACGAGTAAGCTGTGTCAAAGGTTGCGCAATATCAGAAAAGTTAGGAATAAATTTCCTAAACCAAGAACACGTTTGTAAAAAGGATCTTAAATGTTTAAGATTCCTGGGCTCTTTCATATTTATTATTGCGTCAACTTTACCGTCATCTGGACATATACCATCAGGCGTTATGACATGTCCAAGATATGTGACCTTCTGACGGACTAAGAAACATTTAGATCGGTTAGCGTACAGTCCAAACTGCCTGAGACGGTTAAACACCTTATCCAGGTCTTCGAGATGTTTCTCCCAGCTGTCCGAAATAATTAAGAGATCATCTAGGTAACTCAAAATAGTTACATCCTGTAAGCTGGCAGCAGATCGAAACCGATCCATCAACCTTTGGAAGGTTGACGGTGCGTTCTTAAGGCCGAACGGCATTCGGATGAAACGATAGGTTCCAAAAGGCGAAACAAAAGCCGTCTTGTCGCGATCTTTCTCCGCTACAGCTACCTGCCAATATGATGATCGTAAGTCTAAAGTAGACATAAAACTATTACGCTTGGTAGATTGCACAAGCTCATCTATTAAAGGAATTGGGTAAGTATCCGTTTTTGTTATAGAATTGAGTCGTCGGTTATCGACGCAAAACCGGACTCCTCCGTCTTTTTTAGGTACGAGTATAGCAGGAGAGGTCCACGCTGACTCACATTCCTCTATTACTCCGTCGCGTAACATTTTGTCGATTTCAGCATGCATCAACTCCTTTTTGGCTGGCGTCAACCGGTATGGCGGCACGGATACTGGTAAGTTATCCCCAGTATCAATTCTATGAACCGCATATGGAGTTGCCTCTCCCCCTGCACTGAAAATATCCTCATTATTATAAATGAAGTTGGCTAACTGGGTTCGCTCTTCGGGCTTCAGCATGGTACCTTCGTCATCGCGGAGCATGTCCGCGCTCGCATAGGCTGCTGACGGGGTAGGTGATTCAAAAAGCATGGGATAAGAAGTGGATTCACCACCAAAACGCCATGTGCCAGAAGCAAAATCTAACACCAAACCAGCAGCAAGTAAGAAGTCAATACCTAACAAGGTATCGTTATTAGTGGCATCTGGCAAAATAACAAAATCAAGTGCAACACACTTACCATCCTTGATTTTCACGTCCAGGGATACGGTGACAACTTCACGTAATTGGACAGAACCATCTGCCAACTTCACCGACATCGTGCCACTTACGAACTCCTGATTATGCTGCTGCAGTAATCTGTATAGGCGGTACCCCGCTATACACCTCTTTGCTGCGGTATCTATAAGTGCAATACCTTTTATCCCGAGAATCTCAATACTTAATATTGGTCTTTGCTGAACCTGCCTTGTATTATGTGCAAATGAAAACATGGGGAGGTCGTGAACATCTGTTTGCAATGCTGTTATATTAAAATCTGGTGTAAGGAAATCTTTAGAACCGGTACCAGTATTAATTTTATTCGAAACCATGGTCATCCTACCCTTGGATGTACTAATTTTATTATTATTAGTAGACATGGTCACACTACTTAACGCATTACTTTTGTTCGGAACCATGGTCATCCTACCCTTGGATGTACTAATTTTATTATTATTATTAGACATGGTCACACTATTTGTCCTATTAAATTTATTCGAAACCATGGTCATCCTACCCTTGGATGTACTAATTTTATTATTATTATTAGTTGACATGGTCTCATTACTAAAATCGTTAATAACATTACTTAACAGAGTCCTCATTGCTAATATTACTAATCACGGTATTATCTTTACCGGTGCGACGGCACCCTGCCAATCGCGATGTTTTATAAGTATCGCGGACCTCAGTTGATCGCGAATCCGACGTCGACTCTTTACGATTCAATTCGAACAAATCTAACGCGGAAAACTTCCCGGTACATTTCGAACAGTTCGACCGAATAACCCCGCTCTCGCCACAACCGTAACAATAAATCATTTCGGTCTTATTAACTGCGGTATTATTAGTATTTGAAAAGTTACGTTTTTTCAACTTATTACATTCCGATTTCAAATGTCCGTACACTTTACAAAACACACAGTAGGGTCGCTTATTAATGAAAGAGTTCGGTCTCGATGTAGTCGTAACACGCGTCGAAGAATCGGAGGCGTTCGACGGTCGCTCGGCTGTCGCGTTGTTACCCGCGGCGCCGCCGCCGCTGGTACCCGTCAAGGCCGTGGGCCGTGTCGTGTGCGACGCGCGCGCCATCGTCGGTGGATCAGCTGGGCTCAATTCGGCAGAATGGGATTCTTTAAGCGAATCTTCTATGGCGCGGGCTTTGCTTAGTAATTGGTCGTAAGTATCAAAGTTGTCGCGACTTATTCTCTTCCTAATTCGTCGGTCGAGAAGTCCGTACACCATATCTAACTCAACTCTTTCGCAAAGATCACCATCTGGTAAGCACGCCAAAAAGGCACGAACTTCGGCAATAAATAAGTCAGTGTTTTTGGTACCTTGTTCCATTTTGAATAAGTCTTGGTAAACCTTAAAAGGCGGCCGACGCTCCCCGAAAGCGGCGCGAAGTCTCGCTGTGGCGTCGTTCCAATCCTTCACTGACTTCTTGATGCCCTGCCACCAAACTGCTGCGGTCCCCGCTAGCAGCATCGACATCCCCTTCACAGCATTGTCATCCGTTATCTGCAAACATGATTTGTACACTTCCACGGCGTCGATGAAACTTCCGACGGAGGCGCCAACCTCGCCGTTGAAGCGCGCCGTGCACTGCGAGAAGTTGGCCGGAACCTGGTTCACGGCGGAAGTGGAGTTGAAGGTTTCTGCAGCTGCCGGTGTCGAGGAACGAAATTCACGAAGTAGTCGTTCACAAAACTCCGACTGTGACTGCTGGATCGTCGTAAGAAGACTCGTAAAACGGTCCGCCGACATCGTAACATTGTCTGTCGCGGACTCGAAATCTTCATCACTCGGTAGGGATTGTCGTTTTCGTGGCATGATGGTCGAAGTATATTCTCGCGTATGTGATGATACGAACAACTACACAACAACCTTGTATTGTAGGTAATGAAAACGAAAAACTTTTCGCGCTATGTAATGGCGGTCAAGAGAAAACTTTTTCGTCGCCGGTTGTGTAGGTATACAGTTTAGTTTACACTGTTCGTTCGCACTTTATTCACTGAATAACATAATATTCTGAGGCCTACTCGTTGGGCAGCCAGTTTTAACATTAGTTTATTGGGTTCCTCAAGAATATTACAGTTTTGCATCACAAGTTTAACATAAAAGTTTACGCGGAAGATGGCGTTGCCGCTTAGGTCGCCGGGACACAGTACCACAGACTAACTCATCATTATTACGCGGCGCGCGGCTGTAGACAAGAGCGGGCTGGGGTTGCCGCGTTACACAGGACATTTTAGTAATCACGAAATGTCTCTGCGTCGTCCCTCTAGGGGCTAGCCCTTGGGGTAGGCCAGCTCCACACACTTATGTCAAGTTGACAGCTGCAAATTTATCAACCTTGAATTGACATCCACGTCAAGCCCAAAACGCAACGCATTGCGTCATGCGATCTTTGAATAAATCGCTGAGTATTAATTTTGATTGATGCAATCACTCCATTTCCATAAAATTCTCTTGTGTAAAACATAGGTAGAACTATCATTTGAATATTAGTCTTGTACTTCACCCTAGTGGGGAAAATCAAATTTTCACGGTTGTCATCTTTAACAACATTGTTTTAGAGGTTTCGCGTCTTAAAAATTCTAAAATTTGTACGGACTCATCATTAGTGCGCGAGTCTGACTCGCACTTGGTCGGTTTTATGTAGCTGTCAAAACTAGTATCAAAAAGGTTGAACAATATTAGTATCTAAAGTTATCCAAAAAGACTGAATAGATAAAATAAATACGATTTAAAAATTACCGGATGACATTGACCTTTCTGAGGACTTAAAAATTAGTTGCAGAATTAAGTGAACAAAACATGTTATTCAAAGGTTCGAAAGGAGGTTTTCTGTATATAACGCGACCAATATGTTAGTCTAGTTGGCTAGCGTAGTGCATGAGCCTTAACCTGGTTTTTTTCTGCAAGGATGTCCGTGATCAAAGAGAATTGCATCCTAGTTTTACGCTCATATTGAATTTTATTTGGTGTTCAAAAACTAAACTAACTAAGTAACTAGGAGATAAAATTAAAGGTTTGAGCAAGAGATAGAACAGAAGAAACAGTATTTAGCAATTTCTTCCGCCATGATTGTAAAATTAAATTTTTCCCTTTTGTTCATAACATAATCAAGTCAAGGAAGTTATTAAAACCTACAAAGAATAAAATCCAATTAAACGGAATTTATGAATTTTGTTCAATTCGGGATTCTATAGATTTGTTCGCACAGTTGATCGTGTCGTGTCGTGAAGAATCTTTTGTTTTGAATTTCAAAAGCCAATTGTAATTTACGTTTCCTGACCCCAATGCCCAATCACAAGGTCTCGTTATGGACACCTCGCTAACCGTTTCGAATCGATTCCACTTTCATTTTCAAACAAACATTCCTTTGTCTTAGGTTCAAGGCTAATTCCATGCCAGAGACGCTTACTCCATCATCCGTGGAATTTTCAACACTGTTACCTGGATTTTAAAGTTCAATATCAAATCCCGTGAACAAAACATGAGACGAGCGAGACTCGTAGACGACCAGTTTTTGTAGACAAGGATTATGTCTTCAGGAAATTATACAGTGTGAAGATTTAAGTTTGAAATAGCTGGGGTGGCCCAATCCTTTTTAAATTATTTTCGTCATGGCTATCAATGAATGGCTTTAGGACAAATTCCAATGTATCAGATTCTTCTCTTTCTCTTTGAGGGAAATGACCAGCATAAATGGAACCATAAATAATTTAACTTATATGAGCAAAACATGATTCGTTCAGTTAATTCAGTTTATCCGTGCAGCATCAGTACAGTAATTAACTTTGAAGAACAGAATTGAATTAAATTAACAAACACTATATTTCTATGTCCAATCGATTATGTTTCACTGCAGTAAAATGTTCGAGTATACTTTTATGATTCGTAAGGTTTTTCGCTGACTTTTGAAGCAAACAGTCCTTAAATTCAAATCAATAATATAATACGATTTACATGAGTCTTCATTTATATTTATTTACATCGTTCATCAAAACACGTCTGATTTTCATATCTCCAAAATAATATGATAACAGCATTATCGGATTTATTTCGGGATTTCCACTTGTTGAAAAAAACCTGGCATTTTGTTTTGACGTTGGGATTAAGGTTTTGAAGTTATACTTCTTTAGGCGCGTTATGAAATAAATGGAAAAAATGATGAGAGTGAAATTTTAAGATTTGTAACACGGACGGTGACACAAAAACGACGGTGACGAAGAACATTAAAAAATGATTATTATTATATTTATTTTAAATATCTTCCTTTGAGAAATGTCGGGATAAAGCTGAATGATACAAAACCTAAGGATTTCAAAAATAAGATAACGATATCTTAGATTTGCTTGGCGTGGCATGGTTAACGAAGATGTGGCAGGCTGGCAGGAGCATTACATAAGCGCAACGGTTTTGAGAATAGGCGGGAAGTCGGTAGAATATTAAGTGATCCTTAGCATTTAATATTTCGCTGATTACGTCACCTTCAATAGAGGTAAACTGGTCACGAAACAAGATGCTTGTATGTGAATACAAAAGCGACAGTTAACGTGCCTAGGCTTCGTGGTGGTTAGGGTTTAGTGGTATTCATAAGCTTATAAGAACCGACAGAAAGGTAGTCTTTATGTAAATAAAATATTATGAAACACATTAAAACATTTTTCGGTAAAATTTGGACTTATAAATAGAGCTATTTACGCATTTTTTTATAAATTTCTCGAACAGCTGTTTGATAATAACGTCACCCTGGACATTGGCAACATAACAAGCTAATGAGCTGACCTGATGGTAAGTGGCTATCGTCGCCCATAGACACCAAGAAAAAGAAAAGAAAAATAAAAAAAGAACTGGCTCTCAAGCCCCCAGCCGGAACACGAGTCGTTTAGCGGCTGACTGAAGCAAGAGGCCGGGTGCCAGCAAATTTGTAATACTTTGAATAATTTGATCAACTGGTGTTATCGATGACTTACGTTCTAAGTGTACAAAAGTATTTAAGTTCGAATCGACACTCGAAACACGTCGAGCTTGACGTAATACTAAAAAATCCGCGATAGGATACAAATTGCATCAATTACGTAACGTGGTGCATTGATTACATTATATTTGGTTAAATGTTCACGTCTCTTCCTACTACACGATGGAACTACTAACTGAATTTGGGCTCGGGAAGTAGTACCAATGACACACGTATTTCTTTATGAATACTTATGAAGTTTTGCGTGATACGGTGGAAATTGGATAAAAACTTTCACCGAGATATACATGACGAAGCTCGAAGTAAAGCACTTTGCCTGTAAAGTTTAATGACTGGATGTTTTGGAGAATTAAATCATTTAATTCCTGCACGCAAATCATGTAGATTATAGACATTACTGAATGTGGTAACGATATCTCAATATGAGTAATTGTTTTAACGTTAAAAAAATAGCGCACACTCGTTGAATAGATAAGGCATGTAAAAACATCGATTGACTCGAGTACCTGCGAAAAACAACAGGCAATGACTAAAATAAAGTAGTCGTTAATGGCGTGTTAACAAAATCTATGACAGGAATAAAAAATTAGGCTGTCACGCAAGACCATCAACACGTCATCTATTAATTTTCACCTCTCTTCCTACTACTACATGATTGAACTACAAATTTAAAATGTTTTGTTATTATCTATACAGTACAAAACATAGATGTAACGGTTGGTGTAGTTATGATAGAGGTCTGTGGTGTCAATATCAACTATGGTACAATATCAACGATGGTACAAACCATAGAACATATCTTTGTGTTCTATTGTTTGAACAACAACTCCATTGTCGCGCCACATTCATGCGCCGTTAACCTTAACGCAGATGTAGCCGTAGCATATGGCTGAAGTGGCAATGGGCAGGTTACGTCGTTCGAAGGACAGATAACAGATAGGATCTCAAAGTCCTCGAATGGCGGTCACGTCTCGGTAAAAAGAGCATTGGTCGCCCCCCGACCAGGTGGATTTTTGACCTAAAGAAGACAACGGGAAGCCACTGGATTAAGAGGGCCCAGGATCGGTCGGAGTGGCGCCAATTAGGGGAGGCCTATGTCCAGCAGTGGACTTTAAGAGGCTGTTAGATAGAAAGCCGTAGTATAATAATAAAATTATGAACCATTGTTTGATTGAAAATAGAAAAAGGATTAATAATAGGCTGAAAAACGAGAAAACGAGCCATTATAGCACAGACAATTTACACGTTGTCGGCTATGAAAGAAAAGAGAACACAGAGGGTATAACATTTAAGTAAGAGCACTTAATACAAGTTCTATTATTTCTTCTGTGGTAAGAGTCAATCCATCCATTTCAATTTCATGCCATGGCAAGCCATTTCAGGGTATTGCCACCTTTCATGAAATTGCCAATTGTCATGGCAATGTTGAATCATAAACGTTTGACGAGTTTATCAACAATACAACCTGTTTCTTTGGATTTTCATATCCCTTCCTACTATTGAAGTGAACTACATGTTCAATGTTCTTCGGAAGTATACAGAGTACCTACTAGTTACCATAAACGTATGCTACTGATTACTTTGTGGACGCGATAATGGTTTGCGTAATGCGGATGCCAGCTAGTGTGGTAACAACAACTCCATATGAATCATTAATCAGTAGTTTTAACGTAAATCTACATAACAAAAAATTTATACCTTACATTGATGCATGGGCACTGTAGGCAGGCACAGTGCCTAAGGTGATGGTTAAGGGTGAAATGTTTATTTAGAAGTTCTTTTGTCTCAGGTGAACGAGATTTTTGGACAACTGACCTAACCTATAAATAAAATATAAGTAAAAGAAAATAAAACAAGATTGCCTTCACCAACTATCCATCATTACTATTGTATTTTTTTATAATTTCCTTCAAACAAAGAAATTAGATTAGTTTAATGCATTTTATTCACTCGGATGATGTAAAGAAAGTTGACATGGCGATTGCGGAAGCAGCCATTACCATTACCATCTCAGTCACACGACACTCAGTTACTCGTTCTACTGAAGCTCCTATTAACTGTTCATTCTGCACAAGTACTACAAGCGTACTGTTATGCAGTCGATTATTTTCCATTTCTGCTCCAAATACGATCAACAAAGGTCCGCTTATCGTGCACGTTTCCGCCGCATGCCGCAAGCCGCAAGCCGCATAGCATACGACGCACGCGGCTGCGTCACCCGTTGATGTCCGCTAATTGCGCATGCGCAGATCATTGTTACTTTTGTTAGTGCTACCGTAATTTTTTTCAATTGGAATGGTAATTGACGTCGTATTATTGTATTTAATGTGTGTGACTTTGTTTGACGTTGCGTTTAATGTGTCAATTTGTCAGTGTGACTCTAAAGAAATATGTAGTTAAAAGCAGGGACGTAGCTAGCGCCGTATCAGCAATATCCATTATACGGGGCCCCCAGCGTATAGGGACCCCCACTAACATTCCCAAAAAAAGCTCGCCAGCGGCCTACAACCGCTGCAGTTGGCACTCCTTTTATATTTGATAGCTAACGTTGAGGGGGCACCACAGCAAATATTGATATGGGGCCTCCTTAGGACTAGCTACGCCACTGGTTAAAAGATATCTACTTTTAAAAATATAGCTACGGGGTGGCCACGGTAACAATATTTGATACTAATACTTATTATACGTACTATCTTCTGTGATACTAGCGTAATTAAAAATTATTCTGTTTAAGAAAAATTCGGTCTCTGCGTGTTATTTTAGTTTTGATGAAATCTTTTCGACGAGTAGGTTCCTCGGGAGCCACAAAACTGTCTTTACTTTACCTGCATAACCACCAGAAAATATGGTAAAATTTACCTTAGTTTTCAGCTAGAAGCGTGCACCTTCGAGTACATAATCTATTCTTGTCCGTAAAGTACTAAGCCTATGCTATATCTACCTTATAATAGGATTACAAAGATAATATGTCGGCGGTGCAGCGGTGTTGGGACTGCTGGGGCAATAAATCATACTGTCATTAGCTGAGGTATGCCAATACGGACAATGTTCTAAGGTGTGTCTCTTGTAGGGTTGCTACTTGCTATACGTAGCTTACATATTTTGTCGCTATCAGACAAAATTAGGTATAAAGTTGAAGATTTTTTTTGCTAAAGAAAACTGGTTTGCCATCCCAAAGGAAACACATACCCATAATGTAAAAAATCTATCTATCTATCTGTATAAGAAAATCTGAGATATTTCTTACGATTTATTTGTCTCAATAGTGTAAACTTGTGGTTGTTTTTTTATCTGTAACGTTTATGTTTCAAATTATTTCTATTGCCAAAAGTGCCAGTTGTCAACAATGTTCAAAACTAAAACTTTGGTATTATCTAATATCACTATTTAATTTTTTAAATGCATGGAGAGTTGAGATAAATTGATTAATTTAGACATGTTGGATTTCAATGTCGTTTCTACTTCGTTAACTTATCCAGTTAAGTTATTATGACCCGTATGACTCTTACAGTAAAATTACTTACATACAGTCACGGACCTGACAAAAAGACGGACGTAACCTCGTCTAATCGAGAGTGAAGCATAGCAATGGCCGCCCGCTTACCATGTGTGCGTAATTTTAGACTCGCGATTGAAGCAGTGAAGTGTCAATGTGTGGGTGTGTGTACTTATACGAATAGAGAGATTACTATGGGTGCTTCACTGAATTTGTTCTTGGGATTACGTTCGTATTTTTTTAGGTCCGTGCATACAGTGCTACATAATCTACGTAAATATTTATTATTATGTGACGCAGTCGGCAGCCCTACAGAGCTATGCGCCGGGTGACCGGTCCCCGTCCTGTTGTAATCGCGTTACTGCGCACTTGCTCGGCTTTGTACCGTGTTGGTGGCCTACGAGTATACCGGCTTGCTGTACACATACTACATACATGCTACGGACTACGGGTTATTGTTCCCTGGTACTTTGGCTGGCTGGCTTCAACCCATTAATGGCCCACTACTGGGCACGGGTCTCTCCTCTTGAGGAGGCCTAGAGCATACTCCACCACGCTGCTCCAGTGCGGGTTGGTGGAGGGGTTATTGGCCAACCCGAGTGTCGGAAGTTTTCGAACCGCCTGAGGGCCTCCGACACGGCTTAACGACTGTTATCTTATGATAACAACCGGGACCGACGGCTTTACGTGCCCTCCGAAGCACGGAAACGCTCAAGAAATTTTTGCCACTGGCGGTCACCCATCCAACTACCGACCGCGCCCGCTGTTGCTTAACTTTGTCGATCGCTTAGGATCGACGCAAGCCGCCGGACTATGAGCGCTTCACTGGTACTTTACCCTGGTACTTTATTGGTACATTTTTTTGGTTATTGTTCCCTGGTACTTTACTGGTACTTTTTTTTGGTTATTGTTCCCAGGTCTTTTTCTCTCGCTTCGATACAATTATTGATTACTAGCTTTGCCCCGCGGTTTCACCCGCGTTCTTTTGTGGAAAAACTAACTACTAAAGTATATAATATTATATAGGCTATATAGCCTTCCTCGATAAATGGACTATCAAACACAAAAAGAATTTGTCAATTCGAACCAGTAGTTCCTGAGATTAGCTTTATAATATCACTAGCTGTTGCCCGCGGCTTCGCCCACGGTAGATATCGATTTTTACAAATCCCGCGGGAACCCTGAACTAATTGTCTACGATGCTATTTTTAGGGTTCCGTAGCCGAATGGCAAAAAACGGAACCCTTATGGATTCGTCATGTCTGTCTGTCTGTCTGTCTGTCTGTCTGTCTGTCCGTCCGTATGTCACAGCCACTTTTTTCCGAAACTATAAGAGCTATACCATTGAAACTTGGTAGGAAGATGTATTCTGTGAACCGCATTAAGACTTTCACACAAAAATAGAAAAAAATCAATAAATTTTGGGGGTTCCCCATACTTAGAACTGAAACTCAAAAATGTTTTTTTCATCAAACCCGTGTGGGGATACTATCTATGGATAGGTCTTCAAAAATGATATTGAGGTTTCTATTATCATTTTTTTCTAAACTGAATAGTTTCCGCGAGAGACACTTCCAAAGTGGTAAAATGTGTGTCCCCCCCCCCTGTAACATCTAAAATAAGGGATTGATAAAACTAAAAAAATTATATAATGTACATTACCAAGCAAACTTCCAACGAAAATTGGTTTGAATGAGATCTAGTAAGTAGTTTTTTTTTTAATACGTCATAAATCGTAAACCGCAAAAAACATTGATCAAAGTTACAACGAACTACAAGAACTTTTATATTATGTTACTTGCTGCTACGGAACCCTTCATGGGCAAGTCCGACTCGCACTTGGCCGCTTTTTTTTCTACCTGCCTAATCAAGATATTAGAATCTATTCTCGTTATAGGCACTAGGCACACATTGCGACAGAAAAACAACGTCTTAAGTAATTATTTGCTAATCTGAATACGAGTAACTTACATACTATCTTATATGTATTATCTCTCTTATCTGGAACCGTATATAAAAAAACGGCCTTATACCTACGTACAAAATTTAGCATAAGCATTTTATACAGTTTTATTTACCTACACTAAACCAAAAAAACCGCATCATAATCGATTCATTCTTTTAGGAGCTACGATGTCACAGACAGACTTATAACACCCCTCTTTTTGCATGGGGGGGTTCGATCACTAATAAAAGAACAGCCAACACCACCAATAACAGTTCTGTTACTAGTGAAAAAAAATGAAAAAATATTTATTGCATAATTATCCTTTGTTACTCAAAATAATTTTGGTTACTAGCTCCCACACTAGGATTCCCTGTGTTGTGGGAAACTAGTTTCAAACCTCTCGTTACATAAATACAAGTATTAAAACAAAAAGATAGTATAGTATAGTATAGTATAGTATAGTATAGTATAGTATAGTATAGTATAGTATAGTATAGTATAGTATAGTATAGTATAGTATAGTATAGTATAGTATAGTATAGTATAGTAGTGATCGAAGGTCGGGGGTTAAAAACTCGTGATGCATGGAATACGGTCTGAAATACCGGTCGGAATACTGCTGGTGATACGCGAGGTAGATGTAGGTATGTGTAGTGTGTAGTCATTAGGCTAATTATTGTTTATTGGCCAGAGACATGTGGTGCGCAAAAACCCGCTCCCGGCAGATGTTACACGCGATTTGCGCATCCGCCGAGACATGTGCTTTAAGTGTAAAATAAAAGCTTGTAAAAATCATGGCCTTAATTTATTAAACACTAGATTCCGCCCACTGCTTCGTTCTCGGAAGAATGGTATCACAAACCAAATCATCCCTCGAAAACATGTTATTATAACCGGGATACAATCTACCCTATTTTCTATTTTTTAAGTCTAGACATGATGTCTGTGTATCATGTTTCTTCTTAATCCGTACAACGGTTACCGCGAGATGCTACGAACCCAAACACACAAACATCTTCACACATTGCAATTATGTATATTGCAGTGGTTTAAGTATCAATTATATCGCAGCCTCAGTGGTAAAAAAGCATAAGTCGTGTTACTTTGAATTTTAGTTATTAATATGATTGGAAAGATATATATACATATAGGTATAATATGCTCAATTTTTTTTTAATTTTTTTCAAATCTTGACGGTTTTGTGCAAGAAATCGTAATGTAAATTCCTTTGACTACTTAGGTACTGATTTGTTAACAGTTTTTTGCTCTCCTTTAAAATTGCAATTTTCATCTTATGTCTTTTTAGGGTTCCGTAGCCAAATGGCAAAAAACGGAACCCTTATAAATTCGTCATGTCTGTTTGTCTGTCCGTCCGTATGTCACAGCCACTTTTCTCCGAAACTATAAGAACTATACTGTTGAAACTTGGTCAGTAGATGTATACCGTAAACCGCGTTAAGATTTTTACACAAAAGTAGAAAGAAAACAATAAATTTTGGGGATTCCCCATACATAGAACTGTAACTCAAAATTTTTTTTTTCATCAAACCCATACGTATGGGGTATCTATGGATAGGTCTTCAAAAATGATATTGAGGTTTCTAATATCATTTTTTTCTAAATTGAATAGTTTGCGCGAGAGACACTTCCAAAGTGGTAAAATGTGTGTCCCCCCCTGTAACTTCTAAAATAAGAGAATGATAAAACTAAAAAAAATATATGATATACATTACCGTGCAAATCCAACGAAAATTGATTTGAACGAGATCTAGTGAGTAGTTTTTTTTAATACGTCATAAATCGTAAACCGCAAAAAACATCGATCAAAGTTACAACGAACTACAAGAACTTTATGGTACTGGCAGCTACGGAACCCTTCATGGGCGAGTCCGACTCGCACTTGGCCGCTTTTTTTTCACTGAGCCTACCAATCAGTTAGTGGAGTTTAACACAACATATTTATTAATACATATCAACAAACATGTGGATTATGACCGTGACTGACGGTGAGACGGTTTATTTATTGTGATTGTTATGAATGTTGTTATGAATGTTATCAGGTATCGTAATCAATTAATTAATTAGTCTGATCCTGATTTGACCGGGTTATGGGCAATGCTTCTTATCACAATGACATTAACAGATTAAATTTTATGAATTGGTTTCATAAACAACAAATGAGTAATTGTGATGTAGATCAATTATTTTTAGAAATTAATAGCAATCAAACTTGTTATCTGAATAGATGATAATCTACCATTTTTCACGCATTCGTTGATATCGGAAACTGCGTCTGTGTTAAACTCCATTTTTTCTTATTTAAGTAGTAATAAATCTTAGCACTACTTTTTAACAAAATTTTAATTTAAATAGGCTTGATCCTTATTTTTAAATTAAATAAGGATAAAAAGGTAGTGTAAGTTAATAGTAATTAATAAAGCTTCATACTCATAGCCCACACTAGGATTCCCTGTGTCTTGGTGCCATGGACAACACACAGAGACAAGAACACACACACCCAGACCGAGAACAGAAATTCAAACTCATCAATTCAAATTTCCACCTCGTTGGGAATCAAACCCAGGACCCATGGCGCGGCGATCCGGCATGGTAACCATCGCGCCACATTGACTTGACGAAAAAAATGGACTATAGAGTAGGTAGGTAGGCAATGATATTATAATGTAAAAAAGAAGTAGATAGGTATGTCACTAGCGCGTCGACGATGAAGAGCGTAAGAACAGGCAATTGACCGTTCTACTCGTAGTCGCTCTGTCAATACAAGACGATACGCACGGAACAGATTTTTTATGGTTGATGTGTAAGGGTATAAAGTATAGAATCTATATTTTTTTGAATATCATTGGTATAGGTGTACCAGCATCTGATGGCAAAATGGGGTAATTAAAATTGGAGACGCAACACTCCCCAGCGTTGGGGAAATTTGAATAAAATTTCTTGATCATTGATATTTTTATCATAGTGTTAGTTTCTTAATAGGTTACATTAAAAGTCTGGTTTATTACCTTCAGAGAAAATATATAAAAGACAATGTTAAATTAAGCACATTAATTTTTAATATTATAATTGATTATAAGAGTGACTAGGTAATTTATGCTACAACAGTTTAAAATTTTCCATCTGTATAGGTATTATATATTGGTATTTTTAATGAAGATAATAAATAGACAATAATAATGAATTGCTCCTCTAATATTTCAGTGATGTGAACTTGCATGATATAAATTTTCATGTCATATATACAACATTTTTGCAACCTTTAATTTGTAACAATGTTTGTATTCTTCATTTCATTTATTTCAATATCATTTGCAAATCTATTTACATATAAAGAAATCATAATTAGATTAATTACTAAGAAAATATAATCAAGAAAACAAAGTATCAAAACGAGTCAATCCTACGAGATGGATAATATTAATATTGTAGATTGTCGTTTAAATACACCTTTTTTCTCACATGTTTTTTGATAAACATTGAAAATAATATTTCTGGTTTGTGATCGTAAAGGTTTTTTTCGGTATTAAGTCGAAAGTAATCATCAATTTCAAAAAGAAAAAAATCCATACAACTCTTTTTTTGGCTTGACAATTTGATATAGTTTTAATAATTTTCATTGCCATATTAAAAACCCTTTTTTCTGCTTGTCAAAAATGCCATGAGATTCTGGTACACCTATAGTAGGTACCACTTATGACTATTTTGGGAAATGATAGTAATTGACTCATACGTTGATAATATTATCATCGATGGCGTCTATAGATTGTAACGCGTAATTGCGTATCATATTATCTTTGTTTGTGGGAAGCGAAATGAGGTATGGTTTCTCGATGACAATGTCCCTGAACTGTGGATTTACTTCTAATAACGATTTGAACTTGGTTCTATTTGACTTTGCTCTCAAACTGTAATAAAAAATCTGATTAAAAAAATAAGATTATGTTACTTTCCTACATATTCATATTTACATTACTTATTTATATTACATATTCATATTTACTTTACTACATATTCATATAATTACTCTGTGGCTTCATGAATTCCCTTCGCTGTGATACTAAAAGTAAAGAAACAAGGAGAACTCTTACGTGAAATGCACTATACAGTTTTCTTCTTTGTCTACAACACTTACGAGATGCCCCCTGGTGTTAATGTTAGGAATGACGCTGATCGGGTGGCGCTGATCATTTACCATTAATTGTCTGCTCGGTTGTCTATTACCACAAGAAATAACTAAGAAGCTTCTATCGGATACGAAGTAGCTTACATAAACATTACATAAAAGATTGAAATTATTGGAATACAAAAAATCAATAACCTATATTACTTATTGAATATTGAGCCTCACGGAAACCGCTCGACAATCATATACAAAAAGCATTATACAAAAAGCTGGAAACAGTAAATTTATAATGAGACACTTTATTTCGTTTTATCATCTGTTATGCAAGTCTTTAAAACTAACTTTATATGTCTACTGAAGTTGGCTATTTGGTGGCACCCGTGCTGTTAGAGTCAAGTTGAAAGTGGCGTGCGTTATGTAACAAAAAAGAAAGATAATAAAATACGTAAAACAGTTTTTAACTATTTGAAACTTGTCATGTACCTACATAAGTATATGGTTTCTGTTGTATATAAGATAACACAAATATACGATCGTTAAAAACCCATCACAAATTACCAAGCTGTTCAGCTAATGAATCGACGTTCGATGAGATTTTAAATTTAAATAAGGTCACAAATATATTCAAAACATGTTCACCAGTGCATGTTAAAATAATATTTCGTAACTGCGTGGGCTTATTCAAAGAGTTTGACCTATAAATCTGGTTTGTAATTAAAAAAAAAACCTCGTTTGTATATATTTTACTCAAATTGATTTGGTTTCGACGAATGATAGTGAGGAACTGACCCTTAGGTTTAGGGTTGGCTCCAGACGAGGGAACTTCTCAGCGGCCAACAGCACAAACAAAAACCTTGAAAAGCTTGTTTTTAAAAGTATTAAAAAATAATCTTAAATTAAAATTTAACAAACTCTCGACAGTTTTATTTACACTAAATATACCTAAGGTCACCTTTCAAACAAAAAAAACTAGATCAAAATCGGTTTATCTGCTCGGGAGCTACGATGCCACAGACATACATACAGATACACAGACACGTCAAACTTATAACACCCCTCTTTTTCGTCGGGGGTTAATTAAAAACTTAAATGAATCCTCAATATTGCACGACAACCCACTGCATAACTCCAAGCCACTATCGTTAGCATAAACGAAGTACGCGGGAAAGAAGAGTGAAATGACGCACGACGCCCACGAGTGTAATTTCGCGGAGAAAGTGGCTGTAGTGATATTAGCCTCAGGTGTCGAGAGCTAGCTGTACCCTGTCTGTACTCAACAGCACATTGTTGGATTGGAACACAAGATACCTAGGGTCATCATGTCATGTCATACTGCGCCGCGGCACCGGTGCGGCTGCGCGGCAGCGCGGGGCGGTGCGGTGACGATTTTGGTTGGAACATAAAACAATAATAATTCTTGAAAAAAAAATAACCGACTTCAAATTTAGGGTAAACTCAAAAACTACTAGACAGATCTCGCTCAAATTTAAGTGGAACCACATGACAAAAAAATACATCAAAATCGGTTCACCCTGTTCTGAGATAACAAACATAAAAAAAATACAGTCGAATCCCTCCTTTTTTGAAGTCTGTTAAAAATAGTAAGGATGCCATGGCGTTTTGCGATATCGCCAGTTATCTGCCCTGTAGTGTACTGTCACTGGTGTGTGAATGTATGTATGGGTGAATTGCCCAAGCAAAAAAAATACACGGCAAACCTGAGAACGGTAGTGCAATGTGCTGATTTTTAATTGTATATATTTTTTCTCAACAACGTAAGTACTTCTCTACCTTGACAAAAAAAATCATTGATTTCTACCCATTATTATATACGAAAAAAAAATTACAAAGTGTTATTCTATCATCACAGTGGCTTGTCCTGAACCCAATTCCGCTCATAAAATACCTTCCCCTACAAAAACATTCGTAATATGGATTTAAATCGATTTTGTAATCATTAAATTATAATACATTCGATCAAATAAAACTATTTTTGTTTGTTTATCTTCTTTCTCATGGATTTGACAGGCAGTTAACTTTTGTCTGGAAAAAAGTTATCATTTCAGAGGACAGTAAGTTTTAGTAGAATAGCCACGTCAACATTGCGTTGTTACGCCCCCCTCACCTTTCTTCACTTTGGATCAGTCCAGCTCAAGCTCTCGGCGCGAACGCACCGGTCCCAACGTCTTGCGGTTACCCGCCAAAAAAGTAAGTTTATCATTTCAGTGATATGAGGACAAAAATAGTTTCATTTCGGTGGCTGTTATAACTCGTGTTAGATTCGTTTAATTTGTTTCAAAATTTTGTTTTAAATTTGCCGTAGGTGCTGTTTTGTTTGAGTAGTGTTCATATTTTTTTAATAATTTTATTTTGCAGTTAAATGTAGAACTAACCTCTATTTTATCATCTCAGTGTTATCATTTCAGTGGATTCGGTGGACTGTTATACCAATTACAGTCCACCGGAATGAAATGTATCTCCGAAATGATAAAACCATAAAGTTTTAGAGATCCTTGTGTCAAATACAAAGTCATTGTTATGCAATTGTTGGTTTTTTTTTTCTATTTAGATATGTAATGTACGTTTCTCTATTGGTGTAGTAATTTAAGAATAACATGATCTCAATTTGAGGTTTCTGTTATGTTTCCTACGTTTATAATGTAAAAGGATTAAAAGTACTAAGCTATTCCTACTAAGATATAAGCTATTCCTACGAAGATACTATTCTCGTCTCGTTATCAATTTAACTAAATGATACCTAACATTTTTCTCTTAGTGAAATAGACATTATGTATACTATTAATGTCATATGCAGCCATCATATTAATGCAGCCATCATATTAATCAGAAACTTTAAGCTTTCTAATCGCGCTTCGTTAACTCTTTTGAAAATATATCAAGTTAATTAGTATTAGTTCATAAACAAACAAAAATATTTATTTATCCATCCATCCATCCATCCATCCATCCATCAGCCTTTGTAGGTCCACTGCTGGACATAGGCCTCCCCTAACTTGCGCTACTCTGACCGGTCCTGAGGGTTTTGAATCCAGCGGATGCTCGCTGTCTTCTTCAGGTCGTCAATCCACCTGGTCGGGGGGCGTCCTATGCTCCTCCGAGACGTGGGCGCCATTCGAGGACCTTTCTTCCCAACGGTTATCGGTCCTTCGAACTATGTGGCCAGCCCATTGCCACTTCAGCCTGCTAATTATTTGAGCTATGTCGGTTACCTTTGTTCTCCTACGGATCTCCTCATTTCGAATGCGATCAGGTAGAGAAATACCGAGCATAGCCCTCTCCATAGCCCGCTGCGCTACTCTGAGCTTGTGGATTAGGCCAATAGTAAAGCACCTCGTCTCGGATCCGTATGTCATCGCTGGCAAAACACACTGCTCCTTCACATTACACACCTTCGACTTCAGACACTGAGGTAGTGTTTTGGACGACAAGCGATGACGCAGTTTCCCGAACGCAGCCCATCCGAGTTGGATTCTACGAGTGATTTCCCTTACGAGTGAGTCCCAGGTAAATGTATTCGTCTACAACTTCAAGTTGTGACATGGACTTCGAGGGTGTGACATGGACATACGACATGATTTTTGTCTTGTCCATGTTCATCTTAAGACCCACCCGTTGTGAGGCGCTGTTCAAGTCCCCGAGCATTGCACCAAGTTCTTCCAGGGAACCCGCCAGGATGACTATAATGTGTATATAGTGAAAATATATAGTGGAAATCAAAACTAACAAAGTACGGAACCCTGGCTGCCAGGCACGGTTGTTCTTAGCTGTATCATTTTGGTGGATTTATTTCATTCCGGTGCACAGTATATCATTTCGGAGGTAATTTTTATCATTTCAGTAGACACTTTTCATTTCAGTGGACTCTTAAAAATTCATCCTTAAATATTTATATAAGTTTTGATGATATTTGATGTCCACTCACGCACAATGTTATAAAATAGGCTGAAGTTTTATTTGTCACTAAAAATATGTAGATAGCATTGAAATAAAAAAATCCCACCGAAATGACACATAAAAATCTCTTGTTGAAATTCACCCGTATGTTTATTATAATATTATGAGTGTCGTTTTTCTTAGAGATTTATTCGGAGATTAGCGGATCTCCGACACTAGGACTTTTACAATAATACAAATAATTAGACCATAAATTTTGCACTAATACTACTTGTTATAAGTATTATTATTTCTTCTATGCTAATAGCTAATTCAGTATTAATTAGGTAGGTAGCTACTAAAACAAAGGTGTTTAAATGAGCCTCGAAGGTTATTTTTAAAATTATGAAACTAAATTTCCTATTTTATGAAAAACTCGAGGCAATTATTTTCCGATTCCACAATATAAGAAGTTAATATTTTGTTTTTTATTAACCGACTTCAAAAAAGGAGGTATTCAATTGGACTGTATTTTTTTATGTTTGTTACCTCAGAACTTACGACTGGGGGAAACGATTTTGATGATTCTTTTTTTAATCGAAAGCTGGTGCTTGTCATGTAGTCCCACTTAAATTTAAGCGAGATCTGACAAGTAGTTTTTGAGTTATCCCTAATTTTGGAGTCGGTAATTTTTTGTACAAGAACTATGTTTATTAGATTAATTAACTTGTTGGCCAACCTTGAAAATTTCACCTGTATTGTGGTTATTAATTATTATTTAAGTTAATACGCTGTTGTACAATAGTTATTTATAGCCATGTGCCAGTACGGTGTAGGTACGGTCAAGAATTTCCTTTGAAAAATAACATTTATAAATCACATTACATTACAAATTTATACATAAAAGAACAAAGTTGGTCACCACCATTTAGGAAACCCTTGGAAAAAATAGTACATAGCCAGGAATTTATGTAATACCATGTGGTATTACATACTACTAGCATAAGTACAAAATAGTCCCTACTACATATTAATACTAAATCGAACAAATATAGTATCGGAAACATCATTCATCGTAACATTTGAGGTAGTTGTTGATAGAGGAGAATGATTGAATAATAATCATTGTGTAAAGAGGTAATTGGTTCGTGGAATGTTATTCGCACTATTGTAGTTTGATTGCACTCAAATAGAAAAAACACATCCCTGCTACATACTGAGAAGACAGCGCTTCCTGCTACAGTCGGTTCTTATACAGGACGTAATAATCAGGTGCTTGAAACAATGATTTTTATCCGTATTGGGGCGGTCTAGAACACCGAACCTAAACTAAACCAGGGTGTTGTAATAGGCGAGAAAAGCCAGCCAAAGTAGGGCTTCGGGTAAGCATTATTTATTATCAACATCAATATTAATTCATTAATATTTGAACCTTTTGGTCTTTCCTTTTGGTTTTTTTATCTTTTTGTCAAGCCAGACTCGTCGTGTTGCGGCTTCCGGCCAGTTCTTTCTTCTATTTTCTTTCTTGGCCGGCAACCCATCGGTGATGTCCATGGGCTACGATTATCATTTACAACTAGCTGACCCGGCGAACTTCGTATCGCATAACAAACTATTTTTTTTTTCTAAAATAAAAGTAGCCTAAGTTACTCCTTGTTAAGTTAAGCCGTAAATTTGAGCTAGATCTGACGAGTAATTTTTGAGTTATTTTGAAGTCGGTTATTTTTTTTACTGTAATAGGACCTTGTATGGCAGTAGTATTTATTATAACAACACCAAATAGACGATAGCTTTAACATTAAAAACGATTACCGGCCATGAAGTCTTTCTGACACGAATGTAGTGTATTAACATTCTAGCTCGACTCGGCTACGTACTAAATACTGCACTCGTAAAGAGCACAGATTTTCCCTCGCTCATTGACCAAGAAAAGTGGAACACAGATGTCAATATAGCTTTCTAAGTGTACTTGTGAGAAAGGTAAATAAATTGACATTAAAAAAATTCATTTGGAAAAAATCTGATTTAAAAAAGGTTTTTAAGTTTCAAGAAGTACTGATGCAAAACATTACAATTCAAGAAGTACATGAAAGATAATTATTTTTTGCGTTTTCGGAACGCCTTTATTTGTGCAGAGACCTAATTCTGAACGCACTGCAGCTCAAACGCCACCGCAAAGGGGCAATGACCGCCCGTCCGTGCCGCAATTTTTAAATGGCGAATATTGCAATAACCGTGAAAATTATCTGATTCTGTACTAATATCGCTCTTTTTAGGGTTCCGTAGCCGAATGGCAAAAAACGGAACCCTTATAGATTCGTCATGTCTGTCTGTCTGTCTGTCTGTCTGTCTGTCTGTCTGTCTGTCTGTCCGTCCGTATGTCACAGCCACTTTTTTCCGAAACTATAAGAGCTATACTGTTGAAACTTGGTAAGTAGATGTATTCTGTGAACCGCATTAAGATTTTCACACAAAAATAGAAAATAACAATAAATTTTGGGGGTTCCCCATACTTAGAACTGAAACTCAAAAATGTTTTTTTCATCAAACCCATACGTGTGGGGTATCTATGGATAGGTCTTCAAAAATGATATTGAGGTTTCTAAGACACTTCCAAAGTGGTAAAATTTGTGTCCCCCCCCCCCTGTAACTTCTAAAATAAGAGAATGATAAAACTAAAAAAAATATATGATGTACATTACCATGCAAACTTCCAACGAAAATTGGTTTGAATGAGATCTAGTAAGTAGTTTTTTTTTAATACGTCATAAATCGCAAACCGCAAAAAACATTGATCAAAGTTACAACAAACTACAAGAACTTTTTTATTATGTTACTTGCTGCTACGGAACCCTTCATGGGCGAGTCCAACTCGCACTTGGCCGCTTTTTTTTTTAATACGTCATAAATCGCAAACCGCAAAAAACATTGATCAAAGTTACAACAAACTACAAGAACTTTTTAGGGTTCCGTAGCCGAATGGCAAAAAACGGAACCCTTATAGATTCGTCATGTCTGTCTGTCTGTCTGTCTGTCTGTCTGTCTGTCTGTCTGTCTGTCCGTCCGTATGTCACAGCCACTTTTCTCCGAAACTATAAGAGCTATACTGTTGAAACTTAATGAGTAGATGTATTCTGTGAACCGCATTAAGATTTTCATACAAAAATAGAAAAAAAACAATAAATTTTGGGGGTTCCCCATACTTAGAACTGAAACTCAAAAATGTTTTTTTCATCAAACCCATACGTGTGGGGTATCTATGGATAGGTCTTCAAAAATGATATTGAGGTTTCTAATATCATTTTTTTCTAAACTGAATAGTTTGCGCGAGAGACACTTCCAAAGTGGTAAAATGTGTGTCCCCCCCCCTGTAACTTCTAAAATAAGAGAATGATAAAACTAAAAAAAATATATGATGTACCTTACCATGAAAACTTCCAACGAAAATTGGTTTGAATAAGATTTGATAAGTAGTTTTTTTTTAATACGTCATAAATCGTAAACCGCAAAAAACATTGATCAAAGTTACAACGAACTACAAGAACTTTTATATTATGTTACTTGCTGCTACGGAACCCTTCATGGGCGAGTCCGACTCGCACTTGGCCGCTTTTATTTATTATGTTACTTGCTGCTACGGAACCCTTCATGGGCGAGTCCAACTCGCACTTGGCCGCTTTTTTTAATTTTAGCAATTGCACTATCATTTTATTTTAATATGTTAGGTACTAACTACTCTGGATCTCATTTTATATATTTTTTGGATTTATTATGGAATACTTATCTACATAGACGGAAATTTTATTGCAGTGAGTTTCTTTGAAAACTTAGAACTTAATTTTGAGTTAAATCATGTTTTAGGATTAACTAGCTGACCCGGCGAACTTCGTATCGACTAACAAACAATTTTTTTTTTTAAATTAAAGTAGCCTAAGCTGCTCCTTGTCACATCAGCTACCTGCCAGTGAAAGTCCCGTCACAATCGGTCCAACCATTTCAGAGATTAGCCGGAACAAACAAACAGAGAGACAGACAGACCGAAAGACAAAAATTGTAAAAAAAATTGTTTTGGCATATGTACCGTGTATACATACATCCAAATGCACTTAAAAAGCGATTATTTTATATTACAAACAGAAACTCCAATTTTATTTATTTGTATAGATGAATTTGAGGCTGATTACCTACTTATGATTAGTTTTTCGAGTAATGCACACGAAGGTATTCACTAAACACTAAAGCTAAGTTAAATTGCGAAGTTGACGTAATCCTACTTGAAGGTTTCAACAAAGTTAAAATGTCACTGCGACCTGAGCATTACATAGAGCCAAAGACTTCTCTGTATTGTACATAGAATGACAACCACATAGAATGTACTGTACATAGGAGTATTTGCATATAGAGCCTTGTTGTTTCCCTACATACCCCACAGTTCTGTGACCCTACACAACTAAATGCAATGGGTACTCACGATTCGTATTGTAATACAGTTATTTTGAAATCTCAGCTAGTAGGCAAAGAATACTATATAATATATAATATATAATATAGATGAATAATATATTAATAACAAAAACGCCTGGAAATTAGTGCCGCATCCAGTTCCACGTAGGTTAGAACATAATAAGAAACTTTTCATGATTTTAAAAGATGTGCGAGGAGTTTCTTTCGGCTTTTCTTCTCCTCCATGACAAAGCACCCTTCCGAAAAGCTGGTAGATTAAAAAATGACGTGCATAAGTGTATCAGTGATACCTATATGAATAGAAGATTTTGATTTGATTTGAATAATTTTATAAAGATAACTAGCTGACCGGGCAAACGTTGTTCTGCCAAAAATTTTTTAGGGGTAGGGGGATGAAAAATAGATGTTGTCCGATTCTCAACCCTAGCCAATATGCACGCAAAGATTCACGAAAATCGGTTGAGCCATTTCGGAGGAGTTCAACTTGTAACACCGTGACACGAGAATTTTATATTTAAGATTGTTTGTTTTTCTTCTAACAAAGTTTTATTAAATCCATATAAAATATTTTTTTACTTCTGGAGCTCTAAATTAGAATAGGTGGTTTGGTAAACATTCAACTCACACTCTACCCGATGCAATGCCGCGATGTAGTCAACTGTAAACTTAGAATGGGTAATCCTTCGAGGCTGTATACAGTAGTTACAGAACTTTGTAAATTATAATTGCATGGATTGTTGGTCAAATTGAGTGTTGGAGGTTTTTGTTACGTCTGAAAACCAAAAGTTTTTGTTTCGTCTGAAAAAAAAAAGATAGGATCTTTCAATGAGTTCGAAGATCAGGTTATAATAATACGGGCGGCTCAGATCCGATGGTTTAAACCTGTAGATATCTAAACTAAAATATATTTTTTTTTTATTTAATTGTCTGTTATTGTTTTAATGTCATTTGAGTTTTGATTAATTTTTATCTGACTGAATTACTGTGTATGTGGATCAATGTTATCTGAAATTTAAATTGAAATTAAAATTAAACTTTACTAAAACTGAATTGCCTAACACCTCCACATTATTTAATTACAATTACATTATTACAGCTCCACTTATTACACTTAACGCATTATAAATTCAATTACCAGAATTAAAGAAACACCGAAATAAGGCTGTGACGAATGACGCGTGGCGGTACAAAAACAAACGCGCCTTACGTAGGTGTGCGTAGAAAATTATTCAGGTTAGCATTACAAACTGTTACCGCTGCGTTGTTATAAAAATATGGCTCATAGTTATATCACGTATGTAATACATTTTGTTCATTTAAGATGACGTTCTTGACGAGAATGTTAGGAGGAAGAACAAATATTTTTTTCAGATTTTCTTCAGTCTGCTTTTGCTGTAATAGTCTAAGATTAACGTAGTTATATATAAATAAATTTTATTTATTTTCTTATTACGTAATAAATGTAATAATAATAAAACTAAAACCAAACTAAAAAAAGACGGCAAGTGCAAAACCAAAATACAAACAAATAATAAAACAATACAAATACAAACGCCCGAACGTCTAATAGACGATCACAAAGGGTCCACAGAGGCAATATATAGCGGCAAATTATATTCATCAGTCTATGATACTTTAGTCTTTTCGAAATCCTCCTTGTTCGGGAAGCGCGAAGAAAAAAATTGCCAAGCTTTGCGAAGTTTTTACATTAGGTATTCATTTCACGTTTCAGGATGCTGGATGGCCAAAACATATTGTGTCAAGTGTTGCCGATATTTAATTGACGTAGCATGCAGTTTGTGTCGTTTTAGGTCAACTCTGATAAAAGGCAGGATATTTTTCAATAGTACAGAACGCTTAGTACCTACCTGTTTAAAAGAGTTAATAAATTATAGTTTAATATCGCAACGTTTTTCCACTTTGATTAATTACAGAATGCAAAATCAAGTGTGCAATATGGATGGACCGACAGAACAGGGGCATTAAAAGACAAATTTAATTATTATTCGAAGTTGGTTCGAGCAAGCCATGAGTGGTCCTGAAAGAAGAAGCGACTAGAACCTCCTAGGGAGAACAGACAGTATCAGAGAACACTTATGTAAAAGAACATATTATAACGTCGTACCTTTTATGTGTAAAAAATCTGCTTTTTGCGAGAATCGATAAAAATCGATAAAATTTTGTTTAGCAAGCACACAGGTGATTTTTAATTTGGTGAATAAATAACGATGGAAACGTCGTACACAAATGCGAGTTTTTGAATTCGATAGTGCTTCAAAATATAGAATCATTTCAGGTAAAAAAGTGATTTTGCCAAAAGTGGCACATAACACATAAGAGGTCTTAAAGTCGCAACGACGATAAATAGGTATAAAGAACATGGACGGAGGCAACAAGTTGAAGCCATGAATAGATTATTCTCAACTGAGTGCAAACGTACACTGTATTGTCATTTGTCATTTAAATGCTAACTTCACCTAACCTACATTTCCAGCCAATCTTTTTGTTTCATGAAGGTTTTTGACCGCTTAGCGCTTACACATTTGACATTTCAAGATTGACAGTAGCATATTTCCTTGTTTAGAAATTTTAAAAGCAATCTTGCAATACTTATTTTAAAAGATGCTACCGAATGTCTGTAAAATTCGTACTTAGCATGCAAGATTTTTTTTATTTCAACCGCAAAATCTTGGCCAAGGCGCGTTCTACAAGGTCGGATAATTTAATATGAATATAAAAGTATGGAAATTCAGTTTTGCATATAATTAACGGTAATCAATGATGTTGTATATCTTTGACGGTAATGAAAATGTTGGACGAAAATCTCTGTTGCTCTTTGTTCTAGATTCAAAACTTTGCGTAAATTACTTTTTAATCTGTGCCGCATTTCTGGGTGAGTTTAGAGGGGCATTACAATTACAGCTCAGCCCACTAAAACGTATTATTAAAACCGTTACAAAAAGGAAATAATTTTCCGGTGGGTTATTTCAACAGCGAATTATCGTAGATTGCAGATGAATGGGATTTTTATACAAATAGATAACTAGATCGCAGATGAATGGGATTTTTATACAAATAGATAGAACGTGACCGTTAAATGGGTTGTGTCGATAGGCCTATCACAGTAACTGAACCGAAACAAATCATAATTGCTGGATAATTCGCTGTAAACCAACATTATGTTATGACTTTGAATCGTAATTTGATAGGTAATATGCATAGGTACCCATGAAAAGTTAGAAAGGTGTGTTGAGGGAAATCTTGATCGGTTCTGAGTTTCCGACTTAACTGAACAACGCTGACTTAACGTTGATACAACGCTAAGATTTTTTTTCTTTTGCATACATCTTCTTCGAATCTCTATAACATGTAACATTCAAATATCCCTTACGAGTTTTCATACAATACCAGCTTGTATGTAAAAATGAAATGATGATATGTATGTGTTACCGGATATCTGTATAATGCAGGTATTCAACACAATTCCTAGGAAATGTGTATAATACCTGGGTAGTTTTGGCAATGTATTAAATTATATGAATATTATTCACCATTACATAGTTTTCCTAGGTAATGTATACGTTTCCCAACTACTGTACAGAATACCTGCAGATCCACCGGCAATGAATAAAGTTAGATTTGGGTATGTGTAGTCAACTTGGATGGAGGTTGGAATTAAGAATTTACTTAAAAATACACTCAAAACAAATTGTAACCTGCATGAAGAGATATTTTTTTATACATTTTAAATTAATGCTTGACCGAAATCACACTTGATGGTAGGGAGAGATGCAGTCTAATGGCTCCTACACTACACTGCTCGAATACGCAGCTTCGGATTTTTCAAAATTGGTGACAGAACCGACTTAGTCAACCCCGACCCCACGTGGTACTAGTCTGCCCTACCCCTAGAGTGAATGTAAACCCCGGAGGCGCGGAGGGAGAGCAGCCCCCGCCCGCTGTAACCAACTGCAGGCACCATGTGAGCCGAAGCGGCTGAGGCTGGTCGCCGCAGGCGACCAAAAAGCCGAAGCTGCGTAGGCGAGCATGGAGTGCCTGCAGTTTGTTACGCAAGGGCCGAGGGGCTGCACTTCCCGCAGCGCCGGAGACGTTTGAAAGCCTTTTTGTGTATCAAAAACCCCTAAATTCTCCCTATAAGTGCATATGTCACCGGAAGATAACAAGAACCGCAAATTTACAAACCTAGGTTTATAAACAATATACAACTAAATGAATATTTCTCTAACTGAAACATTCGCTACTTGAAAGTTGGCCTTTTGAAAAGTGTCATTATAAAAGGCAGACCAAACGTACAGTTGGCAACTGTTAGGTTGGGAAATAAAAAAAAATATGTGATAAGTTGGCAAATGATTATTCGGCGAAATAAAATTCTGCGAAACGTTAGTTGGCAAGTGATAATCGGCCAAAAAATTTTCGGCGAAAAGGCAGAGAACCGTCTTTTACACACATTACCAACTACGCATGGAGTATTGTATAGAATGCCTGGGCTAAGTATGAAATAAATAATATTCAAAACGTTACCTGAACGTTTTAGATATTCTATACATTGCCTAGGTATTGTATAGAATGCTGAATTATATAGATATCCGGTAACATATGCATTATGATTGGGCTTAGTCGCCTATTCTATTTTGCGCAGTGAAGACGTGCTTTGCACACAATGCTCGAGGTTCATATTCATATCAATATTTTATCAATGCAATTATAAGCCTTAATTTGCATGTATTGAGTTTTAAAACAAATTTAAATAAAGATGTTTTCCTGTAAGTAGGTATGTATGTACTATTAATGACGTCGTGATCAGTGTGAGAAATACTGAAATATACCAAGTTTCCAGCTATAATTAAATATTTACAAAATGACTTTCAACAATTATTGCGCTTTACTCGATAATCTCGATAAAGCACTTGGAAAAGTGTTTTTTGTCCTATCATAATGAGTTTTATTGTACGTGGTGACACAATAGTAACATATTAACAGACAAAAAAGCGCACAAATAATTCTATATCTATAAGGATTCTAAAGGGCGCATCTTATACCTATACTATACCTACATATTGTAGCAAACATAGAGTAGATAACTCGTTAGTTTTAGCTTCCCATGCTAAAACGAAAAATACCGTAATCAGACATTAATTTGTACAATTAGTCCAACTGCAACTTTACAACGACGAGCCTTACCTTTCAATAGTCTCAATAGAAGGTACTTCGCCCTTGACTTACGCTCAAGCCACGCCCACACGTGCCAAGTGCGCAGACGCAGCTTTCTTTGTCTGCAGATGCAACGATTGCAGCCACAGGATATAATTGAAACGACAACTCATTTATATTGTGTAAGACTTAAGAGGCGTTATTATCTATCTGTCATGTTACTCATGTACCAATCATTAGTGGGAGTTCGGGATTAGTAATGATGATGATGGAATTAGTTTTGCTCGTCATTGTGAAGGGTTATATTAGGTAAGATAAGAGGTGAGACATTAACGCCCCAACTCAGTCACTAACGGTTACTTTAATCGCTCCTTAGTAAAAAAGAATCGTCATACAAATTCTGTACTAAGGAGCGATTTAAGTAACCGTTAGTGACTGAGTTGGGGCGCTATTTGTGAATAGCCGACAGAAAAACAGACTAGCCTGGATAAATCACTGTCGCGTTTTTGGCCAAGACAAACTCATGTAATTCGTTGGTTGATCTTCTTATGGTAGCTGAATGCTGCTATGCCTTTGACTTAGGCTGTGTTTACGGTTAAGTGTGACCAAATAGGACGCCATAATCCGCTTCCGTCTCGGACGCAGATTTCTGAGTTTTCTCTGGACACTTTTTAAAACGCTACTTGGGCGCTCTTTATCCTTATTAAGTAATCACTGATTCTTCCAAAAAAAATTTCACCCTTGAGAAGTTGAGACCCGCATATCCCTCGCCGTCCCTGCCGAAAACGAAACGCGGAGGCAACAGGAAAACTGGTGTCTTCTAATTTTAAGCTGCATGGTAGGTAATTTCCTTTTGTGTCTCTTGAACAATAAAGATGACAACAAACTTGTAATCTATTCCCAATATTGTAAGCGAGAAGTGTACGTAGTAATATATCCCAACAATGCGCAGTGACAAACCAGTTTGCGTCGACCGGGGCCCGCCATTTTGGTTCACCTTCACTTTTAAACGCATAAACGACGTCTATTGTGTTCACTTGACAAGTAGGGCTGCCACTGCCACGCTTGCGCTCATAAAGTGTCAGATATAAATCGGTTTGATAATACCATTTAAATATGTGTTAAGTGCATTTTAAGTACAGGTTATTCTGAATAAGGTTGATGGATAATGTTATCTTGCTTGTCGAATTTGGGGTTGTCAGGTTTGTATGTTAGTAAATGACTTACTCTGGGTAACTCTTATTTGCTCATTTAAATTATGGATATGTCTAAGATTATATATTATTTTTACGAATTTGACATAATAGACAGTTAAATACTTAAACGACTACTTGCAAACGATGTATAAAACTTCGAAAGCGGGATTCAAGAATACCTGTCGTATTTTTTTTTTGAATTGAAGATCAACAATACCATATTTATCTTTTGACAATTTTTAAAACCTTTAAGGCTTACCCTAGTTTACTAGGGTGTAGCGACTCTACGACAAGTTTATTGCAAAGCTATCCAAAAGCAACAGTATAATTTGTCACGACTTTTCTTTGTGCTTGTCGTATTTGAATACGCCACAATTATTGTTGTATTGTGGCTGCGGTGCTGGGTTTAGTTGTTGTCATATCGAATTACCTACCTACTACATAGTTGTTTTATGTTTGACTAGCTGACCCGGCAAACTTCGTATCGCCTAACATTTTTTTTTCTAAAGCAAAAGTAGCCTAAGTTACTCCTTGTTACATCAGCTATCTGCCAGTGAAAGTCCCGTCAAAATCTGTCCAGCCATTTCAGAGATTAGCCGGAACGAACAGACAGACAGACAGACAGACAAAAATTGTAAAAAATGTTGTTTTGGTATATGTACCGTGTATACATCCAAATGCACATAGTAAAAAGCGGTTATTTTAATATTACAAACAGACACTCCAATTTTATTTATTGTATAGAGTATAGATATAGATATATACATATCTGTGTAAGACTTGGTAGTAATATAGGTAGTAGTTATTGAAGTTTTATTGGTGTTTTTACATTAATTAATATTCTAAATGCAACGGGTTCATTTGTATTTATAACGATGTTTTACAGTTGTTAACTTGACTCCAGATGACTCGTGTTGTTGAATAAAAGCACTTGGGTATTTCCATTCATTTATTTCTTTTGTACTTAAGTCGCCATTTCGCAAAGGTGTCTTATTTAAGAGGAGAAGAAATGGCGAAAGAAACTCCTCTACACTTCTTTTAAAATTCTTGCTTAAACAATTCTAGACTTAAACTATTTCTACAATTGGAAATTATTACGCAACACCTGTGTTACTGGTTTCCCAGTCTAAGACAGAATGCCCTCCTGGGCCGCCCTCTCAACTGATCAACATGATCCCTCAACATTGCCCTTTTTGTAACTCTCATATTTCATTCAATTCTAAACCAGAGAAATTATGACGTGTCAACAGGCACCGACGTCGCGGCATCAAGTGAATTCCCGAAATAATGTCTCCTTGTTGAAAATAAAGACAGCATTGTTCGAGCATTGTTCGTTATTAATTTGAAACCCTAACAATCGACCATCCTGACAACGTATGCGTCCCCGCATACGACACCAGGTGGTAACCCTAACAATCGGCATGTTGATCGGTTATATTCATACAATACTTAACAACTAATCCAACTACTACAATCCTACCACTATACAAACTACAACTTGTCAAAAACAATTATACTACAGCAACATTTCAAAATCATTAATCGATTTTTTTTTTATATTATGATATTTATTGCCTTTATGTCTGTATTCCGTTACATTGTTTTTATGTTGTAACCAAACAAACAAAACAAAACAAAACATCATTATGTTCAAAATAGGTAATCAAGCTAATTAAAATTATTTGTAAAAGTTTTTTTTTACAATTAGGTTCCAATAAATCATATAAAATAATTGAAAACCAATAGACAAATTCATTGACTAGACACTTGATTTCGCTGACTAGGCAATTGCTCTTACTAGACAGTTAAACATCTTTCATAAGATAGGTACTCAAATATCGAATCTTTTATCACCACTGACCGGACACAGGCGGTGTGGAGCTCTTATTTACTGAATAGTAAACCTTCACCACTGACCACCAGGCGATAGATGGTGTGGAGCTTCCTAATAAACCTTCGCCACTAACCGCCGCAGGCGGTGTGGAGCTTCTATGAAAAGTCTCTTTATCTAATTAGTACGTACATTAAATTTTTATGAATATGAAAAATGGTTACAATATAAAATCAAAAAAAAAAAAAATTGTGCCTATTGAAATTCTTTTTAACATAAAATCAGTGACATGTAATACATTAATAACAATATCTTTCATATTTTTTTTGTAATGATATTAACTGTTGTATGATATTAGTTTAGCATTCCAGCTGTTACCCATTAAAGTTCACATCACATGATCGAGTCGACATTTAATCAGCGCATCACTAACTTTAACGGAGCTCACTACTGGCCGATGGTATGCAGTAGGGCTACGTCCTTCATCACGACTGGCCGCCTTTAGGGCCTTTACGGAGCTCTCTACTGGCCGATGGTATGCAGTAGGGCTACGTCCTTCATCACGACTGGCCGCCTTTAGGGCCTTTACGGAGCTCTCTACTGGCCGATGGTATGCAGTAGGGCTTCGTTCTTCATCACGACTGGCCGCCTTAAGGGCCTTTACGGAGCTCTCTACTGGCCGATGGTATGCAGTAGGGCTATGTCCTTCAGCAAGACTGGCCGTCTTAAGGGCCTTTACGGAGCTCTCTACTGGCCGATGGTATGCAGTAGGGCAGTACGTTGCTGGGCTTTGATGTATCAGCATGGACCATAAGCACCAAGTTCAATCATCAAAACACCAACTCAAATACCATAAGACGATCGATCGCTCATGATGACGCAGTAGAGGCACGTTGCTGGGCTTTGATGTGTCAGCATGGACCATAAGCACCAAGTTCAATCATCAAAACACCAACTTCAACACCATAAGACGATCGATTGCTCATGACGACGCAGTAGGGCCATGTTGCTGGGCTTTGATGTATCAGCATGGACCATAAGCACCAAGTTCAATCATCAAAACACCAACTTAAATACCATAAGAGGATCGATTGCTCATGATGGCGCAGTGGAGCCACGTTGCTGGGCTTTGATGTATCAGCATGGACCATAAGCACCAAGTTCAATCATCAAAACACCAACTTAACGCGTTGATACCACTAGTCACCACAAAACAATCGACTACCTATGGCGTACGGCACCATGTTATCCTCCTTATCATCATCATCATTATCATCATCATCATTATCATCATCGTCATCATCATCATCATCAACAACAACACTCGACGTATCAAGAAAATTTGGCGTATCGATGTATCGATTCGATGTGCAATACTTGGCAGATAGAAAATAATGAAACATTAAGACTGTACTAATATCATACAATTAGATTCCATTATTTCATATTACATTATACTTCATTAAATAAAGTTGAATTATTTAATGAACACAAGAAACAAATCAGTAACAATAATTTAGCTCTAGACCTCATAGGTTAATTATAATAGTATGTGAATCTTTCACATAACAATTCTCAAAGAATTAATCGCTGTCACAGAAAACGTCATGTTCAGAACCATCCTATTCCTACTAATATTATAAATGTTGTACGGACTTTTGTTAATCTTTCATGCAAAACTTACAGAACGGGTTTTCATTTTAAGACATAGGTAGGCCATGATCTGGAATAAGCTCGAGGGTACTTATTCTCCTGAAAACGCAGGCAAAGCTGCGTGCAGAGCGCTAGTGTACTTCTAGAGCAGCTACGTACGTCGTACACATCCATGGTCTCATTCGATCCAATCAAAACTGATTCGTGATCTGAAAATTAATCAGGAATGTCTCTATAGTTACATGTTAACAGTGCATAACATACAGGTATACAATGTGCCTGTGGTTACATCATCATTTATCTCGATCGACAAATAAATAGTAAAGTCGCTCCACTTCAAAGTTTTCAAAAGGGATTCTCTGAACACGAATGACATCTGCTGCAATATTGCTTAAACTATACAAAGTTATCAACCTTCTGCTTTGCCCATCACTGGCATAACTAATCAACATTATTTAAATGTATTTAATCTCCTATTACATAGTGTATGTTCATTAAAAATCAGCTAGGCTCTCCACACAAGGACGAGGGATTCTCTAAGATTGAAATTCAAGTATTGTCCAGCTGATAGAATAGGCCTTAATTTAATATAAATTTAACTCTAACTTGTGACTTATTGTTTTATTTAAACTATTGACTGCACACACCAAAATTTCTTTATAAATTTCTTTATAAAAATTACTCTTTCAATCGGCTATCAGTATACAATGGACAGTCTTGTCGCTAACCTAAAAGCTACACATTGCTTAAATACTACAAAACTGTTCTGTGGTCAAAAATCAATTTTAACCGTACGTCAAATTCAATTCGATTTGAGACTGATAATAACTGTTGCCCTCTGTGCTCCGTGGGTAATAACAATTCACATTGACATATTATGAACGTACGCAATAGGTGTATGTGTCAAATGCACCATGCATTTGTGTATAATGGTATTTTGTTAATTTTTTTGTATTTTTTAATTCATATTACTTATGTATAAATATTAGCTTTCTGCACTTCTCCATGCAGTATTTATCTGTGCTAAACTTCACAGTTTCACACTTCTCCGTCCACGTAGATATCTAATTGTCGTAAAGGATTTCCGTTCACGTATTAATGTTAAAATCAAAACTATAACTGATCAACAATAACCCTCTGCGACTGTCGTGGTAGTCCAGCATAACATGTGAAACACTTATTTGATATATCAACTATTACTGATGTATAAATTTATTAATGCAATAAAGATGATCGGTTTGTCGTTTTTTTTTTTTTTTTCTCTGTGCCTTGATTACTGTTTCCAGCTACTTTCAGAAGAGTCGATTATTAGTCGTTTTTAACTGGAGCCAGTAGTACGACAATATTATTTAATCTTAAATCAACCAGTTTCGTTCAATGGGTCCGTGTCCGAGATTCATTATTATAATTTTACTAAGATAATTTAGCTCTTCTCTATAAATCATCAAACAAGATAAGCAGTCGGAACTTGATATATCAGATTTATGACCACTTAATGCATTTTGGTAGGAAAGGACAATTATTCAGAATTTATCCAACCGTTTCACCACCAGTAGGTACCAATGCTGTCATGAAGATACAGCGAAACCTCGATTATCCGGCACTTAGTTATACGATTTCATGATTATCCTGACTATAAACCCCGATCAAATATGAAAGTCACGTCAAATGACAATTTCTAAATACTTTAACCCTTTAAGGTTGCAGTATTTTTTTAAAGATTGATTTTTGATAAAAAGTTTAATTGTTTATTTTTTATTTTTTATTGTCTAACATTAACACATAGGTCGTGTATCACAATCGCTTTTCTTCATACATTCGATTATCCGAATGCCTAATGACAACAATTTAGTCCGATTAATCGAGTCTCTACTGTATTTCCTCATTTAAGAATCGAAATCGAAGTTTATCAGGTTTATTACGAATTCATGTTCCTACTATCAACTGGCATTATTACGGCATACTATCGTAAATGGCAAATGTTGTTGAATTATTTCTTTCTATCTACCTACGAGTATGAATCAGTTTACTGAGTAACAAAGAATTTATCACCTCTGTTTCTATTCTGAAATTCGTAGGAAAAACATATATAACTTTTTTTTCATTATTAAGAATAATCAACCCACTAAGTACATAAGCTTCTCCGGAAACAACTAACTTTTATTTTTGTAGAGCAGGTACTTTCGTTAAAATAAGTCTAACTTGTTTATATTCACTTAAAAGCTTACATGTCACATAAACAAAATAAATTATTGCCCTATTAAGTTCGAAAGTTTTGAATATCGCTCGCAGTCACACACTTAAACCACTTGACAAATAAATGCAGTGTTTAGAAGTCCTGTGTGCTCTTTTTTGTATAATATTTAAAACAAGTTGACCCGATGGACGTTGTTCTCTTTTTTTTTTATTTTCCTACAGTATGTACATAATTAACTACCTACTATGTTCATAACATCGAACCTATGACAGCAATCCAATATCTCTAACAGTTTAGCTGGACTCTTAATATTCCTCGTAAACCCTATATATTTTTTTAACGTGCAGATCAACATTATATTAAAAAACTGAAGTTTTCTTGAAAGACTATTTGACTCTTTAAATGTAAATTACGTTTACATCCTTTTTAATTAAGAATTTAACAAATTAATTCGGTTTCATTAGGTGGGTCATCTTAAGTGAATAAAATCAGCTTATCTTAAATGAGTCAATTGTTAGGGTTCCGTACGAAGATACAAAAAAAAATCGAAACCCTAATAGTCGTGCGTCTGTCAGCTGTACTTTCCTCTGTCAGCCAATCTGCTGCGAAATCACTGAGGCCAGAATCTTAAAAGAAATACAGGAAACAGCACCTCACTCAAATATCACAGGCAAACCTATATAAAGTGTATGGTCTTATAAGAAAAGGTAAATCCCTCGATCGTAAATGATCAACGCACGGAACCAATTTCACGCGAGTTCAACTCAAACTTTTCCGGTTTCTTGATTTGCTCGTTAGTTGTTAGCATACATATATCTAAAAATGCTCTATGGGTCGAATCTGTCAAGATTAGCTATTTCATATTATCAAGATATAATTTCAGATATAGTTTTAGTTCTGGTATAATTAACAGCTCTGTCACTAATCTTTTGCTTACATTAATAAAATTTAACATAACATTATGAAACGTAAATGACCTATCACCTATATCGATATTCTCTGAAGTGTCTTTTTTTTTGATAAAAAAATGGAGAGAATTACGTGACCTTTAATATTTTCCCGCGTGGATTTTGCAGCTCTCAATATTGGTCCAATAGTCCGCTGATTGCGATGCTCATTGTTCCTTGGCTTGTTCGTCAGCTACTTCTTCACTTTTACCTCAGTCTCTTCTGCATAACGAAATACTGGGACCAGGAGTATTTCGCCCTTTAGTGACCTGGTCCCAGATCCGTCGATCTACTTCGACCATTAGCTGGAACGTTTGCATTAAGAGGCAAACAGAAAAAGAAATGGCATTAGTGATCTGTTATTACATAATTATGAATGGTATGTTTTTGTTTTTGTTTTAGAAGCGTAACATTACATTACATTAAAGAACTTTAAAACCGAAATGAAAAGGGACTATGCAAGGAATGCCACAGAAACTTGTCACGTTTATTTTTTTTTTTTAAACAATTAAAATATACCTGCAGTCATCAATTGTAGAATATCACATATTTATAGTTCGACTCTGTAGTATGACTCTGTACCTATAAACTCTGCTGAGAGCCGAATCGCTTAATCTCCATTTATGGGAGAGATTAGGGTACGTAACATTGTTTAAGTCAAAATCATATTTTGGACTAAATAAATACTTGGAGACATAGATTGTTCATAAAATATAAGGTACATATTGATTAATGCATTTAATTATGTTTAATTTTGTTATTAGGCCAAAGTTTTGACCTATCTAATAAAAATTATTTAACACGCGAGCGCAGCCGCATGTCAACATATCATAAATCTAATTTTTGGTTCATTGTAGTCGTAATCACCCGTTAGATGATTGTCCCTACCATGAATTGTTATAAAGAAATAATTCTATTTAAGAACATCTGTGGGTTCCTGTCTCTTTAACACATATTTACATCCTTTACAAAAGTCACCGCCTTCAAACTATTTTGGCTTTAAATCCAAATTAAAAGTACCCAGGACAACTGTTTCCACAACTTGGTTTGTAACCGAAGGTTCTATTAAAGCTATTGATAAAATATATTGAATCCCCTTAACATCTACTCAGTCATGTTAAATAATTTATAGAAGATGCATAAGTAAATTAAAAAAAAAATCATCTTTGCTTTATTGTCCAAAAACTTAAAAGCAAAAACAAGAAGCAAGAACAAAAATAGTTCGATTTACAAACTTTAAATATCTCTACTTCAAAAAACAAATTGTCGTCCACTTATGTGAGGGTATTTTTTTTTGTGTCCCAATTGAGTCGATTGTCTGATAGATAACGCTTACACATTCATACCCCCGCAGCAGGTCTTTACCTGTGTCGTAGGTGGCGTGGACGACACATAAAACACATCACAATGACACCCATGACCCGATTACAAATATTTATCTGTCACATAAATATCTGCCCCGGGAATCGAACCCAGGACCGCTCGCTTCGCAGGCAAGGTCGCTAACAACTAGGCTACAGGGTTTGATGTTAAAATGTATGTGCATATTTTAAATGCTGTCTAATGATAAACATTCATTAAATAATTATAATGTTTTGTTGAGTAGCCTGAATTATTATTGATTGTACCATATTGACTATAACAAAATTAATACGACGTACATTTTGAATTCATCTACACCTCCTATTATCATCACAATCTATTCACAAATCATACACGATTTAAAAAGCTATGTTCATAAAATATAATTCGTAAAAATATCTATATGTGGGCTTTACTTACGTTTTTGCGGGTCTTGTCACTTCTGAAATGTTAACTTGACTCCAGATGACTCGTGTTGTTGAATAAAAGCACTTGGGTATTTCCATTCATTTATTTCTTTTGTACTTAAGTCGCCATTTCGCAAAGGTGTCTTATTTAAGAGGAGAAGAAATGGCGAAAGAAACTCCTCTACACTTCTTTTAAAATTCTTGCTTAAACAATTCTAGACTTAAACTATTTCTACAATTGGAAATTATTACGCAACACCTGTGTTACTGGTTTCCCAGTCTAAGACAGAATGCCCTCCTGGGCCGCCCTCTCAACTGATCAACATGATCCCTCAACATTGCCCTTTTTGTAACTCTCATATTTCATTCAATTCTAAACCAGAGAAATTATGACGTGTCAACAGGCACCGACGTCGCGGCATCAAGTGAATTCCCGAAATAATGTCTCCTTGTTGAAAATAAAGACAGCATTGTTCGAGCATTGTTCGTTATTAATTTGAAACCCTAACACAGTGACCACGTGGTTTGGTTAAAATATCGAAATAAAATACTAATTTAGTGATTAGGTACCCTATATTGATTGACCCATGATTGATATTCCTACAAGAGCTCCATAAAATGCATGGTATTTTGAGTCTTACAGTAACTTAATGTTTAGTAAACGCTTTAAACTTGTGTCTCGTTGAGTCAATATTTGAATACAGCTGTTGTAATGGAATCTCCGTGAGCCAATGTATTGTGGGCGACGATGAAAGTATTTCAAAACAAACGCTACTTGTTGACAATAGATACGCTGCAGTGTTTTCTTTTTCTGCTTACTTTTTTTGTACTACACTGTCTACACCTAGGTTTTGCCAGGTACCAGCCAGCTATGTTTATTATTATAATTTTTATATCTTTTATAATTGATGCCCTTAACCTTGCTGACTTAACGCACACCCCTTATTGTCCTTCTGCCAGATTTTTTTTCAGGTATAGTCTGTTATTACGTGCATTTACTTTGTTATTTTATTATCATAGGTACTTTGTTTGTTGTACAAGCCAATAATAGTAGGTACATTACGATACGATGGCTAAAATTATCTATTATTGCAATAGCGTAAAGTGAACGTAAAATTAAGTGTTGTGCAATAGCCAATAACAGACCACTTAAGTCACGGGTGTCATTTTGTATCTTATAGTGCAGTGTGACCTAAAGTCACTAACTTTGAAGTCACGAGTTTTCGCATTGTGTAGAAAAAGGCACCGCTAACAACGTTCCCGCTATTTTATTCTACTTATGAGACGTCTATAGCTAGTCGGACTATTCTTTGGCCATTTCTTCTCCTCCATAATAAAGCCCATTTCCGATAGAATAACAAAATGACGTGCATAGGTGGATCAGAGATACCTATATGAATAAATGATTATGACTTTGACGTTGTAGTTGGTCCGTTAGGAAACCGCGATTAATTGACAATAATGTAGTTGTGCCGATGGGAACACTTAGTTGTGCCGTACCACTAGTTGTGCGTACGTAGTTTGTCTGTTAGAAAACCGCGGTAATAAGACTGAAGACTGGAATCTTAGAAACACAGTTCGGTGTTTGACGCGTGTTCCCAGGAAGCACACACAATACCGACTCAGCGATGCGACGTGCGGTACCAGCTTCGTCCCGGGTCGTCAGCGTCGCATACTAATTACGAATGCATTATTCATAAGCAAGCCTGCCGGATCCAGATTCAAATGAGTTTGCTTTATGTTTTGTCTGTGGTCTTTCACAGATAATACAGTTTGACGTTAAGCTTTAGAAAAAGGGCGTAAAGAGCAAATAAAGCTCACGAGTCACGACTGTGCTGTGCGGAGGCTCAAGAAAGTAATTTTTGATCGACAACTCGAGAATTAAAAGTATGTGTATGACAAAGCATAATATTTTTGGGATAATCATTGTATTTGTGTATGAAACAAAAGGTTAATCTTTTTGCAATTATCAATAAACACGATTTAGTTACATTGAGCCAGTGTCAACGAATTATGTAATTTTTACTTAGGTACTTACTGAAAATAAACCACTTGCGATTCCGATACGAACTAAATTCAAGTCAGAATAAAAACTAGATTAAATCGAATACCAAACTAAGTCAAAACAGTTCGGCTGCAGGTTAACTGGTTTTACGGCGGAGATCATTCTGTTCATGGTACGAAACTATAATTTTATTATTATGTGAATGTAAAATGTTCTATAATTTGTTCTTATGACAATTCGCGCATGTAATTAAAAGTACGACCCTAATATTTCTCAATTTAAGCACTTAAAATCTTTAGCTGCCCTAGTAACTGATTATTCGTGGGAATTGTAAAATAGTTAAATCCCCGGAAATATTGTAGTTTCAATTTGGATTCAGAAAATAACATATTTTTTATATCTCCTTTTATTAACTCCGCAGAATATAATACTTATGCATAACTAACTAATTCATGCACCGATATAGATATTGATTTTCCTCAAATCATTGCCATATCGCTCCGGACATCTATGTTCTAATGTAACACTGAAAAAGAAAAATAATTAGCTCGCTAATAAAAATCCTTTTAAACCAACATCCTCAACATTCTCTAAATACGGAAAAAGTTCCATAGTCCTTATACGAGAGGGTAAAAACGAGCGTAGTGGTTATTACTATTATTAGTAACTCCATAATAAAGTACGTGTATGGTAACTGAAGTAAGGTCATTGGGCTTAGATAGCTGCTTCCGTCGGTCACGCGTCATGTGCGCGCGATACACTGTGTTGTGACTTAACGACGATACGGAATTAGAACCATATGAACTTAAATCGTCATCTTTATTTAATACGAGTAACCGCCCTCGCTTTGCTTCGGTTTTCTTATTTTTTTACACCTTGGGTTACATTATTGGAGCTTTATTAAGGATCCCTCATTTTTTTGAAAATATAATATAGAATTTTTCAAATCAGTTCAGTAGTTTTGGAGCCTATTCAGTGCAAACAAACAATCAAATCTTTCCTTTTTATAATATTAGTATAGACTACCTGTGTCCGCGACTTCGTTGGAGTTGATATTATCTTAGTGTGTTCGTAAATTCCCGCGTAACACGCGATCCCGAAGGAATTCCGGGATAAAAAGCAGCCTATATGTTGCCCTGTAACCTATTCTATCTTTTAGGGAAAGTACTATTTTATTCAGCCGTTTCTGAGCCAGGAAATACAGAAACAGACAGACAGACAAAAATTTTAAAAAGTTTGCGAATGAAGTTGCTGGCACAGCTAGTTCTTAAAAAAGCACATGCGAGTAACTTTGAAAAAAAAAATACTTTAATTTCTGCGTGTAGGTTCACTATAAGGCCTACGACTACATACGCCTACGTCCATGAACGTACAGTGCGCCCAACTTATCTATGAAATGGCGAAAATTGGAACTAATGCCGCTCCATTCATAAGTTCTTTGTGTTCATTCTTAGACATTTACTACGTCTCGAATTGCGTCCAGTGATTGGTCCAATGCGTTCGACAGCGCCCTCCCTCAGTTCACAGATAAGTTGGTCGCACTGTATTTTCTATTTCCTAATACTTTCTCTTGTTTTGTAGACCCTCGTGTTAAATCACGGACGTCATAACACATAAGTGTTTACAACGCTAAGTCAATGCTACACTCTGCACTCTCCAGCTCGCAGCGTGGGTTTAGTACTATAATGTGTTGTTTGTAAACACTTTCACTGGTTTACACCGTTGATTTACTGTTTCTTCTCTATTTCGCAATATACCTACCTACTTATTATTTCTTTGGTAAGGTACCTGCTGCAATGATGGTCGAAAACGGTCAGTGATATTTTCGTTAAGGACTCATATAAGATTTTTGGCCGGCTTAGAATATTATCCCCAATCCCACACCGGTTGGGTGTCGTAAGAGGCGATTAAATCCGGCCAGCTGGTGGTAGGGCCCCTCGGGGAGATTATATTAATTTTAATAGTTGATTAATACCATTATAACTATTATTTTATTACTTCTCCTTGGGGTCCGCCTGGATAGCTATCTACTAGCTAGTGTTGTAACTTGCAACAAAATAAATACAATAATATTAAATTAAAATTTAAAAAACCCCTGACTGTTTGATTAACACTAAACATACCTAGTTAAGAACACTGTCGATTAAGTCACGTGCCGTTCATTCCTTTGGGAGCTACGATGCCACAGACAGACAGACATACAGATACACAGACACGTCAAACTTATAGCACCCCTCTTTTTTTCGTCAGGGGTTAAAAATATGGTGTTCTGACTCTGTCCACTCCGAAAGTCCAGTAACTGCTTTGGATTATAGTTTATGGTAATTATGGTGCTATATATAACTACGATCCGAAAGATTTGAACATAAATCTGCGCACATATCGTGAAGTATTAGCTAATTACCTCGAAGAAAAGAACAGTTTCCACGCGAGAGTAGCCATGTGCTTAAAACCCAGTGTTCTGTATACTAGACTTACGAGAGAGTTAACGAGAAGTCTTAAGATATACAAAGAGGGTCGCTAACGGCGTCTGATACGGTTCGCACTGACGAGAACAGCCTACCTGTATTGAATTATGCATTAACGTGGCTAAGTACTATTCGCATTTTCAATACTCGTACTAAATAGTATTCCTAGTACATACAGTCTGGGGAATAAGAAGAAATTGTAGTTTAAAGTTTAAATATTCCTTCGAAGTTCTTATAAAATGAAAAATTATTTATTTATTTATTTATTTATTTATTTATTTATTTATTTATTTATTTATTTATTTATTTATTTATTTATTTATTTATTTATTTATTTATTTATTTATTTATTTATTTATTTATTTATTTATTTATTTATTTATTTATTTATTTATTTATTTATTTATTTATTTATTTATTTATTTATTTATTTATTTATTTATTTATTTATTTATTTATTTATTTATTTATTTATTTATTTATTTATTTATTTATTTATTTATTTATTTATTTATTTATTTATTTATTTATTTATTTATTTATTTATTTATTTATTTATTTATTTATTTATTTATTTATTTATTTATTTATTTATTTATTTATTTATTTATTTATTTATTTATTTATTTATTTATTTATTTATTTATTTATTTATTTATTTATTTATTTATTTATTTATTTATTTATTTATTTATTTATTTATTTATTTATTTATTTATTTATTTATTTATTTATTTATTTATTTATTTATTTATTTATTTATTTATTTATTTATTTATTTATTTATTTATTTATTTATTTATTTATTTATTTATTTATTTATTTATTTATTTATTTATTTATTTATTTATTTATTTATTTATTTATTTATTTATTTATTTATTTATTTATTTATTTATTTATTTATTTATTTATTTATTTATTTATTTATTTATTTATTTATTTATTTATTTATTTATTTATTTATTTATTTATTTATTTATTTATTTATTTATTTATTTATTTATTTATTTATTTATTTATTTATTTATTTATTTATTTATTTATTTATTTATTTATTTATTTATTTATTTATTTATTTATTTATTTATTTATTTATTTATTTATTTATTTATTTATTTATTTATTTATTTATTTATTTATTTATTTATTTATTTATTTATTTATTTATTTATTTATTTATTTATTTATTTATTTATTTATTTATTTATTTATTTATTTATTTATTTATTTATTTATTTATTTATTTATTTATTTATTTATTTATTTATTTATTTATTTATTTATTTATTTATTTATTTATTTATTTATTTATTTATTTATTTATTTATTTATTTATTTATTTATTTATTTATTTATTTATTTATTTATTTATTTATTTATTTATTTATTTATTTATTTATTTATTTATTTATTTATTTATTTATTTATTTATTTATTTATTTATTTATTTATTTATTTATTTATTTATTTATTTATTTATTTATTTATTTATTTATTTATTTATTTATTTATTTATTTATTTATTTATTTATTTATTTATTTATTTATTTATTTATTTATTTATTTATTTATTTATTTATTTATTTATTTATTTATTTATTTATTTATTTATTTATTTATTTATTTATTTATTTATTTATTTATTTATTTATTTATTTATTTATTTATTTATTTATTTATTTATTTATTTATTTATTTATTTATTTATTTATTTATTTATTTATTTATTTATTTATTTATTTATTTATTTATTTATTTATTTATTTATTTATTTATTTATTTATTTATTTATTTATTTATTTATTTATTTATTTATTTATTTATTTATTTATTTATTTATTTATTTATTTATTTATTTATTTATTTATTTATTTATTTATTTATTTATTTATTTATTTATTTATTTATTTATTTATTTATTTATTTATTTATTTATTTATTTATTTATTTATTTATTTATTTATTTATTTATTTATTTATTTATTTATTTATTTATTTATTTATTTATTTATTTATTTATTTAGGTCACCAACATACACAATAATACCAACATTCCATACACAATAATACTTAATTATTTCATTGCATTTACTTCTGTTTTCCATCTTATTAATTATGCTCGCATCATGATTATTTTATTAGCCGAATAAAACCTACTTTTTGAACTTTTTTTTTTAGAATTTTTTGAACAAAGTTAGATACTATGGAACCAGAAGAGACCTTCATCCATCTGTTTATACTTTGTAGGATGAAGTGTTTTATATCCAATTCTTGTCGATCCTAACATTCTAACGATCAACAGCGGGAGTATGCTTTAGGCCCCCTCAAAAGGAGAGATCGTGCTCAGTAGTGGGGTCATAGGACTCACGGGTTGAAGCCATATAAATATTAGTGTAGTCTATATATAATCGACAACATTCATAATACTATGCCTGTGATACGGTCATTGACACGTACAGCCAGCTCATAAATGCTTATTATAGCACAAATTCTGAGAAGTGTCTATCGTCCAAAGAGGTTTTAGTACCTACGCACTTAAATCAATCATCTTGAAATACGAGGTATCTACTGGATGTCAAATGGGTCAAATACGTATTTCTTATCACAGGAAGCTATTTCAATACTTAGTTAATTATTATTAGACAAACAGGGACTGCATTTAAGACGTACTAATTGTTTACTTACAATTAGGACGTTCATATTTTTTTTTAAATTATGGATTGTTAAAAACTGCTTTTACGAGAAGGTTAGTCCAATATTTTATCAGTACGTATCATACGACTGAACGCCTATAAAATTATTAAAGCTCATAATATTTTTTTAAGTTTTTCATAACTTACATAAATAAAGGCTTTCGCCCCAACTCAGAGTCACTAACGGTTACTTTAATCGCTCCTTACTATAGAATCACCATACAAATTCTATACTAAGCATAGACTTAAATATTTATTAATATTTTACATCACTGGCCGCCGAATCAAGGTTTTTAAAAATTGCGGACTTGTAGGTATGCCAACTAGGTTCATTGCCCTTTGCACACCGTGTGCAGTTTGATCCAACTTGAAAGATAGGATAGCTTACATCTCAATGTATAGTCGCAATATTATTTTATTGCAATTTTTTTTTGATAGAACGAAGTCTGTCCGGGCAGCTAGTTATAATATAAATTTACATAATAACATACGAAATTATAAATGTAGAAATATCGGGACATAGGTATAATGTGCGCCATCTATTGATAAATCTATGAACCTATAATAATTATATCATGAACCTATTATACTCGTACATAATTTTCTAACAATGCATACAAATACATATTTAAATTATTAATGTTTACTTACGATGTTAAAAAAAAATATAGTAGTCACTCCGAGATGAACTGGAAAAAGGCATAAATCGTATGTTTGTCGCCATGGATATAATTATAACTTTTAACTGAATACATAACTTCGAGGTACTTGAAGACAGATGACGTCACAATGGAATGACTATTTGACCAATCGCAGACCGGATTGAGATTATCCTTCATAATTGTGGGGTGTTATGTCCTATTTTCCAAATGTTTTCTAATAATTTTTCTGGTGGTAAAAAAATATATTATTGTATTAACACATTTTATTATAATTTCTTCAAAATTGTCCTTACGTCATGAAAACGGATGTTGAATGTGATAATGAAATGAAACAATGTAATTTATTACGGTACATTTCTTTTATTTTAAGTGCACAACACTTATAAAAAAAAATTAACACAGCTGAATGATATATCCTGGGATTACAGATAACACAATGAATGGATGAACACAATGGTCATTCCGTTATGACGTAATTAATCCTCATGTACCTCTACAAAGTAATCCAGACAGAGTAATATATCCATGGTATATGTCCAGTTATAGTAATGTATCCATGATCTCTTTCGGAGTAGGGTGTTGGCAACACTGGGCGCATAATGACTCTGTGATTGAGTACTCTGTGGCACGAAAGCGTGACACGAAATTTGTTAAGAACAGCGAGTCTATGTATTTAAGTCAATGATACTAAGTAACGATTTAAGAAACCATTAGTGACTCTGAGTTGGGGCGTTAGTCTACGATCTACACAGATAAATTATCTAAATGTCTACTAATGCATGAATAAGAAATAAGGTCAATTATCATAACAAATACATTTGCAACTAACTTGAATAATAATTATGTAGTTTGTTAATTATGTAGGTACCCACTATACATACATACATATAAACGTAAAAGCGTAACGTATTATGTGGTAATGTTTATGAATTCTCAACATAACATAATCACTAGCATGTAATTATGGTTCTCATAACAGTGTAAGATTTTAAATATTATACCTAATTATCTATTCAAAAAACAAGGAAAACCAACCGCTAAAATAAAATTGGGCAAAAATGAAATTAATGAAAAATAGTATATAACGTTGGCAGTTTCTACGGGCCAGACGAGCGAGAGTACTTTTTGTAAACATAAGAAATAGATGACCTAGGTCCTAGGCAAACCGAAGACGGGTGTGCCATAGACCTATATGTATACACCGTGTAATATATATAACTCACATGGAGAAAGTAATCGGTTATGAATCTGTAACTGAATCGATATCACGCATTTTTAATTGTATTTTATAGCTTAATAATTTATTATTTAAGAAATGAGTTATACTAATTTCGAACGAAAAGTGTGAACATTCTACCCAGCGGTGCACGCACACATGAGAGCGAACGAGCGCTACGTATACAAGGTCGGTGCGCGCGTGTGTGCGGTACACCCCGACGTCCCAACTCCCAACGAAAACAGCTGACTATAGCGATCGAGCGATCATTACATAAAATATGTAGTAGGTAATAGTACGAATGTTAAATAGTGAACAAATTATGATTATGATACTCTTTCCATCACATTTTTCAGGCTTTGTACTGTAGACTGTGAACAATTTTGAACTCATTGATTAATAAACCTCAAATTAAAGAACAAAATTATTTAACAATGACAGTAATAAGTTTAATTTTATTTAATACCTACTACAGTGTCACTTTTCACTACATTAAATGCATAAATGACGTACACCCTTAAACACCCCAATTAGAATACCTACCTTTTTAGTTTTAATCATAATACATACACTGAAATATTTTTTATTAGCTTAGTAATTGTTTATTTAAGAAATCCGTTACTTTCTCGTAGAAGGAAAATAATGTTCATAACATTCTATGCACGCATACAGACTCACGCACACATGAGAGAGAGACCAACGTCACAGTGTGGATTCCATAAGCCAGAAACAGCTGATGGACGAAAACGAATTATGCCTAAATTATTAGGTAATCGTACTGAGATAAATAATTATGTTTCATAAACAAATTATGATTCCCTCTTTCCATCACACTTTACAGGCTCTGGACTGTCGACTTTGAATAATTTTGTTTAAATACAATTTCAATCGTTTTGGCATTAAAATTATAAGATATTTATTGAATTATTTATCGTTTAGAGGTATAATAGAACAAAACTAAACAAAGACGGCGTGTTTAAAAGCTGTGAATCATAAAAATATTTACTAACATTAAACAACCAATTAAATTTAGTTAATGTAGGTATTACTTACAGTTCTGATAACTGGTTTCTTCTCTCCTGATCCTTCTGTACTCCTACCCATCAGCGTAGCCAGCCATGGGCTCAGGGTGGGGCAGCAGTCTAAAATAATATTATGTACCTAACTTTTTGTTTTAATCGCATTTTTTTGTGTCGATTGACGACAGCTGTCGAGTGTAAACTTTCCTACAGATATTAAATATTGTAGTTAGTAGCTAGATAATTAAGTTTTTTAAGTTTGATTAGGTACCTTACAGGCTTACAGGTCAGAGCCAGGGTGGGGCACGGTGGGGCGCTAGCTACGCCCATGCTCCTACCAACTCCTGCGGCGTCGTCTTTTAATGACATTTTCAAAATGTCCACCACCTTGCTCGATACACAATAATGCACGTTTGTGCAATTGTCGTTTAAGTTTATTTAATACGACAGTGTCACTTTTCACTATGTCAAATGCAGCTATTATTCTATTTTTTAGATCCTCAGCGCTGGTGGAATCTTTAAAATAAACTAAAGACTTAACACGTCCCCACAAAAAAAAATCTAGGGGCGTCAAATCAGGTGACCTTGGTGGCCACTGAACCGGTCCGCCGCGACCGATCCATCGCTCCCCATATTCAGCGTCAAGATGCTGCCTGACAGTCCACGTGAAATGCGCTGGGGCACCGTCGTGTTGATAGAACACCTCTCGTAAATTTACAAGAGGTACGTCTTCTAGCAGTGCCGGCAAAGTTTCTCTCAAAAACACTAAATATGACTGTCCTGTTAATCTCTCTAGGAATACGGGCCCAAGTACGTGTGTACCGATAATGCCCGCCCAGACGTTAACGGAGAACCGGTGCTGGAAAGAATCCACTCTACATGCGTGAGGATTTTCGTGCCTCCACAAATGCGTATTATGTTGATTGAACATCCCCACTCGTGAAAAGGTACTTTCATCCGTCCAAATAATGTTTCGCTGCCAATTGTCTAGTAACCACCGGCTGAACTCCAACCGTGATTCATAATCACGAGGAATCAATTCTTGACAGCGTCTCAAGTGGAATGGGTGCTCGCCGTCACCATGAAGCGTTCGCCACACGTACATATGACTGACGTTAAAATGTGGGGCGGCTTCACGAGTACTGGTATGGGGATTCGCATCGAAATATTCCAGTATTTCGCTTTGAAGACGAGTAGGTATTCGCACATTGTTTCCTCTGTCGATCGCAGTATTCGGTCGAAATGTTCCGTGGTCTCGGAGCCGTTGAGTAGCGGCTAGCATAGTCCTACGGTCTACACTGGTACCAAACCTAGCATTATAAGTTCTGCACGCTAATGCCACGTTGTCACCACACTGTGCCAAAGTTCTTACCATTTCAGTATAATCAATGTTAGTATACGGAAAAGCCATTGTACGAACAGTTACGATAAGTCGTTAACTAAAAACACGAATAGAATAGGTACTATCGAGTATCGGCGCAGCGCAGCGCGGTGTGCGGCGTAACGTACTGAACTGACTGATTTAAATTCAATTTCAAATTTGTTTGTTTACTTAGATCATAAGCCGGTGTGTGGGAATTGAGTGACAAGGCTGGGGAAACACCTTCATTTATGTCTCGCTCCAATTATTGTTTTCGTATATGCATAATAGAGCAAGCGTGTTACTATTTCGCACGCTTAATAAAAAAAAAGATGTAACTCAAAATTTGTGAATTTGGAAATTTAGTAACTGGAGTTTAATTATTTAAGTACGAACTTTTTTTGCATCAATTTTTTTAAAGTATAATAGATATTAGGACACTATTTTCAACTATTTTTGAAATCACGGTACCTTGAACATACAATATCAACAGTTAAAATAATGGAAAGCATAGTAATTATTTTTCAGTCTTGAATCAAACACAAGTCGGAAAAAGTCCAAAACTTTAACAGCTGATTCGTTCAAGTTGTTATTTTTGAGTTACATCTTTATATTCCTGTGATCTAAGTCATAATCGCCGATCGTGCGGCGGCGGCCGGGCCGTATCGCCGGCCGTGAGTGACATTTTCGTTACGTCTCGCTTTCTCTGGACTGTTTTTAAATATGCGGAAGAGAGAGAACGTAAGGAAGAATTCGAACTGTCTTTATAATATTTTTTTGATCTATTGCGTTTGTAGTGTGTCGTTTACGTCGTACAACTCGTACATTTGATAGTGTGCGTGTTTGTGGCTGTGGCTAAGTCTAATAATGCTTGAAAGGACCCTATTGCCTTGACTTAAGTTTCATTTTTGTTTGTTTCGACTGTTTAAAGAATTGGGTGACATCATTTACTTAATTTTAATTTCTTTTAGGAAAAAAAAATTACCTACATTAGAAATACGTGGAATCGATTCAGTTGCCGATTTTAAGCCATATACCTTCCTATGTTACATACATTTGAGTTACATATTGTATATTGTACTAGACAGGCTGTTCAGTATTAAAAGTTTGGACACCTACGTTGACACCAAATGCTGCCAACGCATTTTAGTCGGCTGCGAGCAAGCGAGACAAGTAGATGTCATTTTAGAAAAACCCCGACCGTTCAGGAACACATAATAACACATATTGTTTATTGCGCACAGTTAAAACGTCTTCATTATTTACGTTCGAACTTTATTTGAATTATTTAAATCATAATTGGTAACTAACTACATTTTTACTTACATTAAAAAAAATATTCAGTGCAAAATATTTGATATCCGCCATCTTGAACCGAACTTGACCGAACGAAGCGCTGTCACAGTGTATGAAAAATGCCTTAGATGAAGGAATGAAAGGCAGGTAACGTCGTTCGAATATGACGTAAGCCTACCAAGAATAATACAAAATAAAAAACTAATACAATCTCGTGTCACTACTAAAGAAAGCGTCAAATTGCATGAACATCGCAATTGTCAAAATTTATTAAATAATTTTATCAGTTATAATGCCGTCTTGCATTTTTAAACAATTTAAAAGTAGTTCGCAAAATCAAAGAAAAGAAGATGGAATATCTTTTCACAGGTATCTGTTCATTATTTTATTATTTATTTATAATAATATTTTTGCGGTTTGCTCGGAAGACAAAACCTCGACAATTATTCATTTGTATACCAGCTTTATGTGAAAATCGGTTACCCTAAATTTGGGGAAATATGCATGAGCTATTTGAACACTGGTCGATTTATAAATGTATGTCGAAATAAATATATTTAAAAAGTAAATATTTGTATTTATTTAAACCTTAAAAATCAAGAAATACAGCCAATGCATAAACACCTATCGCTGGGATATTATAACCGGGTTAATTGAAAATGTCACGTTTGCCCACGATAAAATGCATGATTGAAAGAAAATATTATATTATATTTTAGTTTCTGTTTTTAGTTTAGCCTACTCACTAAAATGATTTCAATTATAATTTTGCAGATTGCCGACAGCTGCTATTACAAGAGAAAAAAAATGCACTTTGCCTCGTCTTTTATTATGCGTACCACAAAGGACTGGAATTAATTGTCCGCGTGGGTGTTCCCGTCAGATTATAATGTGGGTGTCTTCAAGTCAAGAGTGAATAGGCTTCTACTAAGTTAGTGTGATTTACCATCCACGACTTCATTACCGCTTACCATCTCAGGTGGTTCTGTGGTCAAACACTAACTTATTCTGCATAAAAAAGTCCATAGGTTAATTAAGACAATTAAATATATTTAAGTATTATTTTATATTAAAAGAACATTTACATATATTTTGATAAGTGTACTTTTTGATAACTAGTGATGAAATTAAAATCAATTATGATTATCACATTAATTTATTACAACGTAAATTTTTGTCTGGTTTTCTATGCATTTGTTCCTCCTATCTCAGGAACGGCTTAATAAAAGATTCGGTTTTCACTGACGTATTGTAATGAGTTTGGGTTAACATTTAGTGTTTGTTTTATTTGAATCGGTTTACAAATAAAAAAATCACGACAATTTAAAGAATACCATCCCTACTTTTATCGACTGTGGGCTTACCGAAGCGAAGCAAGGGCGTTCACTAGACTAGTAATAAATAATTTGCCAATTTAATTGTGCATAATGTGTTAAGTTGGAAATATGTCAAACAACATTTACAAAATTGCGGGAGTTTGTGACTTTTCATTTGGCATTCTCACACACACAAAGAATTACGTGTCCATACGGTGCCACTGCTAGTTGACATTAAGGTTGTCACGCACACATAGCCAAAAAGTGACTTCACGTCATTCGTTACTTTTCTTTGCGAATGTTCCATCTGCCTTTTATTTCCTTCATCTGAGAAAAATGCTTGAAAAATATGTCACGGATTTTGTTCGGAACAGCCCGTCTTTATATTTAAGTCTATGGGGTTTGCTGTTTGCCTAAAATATAACTAGATCGATAGCGATATTGACTGATAGTAATCAAGCCTTTCCAAACAAGGGTAAAATAAATACCACCGTCTTGCTTGGGATGACCCAATGACTCATGAGAGTCAGCCGCCAAAGGACTCGTCGTGTCCTGGGGCAAGGCAAGCTTTTCCTCTTTCTCTCTTTTCTTAGTCGGTAACGCATCAGTGGTTTACTGTCGCTGATATCCATGAGTGATGGGCGACGGTACCCACTTACCATCACGTGAATCGTCGTTTGACGACTTACTACATAAAAACCAAAAGTTTTCAAAATGGTAAAAGCCATTAAAATTTAATTTATTCCTATACCAACTCCTAATAGTTTTGTTTGTTTGTGTACAGGTCCGGCGCCATGTTGCAGCAGATCCTGCGCGACATGTGGGTGGACCCGGAGATCCTCGCCGAGCTCGACGAGACCCAGAAGCAGACACTCTTCTGCAAGATGCGCGAGGAACAGGTAAACTTCTGCCAAGTACACCTTGGGTAACCCTGAAGATAGAGAGAGGCGCCTTAACTCTAGAACACAGAATGGCTAGTACTATGTCTAGAGATTAGAAAGGCCCCATCAATGGCGCAAGGAGGGCTGATGCTTGTGGAAAACCTCTTTACTTTAGGCCTGGTCTGACAGCTAGTACTTTCTTTGTTTTCTCTTTTCTTTTTTGGCCGGTAACGCATTGATTGGTGGTGTTACTGATGTCCATGGGCGACAGTGAATATTAACAATCATAAAACAGGCCTCAACGATGGCTAAAGAAGGACAGAATATCCACATTTAACGTTGAAATGTTTAGGGAAGTGTTCTTTTGAAAGATGCTAGAAGAAGAAGAACGTACGCGACATAACTATCTGGGAAGTGAAAAAATCTGGATTTGCTTCCTAACCTTCATTAAACCTTACATATCCTTATTTTCTACATTTTACTTTAGAATTGCCGTGTCCATAAGAAACAGTTGAAATATCTGACTTCTCGCTTACAAGTACAACTTGTACAGTTCAGGCACAGATATCTGAGCTTCTATCTATGTCTGTGAGTGCAAGTCTATTGATCATATAATCTCAGATAATTAAGCTCTCCGGTTATTACCGTCTCTGAAACCTTTTATAATTAAATCCTATAGAAAGATTGAAAGATATTGTCAACAGTTTTTCTGGTGAACTTTTCTTATAACCCGAACAATGGAATATTTTTTTGCCATCAGTCGGTGTTCGATTGGTCAAGACCATGTAAAGGTGTATGCAAACGGGACTACGCAGCCAATATTTTTATTAATGGAATTAAATGAGCATTACTAGTCTGTTGGCTAGTGATTGCAACATAGGGACACAGATAATCTTTACATGTTTTGGAATGCGAGGCTTTGGAATGTACTCAGTAGTATTGGAATGCGATTAGGTTAGGTGTACCTAATTGCGTCATGAGGTCGTTTTGGTTGCTTGTAAACGACATTCACCCAAAGATGCAAGTGTAAGGCGAAAGAGTTTTGAGGCAGTGGACTGAATTGGCTAGTAGTAGGATAGTAGGATCACGAGAAAACACCCTCTTTTTCAAGATGCAATAGTGGTACAAATATCCACAATCAGCAAAACTATGGACCAGGTTAAGCTTATATACGGTGAAATATTACTTCAATAATCTAGTTAGGACACAAGTTTAAGTAATAATAATAATAATAATAAACGCTAACACACTCATACCCCCGCAGTAGGTTATTACCTGTGTCGCGAGTGGCATGGACTACATATAAAACATCACAGTAACACCCATGACCCGAGTACAAATATTTATCTGCCACATAAATATCTGCCCCGGCCGGGAATCGAACCCGGGACCCCTCGCTTCGCAGGCAGGGTCGCTACCAACTAGGCTACAGGGTAGTCGACTCCTTATTTTGTCTTCGTATATGCCCCTTTACTCTTGTGTAAGCTCGTGTCATTCTAGTGAAACAAAATCGTCTAATATGCGCTCGCACAAGCTTACTTGAGATTAAGGGAAGCCGTTGGGTTTTAATCGCTTGAGAAAGAATAACCTTATTCATATATATAGTTTTTCTATTTAGGGGACCGCGTTTTAGTTATAAGGCCTCTTTTATTTTTATCTGGTATCAACACGAGACAACCCAAACCCATTGAATAATAGGGTTCCTATAGAAGTAACCATTTCAATCAACAATCTGAAATCTAACTTAATAAGATAGGGTTGACAATAATTGCAATACAATGACTTTGTCTCTTTAATTATAATTATCAGTATTTCTTCATTTCTTAAGAGGATGAAACTAACAACATTTGACACGGAGAAACGATTTCTCAAATCTTTTTTACGGTCGATGTAATTACTTCCCCATTGCCAGTGACTTACCGAAACATAACTGAAGGGCTGGTTATAGAAAAACTTTCATTCATTCGTCAGATTTATAAACTGTTGTACTGTGTAGGAAGTAGCCTGAGAAAGTTGAACAGCAATTAAATTCGTAATTAACTTCCCTTAGATGTTTACCTAACTAAACAGTTTTTATCTCTTGATAGATAAAAAGTACGTACATATACACACTACTTAATACTTTGGCGTAATCATTGTTATTACATGTTTTTTAATTTCATAACAAACAATTGAATTCGCTAATGCTTTCGCTTTGAGAACACACCCTTAGTAGATTCCATCGAAAGCTTACAATATGGGTTGCAGAGATCCGGTTCATTGCATATAATATGGGCTCAAGGTTTCCTGTCAAACAATCGATGTGGCCTTGTTCACCACTCACTCGCCGCACCAAGACACGACCGTAGACTAATGGGCTAAATGGGACCGATGTTATATATAATCTATTTAAGTTCAAAGTACCCTTGGAAAATATCTAAAATGATTTAAAATCTTGCAAGTAAACAGACATAGAACTAACAGCATTATTTGATTCTGCTCTAAGATCAAATCGTAAATTTTTGTTGCCTCTTATCAAGATGCTTCTCTTGAATAAAAATCGTGTTTTATGATTTATCCGGACTTCCCAAAATTTCTGGAACTTCACGTTAAAAAATGCGTTGAATAAATAGTACTCTAATCCATGCAACGTTTGCTAACCTTTACTCGTTATGATGCCATTACTGTGACGAACGTAACATTCCTTGTGAGTAAACAACAAAATGCCCATAAAATTGTACTATTTGACATGCTTTCAACTCTGTCAAAGTGCATTACTTAATCCATCAAGGTCGCTTTTTTGCAATCTACGTGTTCTATTGTTAGTTTTAGAGTACTTGTGGAGTTCCTCATTTGTTCCATTCAAACCACAGACCTGCATACCTAGAGTAGATGAAGTATGTACCTCGAATTGTATGAAAACCAAGCGTGTCACTTTTTTTGGCACAATGTTATGTCACAAGAAAATTTGAGTGATTGATATACCTCATCTTAGCAATACCAATACGAAACCGATTTCTTACCGATTCTCGATATCGATAATCGATTATAATCAGTCTGGTTGATTGTTATTGTATACGTATAGGTTAAAGTGCTGAATAAAACCAAATAAATAATTTTGTTTTGTTAATGTTTTGTTATTAAACATATATCATTCTTACTCATCAAACTTACTCATCAAACTTACCCCAAGTTTGATTTAACTTGATTATTTATTTATTATAAACACAAATTATAAAATTTATTAAATTTTTATTTTATTAATATTATTTTATTAATATTAAAATTATAAATACGTTTCAAAAATATAAATAAATAGATCACTATCATATTATATTCTTTACTTATAAATTTTACGTAAAATAAATAAAAGAGAATTAAATCAAAATATAATCATTTATTTATTGAAATCAAAACCTTTATAATTTAATAATCAAAATAACAAAAATGTACCATTAATTTAGAAAGTAATAGGAATATTGAATAATTTTATGATCCAGTTTTGTTTTATATTCTATAATTTTACAAAGAGGAAAGTTTCGATTTATTGTTTTTTTTTAATGGATAAACTGAAAAACTACTGGACTGATTTCAAAAATTCTTTCGATTGATGGAAAACAACTGGTCAAGAGCTTGTAAGGCCATGCGCGATGTAGGGTTCCATAGTTGATTGATTATTACTCGTTAACCTGTAGCCGTGATAGTTTTCCTTGAAAATTCACTGTTTATCCTATTATGTATTGTGAATTTTTTGTCAAACTCCACCTTTTTAGAGCTGGCAGGGGAGACGGAAACTTGGCTCTAACCAAAATTATCACTTTTTTTAGTTTTTTTTTAGAAAATTAGCATTTTATAATTTTAGCTTGTTTTTCTTATTAGACTTATTAGTGAAAATGAAATTATTTCACTTATTAGTGAAATTGTTATATTCTTATGACAATAATGTTCTTTAAACCGAACCCATAATATTTTTATAATATCTTTACAACGATACCCTACACTATTGGGTAGGCGAGAAAAAAATCCATCCCCACTTGAACTGTGATAAATAAATATTTTTAATATTTTATTCTACGACTTTGTAGTTTTAATAAATATCCATGCCAAATTACACTCACTAAGTTGCAAATGGACGGACGGACGGACGGACGGACGGACGGGCGAACAGACATGACGAAACTATAAAAAAAATACAGTTAGTTTCCTTTGGAATAAAATTTGTGTTACAACATATATATCTATGAGAATATATTTATTCGACGATTCTCAAAATCGATTAAAATCGAGACAAGACTGGATAAATGAAAAACACTATTTACTATATTTGAGCGAAAAACTACAATATTGACAGTACCACGAAGTAAAGCGTTACTTAGCAACGGTTGATAGTAACGATTGTTGTATTTTCATTGCGTGTTCCAACAAAGAAGCCCTACAATTTTGAAACCAAAATGGGCAATGTATTGTATAGTATGTAGTACATATACTCAGTAAGTGCTCGTCATTGTAAAACGTGGTAAAAGCACAATAAACATTAAATTAATTTATTTTAAATAGATAGAAACACAATTTTATAACGAAATTAATTAGCGATGAAAGAAAATGTTTTCTTTATCTTTCCTAACTATATTTGTAGATTTTCTATAGTTCATAACATTAAAATCAGGCATTTTTCGTTATTTCAGTTGACATCTGTTGCCAATAGCAATGATAGGCCGACTAAATGACACGGCGCCTAATTAGGATTTCAAATCCTAGTTGTCCCACGTGAAATGTATGAACTTACCGCATCTACTCTAGGTATACAGGTCTGTGATTCAAACTAATAATAACTATTGGAATTCGTAAAAAATCTTGCGAAAACGGTTTATTGACGGCAAACTTTTACCGAACTGATTCTTTGACCTAACAAATGCTTTGTTCTTAACGAAAACGCTGAAATACACGAATGCAGACAATGCATCTGTATCTGCAAGAAATCCAATGAAGTTGCAAGGTACACGGCGTCGATCGAAATATTGTCACTTAAAGGATTATCTCCAGAGAAGATTGGTGGGGTTAAAAGCCCTTTGTCGCTGAAAAACAATTGAGCGTGTGGCCGCACTGCAGTTTTTTCGCCCGCGAATTTAAGCGCGTAAATTCTATAACACAATTACACAAGGAATCTCATACAAGCAGCTGCACTGTCGGTTTTTGCCGCGACTGATTTTTGATTGAAAAATTGACAGGTGGTTAAAACCGCAGCGTGAAAGTCCTCAATGCAGCCGCAGACTTAAATGAAGCTTTTTCCAAATAAGGGTTTAAGATTTTTTTCATAACAATTTTTCATATTCATTGGTCCATAAAGGTTTTGCTCATTTATTTCAGGTGCGTCGCTGGCAGCTCTGGGACCAGAAGGTGAGCAAGGAGGAAAGCGAGTGCCCCAAGTTCTCCGCTAATGGCAAGAAGCAGGTCCAGTTTCTGAAAGGAGAAGATGGCGAACCTTGGGTAAGTTGCTTCCGTTAAATACTGATACAGACATAGCTTCCGTTACGCCCTAAAAAAGCACTCAAAACCTCGTTTCTAAATGGAATTTTTACTTCTCATATTTTGGTTTATAAATCGGTTTTAATTTTGGGGACCTAAGTTCAAATATATCATTTGGAAAATTACTTAATATAGAGAATGACAGATTCTTAAGAATTCACAAAAATTTTCCTTAACATCTCCGAATCCACTCTTATCACTGGCACAGTTTTTGGAACATGTTGCTAAACACAATAATTTCAGGTATGGGTGATGGGAGAGCATCCCAACGACAAGTCCATCGAGAGCATCCTGGCTGAGGAGGCCCGGCAGCGCGCGCTAACCCAGGCGCGGCAGGAGGCGCACCAGCTACGGAAGTCAGTGGAGAAGGAACTCACGCACCTCATCGACTACAAGCCTCTGGATAGTCTGGAACAGGTACTGGAAGCAATCACTTCCTTGAAGAGTTGAAGGGAAATAAAGTAAAAGGGCTTTATGTGGAGTATACTTAATTAATTGGTCTTGGGATAGTATCAAGTTGTCGAGTATCAAGAATATCAAAAATAAGAGAATTTTTAAGAAGATAGTCATCCATTTTTGATAAGTTTTCTCTCCATGTCACCTTGTCAAAACGGATTATTATCCAGAGGAAGATGGAAAGTCTTCCCAAAAGTTTACAAAAAATGTAATAAAGTAAATGTGTAAAATACCGAGTTACGGATTTTTTGTGACATTAAGGCGCTCCACCCACTGCACCGCGCACCGCGACGGGGCGCGGGATGGCAGATTTTACCATTGTATGCAAATATCTCAATTTATATAGAAATCACGCCTAGCACAACACACTGCCGACGCGGAGACGCGCGGGAAGGCGGCCCCGCGCGCAGTTTCTGCCGATCTGCGCGGGAGCGCGGGGCGTACCGCGGGATATTACAGATCGCGCGGTGAACATAATTATGAGTTTATGCCGTCGTAATCTGCATCACCGCGCGGGGGAGCAGATTACACCGCTAGGTAAGGCAGATCTGCGCCTCCGTCGCCGCGCGCGTTATCTGTCGCTCCGCGCACCGCGGCGGGACGCGTCTTCAGTGGGTGGAGCGCCTAATGTGAAGCTTACCACTTGACAACAAGTTTAAAAGATTACGAGTGAATCATAATTTTTTCCCGAAAAAATATTGGTAATCGTATTTTCCATTATATGATATCATATCAATTGATTTATCTTAACTCAAGTAAGAGGTAGATAGTTGTCATGCACTTGAACTCCATCTAACATTACGTAACGTTTATATGCTAAATTACACCTTCTGTTTATCCTCAAAATTACATTACATTACCTTTCACAATGATGTTCATTCTAGAAATTCGAACTGTCTCCAAAGAACGTGGATTCCCTGGAAGACACCCTGGATCTCTACTGCTCCGTGGACGAGCTGCGCCAGAGGATCGAGGACCTGGAGCCGGAGGTGAAGCTGGAGAAGACGGATCTCGACGCCCTGGACAAGGAATACTGCGATGAGCACCTCAAGTTGGACATCAGCAAGAATACCCTCCACTTCAATTTTATTGAGGGGAAGCGTGATGTGCAGGTAATTTGGAGCCATTGGACAACAGTATCATTTGGTAATGGTAATTGATGTTCTCAGGCGAGCCACCTAATGGTTAGGAGTTAATTTTGACGGCTACCGTTGCGTTTCCTAACGAGATTCTCCTTCACAGACAGAAGTGATAATTTTTAATACACACATGACTTTTAAGATCAGAGACTAGAACCTACACTGTTTTGTGCGGAAGAGCAACGACTACGTTTCTTCTCTTTTCTTTTGTGGTCGACAACGTGTCGGTGGTGCCTAAGGTACCCTAACCTAACCTAACCAAATCTAACCGGGGTTACCTTGACTTTACGGGTAACTGACTTTGTTGTCTTTAACCCATTAATGGACCATCTAATGAGCACGGGCCTCAATTCTTGATGAGGCCTAGAGCATACTCCACCACGCTGCTCCAGTGCGAGTAGTGATGGAGGGGTTAGTAAGTAGTAACCAACCAATAACCTATCAATACACCGTGTATCCAGGACGCGACGATGCCTTGCGGCGGCGGCGGTGACGGCGTGTCTCTTCGCGTGGCGGCGTGGGAGCGTCGCGTGGCAGCGGCGCGTGCGGGCGACATACTGCGCGGGCTGCGGGCTAGACGCGCGCGCTCGCTGCGAGACGCGCAGATACAGGCGCGGGACGAGGACGCCGTGTGGCGGGAACAAGGTTAGTCCATAGACCAAAAATATCTCTATGGTTTATTCACTGTCACAGATAAGGCTTTCTTTCACCATTTCTTCTCCTCTATGTTAAAGAACCTTGTGGTGATGGTAGATTATAAAAATGACGTGCAAGTGTATCAGTGATAGAGCCAGTAGGGCCGGGCCAGTGCTGACTAAGGTTATCATACACAAAATTATTTTTTCAAATCCCGACAGTCAGTTCCAGATGTCTCGATCTTTATAGCAGCATAAGTGCAAACAATAATTTTCACAAATAATTTGGAGAACAAATATTTATTGTTCGAACTCGTCGTTGGTGTGGACTCTTTTTCTTACTTCTGTGGTATGACATTTCAGAACGCAAAGCCAAGGAAGCCGAGGCCGCCATGCGCGAGATAGCACGCGCGGCGCGGGAGGCGCACCGCCGCAGCACTGACGTGGTACCACCCTGTCCACAGAGTAAGTCGTTAACGATTCATAAATTAGAGTTCAGGACATCATCCACTCCTGAGGTCAGGTCAATTGACCTGGGAAGGGACACCATGGGGGATAACTTTGGGAGAGAGCAAACGAGGCAATGCCACAAGGTCTTGTCGATTTGAGGTCTTTGAGAGACCTGTCACGAACAGAAGTGCTATCCAGCTTTGTCATTACCACGGAACACGTGTCTGTGTTCCGTGGTCATTACTGTGTCTAAAACGTAGGCATAAGTTATCTCGAGAAGATGGCACCCTCCCTTAAAATTTACCGGTTTTTTAAATATTTTGGTGGGTATCGGTTGCGTTGTTTTACAACAGCTACTGGCTGTGATGCTCTGGTGATGTTCATTATGGGCACATGCTCGATTTTGAGTGGAAGTTCTAATGGCTAGGCTATAGTAGTGTCGTGCAGTTGTTATCAGATAGTTAACGTACCCTTCTGTCTACAGCCGGCAAGCCGCCCAACCGAGAGGCCGTGATGGAGTGGTTCAGGACACACGAGCTCAAGAAGGGAGTTGGATTCGATGAGAACAACAAGCCCGTTGACTGGTTTCATGGTAAGCTTTATTTGCCAATTACTTCAAGTTTAAGTATCCAACTAGTACGATTGTATCTAAGTATCCCTCTTGAATTAATTTTCTTTCAGAATAATTAATAAATAATGATATTTATCTAAAGAAATTGTAATGTGTAAGAAATTATTCTGCAACCTAGGATAGGTTGTTCTTTCGTCATCATCATACAATACAATCATTAATCCCCGCTCCCATACCCATTCACCACATATAATTTATTAATATCCAACACCACAACCAAATGACGATGATCTATACATTCCCATCGCCATCTATCGACCCTAACCAAAGCTCTGCTCCAGCCAATGATTTGCCCTTTTAGCGCCATCTACCGACCCTAACGCAAACTCTGTTCCAGGTCTGATTAGCCGGCAAGAAGCCGAGCGGCTGCTAACCGGGTGCACCCCGGGCAGCTTCCTGGTGCGGCTGTCGGAGCGCGCGTGGGGATACGCCGTGTCGTACCGCGCCGCGCGCTGCTGCCAGCACTACCTGGTGGAGGCTGATGCCGGGTACCGCTTCCTGGGGACTGGGCAGATCACGCACGAGACACTCGGTAGGTTTAGCTCGAAGGAGTTACTGATGGTTTGTGGGTTCACGGGTGTTACTTGTTGAGTTGAGCTAGGTATGTTTGGCTCGACCCTCGGCATGCTGATGATTTGTGGTGTGGCGACATAGCACTGTACGTCATACGGTGACGTCCGACGATTGAAGGACCAATTGTATGATTTGTAATCACGTTAATGTCGGGTATCTCTTTCCGACTATAAACTGAACATGTTGTATAACGGCCGGTCTCAATAATGTACTAACAGATGGAAGACTGTGGATAGGGCTACCATTAGTATGTTATCTGTCATATTTGTCAATTTTTCAGACGCAATTTGACAGATAACATACTAATGGTAGCCCTATCCACAGTCTTCCATCTGTTAGTACATTATTGAGACCGGCCGTAAGTGGACGTAAGTTACCCACTTAGCAAGTGCATCATTCGGCTCCAAGAACCAGTTTTGTTGTTGGGAAATTGTTTTGCTAAAATTTAGCTAGGTCTAGCAGGTAGATATGTTATTAATGCAGTGTGAGTATGATATTATAGAGTTAGATATAACCAAGGTTATTGTTGCAGCCGACCTGATCAACTACCACCGGACGGTGGCGATAACGGAGAGCGGCGGCGAGTGTCTCGCGACGCCCGTGCCGCCCGCGCGCGCCCCCGCCGTCTAGCGACATCTAGCGACATGCCCCTGTACTATATCTGTAACAGACTACATAGGTAGCCGTGCAAAATATTCATTTTATGTTCACAGGCGCTCAAGTAATTTTATTCGAATTTAAATAAATTTTGGGACTTTTTGTTTCAAAAGTTAATTTTTCCTCGGCCTGATAGATCGCGGGTGCTATAAATACAAAATGAATACTTCGATTTTAATTTAGAAGAATGAAACTTTTTTATGTGTGATCATATTGTTCATTGAGCTTTCTAAGATGTTTCTTAGGTTGTATGGTTTTAAAGATAGAAAAATAATATTTACCTAAGCATTTTAGCGACTTGACTATATTGAGATACACGTGCAATATCCGAATGAATTGAATTGTTATAAACCTAATTTCCTTATATGATAGATGTTCAATTACCATATTCATCCTTCTAAATCACTTAATCCTATGGGACCATATAACTTTATAAACAGTCAATGTATTATTAGTCATTTAAGCTGTAATCCACTCCTAGCGTAACTATTTGAAACTTGACCATAAATAGTTTAGGTATGTAATTTTACTTATAATTTGTATTTAATCAAATTTAGTTTAGCTGGACTATTATACAAGTTAGAAACGAAGACGAAATTCGCAAAGTCGAAATGTGCAGAGTAACGTATGTGAAAAGACAGAAAATTGCTGACTTAAGTTATTTGTTGAATTATGTCATGTCATTACAAGCTTTGTCATGAATATCTTCCCCATGCACTTAAATTCGAATTTCATCATCGCTGATAAGATATTATTATTTTATGTAATTTTTGTGAGGAATCATCTAATCATTATCGAGATCCTCTCCTTACAACTCAAGCCTGAATTGAATCTTATATTATACGAGTAACCGCCCTCGCTTCGCTTCGGTTTTCTTATTTTTTTTTATACCTTGGTTTACATTATTGGAGTTTTGTTAAGGATCCCTAATTTTTTTGAAAATATAGATTATGTTCCTCGGGGATAGTGTAGCTTCCTAACAGTGAAAGAATTTTTCAAATTGGTTCAGTAGTTTCGGAGCCTATTCAATGCAAACAAAAAATCAAATCTTTCCTCTTTATATATTAGTATAGATTAGATTTCATAGTCATATTTTAACACGAGTTCTTTCGTCTGGACAACTTTATGACTCTTATTAGTTTTGGACGGTTTAAATCTCGACGAGAATTTTTAAAGCCCACAAAATAAAGGCTAGAATAAAATGATATTGGATGTTCTTGAAAAATTTACTTTGCTGTGACTTTACTATGCTTTGTGATGTGTCAAATTAAACAAACAATATTTAAAATCAGAATAAAGATTATGATTACCTTAAATTGACATAAATTTAAAAGTTCAGCCTGCGTGTCTTTTGTAAACCAATATTATCATAACAATTGATAGACAATTAACAATAAGGGCTTGTTTCACCATCTTCAAGTAGAGTCCTGAATAAGCTATTCGCCGGTTAAAGTGACGTTAAAGTGTCATTTTACATACACGAAATGTCAACTTAACCAACGAATAGCTTACTTCGGACTTACTTGAAGATTGTGAAACAAGCCCTAACAGAAAATAAGATATTATTATTACCTACCTTTACGATCAATGTAATAATATATTTTAAACCAATATCTTATTTTAAATGGTGCTAACTGGTGTAAGCTCCTTTCATTGCATATTGTGGAAGGTTGATCTCGATGACCCACAAACCATATCTAAGCTTCTCACTGTATTGTAATGCATTTTTAGTGATAATTTTACTTATAAGAACCAAGGCGTCGTTTCCCTATTTGAAATATCAGCTTTATTTATTTTATTACGATTTAAGGATTGGTTTGCTGGTTCAGTATTATTGAAACGAACATAAAATCCCAATAACATACTGGGAAGGAGGTAACCAAAGTGAAATTCTTTCAAAATTGTATCTACGCTAAGCTATGATTACTTTTGTATGCCATTATTTCGTAGATAAAGTGTAGATACAGCGTATAAGTACTTTACTTTAGTCATAAACTGCCAACTAGTTTAATAAAAATGTAAGAAATAATCAAGTGTTTCATTTCGGGATGATAGCCGATTAATAAAATAAAATTATAAATTGATATCCCTACACAAGGAAGTAGAATTTTGGTTAAATAAATAATGGACATAAAGTTAATGTTACTATACATTCTTTGACACTTTCTTGATTACCGGATGTACACGTGAAAGGAGTAAATACTACAAGAACCCGTAGCCCACAAACTTACGCCTTTTTAGCAAAAGCTAAAATGTTGAAGATTGATGCTAAATGTGTGTGTCTATCAGCGTTGCCAATTTTTTTTTTCGCCAAGTTGGGATTTTGGAACTTATTGAGTGAAAACAGAGGAATTCTTTTGCCAAAAGCGGGACATAGTAAGAAAACGTATATAATCAGAAGTTTTCAAATGTGTATATTTTTATTTGAATTAAAATGACATTTACGTGACTAGGGATTGCAATCTGGTGTCATTTTCAATCCGGCCGGATTTTGCCGGATTTTCACGAATCCGGCCGGATCCGGCCGGATCCGACCGGATTGATCACGTGATCAGAATTTTTCCTTCTTGTTCCAGTATAGACTGTTTTTGAGGTAATATTTTTTTTTTGATTATAAAGGAACGCAAATGCGAGCCGTAATAAAGCCGTAGCACCTAATGATAATCATCTTAATATTATTAAGAGGAAAATTTTGATATTTTATTTATTTTTTATAATGGATATACTCAAAAACTATTGGAGTAATTTCAAAAAAAATTACACCAATAAAAAGATACATTATTCCTTAGTGAGATAGGCTATATTTTACTGTGATTATTAATATATTTTTTCTTACTTCATCAGAAGTAAAAATGTTTGACGCCCAGCGAAGTGGATACGGTTCAGCTAGATTATCATATAGGGAAGCGCAAAAGTTGTATTTTTTTTAATAAATGAAAAACTTTAGTTATGCTATTGGACTGTGTTTATTTCATGTCTAAATATTTGTTTTCATTAAGTAGAAAATTGATATCAGACAAGTGGCTGCCGCTAGAATCGGGCCTGTATGGTTCCGATTTATGGCATTTTCCATCACTCCTGCCAGAACTTTTGGCGAAAGGTTTCCGCATTTATGACGGATATTCTCTTTGAGGGCTGCAAGAATCTGAGGCTTGTAGACATAAGCTCGTGACTTCAAAAAACGTCACCATTTTATGTTCCCAAAATAAGTCTAAAGCGGTTAAAACGAGCGATCTTGCCGGCTAGTGCAAATGATGAAAAACGAGAGATTATTATGATTACTCCGCGTTTTTGAGGAGTATAGCGATTCATGTCTTATTGACGTGTATTCTGTTTTCTACACAAATGTCACAGCAAAACTGATATTTACCGCCATTTGAAATAAATATAGCATCTTCCGATAGGGTAATGATGACTCTTGCGCCACCCTATATTATACCTGCATCTGGATGTAAACAGTCCGAAAACTGTAATTTTAGTTAGAAGTAAAACAGATTGTCAATAAAAATTATTATCTTCTAAAAATACTTATATATCAATCGCTGTATTTGTTTCTCTTTATTTTCTTTAAGAAAGGAGCCAATAACAAGTGTACATGTATACTACTACACTTCGTCATAATATAATTCGTATTAAAGCCATATATTTAAGGGCGTTTTTCTGTTGTAGTGTTATCGCGCATCAATTGAAATACATCTACAGTTTGCAGCTACATCCATTTAGGGCAAATATTACAAATTATAAACAAGAAGTAATATTAACGAGAACATAATTTCACACTTTTATAACTTACAATTTATCCATTCAGTAATTTGTGTTATACATAACATCCATAATGAACGTTAGGAATACCGGAATGCCATGCTAAATTAATTACAACATCTATACCAGGCATTTACATCATCTACACTAGCAACAGGATGGTTATTTTGTCAAAAATTTGCGTGACCGGATCCGGTCGCCGGATCCGGTAAAATCGACCGGATCCGGTATGCGTAAAAAACGCCGGATCCGGCCGGATTACCGGATCCGGTTTTCCGGATTGCAATCCCTATACGTGACAATAAATAGCAAAAATAGCCATTGAAAATGTATTTTAATAAAAATATAATATTTTAAATCAGATTTACCCTGTCGTTAAATAGTTGAGTCTTATTTGTGTTCAGAATAAAAAAAACATCATCAGTGTGCCATCCCTGTGTGCCATCCGCTCACGCTTTCTCAGCAGCACGCACGGTCGAGCTATCCTCGAAAAGCGGGACTGAGCTTGTCCCGCGCGGGGCATTTAATTTTGATTTAAAAATCGGGACGTCCCGCCAAAATCGGGACGTCTGACAACGCTGGTGTCTATCTACCATACACGTCATCAAACAAGTAAATTCCAAAATAATAAACCTTATTCTTTCGGCTTGAATTACGAGGTTGCCATTGAAAAGTACGTTCATTCCCACTAATTCTACTGCTTAGTTCTATCGTAGAACTAGTGGGAATTTTTTTTCTCAGTAGTTCTACTGTAGAACTAGTGGGAACAAAAACCGTGTCTACGTTTTGTTCCCACTAGTTCTACTGGTTAGTCTAGTTCTACGATAGAACTAACCAGTAGAACTAGTGGGAATTAACCTGTGCTTTGTTCCCACTAATTCTACTATAATAGACGTAAGTGTGTGTGTGTGTGTGTGTGTGTGCGTGTGCGTGCGCGCACACCATAGATTACCCCCAATAGATTCCGCATAAGTGAAATTTTCCTAGAATTTGAACTCACAAAATTTGGCGGAAGGCGCGGGTTGCGGAGAACAAAACAATGCGCTGTGATTGGCTATTTCTTATTCATACTTGGACTTGACGGGTCAGTATTGGTCGACACTATTGTCGTCGACTTGCAAATACACGTATGTGTTGGCGCGCGTCAGTTGCCTTGTATGCGGTATCTATTGGAGGTAATCTATGGCGCACACACACAGACACACACACGCACACGAATACACACACTTACGTCTATTATAGTAGAATTAGTGGTAACAAATTGTAGATACGTTTTTTGTTCCCACTAGTTCTACAGTAGAACTACTGAGAAAAAAAAAATCCCACTAGTTCTACGATAGAACTAAGCAGTAGAACTAGTGGGAATGAACGGAAAAGTAGGTAACGAGGTACATCAAAATACAAAGGGACACTCTAATTTTTATTTAAATCAGAAGTACGCTACTATACCAGCAAAAGATGGGTCAAAATATCATTCAAAGACAATATTTGTTAAAAAAGTGTTTTTAATATCGCGTGTAATACTATACATATGTACAAATACCACCATTTTTGTTAAGTAACAAAATTAACTTACAAAAGTCGTCCAAATTACAATGTAACAAATTTTAATTTTCTATGTCTTTTTTGGCAATTTCTAAGAGTAAATTTTACGCTTTATAAATAACAGTTTCTAATTAAAAATAAACAATGATGACGTAATGTTCTAAAATAGCGTGTCATAAATATTTATTATTATTAAATACAATAAATATGGCAACAAACAAAATCGTTCTAACAATAAGAATAAAATTGTATGTAGGAAGCTGATATAGCTATGTTATTAAATTAATCAGCGAATCCTAACTAATAATATTTTTATTTGCTTGCACTCCTAAATCCTAAACCTACAATCACAAATGCATGCACACATAAAAATTTAAAATGGCGCCAAGTAATGATATACTTTTTCGCGCCAAAAAACGACTTACAATTTTTTTTATTAGCAGTCTTCAAATCGTCAAGGATAACACACATTTTAAGGCCAACGTCAATGTTTTTCATTGTAATTTAATTATTTAATAACGTGCGGCTTTCCAGAAGCCTGGTGCGTATAGTCACATATACGGCAGGTTTGTTGGTGTCCTGGCGCAAGAAGTAAGATCTGCGGTTGTACGCTGGAAATGAACAAAACCAACAAATTTTTATATACCCATTGTATGATCCATCTCATTTAAAACAGATTATAGATCAATATGTGGAAATATAGAGCAAATAGTTGTACGTATTTAATCGTGTATTTTACTACTTACATTACTCTCCCAGTTGTCGTAAGACTTGGAAGCCGGCTGTTGTGGTTTCTTTGCCCTTTTCATCGGACTGTTTGTTGCTGCAATTAAGAAAAATAATAGGTTTAACTACACCTTAACGATTAACTTGAAATTAGTGGCCTACTGGAGGGATCTTCTCAAAATGAAAAGGTCTACTACATAGTTCACCACGCATCTCACCGCACAGATTAAGTTTGCTGTCCGGTTTGTGGGTACCTACATACAGATGAACCTCCCTGAAAGTAGGTAATCCTGACGGCGGCCAAGAGTTAAGGGATTATGAGCCAAGGCCCAAGAAAATAGCTGGAAATTTTATACAGTCACAAGGCCTTCCACAACGCCTCAACATTACATCTGATCCTAGTTTGTTGCTATCTAACGTTAACAACCAGAACCAAGACTCATCTTGCTAGTTGGAACTTTCTAAGAATAGTCCTATTCTATTATTTTGAGAAAAGGACATTCTGAGAATAGTACATTTTGCGAATAGGACATTCTGCAAATTGGATGATCGGACATTATGCGAATGAGACATTTTGCGCCTAAACCCTCTTTTTGCGTGAAGCTATAAAGACCGCCAGATTCAACAGCAACAAATTCGAAAAAATAATTTCAGAAAAATAAGAAAGATAAAACCATCTTAGAAAAGAATTCGAAAAAAAACTAAAAATATTTGAACTGGAAGAATAAAAACAAACAATTTGGCCAAAATCCATACTGTCTATTCGAAAAAAAAAACTAAAAATATTTGAACTGGAGGAATAAAAACAGTTAATTTGGCGGTGTCAACGACAACAGCCAGTTACCTCCCGGCACGTACGGCAGTGAGAAGTCCGGCTGGTTGTTCTTGGTGTTCTTCTTGGCGGCCGCGCGCCCGCGGAGCAGCTCCTCGTCCATCACCAGCTTGTTGTTCACTCTGCAACGTCACACAACACAACGCAGACAGACAGTTAGACAGTAAGTATCCAATTCTGCAGATGTTCTGCTACGGCACAGAATACTTTATAGTACCTATTGGTACAGAAGGTCACTCCGCAAAATGTGCGGAGTGCGCCAGGCCTGGCTACGGCTTTTACGATTTCTTCCGTTCATCTTTCCTGACCGCAATATCTCAGCGTATAAAAGAATACATTGCAGCGGTCAAGAAAGATGAACGGAAGTCAGTGAGGGTGAGTGAGAGAAGACTGGATATTAGAACAGCAGCAGGTGTCTGACACTGCCGTAGTTTCCTAATTTTGGACTGGATTAGGGATTCAAACTGTTTTTTAATTTTTCGAGAAATTCTGATTGAAATACATATAAAAATAGAATAACAAGTTTAATATTTTAGACATTATTGTTACATTCTTTCAACCAAATGCGGTGAACAACATAACAATGCTCTTTGAAGTTCCTTGTATATATTGAAAAACGTTTACGCAAAACAAATGGTTCAGCAAAAAATGCACCAAAGGCACCTTGATACCGTCAAATGTAAGCGACATTTGATTGATACACTTTTTAACTTTTGAAGCATAATCCCTACAGTCAGGGCATTGGCGATCCCACTTTGAGCTTAATTCTCTCACGCCCCAACTCAGAGTCAGTAACGGTTACTTAATAAAACGCTCCTTAGTACAGAATTTGTATGGTGATTCTTTACTAAGGAGCGATTAACCGTTAAGTGACTCTGAGTTGGGACGTCAGTAAATTATCTTGGCGCGTCTGAACTTCGCGCAGAAGGCTGCGCAGTTACACAATTCGGCAATGCTCGGTACGCAGCGTATTACGTCTCAGTCACACGTTAGCTTGTTCATGTCGCTATCTCTGTCTTACATGCGCTAAAATTCGCAGAGCCTATGTTCAGACGCGCCAAGATACGTCGCGTCGGCCGTGCTGTATATTGCTAAACGTCGCCCGGTCGGAACACACAAGTACCTCATTGGCACAACTTACTTCTTGATGTACGGCGTCCTGGGGTAAGTGTTGAGCGGCACCGGGAACGACGCGAACGTGTCATGGATGGCGCGCGCCAGCGACCGCGTGCCCGCCGCCGCCGGCTTGCGGCACGTTGACGACCCCTGAGCGGGCAACACCAGGAAACAAAATGATCACTAATCATCTAATTTGTATGACAGACAAAGCGAAATTTAAGAACGAAAATAATATTTACTTCTATGTGAATACCGACCTAATTCAATAGTATTATGCTGAGTATTCACCAGAGTACCAGAGCTAAGAGATGTTGGAGAATTTTGCTAGCCTCATTAACATAAGCCATTAACATTATTTAAATGTTGTCCGGGTGTAGGTACATAGTTAGATGTTTTTTAGGCTTGAGCCACCTAGCACCTAGTCTGGATCCGCTAGTGATTTACTGAAGCACTTTGTCCTCGCACACCGCCTAGCTACTGCGCACATTTCTGGTAGATAGTCAGACTTACACCACTGGCCGAATTAGACTCGTGAAGATAAGATTCGATTCTAACGATCCTTTTTGCCACGCACGTGCAAATTGTGAAATGAGCTTGTAAGGTATTCCGAGAACGCTATGACAGTACTTTTAAAACAAAGGTATGAAAATAATTTTCCGTCATGACTTAGCATCGGCGACTCCTGTGGCGTTGTTCATGTCCATGCGACGGCGACCATTTATCAGCAGGTGTCTCGTCTGCATAAGCCAGCCTCTCAGGCTATAAAATAAAAGATAAGTCTTCCAAATCTCTATAGATCGTCTATGATGAACAAGAAACCCATACCTCGTCGGCAGCCTCTTGCGCGGTGCTGACAAGCAGTTGGGAGGACTTCTTGTCCGTGGGGGGAGTTTCCAGCTGGGTCTCTGTCCCTGAATGGGAAATTCGTTCATATTTTATTATGCGAGCCTCATTTTGCTTCTTGTGCATAATACCAATATCGGGTGTGTCTGTGTAGCTAGCTACCAGGCTACCACCCTCTTGCTTGAGTTACAGTGTTCCGTCCGTGCCAAAGCTGCAATGTGGATACTTAGTTGTGCCATACCACTACCTGTGTGTACGTAGTTAGGAAACCACGGCTCGTTTTTAGGGTTCCGTAGCCGAATGGCAAAAAACGGAACCCTTATGGATTCGTCATGTCTGTCTGTCTGTCTGTCTGTCTGTTTGTCTGTCTGTCTGTCCGTCCGTATGTCACAGCCACTTTTTTCCGAAACTATAAGAGCTATACTGTTGAAACTTGGTGAGTAGATGTATTCTGTGAACCGCATTTAGATTTTCACACAAAAATAAAAAAAAAACAATAAATTTTGGGGGTTCCCCATACTTAGAACTGAAACTCAAAAATGTTTTTTTCATCAAACCCATACGTGTGGGGTATCTATGGATAGGTCTTCAAAAATGATATTTAGGTTTCTAATATCATTTTTTTCTAAACTGAATAGTTTGCGCGAGAGACACTTCCAAAGTGGTAAAATGTGTGTCCCCCCCCTGTAACTTCTAAAATAAGAGAATGATAAAACTAAAAAAAATATGATGTACATTACCATGAAAACTTCCAACGAAAATTGGTTTGAATGATATTTAGTGAGTAGTTTTTTTTAATACGTCATAAATCGTAAACCGCAAAAAACATTGATCAAAGTTACAACGAACTACAATAACTTTTATATTATGTTACTTGCTGCTACGGAACCCTTCATGGGCGAGTCCGACTCGCACTTGGCCGCTTTTTGAACTATTTAGTTACATCAAACATCTTATTTCTATTACGAAAAGTCAGGCAGAGCTTTTCATTTTCTTAATTTTTTCTTGTGTGGTCTAAGATGCTGAGTAGACATATTATAGGAATCAATTTCAACAGAAGTAAATGCACTATCACATCTTTAACATAGTATTTATTTACTACGATGTTGTAATTACCAGGTGTATAGTTGTAATCGATGAGCGATTCTCCAGCCGTGCTGCTCGTCCGAGATCTGCTGTGGTCCTGAAAATCAAGTGTCCTTGTCAATTGGCCGCAATTGTTGGCAACTTACAGGTAGTACAGTACAGCTACAGTACAGTACAGCTATACAAATTAACAATCAAGATTCTATATCTTTGAACCGAATATTACGACAGTGATGCCTGTTCAATGAACGTGATGCCTATTCTTTATTCAATGAACGTATTTCATCAAGTTCAGTTAAATTTCTTATAGTTATCGTCATTATTTATAAGAAATCTTTAAAAAATGCGCCAGGGAATCAACTGAATAGACAGAATTTCAAGATTTCAGCCTTTCAGCCATATTACTTACAATGACCTATATTATTTGTTTTTAAAAGTGCCTTATATATTTTTTGGAGAACACCAAGTTTATAAGGTATTTAGATACAATTATTTTCTACAGAAAATATGTTTTTTCAAAAATCTACCTAAAATCCGTAAATCTCCGGATTTTTTTTCCAGATATCTTGAATCATTGCTGAGAACATTCACGATAAGTTACCTAGTTAACTGTAAAGTTAAAATCAACTGAAACAAAATTGGTTTATCCGTTTGAGAGCTAATTGTAAAATGTCATAACTGGTAACACACGGTAATAAATTCCGTTTAAAACTTTAAAGTAAATAAAGTGTCACCGGTATAATGTTGAGTGTCCACTGCTGTCGCGGTTTGCCGGGAGCGCGCGCGGCGGCGGGGGGCGGTGGGGGGCTCTGCCAAGAACAACACAAAGCGGTTTAATTTAAAAAAGGTCAATTTCCAAAAAAGTTATTTTTAATGTCTAATTTCCGGAAAATGATTTCTAGAAAATTTAATTTCCAAAAAGTCCAATTTCCACAAAGTTGAATGCCATAATTCAAATTTTCAAAAGCACTTTTACCTCAGTTTCTTTGCCAAGTTTCTTCCTAAGCTCTGCGTTGAAACTATCCGCGAATCCATCAGCTATGAAGTATCTGTGAATCAAAGTATAATAGTTAAATAATCTTAAAAAGTTTATTTTTTTATAGAATTTCTAAGGACCTAGTCATGAGTGATGACCAGTACAGTCCTGTAAATTCAATTTGATTTTAAACTTCTTACACTTGCACTTTAACAATGAGTCAATAAATGAATGAAAGAATGAAAGTTTATTTGCAATAATTGTGGTTACATGAGATGGAAATAAACATCCACATAACAACGTTTATCCGCTTCCAAATTCTGTTCTGCCTGTTGCTTGTTGAGTCTCTAATAGGATGTTCTCAGGAACATCCTTGATCAGTAAGTATTGTAAGTAGGTTCAATTCAATACCAACTAATTCGTAGATGTACCCACTAAAGCGAACCTGCTTCTTTTATAAAGCCAGAAAGCATTTACAAAGTAAGGCGTCATTAACCTATCAGATATCGTGGCTTACTTCGCCCAGCGGAGAAGAGATGTATCGATCGGGGAAGGACACTTTATACAAAATGCTTCCACGTACGTACATACTTCTATCAATAAAAGTTCTTGCTATATAATTAAAGGTTGCCCTCCCTCTCCCTGGGTCAAAATTTCTTTGACTTCCGCTTAGAAACACCCTCCACCAATCTCTACCTCCAACCTCTAGGCCTCTTCAAGAGTAGAACTCCGTGCTCAGTAGTAGGCCACCAATGGGTTGAAACCAAGTCAGCTGCTGGGTATGCCCATGACGATGTCTGATAAGTTATTTACGCAAATCTCCGTTTATCTCTTAATTAACCCAACACAAACTTGTGTCTGAGCAGCGCTACTGCAGTAGGCCTGGCGCGCGGCTCGGTCCGCAGACACGCAGCCAGCAGGTCCCGCGCCGCCCCCGCCCCGGGCAGGGTGTGCCGCGCGCCCCCTGCCCCCGCCGCCCCCGCCAGCGCCGCGCCGCCCGCCAGCCGGGAGACCACTTGCTGGTGGCGGGGGGCTAGCTTGCCTAGAGGTTCACAATAAGAGAAAAAGTTGCTTTAGAGCATTGGGTGATACTAATCTACGTCATAAGCCGAGGTCCGAAGCGAAACCAACAGAGGTTGCCCTTAGGTTAGGACGTTAGCTATCAATTCATAAATCACAAGGTGAAAAGTGCAATCGAAAATAGCAAGATCATTGGGTATTTTTGAGTCAATAAGGAAACAACGGTGATTTTTAATCTTAGGAAAGATGCCATTACTTCGTAGTACTAAATACGAATATACCTAAGTGTAATGTGACTTACCAACAGTTTTAATAATGAGTGCAAGTTGGTCGATATCAGAGTCGCCCGGAAACAATGGGTCTCCCGTGAGCATCTCTGAAAAAATGCAACCTATGGCCCAAATATCCACTTCTGGACCGTATCTGAGAACATAACACAAAGCCAAAATTGACTAATCTCATACGCCAATAACTAGAAACAAAATATCTTCGGTTTGAAACAGACAAACGCTAGAGAATCATGTGTACTTACGCTAGCATGCTCAGAACAGAAGGACCTCCAACATTCGGGATGAAATTAATAAACTTTATCTCTCAACTGAGTTCACATTAAAGTGTGTATACAGATTCTGACGGAAGATATACTTTCCACATAGCGATGTTGGCGCTTAAACTGAACAAAACGGTTAACCCACCTATGCTCAGCAACCAGCAATTCTGGAGCCCTGTACCAGCGGGTGGCTACATATTCCGTGTACGGCTCGCCGGGCGCGGCCAGGGCTCTAGCAAAGCCAAGGTCGCAGAGCTTGACGATCCCATTATTGGAAATCAGCACGTTCTCGGGCTTAACGTCTCGGTGGATTATCTGGAAAAGTTTACGCATAAAATTTTACGCAAATTTTACATGTATAAGTATGTAAATTATTCGTCAGGTGCATTTTGAAAATAGATGCTGTAACACATGGTCTTCAGGTTTTCCAATCCTCACGAAAATCCAAGAAATCACTAGTGTTTCCAAATTTTGAAAATTCTCCGGATTATTCTCATCGACTTCTTCCACAATCGTTTTTCGTATAGGAGTGTACCCGTGGAAGACAATATGATGTGGTACCTACTAATAAGAAAGAAAACGCAACTCACAGAGTTCTGATGACAATAGTCGATGCCTTTGAGCAGCTGGAATAGATGCTTCTTGGCGGTGTCCTCACCCAGGCCTCCGGGGGAGGCTTCTAGTTCATCCAGCAACGTGTGGTCCAGGTACTCGAACACCAAGTAGAACCGGCGCTTCCGACGAAACACCTCGATCATGTTTACTAAGTGGTCATGACGGAGTTTCTGAGGGTTTGACAGTTGAATCATGAAATACGACAAATCCATCAGGTTCCTCATTACTTGAATTATTAAGTTTCTACACTAAAGTTTATATAAAGGGATATCTTGGCAATCCTACGTGGATTATATTATAAGTGTAACTTCTGGAGCGATGATTTCCAAGAAGAGAAAATGTATCCCCTCGTCATATCGTACTGGTAATAACACCACATATATTTAATTAATTCTGTGATAAGATGAATGATGAAAAAGCTGCTTACATGTCACAATTCTGCACAAGATATTCTCATATTAGAGGAATTTATTGATGGCATTGGCATATATCACAATAGTAAACTAAAAACATCAGTGGAACCAGAACAACATTCTCCTGCTGATCTCCTCAGCCAGTGACTCTGATTATATGAACTTACTTTCAACATCCTTATCTCCCGCAGCGCCATCTTCTTGACTGCTGCATCATCTTCAGTCTCCAGGAACTTCTTGATGGCAACCAGCTGACCTGTATCGCGCCGGCGACATTTCAGCACCACGCCGTACGAGCCTTCGCCAACCTGGAATCATATCCAACACCGATATACGACGACCCTGTAGCCTAGTTGGTAGCGAACCTACCTGCGAAGCGAGGGGTCCCGGGTTCGATTCCCGGCTGGGGCAGATATTTATGTGACAGATAAATATTTGTACTCGGGTCATGGGTGTTATTGTGATGCGCGGCACAGTTAAAAACCTACTGCGGGGGTATGAGTGTGTAAGCGTTTAATATAAAGAATCAATATAATTTGAATTACATTTTGAATAAAATTTTTGAAAGCAACAACACATTGAACGCAACAAAAGGTGCTCTTCCGATAGAAAAGAGGATCATATCTTAAGTCACACACCGATTATTCCAGTATTAGTACTTTAATATGACTATACAAGACATGTATTTGTATATAACTACGAAGCGAAGGGTTCTGGATTTGATTTCCAGCTGGGGCAGACACAGTGTTGCCAATGAAATTTCTGGAAGTCCGTGTACATTAGATAAAAAGCGGCCAAATGCGAGTCGGACTTGCCCATGAAGGGTTCCGTAGCAGCAAGTAACATAATATAAAAGTTCTTGTAGTTCGTTGTAACTTTGATCGAGGTAAATTGCGGTTTACGATTTATGACGTATTAAAAAAACTACTTACTAGATTTCGTTCAAATCAATTTTCGTTGGAAGTTTACATGGTAATGTACATCATATATTTTTTTAGTTTTATCATTCTCTTATTTTAGAAGTTACAGGGGGGGGGACACACATTTTACCACTTTGGAAGTGTCTCTCGCGCAAACTATTCAATTTAGAAAAAAATGATATTAGAAACCTCAATATCATTTTTGAAGACCTATCCATAGATACCCCACACGTATGGGTTTGATGAAAAAAAATTTTTTGAGTTTCAGTTCTAAGTATGGGGAACCCCCAAAATTTATTGTTTTTTTTTTTCTATTTTTGTGTGACAATCTTAACGCGGTTTACAGAATACATCTACTTACCAAGTTTCAACAGTATAGTTTTTATAGTTTCGGAGAAAAGTGGCTGTGACATACGGACCGACAGACAGACAGACAGACAAGACAGACAGACAGACAGACAGACAGACATGACGAATTTATAAGGGTTCCGTTTTTTGCCATTTGGCTACGGAACCCTAAAAAGCCGTGTATATATGGAAAAAAATCAACTGCGGGCCGTGTCCACAGCTGCCAATATATTATGCTATCCAATTATGCCAATATATACCATCGGTTCAGCACTCGGACTAAAAAAAAGGTCATCGGCAGTGAATTTGATGTCCACAAAACAAGGCACACTTTTCATTAGCCTAGTGGCGCTGTTTTAAGGGTTTTAACATTCGTTAAATGTCTACAAAAATAATAAACAACAAAAAGATCGTAGAATTTGCTACGGCCCTAGGGTTCCAGCCGTAGGCCGTAGATTTTGTGATTTTGTGGTTTTTTTGCCTGAAAGTCGTAGAACACGGTAATTGCCGTAGCATTGGCAACATTGGGCAGACATTTACGTCGTAGGTAAATAAATAAATTCTTGTTCAACTGTGAGACTCATGGGTACTTGTGATGACACAATATTTGAGTTTTTCATACCAGCCTTGACACGGACTCCTAGCTCGGGGGTAGGAGCGTGTGTAAGCGTTCATTTAATATTACCCCTATTTACTTTCGGCGGCCTCTTTCTTCCCCTAGCTATTAACATAAAAATATCTTACGACAGCCAACTGTTCATATTTGTCCATAGCACGGCCACTAGGCGTCAAGGGTGATCTCGCTGAGCGGTAATCCATCGCAGCCTGCCCGAGCCATCTTCAACGGTTACAACTGAATCTGAAACAATTGGTGATAATAGGTAAACTCATCATAATGTGACTTATTTGATTCGGTGATATTTAGCTTGAAGCCCCCGAAGTATGTCCGTAAGTGGAATTTAAATAAGTCACATAATTACGAGTAGATGAGTTTATGCTAAGTACACGGTAAATAACAATAAATCGAAGTTCGACAAAATAGTGTGTAAAGAATCGTTCTAATGTAAGAATATTTTTTGAGTCATACCACGAGTCATACTCATACCAGGCCTGGCGCACTCCGCATTTTAGCTATGACATTACAAATACATGCCGCGTTCGACGTGTCTGGCTAATTCTGAAAATTCATAATTGCTGTCATACGTTCGTAATCTATCACACATAATAATATTAAAAATTAAACTTTCAGAAAAAAATTCAAAATGAATTAATTTTTATAAATGTCACTTTTCTTCATGTCATCACACATGTCACACGTTAGTTCGATACAACACGCTGCGTCGCGCTATTCCTACGGTAAGAACTAAAATGAGGGCCAGAGCATATTGCATCGCATTCCGCTGCTTACAATAACAAAGATCCGAATCTCACGTTTTTCACACTTCCTAAGGACATCAAAAGGTAAAGAAATGAACTTCCACCTAATTAGTCATTAGGTTGACGTTGTTGACATTTGTTATCCTTATTTATGTCTCTCACATTCACATTATTAATTATTGTAGTATAGTTACTAGTTAGGTACCTACAATTAAATAACAATTCAAAGAATATTTGATGTTTGAGATTAACGATCGGCGGTTTTCTCTGTTTCCTAAAAACCTAAAAGAGATAATATTTGTTTCATAGACAAAGTATGTAGGTACACACTAGTATATGCTGTAAGGCCATCTTCTCATTTCTTTATAAAAGTAGCGTGGGCATTTTACTTGTCATTAAACTTTCAGATTAATTTTATTCTTTCAAAAAAGACAACCCTGATATTACCAGAGAGGAATAGCGATAGTGTTAGAAAGAAAGGCAACTCATTACGCGTTTTTGATTAGCGCTGTGCGACCTGAATTACACTTTATTGCGTTAAAGCAAGAGTCGCTATTTATTTAAATGATTTTCGGAGTTCGCCTTCTGTACTTATTATAAGCACTATTATTTCTTCTGTGCTCATATCAAAAGTAGTCAAAATGGTTAAAATATATACAGTTAAAAATATAGCGATATATTTACATTTCAACATTTTCAACAAAGCGGCGGTTAATAATTAGTTTTTGACTTGTCTTGAAGCAGACTATCCTGAAACATATTATTAGTTTTACTACATATAGTGTTACATATAACCTTAACGTTACTGTAATCACAGCTAAAGTTATGAATTAGTTGATACTCCAAAACAAATCACAAAGAACATGGTTTCACTTAAATTACAAAGGAATTATTGATTCGACCCGCGGCGGTACCAGGAAAGCAGAAGTATGACCTAGTAATGCAAATAATAACACGTTGCATGTAATTATATGGGACAGACTGAAGACATTGTAAAACGACATCGAATCTAATCTAATATTAGTACCGGTTCGTCATTAGCAGTGTCCTTCGCGTGGTTTTATGTTATAAGAATTTGTTCCTTTACAAAAAATAAATTAAAACTCGAGGTTGGTTCTAAAATGGTTTCACAAATTATGAATATTGAGTTACGTTTGAATAAAGTTGTCAAAAATTTAATAAAAAAATTAAGTCTTCAGAAATTGGAGTGTGATGAGATAAGAGAGAGGAGACCTGGGCAAAGTGGTACACTTATGAGTTGCGAGGATGATGATAATTCACGATCTACTACAAAAAGCATATTTTTTGTCTACTTTCCTCTTTAAGTTTGTCCACAGTGCCGGCGCGTTAGGGTAGGGCGCGATTGGGCGACCGCCCAGGGTGCCAGATTTGAAGGGGCGCCGTAGGATAATCATAACGAAATCCTTACCGCTCATTTACACGCGCGTGTCGCGGACCGTCTCGTGGCGCGTCCGTAAGCCACGCCCCCTACGCGCGTGTGAACACCACGCGAGCGCTCGCGCGAGCCCCTTTGGCGCGCGCCTATAAAACCGCTCCCGACGCGAGCCCTGCGAGCGCGAGACGCGCCGCGGTCTGGTCCGCGAGCGCCCTGTTCACACGCGCGCGTATGAGCGCGTCTCGCGGATTGTCTCGTGGCTCGCGCGCGCGTGTAAATGGGGTATTATAGTTATACCCTTAATGCTGGAAAGCTGGAACTTGGCATGGATTTACATAATATTTATTATTTTCGTATGGGTTTCAATTGCAGATAGGGGGCGCTATAGAAAGCTCGCCCAGGGCGCTGGTAGTGCTAAAACCAGCCCTGTTTGTCCAGATATCTCAATGCCAACAATATTTACCATCACCGAACATTTCCTACGAGCGTGGCAGTTCAAGGATTGTGGTGAAGTGTCATCAAATATACATACATTGAAACCCATGGCCGCGCGGTGGCAAATAGCCACAGCAAATTACCGACTGACCAATTATTATGTGACCGTATGGGAAAAACCGTTTAAATAATTCAGGGGCTTCTAAAATTATACGTACAGGGCTCTATAGAATGTATGTGTGAAGGGCTATGTATATAATTTAGACGTGTTGGGCGCCAGTTATATTATCTCAGTTGTCAGTTATTGGGAGAATCTAAAGCTCGATACATACCTACGTAACGTGGACGGAACGAGGACGGGACGTGGATGGGGCATAAATATACGTGCGTGCCCCGTTCCCGTCCCGTCCGTGCCTCGGTGGCGAATGCGCTATCGTTTACATTTTCTATGAAACGATGTTTACAAAACTTCACGTCCCGTCCCGTTCCCGTCCCGTCCACGTTACGTACGCATCGACCTTTGGTAGTTTAAATGTAAAAGTTTATGAGAAAAGATATTTGTTACTCTGTGACGTAAAATTTACTGAATGGATTTTCATGACATTTGGCACACAGATACCGGAAAACACGTGCAAAGCGGAATCCAATCTTGATCGTTCACCGCCTGCCATCAGCAGCAGGGGTTACCAACTGCATTTGCGTTAAAAAAAAGTTTTACGAGTACTTACTAACTTACGAATTATACAAGTCAATCCGTCAAGAAGCACATGTTTACTCTCCCACAGTGCACCTATAACACGATCGCATTTAATCAATTGATTGACAAAACAACGAGGGACACGTCCACTCTTCACGCTATCGTCTCTGAATGTCGTTTCTGTCAGCGGGACAAAATAAAACAAAATGAGTAATGAATGGCTTGACGTGTCGGTAATCGCAGGGTGAGTCAATGTCAACCTCCACTAGGTATATTGATGTTGGGGAACCATTACAGAAAGGAGCTTATTATGATGCTCCATGGTAGCATTTTCCATATTTTTTATAATTCTTGACAAAAAATAACCGAATTCAAAATTAGGGATAACTCAAAAACTACTACTTAGTCAGATCTAGCTCAAATTGTAGTGGGACCACATGATAAGCACCAGCTTTCTCCATGACAAAGCACCCTTCTGAAAAGCTGGTATATCAAGAAAAATGATGACGTGCGTAAGTGTATCAGTGATAACTATATGAATAGAATATTTTGACTTTTTTGACTTTTGACGTGATAACGTCTTATAAATTGGTTGACTCGGGTGTCGTTCACGAAAACTGTGTAAGATTTGCCGGAAAGTTACCATGCGCGCGCGAGAGAGAGGCTCGCTCGACCGGCGCGCGCCTTGCGTCTCTCTTCAACGCGAGCGTTTCTGGCGTCAACGAATTATGTCAGTGAATTATGAATTTAAAATTGTGATTTTCATTTAATTCTATGTTCCAAAAACTTATACCACGAACAGACGTTGTCACGTTAAATCTCTGTCCGTATACCGACTTTAGAGACAACCATTTTTTTTTACTAGAGCTCTGCCCACGGCTTTGTCCGCTTTTCCGGGATAATAAGTACCCTATGTCTTATTCCTAATCACGGTCTACATGTGTGCAAATTTCCATAAAAATCCATTTTGTAGTTTTTGCGTGAAAGAGTTACAAACATCCTTCAAAACTCACATTGACGAGTATGTCCCAAACTTAATTCAAAACTTTACCGTGTATTTTATTATATCAGTACAAGAATCGTTGGTGGTCGCTTGTAACTTTTTGAACAGGCCGTATAGTGTTGACGTCACGTGATTGGATAATATTCATGCAGGACAAAATTATGTCCACGGTAAAAAATAACGATTAATTGAACAACTAGATTTGTCCTTTAGACAGATGTGTACAATATCATTTACGCGGTAGGTAACTTTTTTTATGTAAATAGAAATAAAAAATATTACATTGGTACGATGTAAAACTCAACTAGTGGCGCCAAATTTAGATAAATTAAAAAAAAACCCCGACTCCGTAAAAAAAAAACTAAAAAGAAAAAACAAGCCTAGTAGTTTAGAATGTTGTTAAAAGTAATACTGAACAACTACACCATAGAAGGATTAACAGAAATATTACTAAGTAATTATATACTGGAATATAGCAATGAGAGCAATGAGGGCACAAATCACAAGGTATTTGCTACAAATCACTATGACCCTCGTCTGCAAATTGGGTTTGGTTAGGCATGAAAATATCTATAAAGCAATTTCATAAGAAAAAATGGGGAAGGCAAATATTAAGAATGCCGTGCTCCGTGCTCGGCGTGCGTGCTCCGTTCAATCTTTATAAAATATCGAGTTAGCTAACTTTGCCGACAGTTGCGGCAGCGCTCGCGGCCGCCGGTGCCGCCGCCTGGGAGTTGAGCGAGGAACTATTGTGGATGATTTTTGAAGTTTGAAGGGGCGTCTGGAAAAAGTGAGAGTAAAATTTTTACGATGCGACAGCCAAAAAGCGACATGACCGAGTGTGCCTAACGCATTATTTTAGTGGACTACAACCACCTTTGCATTAATACCTTTCAAATCAAACGGGTTTGGAACACAACGGTTGGATTATGTCAAAATCTATAACGGACATTGTATGTTTTTGTAGACGTTGAATAAGTATTTCAAACTTGTTATGGGTTTGCTTAATTAGGAATGCGTTTATGAAATATTAAGCTTTAAAGTGATTTTTTGTTCCTTCTACCACATTGTTTTTGTAGGAGTTGTTGAATAGGCCTTTTGAATTATTTATGACTTTGCTAAGGCATTCGTTTCTGAAGTATTAAGCTTTGAAGTGCTTATTTTGATTGGAGTCAAGTTTTACTAGTTAAGTGGTCGGTGTTGGATATATTGTTATAAATGTAGGCTAGATATGGTTATCAACTTAACGTTAACAAGTTAACTTGGCTGGTATTTGATTTTTTTATTATAACATATTTCAAGCAACATGTTTAATTATTTGAATCTTGTAAATGTCTCTGGTAACTAGCGATTATTTTAATTTTCTTTTTCATTTTCATCGTCGGCGGTGAAACATTCTCCTATGATTTCGGGTTTGGGAAGCAATTATTGTTGTCGGATGCACTGGGAATAATAAAAAGGCAAGTACAGTCTAGTACAGACGTGCCCAGACAAGAGGAAGACTGGAAGCCGGAAACAGTGGCAAGACGGCCGTGATTTACAGTCGGCACTCGGCGCAGACTGTACACTGTTGCAGACTGTTGCCAACTACAGACATCAAGTCGACGAAATTCTGTAAAAATAAAACTGTATTTGAATCTGATTACAAATTCAGGAACTTTGAGTACATCGAATTGCATGTTCAGTACTTTTAAAGGCAGAATTTAAGCACCCGAGTAAAATTTTAAGAAGGCTGTCTAGAGTAACTGAACGTCCTTAGAGCCCTCGTGTTTGTTGCAATACTTTTGATGGGGTAGTAAAGGTCAAAGTACCGTCTATAAGCCTCCTGTCCTCACCACAATTGTATTACAAAATAGTGTGCACTATATGTAACTACACTGTAACTTTACGAGCATTTTGAATCATCAAATCAATTTGAGTTAATAATTTAAAGTTTAATTTTTAAATTGCTTTTGACTTAAACTCAAATACGTCGATATAGAAGTTTCACTCCAAAAAACAGACATACAGACAACTAAGTGATCCCATGACAATTCCATTTTTTCCTTCTGAAGTACGGAACCGTAAAAACTCAATCAGCACAGCTGTTGATTCTAAGGGCAATGAAATCCGATGACCTGACCTTTTCTCTTCAGATCAACATACACACATCACTATAATTCACGTATTTCAGGCAAACACACAGCGGGTCTTCCTATCGCCTCACGTGTTTCGCAACTACGCAACTACGACACGTCGACATACACAACCATATAAAAACCCGCAAATATCATCAAGTCAGAGTCAAAGTTCAAGGTTTTGATCCATCGCTGACATACGAGTATGTACGTACGTATATGTGTGAGTGCGTATCTCTCGCAACTACAAAACGATCGGGGACAATGTCGCGTGTCTCCTTGATCGATGCGTGTCCCTGACGATTTGTGCCACGATTACTAATCAATAAAAATGTTCAACCACAATATTTGAACTTTTCCAGGCATGTCGTCGCTCGGGTACCAACTGCATCGCTTATCGGTTTTGGATACGGTTATATATTAGTTTTAAAAGTCTGTGGTAATTTTATCGAACCACAGAATCGTTCCCGCTTTGCTTTGCGAAATGTGATCCTAATGTTTTGTTTCTTTTTGTATTGTTTTTCCTAAGTGTTTTACGCAAGAAAATTATATAATTTTCTTTCAGCACACACTTTCAGCACAGCGCTATTTCTATTATATTTGTACGGTGTAACCCTGTACCTGCTGGGATCAGAATTCTACGCACGTATGTTTTTTACTTACAATTAGTTTGCAATCTGCTAGCGAGGATGTCATCGTTACGTTATCGTTATAGTTATACCATCATTAAAGTTCCTTGAAGTTTATCTAGATATTACTAAACATTGCATTAATTTAATTATTTTTATTTATTTATTTTTACTTTAATTAATACGGTAAACACCAATTCCATTAATTAAAGACATTACATTCTTTCACCTCACTCACAGTACCTCAGATATTCTGACATTATTCCCTTATTATTGACATTATTCATCCGCGATTCACTCAGGGTTTAATAATCATCTACCATTAATGCCATTATAAAAGAAATAAGTCTAAATTAAGAACATAAGCTCGTATAATATTTACTTAGATATCATGCTACTCATGTTTACTTAGTATAGGTTAACGTTTAAAAATAATAGAATGAATGATGAAAGTAATTGATGATGAAAGTACATAAAATAGTTTAGCACAAAAACTAAAAATTACATTTAGCGGTTTGCTCACTGGTAAACTAATAGATTTGCAATGCATGATATGAAATTACAAGCCGCATAGTACATAAACATTCATATATCACGCGACAAGCTTCAAACAACTTACAACAATTAATTCACAACTATATCAATGCAAAACTCATTCATAAAAGAAAACAAGTCGAACCGCAATATCATTACAACCATAAACCTTTCAACGAACCCATAAAAAATAACACAATTTACGACAACTCACCGCATTCCGATACATTTCCGATGCACATAAAACTCATTAAACGACATAATTTTGTTACGCAATTGATATAAACAAATCCAATAAAGTTTATAAATAAATGCTGATAAACTTCACGTTGTCACGTGTTTCGTAGAGAGGCTACGGCGTAGCGCTACGACGTTCGTTCGCGGAGGCTTGTAGACGACTGGTTCAAAATATGACACCGGCGTAGCTTCGGTCACAAAGAAAAGTCAAAAGATAAAAAGTTATTTTTCTTACGCCCCAACCCAGAGTCATTAACAGTTACTTTAATCGCTCCTTAGTAAAGAATCACCATACAAATTATGTAGTAAGGAGCGATTTAAGTAACCGTAAGTGACTCTGAGTTGGGGTGTTATCCTTCGATTTTATATTTGTGATAGATCTGGTAATATTTGACCTCTAATGTTAGATTAGGTTAGATAATGTTAGGTTCATGAGAAAATGGTTTAAAACTTAAAATATAAACTTCACACTGTATTATAACTTGTATATTAAAGTTAAGCCATTATCTTTCACTAAATAACCAACCAGCAATCGATCACAATCGATAAATCTTCGTATTTCAAAGAAAGCCTAAACTAACAAAATTATGGATAAACAAACATTATAATAGCTGTAAGATATAAATTAAGAAGAATACACAAGATACAATGTGAAGAAAACTAAAATCAAATTAAAATTAAAACAATAATAAAAATTACGTCTATAATGTTCGGTTCACACGTATTAAGTATTTAAATAAATAACTAAATTTTAATTAAAAAGTTATTAAATTGTCTGTTTACACGTATTAATATACCTAAAATTTACTTATCTACTTCACTACTTAATACGTCTAAACCAGACTTAACTAAAGTACAAGGAGAACTTTGTACACATGAAGAATGGTACATTCATGTGAGTATAATTAACAATTCACGAAGCACGTGGCCATTTCCCAGCGCAGCGCGTCCTAGTACTGTAATCTTCCACATCAAATAATTAGATATAAAATATTGATCCAGTGCAGCTGTTTGTTTACCACACTTCATTCCGTAGAGGCACGAGAGAGACAGAAGGTCGTAATTCACGATGTAGCATTATCAATTATAGTACGCTGTACGACTCCAGTTAGCCGAAAATCCTTGAAAATTGCCATAATACATACTAACCTAATCTATACTAATCTATACTAATATATATAGAGGAAATATTTGATTTTTTGTTTGCATTGAATAGGCTCCGAAACTACTGAACCGATTTCAAAAATTCTTTCACTGTTGGGAAGCTACCCTATCTCCGAGTAACATGGGCTACATTATATTTTCAAAAAAATTAGGGATCCTTAATAAAACTCCAATAATGTAACCCAAGGTGTAAAAAAATAAGAAAACCGAAGCAAAGCGAGGGCGGTTACTCGTATTATTATAAAGGATAAAGATTTGATTATTTGTTTGCATTGAATAGGCTCCGAAACTACTGAACCGATTTCAAAAATTCTTTCACTATCGGGAAGCTACACTATCTCCGAGTCATACAACCTATGTAGGTTGTATTATATTTTCAAAAAAATTAGGGATCCTTAATAAAACTCCAATAATGTAACCCAAGGTATAAAAAAATAAGAAAACCGAAGCAATGCGAAGGCGGTTACTCGTCTTTTATATTTTACGAAAGTAATATAGCTGTCTAACTATGTAAACAAATTGATCATGAATGTAAAGGAAATTAAAGTATTTACGAACTAACATTTTGTCAGTCTCTCTCCTTTTTAATCATAAAATATCTCAATTCTCAAGCATGTATCAAATCACTAATCTCATAGCTGGTTACGTGAGATAACATACACCCAGTAGTATCAAAAGTATTGAATTGATCATGGATCTCGTATAGAAAAAGTCTCCATATAATATTATGTAATTGATGTCATAATAAAAATGCAATAAGTTTGTATTGTGCTACCGAATCCAAATTGCAAATGACTCCCGCCATGTAAGCCGCTGTAATCGAATCGTAAAACCATAATTATTACGTAGCCGAAGTCATTAAATTGCCTTCAAAAGGCCTTACTACACGTAATCGTTGGAATCCTAAGGGTAAAGCTATACTTTACTGTTAACAAGTTGTAATATTTAATTGTAAGTTAAGTCAAAATATTCTTTCGTAAAAACTCCAAGTTAAAACGTATACCTACTCGTATTGGTTCTCGAAAGCAGAGTATGTGTAAATTTACTGTTAAAGAAAATAGGAGGTAAAAATTATTCCTTTGTGACTTTCTGTAGTTTCTGGGTTTCAATGTTTTGTAATAAGAGAAGAGGGAGACTTACTGATGAGAGAGATTACTGAGATGGTAGGTTATGTAGGTACTCTACATAAGATGTCTCAATATAATTCAAACACAATTTTGACCAATTCGACCAATTATCTTCCAACGCTAGAACCAAGTATTGAACTCCTTAATCTAGTTCAAGTAAAAAACTGGCTATTTGTGTGTGCATCTGGATTGAGGGCCCACTTTTTTTTTCTTGGCATAGCGAATTGAAATTTATAGGGGATTTAGTTAAAAAAAGTTAAAACTTAAAGCAAACACTCATAAATTTAAAAAAAAAACGTTAATTAAAGATGTTATGGGCAAATGTTTTGGGCCCTCAGTTCAGATGCCTACAGAAAGTGGCATGGTATAAATCTCAGAAAGTACTACCTCTGTGTCAATAATTTTTATTTTAGAATTTAGTTAAGAATTTCTTAAAATGATTTACGTCATTCTCAACTGGCTAGAGAATAACATTACAGATTTATCGCAGTTTTACTTGGGCCCTCAATCCAGACGTTTATGAACTGAGGGCCCAGGCAAAACAGGTTTAAAAGAAGAAATACATAAATGTACATTGAAAACCCCTTAGATAACATCCCTGTAAATTAGTTAAAAAAAGAAATAGTGATAAAAAAGTAATTGGCCATAATCATCGTTATAATAGACGTTATCACGACAAAAGCTCTGGTCTTACAATTAGTAAGTTAGACAGATGTGTCGACACCCTAACCGTTGCCGAGTCGAAGACGGCGCGGTGCCGTGACCGACCGCGCGGCGTGTGCCTGTGTGCCTGTGTGGCTGTGTGTCGCGACAGCCGACAGGTCGTCGACCGCTCGCGTGTAGAGCCCTCGGTCAAGGGGGTGACCAAAACCGACCTTTTTATTGACGTCTTCTCTCACACGTAGGGCTGGTCAAGTGGTCATACGTTCGTAAGTTGCATTAGTGTTGCAATGAAGACGCCACCGCGGCATCTAGGTAATCCCAAAATACGTTTATACTGAGAGACATGGCCCTACTACTGGGCACGGGTCTCTCCTCTTGAGGAGGCCTAGAGTATACTCCACCACGCTGCTCCAGTGCGGATTGGTGGAGGGGTTAGTGGCCAACCCGAGTGTCGGAAGTTTTCAAATCGCCCAACGACTGCTATCTTATGATAACAACCGGGCTTTACGTGCCCTCCGAAGAACAGAAGCGCTCAAGTTTTTGCCACTAGCGGTCACCCATCCAACTACCGACCGCACCCGCTGTTGCTTAACTTTGCCGATCACATAGGATCGACGCAAGCCGCCGGGCTGTGAGCACTTCAAAATTTGCAAAAAATAGTTAATACATATTGACTTTGAGTAAAAATCACCAAACGTCCGTTTTTGACTCTAGAGCAGCTATATTCAACGTGCGGCGCCAGACTTTTGTAGTTGGCCCATCTGGGGTTACTTTATTTTATAATAATCGCGAAAACCTAAGAAATCATTACCATTTTTTTTTGTTTTTAGACCTATGCGTCTATTTAATAAGAACGACTTGAGAGATATAAATTTAAACAGTTCTCTTGGTCAAGTCAGCCCTATTACCCAAGTAACAAAATGCATTATAGGGAGGCCTATTATGTCCCAAAGTGTGTAGATTTAGAATGGAAATCATCGATATGAAGTACATTAGGGGCAATTCGTACATTTGACATTTAGCGTGTCACAATCTCCCATCTGACCTACTGGGTACCGGGTAACGCAGCGATATGCAAAATTACATCAAGTAGGGTAAACACATCGGGGAAAGTCCCCTCACCGGAACTGAGGCAAGGAAAGGGTTACATATATTGATACGTCTACAATTTATGATGGATAGGTAGGATAATAATAAGTGTAAAGTATAAGTGTAAATGTGGACAATTTCGTCCTACTTTCTCGATATGTATAATATTAATCGTATACAAACACATACTACAAATAATATCATAGACTATTCTAGGAATATCAAAATTCGCTCATACAATACTAAATATGTTTTAGATATTCTTTTTCTTTTAATGTTTTCCTTTATACTTCTTTTATATGATATTATTGTTCGTAGTGTATTTAGTTTTTTAAACTATAACTAATTTATTTAAATGTTTTTAGTGTACTTTTTGCTGGTGCGTCGTGAGGTTATATTGACTCACAGAGGACCTTTTTACAGTGCGGCGTGAGGTCAAATAAGCTCTCATTCAGTTCTGTCTTGATATAGGTTTTTCTCAATGGGGATATGTATTATTGAATATATTTTATTTTGAGGTCAAAGACTAATAACCAAGCAATATATACCTAGCTGCGTTTTTAGCTCGCTTGTTTCGTTTAGCCTCTAAAAGAGAAATAATTTGAGAGGTCAATTTGACCACACAACGCACTGAAGATATCAAAACACTAGTGATGGGAAACACCTCTGTTGTATAGCACTCGACAAATTTTCCCCGAATTTTATTGACAGTTTAATTTTTAACCTTGTAAGTCACATATGTGAAAAATAATAATAATACTAATAAAACTTTATTTCGGACAAAGTCCATATGATGTTAGTAAGTACAAAATTCTTATAAACTACTAGCAGCGAAACCCGGCGTTGCTCGGGTTAAGATACATCACATGTTTGATGGTATAAAAATATGTAAGGATATATAGAAGATTCCAGATCGATTACAACAGTTGCACACATTCTGAAGTTTTCAAGAACATTCTAGATTTTTTTAGAACTTTCTAGAACATTCCAGATCGATGACAACAGTTGCACACATTCTGGATTTCTAGAAAATTCTAAAATTTTTTAGAACTTTCTAGAACATTCCACATCGATGACAACAGATGCACACATTCTGGAGTTTTCTAGATCATTTCTGAAATTTTTCGAACTTTGTCAAAGTTCTCATAAGTTAGAAAAGGACTTACTTTCACCAGGAGACCAAGGGGTATCTACCACCCCAACGGAGAGTCGATTGGAATAAAATTGGTGGTGATAGAGAAAACCGTGTCTTCACGTACTAACATTAGCATTTTTTAATATATATTAGATTGTTAGTAACATAAAAAAGCGGCCAAGTGCGAGTCGGACTCGCCCATGAAGGGTTCCGTAGCAGCAAGTAACATAATATAAAAGTTTTTGTAGTTCGTTGTAACTTTGATCGATGTTTTTTGTGGTTTACGATTTATGACGTATTAAAAAAACTACTTACTAGATCTCGTTCAAATTAATTTTCTTTGGAAGTTTGCATGGTAATGTACATCATATATTTTTTTTAGTTTTATCATTCTCTTATTTTAGAAATTACAGGGGGGGGGGACACATTTTACCACTTTGGAAGTGTCTCTCGCGCAAACTATTCAGTTTAGAATAAAATGATATTAGAAACCTCAATATCATTTTTGAAGACCTATCCATAGACCTACCCATACACGTATGGGTTTGATGAAAAAAAAATTTTTGAGTTTCAGTTCTATCTATGTATGGGGAATCCCAAAATTTATTGTTTTTTTTTTCTACTTTTGTGTAAAAATCTTAACGTGGTTTACAGAATACATCTACTTACCAAGTTTCAACAGTATAGTTTATCATATCATATCTATCATATGGCATATCTTACACTTGACGACAACACCACACGACTTTACTAATATAATATTATATAATATTACTTTACTAATATAACTAACATAATATTTAAATTAAAAGTTGCAAAACATATATTTCGTACGCGCGAAAAATGTCTCAAAGCGACGTCTACCTTATCGATCGCGTGGCACAACACTAAGCGCGCGAAATGGCGCTAGCGCAACGTTCAGTGCGGGTGTGAGGTGCGCGGAGCGCTAGGTCATATTGACCTCACACCGCACTAGAGTGAAACAATTTTCTTTAAGTGCGGGTGAGGTCATATTGTCTCACGAGTGTTTGAAAATATAGGATTGTTCACGTTAAAGCGGCAATTGCAATGGTATATAAATCTTTTTCCTACGATAGAAATACACAAAGTTAAGCCTTCCGCACCAGGGGAAAGAACGCTATTTTGCTCGCCGCACCACATGAAAGTTCGCTGTGAGTCAATATGACCTCACAACGCAGTGAACGTGTTAAGACTTTAATAATTAATTTTTTGAATTTTATCTCTGCCTTAGTTTTAAACTAGAAATTCTGACAAAATCACCCTGGAACAGCCAGTTGCAGAAAGTTTCTTTAAAATTTAAAGACTATTTTTAATGGTAGATCCATTAAACTATGGAAATTAAACTATGGTCTTATGGTAGATTAGTATTTAAAATAGTCTTTAAATTTTAAAGAACCTTTCTGCAACTGGCTGTAAGACTATTTAGTAAAAAAGGGTGCGTGTACTTTTGTACGCGCGTGAGAAGTTTTATCAACTTCTTTAACTTATTTAAATAAATATTTAATTTAATAACGTGTATCAGTTTTAATTATCTTTCAAAAACTATTTTGTATTAAATAAAAACAATGATACCAGATAAACCGAGTGAATGTTTCAATAAATAATTAAATAGTTATTAAAATAAACAGTTTTATCACGCTGTTGAGACTCTGTGAGATTTGTAAAGTAATAACATTAAATTTTAAAAAAGGTGTAGGTAAAAGCTAGTGCTGATTTTACCTCAACTTCAGACGACTCGTGTTGTAGAATAAAAGCACTTGGGTAACTTCAATAATTTATTTCTTTTGTACTTAAATCGCCATTTCGCAAAGGTGTCTTATTTAAGAGGAGAAGAAATGGTGAAAGAAACTCCTCTAGACATCTTTTAAAATATTTTACAATAAATTCTTGTTTAATCAATTCTACACTTAAAACTACTTCTACAATTTAGAATTATTACAAAACACCCGTATTACTGTTTTCCCAGTCTAAGACAGAATGCCCCACTCGACATCTTTCGACCGACCAACATGATCCCAAGCCTTTCCTGTAAATCTCATATTTCAATCAATTCAGCGGATGAAAATAATGTCTCGTTGTTGAAAATAAAGACAGCATTGTTCGTTATTAATTTGAAACCCTAACACTATGTATCCAGTGCTCTCATAAATGGGGCAGCGTTTAAACGTTTAACGCTTTGCAAGTCGCATTAAGAAGTATAACTTCAATAAGACTCGTCTTGGCCTACACACAAACCATAGGCGTAGTCGATCGCCTCAAGATTCCGTGAACGCAACAGCAAATTGCGGCAACTATTACTGTGATAACATCTACTTGAAACTGTGCGGCGACTGCGGTGCAACGACCGCCGACCGAGCGTAATAAATAAAACCCTCAAACGTACACTTTGATGGGGATTAGACTACCTTCTGATCGATAGAGAGAAGCGACGTGCGCTCACCAAGCTCACCACACATCAACTTCTATTACTACTATGGTGTATCTTTTATTCAAAATTTTATTCTGTTATCAACAATGCACCTAATTTTTTGCATCTACTACAGTTTCGAAATATCGCTTACCTTATGCTTGGTTGCAGTAGCCTAAAGCTGAACAGACTAATTTTCAAGTTCTGTATAAAAAGCAAGTATCTTGTGGTACTTGGTTAAGTAAGCTAATACTAGAAATTTATTTGGCAATAGTATGGTTGAGATGCTACTCCAATGTAAAATTTTATACAAACTTTTCACTAGGTCAACATATCGCTGAACGCTAGTGTTCTGACTGTTGCACAAATAGAAATGAAGTAAGTGCTTACTTCATATTAAAAAATTGTGACGGCATTAAGTTACATATATATAGTTATTTGGAATGTTTCATAATATTTTACGGATAAGAATAGTTTCATCCTGGGGCGAGTTGCACTTATAATCTACGCGACATTTACTTGTCAGTCCTCTGGTGTAGCGATACGTCTGCAACTGATTTCGGATTCGCTTCGCTTCACATCGGAAAACTTATGCCATTGTCACAGACGTCACAATGGTTATTATAATAACTTATAATACCAACGAGTATTTTTGGAATTGATATTTTTATTTCTTTATACTTTATAGAGATTAAAATAAAATAAAAACGAAATGTTATCCCACGTACGCATTGTAGTTAACAATACTTCAGTGAAAACCACATGCAAATCGGTTAGGCCGTTTCTGAGATTCGGAGTCGCCCATGAAGGGTTCCGTAGCAGCAAGTAACATAGTATAAAAGTTCTTGTAGTTCGTTGTAACTTTGATCAATGTTTTTTGCGGTTTACGATTTATGACGTATTAAAAAAAAATCTACTTACTAGATCTTATTCAAACCAATTTTCGTTGGAAGTTTGCTTGGTAATGTACATCATATATTTTTTTTAGTTTTATCATTCCCTTATTTTAGAAGTTGCAGCGGGGGGGGGACACACATTTTACCACTTTGGAAGTGTCTCTCGCGCAAACTATTCAGTTTAGAAAAAAATGATATTAGAAACCTCAATATCATTTTTGAAGACCTATCCATAGATACCCCACACGTATGGGTTTGTTGAAAAAAACATTTTTGAGTTTCAGTTCTAAGTATGGGGAACCCCCAAAATTTATTGTTTTTTTTTTTCTATTTTTGTGTGAAAATCTTAATGCGGTTCACAGAATACATCTACTTACCAAGTTTCAATGGTATAGCTCTTATAGTTTCGGAAAAAAGTGGCTGTGGCATACGGACGGACTGACAGACAGACATGACGAATCCATAAGGGTTCCGTTTTTTGCCATTCGGCTACGGAACCCTAAAAATCGAGTAATTCTTTGAGAACCTCTGAGAAGTTTTCCTTTACTACAACAAATGATAATTAATTACTAATACCGACAAAACTTCTAAAAATAGAATTACAGTGAGTTCAGAATTATACTCCTAAATGTATCAAGGCTAGTGGTCACTTAAGTACACCTATAGGTGACAACCTCCGAACGCTCTACTAATCTCTACACGTTAGCAAATAACAAAGCATTTATATTCATAACATTCCAGCCTCTGAGAAGTAATTTGATAGCAAGCTTACAATTAGATTATAAATATATTATGTACATAATTATAACTAATGTTATCAGCACGCACAGAACAACGGACAAGTGACTTCCGAGAAACAAAACTACAATGTTAGTTAAAATTTTACTATAATAATAATGATGATAATACATATAAGGAATCCTTATGTGAAGGTTTACCTTCGACAGGGTAACGTTATTGTATCTTATGAGAAAAAAAAATCCTATTATTAACCGACTTCAAAAAGCGGCCAAGTGCGAGTCGGACTCGCCCATGAAGGGTTCCGTAGCAGCAAGTAACATAATATAAAAGTTCTTGTAGTTCGTTGTAACTTTGATCGAGGTAAATTGCGGTTTACGATTTATGACGTATTAAAAAAAAATTACTTACTCGATCTCGTTCAAACCAATTTTAAGTGGAAGTTTGCCTAGTAAAGTGCATCATATATTTTTTTTAGTTTTATTATTCTCTTATTTTAGAAGTTACAGAGGGGGGACTCACATTTTACCACTTTGGAAGTGTCGCTCGCGCAAACTATTCAGTTTAGAAAAAAATGATATTAGAAACCTCAATATCATTTTGGAAGACCTATCCATAGATACCCCACACGTATGTGTTTGATGAAAAGAACATTTTTGAGTTTCAGTTCTAAGTATGGGGAGCCCCCAAAATTTATTGTTTTTTTTTTGTATTTTTATGTGAAAATCTTAATGCGGTTCACAGAATACATCTACTTACTAAGTTTCAACAGTATAGTTCTTATACTTTCGGAAAAAAGTGGCTGTGACATACGGATGGACAGGCAGACAGACAGACAGACAGACAGATAGACAGACAGACAGACAGACAGACAGACAGACAGACATGACGAATCTATAAGGGTTCCGTTTTTTGCCATTTGGCTACTGAACCCTAAAAAGGAGGAGGTATTCAATTCGAGGTAATAGACATAAAAAATACAGTCGAATTGAATACATCCTTCTTTTTTGAAGTCCTAGTCGGTTGAAAAGGAGGATTCTAGGAGGTTCTAAATTTGACTCTATTTTTTTAAGTGTGTTACCTCATAACTTTTTACTGGGTGAACCGATTTTTATTATTCTTTTTTTAATCGAAAGCTGGTGCTTGTCATGTGGTCCCACTTGAGCGAGATCTTATGGAGATAAATTTGAGATAAACAAAAAAAGACAGCGATTCCTATTATCATGCCCTACAAAGTATGTAGGGCTGCCATCCGTTTGCGATTTTCCAGGACAGTCCTGTTTAGTTAGAGGAGGGCATGGGGTTCTATTAAAATGAGAGGCATGTATTAATGTTTACATATTGTAAATTCTAATTGGTGTGAAACTGCTAAAGGTACAGATCTTCTACCAAGCTTTCATAGGTAAAAAAAATCAAATTTTTTTTTTTATGTTATGATTTCTCAGTAAGTGAATTATGTTAATTCTTTATGAGAAATAAAGTTCTTCTTAAACCGTAAATACCACCACTTAAAGATGTCCAGGCGAGACCCGATCACAATTTATGTCAAAAGATTTATTAAACAAGAACCAAGATAAATAGTTATTACTATATGTATAGTGTATCTCTGAATTCTGGAACGCAAACAAGTTTTTTTTAGTATTATTTTATATAAATAGTCAATAAACAATCCAGCAGGACCCGCTGTCAGAATAGACAGAAGAAAGAAGAACAGGAGCTCAGACGAGCCAAGTGATTGTGAGCTTTAACCGTCGCCCGTGGACATCAGCAATATCAAATCCATTACCATCGAGTAGCCGAATAAAAGAAAATAAAGAAAGTACCTAGTTATCTACCTGAAGTCTAATAATAAAATATTTCAAATCAAGTAATTTTTTTTATGCCTTGAGCAGGCAAACTAGCAGACGGGTCACCTGGTGTCACCAGGTGGTAACAGGCTGTTACCACCAGGGTGGTGGTTAGTGATCACCGCCGCCCATGGACATAAGTAACACCGACTGCGTCACCAATGTGTTACCGGCCTCGAAGAAAACAATAGACCCGCTTCTTGAAGGACTCCATGTCATAGTTTGGAGGCAACACCAATGCAGGAATTTCTTTTTCATTCAAAACAATTTTGAAGTTTTATCCAAATGTCAGTTACTGTTGTAGCGATTGGCCACCCGTAGGTGGTACGTACAGACCACAGAGTAGCCAACCCTTCTTGTAAATAACCTGGATATGTAAAAGTTGGCACACTGACCCGCGCAGGAAGCGTCGGCTACTTCCGGCCACACCGCTTGTTAATGGCGGTGACACGAGTTTCATATTTCATTTGGATATTCGCATACCGGGCCATTGTGACCTGTACCGGGCTAAACAGGCGCGAAAAAATCAACCTTAGACCACGGACCTAAAAAAACGGACGTAACCTCGTCTAATCGAGAGTGAAGCAGAACAATGGCCACCCGCTTACCATGTGTGCGTAATTTTTGATTTGCGATTGACGCAGTATGGTGTCAATGTGTGGGTGTGTGTACTTGTACGAATAGAGTTGGTATTACTATGGGTGCTTCGCTGAATTTATTGTTGGGATTACGTCCGTCTTTTTTTTTAGGTCTGTGCCTTAGACCCGGTATGGCTACAATGGTATTTCTGTCTTCACAGAAAATGCTTCCTTCAATATGATTATGGGTACACTAAATGTAACAGACTCTTTAGCCTAAGTATTTATAAGATTGCAATAGTGTGATCTATGTTGGGTGTCCTATTAATAATAAATAAATAAATAAATATATCTTATTTTAAACGCTGTACGTACGTACATAATAGCACGTAGTGCGATCATTTTAATTGTGATAATTTAAGTAGGTACCGTTTATTTACGGAGAAACTTAGAAAAGTACCATTTATGCCAATGGCATAAATGTATAATTTATTACTTTTAATAAATGATATGTTTACTCACCAAAAATGTATATAATGCCACAATAAACTTCCCCTAAATGAACAAGAATAGCTTTATTTCACACCTTTTTAAATAATAAAATATTTCCTTTTTTCGCTAAAATACAAATCAAATAAGTTTAGAAAAATTCGAACACTGCGAGTCAAACCAGCACTGTCAATTTTGGAATATTTTTGTTGTGAATGTCATATTTATTTTTCATAATATCGACTTATTATGACAGCACTAATTCAATTCAAATGATTGCTACTGACCTCTACAGTAGCTACAACATACGGACGTGCCTACTTATAATGTATGTATTTTATGTAGATCGGCATATTTGACCAAGTAATTATTAAAAAGTAATTTATTATTAAAAACAATTGTGAATGTCGAACAATGTTAAAAATAGTAATTAATAATAGTGAGAACAAGTCACAGACATTATATCTGTGGAACAAAAAAAATACAATGTTAACAAATAAGTTATTTTTTAACATTATAAAAGCGCACTATTGCCCAAATTTGAAATAACAGATGTTAAAGGGAAAGCAATAAATTACATAACCTCTCATTGAAAGGGATGAAAAACAATGGTACTGGCCCCAATTGGGCACCAAACCCGACACGTGTTCGGGGTTAGAAAAAGAAAGTTTTTTTTGTTGACAACTTGTTGCGTACTGCACTTGTTATTCTTGCTAAGTAGGTACTTGGTTATTTATTTAATTTGAAATGAGTGTTTATTTTCTCATATTACAGAATACAGAGTTATAGAATAGATAATGGTTTTAGCCCAATGACACCTCAACAATGGCAATTCAAGTTTAGTAACCTTGAATAAAAAAGTTCATACAATAAAAATAACCGCTAAAATAAATACCTAAATATGTTACGATTCTCATAGCAGGATTGTTGGTAACATCTCTACCAAAATAGCTGGAAACATTAATTTTGCATTTGACATTAGCGCCTGTCAATTCTATCCACGGGAATAAAAAACAGTTTAGGCAAATCACCTACGAGCATTGAAGTATTATTACTAGCGTATAGAACAGACACCGCGAACACAATGTATGTTCCAATGAATTGGCGCCGCGCGGCTTCAATGTCCAATGGATTCGTTTCAATTTTGAAAATAGAACCTCCCGGCGGGGACACACATTTTGTTTGAGATGTCTTCTCTATGTATTTACCTCAATGCCTACGAGTACGTTATTCATATGTTATTCAAAGTCCTCTCTAAAGAATACATTTTATAGACAAGTTCGGTGTCGCCATTTCTATTGTACATGAACTCTATGGTTTAAAATAAACTGTTACATCATGCTAGTAATAAACTCAATTGGTGCGCTCGACGCTTTTTAATTGAGCACAATATACAGCGTGAGCTGACGACCGGTCAAATCAGTATGGCGACTGGCGACTGTATTAGACAAATTGTTCAAACACAACACTAGTTGGTAGCTATTGGTAGCTGTTTTGGCACTGGTGAAGTCAGTACCAGTTCCTTTTGACCGTTTGGACTGACTCTGAGTTGATATGTTAGGGGTGTGATAAGTTTAGCGACATAGAGTCGAAATAATGAAAATTTATCTACTTTTCTCCAAGCCACCTTGCAGATAGCAAGTATTGTGCTTTATGTGATAATATTTATTATTTCCCTCTTTCACATTTTTTGTTCTTCTCGACATTTTTATCTTTGTCTTCTTTCCATATTTTCCTTGGAAGTGATCTCTCTTTAAGAACAGTACATTACTATATTTATTAAGTACGAGTAACCGCCCTCGCTTTGCTTCAGTTTTCTTATTTTGTTACATCTTTGGTTACATTATTGGGGTTTTATTAAGGATCCCTAATTTTTTTTGAAAATATAATATAGCCTATGTCACCCGAGGATAGTGTAGCTTCCCAACAGTGAAAGAATTTTTCAAATCGGTTCAGTAGTTTCGGAGCGAAACAATCAAATCTGTCCTCTTTATAATCTTAGGATATATGTATAAATTACGTGTCACGTTGTTTGTCTGCGATGGACTACTAAACTACTTACCCGATTTTAATCAAATTTGCACACCGTGTGCAGTTTGATCCAACTTGATAGCTTACATCTCAAAAAAAAAAACTTTTGACAGAACGAAGTCTGTCCGGGCAGCTAGTATTAGTATAGCTTTATTCAACGCAAACAACGTAAATAGATATTATCTTTTTGTAACAGAAATATCTTCCAGCAAACTTCTTACATTCCCTCTACATTCAACATGAGGTATAAATAAAATAAAAATAAAAAAAAATACCATCGCAATCCCTTACACGAAAAAATAATTTACTTGGATAATTGTTTAAACAAGCCAACGGACTATCGAATGAAACCAATTCCTGAAAATACTGAAATAACCGGTTGCCGGTAATAAAACAACGAAAGAGCTTCCAATAAGGTTAACTGTCGCTAACACGCGCCAATATTGTTTCGCAATATTCGAAAGGTTATCCTTACAAATGATTTAGTTAAAAAAGGCAAAGTCTCCATTGAAATTGTATCCATATTGACATTATAGAATTTATAGACAAAGAGTAGTAATATTTTGTAGACTGTTTCACTTGCGACTTGCGAGTAACATTATTGACCGACTTCAAAAAAGGAGGAGGTATTCATTTCGACTGTATTTTTTTTTAAGTTTGTTACCTCAGAACTTTCGACTGGGTGAACCGATTTTGATGATTCTTTTTTTAATCGAAAAATGGTGCTTGTCATGTGATCCCACTTTAATTTGAGCGAGATTTGACAGGTAGTTTTTGAGCTATTTTGACGTCGGTTATATTTGTCAAGAATTTTTTTGTAGTCAATTTACGCGGTGCGTTACTTCAATGTGGAATGGTGCTTTTTTGTGTCAAGATGAAACTTGGCATACAAATAAAAAGGCATATTTTATCCCGGTCGTATGTTCCCCTGGGATGATAGGGACGATTATATGTTGGTGATTTTGTTTTATAAAGCTAATATTATAAATATGAAAGTTTGTATAGATGTTCGTAAATCCCTCACGCAAAAACTACTGAACGGATTTTATTGAAATTTAGCACACAGATAGACCATGATCTGGAATAGGATATACGGTACTAATTATTCCGGAAAACGCGATCAAAGCCGCGGACAGAGCCGGTAGAATGCTAGTTTGTAATAAACAACAATTGAAGTATTATTACTAGCATATAGAACCGACACCGCGACACAATGTATGTCCCAATGAATTGGCGCCGATCGGCTTCAATTTTCAATGGTTCGTTCGATTTTGAAAGGAGAACGGGAGCAAATAGAACCTCCCGGCGGGACTCACATTTTGTTCGAGATGTCTGTTCTATGATATTATACTTCAATGTAAACAACAGTGATTGTATCCCGTGAACTGTCGGAAATAGTTAAGGAGTCTAAAACAGTCGAGTCTAAAAACGTCTCAGTTAATTGCGTTCGTGTTGGTTAATCGGTGATTCGGATTACGACGGAGCTGTGGATCGCGGGCGCGTGGGCGTTAACCTTATCGGGAACTGTTTTGCAACTAAATTTCTTACTTAAGCCCGTAATAATAAACTGAAAATGTCAAATCATATGAAACAGTGACATTCATAGACATAATACTACTAGACTAGACAAGCGGGCCTTCTTTGCGTCACGCTATTAGAAAGAGAAAGAGACCAAGGAGACTCGCGTAACTCGTAAGTAAGACAAGGATAGGTTTACCTCCTGCCTTTCTTCGCAGCGTGACGGTTTCACTTACATATGCTCAGATACCTTGCCTAGTCTAGTAGTATTATGTCTATGGTGAGATTTGTGAGATCTGAGATCGTGCTTTTAAGCCTTTTGAGAGTGGTTTATTAATACGGGTCTTAGAGAACATACTTAATATGTATTTTTTGTGTTTGTTTTGCTATAAGGTAAAATTGTAACGAAGCATTACTTAAAATAAGTAATAAATAAATATAGTACATAAACCTAGTCGATGTTCCTGATAGATAGCGTTGCACCAAATGGTGACATAACCTAGCAATTGATAAAGTATAAAATAATTATAATACGATGTTTTCATAAAATGTCATTGGATACATTCCACCCAGTTAATTTACAAAGATTAAAGAGATCAACTGTAATTGGACATTATTTCACAATCAAGTGGATGTCGCAATAATTTATGTACCTACTCACTTACACTTATTTTATTTATTTGACACATCCGTCAACATCATTCTTGAGTACATACAGTGCCAAAATTATACACTTCGCTTCACTGGGCCTACGAACACCACTTAAAATATTTCCACTAACTCATAAATTACGAAAAAATGTCACATCAATTACGATACAAGAGCGTTTTGTTTCAGAATGTTTTGAAAGTCTATCAGAACTGTCTTACTACAAGTAGGTTGGCGATAGGCGATTAATAAAATAAAATAAATTAAGGATGAATAAAAATATATTCTGAAGCAAATGGCGTCATGAAACTTACGGAAGGAATGTACATATCATTAGTAACATAATACGAGTAAGTGTTATGACGATTTGAAAAGCCTTGTGTAATACTTAGTGTTTAAACTCTCCAATTGTTCCGGGTTCGATCCCTGACCCTACACACCCGGTTGGTAACATTTGTATCCTAAATCTTATCTGGTTGTCTTATCATCATAGTAGTCCATAGTTACCCCACTGCGGGTAGGTGGTGAGGCCACCGATGATTGCCTGTAACCTTCGTAACTTCGAAAAAACTTTGGGCACTTCAAGTTCAATGTAATGTTGATCCTTTAGTTTAAATAGGTACTTTTTCCACAAAGTCCAAAAGTAACTTAAGGCGCGGTGTGATCTCAATATTCACAAAATTGAGTTTCTTTGGTGCTTGAGTACGAGGAAACCCAATGAAAATAACGCACGCAAAAAATACAGAGCATAGAAAAAGTTCTAAATAAAAATGTTAACCGAATAGAATATTAAATAGTTGTTTGATATTCCCAATAAAAAATCGTAATTTGCTATACAAAAATAAACTTAATCGTCGAAGTTCTCTATATTTTCAGCGGTAACAACATATTTTTTTTTTTTGAGAATATAATACGTATATGGTTTTATTAAAACTTAAACCGGACAGATATTGAATTTAATGTGTATATTTTGAATAACCTAAGGAAAACCCTCAAATTAAATGTTTATTCGCAATCTAGTTACATTGTTAGCAAAAATATGCTCTGCAATTTTGAACCCTATTCAGCGTCACGTAAATGTAACATTAGATTAGCGCAGGTATGCGGCTGTGTGAGTGAAATCAATGTTTTTAAATCGTAGTCATACCGCGCCTTAACAAAGTAATATTATCAAATCTGTCTTACATCTCAGTTAAACAAACAATTTATTACTCCAAACCTCGGTTTAATGAAATTTTAATGAAAGTTATAAACACATTAATATATTTTTAACCGACTTCAAAAAAGGTATTCAATTCGACTGTATATTTTTTATGTTTGTTACCTGTAACTTTCGACTGGGTGAACCGATTACAATGATTCTTTTTTTAATCGAAAGCTGGTACTTGTCATTTGATCCGACTTAAATAAGAGCTAGATCTAGTTTTTGAGTTATTTTGTAGTTGGTTATTTTTTTCTTGGTAAAATTCATATTTTTTTTTAATTTTAACGGATAAAATAAGGTATGTTATATTTTTTGCCGACAAACGAGCAGACGACACCTTATAGTTAGTGGTCAAGAGTGATCATGAACATCAGCAACACCAAAAGCATCACCGACGACGCGTTGCCGATAAAGAAGAGATAAGCAAAGAATGAAACAAATTCGTTACAGATAGATGGTTTCACAAATACTTCAAATGTTTTGTCTACCCATCCATGAAGCTATGTAAAAGTACAAACGTATGTAAGTCTGTTTACATTGAACACGTCCCGGGACCCGTCAGCACTTCAGCAGTTTCACTCGATAGCGCGCTATCTCGAGATTCTAAGAAGAATCTGACGCAGCGCTTCTTGTGATGTAAATATTTTGCCACCGAGAGGTCGCTACGGAAATGGCCAGCGTTATTCTATATTATAAGGTCGCCAACAGCAACGCTTATATTTCAGGACATAAGTCATAGTTATTAATTTCAAACCATAGACTTTAGACGGGCTGTTCCGAACAAAATCCGTCTCATATTAATTTTTCAAGCATTTTTCATACTCTGTGACAACGCTTCGTTCGTTCAAGTTCGGTTCAAGATGGCGGATATCAAATATTTTGCACTAAATGTTTTTTTTAATGTAAGTAAAAATGTAGTTATTTACCAATTATAATTTAAATAAACTCAAATAAAGTTCAAATGTAAATAATGAAGACGTTTTAACTGTGCACAATAAACTATATGCGTTATTATGTGTTCTTGAACGGTCGGGGTTTTTATTCAAAAATGACATCTACTTGTCTCGCTTGCTCGCAGCCGACTAAAATGCGTTGGCGCCATGTGGTGTCAATATAGGTGTCCAAACTTTTAGTACTGAACAGCCTGTCTAGTATAGTATATACATATAGGTCTATGTTCCAAACGTATTTTTAGGATAATCACTTGGCAGTACTATGGACGAATACAGTTTGTACTTTGTATCGTTGTTAGATTTTTCATTACTTTGTACTTACAGGGTGGCCAGGAGCATGATTGATAATTTCGGGATAAGTAATAGATGGACTGTTATTAAGAGGCAAGCATTAAAAAGAATGTAGTTTTTATTATTTTGTCAGTTTGTAACTAGTGCAAGTATAAGTAGATAGTATATTGCTTCAACGTAGCTTCAGGGACAATAATATTGCAACTTTCAAATTGAAATTCGTTAAAAACGTTGCATGATTTATTTTTATATTGGAACTAAAGACGGAGTTTGTTAGATCAGTACAATATCTTTATTGTAGTTTTATGATACTTAACTCCATTACTGCTGGCATAGATTCTGTAAGTATAGCGGAAAGAAAGTTAGTTTATGGGACTTCCACAAATAAAAGAACATCTGGTGTTAACAGCACCCAGTACCGAGTTGCGAGCGATAAATTGTCGTAGATTTAGCCGCGTCGTGGTAGGGGGCCGAACGAAAATATTGCTACTCGCAGCCGAGTTGGAGTCCCCGAGTTGGGTGCGCCCACATGTGCGCTAGGGATGTACTACTTACAACTTCGATATCTATATCGAATAATTTACTGTACTGAATCCGACAAAATGAGGATCCAACCTTTTGCGAATCCGACAAACTGCGAGCAAACGCAATTTTTGGAACGAAGTTCCTTATCGCGCGGTGCGAAAGGGGGCTAGGCGGAAAATTTTGTAACGAAAAGTTGTAACGACACTTTTTGCCGTCGTTTATTCATTAAAGCGAGTTACTAGGCGACCAGAAGTCTTCGAGGGTGCGACAGTACAATCATAGTATGTGGCTGTCTTCTTTACTCTTCGGTATTTAGCATAGGCATAACAGGGATATCTATATTACGATCATGCACATTAAGTTATTATTGCTATTTCTCTTGTCATGCCAATTAATATGCGGAAGAGCGACAGGGATAGAATAAATCTATAACTGTCGCTCTGATAAGACACTTGTCAGCTACTAGTAGCTTAGCTTAGTTCTCATCGGCTTTGTTCACCTAGTAGCAAGCTATTAGTAGCTTAGCTTAGTTCTCATCGGCTTCGTTCACCTAGTAGCTTGCTACTAATAGAAATTTAATACCCCAGATTTGTTTTGGCACACTTGCTGCATATTTTTGCTATCCTAGTACTGACTGCAAGAAACGAAAATATCTGGCTTGCTTTCTATAAGAGAGAGACAGACAGAGAAACATGCGCATGCCGCACGACATGTAACGACGCCGCACAAGTTGTAACGACTAACGACGGCAAAAAGTGTCGTGACCAAATTTTCCGCCTAGCCCCCTTTCGCAATGCGCGATAAGGAACTTCGTTCCAATAAATAATTAACTACTAAAGGTACCTGTGCCCGAGAAAAAAGCAGTCGACAACACCACACACTCACTACTCGCATCCCTAATCCCGGCGTCCCGTCTTAAGGAGCGGCCGTAGTCACCGAGCGACCGGCGCGCGCGCATCCCGCTCAACGACGCACGATCCAAAAATACCAGTCGCCCGGCCGCTACCGCACCGCCGCCGCACCGTTCCCGCGTTCCCATAAAAACAACGCTTAAAAATACCAAAAACCTTACAACCAGTTTAGTGGTTAACTCGAGCTTAAAATCGAGGTTTTGTCCAGTGTAGTGTGCGAAAAAAGTTTGGTAAGTGAAGTGTTTGGGCGTCCCACTTCCACTGATGGTGCGATGTCGCCCACCGCGGTCGGCGCCGACCTGCCGCAGTGGGGCGGGAAGACCGACAGCTGCCCGCAGGCGCTGCTAGGCTGGCTGTACCTGACGCACGACCAGAACGATCAGGTAAACATACCAGATACAAGTTAAAGTTATGGCTTGAGAGCCAGTTCTTTCTTCTTAATCTTCTCTCCTTCTTGGCCGGCAACGCATCAGTGATGCTTTTGGTGTTGATGGCCATAGGCGATGATAGCCGCTTACCATCAGGTGGATCGTCAGCTCGTTTGCCGGCTATTTCCAAAAAAATACCCCATCTGTACTGATGTTCACGAGGGTATTGTGATGATGATGACCGCTTGACATCAGGCAGCTCGCCTCAGTAGTGCGCTGTTTACACAGAAATGTTTCAACCACCCTAACATGGCAGCTAGTTCTCGTGATTCAGGCCTAACGATCGCTACTGCAGTGATAGCCTAGCGGTTAGAACGTTGGTCTGCCGAACGAAGGGGCCCGAGTTCAAATCCTGGCTCGCACCTCTAATTTTCAAATATGTGCGTATTAGAAGTTAATTATCACTTGCTTCGGTGAAAGAAAACATCGTGAGGAAACCTGCACACCGGAGAGATCTCCATAAAGTTCTCAAAGGTATGTGAAGTCAACCAATTCACACTTTGCCAGCGTGGTAGACTATGGCCTAACACCCCTCATATTGTGAGAGGAGACCCCGAGATTTTGCCACTGCTGGAGTGGCAAAAGACTGCCTAAAAACGAACTAAAACGATCACCCGTCAAGCTATAGACTAACTACAGCAGAAGTTGTTTTCCGACCGAGCACTTACGATGGACAAAGCACAACCCATAGAGTTATGAATGCTCCAACTTACATTGACTAAAAATATTTAAACACGTACAGAAGACATTTTTACTAGAGCGCTTTGATGTTTCGAATAATAAAATTATGTTGGCTGGTAGAGAATGCTCTTAGCATTAAGTTCGCCTTTTATACCATCTATTTTAGGTATAATAAAGTTTAAATAAATAAATAAATAAATATCCGTGGGTAAATCCATTGAAAGACGGGGTTCTAGACCATCAGTAGTAGTACTATTAAATGACCTTTAGCTCGAATCTCACAAGAAAATTATTGTTTTGGCATTAATATAATCAAAATAGTTACGCAAAATATTAGTTGTTAAACGCTTTTAATTAGCTTCCTGTTTGTGTTTGTAAAATCTGCAGCCTGAAAGCTTACTTATTAGACTTAGGGCTTGTTTCACAATCTTCAAGTAGAGTCCTGAATAAGCTATTCGCCGGTTAAAGAGACGTCGTAAGTGTCATTTTACATACACGAAATGTCAACTTAACCAACGAATAGCTTACTTCGGACTTACTTGAAGATTGTGAAACAAGCCCTTAAGCTGCATCTCACTCTAACGACATGGAGTATAGAGGTAAGGAGAGCCATCTCTGTGTATGAAAAGTGTCCGTAAAAACGCATCCATTAACGGGTGGCGCGATGGCGCTACGGTGCGCTAGGATAAATTGTGCTGAACTCAGCAAACTTCACTCCGCAGCTCCGTCTAGAACAGAGTTCCCCAAACTTTTTTGTGTCGTAGACCCCTTGCCATGTTTTTCCGTGTCGGGTAGACCCCCTACTTACCTGATATTGATTTCCTGTAAATTTCTAACTGTAGTGAAGTTTAGTGTTAAAAACTTAAAGTAAAAACACATGTTAATTTATACATTTATTAATTGAATTTAAATTAAAACTACTCAAAATAAAATTTTGTATCTGGTAAAATATACGTAGCATTAAATAAACATTTTTACAAGTTCAAAATGTATTGCGACCACAAAGCGAATACCAACATCCTATAACTTACACAATTTTATAAACATATAATATTTTTTTTACTTCATAGGTACTTTTATAAATAATGTATATGTTTTGATATTATAAGATAGTATGATGTAAGTAAATAGGTACTATCAGTGTATGTGTTGATATCCACTATCGTGGACCCCCATTTTCATTTCATGGACCCCTAAATTTTTTTTCGCTGACGTAGACCCCTTGCAGGTTGTCATAGACCCCTAGGGGTCGATATAGACCACTTTGGGAATCACTGGTCTAGAATAACGTCAACAGCTATGTTCATATCGTACTTACTGCGTCGCCAGCACTATGGTCGTAGGATGGTGGTAGGTACTGGAACTAATTGTATTTTCAGTAAACAGCTGGACACTTTTTCAACTTGCCCTCATGTGAGATGGCTCTGCTTTCCTCTGTACTCGATGCCTAAGGACTTGATCTGAAGCCACGGACCTAAAAAAAGACGGACGTAATCCCAACAACAGATTCAGTGAAGCACCCATAGTAATACCAACTCTCTATTCGTACAAGTACACACACCCACACATTGACACTTCACTGCTTCAATCGCGAATCAAAAATTACGCACACATGGTAAGCGGGCGGCCATTGCTATGCTTCACTCTCGATTAGACGAGGTTACGTCCGTCTTTTTTTCAGGTCCGTGTCTGAAGCATAACCTGATACGACTCGACTCTTAAGTTTGGCTAAAAACGAGGGAACACCTCAATGATTTACACTCACAATTTTTATTGCTTTTGAACAAATCATGTAGGTTCCTATATTTTTAAACTATTAACTTTACTGTAGCTATTTTAATTGGAAACTGCCCGCGGTAATTTTGGTGTATCATTGGTGTGAACAGTATTTTGACGGTTTTCTTAAAAAAATTAAGTGTATATGAAATATTGCTACAAACTTCAAAATTTAACTTCAGTTACTATTCCAGATTTTTCACTAAAGTTAGTTATCAGTATCAGTTGGTTTCAGTCGGGAAGACTGAAATGGAACGACTTGTTTGTAAACAAAGTTGACCCTTCCATTATTGACCTCTGTCCGGAATTATAAAAAAATTCTAAATCAACTGGAAACAGCTTTTTCACGGCAGGTACAGGAGGTGGTGATGGTCATACCCTGGGTTACGTACGCCTAGGGTTGCAAAATTTTAAAATTATTGAATATTAAGTCCTACCTGCTTCCGAAAGGAATTTAAAATTCAAATAACGTAACGTAACGTAACGTAACGTAACGGAGAAAGTTTATTTTACTCCCCATAAATTTTATACCCCGGGCTTATATGAAAATCGATTCTTAAGGAGTAAACTACAAAAAATCCCATACTCACAAGTTAGCTCCAAAATAGTGACAGGGCTCCTAAGCGAGTACTTCACGTACGTCACCGATACCAAATAACAACATTAACAACATGTAAACATATTATTAAACCCATGGTAGTAATTAGTAACAAGGACGCCATATATTGACTCTACATCTCTACAGTTATCATCAAATAAAAGATTTTTTAATGATGTGCTTAGGAGTTACTTTTACTATTTATTCTTCTCCATTTCTAGCATCGTCCAGAAATGACAGTAGAAACTATTACTCGTTTAAAATTTGTTATTATAAATAAATTATTTTATATTTTTTTTTATAAAACAGTGCGTTTGACCTTAAAGTACCGATTTTTTGTAGGTATATTAATGTAAAATTGACATGTATCGAATCAAGTAATTAATTAACGAATTTCTACCTTTGTTAAAATTAGAATTTATTGCTATTTAAAAAAATCAGTTTAAACTACTTTCAGCTAGTGAAAACGCGTATTCACTATAGTCTATAACAGTACTTAAAGTAGATTATTAGAGTAGTAGCTCAGAAGAAATAATAGTACTTATAATAAGCTACTGAATTATTTACATTTCTTTATTACGTCTTTTGACGTTAAAATGCGATTTTTTAAAGGTTTTAAAATTCTTTGTCTTATAAATCTAGTCTAAGTAAGTACTTTTATGTTTCTATTTTAAAGAATTAATGTCACAGTTGTTTTTAATATTGGGGATAAACCCATTGAAGTATTATTACTAGCGTATAGAACAGACACCGCGAACACAATGTATGTTCCAATGAATTGGCGCCGCGCGGCTTCAATGTCCAATGGATTCGTTCGATTTTGAAAGGAGAACAGGGGCTCAATTTTGAAAATAGAACCTCCCGGCGGGGACACACATTTTGTTCGAGATGTCTATTCTATGACATTATATATCAATGGATAAACCCTTGGTAGTAGTTATAGTCACCGCGAACTAAGAAGCCCAATTTGTCGTTTGCCATCACAGTGACATTAGAGATGTACAAAAAAATCGGTTCACGAAATAAACCAATTTTTACAACAAATCGATTCAAAATTATAAGACCTTCTAATCGATTCGATAATTAAATTTTAAACTAAAAACCGTAATATTTAGGTACCTAGTTACCTATCTACTACCTCGATTGAGCTATCTCGTACCGCGTATTCTTAATATGTACCTATTTACGACTTCAATAAAATATTATTTTATCCATTTGCCCATGAACATCAACAACACCAAAAGCATCACTGGTGCGTTGCTGACCAAGAAAGAGAAGAAAAAGAAAGAAAGATAGATCATGATAGAATGAAAGTCCCGCTCAGTTTCAAAAAATATTTTGACATAATATTATATTATGAGCGTCAGGAAAAAACTAAAGTGAATAAATTCTTGCTTATTTCGTAAGACACATTCATGTATACATAATTATTATTTTGTTGAAAAAAAAATGTTTACCGCAACCTTAAATACATAATTATATATAAAATATTATCTGCAGTTACTGTCCATGGATGGCGAAGTGCCCATACATAATGGAAAATGTCCATTGTTAGCATCCTTAACAAAGGACATTTTCCATTATAATTTTAAATTCAATTCAAAATTTTAAATTCAAATGCAAGCAAATCATTTTTAATAATGTAATTAAATTAATCAATTTTCATTTTTAAATTTCGATTATAGTAACTGGTTTTATAAACGGTTTCAAGACGTCACATCACCCTACGTCAGATTAGATTTAGGCTTCTTCATATAAGATTGTTTCGACGTCATACATTTTTATTAAATTTTGCATAAATTATGATGTGATGAGATTTTTACTAGGTTTTAACGTATAATATGATTTATAATCAACGCCAATGAAAATGAGTAGGGATTTTTAACAAATTTTGGCAAAATCCTTTGTCCGTAAGTATTCAACTATTCATGTCAAGTATGTAAATGAATATTCCATTTCGCTCAAAGACACCCATACAAGGTTATTTCATATTAATAAATAGCAGCTATCATTATGGGCATCTTAGATAATTTTGACTATAGTAATATAACATACTATACTCGTACTAACAATATAAAACAACCTTAATAAGCCAAATCTCATAACAATAGTTAACAATGTGCTGAAATCAGAACGAGCGCTGTTCGCTACGAACGTGTTTGAACGTTCTTAGATCGCGTTTCTCGGAAGCAGCGAAATTCAATCCTCGACCGGGCAGAGCACAGCAATGTGCTGGCCACGCTCAACTCGCTAGATCAGCTAGAAAACTGGTGATAAAATACCGCTGAATATACTTTTATTATTAAACAATGGTTCATTCATAGACCGTTAGGTTACTTTTTAATCAAGCATTAAATTCATTGACTTATTTACCCACTTTGTAAATACAGAATCGTCTGGCGTAATACCATGCCGAACCACCGTGTCAAGGGTTTGATTCCCAGCGAGGATGGTGATGTTGGAGGAGAAGGATGAATTTGAATTTCTGTTCTCGGTCTGAGTGTGAGTGTTCTTGTCTCTGTGTGTTGTCCATGGCTCCCACGACACAGGGAATCCTAGTGTAGGGCTATGAGTATGACGTAATTATTACTATTAGAACGAAACTCCAAAAATTGGTCCAATTGGACTAATGCTTAATACCCGGCGACGCAGTCTAATGTAGTTCGTAAGGGAGAGTGAGATGGGGCTACTTTTCGCTTGTATGAAGAACATTTGGATGAAATGTTCCCACGGGACAGACCTTGTTTTTGAAATCCTATTAATATTATAAATGTGATAGTTTGTAAAGATGTTTGGATGTTTGTTCCTCAATTACACCACAGCTACTTAACCGATTTAACCGATTTGGAATGGAGATAGCCTATACCCTACATTAACACATAGGCTACTTTTTATCCCGGAAAGTTCAGGGTTCACTACACACGATACACGATATACACTATACACGATATAGTAAAGAAATCTTTATCTTAGCGATGTCAGTGACTGCTAATAATAAAATTAATTTTACAGAAACTAGTACAACAAAAACACGTGTTTTCCTCATAATCTATAATGCAGTAATATAGGCTGGTAAAATAATTAGTAAATGATATGCTTTGGGGCTGTTTTACGATTAGTGGTTTAATATGAAAGGAGTGTTTTAAGAAGCGACAATTTTCGTATTATTAATTTCCACTGAACGCACATATTGAAATAAAGAAATCCAATTATGTTTATTATAATATCCGTTTAAACAAATAATGAGTTTTATAAAATAATTCAAAGTATTCCACGATATCTATTTCCACAATTTTACTCCTATTTGCTACACTTAACATTTTACATGCCAATCTTTCAACTTCCTTGATGATATTATTATCATCATCAATGTCATCATTATTATCATACGTTTACTTACCTATACATACAAATGAATATCTTAACAAAGAAAATATAAGATAATTACTTTTAGAGACATCTGGTAACTCTTTAATACAGAAGAAAAAGGACCAAGAATTGATCCTTGCGTGACACCCATGTTAATGTCAGAAGCTATTGCTATATTGCCAGTGACGTCATTCTTCCGTATCTTGTCACTAAGATTAGTTGAAAGTTTAAGGGTTATTAAAATATTACTGTAATAACTGTAAATACTGTTTTCTAATAAACGACATAATTCATTCTTTTGATTGTCAAAAGGTTTACTTAAATCGTAAAACCATTATATAGAATGTAACTGCTCAAAAACGTATCCATGTGTCCGTTCTTAAAAAAAGCTAAATTATTTTTGGTGTTTCTTTTATCCACTGGTCCACGCTTTTGGTATTCTCATTAAGAGTGAGCCAAGTGAGTAAAGTGACTAAAGTGCAGGGATGTACATAATTGTGGCGTAAAAAATCAGAATGTGAGATAATATAAAGGTCGATGCATACGTAACGTCTTTTTTCCCGTACGGAACGGGAACAGGGCACGCACATAATATATTTATGCCCCGTCCCCGTCCCGTGCGTGGTAAAAACACGTTACGTATGCATCGACCTTTACTTTCTATAGGTACCTGATTTCCAATACAGAATAGGCCATACGGCATCGTTACGATCAATTTAAAACAGTTTACAAGATACCATACCATCAATCAATGGAATGCATTGAAATAGTGACTTATAAGTAGTCGCTATATTGACTGCCATCATTGATTTGTTGATTGTTGATTTGTGCTTCTAGAATGGAAATTGATTCGAATTGATTGCAAATTTTTACAGAAGTTTTTTTGTACAAGCTTGTTCTAAATCGAGAAACGATCGTCTAGTTTAAAAATGCGTTGTATTTTTAATCGACTTCAAAAAAAGGGGGAGGTTCTCAATTCGACTGTATTTTTTTATTTGTTCGTTACCTCAGAACTTTGGACTGGGCGAACCGATTTTGATGATTCTGTTTTTAATCGAAAGCTGGTGGCTGTCATGTAGTCCCATATAAATTTTATTGAGATCTGACAATTGCATCCATGATAAAACCATATAAGTCTTAAATTTGTATTAAGTAAGCGCGACAAATGGACGAATAACTCAATATCACGCCAACCGATTTCGATGATTCTTTTTTTAATCGAAAGCAGGTGCTTGTCACGTAATCCCACATAAATTTGAACGAGATCTGACAAGTGTTTTTAGAGTAACTTTGAAGTCGGTTATTTTTTTGTTAGTAAAATTTAGATTATATATTCTATAGCTGGTGCTTGTTATATTGTGGTCCCATTTAAATTTGAGCAAGATCTAATGAGTAGTTTTTGAGTTATCTCTAATAATGCGTAATTAATTGACTTCACTGATGTGCTCATTTTATTTTGATTTTTTTTTTATATAAGTGCAAATATTTAAAGTTTCTTATTTTTATCTAATGGTAGTGCGGTTACACTTTCTATTATGTGACCACGATAACTTACACATCTCATTAAAATATGAATATGATGGCATCACAAAACAATTTCGTAGCACCAAGCAAGCTTCCGTTTAAAATGATTCAGACCGCTGAAAACATTCTGCTAAAGACAGCGGAGCTTACGACTAATATGATTAAACTTTGGTATCTATAAACAAATACCTATCTATCTATAAATAAACAGATACCTATCTACTTGTTATAATATAACATATATATAGGGATACTAGCTGCCCGGACAGACTTCGTTCTGTCAAAAGTTTTTTTTAATTAAAACCTTCCGTCTGTCCTATCTTTCAAGTTGGATCAAACTACACACGGTGTGCAAATTTGATTAAAATCGGTTAAGTAGTTTAGGAGTGCATCGCGGACAAACAACGTGACACGTAATATATAAATTATATTAAGATGATATGGGATACTAGGGCATATTATACCCTAACACACACATATATGTAAATATATGTATATCTATAGTGAAATTAGCGTTATTTACGTATCGTGTTATTCTAAGGTTTGGTTACACCGCGTAAGAAATTATGGACTTTTTAAAATAGTCTTAATGGATCACCGTGAAAGATCTGCCCGAATAACGTTTCACTCGAGTGACGACGTTCATTAGCGATGAAACACAAAAATAAACCCACCAAAATAGATTCCCTCATCCGATTTTATACATCCATCCATTTACATAAAACGTTTAGTTTATAAATCTGGCCAATTTTATGGAGGCTCAGTGAAATAACGTTCAAAATAACGGCAAGGAATGATTAAGCAAATTATTGCATTTATTGTTTCTTATTTATATTGCAGTTAACTGTCAGATTTCAATTTGCAGAAGATTGGTAGAGAAGCGTGGTCATTTTTATGTGAATAGCCGACAAACTGACCGGAGATTATCACCCGTGGACTTACTGGTCAGTGTCTAACATCAAAGACATCAACTTTGCGTTGCCGGCCAAGGAAGAAAAAGAAAGTTAAAAGAGTTAACTAGTCCAAGTGTAGCATTTATCTCATCCGAATGTTTTTCACCGGAAGCAATACTTAAAATGGAATAATAGTTGTCAAAATGGAGATAGAAACGAGTTTATTGTATAATTCCATTTAAAATCCAGACTAACTTCCCTGTTGAAGGCTCATTTTGCTATAAACAAAACAGTAGAGTGTTTAGGATCCTTCTTTTAGAGGTCAGTAGGCTAGAACCTCACAGCATACACCCGAAGGTATTCATATAATTATGTAGGTACGTGTATCATGGTGAGGGTCTTTACCTGAATGCTTTTACATATAAGCAAAGGAGAAGAATTATTCTTAAAAATGAATCATGTTTTAATGAGTTCAGTTTAACGGTTCAGTGCTGGCAAGGTAATAAACAAATTCATGCTTACATCTTTTTTACATGTTTCAGTATTGTAAAAGTATGATTATTCTGATTAAACGTCATCCTACCAATGAATCAGTATTTATAAAAGACAAAAGCATCCTCCAATCTTCTCTCGGTATGAGAAACATTCTGCGATAAATTTTGATTAACTCTGAAAACCCATATCACTGTTCACCAAAACAAGAGTTCATAGACCGCGCCGCGCGTCCCATTCCAGTGGCGAATGATACTAACCATCAGGTGTGGTGTCCGTGTCCGTGGTGTGTAGTGCAGCCGCGCTAAATATAGCCCTGCTGGATTCCCCGGTCATGTGCGGCATTCGGGGAACGCCACACATTCGCTGATACGCGTCATGACCTGGGGTTGGGAGACAAGCGCCGATGACTTTGTCACGCATGCCTTGAAACACTTGTAAAAGTTATTTGTTAGCTTTATTAGCCTTAGATTTTCGAGAGACACTAATGCACGAAAGTTATAGTGCTTCATTAAAAAAAAACACGCGTGACGTTTTTCGCGACCGTCGTTTTTGTGTCACCGTCCGTTTTACAAATCTTAAAATTTCGCTCTCATCGTTTTTTCCATTTATTTCATAACGCGCCTATAGAAGTGTAACTTCAAAAATTTGTCTTCTGAATCTGAACTTTACCTACCAAATGATCCTTGGCCACTCTATTCTCTTGGCCGGCTTAAAAGAGCAGTTACTGTTATAGGACAATTGGGGGTAGATAGTGGCAAAATTTGTATATTTAATCTACATATATAGGAGTTGCAATTTAAGCCTTCAGCTATCTGTCAAGGCTATAGTATGGTCTAACAGGTGGATGAACCTAAATTCTCAGGCTTAGAATGTTCCTACACAGATTCGTGCTGTTTGCCACATTTTACTGTGTATGTGACATCGAACAGATGTTTACAGCACCGTGAACATGGCGGCGCGCCGCGCGGCGCTTCCCGCCAATTTTATTGTAACCAATGTTTGACTTCAATGGTCATTAAAATGTCTTAAGAAAAATATGACATTGTTTATCGCTTGTTTCTAAATTAAACACAAATCGCTTGTTTCTGAATTAAACACAAATAATGAGTCGTTGGTAAACCCTAAACTAAACCATTCATATTTATGTGAACCAGTAAAATTTCTCTTATACTTTTAACTCTACAATTTATATTGGAAATGGTTTCCCTGATCCAAATTTACCTGTAATTTTCGTGGAAATTTAAAAACGGTTCTATAATAGAACGGATTAGCATAATAATATATAAATTTAGGTCATAATAATAAGAGGAAGAATAAACAGACTATTTATATGTATACATACATATATGTATAGCCGTATTGGGGTGGCTTAGAATACTAACCCCAATCCCACGCTGGATGTGTAAAAGGCGACTAAATCCGGCTGGCTGGTGGTAGAATTGTATTGGTAGAATTGATTTTAATTGTTAATTAATAAGTATCATTATTGCTTTTATTGTTTCTCCACGGGGATCGCCTGGATAGCTACCACCCTTGAGCATGAGTCAGCCGCCAAACAACTCGTCGTGTTTCGGCTGGGGGCTTGAGGGCCAGTTCTTTCTTTCTCTTTCTGCTTTCTTTTTTGGCTGGCAACGCGTCAGTGATGCCTTTGGTGTTGCTGATGTCCATGGGCAACGACAGCTATTTAACATCACGTGGTTTGTCAGCTCGTTTGCCGGCTATTTCCATAAAAAAAATCTATTATAATGGCATCCACGCGTCAGCTGTTCCAAAGCAGAAGCGCTTGATGTAATGTTTTCAGTTCTTTGCATTGAAAAAATGTTATGGTTTATTAGGTTTTCATATCCGAAACACTACATACCTAGTTTCACTTTCCTATAATTTTTACTTGCTGGCATCATAGTTCAAAGGTACGTGAAATTAGTAAATCTGCTCTTTGCCAATATTTTTATTATATGGAAGCGATTAAAACGCGAATAAAACGACATTATTATGCCAGATTAGACCCAACTTTGTGATTTATTTCGATGCAGTCAAGTAAAGGCTATCGTGTATCAAATGTGGCTAAATCAAAGAACAAAGACTGTAAAATAACATATATTTTTTTTAGAATTTTATTATGTACCATTTATGAAAAAACACCTTTAAACATACCATTTTTTCGGATAATCCCACCTTAACCCCTCGAGTCCAGCACTCGGAGAGTAATGGGCATCGATCTATAATCGTGTTATAAGTGATCGAAGGTAATGGGTGATGAGAATGAGTGATTAACGTTGCAATGTCCGTAACGAGCATTGTTATGACGTGAAGTTAGGTACTTCTGAAACTATAATGAGGAAACTAGAAATAAATAACAATTTGAGCTATCGGATCTTCTGTATTCCACTGGATTCTCGCGAGATTTTACAAAACTACCCAACAAAATAAAAAAGTTGATAGAGACAACAAAAAAATTGCAATAGAGTTTTAGCTGGATTGGTCTTCGAACTGTGCTTAACATCCGAATATAAAATTCACCGAAACAGTTCAAGAATGAAAACACCGAATAGGTCCCTAAATCGGATTCTTAGAAATACTCTCGTTGACCGTCAGTGATACACATTATCACCTCATCAGGCCGTCAGGTGTCGCTGTTCAAACGCTAACGTTACCGACTATGATTATGAGCTCTGGCGACGGATGTCGAGATTCTTTGAAACTATACACCGGACTATAATAATCCGACTAGAATGAAACGTCATAATAATCCTAAGATGCCTCAAGCTGAAAATATTTTTGAAACTAAATTAATTTATACCAGATTCACCCGGTGCCGCAACTTCGAAAAAAAGCAACACGCCAGCGCAGAGATTTAAAAACTTATGAAAACATTTCCTTCTCTTTAATTTTCCAGTAATAAACTTGGAACTGTTGTTCCGATAAAAATTAGCCTGGAATTCTGGAAAAAAATTACATGAACAAGAATAACGAAAACCATGCATCGCGGATACCGTCAGGGTTGTTTATTGTTCAGTTTATTACAATACCGGTAGTTTTAACATAATGCACGTCGTAGTTTCATAACTTAATGCAGTACATAATATAATCACCGGATATTATACCATTGTAAAATTGTTTAACATTAAAAATTATAGTAGGTAGATAGGTAGGTATAATTTTTTATGTTTGTTACAAAGATTTCTGTTACTTTATAATTTTTGTACCGTTTCTATGGGATACAACCACAGAAGAAAATATAATAAGTACAGTGCCACCACAGACATATCACCAACTTATCTGTGAATTGACGGAGGGCGCTGTCGGACGTATTGGACCAATCATTGGACGCAATTCGAGACGTAGTAAATGTCAATGAATGAACACAAAGAACTTATGAATGGGGCGGCATTAGTTCCAATTTTCGCCATTTCACAGATAACTTGGTGGCACTGTACTTATAATATGTAATACAACTACAAAGTGTTGGGAAATCTTTTTTTGTAAAATGGCAGTTTTGTCGATAAATAGCGATTTTCAACTTGCGTGGCTAATACGTATATGTAGCTATATTGATTTTCAACCTGCGTGGATAATATGTACCTAGGTATGTACTTTAAAATTGGAGATTTTATATCCAGCATTTTTAGATTTAAGTATCTGTTGATTGGCGCGCAGTCCGAAATTCAAATAAATTTTATTCGAAAGTTGTGTTATTTTAATTTCAAATTCAGTCATTTGTTTTTTGTTAGTGTTTTGTTTTATTGAAATTGTGGAAGTTTTGGCGCCATGGATAAACTGAAAATTCGTACAACTTTCAAATATAAGTTTCTAAGGTCTTACTACCTGTAAAGTAAGACTTCTACAGTAAAGGGATAATAAACAAACTGCCATCAAAACGGCACAAAATCTAATGGGACTCCACTACATAAATTATTATTTCAGACTCATCAAATGATTAAAGTTGCGTCAACGTATCCGTACGCTTGAAATTGGAACGATCTCACTAATTCGAACAACAGATGCGACGCCAGCGCCGCGCCCGCGCCGTAGCGTCGCTCGATCGGATTGTGGCGGGTATTAATTAAACGCGATTGGATTAATCTACTTCGCTTTATTAATAGGGATGAGAAATGTCGATAAAAGAAAAGTAGAATAGAAAGATAGTTTTAATGTGTCTTCGAGAACAATCAGGTGATTAAAGATCATGCAACATCGTACTAAATCCAATAAGAAGACACTGGCCAATTTATTTTAAAAGTACGATTGCAAATACAAATATGAATGTTCCAATTTCAAATTTCCACCTGACCTGAATGTGTCATGTAAAAATGAATTTGTATCTGTGACAGTTTGGCGCATGTTGGTCCCGATTTTAAAGGCCTAAAACCAGACGAATCGTTTTATAGATTTCCTGGGAGAATAGACGATATTGGACTAAACAAATAATGAATCGAATCAACGGATGCGAATCGATAAAATAATAACGATTCAAGACATCGTACATGCCATTGCCATATTGATTATAATCAGCCGGATGTGTATCGGATTGGTCCAGATATTAAAAGGTCACCCGACTAACAGAATGCGCGCCCGATTTTATTTATGTTCTGTTTTTGAAATATGGGCGACGACACGACAACGACATTTTTTGTATGTTTGTGTACATACGCAAACTTCCATGTGTGCGTGCGACTGGCATGCAGCTTAAGGTTCTACCACACCAGTAAATTTTATAGTGTTAAGACTGTTATGTGATGTTTTAAAACATTTTATAACTGTAGTGTGACAGCACCACTTTGATTATCGTGCTGAGATCGTGTGGTGACTGCGCGCAAGTTGAATTCATTGCTGTTTTATTTGTTTAAAGCTCTTCAATTGAATAGATGGAGTTTAATCTTTACGATCTATTTAAGTCCCTTATGATCTTGATACAGTTAAAGAGTTTCTATTTAGTTACTTAAGCCATTTAATGGTATGGGTCATAAAATTTGAATTAGGTTGAAAGTATTTATTTAATAATTTTTGAGGTGAAAACTTCTTTACCATCGTTGTGATTTGAAAGTCGACGAAACGAAAAAGCGACAGTAAAAAGAGACAGACACATAAATTCATAAGATTTAACGTGGGAGAAAAGCATTATACAGTGTTTCTTATGTTCATGGTTCTGTTTGTGTTACTTTAAAAAGTGCTAAGTTGTATACATAGATGGCGCGAGGAATACTGGATAGATGGCGCTAGCTGCTCATTTTACTCTTCATATTATGTTAAGAGATGGCGTTAGTTACCACTATTTTGTTTTTATTTTCTAACTTTGCATCACTATGATAATTACTAAAACCTACAATTATCATCTTCCCGAAATTTTACATTTGTCTCATTATCTTGAAACCAAAATTTTTGAAGGTTTCAATTTTATTCTATAACCATAATTTTTATAGCCCATTCATTTAATTTAATAGTAATTAGCAGGCTATTTACCTGTGTCGCAGGTGACATGGACTACACAGATAACACATTACAGTAACACCCATGATCCGAGTACAAATATTTATCGGTCACATAAATATCTGCCCCGGCCGGGAATCGAACCCGGGACCCCTCGCTTCGCAGGCAGGGTCACTACCAACTAGGCTACAGGGTCGTCAATAAAAAAAAAATCCCCGACACTTTGATTTACACTAAACATAGCTAAAAACACTCTCGATTAAAGTCACGTTTCATACAAAAAATACTATATAGATCAAAAACGGTTCATCCGTTTAGGAGCTACGACGTCACAGACATACAGTTATACAGACACGTCAAACTTATAACACCCCTCTGTTTTCTTAGGGGGGTTAAAAGAACTGTAAACTGATGTAATAATATATAAAATGTTTTAATAAACCGTTGTATTCCAGTGGGTCCCCGGCTCAGTATGGGGACCACTACCGACCGCAGCGCCGGGCTCCGCCCCGCCGGCCGACGACACGAGCTCCCTGGCGGAGCAGCTGGCCGCCCTGTCCCTGCGGCGCCCCCCGCGCCCGCCGCCCCCGGCCTACATGTGCCACTTGTGCTTCAAGAAAGGACACTACATTGGCGACTGTCCACAGGTAATAATTATTATGACATGTGTAATCTAAATGTTATCAAAAAAATCGTTTTCAAAAACACAGTCTTTGAAAAACCTACGAGTATAAAAATTTGCCCGATGATTAGCACGATTTATGATGTAACCATAGTTACACCCACAATATTTGATTAAATTTCATACATATCCCATCATCAGATTTTGAGAAACATCGGACCAATCTGTAAGGATCCTTTTCTTTTGAAGTCCGTTAAAAATGCTCAAGAAAACCGTTCGAACCGCATCGAAAACACGTAGGCAGGGTGAGGTAGGCACGTGTTTATGCAAATCGAAGGGTTTTTCATTCAGGGATGAAAATATTTGTTGGTGGCATTAAAGTACTTATTATTACTAGCATATAGAACCAAGACCGCGAACACAATTTAGGTCCCAATGAATTGGCGCCGATCGACTTCAATTTTCAATGGATTCGTTCGATTTTGAAAGGAGAACGTGGGCTGGATTTTGAAAATAGAACCTCCCGGCGGGACACACTTTTTGTTCGAGATGTCTGTTCTATACAACATCATTGGTTCTATTATACCCCATTTACACGCGCGCGCGAGCCACGAGACAATCCGCGAGATGCGCGCGTGCGCGCGCGTGTGAACAGGGCGCTCGCGGACTAGACCGCGGCGCGTCTCGTGGCTCGCAGGCTCGCGTCGGGAGCGGTTTTTTAGGTGCGCGCCAAAGGGGCTCGCGCGGTGTTCACACGCGCGTAGGGGGCGTGACTTACGGACGCGCCACGAGACGATCCGCGACACGCGCGTGTAAATGAGCGGTTACATTATATTTAAATGGTTGGTGCTCTCTTTGTGTTGTCCATCCATACCATACTGCATTTCCACCTTTCGTTAATACCTTTCAATCAAGAACCACCCAATGTAGAAAAATAAAAAAAGTTATTTATAAGGAGATTTTCAAACCAAAGTTTGTTATCTTTTGTTATCTGTGGTTTATAGTGACCAACAATCATAGATAAAGATCACAGACGTTCCAGCAGTCAACACCCGCTGTGTCTGTGGCGGCTGTCCGGGCGGGCTGCCAAATTGTTGGACTGGTTACGTCTGGCTGTATGTCGGGAGAACGTTTAATGATTCATTAATAGGTATTAGCACTACGTGAACACCATCGCACTACAATGCAAAGTTACTATAATTTTAGTTATACTTCGGGGCGTTTGGAAAAAAATATGAGAGTAAAATTTTTACGATGCGACACCCAACAAGCGACATGATTAAGTTGCGTGATACTAGGCCTTGGGGGCCGTCCATTAATCACGTGACCTTTTTTTAGCATTTTTTTAACCCCCCCTCCCCCTTGGTGATATGTAGTGAGGTTTAAGACTACCCCCCCCCCCCCCTCCCCCAACATCACGTGTATTTTTAGTACCTACAAAGAATCTTAAATTTTTTAGAATATTATCTTTAAATACAGGTATAAACTATAATCTTATTTTATTCTGAAATTAAGGACCATGATAAAAATGTCTAGACTAGGTTGCAAGTTGTTTTTGATTGCCATAAAAATAATAATAAACGAAGGGTGTAATCATGCGAAAATCATGTATTGTATTATTACAAGAACATATTGTATTAGTACATGAACATATTTATTGTGTATTGTCCTCGGACTACGGATTAGCAAGACATTCTTCAATACTAATAACTGGATAAGCATCTTGCAGTACTTTTATAATACTGAGTACTTCTATCTCTCAAGAAAGTGATATGAAATTGAGTGCCGATGACCTTTTTTTTAAAGCTAGTAATGTTGTCCTCGTAAGTACTCGATACTGAGTAGTATCGATACTTTAGGGCCGATACTTTTTGGGTATCGATACCTTACCCTCGATACCGCACGAGTACCCGGTATAGATACCAGAGGCCGATACATCGAACCCTAGCGAAGTGGCGACTGCATGTCAAGCCGGCCAGTCGGTGGCGGCGCGTGAGGCCTTCGTTCGTTGCCTGGCAACGGCAAGTCAAAGTCACACTACACGCTGCTTTTGTATTTAAAAATCGCGCGTTTGACGAAAAAATAAATACACGTGACATCTTACTACACCCCCCCTCCCCCTTGTGCTATTTTCGTGATTTTTGTCAAACCCCTCCCCCCCCTTTCAAGCCTCACGTGATTAATGGACGGCCCCTTGTGTACTAGGCGTACAGCATTCGCTGGAGTTGTTTTGGATTGCTAGCGCGGGTCGTGGGTGTGAGCGAGAGGTACTTGTAAGTAAGAGGTAAGTAAGTATAACTTCTTACGTGCGTACATAAGTACACATACAATGTTTTTTCTTGCGTTTATTTGCAATCATGAAGAGCCAGTAGCGATTTTGTCTTTGGCTTACATCCCTAAACGCCTAAGTACATACCTAGTAGCAGATTTGCGGTCCATCAACGGCCAAGCCAAGCAAGTTTTTAGTGCGCTAAATATTGGCCACATAGGCTGCGTCAAGCCATTGCATAATGCATTCTTAAGTCGTTAACTAACGCCTTAGGACGTCGTTATGGCCGTTCATTCCCACTAGTTCTACTGCTTAGTTCTATCGTAGAACTAGTGGGAATTTTTTTTCTCACTAGTTCTACCGTAGAACTAGTGGGAACAAAATCCGTATCTACGTTTTGTTCCCACTAGTTCTACGATAGAACTAACCAGTAGAACTAGTGGGAACAAAAACCGTTTCTACGTTTTGTTCCCAATAGTTCTACGATAGAAGTAACCAGTAGAACTAGTGGGAATGATCTTTCTACGATAGAACTAAGCAGTAGAACTAGTGGGAATGAACCCCAATAGTTCTACGATAGAACTAACCAGTAGAACTAGTGGGAATGATCTGGAATGAAGGCTAACTAACCAGTAGAACTAGTGGGAATGAACCCCAATAGTTCTACGATAGAACTAACCAGTAGAACTAGTGGGAATGAACCCCAATAGTTCTACGATAGAACTAACCAGTAGAACTAGTGGGAATGATCTTTCTACGATAGAACTAAGCAGTAGAACTAGTGGGAATGAAGGAGTTCTACGATAGAACTAAGCAGTAGAACTAGTGGGAATGATCTACGATAGAACTAAGCAGTAGAACTAGTGGGAATGAACCTGTATATCTGCCGCTTTGTTCCCACTAAGGCTGGCCATAGACGGACCGCATGTTGCAGTGAGACCGACTGCAACATGCGGTCGCCGCACGGCGATCTGCAGTTTCCATACTAAATTCATATCCGCAATACACGCGCCTGCGCCCGCGCCCGCGCCCGCGCCCGCGCCCGCGCCCGCGCCCGCGCCCGCGCCCGCGCCCGCGCCCGCGCCCGCGCCCGCGCCCGCGCCCGCGCCCGCGCCCGCGCCCGCGCCCGCGCCCGCGCCCGCGCCCGCGCCCGCGCGTTCAGTGTGGACAAGCACTAATGCGAGTTCATTTACAAGATGGATTTCGATGAAGAAACACTGCTTCTTGTACTACTATTACGCAAGCGTAGGCGTAGAAGACACCGTAATATGTGGGTGCATCCAATACTACAATCAAGCGAACACAGCATGGAATATTTTAGAGCCCGTACACAAAACTGCGATTCGACGCGATGCGAATTCGCAACGCAGAAAGTTGCGACACGATTTGCTGCGATGCGATTTCGTGCGGCAAAGCGTCTCCCTTCCACAATAAGGTGACCATTCCTTTGACGACCGTCAACCTTACTGGACGTATTTTGAAAACTAGATCGTGACATGGGTCGTAAAAAGAAGTGTGCACTTTTGTTATTGCTTAGGAGATACAGACAAAAGAAACAAAGAAGATTTTGGGTTCCTCCATTTATTACTATTATGAACGCCGAAGGGAACTATTTTCATCGAAAATATGAATTTGTTATTAAAAGATTTGATTTTTAAATAAAGAATCTTAGAAGAAAAAAAAACGTTTCATTCTAACGTAACAAAAAAGATTTCGTAAGTTCTTGCGACGCGACGTGCGAGCTCGCAGATTTTTGCGATGCGACGTCGCATCGCAGTTTTGTGTATAAGCCCTTATACTTTGTATCCCCAGCTGAGAGAAGACGCTAAAAAGTTTTTCAAGTACTTTAGAATGTCCGTGGTTTCATTTGATGAATTAGTTAGTATTTTAAGCCATAAAATACAACAGACAGATTCCAAAATGGGTACTCAGCGGGGAGCGGGGAGGGAGTGGCGCGCGGTCGGCAGCAACCGCTTGCAGCGGTCCGTGTATGGTGGGTCAGGCAGCTCTAAGGAGTTGACCGCACGGCGAAACTCGCCCGCAGAGCGACTGCTCCGACCGCTCAGGAACTGCTCCAGCGGTCCGTGTATTGCGGATATGAATTTAGTATGGAAACTGCAGATCGCCGTGCGGCAACCGCATGTTGCAGTCGGTCTCACTGCAACATGCGGTCCTTCTATGGCCAGCCTTAGTGGGAAACAAAGCGGCAGATATACAGGTTCATTCCCACTAGTTCTACTGCTTAGTTCTATCGTAGATCATTCCCACTAGTTCTACTGCTTAGTTCTATCGTAGAACTCCTTCATTCCCACTAGTTCTACTGCTTAGTTCTATCGTAGAAAGATCATTCCCACTAGTTCTACTGGTTAGTTAGCCTTCATTCCACATCATTCCCACTAGTTCTACTGATTAGTTCTATCGTAGAACTATTGGGGTTCATTCCCACTAGTTCTACTGGTTAGTTAGCCTTCATTCCCACTAGTTCTACTGCTGAGTTCTATCGTAGAAAGATCATTCCCACTAGTTCTACTGGTTACTTCTATCGTAGAACTATTGGGATCAAAACATAGAAACGGTTTTTGTTCCCACTAGTTCTACTGGTTAGTTCTATCGTAGAACTAGTGGGAACAAAACGTAGATACGGATTTTGTTCCCACTAGTTCTACGGTAGAACTAGTGAGAAAAAAAATTCCCACTAGTTCTACGATAGAACTAAGCAGTAGAACTAGTGGGAATGAACGGTTATGGCAGCTACACGAGGCATAACATGTAATCTGCGAGACACAAAGGATTGCGTTTAAAATAATAATATTGCCTAGGATTTATAACTCGGCGGCAAATGTAAACAGCGCGTCGGGTTACAAAGAGATCTTTGTGGCGTTTCCTCTCGTAACCTCGTGTCATTTGACCTCTAGTGATTATGGAAGTGGACAACGGAATGGCTAATTGAAACTGAACATAACAGAAACATATTTATTATTTGACGACCCATGTGGCGCAATTTTATCATGCCGGACGCCGCACCAAGGGTCCTAGGTACAATTCCCAGCGAGGCTGAATTTTGAATGATGAGGTTAAATTTCTGTTCTCGGTCTGGGTGTGTGTTCTTGTCTCTATGTGTTGTCCATGGCACCCACTACACAGGGAATCCTAGTGTGGGGCTATGAGTGTGAAGCGTAATTCATATTATTTATTTATTACACCGGTAGGGTAGATAAAGTGGATGCAGTGGATGTAGGACAGATCCAGGGGTGGCAATTTTAATTAAATTAATCACCTTTAGGATTCAGTTTAGTATCAACATAAGCTACAAAGCTATGAGTGCTTTAGACCCCGAAAATGTAGGGTAGTAGTTGTGAATACTAGAGCTTCCTTAGAGGAGCGTTGGAAGACAATTCCGCTCGATAAATAACCTGGCTGTTCATAAATTACTTTAGCTATTTTCTGACTCATCTCAACTTATTATCCCCACGTGTTGCAGGCCCGTCCCAAAGGCGAGGGTTTGACACCGTATCAGGGCAAGAAGCGGTGCTTCGGGGAGTACAAGTGTCCCAAGTGCAAGCGCAAGTGGATGAGCGGCAACTCGTGGGCCAACAACGGCCAGGAGTGCATCAAGTGTCGCATCAACGTCTTCCCTCATAAGCAGGTCGGTACAGATTAAAGAAAGAGAGAAGACATGAAAGGACATGAGAGAAGTTATTAATTTAAAAGATGTGCTAAGGAGTTTCTTTCGCCATTTGTCTTCCTAGTTGTGATGGTCACTACTCTCACCAAGCCGCACTGGAACAGCGTGGTTGAGTATGCTCTAGGTCTCATGAGGAAAGACCCAAGCTCAGTAGTGGGCCATTAAGAGATTGAAGCTAATCGACTTCAAAGAGGTTATCAATTTGACGCATGTGTAATATTATTCGTTCCTCTCAATATCTCTGAAGTAAATCCGTTAATATTTCCGTACCTTTCCAGAGACCATTGGAGAAGCCAGACGGCCTGGACGTGAGTGACCAGTCGAAGATCCATCCGCAGCATCTGTGCCAGAAGTGTCGCAGCCTCGGCTACTACTGCCGCCGCGAATACTAGAACCTTCGAAACCGATACAAACGATACGAGTACATATCTATCCTATTCTAAATAATAGATTAGGTAATAGATATCAATGCTATTATCTAATGAAAGAATAACCATCGTTAAAAGTAAGCACAAGCAGCTATTAAAGGAGCCAAAGAACCTCAAAAAATATATTTTTCTGAACGCTATGTAAAAACAAGTTGAATTGTTATTAACAAGGACATATTTATTACTCTATCTGGATCACAGACTTCGTAGAGTTACCTGAAGATCGATGACGCCATAACGGAATGACCATTTTTATATTGTGTCCATGGTATCTATCCATCCATCCATCCATCTATCAGCCCTTTGAGGTCCACTGCTGGACATAGGCCTCCCCTAATCTACGCAACTCAGACCGGTCCTGAGCCTACTGAATCCAGCGAATACCCGCTGTCTTCTTCAGGACGTCGGTCCACCTGGTCGGGGGGCGTCCTGTGCTCCTTTTACCGAGGCGTGGTCTCCATTCGAGAACCTTTCTTCCCCAACGGTTATCGGTCCTTCGGACTATGTGGCCAGCCCATTGCCACTTCAGCCGGCTAATTCTATGAGCTATGTCGGTCACCCTCGTTCGTCCCAGGTAAATGTACTCGTCTACAACTTCGAGAGCAGTGCCGTCAACAACAACCGGTACGGGTGTGACATGGACATTCGACATGATTTTCGTCTTGTCCATGTTTATCTTAAGACCCACCCGTTGCGAGGCGCTGTTCAAGTCCCCGAGCATTGTACCAAGTTACTCCAGGAATCCCGCCAGGATGACTATATCATCGGCATATCGCAGGTGTGTGATGTGTTCGCCATTGATGTTAATACCACGTCGTTTCCACTCCATCAATTTGAACACGTCTTCCAACGCAGCGGTGAACAGTTTTGGGGATAAAACGTCCCCTTGCCTGACACCTCTCTGCAGTTGGATGGGGTTCGTTGCTGTGTTGTGTACTCTGACGGTCATGGTGGCTGATGTGTATAAACACTTCAACACCTCGATATACCGGTAGTAGATCCGGCACCGCTGAAGAGAATTTAGTACTGCCCAGGTCTCGATAGAATCAAAGGCTTTCTCATAGTCCACATAGGCAGCACATAGAGGCAGATTATACTCCTCGATCTTCTGTATAATCTGCCGCAGTGTGTGTATGTGGTCCAACGTACTGTAGCCTTTTCGGAATCCTGCTTGTTCGGGAGGTTTGAAGCAGGATTCCGAAAAGTTGTCTATATCTATTTCTATGTCTATGTTATGTTGTCTATGTCTATGTTATCTATAGTTCCAGGATATATCATTCGATTGTGATTTTTTTATAATGATATAAAAACATCTAATTGTAAGATGAATAATATATATTATTATATTATAATTATTGATGTACCGTAATTGTGTACCTTAATTTTCAATTTACTCAGATCGCAATAATTTAAATTCGGTGATATTGAAGAAATTTTAATAAAATGTATTATTTCAATTTTATAATTTATTATCACCAGATAAATTACCAATAGAAAACATTTTGAAGAACATATCATATCATATCAGAATAGAACATAAATTTCTTAAGTGTGGACACCCTACTATGAAGGACAAACTCAATCCAGGCTGTGATTGGTTGAATGGTCATTCCGATGTGGCGTCATCGGTCTTCATACCTGAAGGTATCTGACTTTGCTGAGGTACCCCTCAGCAAAGTCAGATAGAGTAATATATCCATAGTTAGTAACATTTTAATTGCGTTTATAAAATTATTTTTGGTAAATTTAAAAATAAAAATATAGTTGATTATTGCGATATAATAAGCAAATTCGATTAAAGTTAAAAATAGTAAGATAGTTATATCTATTTTTAAAACTATAGAAGCTTACAATGAAAACCTGAAAATTATAATTATATTATAGTCATAGAACTTAATAATATGGGATTGGATTATTTAAATTTCATTGTTGTTGATGACATTGCTCTTATAGTTCATATACCAAAATATCTTGAACTTAATTAAAAATAAAGTAATTTGGTACCTGTTTACCTATATATTCATAATACATTATGCCATATTATGTGATACCAGAAAATCGATGCCATATATTTTGCCAAAGTGGTTATTAAGTGTCAAAAGCCAAAGTTATCAAACAAAAAAAATTAAATGTTGTTATGAACTCTTTAGAAATCTAGTTACTACTGTAAGGACTAGTGAGTGACCTCACTTATTCTAATCATCAAGTAATAAAATTATTATGTTGATTTATGCCTCCAAATACGATGTTTCGACACGTTCGATTATTATGAGATTAATATAATTACTGAGTACTTTATTAGTTTGTAGGATATTAAGGGTAATATTTTGAATATTAATATTGATATTATCACTGAGAAATTTTTAATATTCGAAGATAAGTTATATTGTGAAAAAAAGCCAGTATAATTATATACCTAGTAATACATAGAAGAGAGATTTCAAAGTAACAAAATGAAGAATATTATCTTCTGCTAATTAAGTTATAAAATTAAAATAGTAAGTATACTCTCAATGGCATTACAGATACTTATGGAAACATATATGTATATTTAGATGTTAAAGATATTTTTATAAAGCCAATTTGGTTGTTGAATGATTTACTATGTTAACGTCATATTACTCATGAATATACTGTATATTTGACATGTTTTCGCTAACCCTCGCTTTTCTCAACCTAACACACAGAACTACATTAATCCAAAGATGTAGTAAGTTTTGTTCATTATTTGTCAAAAGTTATAAAAAAAAATATTAAATATATTTATCTACATACATTTAAATTTGCGGTACCAATGCGGGATTAACGGGACAAAAACATTTTGTTTGTTATTTAAATTATCTTAATAGTAATAGATATTAATATTTGTGAAATGTATCAATATATGCTAAGAAAAAACAATTACCCTTTTTCTACTCGCCACCCATTTGGTTTTTCATTATTTTTATTTTATTCGGCAGCTATTGACGTAGGTTGCGGTGGGTCCGCACAGTACGCGCCGAACGCGCCGCATATTATGTCATCCGCATCCGGATTTCATATGATTTCATACAAATGCGGCTCGTTCGGCGCGTACGGTGCGGACAAATGTAAGTTCAGAGTTTCTTAAAAGTCCTTTTCATTCCATCTCTATCCACTACTAATGCTCAATAATTTATAAAAAGACAACCATAATATTCGAACGAAAGATTAACAAATATCATGAATACCCGTAGGTACCTTAATAAAATGTGTTCAGTCCACGATGCGTTAGTTTAAAACCATGAATAAAACCATGAATTTCGTCCTGGTACCGTAAGTGAACTAATTTATTTACTAACCCATCGCAAATCCAACTCTAACTTTATTATAAGCTATTGCATAACCCAAAGATCCAGTGAATTCTTAATGTGCCAAATATTTAGCCTGTAAGATAGTTATTTGACCCAGTGAAGGTCTTTTAATGTAATATTACCGTTTTCAGTTTTATTTTATTTTTATTTTTAAAAGCATGATTTATCGCTCTGGCCATAATGTACCATGAAATATTTTATTACTCATATGAATTACGTATATAGCAGAAAGTATTTACAAAATAGGCATGATCTTTAACTATAGCCAAATATTATTACCATACATTTATTTTAATTTTCAAACTATATTAATAGATAATGAAGTTAATGAAGTTCATAAATCGTAAGTCATGTTAAACAACATCAACATGTTTACTAGATCGATGAATACACCCTGTATATTATGTTAACAACTGCAAAATTAGCTGCAAAGTTTTAATAAAATTACCATAAAATCCATTACAACTTATAATTAAAATTAAAACTTAAAATTTAAAAGTAATATTATTTAAAACTTTAAAACTGAACATTATAAATGCGTAAGTAACTATGTCTGTCTGTTACGCTTTCACGCCTAAACCACTTAACTGATTTTGATGAAATTTGGTACCGAGATAGAATAGAGCTTGGGAAAGGACATAGGATACTTTCTATCTCGGTAAACACGGGCAAAGCCGCGGGCAGAACGCTAGTGATTAAAATAAACGCAATGGGCTTACACAACATGTATAAAATACATAACACATTTTAATTATATCCGTATAATATTGTATAATCTGTTTTGTGTAATATTTAAGTTAGGTACATAATTTTTTGTGTTGTTCCTGCAATGTATGGATATTTTCCTTTTTACAAGTACTGGACGTAGGTGGATGATATTTTTATTATTTCCATGATTAAGAATATTGAAATGAAATAATTTTGAAAATTCTGATGTGAATGTTAAAAAAAAAATTATGATATGGTTGTCATACTTTTTTTATCTCTAAATGCGTTTTTTGATATTTTCGGGTATTTTATATTTTTCATTTTTTTTTCACTTAAGTATTTTATAAGATGCTGAATCAACGGTGCTTGAATTAGAAAATAGCAAGTTTTAGATAGCAGTAACTTTAAAATATGTATAACTCTCAACATTTTTTTAAAAGATTTAATTTTGAACTTAGTTACTTTCGAGTCGAGTCTAGGGCAAGTCTCCAAAAACCAAATACCTAGATAATTTCCAGTTACAATATAATTCTATATAATATGTACATTAAAGTATAATGTACTAACGTACAATAATAGTATCTGTATACCTGTATACTGTGTACTGGTTTGTTTTGTAATATCAATTTTAGATTGTGACATTATTATTGATGAACATATTATTGTAATCTGTTAATTAGGTATTTAGATTTATAAGTTGTATCTGAGATTTTTAAATTTATAATTAAAGTATATCTAATTTCAATTTTGTTGTTATTACATTCCTTAGATAGGATCAAACTTAATGGGCAGTTCAAAATTAAGTTAATTTCAAAAAAATAAAACATAATAAGTACATAATTTTAAACACTTACTATAAACGGAAGTAATAAAGATTTTAAAATATAAATTAATTAAAATATTTTTCACTGCTACGACTACGATTTATCGCGTCATAATAAAAACATTTACTTTATAAATAAAACGAACAAAGATATTGCTTACGCCCTGTATTGTTGCTTAATAATTAAACCATTGCACGATCCCCATGTGATAAATAAAGTGTTAAATCTATTTACGATCTTCATAATTCGATTTAATGAAGGAAGCCCGGCATGACCCTTATTCTGTGGGGTCTCTCGAACGCATTCTCGTAAGCTGGCCCGTTGAAATCGTCGCCGCCATCTTCGTCTACTGAACGCTTCTCAAAATGGCGGTCTTTTTGCGGGCCTTGTTGTCCTTGGTCCGGCACCTGAGATTTCGGGTGAGACTGATCTGAGTGATCCGGCGCTTCCCCGTACGCAACCACGACACACACGAAGAGTATGACAGCTGTTAACTTGAACACGGCGGCCATTTTGAAAAGACTCGATACGTTATTTGAAATCGTTTGTTGCAGAATGCCTTTTTATAAGACGTTGCTTGTTTTGTTTTCCAATTGCCATTGTGTTGTGAATGAAGACGTGATGCGCTCGTTACAGATGTATTAACGCGTGATTTAATAATGTTTATGTTTACATTGTCATTATTTACCTGCTCCTCTTTTACGCGTAATTTACTTTTGTTGTGAACTTCCGTCGGTTTTACAATAATATTTGTTCTGCGGTTTTGTTTTCTTTGGCTTGTACCTAGTAGTTGTTACCTACCGAACATTATCTTGTGAATTGTGATAATTAAGAGCCATGCGCCCTGCGTTTTTCATTTCTTTCCGTGTTAGTTCATTTATGGGCCTCAAATTAATTATTCGATATTTTCATAACAACGTTTACCACATCCGTTTAGCCTAAATATTAAAAAAAAACATTTTTGGCTTTTTTAATTTTCTTGAACTTCTAAATCATAGAGTATAGAGGTAAGAAGATCCATCTCTTATGAGGGGTTTGAAAGTGTCCAGCTGTATACTGAAAATAGAATTAGTTCCAGTAAGTATCTACCACCATCCTACGACAATAGCGCTGGCGTCGCAATAAGTACGATATGGACATAGCTGGTGACAATGTTGTAGTCGGAGCTGCGGAGTTAATTTGCTGAGTTAAATACTTATTCAAGGACCAAGGCCCAAGCGCACCGCAGCGCCACCCCTTATTGTACGGTTTCTACGGACACTTCATACACAGAGATTGCTCTCCTTTCCTCTACCAGTACTCCATGTTCTAACTCACATTGTTTATAAATAGGTACCTACCTGTTTCATATTTAATTGCCATCGTGCCAAAAGTAGGAAACTTTTTGTAATCTGTATAACTTATAATACCTAACTACTCAGAGATTATAGAACAAACAAAAGACTACTAAGATACATGGCAACAAACATTAAAAATAATATTTGTATTAAGGATAAATTACGTGAATAAAATGTTGCAATTTCAACCATAACTCACCGATATAACGTTATGGTTTGCTGTGTGTGACGCAATACGCCTGTGACGAATGTGTTAATATTTGCTTTTGGTCACACGCGCGCCAGTATCGAGACTGACTGGATGTCTTCAAACAAACAAAAATGAATACTTCAATAACAAACATCATTTTCGGTAAGTCAACAAATTTTTACGTCACTTAAATTTTCTTATACATACAATCCGTGCATACAATATCATTGTTATAATTAAATGTAAATAATAGAAGCCCATTTCTATCTCAAAAATTTGTTAATAAATCCTATAACTTAAACACCAATATGTTTGTAGGTAACAAACATATTGGTGTTTTACAAACAAGTTATTCATTGGTCAGCCGATACACTTGTGCATAGCATACCATGATCAAAGGTTAAGGATTCTTGCCGTACCAAATCAATATATAATAAGTAATTACCTTGATCGTGATATCGGGTTAACTCCTTTATGTGACTAATTTATTTATTTCTCTGTTATTTAACTTGAGGCCTACGTTGAAGGTCTTTAAGTGGTATTTAAATTAAACTATACCCTTATAATAAAGCGCGAATTCGTCTGCAAATTATACAATTCCCTTCAACATTCACTTATATCCATAGTGGCTATCATGGGCGTCAAGTTAATATGACCCAGTTACATTTATAAGTCAAAATAATTTTGTTACACTATTTGGTCACCTTAATAATAAGGAGGCACCTCAATTCATAAATTGTTCAGTGACTCAGGGGGCACCACATGCAGAAGAGGTTGGCTTGGGCTTAAGAAAGCTGGATCCCGTAACACTACAGAATACAGTTCCATCAGTAACGTAGCGTGGGGGGAGGGGGGCGGGGGGGCCATGGCCCCGGGCGGCACATGAAGAGAGGGCGGCAAGCCACTCGATCTTTAAATAATAAAAAAAATTGTATTAAAATTAATTATTTTACATTTTTTTAATTTAAATTGTGTTAACTTTGATCAATGTTTTTCGCGGTTTACGATTTATGACGTATTAAAAAAAAACTACTCACTAGATCTCATTCAAACCAATTTTCGTTGGAAGTTTGCTTGGTAATGTACATCATATATTTTTTTTAGTTTTATCATTCCCTTATTTTAGAAGTTACGGGGGGGGACACACATTTTACCACTTTGGAAGTCTCTCGCGCAAACTATTCAGTTTAGAAAAAAATGATATTAGAAACCTCAATATCATTTTTGAAGACCTATCCATAGATACCCCACACGTATGGGTTTGATGAAAAAAACATTTTTGAGTTTCAGTTCTAAGTATGGGGAACCCCCAAAATTTATTGTTTTTTTTTCTATTTTTGTGTGAAAATCTCAATGCGGTTCACAGAATACATCTACTTACCAAGTTTCAGTGGTATAGCTCTTATAGTTTCGGAAAAAAGTGGCTGTGACATACGGACGGACGGACAGACAGACAGACGGACGGACGGACGGACGGACGGACGGACGGACGGACAGACAGACAGACAGACAGACAGACAGACAGACAGACAGACATGACGAATCCATAAGGGTTCCGTTTTTTGCCATTCGGCTACGGAACCCTAAAAATCAATGGCATTTGCCATTCTAAAAAGTGTCAGGGTGGTTCTAACATCTTGTTTCAACTTTTCAAGTGACAAGGCACCTGGCATCAAATGTAAGCAAAAATGCATGTTTGGATTTGTTTTGACTTCGTAGAAGAAAGACAGTAAACGGGCATTTGATCAACAAAGCGCATGGTGTAGCGGTAGAATGGAGATTGATACACGTGACCAAGTATGTGTGAATGCGCTGTGAATCGCGGTTTCCTAACGGACCAATGCTATTTCACGAGTCAATTATCGTTTAACGCGATATCAATACAAAACAAATTGAGATTTTTTTAAATATTAAGTAGTAGCTCTCACACTACAACTTTAGTAGGCTATTTAATAATAATAATAATGCTTCACACTCACAGCCCCATAATAGGATTCCCTGTGTCGTGGGTGCCATAAAAAATAACACAGAGTCAAGAACACTCACATCCAACCAAGAACAAAAATTCAAACTCATTCAAATTTCCGCCTCGTTGCGAATCGAACCCAGGACCATTGGCGCGGCCATCTGACATTTGATAGAAATATCTCATCATCATAGCCATGGCGTAACGCTCTTTCACAGGGGGTGCCTAAATTGGGTGCATAAATCCTACACACAAAAAAGTTACATGCGTAAATCATTTCACCCATGCTTACGTAAATCAGCAGAGCTCTAAATAGTACGGTAAATATTGTAATCAAGGCTAATAGTACTCAAATTGTAAGATTAAACAATTATTTTTAAGCTGTTAGCCTTTGGTTCAGCATCTGTCTTGTGATTCTTCTCATGTTTATTCAATGCGTAGGTAAAGAAACGTTTTAACCTTATTTTTCACGAATTTAACTCTCTCAATGTCTCGGTGACCACTGCATGCTTCGGTCGATATAGTCAAAGTCAAAGTCAAGTCAAAGTCAAAGTCAAAATATTTTATTCATATAGGTATCACTGATACACTTATGCACGACATTATTTTTTATCTACCAGCATATATACATAAGCTTATAAATAAGCAGCACAAGGGTTCCTTTTACTATGTAGATGAGCACAAAGAAATGAATATAATAATTATTAGTTCCACGGCTGCTAAGGGAAAAAAACCATCAGGAAATTAGTGCAAAGTAGTAACTATCTTGGTACAAGCTATATTGATTCATGCCATTAAAGTTCTTGAATTAGGCTAGACTGGTAAAGTACCATAGTTATCATTATCACAAAGATCTCACCAAATGGAGCCCTCGATAAGTTTACTTCTATCCCACAGAATCGTCATATAATGCAGTCCAGGCCCAACCTTTATGCTGCGCAGTGCACCTCTGATACTATTATCGATTTAGTTGCCAGTACTTTATTTCTTTGACGACCTGTGTGGCACGATGATTACCATGCCGGATCGCCGCGCTAAGGGTCCTGGGTTCGATTTCCAGCGAGGCGAGTGAGTTAGAATTTCTGTTCTCGGTCTGGGTGTGAGTGTTCTTGTCTCTGTGTGTTGTCCATGGCTCTCACGACACAGGGAATCCTAGTTTGGGTTAAGCATCATTCAGTGTAGAGCTATGAGTGTGAAGCTTTATTATTCTTCTCTATTCTTTGGCCTGAAACGCATCGGTGATGCCATTAGTGGTACCGATTTCCATAGGCGACGGTAGCCACTTACCAACAGGTGGATCGTAAGCTCGTTTGTCGACTTTTTCCATAAAAAAAGTTTTCAATATGGCATAGCATAAAATATCGTCTTTACCTTCCAGTGCTGCTAAGTCTTCTACTTTGCTTTGCGAGCAGTTTGTCCCACACCCCTGGCTGCCGGTGCCCCAAGGGTGACTACACCCCGGTCTGTGGGTCGGATGGCAAAACATACAAGCACCCTGGATGCGTTTCCTCGTGCGGGGGGTCTATCACTATCGTCAAACCGGGTCCATGCTGAATGTATTCATTAAGTATTATAAAAAAATTAATGCTATTGTGTTTGTTAAAATAAAAGTACCTCGTTAGATTGAAATTTCTTTTTACTTGAAACCTTATTCTTTTTTCGGTTCATTTCTATATCCTGTTATTTTCTGGTGCACAAGAGTAGAACATAACGTATGATCTCAGCGTATGATATGCTCAAATAGCTCTAACCATTCGGAGTTCAAGCAAACCTTCCTAACTCGTGTTATATAATAATAATAATAAATAACGCTTCACACTCATAGCCCCACACTAGGATTCCCTGTGTCGTGGGTGCCATGGACAACTCACAACATAGACAAGGACATTCACACCCAGACCGAGAACAGAAACTCATCATTCAAATTTCCGCCTCGCTGGGAATCGAACCCAGGACCCTTGGTGCGGCGATCCGGCATGGTAACCATTGCGCCACACGGGTCGTCGTGGAACAAATGGTTATGGAACAAAGAAGATTACATTGCTTACAGTCGCGATCCTTATTGTTTTTTCTGGACTCGAATAGTCTTTACTGTAAGTACCGGTAAAGAAATTGCAATCGACACACCTTAAATTTTATTAATTCAGATTGAGTAACTATTCTATCATTCTGCACAAGTACCATGGCATGTTAGTTTAGGTAAGACTGGATGTAACAGAGTCAATCGACCTCAAATGGATACCTGATAAACGATAGCCTAGGCGTGCAGCATAAAAGTGTTGCAACACTTTGGTTGACCAGTAACTCCTCGACCAATGCGCATTAGAACAGCTTAGCAAAATATGCTCCAGACCTCCTCAGATATGAGGATATATGGACCTAACCTCTCTCTGACCTATGTAGACAAATTATGGCGTTAAGATCAGAAGACATGTTTTAACCCTATTCAATATCCTCCCAGCTTTCCTATGCCTGTACCTGGTAACCATGACGGGCCTGGAGGCGTGCAGCTGTCCAGAGCTGAACTCGCCGGTATGCGCCAGCGACGGCAGAACCTACAGGAACAAGATATGCATGTTCTACTGCGCAGGTCCTGATGTCATAGTGCTCCGGACTGGTGTTTGTTAAATGTCAACGGAGTTAAATCAGTTTTTTTATGTTAGTGATGTAATGTAATAACTAGAATAGTTAAGTTAATTATATCGTTTCCATTCCTAGATTTTTTGGAGGGAGATTTCTGTTAGAAAGCAGTGCCTATGTAATTTTGTTTCTTTATTCGAATCAGTCACAGAGTACTTAATCTGGAATCAGTAATTCACCGGACCAAATTGACATTTAAAGTGTGAAAGTTTTTGATGAAAAATTAATAGTATTGTGACGAACCGATTCTGATGTGAATCATTGATACTATATGATTTGAAACATGTATTTTATATGAATCAAGAATTCGCTATTAATACGAGTATTACTACGGCCAAAATAGCTGTTCTCAAAGTGACATTATTTTCTATCAAATCGGTCCGGTGGATTAGTGATTCTACTATAGGTGCTATGGCTCATTTCATGTATTGTGTACCTACATATATATTATCTCGTGTCACGGTGTTTGTTGTTGCACAACTCCGAAACGGCTACGCGGCTCCACCGATTTTTATTTTATTTTTTGTGTAGTTATGCGAATAGGTCATAAAGTATATTTCATTAGTTTGAAAAATGGATCAATATGAGTTAATGATTTATATTATAAAATTCTATACACACTAAAATTATTACTTACAATATAGAATCTTGTGGAAACTTAATAATCAGTTTTAGGGGCTTTATCAATGAAAGCTTTAACTTGGGGAATGGCGACAACATTCTCGTTAATTCGCTTCAAGTTAGGATATTGTTCGTAGAGGTCTGGCATCTGCAAAATCATTTTGAGGCCGTCGTACATTCCTGATATCATGAAGTCGCCCCAGGTTAGCTGAAATATCGGTAAAATACATTAAAATTTCTCTAAAACACTGTAAATTTTAAGTGTGAACCTATTGTCCTTATATGAATTAAGAATGTGAGAATGGATGAGGACTTCACATATTCTCCACTACGATATGCAATTCATGATTGTAGTATAGCTACTAGTGAGTACTAGTAGGGGTTAAAGTGGGGAATGTATTGGATGCAATTCCATATTTTGCCGGGAATCCGGTAAAAAAATCTGTGTCAGCTCCGACGCACGAATGGAGTTTAACGCCATCTACCTAGTTTGCAATCGTCAAATCAGTAACAATGGATGATGATTGATGATGATGATGATGATGATGATGATGATGATGATGATGATATGTTTCTATGAATAGGATGACCAAGATTACCTATTAATTATTATCATTAGATGGCGTTGTTACTGATCAGCCATCCAACGCCATTTAGATTCTGTGTTACGAATTACAAACATAACGCATAACGTAACGAAGAGTTTAATTTTACTCATAAAATTTAATACCGCTGGCTTAAATGTGAAAATCGATTCTATAGGAGTTAAATCCCAAAAACAAAAACAAAACCATAATCCTGCACAGATAAACGTAACTAGTTTACTCATGTTTATAAGTTGATCCAATCAAGAATATTAAAGAGCAAGTTTTCTAAGGTAAGTAATATATTTTTAAATTAATAGCTAAGTGAATAATCTCCTGATGTTAAGTGGTTACCGCCCAAGGCCGACATTCATGTCAATCAATGCCTTGACATACGAAAAGATCAAGGAGCCAAATCCTCCACTACACACAACCTCAAGCATATAATAAACCTCACCTTTCCACAAGCAATATGGCCATTATTTTTCGTAACGATTTCATCCAATTTCTTCAGCAGCTGTGGATACTCATTCTTCATAGCTTCTTCTTGTTTCTTTGCCTTCAATTCCTGGTCTACTTCACGGAACACAGCAGAAGCTTCTGGAAATGGAGATGATATGTTGATTACGTCCAGAACTAAGAAGAACGTTTGAAACTTACTGCCAGGCCGCGAAATACAGGCCCCGCTAGAGCCTTTTATTCACTACCAGCGTTATGTCACAGTGTCTTGGTAAACCAATTCGTATAAAAGCACTACAATTTGCAAGGCAATATCGTGGCATTATACGGCCAAACATTTGTCTCTGACACATGCAGTTTGGTGCGAATGTCCTTTGAGTGTTGAGGCTCTTCGGTCATCTAGAAATTAACATGATCACCTTTTCATTTCTAATCACCTACACAATTTCTTATGTTACTAAGCCTCAATGCAAAACGATTTTTTAAGTCAGTGGTCTTTATATTGCCAACCATCATTGGCATTTCTTTTGAACTTCATTTCGTTACCTGAAACCAAATCTCTAAAGAAGTCAATGTTTTGATCGATCTCCAATTCTTCCTCCAGATTGTCGCCGGCGAGTCCGAACTTGCGTCCGAGATACCGGCAAATGGCGCTGCTCTGGCCAAACATCTTGCCGTCCCATTCCAGTACTGGCACTTGTCCGAACGGGGTTTCTAGAACGATTAAAAGATCATCATTATTAAGCTGGTGATAAAAGGTCCTCGAATGGAGAACATGTGTCGGGAAAAGGAGCATAGGACGGACCCCGACCAGGTGGACTAACAACCTAAAGAAGAACCGGTCAGAATGGTGCAAATTAGAAGAAACCTATGTCTAGCAGTGGACTCGAAAAAGCTGATTGATGGATGAATAGGTAGAAGCTGGTTATCATCAGCGCTTCAAGGATTATTTTACAACCATTGTTATTAATAGATTAATATTACTAGTATGATTGCTGGTATTACTATCTATTTGTGAAGCCTGTCCATACCACCTCTACCATCTAAGCTACCATCCTCTTATGCCGGCCGCCAAACGGCATGTTGTGTTCCGGCTGGGGGCAAGCTCTCAACCTCAATAGAATGAGAGTCAGTTCTTTCTTCTCTTTTCATTCTTAGCAACACATCGGGGTTGCCAACGGTGTCCCTGATGTCCATGGGTGAAGTTGACCACTTACATTTTAAAAGCCATTAAAGTTTTCGAACACTAATAAACTGCACTCGCTTCATTCGGGAAATGTCGGTGTATTAGAATGTGTAAGTACTTGGTTTGAAGGCAAGCCACTCCTCTCTGGTGAGGCGGTGGTCTTCAAACTCCTGGCCGCCGTAAGCCAGCAGCGTGCGGGGGCCCTGAGCCAGGGTCCTTGCGTTGAAATAGTGCACTATTACTTTTGACATTGCGCTGAGAAACAAATTACAAATGCCACTAGAAGATGTAACACAAATCTTTAATTTATGTGTGTAAAAAAACAACTCGTCGAAAATGTATTTGTGGAATGTGCAAAATATTGTACGAACCTATTGACTATTGTAATCTTTGATACAAGAAACGCGGAGCTTGAAATTATTATCGTTATCTACTTAGTGAAGATAGTACTTGATATATGTAGGTAGCACTTCAGTAAATATTATTGCTGTAGCTTCAAATATATTAACATACCTACAGATAATATAGCAATAGTTTACTATTGTAGTCACACACATTGTAAGTTTAATATATGTACCTCTGTGCCTACAGTGTGTCCCGTAATAATTTATGGACGCATTTTACTGTAACACGGGTATTCACGATATTTATTTTGTATCGTGGGTTATAGTAAAATGTGTTTGATCCACGATGAGTTAAGTTTAAAAACATGAATTTATGGACGAACGGAATATGGGTGATCCAGGAGCTAATTCTGAACTAGAATCAAAATTTTCTCCTCCTCGACCCAATAGTTTAAAAGAAATTAACTTTTTTAGCGTTGTTTTGAAATTTTCGTACAGATCATTTTTAACCGACTTCAAAAAAGGAGGAGGTTCTCAATTCGACTGTATTTTTTTTATTTTTTTTTAAGTTTGTTACCTCAGAACTTTGGACTGGGCGAACCGATTTTGATGATTGTTTTTTTAATCGAAAGCTGGTGGCTATCATGTGGTCCCACATAAATTTTATTGAGATCTGACAATGGCATCCATGACAAAACCACATAAGTCGTAAATTAGTGTTAAGATGTGCGCGACAATTGACGAACTCATTATCACGCCAACCGATTTCGATGATTCTTTTTTTAATCGAAAGCAGGTGCTTGTCATGTGGTCCCACATAAATTTGAACGAGATCTGAAAAGTAGTTTTTGAGACTTTGAAGTCGTTTGTTAGTAAAGTTTAGATTATTTTCTACTAAAAAGTTTCTTTATTTTTTTTATTTCAATGTCTTAAGCCTAATCATATTTCCAGTAGCGTAGCGTGCGGGGGGGCGTGGCCCCGGGCGGCACATGAAGAGAGGGCGGCAAGCCACTCGATTTTTAAATAAATAAAAAATATGTACTTATTAAAAATAATTATTTTATATTTTTTAGGGTTCCGTAGCCGAATGGCAAAAAACGGAACCCTTATGGATTCGTCATGTCTGTCTGTCTGTCTGTCTGTCTGTCTGTCCGTCCGTATGTCACAGCCACTTTTTTCCGAAACTATAAGAGCTATACTGTTGAAACTTGGTAAGTAGATGTATTCTGTGAACCGCATCAAGATTTTCATACAAAAATAGAAAAAAGACAGTAAATTTTGGGGGTTCCCCATACTTTGAACTGAAACTCAAAAATATTTTTTTCATCAAACCCATTCGTGTGGGGTATCTATGGATAGGTCTTCAAAAATGATATTGAGGTTTCTTATATCATTTTTTTCTAAACTGAATAGTTTGCGCGAGAGACACTTCCAAAGTGGTAAAATGTGTGTCCCCCCCCTGTAACTTCTAAAATAAGAGAATGATAAAACTAAAAAAAATATATGATGTACATTACCATGAAAACTTCCAACGAAAATTGGTTTGAATGAGATCTAGTAAGTAGTTTTTTTTAATACGTCATAAATCGTAAACCGCAAAAAACATTGATCAAAGTCGTTACAACTAACTACAAGAACTTTTATATTATGTTACTTGCTGCTACGGAACCCTTGATGGGCGAGTCCGACTCGCACTTGGCCGCTTTTTTATGTAAATTGTGTTATGAAAAAAACAAGAAAAGTGCATTTTGATTAATAAAAAAATATTTTAAATAATATGGGGGCGGCAAATTTTCGGTCGGCCCCGGGCGGCGGGAGCCCACGCTACGCCACTGCATATTTCTTTTTGAGTTATTATATTTTATTAACGTGAAATCATGGTCATCAACAATTAGAACAAAACAACAAAAATTAGAACTTAAAAATTGTGTGAGTTATAATCTAAATTTTACTAACAAAAAATAACCGACTTCAAAGTTACTCTAAAACTACTTGTCAGGTCTCGTTCAAATTTATGTGGGATTACGTGACAAGCACCTGCTTTCGATTAAAAAAGAATCATCGAAATCGGTTGGCGTGATATTGAGTTATTCGTCCATTTGTCGCGCTTACTTAATACGAATTTAAGACTTATATGGTTTTATCATGGATGCCATTGTCAGATCTCAATAAAATTTATATGGGACCACATGACAGCCACCAGCTTTCGATTAAAAAAGATCATCAAAATCGGTTCGCCCAGTCCAAAGTTCTGAGGTAACATAAAAAACATAACATAACATAAAAAAATACAGTCGAATTGAGAACCTCCTCCTTTTTTTGAAGTCAGTTAAAAAGAACATTAGGTATACATAATAAATACGTTTAGTCCTAAATAAATCTCAGTGAACGGTTTTCAAACTTTTCAACAACAAACAAAAAATTAGTTATTTTCAAAAAAAGAAATTTAACTAATTAAAATTTAATAATTGTAATAAACTCTTCATTTTATTACAATAAATGCTCATAATGTCTTTCCCTTACACATACACATTTCTTTGTGATATCATTAATGAAAGAGTATTCAGAGAGAAACTCAACCTTGTGGCTGGAGAATAATTTAAGTTTATACCAAGTAATTATTGCTTAATATAATGTCGTAAACTTACCACAAGGTAATTGTTCATCGTGTTAACTGAGTATTGACAAAAACATAGGGGCCGAAAAAAAACTCGCAAGTCATTTATTGACAATCATAATAATTGTCATACTTATTATTTTAGTCACCGCGTTCTTGGCCTTGAAAATTAAACAATGCTTCTAGGTAAACAGCTACAAAACATATTTTAACAATGTCTACAGTGAAGTTATCGTAAATTATAATTCCATTGATTTTAGGTATATAATAAACCTATGAGGGCAGCGGGCAGATAAAAAAAACAATTTGATGCGTAAATATCCTGTTATAGCTGTTATAATTGCAAAATAACCTCTTTGCATACAGATAAATAAATAATCATGTGTAGGTTAATATTACGACTTACTTTGATCTTATTGTTAGAAGACACCCAAATCTCATTTAATTTGATTGTTACAACAACACATATTTCTTAGAAATTATACTCAAAAAAATACTTATTTCTTAAAATTCATATTTAGGAGAAGCGTCAATAAACGCCTTCACTTTAGGGAGGGCTGCAACGTTTTCGTATATCCGCTTCAAGTTCGGATACTTCTCGTAGAGGTCGGGCATCATTAGGATACGTTTAAGATTGTCGTGCATGCCCGCGAATACAAAGTCGCCCCAGGTCAGCTGGAAAAGGAAATAAGAAATTGTAATGTTTTAGGAAAATATATTCCGATAATTTTAAGGTAAATTTCATGAAGTGACGAAGATGTTTTATGCATTACTCTGCATATTCAATATAATGCCTGAGACGAGATCATTAAGTAACAGAACGGTTAATTAATCTGAGGTAAATAGCTATGGTTTGTAGGCTAGTGCTTCGCTGGTCAGATGATCAATAACTCACCCATATGGTAATTTAATGTCTTGTTAGTTTTTTATTATTATAAATTAATGCTTGAAATTCTACAATCCCACCTGATGGAAAGCTGTTCACTCCTCTTAAATAAGAGGTAAGTTACAGTTTAAAACTAAATAAGCTAAGAAGATAATAGTTACGTTCTCATAGTAACTCACTTTTCCCAATGCAATGTGTCCGTTGTTCTTAGCAACAAGCTCATCGAGTTTCTTTAACAGTTGTGGGTAAACATTTTTCTCCATCTCTGCCTGTTTCTTTGCTTTTATTGCCTCATCAGCTTCATAAAACGTAGTAGCCGCTTCTGCATAAAAAATTGGTTGTCTGTAAAGTCGGTTTACGGACGGTAGTTTAACGTGACAACGTCATGACAAAACATTGATGAAATGATTGCATACTTTTATAGATAAAATTTAATCATTTTAATTAAATTACCATTATTTTGTATAGGAATCGAGAGGAAGAGAGATACATGCGGCATGAACCGAGCGCTTCGGCCGATCGTAGCCGATCGTGTCTCTCTATCGCTTGTTCCGCGCTCTCGCTCGTGCACCCGGTGTTAATCGTTTCAATAGACGTTGTCACGTCAAAAAAAGAAATAATCTATCTCAAAATCAAATACCTAATTCTAAGTAAACGATACATTCACCCGTGCCAAGTTTTAGTTACAAAATGCTTGTCTAATGGAATTTTAATTCATACTTTTTCATAATCTAGTTGTTCATAAATATTCAGAGAAATAACTCCTTTTTTGAAGTCGAACCTTCAAAGTTTATATAGGCACTCGTCCATAAATGATTACTAATGATGAGTGATGATTGAGCAATGATAATTTTTCTATAACTCGCCGATGACTGACAATGAGCCGATAAATAATCCACCCTAAGAAACTAAAGAAAGAACTGGCTTTAAGCCCTTAGCCGAAACACGACGAGTCGTTTGACGGCTGACTCAACCAAGAGGATGATAGCTAGACTAGCTGGCCAGGCAGGCTTCACGAAAAGATAATAATGCCAGCAATAATATTAATGATTTGACAATAACTGATAGATAAACAGATACTCTTTATTGTAAAATATAAAAAAACGTGGTCTTATCGCTATATAGAGTGATCTCTTCCAGACAACCTTCGGGAGGAGGACACAGTGATGAGTGCGAGAAGGATATGTTGCACAGAAAATATAAATAATACGATAAAACAAAATAACATTAATATTAATAATATTGATAGTATAATCCTTATGTGAAGCCTACCACCAAGCGGGCCGACTTCTGTCATATTTTGGCATGGGATTGGGGTCATTCTAAGTCAAGTCACTCCAATTATATACTGACTGGTCCACAGATCCTTGTAGAAGTCCATGTTCTGATCGATCTCCATCTCGTCCTCGATGTTCTCTCCGGCCAGGTCGTACTTGCGGCCCAGGTAGCGGCAGATGGCGTAGCTCTGCGCGTACTGCTTGCCGTCGATCTCCAACACTGGCAGCTGACCGAACGGGGTTTCTGGAAAAATGCTCACTCATAGCCCACGCTAGGAATCCCTGTGTCGTGGGTGTCATTGACAACATACAAAGACACACACACCCAGACCGAGAACAGAAATTCAAACTTCATTCAAATTTCTGCCTCGCTGGGAATCGAATCCAGGACCCTAAAAACGGCGCGGCAGTCTGGTATGGTAATCATTACGCCATGAGGATCATCAATGCTCATATAGCCAGGATTAGGTAGGAAATACCTGACAATGGTAGACTCTGGCTTAGCCTTATGGAACATCGGATCATGCGTTTTTTTTATCATAAGCGCTTTTTATAAACACTTCCTTTATTCTGGACCTGTCAAAAGCCCGCCAAAATGATAATATCAGCTCCCGATTATGACTGGAGTAGAAAACCCAAGTATAACTTCAGACTCTAATTCTATCCATATGGGCCACGCCATGGGTTCAACCCCTATCGTACTACTTCTCAATATGTATTAAAAGACTGTTGCCACTAAATAGAACCCATATTCTTAAGATCAATAAACGGAACCTTGTTTTTTAATAGGATTAGTGTCACGCTTGGCCGTGAGAGAACCTAATGATTTTTAGAAAGAAAAAAATACATTATCATCATCATAATGAGATGACCAATATAACGACCATCAAAACAAAAGACACTAAGGCCATAAGTTATACCTTGGTGTGCATTATTACTTTGGAGGCAGATTTCGCGTAGTTTTCTACCCTGCACGTGTGTAAACTGTGGAACAAACTTCCTGCATCGGTGTTTCCTCCAAACTATGACATGGGGTCCTTCAAGAAGCGGGTCTATTGTTTTCTTCGAGGCCGGCAACGCATTGGTGACGCCCCCAGTGTTACTAATGTCCATGGGCGGTGGTGATCACTTACCATCAGGTGACCCGTCTGCTCATTTGCCTGTTTAAGGCATAAAAAAAAAGATTTTCTCCAGATATTTCACCACTTTCTTATCGAGAATTCATTTCTTGTAAGTGAAGAATAACAAACATAATAAGCAGGATTGAAACACATACTCGGCTTTAAAGCTGCCCATTCGGAATCCACCATTGGCACCCGATGGTCTTCAAACTCCTGGCCTCCGTAAGTCATCAGCATCCGGGCGCCTTCGCCTAGGCCTTTGATATCGAAATAGTAAAACACTACCTTCGGCATGGCTCTGGAATAATCAAATAATATGAATTAGTTATTAAAGCTTTATTTAGCAGATTTCGTTACAATAAATAAATAACTGGAAGAAGATTACTGATTTTTACTCCAATCCATAGTTCTACAAATAGTATTAGGATAATGATATTACTTAGTTACGCTTTCACACAAAACCTACAGAACGGATTTTCATGACATTTTGCACATATGTATTAAGCCATGATTCAGACTAGAATAACACATGAGGTACCCATTACCTATCGCAGTCAGAAGTGTCGATAGTAGTTGATAAGATGCTACCTTCGACTGGGCCTAACGAATGCTAATATCAACCGGGAGTGACGGCTGGACGCCGGAAACACTCATGGAATTTTTCCACTAACGATGCAGCGGTCACCCACCTCCCACCTGATTGCTAACAGCGTTCAATATTTTATGCAACAAACTTACCTACTTACTTTTTTTACTTAAGTAAAGATAATTATCCAAGCTCCAACCGGTAAAATCAGTAATGCTCTGAATGCTTATTTATAAACATAAATATTGCATAAGTCCCATAAAACTAACAAAACACTTACGATTTTGTAACAAAGTCACGTCCTTTCCCTGTATCAAGACCGAAATCGCACAAATTGAGGTTGGAAATTGGGAAGCCCGAGCCGAGTGCACTACCGAATGTATGTATTGTCCTAGCCTAACAATCGTGAACGGAATACTGCGTGGACGTCACTATCTGTTCCGCTCTCGGTCCGCTCTGGCTCTGCCGAATAAACAACAAAACGAACGCTTCCCGGCGGCCGCGTTGGGCTTGGGTGCGACCGGTTCACTGTAACCACTTGGCCTTGGACAGTAGACAAGCAGGAGAGTCATTTTAGCTCGTTTAAAAATAGAAGACATATTCGTTCCACAATTCGAGTAAAAAACAATGGCGCCAATCATTTTTAGCAGATAGGGATATTTTTTGTTTTTAAATTTTTGAATTACCTTACTTGTCCGTACTTTAGGTAGTTATGTTTCTCAAAACTAGTTAAATCAATTTTATAGGTAGACATTTCCTTAATTATAATTGCAACGCCAAAACGTAACCATACCGTAAGAAGAGGGGGTTATCTTAGAAGAATATTAAGGATACATGGATCAAAGGCATTGCCAATAATTTATGAAGTGGATTTTTATGTTATAGCTATTTATTCAAAATTTGCATTTAGGAGATCCATTGATGTACGCTTTCACTTTAGGGATGGCCACCACATTGTCGTATATCCGCTTCAAGTTCGGATACTTCTCGTAGAGGTTGGGCATCATTAGGATACGTTTATGGTTGTCAATCATACCCGCGAACAGGAAGTCACCCCAGGTCAGCTGGAAAATAGTATATGTTTAGTATATTTAGCACATTTGACAAAATGATAAACACTTTTAAGACGAATGGCTTTTATGGTACAATAGTGGATGGATACACGGTTTGTGCTACTACGCAAAAAAAAAATCTTAAAATACGTACATATTGTACTTAAATAGAGGAAACATTTTTCAAATAACTAAAAAGAAATCGTTATTTTCACCTCGGATATTTATGATCATCTGATCATATTGTTACACTTACAATTATTATTTTATTATTACTTCATAAATCTTTTCTAACCTTTCCCAAAGCAATATGACCGTTGTTCCTCGCGACGATTTCGTCAAGTTTTTGCAGCCTTGGGGGATAGTAGGTCTTCATTGACTCCGCCTGTATTTTTTCTCTCATTATCGGGTCTGGTTGGTAGAATACATCGTCACCCTCTGAAAGGTACAAAGGAAATAACTATTACGGTTTTAGTTAAAGAAAAGTCGTAAAAAGGTCTAAAATTAGCTATGTGTGTGTATATAATATATTTTATCACATAATATTTGACATCCATAACTAATTGAAAAAAACATTAATGAAAATAAATTAATTAATAAAAGAGGACTTTGTTATGCTAGTAGGTATAATATTTTTTTTATAATAATTTGAATATGAGTGGAACTTACTACAATCCACTGTGCGGTTGCAATACCTATAAATAAACGCTAACACACTCATGGTTTTGTTAGCAAGTAGCTAGGAGAAGTTAACTCACTTGACCAAATTTCCTTGTAGAAGTCCATGTTCTGGTCAATCTCTGCCTCCTCCTCCAGGGTGTCTCCAGCCAGCCCGTACTTCCGGCCGAGATACCGGCAGATGGCGTAACTCTGGGCTATCTGCCTGCCGTCCATCTCCAGCACTGGCACCTTGCCGAATGGCATTTCTTCAAAAGAAAAAAGTTTCTCGTAAAAAATTCTTCCTATGACCTTAATTATTCACGAGTATTATTATTAATTAATTAACCTTAATTATTCTAGAGTGGCAAACCTGAAAATCGTTTTATGAATAATTCCTAGTATTCATCAGGGTGGCATTTTTAGGGTAGCAAAACCGGAAAAGCATTTTCTAAATAATTCCGAATATCCACCCTAGGGTGGCATTTTTAGGGTGGCAAAACGGAGTAAGCCGTCGATCCTAAATTATCGACAGAGTTTAGTTAATAGGCTTCGCGATTCGATCCAAAATTATGGACACAGTTAAGCGGCTTCGGGCGATATCGGCAGTGGCATAGTTCACTGTTAGTGGTACCTAATTCTATTTTTTTATTAGTACTATTCGCAATACAATTTTTAATGCACGATTTTTGGCCGTTTACACAGTATTTTAAACAATAAAGTATAAAAAGTATAAAAACTAAAAACAATTGAATCATTACTTGTCTGCAACTAGATAGGCCAGGCAACAACATCACCGTCCCAATCATTTTGTGATGAAAAATCACGTAATACGGTGAACATTCCAAGGGAAGATGTATGCCCGAGAATTCTCCATTTATCTAGATAGGCTCGAAGATCTTCCCTCATTTAGTTAAGAGCGATTCCTTAGGAGGAATAGACTAAATATGACTGCCAATTACGCTATCATTGGAAGCGGAGGCTATTTTGTACGTTGCTATCATCTAGCAAAATATACATAAATGTTCAGACATTCTCATAGTGAAGATACACCACGTCACCGCACCAGTTTGGCCGTGACCACGACGCACGTAGCTGGGTCGAGCTAGACTATAAATTATCAGCGTACAAAACAATATAATACTGAAGTTATTATGGTTATTGTCATAGTAAAATGAACTCGTAGATTTATGCGTTACTTAATATAAAAATAACGTACTTTCCTTGAAAGAGTCCCACTCTGTATCCCTGTCAATACGATGGTCTTCGAACGGCTGCCCCCCGTAGGCCAGCAGCATACGGGGCCCCTCGCCGAGGCCCTTGAAGGTGAAGTAATGCAGCACTACCTTCGGCATACTTCTGGCTAAAGAGAAGAAACTTTCTGAAAACGTTTCAAAATCCCTTTTCGCTCCGAAAAAATCTGGCAAAAATCTAATACCTATAAGTGCGTAAGTGAGAGTTTTCCACAATGTCGATAAACTACCTACCTACCCGAAAAATTTATGGATAAACTGAATTCCACACTCGGCTAACGTTTTGGACTTAAACTTTCGCACTGAGAGAGAAGACCCGTGTTAAATAGTAGAAAAGTTATCGGGATTGGATAATAATGATGACCCTATGATAACCCTAGAATGTTTGATCGGATCAAACATTATAAAGTCATAAACAGGCACCTATCGTAATACAATTGAATATACCTTATATGCACATTAGGCACTTATCGATATACATACATAGGTATGACTAAACAAAATATACGTAGTATCTAATTCTACTTATAATGACTTGCAGTCTGTTTATTCGTTGTTTATTTGCAAGCACAAGGTCGTATCGCATCAGATGATGAAGAAATGACCTTTTAGTTCATAGGTATCCTCCCAGTCGAAATTAGGTACCTATCTTAATGTGTGTTTCTCTGTGATAAGAATACGTAAACAGAGAACTAGGTATGTACAATAAAAATTCTTAAATAAGTGATCTTTAATCTGAATTTAATAAAAGTAAATCACTAGCCTGTTTAATTTGTTCCCAAAATTAGGAGGCTTACTGGTCGACAATGAAAGTGTAGAACTGAGGTCTGGAAGTAGAAAGCTCCTTGGTTCGCTGGCACAAATAGAGCTTCTAGGAACGACACGTTCGACTCGTACTCTATCTGTTCACTTACTGCAGTTTTATTGCATAAAACTTGCAATAGTCTCCACTGTAAAACTGCCATTAGCATAACATTATCCAATCAGAGCAGTAACTGAGCTTGGGTGTGTGCGGTCCTTATAACTATTAATTTCGATTAATTAAGTCATCATTACATTAATAATATTATCTTAATATACCTATATAAATTACGTGTCACGTTTTTTGCCGCGATGGACTCCTAAACTACTTATGTAACCGATTTAAATCAAACTTGCACACCGTGTGCAGTTTGATCCAACTTGAAAGATAGGATAGGATAGACGGAAGAATTTAATACGAAAAAACTTGACAGTACGAAGTCTGTCCGGGCAGCTAGTTATCTACTAAACCAATAATTGAATTGACAGTCTTATTCGAAAATCAGCAACCAAAAACACTCATGTTGTATTTAACCACTGATATGAATAAATACCCACACATCTCAATGTCAGTGTCCGCAACGTTCTTGTATGCTGAGCTTAAGTATGGATCTTCTTTTGTCAGGGTTAAGATCAAGGCCGTCTTTAACCTACTGGAGGCCCTGGGCAATCTGGGCATATTACGATAATGGGGCCCCTATGACTTTGTCAGAACACTATTTAGTTAGAATAAACAAAGAAAGTAGATAAGCAAGCTTTTAGATTTAAGTAAAAATTATTAGCAAAGTATTGTAGTTAATAATTTAGGTTCGATTTATTCGAATTAAAACGTTTTTCGGTAATAAATATTGGTTATCGTTTAGTGATCTGGCAGAAATTAGGGGGCCCCTTATCGATCACGGGGCCCTGGGCACGTGCCCAGAGTGCCCAGTGGGAAAGAAGGGTCTGGTTAGGCCAGTATAATAAATCGATCTCGGCTGAAGAGCGTGATCTCAGATCTTACATAGGTAATTGTCACTTTTATTTTACACATTATGATCTGCCATAATGTGTAAACTGTAAGCATCTAAAACCGAATCTTGAGATCGCAAAGATCTTAAGAACAGTATATTAATACCAGCCTCAGATTTATTCCTAAAATCCCCACCAAGATATACCTATGTCGCCAATGATGGGGATTTACAGAATTTTTCCTGGAATACCAGACTATAATACGTTAAAGATATGTATATAAATTACCGTGATTATAGTACCCATAGTACTCGTACCTATCAGTGAATGTGTGAATCACAAGACGCATGGAAATAGCCAGCTTCGCGACCGCTTACGAAGTTTGTGTTAGGAAAATTTTCTGTAATCCGGCCTTAGGTGTATTTTTTGTTAAGGTATACGGAAACTGCATTTTTTTTCTTTTATGCCTTAAGCAGGCAAACGAGCAGACGGGTCACCTGATGGTAAGTGATCACCGCCGCCCATGGACATTAGCAACATTAGGGGCGTCACCAATGAGTTGCCGGCCTCGAAGAAAACAACAGACCCGCTTCTTGAAGGACCCCATGTCACAGCTTAGTGGGAACACCGATACAGGAAGTTCGTTCCACAGTTTATACGTCCTTGGCAGGAAATTACCTACGTTTAATTACATACATTTAAATATAAATAATTCATTACCTTTCCGAATTTGCAAAAGATGAAAAAATACTTAGTTAATAACTTCTTAAGTACGTAGTTATAATTAAGTTCATTTCTTGTTAATTATTTATTAATTATATTTTTTTTCTTATTTTTTTTCTTTTTTAAAATTACGTTCAAAATTAATTACAGTAAACAATGATAATATCCGCGGGCGAACGTTATTTAGCTGATGCGAGATTTCATCAATAACCAATGATATTATTGTAAATTAGGTGTATCCGCGTTTCCAACTATTTTCATTGAAAAGCAGGGGGGGATGGGGGGGGTGGACACTTAAGTCTAACCACTTATTATAAATACTATTATTTCTTCTGTGCACATTAAGCTATTATTGCCATTTCTCCCGTCATGCCAATTAATATGCGGAAGAGCGACAGGGATAGAATAAATCCTTCACTGTCGCTCTGACAAGTGTCTTGTCAGTCTATGGCATGACAAGAGAAATAGCAATAATAACTTAATGTGCATGATCGTAATATAGATGTCCCTGTTGTGCCTATGCTAAATACCGAAGAGTAAATAAGACAGCCACATACTATGATTGTACTGTCGCATCCTCAAAGACTTCTGGCCGCCTAGTAACTCGCTTTAATTAATAAACGACGGCAAAAAGTGTCGTTACAACTTTTTGTCCCAATTTTTTCCGCATAGCCCCCTTTCGCAACGCGTGATAAGGAACTTCGTTCCAATGATTTTCAATATTTCATTCTACGATTCTGGAGTTTTAATAAATATGTATATTCATGTCAAATTACAGCTTTCTAGCACTAAGGGTCTCGGCGCTTTGCTTCGGACAGACGGACAGAAGGACAGACGGACGGACGGACGGAAGGGCATGACGCAACTACATATATTCCAATTTTACTTCGGAACCCTAATGAGGACGAAATCCCATTATGAACAAAAATAATAAATGATAAAGGCGTTTTCACAACACACACGATGTGTTATTAGTTCAAGCTAAATCAATTAATTTATCAGCCCTGGAGAGGTTTATAATGTTAATAAATAATCTTTAATACGATTATACCACGTCCATTATCAGAAAGTCCGTCATAAACAGTTTTATCTATAATGATACTCGAATGGTAGTAATATTGTTTATCGATTAATTAATTATTGGTTTTCATAATAAAACTTTACTTAATTGTATTATCAGTATTTTAATCTGTATACAAAAATACATATATCCTGTAGAGCATATTAATGTAGTAAACACTGTAAAATACTTTTAGATACAATCGACAATATACAATGGACTTGTGTCAATAAGGTGATACAATATAAATATTTTCAAATAGAATATGAACTACCCTCCACAAACTTACTCGAAAAATCTTTAAATTATTTGGGTGTAACATTAACACTTGAATTTAACTCTACTACAAACTGTGAAGAGTAAGATATGATAAAAACGCATGACGTCAGCGATAACCGAATTCTTAAATTGACATTTTGTGGAAAAGGTAGTTTTTAATGGTTTCAGCATTACTATAAGACTTCACATGTTTTCAGAACAATTTGTAATAGACAAAATACACAAATAAAATAAAACAATTCTCTCTTGATAGGACGATAAACATACTTTTAACATTCATTTACAACGAAGCACATGAGAATCTTACAATCAGCATGAATACAATACATGGCTTAATCTAAAGTAGAACTTATGCGAGTGTCCGTAGGATTTTGGACTTTAAACACCCAGCTTTAGAACTCAGTTTTGGGTGCAGCGTCGGCGTACGCCTTGACCTTGGGGATGGTATAAACTGCTTCTGTCAACTTCTTGATGCTGGGGTACTTCTCTTCAAGGTCTGGCATACGAAGCATCACCTTCATGTAGTCCATAATTCCAGCAACTACGAAGTCACCCCACGTCAACTGGAATGAAATGTAACGATGCATTTTTTGGTGAGCAAACATTGTCCTGGTATTCTTGACCAGGCTATATGTTTTATTATATGTTTTATGTTCTCTATGGACCACAAAATGGCTCGATGAAGGGGCAAGTGTCGAGAAACTGAACGGCGAAAAAACGTTTTGTCTCGGCGTGCAGTGAAAAACAATGTTGCCATAAGTGTTCGATAAAATGTTATTTAAACAAAATAGAATCACATACGTATATGTTGCAGTTAACTTCGTTTTAAAAGTTACACCAAAATATTAAACTTTTCATAACACCAATAAGAAGAGCAATATCTATTTCTAGCAACATCTGTGCATTTTGAGTTATCAAACTGGTCCGTTGAATTATGAATTCTTTTATAGGATGAATATGAATCCCATGTTTTGAGCGCGCGTGGGGCCCTGTTCTTACGCAGTAATATAGTCGTTTAATCAAATGTTTTTTTAAGGAAACAGCCGGCAAATGAGCTGACGATCCACCTGATGATAAGTGGCTTTCGTCGCCCGTGAACATCAGCATCACTGATGTGTTGCTTTCCAAGAAAAAGAGAAGAAAAAGAAAGAAAGAACTGGCTCCCATGCCAAAACTTTGTTACCTTGCCAGCAGCAATATGGCCGTTGTTCTTCTTCAGGATCTCATCCAGTTTCGCCAGCAGTACGGGATACAAGTTCTTAGAGAATTCTTCGTGCTTCTTCTCCTTCACCGCAGCGTCATCCTCGTAATGAACCAGAGCAGCCTCTGAACAAATCAAATTAGCGAAAATTAAAACGGGATATGTATGTTATCCTAAATCTATTTTTTTTGTAATACATATATTTTATCCTTCATAGCATTTACAGCCAAGGGCCATTCGAAAACTACACATTATCACTATAGCCCAATCTACTGAAGCTAAACTAACTTTAACGCCCCAACTCAGTCACTAACGGTTACTTTAATCGCTTCTTAGTAAAGAATCACCATACAACTTCTGTACTAAGGAGCGATTTAAGTAGCCGTTAGTGACTCTGAGTTGGGGCGTAAGAGTCTTTTCACTCGCGCCTTCACTTACTAGCACGTATATCGTTGAAGAAGTCCACATTCTGGTCTATCTCGAGGTCCTGCTCGAGGGTGTCTCCAGCCAGACCGTATTTCTTCCCGAGGTAACGGCTGAGCGCCAGGCTCTGCGAGTATTGCTTGCCGTCGATCTCCAACACCGGCATCTGACCGAACGGAGTTTCTGGAACAATCGGGATAATCAGAAGTGGGATTGTACCAGGTTGTTGTAGGTACTAGATGGGAAATACAAACGATAGGTGTATATCCGCTAAAAACATTATACTTATATATACTAAATTATACTGTATAACTAAGGTTATATTATAACATGTATCATTTAAAATTATTTTTAGTGATTAACACAGCTGTGCCTATGTTGCATGAACAGACAGGTAAAATATATACCTACTGTTTTACAGTTTACAAGTAAATTTACAATTTATTTGATATATTTGCATTTCATAAGTTGGTGGAGGAGGTGAAGCTGCTAGATAACGACTAGGTTAACTAGAGGGGATGCGGAAGGGGTTAATAGACACGATTTAGGAGTCGAAGTTTCTCTATAAGGATACATACTTACTCTTACCCTTAGTCTATGCTCCTAACATGAACATAGAAATGTCATACTTGAACTACCCACATTCTCAAAGAATTATACCGACGATACTCGTTCCAAGAATGGTGGAAAACTCGTACAAAGAGAACCGCAGTGTCCGCAGTGCTATTTTTACAGAGCCATTGTCGGCAATAATGGGACGATACGATACAAATGGATCGCTTGCAGTTTCCTAATGGATAGGTTCTCGACAATATCCAGCCATAATATTCCATTTCCTGCCTTTATAGCGCGTAACTATATCATTACGTATTGTACATAACATACCTAAAGATATAGCACCTGCACATCTATATGTAGTCATACTATACTCAATGTATTATTTGCGCACACCTGTATGTATTTCCATTATTTTGTTTTGTAGCGTTTTTAACTTAATGACTGAGACGCGAGCAAATGAAACATTTTTTGTATTTTTCTTGTTTGATCAGATAGCCACAGGGCACACGAATCACCAAATGATTAAAGGTCATCATAATGGACATTAACAACTCTAACACCATAGGAATCACCAATGCGTTGCCGATCAAAATGGAAGCGAGGATGCGTGTTATTTCCGACCGTTCAGCATGACGCCCGAAACACATTTCGTCCTCCGTACGATTTTACAAGGGTGGTAGCTAGACAGGCGGGTAATATTGGTAATATATCAATGCTTGACCGACGGGATTCCACTGGACGATAAGCCCAGCGACATCCAATAGAAAGTCGAATTTCCACACAACGAACCACCATTAGCAAGGGTGATTATTTATCTTAAACTCAAAGCCCCTTACTCTAGGATCATCGTTGATCAAAGATAACTGGCGTATATTGAACATTTGAATGAATGAATGAATGAATGTATGAATGAATGAATGAATGAATGTATGAATGAATGAATGAATTAATTAATTAATTAATTAATGAATTAATGAATTAATGTATGAATGAATGAATGAATGTATTTGTAATAGTATAGGTACATTGAAATTATAGATTGCTCTTACGTAGTGGAATGTTTCACCACTAAATCCCAACATTAACTAGGTTTAAAATATACGGCGTTTTAGAGAGAGTTCCACCTCCAGGATGTACAAGTTGCGACTCCGATGCATACAGCAATTCACTGAATAAATCATCCAGAAATAGACATATAATAGGTAGGTATATTATAATCGTCCGTGTAAAAATCGACCGTCTGGCATCTTCGTGCGACAACCGAAACTGGGTTGCATGACCTTGACACTGACTATCATAACTATAGATTGTTTACGATGACATCATTAGCGGCAAACGCTACAAGCTTCAATAAGAATGATCTATACAACCATTTTGACGACCCTGTACCCTAGTTAGCAGTGAACCTGTTTGCGAATGGGGTCCCATGTTCTCGATTCTCGGCCGGACCAGATATTTATTTCAACATACTTTAGGTATACGACTTTTATATTATGTTATAAGGATAGCAAATGAACTTGCATCGCCACTATCCCCTGCCGCCCAAAGGGCCCTCGCCGACGACGACTTTTTGTAGCGATGCTGTCGCACGTTTCATGAACGCGCGACAGCATCGCTACTAACGCTTGTTAGTCGCATTTGCAACGCGCTACAGAAGCGATGCCAACGCGCTACTAACGCGCTACAACATCGCGACTGTATCGATTCAACGCGCGACCGTGTCGGACGACATCTGTATCTTGCAACTGTAGCGATCGCAGTTACCATGGTGCCGTTAGGGTCAAAACACATTTATTCAGCTCCATTCGGCTTTTGTCCATAGTAAACAACGATTTTGTATGGAGACGCGTACGCATCCTTTCGGCTTTTCGGCGTCGATTCCGCTTTCGCGGTAAACAAGTAGAAAACGACGACAAATGTGTTTTATCGTTCGGCCGCGTACGACGTCGAACCAAAGAACTTATACTCTCTACGGCAGCGTATTCAGCGCCGTACGCAGCCGTTTGCATTCGCCGAGCCGAATAAGTGTAACCAAAATCATTCGGCGAAACGCGAATGGCGCCGAATAAATGTGCGTTGACCCTTACTGAATCGCGTTTGCATCGCGACAGAAGCGCGTTTGTATCGCGACTGAATCTGGGCCCGTGGGCGAGGGCACACAGCTAGCGACCGCTTCGCCGCTGTATCGATGCGGACGTGCGACAGCATCGCTACTGCATCGCTACAAAAAGTCGTCGTCGGCGAGGGCCCAAAGACATCTTTGACATCCGAATAGGGTTGTCAGACGTCCGGATAAAGCCGGACATAGTTAGGCTTTTTGAATGCGTGTCCGGCCAAATTTAACGGTGTCCGGCTTGTCCGGCTTTGTTAGGCTTTTTACATTTTACCAACTTATAAGAAACTTATACAAGGACAAAAAAATTTATATTGATGACTGAAAAGACGTTCCTGCATGGGCTGCATGTAATCAAGTTTCCGAAACTATTAGTATATACGAAGAAAACGTTAAAGTTAACGATAGCAAAGATTTTGATCAATTACAAAACTTTAAATATTTTCTGATCAAAAATGGGGATGTTGATGGTTGATTTCAAGAAGCTGTTAGTATACAAGAAATGAGTAGCCTATTTTAAATCGATGAGAGAAGTCCAGATGGCTTTTAAGTAATTTAAAATATTTGACGTTTAAAGATTATTAAAACTTTATTTGATAGTTTAGGGTGTCCGGCCTTTTTACCCAAATGTCCGGCTAAACTGGCTAGTCTGTCCGGCTTTTTGGTTGGCCGACCTGGCAACCCTACATTCGAATAGGACTGTAGGAGGGCCTGTAGTCTGTTAAGTCCTGTTAGTAATAAGTAGTTAGGTTAGTAAGAGTATAAAGGTCCTACCTACGTCGTCTTTGATATGGACATAATAATCGATGGACATCCCATATATCAAATTATATATTACTTAACGCCGTAGATCCTAACCAATAAGAATTGCTAAGACTTCCAAGTTGAAAGTCCAAACGAAACGGAATCAATTCGACGATTTGACTGATCCTCTTCGTTACCAAATGAAAAAATATTTTCATTCCCTGCGAGTCATCCGCTGATTAGATAAAACCATTATCATCAAACATTTGTTATTTTTATTACGTTACGTGGAGGCGTGTGGCGTGTTGGCTGGTAACTAGAATGTTCGTGAAGAATTCATGTAGTATTTACATTACAAATAAGATAGTATGTTGGTTAGATATAAGACCAGTTATACAATTTTCCTCGCTTTTATTTGTACATTTATAAGACGTATAGGATGTCCCCGACTAGAACCATTGAAGTATTATTACTAGCGTATAGAACAGACACCGCGAACACAATGTATGTTCCAATGAATTGGCGCCGCGCGGCTTCAATGTCCAATGGATTCGTTCGATTTTGAAAGGAGAACAGGGGCTCAATTTTGAAAATAGAACCTCCCGGCAGGGACACACATTTTGTTTGAGATGTCTTCTCTATGTATTTACCTCAATGACTAGAATTGAGAAAGCCCAATATATACCTACGTAACGGGTTTTTTCCCGTACGGTCCACTTTCCGTACGGGATTCCGCTGCGTATGCACTATCGTATACATTTTCTATGAAACGATGTTTCCAAAACTTCACGTCCCGTCCCATACGGGAAAAAAGCCGTTACTAATGCATTGGGCTTAATCTTTACTGCAGATAGGATCTATTTATTTTATAACTTATCTTTGATTAATTAGACCTTTAGCAATAGATCAATGTAAGCGCAAAAATGCTTATCAACAGTAAGCGATAGATAAGTTAAAGAAGCCGGTTCTCTGTAGAGCCTCGGTGTACCCCTAACATCCTGCCTCGACATCGAACAAGGTTTATCAACAACAACCGATTGATACAATATCATCAACTGCCCATTGTCTCTTATCAGTTTCAAGTAAACTACACATTCAACGTCTGTACAAAACGATGAAATTATGAATAACATACATATACCTTGATATAATATCACTCATTATAATGGTAGGCCATAAGAATATTCATGTAAATGAAATGAATTTAAATTTAAATGAAATTATTATTACCTTATTACAAATTACGCAATTCTTGTAATCTCACCAACCAAAATCATAACTTTGCAGTTTGCAGTGAGATCATTAAAATGATGTGCTGTGGAATATTAGAGGCTCTCTATAAGATTGAATAACATTTGTTACTACTTGCAAAGAATAAATATTTATTACACGAATATATCGAAGTTAAGGGTATCGTCCACAGAGGAAGTTCCATTTCTATGGATACGAATATCACATCATAGCGTCCCAAAGTATTTATTATCTTTGACGATATTTAGATAGTAGATGGCCGAGTTTATCTTGTTATTAACGTTACGTTCAAGTGTTTCAAGATAACTTTACCTTTTGAGTTAGCCTAGCAACATGATCGATAAAAATTGCTAGAACATTCCAAGCGATTGCGCAACAATTCTTAAGATTGTTCAAGTGCTGTAGAACTCCGTAGTCCATACCTACATCCAATAAAAATTTACGGCAACAGTTTGCGATTGATTCATCAGAGCGGATAGAACGCAGCAATTTCACATGCGTCGATGTATTATTATTCTTATTTTGACACCTCTTTTATCTTCTGATTCTCTGTCTTCTGACAGCAGAACCTTCTGATAGCAGTCTTCCGAGTGCAGAGTCATCTGAATCTGCCTGCAGAACTTTGAATCCTGGCTAGTTCAGAGGATCATTTTAGAGGATCAGTTTGTCGATCTCTTTCGCCGTTTCTTCTCCATGGCAAAGCACCTTTCCGAACGGTGTGTGGAGGTAGAGTCAAAAAATTACGTGTGATATGAATAAACAATTTTTCAATTTGTTTTTACGTAATAATATAATAATATCAATATCACGTACCAGTGTGTTTAGTGCGAGTTTTACTTGACATAACGGGCTCGCAAAGTAAATGCGTGTTGTAAAATGTGTATGGGACCGAAACTTTCCTTTTCACTGCCGCTAGATGGCTCTGCTTCGGTCGTACCATCATAATAATATTATTATGATTCATCCTTACCGCATTTATAATAACCCCTTAAACTAGTAACGAGTTTTAAAAGTAAATGTTCTCTTACTTGGCTTAAACTCTGGCCAGTTTTCTTGGGCGATGCGTTTGTCCTCGAAGTCCTCACCGCCGTAGGCCAGCAGGAGCCGAACGGACTCGCCAAGGGCCTTCACGGGGAAGTAGTAGAACACGTATTTCGGCATTGTTCTGAAACACAAGTGAAGTACCAGATAAAGTCATACTTACCATACTTCGGAATTTGAACTCTGATAATGGTTTATTTCGATTGAAATGGAACTTTCTAAGTTTCTACAATATGAAATAAAATACTGGGATATTCCAGAATTATTCACCGATACAACCACCAAACAACGAAACAGGTAAGTATACATAGGTATAATGTTATTTTTTATCCAATAAAATTTTTCTGTACACTGAATTGAGTTTTTACACATCGAAACATTCGCTGTGTTTGTAAAAAAGAATAAAGAGCATTATAATTTAATGACACTTGTAATATAACTTATTATGTATTTTCATTAAAATAATCCTGAGAGTCAATCTATCATTGAATTAAAAGTGTCTCCCACACTAATAGTCCAGTGCCGATAGCTCTAAAAACGGTAAAAAAGTGGAAGAAAATTATATGTAGTAGAATGAAACCTATTGCAAAAGGAAGAGAATATAACGAAAATTATAGGAAAAATAAATTACGGGCGATCTGAGGTCGGGAAGTGGGAGGGAGGGAGGGGTTTAAGGGTAAAAAACGGTTTATCTCGATTTCCGGAAAAACTACAAGTCCTATTGAAAAAAGTTAAATGGCAAAGTTGTAGGTAATAAAAAGATCTACAACTTTTGTATTTACACTTTTTTACATAACCTCAAAATGTATGTGAAAAATTAAAAAAAAAACACGTTTTTGGTTTTTTATTTTTATCTTTCACAAAAAAAATCTTTGCATTGCATTTTCTGTGAATATTTAACATACTAGTGTATAGTTTTTTATATACCATTAGAAAGTAGATTCTAACGAACAAAAAAACCACCGATTTTTTTTAAAGATCAGACATTTTGACGTGAGATTTTTCGACTGAAAATAGGGGTGCCGTTTCGATATAAGGTCAAAATAAGGTGAAAAAATATATATTTTTGAATCAAAAAAATTACAGTATGTTAAGGACATACAAAGGTAAGTTGGTGAAACCAAATTTCGTGAAAAAAGAGTTTTTGTGAAAGATAAAAATAAAAAACCAAAAACGTGTTTTTTTTTTAATTTTTCACATACATTTTGAGGTTATGTAAAAAAGTGTAAATACAAAAGTTGTACATCTTTTTATAAACTACAACTTTGCCATTTAACTTTTTTCAATAGGACTTGTAGTTTTTCCGGAAATCGAGATAAACCGTTTTTTACCTTTAAACCTCCCCTCCCCCCACTTCCCGACCTCAAAAGCAACAACCTCTCAAGTCTCCTCTCACAATGTGAGGGGTATTAAGCCGTAGTCTACCACGCTGGCCAAGTGCGGATTGGTAGACTTCACACACCTTTGAGAACTTTATGGAGAACTCTCCGGTGTGCAGGTTTCCTCACGATGTTTTCCTTCACCGAAGCAAGTGATAATTAACTTGTAATACGCACATAATATTTGAAAATTAGAGGTGCGTGCCAGGATTTGAACTCGGGCCCCTTCGTTCGGGAGACCAACGTTCTAACCACTAGGCTATCACTGCTTATGCTACTATAATTTTTTTTCGTTTCAAAAATTATCGGCACTGGTCTATAAGTTTTATGTCGTCATACAATATTCATGTTAAATTATTAGTTTGTGGGTAGTTTTTATTAAATTCTATCAATAAAATAAGCGTATCTCACGATGTTTTAAAAATATAATAATATGTACCCTGCGTTCTCTTGATTTAGTACGATAAACAATTATTTACGTTACTAAAATTAGCACGGACAAAATATGTAAGTATTGAATAATATGTTCGGTTCGATCTATTTGATAATGAACGTATATAGGTGTAGTGTAAACTGATTGTAAGTACATGACATGTAGGAGGTAGACGAACATTATTTTGTTATAAGTTTGTGGAATGTGAATTGAATGTTCGCTGACCCACAAAACACCGGCCGGCGCCGCGGCGTCCTACAGTACTATTGTACTAAATCTAATATACATAATTACAACTACGGAAACGAACGCAGTCCCGCTAGTTAGTTTCTTGACCTCTTATTTTAAATTCCTCGGTATTGAATTTACTTACGAAGGATACTTTTCGTTTGAAAGTTTAATCATTTCGGTAATTTAAGTCAATTTATTTACTTACGTGTAGATTCGAGATAAAACACAGCACAGCCTCTCTTTAGCACGTCTCAAATGAAATGAAAAGCACAGAGTACTTAATCACTACGTATGAAAAGAAATAAAAATGCTGCTGCGCCTGCTGCCTGCTGTCAGTCTGTCAGTGTTGTCTTTGAAATTAAAAAAATATGCCGACTTTACAGACTATTGCGCAGACTACAGACTACACATAGGTATTCGGAGTGCTTCTTTCTATGTAATTTTCGTTGTCACTTGTCAATGGTATGACAAAGACAACTGTGAACTGTCAATTGTCATTTTGTCAATCGTTTGTTTTCATTGAATTCATTGTTGATGAATTGGAGATTTTGAAGTTGATAGTTTGTTTATCAAATTGTTATTAAAAATATTGTGAGGCATGAAGTGAAAATATAGTTGTAGAACAAATACTATGAGTCAACGTCGTTCTATAAACGTTCCATCGCAAGCATCACAGCCAGTCACTTTAACAGCAGCTTTAAATGAATGTGTCAGATATATTTTGTATCGAGAAGGTAGCAAAATTCCTATCAAAAAAGCAGATATCGCAAAGCATTTATCGAAAGCCTGCGAGATACAGAAGAATGAAGTTGATAACGTCATAGCTGGAGCTGAAAAAGTTTTGAAAGATGTAAAATTTTATTAATAACTAATGTGCCTAATGTATTGTTTTAGTGGTCTCAAACCATCTTCGCATTATTGCCTTTGAAATGAAACCATTTTAGGGAATATTGGTTGTATAATTTCAAAGTCTTTAAAGGACATCTTTACAAACATTTTTTGTGTTTTATACAATGATTTTATATTAAATAGATACGTTATGCCCTTACAAATCAACCGAAAAATTTGTTCCGAAACACACACATCATTTGTTTCCCTACACCAATCAACATCTGACGTACGTACGACTGAGCTCAACTGTGCTAATTAGTCCAGTTTTGGCGTGCCACTTTTGGTTTTGGTGCGCATATAACCTATCTACCTCTTGTAATATAAGACAATTGGTTTTATATATATGGATTGAATCAACATGTTCCATGATGCCACAGGCAAATCCTCCTTTTAAATGGAAACCCTTGATTACTTCAACAATGAGCAAGTGACCATCACAAGTCACAACACTTCCCAAGACGAATCACTCAAAATTTAACAAAATATATTTGCTCAATGACAAGACCATTGTTGTTGTCTTTTTCTAGGGTTTTACAATGATATTATAATGTAAAAAGAGGTAGACGCGAAAGCGGACTTATTCGCATCTCTTTTTGCTGAGAATTCGCGTCTGGATGTCAGCAATAACGTACCACCCCAGTTGACTCATTGCGGTATCTCTATGCCGGAGATCCGTATTACAAACAAAGAAGTCCTTAAAACCTTGCGGTGTCTAGACGTGAATAAAGCCAGCGGACCGGATGGTATTCCAGCGATAGTAATCAAGAAATGTGCACCCGAGTTGTCTCCTGTATTGACACGTCTGTTCCGCCTCTCAATTGAGACTGGATCAGTGCCTCAATCCTGGAAGCTTGCCAACGTGCAGCCCGTGCCCAAGAAAGGTAGCCGTGCTGACCCCGCGAACTATCGGCCTATCTCAATTACCTCCATACTCTGCAAGATTATGGAGCGTATATTGAATAGGCGCCTCATGGCATACCTAGAACAGAATGATCTCCTTAGCGATCGGCAGTACGGGTTCCGCCGAAACCGATCAACAGGAGATCTTCTAGCGTATGCCACACATATATGGGGCGAGGCCCTCGAGAAAAATGGGGAGGCACTTGCTGTCTCCCTTGACGTCTCGAAGGCCTTTGATAAGGTCTGGCACGCTAGCCTTCTAAGCAAGCTTCCAGCTTACGGCATATCCCCTGGCCTTATCGACTGGGTAAAAAACTTCCTGAGCGACCGGTCTTTCCGCGTTGTAGTCGATGGCTGTTCATCGAAGACGATGGCTACAAATGCCGGAGTTCCTCAGGGGTGCGTTCTCTCTGCCACTCTATTTCTGCTACATATAAATGACCTGCTTATGCCCGGTATCTATGGGTACGCAGACGATAGCACAGTGGTAGAGAGATACCTACCAAGTTCCAGGGCCAGTCGGGACGAAATTCAGTCTGAAAGAGAGGCCATGGTGGCTCGTGTGAATCTGACACTTCGGGCTGTGTCCGAGTGGGGCGAAGCCAATCTTGTGAGATTCAACGCCACTAAAACGCAGACGTGTCTATTCACCGCCAAGAAGAGCCCGTTCACCTTGGCTCCTACTTTTCGGAATGTGTCCTTGGATTATACCGACTGCCTTCAGTTGTTAGGAGTAGAGATATCCTCGAAACTCAACTTTGGGCGGTTCATCGAGACCAAAGCTAAGGCTGCTGCAAGGAAACTTGGTGTCCTTGCAAGGGTGCGACGGTACTTCACACCCAGGCAACTCTTAAGCTTGTACAAAGCTCAGGTTCGGCCGTGTGTGGAGTACTGTTCGCACATTTGGGCAGGCGCAGCCAAATGTCACCTTTCTGCTTTGGACTCGATGGAGAGGCGTGCGAAGAGGCTCATTGGTGACCCAGATTTGGTTGAGACCAATCTTCAAAGCCTCGAGCACAGGCGCAAAGTAGCCAGCCTCTCGGTTTTCTACAGGGCACATTTCGGAGAGTGTGCGCAGGAATTGTTTGAGATAATTCCCCCATCTCCGTTTCTCCATCGAACGACACGACGCACGGCGGGTATCCATCCTTTCGTCGTGAACATCCCGCTGGTACGGACGACGCGGTTTGCCTCGTCATTCGTTATACGCACCGCGAAGGACTGGAATAACTTGCCTGCGTCGGCGTTCCCGCCAGCCTACGACGTGGATGTCTTCAAGAAAAGAGTGAATAGGCTTTTTCTAAGTTAATGTGCTCAGCATCTTGGACCACATCTACACTTACCATCAGGTGGGATTGTGGTCAAGCATTAACTTATTCGTGTAAAAAAAAAAAAAAAAAAACATGTCACTAGCGCGTCGACGATGAAGAGAGTATGAACGGGCAATTGACAGTTCTGCTCGTAGTCACTCTGTCAATACAAGATGATTTGCACTCTTTTGTTGTTGTCAGAAGTGCCATACAACTTTAAAATGCTTTCATGTATTATATCAGTGTGATTGATGTAGTGAAACAAAAGATAAACATTTGTGCTGTAGCTCTTTTCAGAACAGATTTTTTGGTTGATTTGTAAGGGCATAACATATCTATGTTTTTTTAAATATCATTGGGTTTCTATCCCTATACTGGTCAGTTAATAAAATAAACTGTAAAATTGCAATGACATCCATGTTAAAAATTTATTGTTTGTTCTTAGGTGTATGGATATTGTCTGGCTAAAGATGGGCCACAATACATGGTTGTGTTAAATGAACCGTGTGAAGATGAGCTGCCATCGCCCCTTGTAGAGCCCACGGAGTATGCTTTACTGAATGCAGCCCTGGCCCATATATTAATGTCTGGTGGTTCAGTTAAGGATGGTGGGTACACATTGATAATTTAAAAAAAATGACTTACGCCCCAAGTCAGAGTTACTAACAGTTACCTAAATTGCTCCTTAGTACAGAATTTGAATGGAGATTCTTTACTAAGGAGCGATTAAAGTAACCCTTAGTGACTCTGGGTTAGGGCATTAATGGAACACTGATACAAAGGGACCTTATACAATCTCATGGTTTGTATGAGGTGCAAGAAAATTATCCATAGTTTTGTAGTAGTTGTTTAACTTGTGCAGCAGGTCTTTCCTTCTTTTCTTTCTTGGCCTATAAGAGTCATTAATAATAGTCATTGAAAATAAGAGTCATTGTCAAAGCGTATTTCTAAAAGCTGACCTTCATTTAAATAAAGAATACTTATAACAGTTACTTGTAATTTTAAGCAAATTTTTTGCAGATATTTTATTTTCCAAGTTTTAGCTACGAGACTGATATTTTCATTCTGAATCTATATTGATACTTCTATGTCAATGTTAACATCATTTTTAGGGTTCCTAACCTTAAAAGGCAAAAATGGGTCATTTATTTTTTTTATTCTTTATTGTACCTTAAAATATAAAGGATACAAACGGAATTAACGCTCAAAGTTTTCTGTATCAGTCAATCTTAGGGCAGTGAGAGAACAAAGAAGGCAGTAGCAAAAAGAAACAAAAAACTTTATAATTTAATTGTATTAACAAAATAAAAAGGATCATCCCTAGTTTAGACAGCATTTTGGCTGATTGATTGTTAATAATATTTTATATTTGTTCACAGATGACATGTGGAAATTCTTGACTAAAGCAGGACTGATGAAAGCAAATGACGATACTGTTACAAAAACATTAACTAAAAAATTCACCTCAGAGTCATATTTAATATGTACAAAGGTAATTTTGGATAAACACTATTTTACAAACACTACATAAAATAGTTTAATGTCACACTCCCTCTAAGTCATTAGTAATTTTGTGGCTACTAAAGGTGGTTGTCATATTGTGAAAATTGGGTAGGTAATCTTATTATAAGAAATTGTATCAACATAAGAAATTTATAAGTCTTGATATTTCAGTATGTATTGTAATACATTTTAATGACCCTGCTCACCAAATATAATCTTTGATCTCGGCTACTTGTAATGTTTTATCTATGCAAGTCAGCAGCTTCATTTGTGAATGTAATTCTTGGAAGTTTAATATTTTTGTGGCACAAAAATTCTAAACATCGTACCACAACATTTGTTACAGAAGAATGCTAGTAACACATTTACCACATTTGAATGGGGACCAAGAGCTTACAAGGAGGCCTCTAAAATGTTCATACTTAAAAAAGTTGCAGAGGTTTGTTGTCATTTCAATTTATTAACTACTAGCTGACCCGGCGAACTTTGTGTCGCCTAACAAACTTTTTTGTCATAAATAAAAGTAGCCTAAGTTACTCCTTGTTACATCAGCTATCTGCCAGTGAAAGTCCCGTCAAAATCGGTCCAGCCATTCCAGAGATTAGCCGGAACAAACAGACAAAAATTGTAAAAAATGATCTTTTTTGGTATATGTACCGTGTATACATCCAAATGCACTTAATAAAAAGCGGTTATTTTAATATTACAAACAGACACTCCAATTTTATTTATTTGTAAGACAAGATTTAAGATTAATCACTGATATAAAACACAAAAAAAATTGTATGGATGTATGGATGTTCTTTATAGACTCGGAAACCATCCAACCGATATGCCCCATAATGGTTTCATTTGAAGGGCAATAATGCGAAGATGGTTTGAGACCACTAAAACATGTATTAAGCGCATTTTTCTTTTTCCATACAAACATTTTTTGCATAGTAGCACTCGCCGGGTACCCACTGGTCTATACATCTATACAATAAATAAAATTGGAGTGTCTGTTTGTAATATTAAAATAACCGCTTTTTACTAAGTGCATTTTTATGTATAAACTGTATATATACCAAAACAACATTTTTTACAATTTTTGTCTGTCTGTCTGTTCCGGCTAATCTCTGGAATGGCTGGACCGATTTTGACGGGACTTTCACTGGCAGATAACTGATGTAACAAGGAGTAACTTAGGCTACTTTTATTTATGACAAAAAAAATGTTAGGCGATACGAAGTTCGCCGGGTCAGTCAAAATATGATTAACTATTAAAATCTCTTTATTTGATCAAGAGGTATAGATGTGATTTGGGATATTATACATCTTTTTTAGAAAATACCTTTTAGAGGGATAAACCTGTTATGATTGTCCAAGCTTTGCAGAGTTGTTTATAAGATTGTTCTCATTAATACAATGCGAAATATTTATACGAATCCTTCCACCTTTTTACATTTGATTTACCTTACTGACGTAAAATTATATGGAGAAGTTAAATCTAATAAGTACTGAATTTTTTCATACCATCATACATGATGTATTTTATAGCATCATATTAATTTTCAGGCACTGGGAAAGGAGCCAGAGTACTGGTTTGAACAGTACAAGGATGCCTCGAATGAAGTAAATTCAGTAACTGTTAACAATGGCATTTAGCAGTTTATTATCAAAAAAGGACTTGATCTTAATATTTAAGTACAATTTTCCAATTTTTAACCGACTTCAAAAAAGGAGGAGGTATTAGGCTGTTTTTTTTTGTTTGTTACCTCAGAACTTTTGACTGGATGAACCGATTTTGATGATTCTTTTTTTAATCGAATGCTGGTACTTGTCATGTGGTTCCACTTAAATTTGAGCGAGATCTGACTAGTAGTTTTTGAGTTATCCCTAATTTTGAAGTCGGTTATTTTTTGTCAAGAATTACTTTTTTATAGAAAAATATATTTGTTAAGTACAATATTGTATTTCTTTAAAATAGTCCATCAAGAGCAGATTGCCACCCAGTAGAGTTATTCGTCAATTTCGTCATGGACATAAAAAGACAAAATCATTATTTTTGGTTAGTGGCTTAGTTGATGGCGGCAATCTGCAACGAAGCAATTTTGTCTCCTCAGTCCTCAAGTTATGACACGTTCATAGCTAATTCATGTTCATACTATGCAGTTGGCCTATATATTTATACTGTATACAATAAGACAGCACATTATGCACATATACAGTATTTAATTCGGTACATTAGGCGAGTAACAGACTAAATGGCACAGCAGGTCAGCCCGGTGGAGACTACGGTATACTATTTCATTTAGGACATTAAAAGTAAAATAACCCAAATTATAATACTTGTGCCAATTATTTATTACCACATAATATTATGTATTTACAATACATACTCAATAATCAATTAAATTTAAATTGTTTGATAAATCAATGGCAACCATTAATTGGGCGCCAATGTGGCGAACTAAACAACCAATACAACTGTATGAAAAATGAAACTACCAATAAACAAAATCACTGCCTATGTCACCTTCCTACTGGCGTCACATTGCCAGGAACCGCACCATCGTTCTCTTTACTTACAGAATTGACTTCAGACAGCCGCGGGACATTAACAACACATACCTTGAGATCATTCGTCACAACTTTATCCTTACACTTTTTTTTATTCACTGGATTATTTTTTACTTCACGTGGAACAGATGCATTCTTAGTGTGTTTGTCAAAATTGTTGACATTATCATTACTTTTAAACCTCTTAACAATTTCACTATCTAAATCACCACAATCCACGGTATCATCGTCAGTTGCACGGATGGCATCAGGCTCAATTTCAATCTTAACTTCACTAATTTCAATATCGTCGTTATTATCGTCCGGTCTATAGGCAAGGGAACCTTCGCTATCCATTTCATCCTGTTCGCTCTTGACGTCACAATCCCCATCATCAGGCACTGTAGGTAAATACACTATGGCATCTCGTCTGGGCATACATTCATCACCGTCAGTGACCATATCATTGTCCTCCTCATGTTCAATCTCCAGGTCGTAGTGATTAGTTCGGTTGTGCGTCACGCTCAGGCTCGACCCTAGCCGTCGTTCTCCAGCGACGGACTTTATCGATTCCAGTGTTATCTGCAAATTAAATTTGAAAACCTTTACTTAAGAAATAGTACACAATAAATTGATGTAAGGAACACAACAAAATGGAAAGGAAAATGACGTCTCATATTTCTTTATCATTATAAACGAATTTTGAATAATTTAATACTGACTTGTTTGTGTTTCTTGATGGCTTCTAGTACAGCCAGGTAAGCTCGCAGGCTGGCGGTCCGGAAGCGAATGAAGTTCCTCAGGCGATGGCCGCACTCGGTGCACAAGTACGGAGGCAAGTGGCCGTCACTTGTCTGATAACAAAATAAAACCATAATGTACACTGCTGAGCAGGGGGCTGTCATGTTAAGGAGGGTAAGAGCTTAATCACACTGCTTCATTATTTAGTGTACTTTATCTTATATATGTAAGAGATTACAAGACACGAAGGTATTGTACCACTCATTTTGAGGTTTATTTTATCTATGCGGGTAACCCCCGTATTCAAGAACAATACTATGAGGTCTCACAGTGCTCACGGACGCATAGGGTGATTCAAACCATTTCGTAAACAATACTTGATTGAAGTCCTTCGCTGTGCGTTTGTCAAAATCGTTAAAGTAGCTGCCGAGCTACTTTACCGAACGCATAGTGTTGGTTTGACTTCTATCAAAATAGAAAGAAAGGATCGATTATTTGTATTGTTATCTTTGTCTTTTGCCTATGTCAAATGACTAGAGTGAAGTTAGCCGCATCAAATGGACCAATAAGAAGGCTGTATACAGCTCTGTGCGTACGCATAGCCAAGTGATACTTAAGGGTCGACTGTGAAACTGAAGGCTTGCCATGACCAACGCACTGAGAAATGCCTTACTTCGCATAGTATTGCTTCTTTACTTAGACAAGTATTGTTCTTGAATACGGGGGTTAATGTCACGACTCGAACGCATAGTCTGTGACGCAGCGTCTATCTACGTGCGAGACGTTAACTTGTCATTGTCAAAGCTTTCAAGTACTTGATGTCAGTTTTTGAATGTGTCAGTAGTGCGTTCAATCGAGTCAGTGTCAGTTGACAGTTAGAGCTAACTTCACTTGACCTCGAGACAATGCCTGCGCCGGTTGTGCGCACTGACGTTTTTCACAATGGCAGACACCAATAATAGTGATCCGTTCGCATTCCGCGACAGCAGCGGTGGGATCACTTCCAAAATCACCTGGTGATCCTATCGCAACGCCAGCTACCCAAAATCAAGGATATTTCACGTCGGGATATGAAGCTCAAGAAAACTCACCATCGGTGGAGTCGGCAACGTCCAAAAATGACCAACTACCATAGCCAACTACCTACCCTTGAGATATGGGCGACATTTTTTCAAACTACGGTGGCAAAAGGTACAGGCGCGAGTCCGTTTCAGTTATTATTCGGATGTAATAAGAGTCCACCGAAGTTAAACTTTCTAGCGATGAATTATGATGATTCAAATGAAGATCTCCTTGAATTAAGACAGACGGCAAAGGATAGGACGGACGAGCAGGCTTCTAAAGATAAGATGCGTTATGACGCGAACAAAGCTAAGATACCTACGTCCATTTGTTGTAGGCTATTTGGTGTTAGTTCAGAAAAATCCACGTGTGATTAACAAGTTAAGCGAGAAGTTTAGCTCGCCATGTTAAATAATAGAAGTTTGTAAGGATGAACGTTGTGTGGTCGAGCCATTATCTGGGGGACGTAGCCAGTACGTGTGTCATGAACGAATGCGTAAATATCCCGCAAGCTTACCAGAATTGTCCGAATGCTTAGGTCTGAATGTAGAGTCTTGAGACATTAAGTTGTTAGATGTTAGATTTCTGAAATTAATGTTAAGTTGATAAGAGTGGCTCGTTAGCAGTTATTCTTTTACAACGAAGTTATTTTATGTTCGTTATTTTGTTGATTGTGGTCAAGAGTAAAAAAAAAGCCTGTTTATTGTCGATACAATGTTTTATGCCATCAAAAACAAAACTTGTAAAAAAAACCAAGTCTCGCAACTCAGTTCTTCTACCGTAAAAAGTTGTGAGATCCATGTAATACCAAGTCGGTTAATTTATTCAGTTCCTTTATTCAGTTCCTACTTAAGGGTCCTTCTGTCTTAAGTTATCACGTAATTAGCTAACCTAACAAGTAACAACATCTTATAGTGACCATATTATCAATATTAAAAATCTTTTATGTTTTAAATAAATAGATCGACTTGGCCATCGCATGAAAACACAATATATCTCACAAGTAATACCTAGGTACATAATATTATATTAAATTTGATTGTTTAGTGCGATTGCCAAATCAATCTATTTATTTAAAATATAAAAGATTTTTAATATTGATAATATGGTCACTATAAGATGTTGTTACTTGTTAGGTTAGCTAATTACGTGATAACTTAAGACAGAAGGACCCTTAAGTAGGAACTGAATAAATTAACCGACTTGGTATTACATGGATCTCACAACTTTTTACGGTAGAAGAACTGAGTTGCGAGACTTGGTTTTTTTTACAAGTTTTGTTTTTGATGGCATTTCATTTCTTTTTGTAGATAGTTCTACTTTTTTTTTCTTTTACAAGTTACCTTAAAACATACTAATATCTAGGTACCTATCTACACCTATTATTCCATTATATTATGTACAGGTACACCGATTCATTCACTGCAAATGTTACTTTGTTATACAGGTACAGTAATTCATTAACTGCAAATGTAACTTTGTAATCCTATATATTTATATGGGATTACAAAGTTATTTATGCAGTTGATGTATCTAGAAAACTAGACCGAAATTGCAAAATGTTTTAGTTTTTCCTTGATCTATACACTAAACACTAATTGTGTTCCAAATTTGAAGCTTCTATGTTTGCTAGAAGTGCCTTAGAGTTTTGATGATCGGTCAGTCAGTCAGTGAGTGACGAAATTAAGAAACTTTGACTAGTTATAATTCTTAAACTACTGGTTCAAATTGAATGAAATTTGAAATATAACGTGTTTATACAATGCCTGCTTAGTTACTAAAAATTCAGGCTTCTAGCTTTATCCACAACGAAGTTATAGGGGGTCGAAAATGGCCTGAATTGCTTCGAGAAAAGGATGGTACGGCCGTGCCGCTTTTTTTCTCGACTTGGCGGGGGCACTGCCGTGCCCCCAGATTATCCTGCTGAAAGCTCGACGCTTTGTACGGTAATCGACTGAAAGCTTTATCGCTTTGTCTGGGTGTATTACTGAAAGCTTAACGCTTTGTAAACATGTGAATTGAAAGCTTTATCGCTTTGTCTGGGTGTATTACTGAAAGCTTAACGCTTTGTAAATATGTGAATTGAAAGCTTTATCGCTTTGTCTGGGTGTATTACTGAAAGCCTAACGCTTTGTAAACATGTAAATTAAAAGCATTATCGCTTTGTCTGGGTGTATTACTGAAAGCTTAACGCTTTGTAAACATCTAAATTGAAAGCTTTATCGCTTTGCCTGGGTGTATTACTGAAAGCTTAACGCTTTGTACAGTACGGCCGCTGTATCTTGGCGCGTCTGAACATAGGCTTTGCGAACTTTAGCGCATGTAAGACAGAGATGGCAACACGAACATGCTAACGTATGACTGAGACACAATACACCGCTTACCGAGTATTGGCGAATTATGTTACTGCGCAGCCTTCTGCGCGAAGTTCAGACGCGCCAAGATACAGCGGCCGAAGTATACACGAATGGACTGGAAGCTTTATCGCTTCATCCAGGTGAGTTGTTGAAAGTAGGGCTTCCAAAAATACGGATTTGCTAATTACGTAACTAGATACGCATTTCGATGCTCTAAATACGTAACTACGTAATTACGTAACTGATGTGTTTTTTAGAGCGCAATTTTTTGCCTGTAAAATACCTTGTATTTTAGGAAGGAATAGAAATAAAAAGTCAAACATCTTCAAATGTTCAAATTTATTATATTAAAAAGAAACTACAGAAGATAATAATTTTAGAGAAGATAATATTAACTAAAGTAGAAATCTAAAATCAATTCGAATAGAATAATCAACATAGTTTTATTTATTTAATGTCTGTTCTTTATAATATGATCTCATAAATGATAATGAATTCAATGTTCTGTCACCAAGAGAACTTCTTACTTTCGAACAAATATAGCCGGCGGAAGAAAAGGCTCGTTCTGCTTCAACACTTGTAGGCATTATTGATAGTAAATAATTATAAGCTGCTGTTAGGAAAACTTCACGACCGCCGCCAGCGCTGTCGTAGATACACATTTCAACCCTTACGATGGACTCCAAATCTGTGTTTACTTCAGATTTGTTAACTGTAGACATAGTTTTCTCTATTTCTTTATCTAGTTGCTGTGCAACAGTCAAGTTATCGCTACAATCATCACCAGCATCACTATCATCTGCTTTGGAATCTAAACTCATTTGTGTACTTAAAGGAGTTCTAAATTTTAATCTTTCTAATAAGTTTGCAACATATGTTCTAATGTAATCCGATGTCGGTTTTGTAAAAGCTTCTGTTTCTGCGGTTCTAAAATATTCTTCATTATTATGTAAATACTGTAAAACACCAGACACATTTGATCGTCTTTCTTTTATTCTTTTTCTGAGGGATACGGCGAGCTTTTCACTGAGCTCATTGGTTTGAGCATCTAGTTTATTTAACATAAACTGAAGCGCAGCATCTGCTGTTAACAAATTGGAGTCACGGCGACACAATGCCATCACTGTAGTTTTTATAATATCTAAACTATGATAAATGTTATGTAAATCTTGAATTTCTGTGTCTGTGAAACGTATATTTGATTTTAAATCTAATAATGCCTTAAATAAACTTGATTTCAATTTCAAAAATCGTCCAACCATATCTGATAAGCTATTCCATCGTGTTTTGCAGTCTAGTATAAGTTCAAGGCTTTTACCATACTCTTCCAAAGAATATTTTTGCAACAAATCGCTCTTCAGTGGTGATCTTTTAAAAGATTTTACCAGTTTTCTTACTTTTTCTATAGTATCTTTGTACAGAAACTCTGATTCTAGAACTGTAGGTATTTCTATGAACAGTCCGCAATCGTTTTCTTCAATGTCCTCTGATTCGTCAGCGTCAGTATCTGACGCAATATCCTCTAGTTCTGTTTCGGTAGTTGTAGTTTTTCGTGTTTTATACAATGCATCCAGCACCGCAAGTTGTATTCCGTGAGCAAAACATAACTGATGGTGCCCATCCAAATTTTTGCCCATTTTAATCATAACACTGGCTCCATCTGTTGTGAATGCAATTATATCTTCAAGTTTCAAATTAAAGTTGCTTAGATGATTTTCCAACAGCTCGGTTCCAACGTGAGCTGGCATTGAACCTTTTATCCTTACTAGTCCTAAATTTCTATATTTAGCTGGCTCTAAGTCTTTGTTGTGGATATTTATGTTCATATACCTCCGGTTCCGAGTAGAGGTCCATTCATCAAACGTTAGAGCAAATCGTTTATTTTGGGACTTCATTTCTTTAAACTGAGTTATTAATTTGTTTTTAGTGATATGACTCTGTTCCAAGACTATCTTGGCAATAGTTGAAGGAGATTTCGGTAGATCATAGCCAGATTTTTTGAAAACATACCTTAGATCTTCAGAAGTACAAAATTTGCTCAATGGAATGCCATCTAATGCTGCCATTCTAGTCACTAAGATCTCCAAGGAATAGTCACTGGAAAAGTAATCTGTAAGTTTAGTTTTCTTTGATGGAGGTTCAAACCCTTTTTTTGCTTGTACTTGAGTCGAAGATGAAGTACTCGCCATTTGCGCATCTTGCTCCTGCGACATCTCGCCAATATGTTTAGCACGCATATGTGTATGTAATGGTCCAGTCGCACCACCAGGAGTCTTCAAAATTTTTTGGCAATGTTTACATTGTACACTTTGCCCATTTTCAGCCCTCAAAAAGTGCTCCCATATAGCAGATTGTGTGCGTTTGTTCAAAAACTCTTTGTAAACAGTCTTATTTGGTGCAGACCTAAAACAATATTTAAACGACTATATCATCATTTAAATAGTTAATATAAATATTATTATAGTTAGGCACTAGACTTAAAATGAGATATACATTTATATAGTCAGCAGTGCGCCCCGTGGGTTCGAAATTAAGATCTTCGACTTGCCAGTCCACATCCACAGTAAGTTATTATTACTACTAGGCATTCACTGTACTTAAAACAAACAAGGAACCTAAGAATAAAGTAGTGATGGGAGTTATCGCTACATTTATTTTACTGTCACATCGTGAACTTATTTATTTTTGTCACTATTATATCACGCGTAATAAATTACGACCGTTATATTTTGTTAGTGACGATTATTGTCACAGTGGGTGCATTTTATTCCGTCTATTACATGTCCCAGTGATATTATATATTTTTAGAACGAATGTATTTACAAAAGTATCATTTACACACGATACTAACTAGCTAAACAAGAACCAAAGTAGTTATAAATCAAAAGGTATGTTTAAAATAACAACGAAACCGTGCGAGAGATGGGCGCGCAGCGAGTAGCGAGAAGTATTATGTAAAATTAGAAGATTTAGAAGTGAAGCGAAATCTCACCGCATCACTAGATTCACGAGTCGCGACGTGATTTTAGCACTATAAACAATTTCAAGTACCTACATAGTTCAATCAAAAACTTATGTTATAACGAGTGATATAACCAGATTAACCAGTGATCGTGAAATGTGCCATGCCTAGAATAAAGTAAATAGACAAGTCTAAGTTAAAATACTTACATTTTTGTTGAAGTATCTTACGCTTACTGTTACTACTGCGTAATTATGTGATACTTAGAAACTTCAAACTTCTGAAAAAGCCTCCAAAAACCAAGCGTCAAACTTCGCGGCACAAACACAAAACTCAAAACATTAATCTTTGACTGGGATTCACGTGGTGACTAACGAGTGACGACTGACTGACGAAGTGACTGATTAATAAGTATAGAGCAAAGTACCTACCTACTCTGTCATCTGTGGTATTCAGAAAAATCTTGGAGGTTCCCCTTAGCCTGCTTAATCTACAATATTAAACTCTATGCGCTACGAGTTAGATCGAATACTTGCAAAACAATTTTAAACTTTGATTGTGTTAGGTACAACCAACGGGGATTCCCTTCGTTTTCTGATCGCTCAACAATAAACTCTATTCTGTATGATTTAAATAATAAAGTCTTGCAGATTCAAGTCGAAGTTATAAAATTAGCCCCGGAAATTCGAGGATCTATTTATACTGAAAGAGTTTTGGTGTTGTCACAGTCATAACGTATAGAGTTGCCATAATGTAATTCGAAGTTTAAACTATATTATATGATTTTGTATAGAATAAATAGTAAAAACACACATAAACCCACACCTTTTTCCCATACAGTAAACAGAAAATATACATATTTTTTAAATTAATAATATCCTATAAGTACTTTAAACTTACGTAATATTACGGATTTGAACTCTTCAGTTACGTATTTCTGGGACTTTTCAAATCTGCCCGTAATTACGTATTTGCGTAATTACGTAAGTACGTAATGGAAGCCCTAGTTGAAAGCTGCTACGATTTGTCAAATTAGATAAAACTGAACTAATTAATGTGTCATGTTGAAAGCTTTATCGCTTTGAAATGTGATTGACATAAGGTTGCAAGTATCTGTAAACTAGTAGCTGAAAACTTTCACGCTATGCTTTTGAAGTACTCTGAACTTCATATAAGTTTTGAAGCAAATAGGAGCGCTTGCCTGCATGAAGCGATAGTACTCAACGCGAGAGCGCGTTGGTTGTCAGAATGGCAGTGTAAGAGATTACAAGACACGAAGGTATTGTACCACTCATTTTGAGGTTTATTTTATCTATGCGGGTAAATGTCACGACTCGAACGCATAGTCTGTGACGCAGCGTCCTATCTACGTGCGAGACGTTAACTTGTCATTGTCAAAGCTTTCAAGTACTTGATGTCAGTTTTTGAATGTGTCAGTAGTGCGTTCAATCGAGTCAGTGTCAGTTGACAGTTACAGCTAACTTCACTTGACCTCGAGACAATGCCTGCGCCGGTTGTGCGCACTGACGTTTTTCACAATGGCAGACACCAATAATAGTGATCCGTTCGCATTCCGCGACATATATAAAATTCTTGTGTCACGGTGTTAGAAGTTGAACTCCTCCGAAACGGCTCGACCGATTTTCGTGAATCTTTGCGTGCATATCGGCTAGGGTTGAGAATCGGACAACATCTATTTTTCATCCCCCTACCCCTAAAAAATTTTTGGCAGAACAACGTTTGCTCGGTCAGCTAGTGTTATATAATATATTTGGCATCGTACCGGCAGTCCAGTCAACAACTCGTACGCCCGGCGCGCCCTGTCCGTCATGCGGCGCAGCTGGCGCGGCGCGAGGCACACGCGGCACACCTGCCCACAATACAACACACATTACACCTTGTTGTTGCTCCTATTCCACAGACACCTTACTGTCGCCCTGGCCTGCCCGCATGGGGTTTGGGGTAGTATACTAGGCCGCTCCGCCCGATGCAGACTGAACCCTGGCTAGCTTTAATTAAATCAAATTATACATAATTAAGGAAATAAAATTTACCGAATAAATCCTAGGCCGCATAGGCTAGAAAATGATCTTCAACAAAACACTGCAGCTTTCAACAGGGCAATGTAACATATTAATCAGTTTTTAGATTACTAGTGAAATCAAAATTTAATTACCTTTAGATCACTCGGTGTCATCGTATAATAGGATAACGGATCCTGTAAAAAATCAAAATCAGGACTGAAATACTTTAGTTGCATTATGAAATAGGATAATGAGCGCTAGGTAATTTTGCGCTGTTAATCGCTCGCGGGAAAAAACCGTAGTGCGGCCTCAGGGCGGCTAAATACAGGTCTCGAGTTCTCAGTGTCATTTACCGGCATGTTGATGTCATCCTCCTCCGTTTGACAGTCCAACGGAGACACTGGAGGTGAATCACGGTCTGAAGTTTCGTTCTGTAACAATACAAAGACAATACCAATTAATTTCACTAGTTTCTAGTTGTACGTGCTGAAATACTAATTTTTTTTTTTTTTTTACACGAATAAGTTAATGCTTGACCACAATCCCACCTGATGGTAAGTGGAGATGTGGTCCAAGATGGTGAGCACATTAACTTAGAAAAAGCCTATTCACTCTTTTCTTGAAGACATCCACGTCGTAGGCTGGCGGGAACGCCGACGCAGGCAAGTTATTCCAGCAAGGCCGTCTTTAACCTACTGGAGGCCCTGGGCATATTACGATAATGGGGCCCCTATGAATTTGACAAAACACTGTTGTTAGAATAAACAAAGAAAGTAGATAAGCAAGCCTCTAGACTTATGCAAAAGTTATAAGCGAATTGGTATTGTAGTCAGTAATTTTGGTTCGATTTATTCGAATTAAAAAGTTTTTCGGTAATAAATATCGGTTATCGTTTAGTGATCTGGCAGGAACTAGGGGGCCCCTGTCGATCACGGGGCCCTGGGCACGTGCCCAGAGTGCCCAGTGGGAAAGAGGGGTCTGTATTCCAGTCCTTCGCGGTGCGTATAACGAATGACGAGCCAAACCGCGTCGTCCGTACCGGCGGGATGTTCACGACAAAAGGATGGATACCCGCCGTGCGTCGTGTCGTTCGATGGAGAAACGGAGATGGGGGAATTATCTCAAACAATTCCTGCGCACACTCTCCGAAATGTGCCCTGTAGAAAACCGAGAGGCTGGCTACTCTGCGCCTGTGCTCGAGGCTTTGAAGATTGGTCTCAACCAAATCTGGATCACCAATGAGCCTCTTCGCACGCCTCTCCATCGAGTCCAAAGCAGAAAGGTGACATTTGGCTGCGCCTGCCCAGATGTGCGAACAGTACTCCACACACGGCCGAACCTGAGCTTTGTACAAGCTTAAGAGTTGCCTGGGTGTGAAGTACCGTCGCACCCTTGCAAGGACACCAAGTTTCCTTGCAGCAGCCTTAGCTTTGGTCTCGATGAACCGCCCAAAGTTGAGTTTCGAGGATATCTCTACTCCTAACAACTGAAGGCAGTCGGTATAATCCAAGGACACATTCCGAAAAGTAGGAGCCAAGGTGAACGGACTCTTCTTGGCGGTGAATAGACACGTCTGCGTTTTAGTGGCGTTGAATCTCACAAGATTGGCTTCGCCCCACTCGGACACAGCCCGAAGTGTGAGATTCACACGAGCCACCATGGCCTCTCTTTCAGACTGAATTTCGTCCCGACTGGCCCTGGAACTTGGTAGGTATCTCTCTACCACTGTGCTATCGTCTGCGTACCCATAGATACCGGGCATAAGCAGGTCATATATATGTAGCAGAAATAGAGTGGCAGAGAGAACGGACCCCTGAGGAACTCCGGCATTTGTAGCCATCGTCTTCGATGAACAGCCATCGACTACAACGCGAAAAGACCGGTCGCTCAGGAAGTCTTTTCGATAAGGCAGTCGATAAGGCCAGGGGATATGCCGTAAGCTGGAAGCTTGCTTAGAAGGCTAGCGTGCCAGACCTTATCAAAGGCCTTCGAGACGTCAAGGGAGACAGCAAGTGCCTCCCCATTTTTCTCGAGGGCCTCGCCCCATATATGTGTGGCATACGCTAGAAGATCTCCTGTTGATCGGTTTCGGCGGAACCCGTACTGCCGATCTCTAAGGAGATCATTCTGTTCTAGGTATGCCATGAGGCGCCTATTCAATATACGCTCCATAATCTTGCAGAGTATGGAGGTAATTGAGATAGGCCGATAGTTCGCGGGGTCAGCACGGCTACCTTTCTTGGGCACGGGCTGCACGTTGGCAAGCTTCCAGGATTGAGGCACTGATCCAGTCTCAATTGAGAGGTGGAACAGACGTGTCAATACAGGAGACAACTCGGGTGCACATTTCTTGATTACTATCGCTGGAATACCATCCGGTCCGCTGGCTTTATTCACGTCTAGACACCGCAAGGATTTAAGGACTTCTTTGTTTGTAATATGGATCTCCGGCATAGAGATACCGCAATGAGTCAACTGGGGTGGTACCTTATTGCTGACATCCAGACGCGAATTCTCAGCAAAAAGAGATGCGAATAAGTCCGCTTTCTCCTTAGCTGTATGAGCCAGGGAACCATCCGGTTTTAGCAGCGGAGGCAGTGTAAGCCGACAGAAATTATTCTCGACCGCTTTGGCGAGAGACCAAAAAGCTCTACTACCGGACGGTTGGGTAGAGAGTTTTTCGCCGATGTGAATAATGCGGACGGAATTTGCCTTCTGTAATGCCTTTTTGTAAGACTTGGCGGCTTGATTAAAAGCTTTCTTCTTAGCGCTGACATCCGGAGCTTTGCGGCTTCGAGCATCCACCCAGGCTGAGTACGCTGAATGCTTGCGCTGCTCAGCTTGCTCACATTCGGCGGTGAACCATGGGCGAGCTGTGCCACCGATGGGTACATCAGAAAAAGGGATGAAATACTCCATCGCTTGACGTACCACATCGGTTATAGCATCCGCGCAGCTTGACGGATCGTCAGAAGAGAAGCAAAGCTGCCGCCAAGGATAAGATGCGAAAAAGTGTCGCATCTCATCCCAATCTGCTGACTTGTATCGCCACATTCGTCGGTTACCACGGGGCTCGCAGTCCGGAGGGGAATATGTCGATACAGATTTCACCAGACAGTGATCAGAAGTTCCCAACGGGGAGGAAACCTGAATATCATACCTGTCTGGATCAGTTGTCAGCAGAAGGTCTAGGCAGTTGGCCGTATGGCTATCGATATCGGGCACCCGTGTCGCTTGCCTTACCAGCTGGGAGAGTCCAAGCGTCAAGGCAAAATTCCACGCTTCTCTTCCAGCATGGTCGGTTTTCTGGTATGGGAACAGCCAGTCTTGATGACAGGCGTTAAAGTCCCCCAGAAAAACCAGCTGCGCTATGGGGTGCCGATGTAAAGCCATATCAGCTGCCTCGCTGAGATGTTGGAACAGACGAGTTGTCTCCTGGTCACCACTGTGCGATCGGTAGACACAGGAATATAGGATCTTGTCCGCACCTGTGTCTACCAAAACCCAAATTGTGGAGAGAGTGGGGTCTTCAAGGTGACGGAGACGCTGGCAGCAGATGTTGTTGCGGGCATACACACAGACTCCGGCGCGAGGGTGAAAATTATGCTCTAAGGTGTATCCTGGGTAGTCGAGGTATGCCGCGCTCAATGGACATCTAATCTGCGTCTCCGTCAAAAAGAGCAGGTGCAGCTTAGCAGTCTCAAGGTGGTGGTGGACTGCAGTGAGATTTGAGTGCAGCCCACGGATATTTGTAAACTGCACTTGGAGTGAGGGGACGTGCAACCGCTGTACAAAACTTTTTCCCTTGCTCTTTTTTCTCATTTTGGTATTTTGGAGTGAATAGGATGGGAGACGTGAGGATGAGACGTGGTGCTTTACTATTGGCCTGATCCACAAGCTCAGAGTTGCGCAGCGGGCTATGGAGAGGGCTATGCTCGGTATTTTTCTACGTGATCGCATCAGAAATGAGGAGATCCGTAGACGAACAAGGGTAACCGACATAGCTCAAAGAATTAGCCGGCTGAAGTGGCAATGTGCTGGCTACATAGTTCGAAGGACCGATAACCGTTGGGGAAGAAAGGTCCTCGAATGGCGCCCACGTCTCGGAAAAAGGAGCATAGGACGCCCCCCGACCAGGTGGACTGACGACCTGAAGAAGACAGCGGGCATCCGCTGGATTCAAAAGGCTCAGGACCGGTCAGAGTGGCGCAAGTTAGGGGAGGCCTATGTCCAGCAGTGGACCTCTAAGGGCTGATGGATGGATGGATGGATGAGGATGGGAGATGGCAGTTGAACGAGGCGTCACGTTGCTGACCAAGTGGCGACATCAGGATCGCTGTGTCATTGGGGGCTTAGTCTGGAGACCGCGGGGACGCCCGAACCCCCCCGGAGATCGCCATCAGGTCCCCTCATCCGGTCGCCGACCGGCATGATGGAGCCACTCCGGGATTTTTCGCAGTTGGCGGGGCAGCCTTTCGTGGGTGGCTTTCCCACTACTTGGGCCCCCTACTGACTACGGTCGGCCAGCGGTGCACCGTGCTTCGGATCCCGCTGCCCTCCGCGACTAAGCTCCCGACACAGCAAAAACCAATCCGTCACAGCCGGTCCGCTAACGCAGCGCAACTGTTCAGACCCATCTCCCATTCGGCTTCACCAGACATCATGCCGGAACACGACGAATCGTTTGGCGGCATGGCTTTGTCCGGTGGGTGGTAACTAAAAGCCGGCAGCCGATGTTGTGGCCTACCACCAGATTTATTTATGTTCAATGTGCCCAGAAATCACCATTAACAATTATCTGTCTGTCAATAATAATAATATTTGTTAAACAAGTTAGCATGGAACCCGCTTACCCCACAGGGCACATTATTTCTGACTAGAACTGCGACCAAAAATTTAAATGTGTATTAGGATGTCGTGAGAGGCGACAGAATTCGGCCACATAATCGCATTCAGTCCAGAAACGAGCAGCAAACATTACTAAATAAATATAACGCTACACACAGCCCACACTAGGATTCCTTGTGTCGGGTGCCAAGGACAACATGCAAAGACATGAACACACGTACTCAGAGAACAGAAATTTAAACTCATCATTCTTTCCGCCTCGCTGGGAATCGAACCCAGGACCCTCGGCACGGCGCGGCGGCGATCCGGCATGGTAATCATTGCGCCACACGGGTCTTCCCGCAAACAGTATGTATTTGTGAAGGTATGCATATATGTTCACGTGCGTGCGTGCGTGCATGCGTATGCGTGCGTGTCCGTGTGTGTGTCCGTGAATGTGTGTGTGCGTGTGCGTACGCGCGTGCGCGTGCGTGTGTGTGTGTGTGTGTAAGAATACCACAATAAATACTAAAGTAAACAGTATTTACCTTAGAATTAATTTGTGCCCCTCCACATACTAATGTGGCGGGTTCAGGCTCATCCGATGGTACCGGTTTCTGTAACAATAGGTTTTAAAAAATATTTTAGCAGCACATGAATACCTTAAATTGTAACAAGAAATTTTGGTTTAGGCGCAGAATGTCCAATAAGGAACATTACGCAGTTCGGAGTAGATGGCGCCACCATCACATACAGTAAACAAACCAGCATCACTAATTTAAATGAAGTGCAATTATAGTAGTTGCTTAGTGATAAATAAATTATAATATAAGTATAATGAAGTCTGAGACAAAATAAAGCAAAAAAAAAGCTATGCTTTACTTTAACAATGATTTCAAGGAAATTGCACATGACACATACAAAATATATTTTTAACATGAGAGGAACATAAATTATGATTTACAGGATTTTATAATAAACAATAGGTTTTTGTTAAACCTATCAGACGTTCAATGTGTATTCTCTTCGATGAAAGTCTTCTATCTTTTACAACAGTCATCCCAGGCAGCTGACGTTTTCCCTTAATAACGTAGGTATACTCCAGGGATGTTACGGAGGTTTGATTTAGATTCAAAACGTTGGAACTTCCGATATCTATTGCACCTGGATTGACTTGTCAGAGTTGTCAGTGGTCAGTGATTGCACTTGGATTACCTTATTCACACTATTTTTCTCAGATTCAAGTACTGGTACATCTGGAAACAATCAATGCTCATAAATAATAAGTACTAACTATAATTTAACATAAATTTTTGATTAAAAATAGTAAATATGTTCTATGATCTAAATATGTTAGGGTTCTCAATAAAATTGCACTACGCTAAGGATACAACAATAATCGGTGCCCTCTTCAGTACACTTGGACCATAATACCTGATTTACATGTTGCTGTTGGTTCAACATAGTCTTCAGATAGCTTGCTGTTTTCAGTCCCTTGAACAAAATCCAGCCTTTGTATGTTTGTAAGAGTTGACTGGCTAGTACTTGGTGACAACCTGCATACTTTCTCAGTATGAAAACAAAATCTGGATGGGATGGTGTTTACTTTCATTTTAACATGTTTTACAGATCCCATTATTTTGTATTCCATATAGTTCTTCATATCTTGTTCCAACTAAAATAATATGCATTAATTACTAATTTGTTGATGGCTTTCATAGTAATTGTATGTTGTTACCATTAACTTTATTTATACATATACAGGAAAAAAGGCAAAGTATTATTAGATTTTAATTAGGGGGTTCTACTTACATTGAAATGATCCTCACATAAATACAATCGACTTTTAGTTGATAATGACTTAGGATCGCGTTTTGCGAGTTTCAACCAAACATTCCTCATTTCAATATTATTATCATCTGGCACTTTGATAAACAACTTTTCTGGAGTTTTAATGCTAGTATTTGTACAACAAGTCACTACACACCAACGATAGCGATAATAACGACTGTAATTCATTATTTTCCCAATAAAACACCAAATATTTTTATATACCTAGCTGTCAACGTTGAATGAGTGCCGGTCGTACCACAGAGTACTTAATCACTACGTTTTGGTCGTACATAAAGTCACCGCGAACCAGTGTTGCCAATGAAAATTTTTGGAAGGCCGTGTACATTAGATAAAAAAGCCGTGTTTCTATAGAAAAAGATCAACTGTGGGCCGTGTCCACAGCTGCCAATATAATATGCTATCCAATTATGCCAATATATACCACGCTCGGACGCTAGGACTAAAAAAAAAAAAAAAAAGGTCGTTGGCAGTGAATTTGATGTCCACAAAACAAGGAACACTTTTCATATTAGCCTATTGGCGCTGTTTTAAGGGTTTTAACATTCGTTAAATGTCTGCAAAAATAATAAATAACAAAAAGATCGTAGAATTTGCGAAAAGCCGTAGATTTTGCTACGGCCCTAGGGTTCGGGCCGTAGACCGTAGATTTTGTGATTTTTTGGCCTGAAAGCCGTAGAACACGGTAATTGTCGTAGCATTGGCAACACTGCCGCGAACTTTCAGTATATAACAAAGTACTCTGTGCCGCGCAAAGATTTTATAACAAGATTGCGCACTCATGAACGAAAGCTCGAGCTGAGCGAGATAGCGCTTTTATGGTGTGCGTCCTTCTCTAGTAGGCTTACTACAAAATTTGGTTCTCCCAGGACAATTTATAGTTGACCCTGATTGTATAATTGAGTAATTATTAAGGGTTGGCTATAGATCTAAGGTACCTGAATTTGATATTGGTGTGAGTTGAGAGATGTAGCTAGGGTTTAGTGTGAACGTTTAAAACTATTTTTAGGTTCCGGAGATGCGTTTTGAATTAATTACGACAAAAATAAGTTTAACAAAAATTGCGTATTATGAAAGACAATTCTTGTCAATTTGGTCTACAGTTTATTTTATTTATTTATTTATTCCAGATGTAAGTCGAAATGGTTACAAAACCGACTTAGTCAACCCCGACCCCACGTGGTACTAGTCTGCCCTACCCCTAGAGTGAATTTAAACCCCGGAGGCGCGGAGGGAGAGCAGCCCCCGCCCGCTGTAACAAACTGCAGGCCGAAGCTGCGTAGGCGAGCATGGAGTGCCTGCAGTTTGTTACGCAAGGGCGGAGGGGCTGCACTTCCCGCAGCGCCGGAGACGTTTGGAAGCCTGTTTGTGTATCAAAAACCCCTAAATTCTCCCTAAAAGTGCATATAATGTAATTTTGTAATTATAATGATTTGTATCATTATTTTTCCAAAATAATAGTAGAAGTGTTGTAGTGTCTCCCCATACGGAGGTCGAAATTTTGCTTCTTCCTCCACAACCTGACAATAATTTACACTAGTTTATGATAAATATTAAGCAGTTTTCACAGATTTATCTTCAAAATAAAAATAAAAAAAACTCAACAACTATATGTTTCCTCACGTATTACCTTTAAGGGGGGGGGTCCTTACCCCAACCCCTCCCTTCCCCCCAACTCCACCCGCCTTCCACTGATACTAAAGAAATACCCAAGGTTTTTCCTATGTACAGTGAAACCTGGTTAAGTGAGACATCAAGGGACCTGCAATGTCGTTTCACTTATAGAGGTATTCCACTTACCCAGTGTCTCAGATATACAGGTATAAATAAATAACTGTCTCATTTACAGAGGGTTCCATTAATAGAGGTGAGAATACAGGTTACTTCAGTTATACAGGTGCGTTTCAGTTATATATGTACGTACTTGGAATTACGTGTGGAATTTGTGGTTAGAATAAGAATGAGTAAACAAACAATGTTATCTCAGTTACAGAAGTTTATACATATAAAATTTACTCGCTGTCTCAGTTATAGAGGTAACTATGATGATAAATTGAAAGAACAAATCCCAGATATAGAGGCTTACCTCGTCCCACTAACAGAGGTAATTTAGTGCCAAAGTGTTGGGACCTCAGCATAAGTTCCAGTTATGGAGGTTTCTCACTTATCCAGGTCCCACTTAACCAAGTTTCACTGTATTATGATTTTACAAAAAAAATCATAACTTGAAAACTATACCTTTCCGGTACATAAAAATTGTAGTGGGGGGCTCCCCTTTAGCCCCTCCTCCCATCCCCCCCACTCCCCACCCCGAACGCAGGTACCTTAGATCTATAGTTTTACCTTATTATTATTTAAAACAAATTTTACAATAATGGTGCATAGGGGGAGATTAGCACCACATAGTAGGTATCATGACAGACATCACAGCCATACACTTTTTTAATGAGGTGATTCTTATGTAACTTTAGGTATTCTGGTAGGTTTATGTTACGAAAATAAAAGCTGTAGAGAAATAAAAGTCAGTTTATTTTTCTATACATTGCTAAATAAAATTGTTTTGCGTAACTTTTGACGCATCGTGGCTTTGTGTCCAATTAATTTTAATGTTTCGCTTTTAGCGTACGTTTTTAGTCTTAAGTTAAAATATTTCGACGTTATACATTTAATGAGTTCTGTTTCATGCCTGTTCTCACATCTAATTGACAGAACCGGATGCCTTGGAACGACTATATCATTTAATTTTGGATAGAAATGACGAATTGCGATGAGAATTAAGACCAACGACTAGACCAACGAGGTAGTCAGATTTATTTATATTATAACTTATGATCTGTTATACCCTGTATATGAGTGACTCACAGACTTGCCCGTGGCTACGCATGAGTAACTTTATAACTCAGCTCCTTTACAATGTATTGAGACGGAATAAAGCCTTTGTTACCTAATAAATAAGAATTTATTCATTACAAATATACAAATCTTTCCTCTTTATAAATATGTATATATATATCTATATCATTGATAAAGGATTATATAAGTGATATACTTACAACAGGAAAAACTGAAGGTATAGCATTAACTTTCAATATTTTTCTTGATGCAGCAGGATGGGTCGCGAAGTCATCAGCTTTAAAATGCAAGCTGCAAACAGCTGAATATTTAGTGACGTTTCCAGGTATAACGGTTAGCCATTTATTTTTAATTTCTTCATCTTTAGGAAACCTGAAACAATTATTTATTTTAGTAATATAGTAAGCGCTCGTGTGGTCTGCATCGTCACCGTCGCGCCGATTTACCAAACCACTAGACACGTTCTTAGAGATAAATTGCTAGCTGCGAAAAGCGTATTCGTCAGTGACAGCAATCTATTACTAAGTCATGTCTAAAATGATTCGGCGTCAGCCAAGCGGCGCGCGGAGGTCCGTGTACACAGCATAGCGGCGCAGTGCGGCGGTCACGGTCCCATCTACACGAGCGCTAACAAAGTAAATTTAGGTCTACAGACTACAATCAACATGGACACCCTATTCTAAACAAAAATAAAACTTTACCTAAATACTCACCTGTGAAAAGATACGCCGCTTCCTTTGTATGATTCACTTTTGCATTCTTTCACGCAACATGTGAGAACCATTTCTATATATTTAAACAATTATAACAATGTAATTACGATTTTTCACCACGTTGAGGCACTACGCATCACACAGTTGAAACAAATAATCACAATCGCCATATTCGCCATATTGATTGACGACGCCTAGTGTTGCATATTAAATATTTTTAAAACTACCATAATGCCGACTACAAAACGAAGCAAGTGATTTACCACGGTTTAAAATAATACAAATGCTATGGACATCATTAAATAAGCTAAACATTGCATTTAACTGGTAAATATTTTGAAATAATCTCGACAACTGGGAATAAAATATATAATGATATTCTACAACATGATAAAATATTTTACAGTGGCAGCCCAGTAGACAGAGACGCACTCCATAATAGGGGCGTCTCGCTCAGACCGATTTTCCGTTTAGCGTAATGGCATAGGAAAGTAAACTTTATTGTAACCGCATAGAATTCCGTTTACATTGTAATAATTTTATAGTGCACAATTTTGTTCTTGTTATAAAATCTTTGGTGCCGCGAACTAAGAAGCCCAATTTGTCGTTTGCCATCACAGTGCCATTAGAGATGTACAAAAAAATCGGTTTACGAAAGAAACCAATTTTTACAACAAATCGATTCAAAATTATAAGACCTTCTAATCGATTCGATAATTAAATTTTAAACTAAAAACCGTAATATTTAGGTACCTAGTTACCTACCTACTACCTCGATTGAGCTATCTCGTACCGCGTATTCTCAATATGGTACGTATTAACGACTTCAATACACATCAACAACACCAAAAGCATCACTGGTGCGTTGCCGACCAAGAAAGAGAGAAGAAAAAGAAAGAAAGATAGATCATGATAGAATGAAAGTCCCGCTCAGTTTCATAATAATATTTTGACATAATATTATATTATGAGCGTCAGGAAAAAACTACAGTGAATAAATTCTTGCTTATTTCATAAGACACATTCATGTATACATAATTATTATTTTGTTGAAAAAAAAATGTTTACCGCAACCTTAAATACATAATTACATATAACATATTATCTGCAGTTACTGTCCATGGATGGCGAAGTGCCCATACATAATGGAAAATGTCCTTTGTTAGCATCCAATTCGTCGTGGTATTATTGGGTACCTAATTTTAAACTCAAATGCAAGCAAATCATTTTTAACAATGTAATTAAATTAATCAATTTTCATTTTTAAATTTCGATTATAGTAATGTATCGATTATGATTGGTTTTTTAAACGGTTTCAAGCCGTCACATCACCCTACGTCACATTAGATTTAGGCTTCTTCATATAATATTGTTTCGACGTCATATATTTTTTTATTGAGAGAAACCATTTATTCGTGAATACGAGTTATTGCGTGGTAAGGTATGAAGATGTGGTATAAACTATTAACTATGAACTATAAACAGTTTCAATATTTCAATAAACCTTTACTGGTATAATACCACAAATATTTCATTTAATCAGTTATTTCGTATACCGACATTACTGAGAATAAGCGTATTCCAATGATACTGTAAACCTGATATACCGAGTACACATTTCAATAAATGGTTATTAAAATAAACAGTTTTAAAATCCATTATCCTTAATACCGACTTTACCGAGAAAACCGATGATACCAGATAAACCGGGTGAACGTTTCAATAAATAGTTATTAAAATAAACAGTTTTAAAACCCTTTATCGGCGACAATACCAATACATAGTTATGGTATTACGAAAACGCGTACCGACCCATTACCGACCCATGTCTATAACGTAGTGATTAAGTACTCTGTGTCTATGATCGTCGTTTAACGTTTACGTTTTTAAAGGCTTGTTTCACCACCTTCAAGTAGAGTCCTGAATAAGCTATTCGCTGGTTAAAGTGACATTAAAGTGTCATTTTACATACACGAAATGTCAACTTCACCAACGAATAGCTTACTTCGGACTTACTTGAAGATAGACATGAGTTCGTTATATCAAAACGTAACTTATATCGGATATGTGTTTGATATCATACCATATCGATAAACTGTCCAACATAACTGATATCACAAAAACTTTATTGTATCGATTCAAAAAACATTTCCTTTACGTTATATCAAAACTTAAAACTGCAACGACGCAAACTTCATGAACGATATGAAGCATATTCGCTACCTCCCTTTCTAAATATACATTATTTTACTGGTGTAAAAGAGATGAGGCGAATATGAGGTTATTTCAGCTACTTAGCTACCGGCGTGCATAATAATAATAAATGTCATAAAGAACTAGCAATAAGGTTTAGTTTCTATTGTATTATAGTTACGATAACGTTTTCAAAGTTCAAATTTTGGCGGCTGGCGGCTACGGCTACTGGATATTAGTGAGATACTCTACAAAATATACCTACAGAATAAACTAATAAGGTTGAACTTTAGTTGTTACAATATGGTATATGGATAATTATTATAAAAGGGCTATAATAATAATTGTTTTTGTTTCGTGCTTCGACTTTATTTTTATTTTTGTGATAGTTCTGCAATGCTTTTGAACTTGGCGACACGTGCCATTATTTACGTAAAAGAAATTCTTTGCCTTTTCTATTTTTGTAATGTGTATACAAGAGTATAATATTATTATATATTTGTGGTAAACTGACAAATAGCTTTGAGTGTGTAGGTACTTAAATGTATGTAAAATGTATGTATGTATAGTCACCACGAACTAAGAAGCCCAATTTGTCGTTTGCCATCACAGTGACATTAGAGATGTACGAAAAAATCGGTTCAAAAAAGAAACCAATTTTTACAACAAATCGATTCAAAATTATAATTCTAATCGATTCGATAATTAAATTTTAAACTAAAAACCGTAATACTTAGGTACCTAGTTACCTACTACCTACTACCTCGATTGAGCTATCTCGTACCGCGTATTCTCAATATGTACCTATTTACGACTTCAATAAAATATTCTTTTATCCATTCGCCCATGAACAACAACAACACCAAAAGCATCACTGGTGCCTTGCTGGCCAAGAAAGAGAGAAGAAAAAGAAAGAAAGATAGATCATGATAGAATGAAAGTCCCGCTCAGTTTCATAATAATATTTTGACATAATATTATATTATGAGCGTCAGGAAAAAACTAAAGTGAATAAATTCTTGCTTATTTCGTAAGACATATTCATGTATACATAATTATTATTTTGTTGAAAAAAAAAATGTTTACCGCAACCTTAAATACTTAATTACATATAACATATTATCTGCAGTTACTGTCCATGGATGGCGAAGTGCCCATACATAATGGAAAATGTCCTTTGTTAGCATCCAATTCGTCGTGGTATTATTGGGTACCTAATTTTAAACTCAAATGCAAGCAAATCATTTTTAACAATGTAATTAAATTAATCAATTTTCATTTTTAAATTTCGATTATAGTAATGTATCGATTATGATTGGTTTTATAAACGGTTTCAAGCCGTCACATCACCCTACGTCAGATTAGATTTAGGCTTCTTCATATAAGATTGTTTCGACGTCATATATTTTTATTAAATTTTGCATAAATTATGATGTGATGGAATTTTTACTAGATTTTACCGTATAATATGATTTATAATCAACGCCAATGAAAATGAGTAGGGATTTTTAACAAATTTTGGCAAAATCCTTTGTCCGTAAGTATTCAACTATTCATGTTAAGTAAATGAATATTCCATTTCTGTCAAAGACACCCATACAAGGTTAGTTCATATTAATAAATAGCAGCTATCAATATGGGCATCTTAGATAATTTTGACTATAGGTACTTAGATGTACTAAAAACTGTAAGGCGTTCGTTGTTAGTTTTCGCATCTAAATATCATGTTAACGTTTTCAAACCATTCTACTGATATCGATATCTGAAAACCGTTTTCTATATCGATATGAAAACTTTATATCGGATATGTAACCGTTTGCGGGAAAAACTGAAAACGCCCATGTCTACTTGAAGATTGTGAAACAAGCCCTAAGACTATCGTTTACGCTTGGAACTTTCGAAGCCAGTTTCTGTTTTGTTATTTTTGTTCTTTGTTGTTTTAATTAAATTTTGATAATTTTGTTGTTTTGTTACTTGTTTGCTAAGTTTGATCAAAATGAGCGATGAACCCAGGCCTAGTGGCATTAAATTGTTTTCTTCGCCTAAGATGAAACGCCCGAAGCATCCAACATTGACGTCCACGGAGAAAATGACGATTATAAATATTTATAAACTCATAGAAGAGATGTGGCCGAAAGACGAGTATATATATAAAAAAGAAGTTGCTCGTAAAACTGCTGACACTGCCGGTGTTAGTCTCAGTACAGTTTACGAAATTTTAAAAACCTTTAAAGCAGAACGCCGAGTAACGTCGCCAGTACAACCGCCAAAGGTAAGATAAAATAATTTATTTTGAAATTTTATTGATTTAAATATTAATGGTCGTTTCTGGGCCTAAGTTTTGTATGATATAGGGAATAATAGCGGTCTTACATCTGCCCAACCACGGCAACCACCACTTACTGTTAGTACTGAACATAAATAAATATAATTTTGTATCAGTGAAGGTTTTAGCACTACCAGCACCCTGGGCGAGATTTCTACGGCGCCCCCCTTCTGCCATTAAAACCCATACAAAAATAATAAACACATATGTAAATCCATGCCAAGTTACAGCTTTCCAGCACAATGGGTCTCGATGCCAAGCTACAGATGGACAAACAGACAAGACGAAACTATAAGGTTTCCATTATGACTACCTGTGGCGCCCCTTCAAATCTGGTGCCCTAGGCGGTCACCCAACTGCGCCCTACTATAAAGCCGGCACTGTTTTGTATCTATGTACCTATGTGTATGAATTGGGTATTTGACAGATTTGAGAAAAGTATTTATTTTATACCTCACACACATCTGTTTTCTATACTAATATATAAAGAGGAAAGATTTGATTTTTTGTTTGCATTGAATAGGCTCCGAAACTACTGAACCGATTTGAAAAATTCTTTCACTGTTGGGAAGCTACACTATCCCCGAGTAACATAGGCTATATTATATTTTCAAAAAAATTAGGGATTCTCAATAAAACTCCAATAATGATAAGAAAACCGAAGCAAAGCGAGGGCGGTTACTCGTTTTTAATAAAAGCATAATTAAAAAGAAAAAAATATAGTTTTCCCTAAATAATCTGCAAGTTGTGTGAAAACACTCAATCACATGATCAACGCTACACACTCATAGCCCTTTTAGGATTCCCTGTGTCGTGGGTGCCATGGGCAACACACAAAGACAAGAACACACACCGAGACCGAGAACAGAAAGTCTCATCATTCAAATTTCCGCCTCGCTGGAAATCAAACTCAGGACCTTTGATATGACAATTTGGCATGATAACCATTGCTCCACATGGATCGTCTACTTTAATCTATACTTACAGATCTATTCTGTGATGTTGAGAGGTTTTCTACAGGAGTTGCTATGTTTTCTGCAACTTCTTTGTTGTTTTGTATTGAATCTAAAACAGTTATATGTAAAGAACATCAATTAGAATAAATTTAACAGAAACGGATTTTAAAAGCTGCACATTGATCTACAACATATTTTTTGAAGATAAGTAAAGATAAATTAGATAGCTTAAATTACTTTTTACTGTAAAAAATAATGCCATCAAAAACAAAACTTGTAAAAAAACCAAGTCTCGCAACTCAGTTCTTCTATCGTAAAAAGTTGTGAGATCCATGTAATACCAAGTCGGTTAATTTATTCAGTTCCTACTTAAGGGTCCTTCTGTTTTAAGTTATTACGTAATTAGCTAACCTAACACGTAACAACATCTTATAGTGACCATATTATCAATATTAAAAATCTTTTATGTTTTAAATAAATATTGACTTGACCATCGCATGAAAACACAATGTATCTCACAAGTAATACCTACGTATTATATAAAATTTGATTGTTTAGTGCGATTGCCAAGTCAATCTATTTATTTAAAAAATAAAAGATTTTTAATATTGATAATATGGTCACTATAAGATGTTGTTACGTGTTAGGTTAGCTAATTACGTAATAACTTAAAACAGAAGGACCCTTAAGTAGGAACTGAATAAATTAACCGACTTGGTATTACATGGATCTCACAACTTTTTACGATAGAAGAACTGAGTTGCGAGACTTGGTTTTTTTACAAGTTTTGTTTTTGATGGCATCTCATTTCTTTTTGTATGTAGTTCTACTTTTTTTCCTTTTACAAGTTACCTTTGAACATAATTATATCTAGGTACCTATCTACACCTATTATTCCATTATATAGACATGATTACCCTACACGTGTCCCCTGGGTAGTGCTAAACGAGCAGCAACTCTGGTGGTAGGCCACAACATCGGCTGCCGGCTTTTAGTTACCACCCACCGGACAAAGCCATGCCGCCAAACGATTCGTCGTGTTCCGGCATGATGTCTGGTGAAGCCGAATGGGAGATGGGTCTGAACAGTTGCGCTGCGTTAGCGGACCGGCTGTGACGGATTGGTTTTTGCTGTGTCGGGAGCTTAGTCGCGGAGGGCAGCGGGATCCGAAGCACGGTGCACCGCTGGCCGACCGTAGTCAGTAGGGGGCCCAAGTAGTGGGAAAGCCACCCACGAAAGGCTGCCCCGCCAACTGCGAAAAATCCCGGAGTGGCTCCATCATGCCGGTTGGCGACCGGATGAGGGGACCTGATGGCGATCTCCGGGGGGGTTCGGGCGTCCCCCCGGTCTCCAGACTAAGCCCCCAATGACACAGCGATCCTGATATCGCCACTTGGTCAGCAACGTGACGCCTCGTTCAACTGCCATCTCCCATCCTATTCACTCCAAAATACCTACCAAAATGAGAAAAAAGAGCAAGGGAAAAAGTTTTGTACAGCGGTTGCACGTCCCCTCACTCCAAGTGCAGTTTACAAATATCCGTGGGCTGCACTCAAATCTCACTGCAGTCCACCACCACCTTGAGACTGCTAAGCCGCACCTGCTCTTTTTGACGGAGACGCAGATTAGATGTCCATTGAGCGCGGCATACCTCGACTACCCAGGATACACCTTAGGGCATAATTTTCACCCTCGCGCCGGAGTCTGTGTGTATGCCCGCAACGACATCTGCTGCCAGCGTCTCCGTCATCTTGAAGACCCCACTCTCTCCACAATTTGGGTTTTGGTAGGCACAGGTGCGGACAAGATTCTTTATTCCTGTGTCTACCGATCGCACAGTGGTGACCAGGAGACAACTCGTCTGTTCCAACATCTCAGCGAGGCAGCTGATATGGCTTTACATCGGCACCCCATAGCGCAGCTGGTTTTTCTGGGGGACTTTAACGCCTGTCATCAAGACTGGCTGTTCCCATACCAGAAAACCGACCATGCTGGAAGAGAAGCGTGGAATTTTGCTTTGACGCTTGGACTCTCCCAGCTGGTAAGGCAAGCGACACGGGTGCCCGATATCGATAGCCATACGGCCAACTGCCTAGACCTTCTGCTGACAACTGATCCAGACAGGTATGATATTCAGGTTTCCTCCCCGTTGGGAACTTCTGATCACTGTCTGGTGAAATCTGTATCGACATATTCCCCTCCGGACTGCGAGCCCCGTGGTAACCGACGAATGTGGCGATACAAGTCAGCAGATTGGGATGAGATGCGACACTTTTTCGCATCTTATCCTTGGCGGCAGCTTTGCTTCTCTTCTGACGATCCGTCGAGCTGCGCGGATGCTATAACCGATGTGGTACGTCAAGCGATGGAGTATTTCATCCCTTTTTCTGATGTACCCATCGGTGGCAAAGCTCGCCCATGGTTCACCGCCGAATGTGAGCAAGCTGAGCAGCGCAAGCATTCAGCGTACTTAGCCTGGGTGGATGCTCGAAGCCGCAAAGCTCCGGATGTCAGCGCTAAGAAGAAAGCTTTTAATCAAGCCGCCAAGTCTTACAAAAAGGCATTACAGAAGGCAAATTCCGTCCGCATTATTCACATCGGCCAAAAACTCTCTACCCAACCGTCCGGTAGTAGAGCTTTTTGGTCTCTCGCCAAAGCGGTCGAGAATAATTTCTGTCGGCCTACACTGCCTCCGCTGCTAAAACCGGATGGTTCCCTGGCTCATACAGCTAAAGAGAAAGCGGACTTATTCGCATCTCTTTTTGCTGAGAATTCGCGTCTGGATGTCAGCAATAACGTACCACCCCAGTTGACTCATTGCGGTATCTCTATGCCGGAGATCCGTATTACAAACAAAGAAGTCCTTAAAACCTTGCGGTGTCTAGACGTGAATAAAGCCAGTGGACCGGATGGTATTCCAGCGATTGTAATCAAGAAATGTGCACCCGAGTTGTCTCCTGTATTGACACGTCTGTTCCACCTCTCAATTGAGACTGGATCAGTGCCTCAATCCTGGAAGCTTGCCAACGTGCAGCCCGTGCCCAAGAAAGGTAGCCGTGCTGACCCCGCGAACTATCGGCCTATCTCAATTACCTCCATACTCTGCAAGATTATGGAGCGTATATTGAATAGGCGCCTCATGGCATACCTAGAACAGAATGATCTCCTTAGCGATCGGCAGTACGGGTTCCGCCGAAACCGATCAACAGGAGATCTTCTAGCGTATGCCACACATATATGGGGCGAGGCCCTCGAGAAAAATGGGGAGGCACTTGCTGTCTCCCTTGACGTCTCGAAGGCCTTTGATAAGGTCTGGCATGCTAGCCTTCTAAGCAAGCTTCCAGCTTACGGCATATCCCCTGGCCTTATCGACTGGGTAAAAGACTTCCTGAGCGACCGGTCTTTCCGCGTTGTAGTCGATGGCTGTTCATCAAAGACGATGGCTACAAATGCCGGAGTTCCTCAGGGGTCCGTTCTCTCTGCCACTCTATTTCTGCTACATATAAATGACCTGCTTATGCCCGGTATCTATGGGTACGCAGACGATAGCACAGTGGTAGAGAGATACCTACCAAGTTCCAGGGCCAGTCGGGACGAAATTCAGTCTGAAAGAGAGGCCATGGTGGCTCGTGTGAATCTCACACTTCGGGCTGTGTCCGAGTGGGGCGAAGCCAATCTTGTGAGATTCAACGCCACTAAAACGCAGACGTGTCTATTCACCGCCAAGAAGAGCCCGTTCACCTTGGCTCCTACTTTTCGGAATGTGTCCTTGGATTATACCGACTGCCTTCAGTTGTTAGGAGTAGAGATATCCTCGAAACTCAACTTTGGGCGGTTCATCGAGACCAAAGCTAAGGCTGCTGCAAGGAAACTTGGTGTCCTTGCAAGGGTGCGACGGTACTTCACACCCAGGCAACTCTTAAGCTTGTACAAAGCTCAGGTTCGGCCGTGTGTGGAGTACTGTTCGCACATTTGGGCAGGCGCAGCCAAATGTCACCTTTCTGCTTTGGACTCGATGGAGAGGCGTGCGAAGAGGCTCATTGGTGACCCAGATTTGGTTGAGACCAATCTTCAAAGCCTCGAGCACAGGCGCAGAGTAGCCAGCCTCTCGGTTTTCTACAGGGCACATTTCGGAGAGTGTGCGCAGGAATTGTTTGAGATAATTCCCCCATCTCCGTTTCTCCATCGAACGACACGACGCACGGCGGGTATCCATCCTTTTGTCGTGAACATCCCGCCGGTACGGACGACGCGGTTTGCCTCGTCATTCGTTATACGCACCGCGAAGGACTGGAATAACTTGCCTGCGTCGGCGTTCCCGCCAGCCTACGACGTGGATGTCTTCAAGAAAAGAGTGAATAGGCTTTTTCTAAGTTAATGTGCTCACCATCTTGGACCACATCTACACTTACCATCAAGTGGGATTGTGGTCAAGCATTAACTTATTCGTGTAAAAAAAAAAAAAATATATTATAGTATACAGGTACACTGATTCATTAACTGCAAATGTAACTTTGTAATCCTATATATTTATATTGGATTACAAAGTTATTTATGCAGTTGATGTATCTAGAAAACTGGACCGAAATTGCAAAATATTTTAGTTTTTCCTTGATCTATACACTAAATACTAATTGTGTTCCAAAGGGCAATGAACCTAACTGGCATACCTACAAGTCCGCCATTTTGAAAAAACCTCGATTCGGCGGCCAGTGATGAAACACGTGTCAATCGATAGACTAAATGATTATGATCAAAAAGTATTTAGTGATGAAATGTCGTAAGTGATATACTTTCTGAGATATTTGAGTTCAAAACCGAAGGAAAATAAAGTAAAAAAAACTTCATTTCAACGAACATTGATAAAACATATGTTAATCGATAGGCTTAATGATTACGATTAAAAAGTATTCAGTGATGAATTGTCGTAAGTCATATACTTTCTGAGATAAAGAGTTCAAAACCGTAGAAAAATAACGCAAAAATACTTGGTTTCGGCGGACATTGATAAAACATGTGTCAATCGATAGGCTAAATGATTACAATTAAAAAGTATTCAGTGATGAAATGTTGTAAGTGATATACTTCCTGAGATATTTGAGTTCAAAACCGTACAAAAATAATGCAATAAAAATTATCATTTACTTCCTTTGAATTTATTGGGTCAATAATGAAAAATACGTATATGTATTTGTGCTGCATGGGTACTTGATTTATTAATAACGGGTAGGTTTGAATTAAAAAAAAGCAAAGCAAACTACTAGATTGTTTTATAAATAATTTATTTGCCACCAGCGGCTACAGCTTTGGCAACTCTAAACCAAAAGTTAAAATTCATTATTGGCTTCGTTTTCTATATCATCTCTGACAATTACTGAATCTAAAAATTCCGCTGGTGATAAAGGCAATGTTTCCTGGTGTCGAGCCCATGTCAAGAACCATATAACACACATTATATGGGAACAAGAGGACAAGGTTCTTTTTTCCACTAAGCATGAGCAGTACCGAGCGTACCATCCCGCGATTTTATCTCTACCCTTAAGTTGTTTATTTGACGAATTTGTTTTATTTTTATAATACATAACTTAACTGAGGTAAGGAAAAAAGTGACCGGTACACTTCAATTGCTGTATCGCCATAAACACTTCTTACCGTTTAAGACCAAAATTATGTTGATGCAGGCTCTGGTCATCCCTCACCTTGATTATGCTGATGTGTGTTGTACAGGTTTGTTAGAGGAACTTCTGAATAAATCGAAGCGTCTTCTTAATAACTTCAGAATTTTCTCAATATTTTATGCTATTTTGAATAATGTGTCTGTGTTAACAAGATGTTATATATACGTATTTATAAATATTTATGTACTTAATATATAATATAATATGTATAATAAAAAAAAATTAACTACAAATGTTTTATTTTTGTACGGGTTTGCACTCAAATATCTCAGAAAGCATATCACTTACGACATTTTATCACTGAATACTTTTTGATCGTAATCACTTACTCTATCGATTAACACCTGTTTTATCAATATCCGCCGAAAAAAAGTTTTTTACTTTATTTTTCTATGGTTTTGAACTCAAATATCTCAGAAAGTATACCACTTACGACATTATATCACTGAATACTTTTTGATCATAATCATTTACTCTATCGATTGACACATGTTTCTTCACTGGCCGCGGAATCGAGGTTTTTTCAAAATGGCGGACTGTAGGTATGCCAGGCTCCATACAAAAATGTTGGAAGCCCTTTGAAGCTTCTATGTCTGCTAGAAGTGCCTTAGAGGTTTGATGATCGGTCAGTCAGTGAGTGACGAAATTAAGAAACTTTGACTAGTTATAATTCGTAAACTACTGGTTCAAATTGAATGAAATTTGAAATATACCGTGTTTATACAATGCCTGCTTGGTTGCTAAAAATTCAGGCTTCTAGCTTTATCCACAACAAAGTTATAGGGGGTCGAAAATGGCCTGAATTGCTTCGAGAAAAGGATGGTACGGCCGTGCCGCTTTTTTGCTCGACTTGGCGGGGGCACTACCGTGCCCCCAGATTACTTTCAAAATTAGGAACTACCATACTACCTTCGGTACATTGAAATTTTTCTTTATTTGCTGCATCCTTTAAAGCTTCTTCAACTAATGACTTTCTTTGCCTTTTGACAATAACATGACGATTGGTACTTGGCGCTGTTCTCTTTCTATCAGGCTGACAGGCAAATCTTGTAGGCAAACATCCATCTTTCATACGAATCTTCTTGATATAGCCCTGTATTTTGTATTGCATGAAATTCTCCATATCCTTACGTAGCTAGAAATTAAAATTAAATTCTCATCAATCTTGTAAATACCACAAAACTTTCTAAACATAACCTCTAATCAAAATAAACAGGTCACTTGTATAGTATACTAGCTGACCGGGCAAACGTTGTTCTGCCAAAAAATTTTTAGGGGCAGGGGGATGATAAATAGATGTCCGATTCTCAACCCTAGCCGATATGCACGCAAAGATTCACGAAAATAGGTCGAGCCGTTTCGGAGGAGTTCAACTTCTAACACCGTGAGACGAGAATTTTATATACAAAGATAAATAAATTAGTATTGTTTAATGTAATGCATACTTACATCAAAATGATCCTCGCAAAAGTAAATATTTGATTTTATTGATTGGCTTTTCCAGTCTCGCCTGGCAAGTTGCATCCACTTTTTTCGCATATTTATGTCATGACCTACTTAGGACTGAAACTCAAAATTTTTATTTCATCAAACCCATATGTGTGGGGTCTATGGATAGGTCTTCAAAAATGATATTGAGGTTTCTAATATATTTTTTTTCTAAACTGAATAGTTTGCGTGAGAGACACTTCCAAAGTGGTAAAATGTGTGTCCCCGATGTAAATTCTAAACTTTAAAAAAATGTATGATGTACATTACCATGCAAACTTCTACCGAAAATTGGTTTGAACGAGATCTAGTAAGTAGTTTTTTTAATACGTCATAAATCGTAAACCGCAAATTACCTTTCATTATGTTACTTGCTGCTACGGAACCCTTCATGGGCGAGTCCGACTCGCACTTGGCCGCTTTTATTTCCCTCTCACTCATCGTTACAAATCATCCTTTGAGTAGTAGTAGGGGCTCGACCAAAATTAGCACTATAAAGGCAAATATTTCGCAAACGCACCCCTAAATCCAAACATGGTCCTAGAAGACCCATAATATTTTTCGAAGACCCTTTCATTTTTCAACGATATCCCACACTACGGGGTACGCGACGAATAAAAAATTTCATCCTCACACCTGTAGGGGAGGTACCCTGAACAAAAGTTTTTCAGTATTTTATTCCACGATTCTGGTTCCACGAGTTTTAATAAATGTGTACATATGTATATCCATGCAGAATTACAGACGGACGGACGGACATGAAGAAACTTCAAGGGTTCCGATACTTCCGATTTTACTTCGGAACCCTAAAAAGTAAAGCGTATTGCTGCTGAACGGTAGAGAAGGTGGATTTCCATGACTGTGCTGCTCAAAAGGGAGGCTGCAAACATAGCGTAGCATTTTTGATGTGGCTCCATAGATGCAGCGAGGAGCCATCTGCCACTGAAAAAAAATGTTACGGAGCCCAACCACAACTGGCTATATAGGTAGATACAACTACGAAATTTATATAAGTTAAAGATATGGTTCCCAGCTCAGTTACTATTGAAGATAAATCATATATTGTCTTTTTACAACGGAATAGCATTTTCTACGAAGTTTTGAGTTTTTCGGCACGTTAAAAAATAGTTTTTTTTGGCGTTTTCATAGAAGTGTTTGAACGTTTAAGCACTATACAATACTGATACATAGTTAAAAGGTGAATTAGGCACAAATGGGACACTTCATTTGTTTCAAAGTCACAATTATCCAAACAAAACATTGCGCGCCGTATCGCTGCCAGCGGCTAACTGGCGGCGACGGGAATCGTGACGTCACAGCCACGCAGTGAACTTTGTAAGTAATTTGGTCATAACTTCGTCAATTTTTGTCGTAGAACAAAAATTTTTACACTGTATGTTAAGGATTTCTTAGCTCTATAAATCTGCATTCTCAACTAAAAACGTTACGGATCCTCATTATTACAAATTACAATATTAGGTACAATTATTTCCAGACGAGATTCATATATTCATCATTATATTCTTTATCACGTCATTAATATTATATTCGTCTATACTATAGCGAACCCCATAAAAGATAGCTGCCGACGACACCCATCCGGCGTGGGATTGGGGTTAGTATATATTATCCCAATACGGCAAAAGTAATAATAATCAACCATTTGATTTTTTTTGCCCCTTATTTATAAATCTAGGCATTTTACTCGGTGGACTTATGAAAAATAAACAATTTCTACTTATTGCAATACGTACTTGTTTTTATTTATTTTATTTATTTATCCTACTTGCTCTGATCTCCTTCGGCAGGACCGAATACCTTGAATACAATAATTTGATTTCTTATTAATAATTACAATACATTATTAAAATTAATATTAATCAATGACGCAATATTTATACAATACCTACTTACCTACAAGTTATTTACCTACAATAATTATATATGTTTGTCTACCTACAAGTACGTATTATATATTATATTATATTGTATAGTATTATATATACTACTAGCTGCCCGGACAGACTTCGTTCTGTCAAAAGTTAACAGTAAAAATTAAATATTTTTTTCCGAGTGATCACGTTATTTATATCTCAACAATAAAAGACTATTACTTACAAAACTAAGTTAATCTATATATATAAAAATGGATGTTGCTAAGCGCTAAACTCGAGAACGGCTCGACCGATTTGGCTAAAATTTTTTTTGTATGTTCCTTGGAGTCCACGGAAGGTTTTTATAATATTAAAAAAAAAGAAAAAAAAAACATTGTGCGGACAATACTAAAACAATACTTTTCTTTTCATATAAAAATTTGTTTCACCATGTATGGTAGATGGTAAATATTCGAAACGGTATCGACGCGAATTAGTAGCAGAAACAATTAGGTACCGGGAATAATGGCTAACCGCTATATCGTCGCCGATCAACTGCAGATAAAAGTAAATCAACAAAATATCGAAATTGATAATCGTTGCATTGTTCCTTATTCACCAATCCTATCAAAGACTTTCAAGGCGCACATCAATGTTGAATCTTGCCATTCCGTAAAATCTATAAAATACATTTGCAAATATGTAACAAAAGGAAGTGATATATATGGCTGTGATTGAAGTTAGTGCTGAGATTTCTGTTGATGAAGTTAACCAATACCAAATGGGCCGTTACGTTAGTATTAATGAAGCAATTTCGCGCATTTTTTCTCTTCCCATTCATGAAAGATACCCCACTGTAGTTCATTTAGTTCATTTTTTTATTTAGTCAACTTAGAAATTGGCCAAAGAGTATATTTCACTGCACAGAACGTACTACAACGACTTATTCAACCACTATATACAACCTTGACCAGTTTTCTTGGTATGTGTCAGAATGATGATTTTGCTCGAACATTGCTAGCAGCGTTTGCAGCTGTTTTTTTTTTAATATTATAAAAACCTTCCGTGGACTCCAAGGAACATACAAAAAAAAATTAGCCAAATCGGTCGAGCCGTTTTCGAGTTTAGCGCTTAGCAACATCCATTTTTATATTATATTGATATAATACGTACTTATATAAAAATAGTCTTACTTTTGGGAGTCTCCAGGTAATTTAAACAATGATATCCCTGGGTGACTTAATGTCGTATTATAACACCCAAAAACAGCACAATATTTTGTATTCCTGTTTTCCATATTAAATACTTGAAACTAAACTAAAAGAATTTGTTATTTGTACCGTGGGCCGTGGCTCAACCCGCGCTCGTTCGCCGCAGTTTCTACCCTTGTACTAACCTTATTCCTATGTGGGTAGGTATGACGCGCGTTTCGACCGTTTGTATGAAGAGCGATTACTGTTTATTCCCTATATTGTGGTAGCGTTTTGGCGCGAAATTCAAAAGTGTAAAATATTTTAACTTTAATGTACTTTATTTCTTCTGTGATATGGGTAAAGTCGTTCTCAAGTTATGGCGTGAGTGGCGTGGCCAGGGGAAATAAAGAATCATTTTCATTTTTATATAAAGACTAGCTGACCCGGCGAACTTCGTATCGCCTAACAAACTATTTTTTTTTCTGAAATAAAAGTAGCCTAAGTTACTCCTTGTTACATCAGCTATCTGCCAGTGAAAGTCCCGTCAAAATCGGTCCAGCCATTTCAGAGATTAGCCGGAACAAACATACCGGACAGACAGACAAAAATTGTAAAAAATGTTGTATATGTACCTTGTATACATCCAAATGCACTTAGTAAAAAAAGCGATTATTTTAATATTACAAACAGACACTCCAATTTTATTTATTTGTATAGATATAGATTACTTTTAGTTTATACCCGGCATATTACTGACGCCAAAAATTTTTTCTGACCATAATAACAACAGATCAGTGTTTTTTTAATTAAGGTTGACGTTGGTGCGCCATCTTTACATTATTATCTTTAAAATTGTTGTATGGGAAAAGTGGAAAATCGACTTTATCAATGGACCGAATGTGCCTAATACTTGTTTTAGTAGTCTCAAAGTACCTTCGGATTATTGCCTTTTAAATTAAACCATTTTGAGGCATATCGGTTGGATGATTTCAAAATCTGTTATGGTATATAGATAACGGAAACTAGTTATATATAATACAAAGGTGTTAAAACCGACGAATTTCTTATGATGGTATATTGTTTGAATTGTTTTCTTACAGAAAAAAAATTCAAACTCTGATTCAACTCCAGTGTCTCCGTTGGACGGTCAAACGGAAGAGGATGACATCGACATGCCGGTAAATGACACAGAACTTGAGACTTGCATTTAACCGCCCTGAGGCCGCACTATTACAGTGCCTCCAAATTATCTTTGAATTGGAGGAGGGCGCTGTCGGACGCATTGGACCAATCATTGGACGCAATTCGAGACGTAGTAAATGTCAAATGAATGAGCACAAAGAATTTATGAATGGCGCGGCATTAGTTCCAATTTTCGCCATTTCACAGATAACTTGGTAGCACTGTACGTACGAGTAGATTACGGCGTATAAAATTACGCGGTTTTCCGCAGGGTGGCCTCAGGCTTTTTGTAATGATAAGATTTTTATTTCAAATAATCTTGCCGTGCTACGTGTAACTTATAAATCCGTAATTTTGAACTTTTACATGATGTGTTTTCAGATTAATGTGTTATATTGCCCCTTTAAAAGCTGTAGACTGATTTCCAGGAGACATAACATTTGTTTTTTCTAATCAACCTATACTTTGATTTAATGAAAGCCCTAACCCCATGCGGGCAGGCCAGGGCGACAGTAAGGTGTCTGTGGAAGTGGAGTATCAACAACGTGTAATGTGTGTTGTGTTGTGGGCAGGTGTGCCGCGGGTGCCTCGCGCCGCGCCAGCTGCGCCGCATGACGGACAGGGCCCGCCGGGCGTACGAGTTGTTGACTGGACTGCCGGTACGATACCAACAGGGTATTACACATTTTTTTAATGAAAATTTAATGATAAAATCTGACACTTCACACAGATTCTTAAGAACTTAAAAAATATTTCTTTATTCAATCATTAAGGGCTTAAAAAAGCTTTACATTTTAAATTTGCGCGCGTAATTTGAGGAAAACGCGTAATCTATGCTAGACGCCACAGGTATGACGTCATCTGGTCTAAAAATGTCGCACGAGACTCCCGAGGCAGTTGACATGAGTGACATGACAAAATGTTGACAGTTTAAGACCGTGTGACGCAATGAGAGGCTTCCGTTTCGCACGTGGAGTATAGAGGTAACGAGAGCCATCTCTGTGTATAAAGTGTCCGTTAGGATAAATTTTATTGAATTCTGCAAACTTCACTCCGCAGCTCCGTCTACAACAACGTCAAAATCTATGTTCATATCGTGTTTATTGCGTCGCCAACGTTATTGTTGTAGGATGGTGGTAGATAATGGAACACCATAATTCTATTTTCAGTAGACAACTGGACACTTTTATAACTTTCCCCTCATATGAGTTAGTTCTCCTTTCCTCTATACTCCATGGTTTCGCATAGTTTAAGAACAGACAAGAAATAATGAAAACATTGAAATTAATTATAACATTTACTTTATCATTTTATCCACTGAAACGAACATATTCCGACTGCTTATTGCCTAAACTCTCATGTTTATGTTTTTAGATTTTTTCTCATAATGGAGTAAAATATTCTACTAAATTATTATCAAGAGGACAGAAGTTAAAAATGAAGAGCATTGCAATTTTTTAAGAGGAATTTGTTATATCCACACACGGACGTAAAAAAAGAACGGACGTAACCTTGTCTAATCGAGAGTGAAGCATAGCAATGACAGCTCGCTTACCATGTGTACGTAATTTTGTAATTTTTGATTCGCGATGGTGTCAATGTCATAGCAGTATGGTGTCAATGTGTGGGTGTGTGTACCTGTACGAATACAGAGTTGGTATTACTATGGGTGCTTCACTGAATTTGTTCTTGGGATTACTTCCGTCTTTTTTTTACGTCCGTGTATCAACAATAGGCTGTGCTATTGGTATTTATAGACGTACATTGTGGTTTTATTTTGTTACCAGACAACAAGTGACGGCCACTTGCCTCCGTACGTATGCACCGAGTGCGGCCATCGCCTGAGGAACTTCATTCGCTTCCGGACCGCCAGCCTGCGAGCTCACCTGATCGCACTCGAAGCCATCAAGAAACACAAACAAGTCAGTATTCTATTCTTCAAAATTCGTTTATAATGATAAAGAAATATGAGACGTCGTTTTCCTTTCCATTTCGTTGTGTTCCTTACATCGACTCTTATGCCCCAAGTCAGAGTCACTAACGGTTACTTAAATCGCACTTTAGTTCAGAATTTGTGTGGTGATTCTTTACTAAGGATATATTTAATTAGCCGTTAGTGACTCGGAGTTGGGGCGTTAGTGTACTATTTCCTATAAAACGGTTTTCAAATTTAATTTGCAGATAACACTGGAATCGATAAAGTCCGTCGCTGGAGAACGACGGCTAGGGTCGAGCCTGAGTGTGACGCACAACCGAACTGATCACTACGACCTGGAGATTGAACATGAGGAGGACAATGATATGGTCACTGACGGTGATGAATGTATGCCCAGACGAGCCATATCGTATTTACCTACAGTGCCTGACGATGGGGATTGTGACGTCAAGAGCGAACAGGATGAAACTGACAGCGAAGGTTCCCTTGCCTATGAGTATAGACCGGACGACAATAACGACGATATTGAAATTAGTGAAGTTAAGATTGAAATTGAGCCTGATGCCATCCGTGCAGCTGACGATGATACCGTGGATTGTGGTGATTCGGACAATGAAATTGTTAAGAGGTTCAAGAGTAATGATAATGTTAACATTTTTGACAAACACACTAAGAAGGCACCTGTCCCACATGAAGGTATAACTAAGGCTGTAAAAAATAATCCAGTGAATAAAAAGAAGTGTAAGGATAAAGTTGTGACGAATGATCCCAAGTCATGTGTTGTTAATGTCCCGCGGCTGTCTGAAGTCAATTCTGTAAGTAAAGAGAACGATGGTGCTGTTCCTGGCAATATGACGCCAATAGGAAGGTGACATAAGGAGTGATTTTGTTTGTTGATTACTTCGGAAGTTCTATAATGTAGTATTTTTAATACGGTTGAATTGTTAGTTCGCCACATTGACGCCAATGATATTATAAAAATAGAGGTAGATATGTCACTAGCGCGCCGAAGATGAAGAGCGTAACTTGGGCTAATTAGCCCAACTGCTCGCAGTCGCTCTGTCAATACTCTGTCGATACGCACGCTTTTATTGTTGCCAGAAATCCTTGAGATTTGACATACAGCGTTAAAATGCCCTCGTGTATTATGCGTAAATGCACTAATTACACAAGTAAAAGAATTAAAATTCATGGAGTAACATACCGCACGTCAGTTATCATGATTTATTGCATTTTATATAATTTCAATATTTCTCTAACAAAATAAATATGGCGGCATGACAACGCCGGCCGAACATAGCATAAGTCCAGTTTTTGTGCAAATTGACTTTAGACCATATCAGTAACTAAATAAGGTCTTAAATCAATTTGCCCAAAAACTGGACCTATTGCACTCTTCGTTAGGACGGCAGATAGGGCGGACATAGATTAACATATACAGAAGTGACGATATATCGATGCTGTCCCCATTTGTATGTTTATTGTTAAGTACAGAGATAATTTTCTCACGAGTACACGTATTGTCATAAAACCGTACCGTATTAGTATCGAGTATTGTAATAGAGCCTAACATAAAGAAATTCATGAATAATCTATACTAATATATATAGAGAAAAGATTTTTTGTTTGCATTGAATAGGCTCCGAAACTACTGAACCGATTTGAAAAATTCTTTCATTGTTGGGAAGCTACACTATTCCCGAGTAACATAGGCTATATTATATTTTCAATTTAATTTAATTATTAGATGTGAAGTATGTATTGATGAGTTGTTTACATGCAATAAATTGTGGTTTCATAAATTAATCGTATTCGTATTATGTACGTCTTTCACCATACGCGATTACGGTTCAACCACAATAAAGGAATCTAATATATTTAAAGTGTAGTTCAACTGCGTTGCCAACATAATAAATTAATGTTTTAAAGAAATGCGTTTTATTATCTACCTACAGAATAAATAAGATGCTATGTAATAAGTTATTTAATGAATAACACGCCATACCTACTGCTTAGGCTGACATATACATGAAAAAGGTCGTGGTCCCTATAAGTAAGCGTATTTACTTTATTCGTAAATGTGTCACCATATTTAATATTTCATCACCGAAATCCCAAAATGTTGCTTAAAATTGTTTTGAAATTACAACTTCCTTCCTTAAGTTTATTTTTAAGTACTTTCAATCTACTGACTGTACTGATAACTGAATTTGTTAGTCTTTGCCGAAAGCCAACCAATCAAATCATCTGCACGATAATCTCTACAATATTGTGGAAATGGGCAGAGTTGCCAACACTAAATTTTTTTCGATATCTTCACAGTTTTTAGTTTAGACCACCAAAATTAAATCTAGTTTAAACTGAAAATCAAGAGGATGTGCAGATTGAAAACAAGTCAGTTTTAGTAGAAATTGTTAAGATTTAAAGTTGATTTACGAATATAAGTATAATTTTCTTAACGTAATATTAAGTTGTTTTGCACAATTTTATTTGTTGGCAACACTGGTCAATGTTTGATGACGCGAACAACAAACACTAGCTGTCTTTTTCACTATTATGGTTTTAGTAAAGCTATCCCTTTTACATAATTTACCAATGTAGTGATTGCCTGATTGGTGTAGGGAAAAAAAAGATAAACGTGTGTGTGTTTCGGAACAAATTTTTCGGCTGATTTGTAAGGGCATAACGTATCTATATTAAAACATCATTGATTGACGCCCAATTAATCGTAAAGAGATACATTGTGTATTGTAAATAATGTTACGTGATTATAAATAATTGACACAAATAATTTGGGGTATTTTACTTTTGATATCCTGAATAAAATAGTATACAGTCAGCTAGACCGGGCTGTCCTTCGGATGACGTTTATTATAGTCTTTTTGTGTACTCTATACTAATATTATAGAGAAGATGAATTCTGTGAGTACAACTTCGTGTAGAAGGATTTCTTTCTTTTTCTTTTCTCTTTCTTGGCCGGCAATGCATCAGTGATGCCTTTGGTGTTTCTGATGTCCATGGGCGACGATAGCCACTTTCCATTAAGTGGATCGTCTGCTCGTTTGCCGGCTGTTTCCATAATAATAATAAAAACTCCGGAACTACGGCGCCTATTTGAAAAATTCTTTCACCATATGAAAGGGAAATTGTTCGAGATTGCTATAGGTTATATATTATGTGTATATGTATGTATGTATTAGCTACAGCCGTGACGAGTCACATAACATGCGCTGCGTGAATAGTTGAATAATGCAAGAAAAAAAGACCGCGATAGCATATCTTTAAAGGATAACTCAGAGTATTACTGTTACAGTCTTCTTTAAATATAACATCATAGGTTACAGTAGGTAACCATTTTTATCTTTACAATTTTGATCTCAAATAACGACTTATTTGCTTAGCGTTTTTAATAGTTAAAGTATTAATATATACATAAATAATAAGTTAATCATCTTAAGTGTCTCTTACGAGAAATCGCAGAAAACTTAAACTGTGGTGGCTTTCATTCAGAATAGATTAATAGAGTGTGTTTGGCTGACAGTGTCTACAACCGCTGCTGGGACGTTGGGAAGTCGTCAACAGTATAAGCTGTCTTATTGCTTTATGAGTAGGCACATACAATAGGTACAATAAGTTCATTTAAGAACAAGGACTATTTTTCCTGCCAGGGATTTGCAAAAACAAATTGAAATTTTTGAAAAACAAGAACTACCTAAGTTAAGCGTTAAGAATAATATTGAAATAAAATTACATATACCAGTCATTCATTTAGATAATATTAAGTGTAATGTACAAACCACATCCAGTGTTGCCAGGTACCATGTAGTTACGGTAGATTTACCGTATTCTGCTTCGATCTACCGAAATGACCCACCAAAAAGTAGATTTTAAAAGAAAACACTGTCATTCAGTTTTTCGACCTGGCAACACTGTCCATACCTCAACCATACTTGGCTCCCATAAACCCTCTGGCTCTTCTTCTCAATTGTTTCGTTCTTGACTTGACAGAGTAGTCATGATCGTCATGTAGCTGGTTTCTTCTGATCTCTCGCCTAGAGGGTTGGTCGTCATTTTGAAGCACTCATGCAATGGTCCGCCCACCATAAACCCACCACCACCCACGATAAACCCACAAGAAGCTGGTTTCAGTTTTGTATTTAAAGTTTAGAGACTGCTAAACACTTGATGTCGTGTTCTCCGTGTTTCCCCATGAAATATTCCTTGCTCTTGTCCATGTTTTCCATAGCAGTGACATTGTTTGCGCTGGTGTTACTGAACCCCTTGCGGTACAGTGCCACAACCACTGCACCTCCAAGCCCGAGTCCGTGTTGCAGGCCGATCCTTGCTCGTGGCACCTGTAACAAACCATGTACAGTGAGCTAAAGAATTAGATATGCAGGGCATGATTCTAAAACCTTCTATAATGTTTAATATATAACATATGTTTTATAACAGAATGTGTTATTAACGTTAAATGATACCTCTATATGTATACATACCTGTATATGAAACATTATTTACCTGTCTCTCTCCAGCTTCCCCTCTCAGTTGCCACACCATTTCAGCGCACTGAGCCAGTCCAGAAGCCGCTATTGGGTGCCCTTTGCCTATGAGACCTCCACTAGGGTTCACCACCACCCGTCCACCATATGTGTTGTCTCCGGCATCTATAAACTTTCCCGCTTCACCCTCACCACATAACTGCAGTCCTTCATAACTAATCATCTCATTGGAGGCAAAACAGTCATGGAGCTCTACTACATCAACCTGCTTTGGAGATATTCCTGTTTTTTGATAAAGCTTTTTAGCCGCTAATGCAGTCATATCATAACCGGCAATCTTCATATGACTGTTTTCTGTAAAAACTTCAGGAGTGTCCGTGGCCATCTCCATACCAATTATCTCTACGGCTTTGTCTTTAAGACCAAGCTTGATGACTGCATCCTCAGACATGAGGACGGCAGCACCAGCTCCATCACTGTTGGAACAGCATTCAAGTAAAGTCAATGGCCCATATATTTTTCTAGAATTCAACACTTCCTCTACAGTACATGGTCGCCGATTTAGAGCACGAGGGTTCTTAGAAGCATGCCGGCGGTTTTTGGCAGCAATTTTAGCAAGATGTAGTTCAGTCGTACCATACTTTTTCATGTGTTCTAATGCGGCGTTTCCGAAGGGTTGTATAGCAATAGGCGCGGGCGCGATGCCAACCAGATCCGCCATTTTCAAAATGAGCTTATCGGCGGGGTTGGTTCTGTCGGTGAAGGTGGCTTTTAATGCGCCGGGTGACATTTTCTCGAAGCCCACGGCTAGCACGATGTCGGAATTTCCACCCCGGACAAGTTGTTGCGCGAGGAAGAGAGCAGTAGTGCCAGTGCAGCCATTGTTGTGGACATTGTAGATGGGGATCCCGGTCATCCCGACCTGGTACAGGACTCGCTGGCCACACGTCGAGTCCCCGAGCACGTAGCCGCAGACCGCCTGCTGCACCGCGTCATACTGGATCCCCGCGTCCACCAGGGCTGCTTCCACCGCCTCCTTGCCCAGATCTGGATAGTCCCGCCCGGAATTTGGTTTCACAAATTTCGTCACTCCTACTCCCACAACGAATACTTTGTTTGACATTTTGTAAACGTATTTTCTTGCTTATTTTCCCTAACACTAAGTTAAGTTTTATGTAGGAACTATTCTGGTATTTAATTTATGCAAAACAAAAACTTTTTGTGCTGAATGAAACTGTGGAATTTAACCCTGTGCATTTTTTGTTTACCGTTATCCATCCGTTATCAGAGAATACGTACGAAAACACGTTATAAGATAAAGATCGCTATGATGAGATTATTATTTAATATTTTTAATTCTTATTCAATGAAGGTCATCCATTGAAATAGCAGGTCTCTCAGACAATAAAATTCTGGTCTGGATCACAGGAGCACTTTATTCCGTTTTTTTGTCGAATTCTATTAATACTATTTTATTTACCGTACTTGTTTTGTTCAGTCACAAAAATTTAAACATTTGGGCTTTTCTAATGTCAACATTGTCAAATAATGTCAATGTCACTCTTGGAGGAATGATAAACTGGATAAACATGGAGTAGTAGCAATAAGTAGAACATTCTATACGCTATCTGTATTTCTCAGACTTATGTCATTTTGGCGTGTGCTAAAAAAAGACAACTATACGTCATCTACTCTGTTCCCAAATCGTCAAGCGGTGTATGTCGCCGGTTTTTCGAGTACGAGTCACCAAGCTGGTGACTAACGGCCGGTCTCAATAATGTACTAACATTTAAAAAACTGTAGATAAAGCTACCATTAGTATGTTATCTGTCATATTTGTCAATTTTTGCGTCTCAATAACCTTCGGTGGATAGAAAATATCTACCGATGACATTGATCTACCGTTCGGAGGGCCAAGTCATACCGTAGGTATGTTGGTCCATACAAAAATAAATACTTGCGTCTCAATAACGCTTTGACCGCTAACTGTTGGTAATAGAAGTTACCAATTATCGGAGTTTTTCATGTCGCTCGATTTCGACGGATAATTGGTAGATTTCTCGTATTGTAAAGAAAATTTATGAAAAAATCATGAATTTATTAATCAGTGATGAGTGATAATGAATTTTATGAAGCCTGTGTATTTGATTCCGCCATTTTTTAATACGGTACCAAGATCGTCGAAATTATCCTCGTATAAAATATATGACTGAATTGTGTGAATCCAATTTTGTTTATATACCTATATTCAGATTAAACATAATCTAAATTTTACTAACAAAAAATAACCGACTTCAAAATTACTCAAAAATTAATTATCAGATCTCATTCAAATTTAAGTGGGACCACATGACAAGCACCAGCTTTCGTTTTAAAAAAAACAATCATCAAAATCGGTTCACCCAGTCGAAAGTTCTGAGGTAACAAACATAAAAAAAATACAGTCGAATTGAGAACCTCCTCCTTTTTTTGAAGTCGGTTAAAAACGGCAGTGAATGAGAATTGAGGACAATTCCTATCTTTAAAGTTTTAGGTAAGTAGGTAGGTATTTTAATAAAACAAGAACACTAAGCTTTTTAAGTTAGATATATTTTGAAATTATAACAAAAAAATTTCGCCTTTTCAGAAATAATGGTGTATCCCTGCTACATCAATAGCTATTGGCCTTATGTACTTCATCTTTTGTGAAAGGTCTGGACTTCATCTGCAAAGAAACTTCCTTTAGTACATTTGGCAACAATTTTTTTGTTTAAAAGCAAAAAAAAAAGCAACAAACCATAACTGTCCCACTGCTGGGTTCCGGGTCTCTTCTCACAATGTGAGGGGTGTTAGGCCATATTCTACCACGCTGGCCAAGTGCAGATTGGTAGACTTCAACCACCTTTAAGAACTTTATGGAGAACTCTCCGGTGTGCTGGTTTCCTTACGATGTTTGTTGTTTTCCTTCACCGAAGCTAGTGATAATTAACTTCTAATACGCACATAATATTTGAAAATTATAGGTTCGTGCCAGGATTTGAACTCGGGCCCCGGACAAGTGGGAATAGTGGGAATGGTCCGCTTCGTTCGGGAGACCAACGTTCTAACCGCTAGGCTATCACTGCTACAATTACAACAATTTACAATTACTACAAATTTTTGTTTACTAAACATAATAATAATATATTTTATTTTATTTTATTAACAAATAAAGTCTATACTCACGGTAATTGTTGAACTGTGTTTCATTTATTTATAAAACTAATTAATATTGCTAAAATTATGAGAACATACGTTGTTTATATTTTGGGTAACCAAACGACATAAACGAATGTCAAATGACAATAACATGTCATCGTTGTCTAGGAAACCTGTCAGTACTAAACGTCAAATGCTGCGTTTTGTTATTACTAAAGCATTGTTCCAGGTTACATTTATCATTATTTTATTAACTTCATCCGCGAAATTCACAATACATTTGGAACAAATTATCATTTTAACATTAAAATGAAATAAGTTTATAATCAAAAACACTGAGTTCCTTTTTATAATAAAAAGTATAAAAAAGTATAAAAGTATAAAAAAAATATATTGTTATGCGAAAACTAAATTTTAAGAGGGACGTAAAAACCAGAGGCAGAAATGTCACTGAAATATTATCTACCGATGATCTTACTTTTGTTTGCTTACTTTTGATTTGAGAGACGGCAGTTGCCGGGAGATCAATCTTTACTTTTTATCTCTGTTATGTACCAGAGCTCAACTGATAGTATAATATTGAGACCGGCCGTAAGTGGTATAAACTTTTACGGCAATTTTTGAGTAAATCTTTGTATATTTGCGAAAAGTTACAAATTAACTAACAAGGATATACATTCAAGAAATCATGGTATGTGTGGTTTGTGGGTGTAAAAGTCATAAGTTCGAAGAAATTCGAGGAAAACCGGGAGTTGTCATTTCACAGGTTTGCTTTTTCTATATTTTTCTCCGAGTATAAGAGTTATTTAGGAGAAAGAACCATAATATGACCAATTGTTGTGTAAATAAAATCTTATTGACCGGAATAGACACCCTATTTCGTCTTGGTTTTCGAAAAATTTACAAATATTTGTTTTTAAGTGTTGTAGACAGCCATGTTTACGATATCGATACACTGATACAATAATAATTATTTGCAAATAACTTGTCATTACGTTTGTGGGATGCGTGTTGATGATGTAAAAATAAACAGGACTACAATTACATTAGGACACAACATTGTTATAACATGAGCCAACTATGCCTGTACAAAACATAGTCCATGGCCAGCGTAAGTCAGACTAAAAATATTATTAAGTTTTCAATAAAACTCAATTTTGCTTTGACATTTCTCTAAAGTTGTAGCATATAGGGAAGTGAAAGATTGAGCTAAATGTAAAATGAGCTCGCAATTACTCCCCAGAGAAAAGCTTGAGTCTCAAAGTGATAATTTCTTGATTGCAGATTTCCATAGGATGAACACTTGAAAAATCTTTGGGTAAAGGCTATACACAGGGAAAATTGGAAGCCATCACAGAACTCCCGCATTTGTTCTAAACATTTTACAAACGAATGTTATATGGAAGGTAGAAAAAGAAGATACTTTCGAAGAAATGCTGTACCAACAGTATTTGAAAACTATCCAACATATATACAAAAGGTTTTTTTTTGTTTGAATTGTTATTACACTTAAGTGCTTCCATTTGCCTAATGTATAAATATGAAAACATCTGATTTAAACATGATTATAAGATTTCCTTAAGCGGTTGGGTTATAAAAAACTAATTTTATTTTATAGGAATCTACAAAACTGGCTAGAGGCAATACCATAGACTTAAGAAGAAATACAAGTTGTTTACTAAGGCAGCACCAGTCCAGTCGGCACAACCAGTCCTAGGCCTTCAACCTTCAACTTCAAAAGAAGTGTGTAAACCAGTAGCTACTCTGTGTGAGCCGTCTGTTGGTGACACTCCAAGAAAAAAAAAGCTGAAGAAAGTTCTTGCAAAACAAGTAAAATTGTCTGTGTCTCGTCTCAAAAAATTAAAAAGTTTACAAGGGAAATGCCGTAGATTTAAACGCAGAATATTATCATTAGAAAACGTACTAAGTGAATTAAAATCAAAATCTATCATTAACGACGAGTGTGCTCAATTATTGTCAAATATAGAGGTGTAGAAAATCAAGAGTTCTTATGTAGATATTTCAATAAGAAAAAGGGTCACAGTCTACCTCGAGAGTGTTGAATTTAGAAAGTTTGCTGTTACATTAAACTTTTTATCTCCGCGTGCATATAATTATATCCGTCAGCAATTTGAAAGCATATTGCCAAATCCCAGTACTATATCAAAATGGTACCAATCCATTGTATGTTTGCCTGGTTTTACAACAGAATGTTTTAATACTATAAAACAGAAAACCAGAACAGGAAAAAAAATATTTTGTGCCCTAATCATTGATGGTATGGCAATTCGAAAAATCGTTGAATGGGATGGAGTTAGGTACTACGGATACGTAGATATTGGTAACGGATTGTCAGGTGATAGTATACCTGTTGCAAAAGAGGCTCTTGTATTTATTTGTATATACATGTCTGTCGTTCAATGTTGTTGATGGATAACAGTAAAAATGGTTGTGAAATTTTGATATTAATTATGTAATTAACTAGATTTATACTTATAAATACAAAACCTGTAAAGGTTGTAACGTTCACTGTTTTATTTCCCGGCCTGATTCTAACAGGTCCCACGTAGGTATAATTCAAATTATCCAAAACAATTTCTTATTGCTCACCTACCTACACCACGAAATCTTCCATCCAAAAATGTCTAACTGCAGCCGTTTGGGCTCTGGGCGTAGAGGTTTATATCTATCTATAGATAGTACTTTCAAGTATAGTAAGTAAACAGTTACACATAGGCATTATAGGTTTTTTGTTTTGATCGCATTTTTTGATATGAAACATCTGTTTAAACATATATAATATGGGTCTACCTACCTGACTGTGTAACATTACTTTTAAATAAATTATTGTACAGTTTGATTTTGTCTTTTTTTTATAAAAATACTTCGCTCTATATATTTTTCATAAATAGAATAAGCTGGTGTCGTTGGCGTCTTCGCTGCTGCGTCGTGGTAAGTAAAAAAATCGCGAAAGAATAGGTAAATTTCATATTATTTGTGTGGGTTTTAACTCTTAATTAAAACGAATGACTTAAAAATTAAAATATTGCAATATACAATCAATTCAAAATACAATCTCAACCTGTAAAACGTAGTTTTCTATATGTACATAATTTATCGATAGCTCGAGAGGAATAATATCGATAGAATCTAATATTTCCGTATCCCATCCCTTAACTCATGCCGCAAAAAATGGTTACATCAGTATTTGACGTACATATGGATTATATATGTTTATCTCTTTCTGACACGTGCGGCCGTGCGTAAGTTAAAAGACTACCGCTATAGAGAAAACATTCATTTTATTGCTATTACTCCATGTTTATCCTTCCTCCAAGATGTCACTCAATTCATATTAAAATGGCGACAGGCAAAGGTTACAGAAGCAGTGTGACCACATTTAAATTGGTCAATCTACTTCTGCAGCTTAAAAAAACTACCAAAATCTACCACAGCCTTGGTAAAAACTATCACAAATCTACCTCACTAACATGATAAAATAGAGATAAGAGTAATAAAGAGAAAAGTGAATAATAACATCTTTGTACAAAATTTTATCTATCATGCATTTTTACATTTGGAGTTCAGGTACAAAATCTGTATATAGTGTGACGCCTTGTCGGGCATGCAGAATAGGCATGATGACAGTAAGTAAAAATCACTTTTTTATTTAATGCAACCCTATTAATGGATTACAAAACACGCATTTCTCGTATTATTATGAGCGAGATTAACAATATTTTTGATAAAATAAAACTAAAAAATACGGCAAGCCGCCATGTTAGCTTGAACGCCAATCAGTGTCAATTAGCGCGAATTACGTCACACTTCTTAAAACAAATGAATATCGCCGTACTAATAATGACTTTGTCTATTATTGTCCTGAGGAGTGACGTCACAAGCGACGCCATAACACTTTGAAGCATTTTGGTGCGAATTTTAAAGTAATAAATTGAAATGTATTTATTTTATACTAAAGCTTATTTTTTTGCGGAAATATGATATACGTTGTAATTATAATATATTTCCCAACAATATAGAATAGTATGTATTTCAAAATCTGTCGTCATGCATATTGCGGTAAATTTTTTATATAAGAACCAATTTCGGTCTTTGATTTTGATCCTATTAATTTCTGAAAATATTCTCTCACACTTAACGTTAGAAACTCCGAGAATGAGTATGTCTTTGGCAAATTTAGATTTTGTACTTTGAAAATTTGCTAATTTCCTCACAAAGCTGTTCGACATCAATTGCAGGAGCAGATGCACTACTGGAGGAAGGGAAGACCATAGACTTAAAAAGGTTTATCACTTGGTCAACAAATTTAATTCCTCCAAATTCATTATCTATAGATTGAAATAAATTTACTGGCACTAGGTTAGGGAATCTTGACACGACTGGAACAAGACTCTTAAATTCTGCTTAAACATGTTTGTGGATTTAAAAATGTTAAATGTTCAAAAATTCTATCAGTGGGTAACCTAGCCTTTAACTGGGAGCACAGATCTATTATGAAACTTTGACACCTAGTGAAAAAGTCATCAATTTGTTATTGTGGCATTTTGTCTGCGATAGGTTCTAAATGTTTTCCAATATTCACTCTTAAGTATAAATATATCCACGTATGCAAACGGGCAAAGAAGGTGGAAACCCCGCCCCGAAAATCTTACTAAACATGAGGTTGCCATATACTTGATCTAAAATCTACCAAATCTACCAGGGAAAAAATCAAAAATGTGTAATTATACTAATGTACGAGCTCTTGTTAGCTATGTATATTAGTAGAAGTAAAATGATAAGACTTTTTGTATAATAGTGAACTGTATTACTGTAAATCGGATTTTAAATGTATATGAAATTTAATGAAACTTGATGACGATAACGTGATAAAAGATGAGCACGCGCGACCCTTGATGGCTGATTGCGAACTAACTAAAAAACATAATAATTGTAATTAAATTGTGTCGCACGCGCTCGAGTAAATGCTGACCACAGCAGATGCACGGTTGTACCGTACATGCTCCCAAGGGCAGAAGATGAAGGGTGAAGTGATGTGCATGAAGTGCATTGTTATGAGTGCTGATTTTACAAGGTGATTCCATTAGGTCCTTATTCTAAACAGTTAAAGTCCCTAAGTGAAATTTATCTTCCTAGGCATAGGTGTTGTACACTTGTTCACTTTATGCACTTGGGGAATTTGAGGAACACTGTATTCACTTTGACACCGCACTTCACTAACACATTCACTATCGTATCGATCAATGTCACCAACACTGTTAACACTATGCTTCGATCGTTGACCCGATGGACTCGCCACTGCAGACCTGAAGGAGACCGTGGGTTCCGGGATCGCTTGTTCGACCCTGGCCACCGCCCCCGGGCACAGCGTCCATTGCTTGCTACGGACCTTCCTCGCAACGACAGCCACTCCAACAACCAATACAATTCCCATGATCACATAGATAGCAGTATAATGGTGAACATCGTGATATGATATGCGCTGATAGAGACTCTCATCTGATTTGAGCTTATTTATCTGTTCCTTGATCTTCTGCAATTGTATTTCACTTGAGTTCAATGAGTAGTTTAGTGATAGAGGAGTTGGAATGCTTATATTTATGATGTGATTGATCGGTTCTGTTTCTGGCATGTAGAATTTATTTATAATATTTATGTTACTGGAACCCTTATTATGTGCGTAAATCGTGAAATTTTCGGTTTTAACTAAACATCCTTGATCAATATTTAATATTCCTGCCTTCTTGATATGCCTAACCATCGCGTGGTCTTCACATAATATTCTTACAGGACATATCCCACAACAAAAGTATACATAAGTGTTTATTTTGCTCATTTCTGTCCATTCATTGGTGCATGTAGTATAACTGATTTGACACTTCCTCGTACCTTGGTCTATGTTACATAAATTTTCATAGTTCTCGAGATGATAAACTGGTCCCTTTGAGTAGCAGTACAGGTATCCACTACCTCCATCGTGTTGACATGACTTGACATTTTGATCAGACATTGTTAGATATTGTTCATTTCTTAAATTAATAGCCACGTAATCTGCTACAGGTACAATTCGAGCCATAACATTATTACCAATAGCATGCGGAATTGATAGTATTTTCGTGATTTCATATGCGTCCCGGGTCACAAGAGGTAGCCGTAGCTCAAATAATAAATAATCTTTTGACATCCTTGCTTTGATTTTTAATATATTGTAGATGTTTCTAAATTCATCCTGTAAGTTATTAATAGGTAGTGTTAAATCCTTTGTAAGATGACTTGATATGCTATTTAATGTTTCTTTAAGTTGTTCAGGAGAAATTAAATGAAAATTAAGATTGCCTTGGTATATATCTGTTAAAGTATCCAATAACTTTTCCTGCACACTAGATAACTGTCTCAGCATGTTGTTTGCCGCAATAGCACCTAGTATAAAATCGTTATTCATAAGGTTTTTCTCTTGTTCCGTTTTCAACACATTCCGGAAATGTTCAAATTGCTGTGTTAAGTAGTTCAACATTTTATGTTGTTTATTAAGCGACTCTTCACTCCTTTTTAAAATGTTATATTCAGCCTCTAGTATAGACGTTTGATTTCTTACAAGTGCCGCCAAATGATTCTCGTTGTCGTGAATCAATAGTATATCGTGTTTATACTGTTCGGCGAATCTCTCGTCCAGTACTCCGAACAGGCTGTTGGCCAGATACCCGACACCGTCGATAAGGCCCCGGCGCTTACGATGATCCCGACGCGTGCTGGAATGCTGACTCAATAACAGCTGGTTATAGTAATCCAATTCCGTGTATTCTTGTTGCAATTGTATTGAAATTATGTCACAATGGGAAACATTTTTTGATTGATTACACACCTGTTCTAAGTAATTTATGTATTTCTTGCATGCTTTCATTCCTTGCCAGTATGAATCCATGTTATAGTATGTAACTATTTTCCATTCGTCTCGTATTAATCTCATATCGGAAATTTTATCAAAATACAGACCTTGATCGTCTTTCAGAGCCGATATATTAAACGAGCATTGAACTGTGCCGAAAATATTCATAAAAAATAATAGTAAAGTAAATAAAGATAAGAAATTGCAACTCGATCGCTTCACCCGTCCTTTGTTATTGTTATTTGATATACTAGTCGGTTCCGCCTCTTGTTCGGTACGTGTATGGTTGACAGGAAGAACTGATAAATTTATAATTGGTCGTTTAATGAAACCGCTTTTTGTTTTTAATGTTACCACCCTTACTAGGCCGTCATCTCCGGGATGTAGCTCAACAACGCGTCCCACCGCCCACTTGCCAGGGGGTAGGTTTGCATCATTAATCGTCACTACGTCATTGACTTGTATGTTAGGTTGCTGACTTCTCCACTTGCTTCGTGCCGACAGGTGACTGAGATATTCAACACGCCATCGTTTCCAAATATCTTGAACGATTTTTTGAGTGAGATACCATCGAGTACGCATGTCCGTTTCGGTCTCCATGATATTCATGTCCTGATTTATGTTTATGAAACTTGCTGGAGTGAGAAATTCTAAGTCATCCGCATCTTCGGTCAGGGGGCACAGAGGTCTTGAGTTCAATACAGCTTCTATTTGAGCTAGAATCGTAGAAAACTCTTCGAAGGTGAGTCGCTGTTCACCGATCACTCGTCTCAGATGAAATTTAACACTTTTAACTGCCGCCTCCCATAGACCACCTGCTGAAGGCCAAGATGGTGCATTAAAGTGCCATTCAATTTCCATATTTGTAATTTCCGTTATAAAATCTTGATCAAACGTCTGAAGTATATTTTGAAATTCTTGTGTCATAAAATTGCTAGCGCCAACAAAATTCGTCCCATTATCACAGTAGATATGTCGCGGTGATCCTTTTCTAGCCACCATCCTGCGCAACGCGGCCAAAAAAGCTGAAGAAGAGAGGTCGGAGACGAGCTCTAAATGAACCATTTTAGTCACCATGCATATAAACACTGCGATGTAACCTTTAGTAGTCCTGATACCACGACCCTTGTTGGCTTTAATGTAAACGTGTCCGGTGAAGTCTACCCCGGTGTTATAAAAGGGTTTCGCAACGTTGCATCTGTGTGTAGGTAGATCCGCCATCAACTGTGTCATTTTTGTTGGACTGTGTTTGCGACATGTCACGCACTTACGTAATTGGCTCTTGACAGCCCTGTTACCACCAATGATCCAATATTTTCGACGAATGGTCGCTAATGTTAGTCGAGCGCCTCCATGTAAAGAAAGTATGTGTGCGTGATCGATCACTAAATTAGTCAAAAGGCCACTATGCGGTAATATTATGGGATTCCTCATGTCAGGATCAATATTCGCCTTGTTCAGCCTTCCACCGACCCTTATTAGACCCTCAGTATCCAAAAAGGGATTAAATTGTAGCAACTTACTTTTAGCACTCAAAGCCTTGTTTTGTTGTAGGTTATTTATATCGCTTGTAAATTCTATTTGTTGTACATATTTTATTAAAGTATATTTTGCTGTATTAATTTCTTTTAATGTAAGGTAATTTAATTTTTCTTTTTTATTTTGTTTTATTATGTTGATAAATCGTAAAATCCATGCTAAAACTCTTGTTAGTTTTTGAAAAGAACTATATCTTGCTAATAGCACTTCCAGTATACTACATGTTTTTATTAGGTAATTAACTTGCTTAGAGTTTTTAACTTCCTCGTCTGTTTTGAAGATTTGGTTACTATCTAGGTTCATGCTATATTCAGGCAGCCATGACGGCCCCTTCCACCACAACGAGTGCTCCTTCAGCTGAACCACACTCATGCCTCGGCTGGCACAATCAGCTGGGTTCTCTCCTGATTTGACATATCGCCACTGATTCGACGGTATAATCTCAGTAATTCGTCTCACCCTGTTTGCGACGAATGGCTTCCATCTTGATGGATTCCCTTGTAACCATGCGAGAACGACCATCGAATCAACCCACCCGTACACCTTGATGTTGTAATTGCCGAGGCACTTCTGTACCTTATCCATGAGTGTCGCTAAGAGAAGGGCACCGCACAGTTCTAGTCTTGGTAGTGAAACTGATTTACTTGCTGGGACGAGCCTGGCTTTCCCAGCTACCAGTGAGACCTTGACGTCTTCCTTGAATGTAGTTTTAGAGTAAATTACACATGCGTATGCCTTATTCGAAGAATCACAAAATCCATGCAATTCAACTTGATGTTCTCCTTCTATGGTGAATAACCAACGTACTAGTTCAATATGATTTATGAATGCCAAATCCTCCCTGATCTTGATCCATTCCTTTATAATATCCTCTGGTAACTTTTCATCCCATTTTACGTTAGATATCCACACTTTTTGAAATAATAATTTGAGTCTGGTCGATACTGGCGACAACCATCCAAGCGGGTCATACAATTTGGATATATCTGATAGCATAGATCGTTTGGTTGGTGTCTTCGACATTGGTTCTACCTGTGATCGGAATGTGAATACATCTTGTTTAGGATTCCATCGTAAACCCAATGTTTTTGTTGATTCCGGTTGTTTGAATTCAAAACTCTCCTGTGATTGTTTAATCTCTGTTTTATCCTTTGTTATTTCTTCGCAGTTGAATTTCCATTTTCGAAGGTTAAATCCGCCCGATTTCAACAAAAGGATCAAATCTTGTTGCAATTTTAATGCTGATTCTACAGTATCAGCCCCATGTAAAACGTCATCCATATAAAATGATTGTTCTAAAACCTGTACCGCCTGACTATCTTGATAATTTAATCTCTCATCTTCAGCTAACTGCTTCAGCGTCATCATAGCCAAAAATGGCGCGGCCTTGGTGCCATATGTGACCGTGCAGAGTTGATATTCTCTTAAATTTGATTCGAGAGAATCACGCCATATTATTTTTTGAAATTGTTGATCCTGTTCATTTATCCAAATAAATCTGTACATTTTCTCTATATCTGCGGTAAAGGCATAGCGAAATTTTCTCCATTTAAGCATCAAAGATTGAAGATCTTGTTGAAGGTTTGGACCTTTGAGCATTAAATCATTTAAACTACATCCTAAATTTGTCTTAGTCGAGGCATTAAACACGACACGAAGTGCAGTTGTAGTTGACTCATTACGCATAACACAATGGTGCGGCATGTAATAATTAGGTGTCTGATTACCGGTAGACAGTTTCATGTGACCGAGTTGTTTATATTCATTTATAAATAATTTATATTGCTGTTCGATGTTACAATTATTTTTGAATTTTCGCTCTAATTGATGAAATTGAGCTATCGCCGCATGTTTCGACGTTCCTAACTGTTTTTCAAAATTATCTTGAAATGGAATTCGGACCTCATAAGTTCCATCTTCGCGCCTTTTTGTTGTAGACTTGTAATATTTCAAACATTTAGTATCCTCCTCTGATAAATTAGATGATTGTCCAATCGAAATATCTTCTATCTCCCAGAATTTTCTTATTTCGTCAATTGGAGAGAGTACAACATTACATTGCCATGTTTGCATATTACCACAAAGGATCCAACCTAAGCGAGTTTGTTGTGCTATAGGTAGGCCGGCTTGATCTGATCGACTAATCCCATCCAGTATAATATTTGAATAAACATCTGCTCCGAACAATATATCGATAGGCCGACTAACGTTAAAGTCGGGGTCTGAAAGTTGTATACCGTCCAGATGAGACCATGTAGGCTTGTTAAACGTGTAACTGGGTAGATTCTTGATGAGCGTGTTCATGATGAATGCTTCAGTCTTGAAGGAAAAATTTCCATATAACGAATTGCATGTTATCTCTGTGACACCTTTACAACTACTTTCCTTGGCCCCAACTCCTGATATTATTCCCTTACACCGCTTTCTTGGCAATGCTAAGAGTTGTGTCGCATTCTCGGATATGAGGGAAATTTGAGAGCCTTGGTCTATGAGTGCTCGCATCTTATGTAACGTTCCGTCCCTTGCTTGGACCTTTATTACCGCCGTAGCTAGTAATATTTCATTCATGTTAGTGCCTTGTTGCATTACTGAACTATCATTAGATGCTTGATCTTTGTCTGCAATTGTTATATTTACTGCTGAATTATTTGAAAATGCTTCATGAACAAGCGTATTATGTTTACCGTTGCACTCACGGCATCTTTTTTCTGATGTACAGGCCTTGTCGCCATGCGAATAAAGACAATTTTGGCATAAACGAAGTCTTGTTAGAGTTGTACGTTTGTCTTGTGGTGTCATGTTTAAAAACTTATTACAAAAATAAATTCCATGCATTTCCTTGCACAATGGACATGTTAACTTTGCAGATTTAATATTGTAAGAAGTTGATTGACCTCCTTTTAAAGTAGGTACTAATTGTTTAGTATTATAATAATTTGACTTAAAAGGTTTGTAATTAGAAATATGTTTTTGAGAATTATGAGATGGTTTAAAGTTGTCCTGTTTCTTCCGGGATGATTCTAACGTTGTAAATCTATTTTCTAAAAATTTTAAAAAGTCCTGTAGGTTTGGTAAATCACGCGGGCTCTTTAGAGAGTCTAAATAACCGTTATGAGTTTCCGTGTCCAGTTTTTGTAATAAAATATGAACGATTAACGGATCCCAGCCACTTATGTTCACTCCTAGGTTTTTAATCGCGTTGAGACACTCTTGAGTAGTGTCATGTATCTTCTTGATATGACTGACGGACGCTTGTTGAGTAGCTGGCAGGTTTAACAAGTTATTTGCATGTGTTGAAAATATTAACCTTATGTTGTTATAACGATTGTTTAGAATTTCCCAAGCGATAGGATAATTTTCAGTGCTAATAGGCAAATGTTGTATTAAACGCTCAGCTTCTCCTCTCAATTTGCCTTTCAAAAATTGCATTTTTTGTGCATTTGAGATCGAAATATTATTATGAATGGCCTCTGTAAACAGATCTTTGAATGATACCCAACTCTGGTAGCTTCCACTAAAATTGGGAATTTCCATTTTTGGTGTCCAGTGCTCCTTGTGCGAGACCGACCACAACTTGCAATTGATTTCTTTCTTCAAGTCATTGTAAGTACTTTCATGATTTGTGTAAGCTTTTTCATATTCTTCATCCATCCCTTGTAACTCGCTATCCAGTTCCCAATGCAGAGTATCTATTATTGACCACCGAGATTGCAAACTACGTAGCGCGTCTTCTAATTCCCATTTTTGAGTAATTACATTTAAATTGATACCTGATACTGTTCGAAGAAAAGCTCTGAAGTTACTTGATTGACGCTTCAGCATCTCATCCAGCTTACTACATGACCCTCTGGATATTTGCTTGACGGATGTTGATTGACGTGCGTTCTCATAGTCCCGGAACTGTCCTGATTGTTCCGACTGACTACTCATCTCTCCTTGTTGAGCTGGTTGAGGGTTACCAGTAGGTTCTTCTGCTTTCCTTTCTATAAAAGCTTGCTGTTGCTCAAGAATATATAACTTTGTTGTTCTATAAACATCCAATACCTGCTCATACTCATTGTTAGTGAAATACGGATGGGTCTTGTTTCCTTCCAAATTAAGGAGATCATGGTTATATTGATACTTCGCCCAATAAGCATCTAACGTTTCCAATCGCCTCTTAAGATAATCCGCAGATTTACGATCTTTGGAATCTTTTTTAATATTAGAGACTATTTTGGACATAGCCACATGTAGCTCTACCTGAGTTTTGTAAATATCTTCCATATTTGCAAAAGGTATTTAAAATGTAACGATCTTACTTGATAACTGGATCTTTACTGCTCCTGACGTGCTCCCTGCTTGCACCCGACGCGGCGACGATCCAGAATCCTCACTGCAATCCTGATATTATCACTGCAATCCTGATATTTTTTGAAAGTCTGTCCTTGATAACCTTGATGTTACCACTCACTTGATATACACTAGTTCAGCTCACGCGGTACTTTTCCACTACACGCGGTTATTACGACACGTAAGCCCCTTTTTCGAAGGACCATATACTAATGTACGAGCTCTTGTTAGCTATGTATATTAGTAGAAGTAAAATGATAAGACTTTTTGTATAATAGTGAACTGTATTACTGTAAATCGGATTTTAAATGTATATGAAATTTAATGAAACTTGATGACGATAACGTGATAAAAGATGAGCACGCGCGACCCTTGATGGCTGATTGCGAACTAACTAAAAAACATAATAATTGTAATTAAATTGTGTCGCACGCGCTCGAGTAAATGCTGACCACAGCAGATGCACGGTTGTACCGTACAATACCAAAATCTACCAAACAATTTTTAACTACCACAGCAAGGCTTAAATCTACCAAAAAAGTAGAAATCTACCACATGTGGTCACGCTGTACAGAAGGGTAGATTGTGACGTATATCGCCGTCATTTCCATATTGACATCTGTCATTCTGTCAGTTCTGTCACTGTCAGTCGCGTACTGTATCTCACTCGACGAACTCGAAATTAAAAAATTTTTAATTTGCTTTTGCTTGACCGACGCGATCGGTGATGGTGTCTTGAGTAATATTAAATAAGACGGTCGGGTTTCATTTCGAATTCAGTTTTGTTAACATCATCAAAGACGGTTCATTAAACGTCGATAGTGTTTAACAATATTATTTATTTGTCTTTGCGGCCTGTTACACTTGTGGTGTTAGCATAAGCAAGTTGTGTTAAAAGTTTAATTCAAAGGTTCTAACCAAATTAAAAAATGGCTCAAACACCGCCCAAGGAGCGATATATCCCCAATGGATTAAAATTTGCCTTCGGTGGGCTATCAGGGTATGTAAATTTAAAGTTTATATATTATTTTGAAACCAATTAAAACGTAAAAAGTAAAATTCTAGTTGGTACCTACTTCCATACATGTTCCGTTTAATTTTTGTTACCATATTTAAATTAAATACTTTAAATTTCACTATGTAATGTAACTCAAAATAAAAGTAGTATGCAAGTAGTCTAAAGTTTAATCAATGCAATAGAAAACAATGATTATGTAATAATTATGTTGTTACAAAAACATTGTAGGTATTCATGTTTTCTGCTCAAGCAAACTTTTTTATATTACTATTAATTTTTTAAATTTGAATTATAGGAACTTAAAAACAAAGTATGACATTGCAAATCATGCCTTTTACATTATAGGGTTATTATTGTTATTACATAAAAATATGATTATTAATATTCTTTCTAAATTGGGAGTTTCAATTATGTGATAAGTATATTTTAAAATTGTAACATGTTAGATTTGACCGTTGGACTTTTGTGTTTTACAAATATTTAGTAATGAATGACCTTGCACCAATCCAAGGGCACTTGTAGCTTTCACTGTGGTTACATTTTAAACTAACTGCAATACAAGGCCATAGCTAGCCTGATTACTATGGCCCAAAAATCACATCAGAGTTCCTCTGTGTTTAAATACAGAAACACATGAATCTGCTTATTTATGTAACAAACCTTAGTATATTTAGTGGTACTGTAGCTTTTTTTTATTCAAAGTTTTTAGAAATACTCTTCAAAAATATGAAGATAAAACACAGGGGCGTAGCTACCGCCGTATCAGCCGTATCAATTATACGGGGCCCCGGGGCTGAGGGGGCCCCCAATGCGCCTTAGAAAAAATTCGTGAAATGATCCGGAAATTAATTATTATGATTCGTAAAATGTTCCGGAAAGCATCGATACTTCATTAAAAAGTGAAATCAACAATAAAATTACTTTCTGGACCATCTTTCATCGTATGAATGCATTAATTACTTTAGCATCAATTTGTCTTTAAGAGGATGATTCTAAATATGGAAACTCGACGAATTGAAGACAAACAGGCAGTACAGATAATAATAAGAAAAACTTCTAATCAGTTATTTAAATGCCCTAATCAAAATTTAAACAAAATATTTAATGTACAAAAAAATTACGTTCTACACGACTCATGATGCTCTTCGGAACTGAGTGCTGCGCGGACATGCCGGCGGCAACCCCATGACACAGCGCTCCGGGAATACCTCAGGAGGAAGTTCTTTCTACACGTAGCACAGCTCATTCTACAGTTAGCACGTGCGTGGTAAAAATGATCAGGAGAATCGGACCGTAGAAGTTCTCCATGAGTCTCATCGGTGTGGATAAAACTTCAATTCGGCCATGAGTTTTGTAAAGCATGAGCAGGTGCCTCGCTCGCAATGAAGTACTCCTTAGTCCGGTTTAGAACATCAAGCTTTTTGGAAGTCAACTTAGCCTTGGCTTCCAAATGACGCTGATAATACACATCACTCCAGATGTCAACTCCCAGAATCATACTCTTAGGGGCCATCCATAAATTACGTCACACGTTAGGGGGGAGAGGGGGGGGGTCGATGAAGTGTGACATTGTGTGACAAGGGGTAGGAGGGGGTCCTAAATTTTGTGACGTCACATTTCAAAATCGAATAATTGGTATAGATAAATATTAAAAACAATTAATGGAAATAAAACTTATTTCGGAACTGTTGTTTTAATTTAATAATTTCTAGGTGCAAAATTTCATAATATGTGACGTCACACTAGGGGTGGGAGGTCTAACAAATGTGACCAGCTGTGACAACGGGGGGAGGGGTCAAAAAGTCATGAAATTAGTGTGACGTAATTTATGAATGGCCCCTTACAACACTTTTAGTGATGAACGCGGTACCAATTGAGGCACTATGAAAAATGGGGTTTTCTTAGTGGTAAACGCGCCAACTTGTGTCTTCGTGGGGTTGAACTCGACTAAATTAAGTCAACCCTATTCCGAGACTTGCTCCAGAGAGTTCTCGACTTCAGACAACTTTAAGCCTGCCATCCGCCACTTGCAAGTTTTGCAACTGAGAGGAATTAAGGGGGGCTGTGTAGTAGGCATCCTCTGTGCTGTCATCTGCATAGCAACAGTTGCCACTCATGCCATGTCATTGATATGCAGAATGAACAGCGTAGGAGATACCACAGACCCTTGAGGAACACCAGCATTTTATAGGTTTCATATCTGAGCAACAACCATCTACTACATCCTTGATATATCGCTCAGATAGAAAGCTGACTACCCAACTGCATAACCTCTCACAGCGACCGTAAGTTGTTAACTTCGTAAGACCTCTCTGGGCCAGCCCTGGTCACAAGCTTTAGCGAAATCTAGGCTGACTGCCAGTGCTTCCCCGTTGCGATCAATAGCCTGACGATGCCTACAGGTGCGTAAGATAAATTTGATGATCACCAGCTGAACGATCGTGGCAAAAACCGTATTGTCGATCACAGATCAGCTGATGATCTTCCAGATATCCCAGGAGCTGCATGTTAATCTCGCGGTCCATTACCATTGCAATCAGGGAGGCTATAGGCTTATCGCTATAGACCTGTAGTTAGCCAGCACTGAGATCGCCCATTATGTGGATGGAATGAAAAAGGGTAACCTTCCACTAAGACGTATCATGTAACATAATATAGAATAAGAATAAGACGGGTAATCAAACAGCCCCGGATCTATAATTTTTTCGAAACGGGGCAGAAACTTGATAGTGATAGAGATAAGATAAAAAAAAGTCACAAATAAATAATAGTTGGCATTGTTCGTGAATGGGACAATAAGAACTCTTTTTTATTTATTCTCCCAACTAGGCTTCCGTATGCTAGGCGCTTTGTGCAGCAAGTTTTTTTAAATTTTTAATCATACTATATTATGATTTTTGCGCCCCCTGAATTGCCGTCCGGGGCGGGTGCCCGGTTTGTCCCCCCCCTAGATCCGGGGTTGGAATCAACTCGGCAGCACACATCTTTAACACCACTGCGTGAATACCGTCTGGTCCTCTCAACTTCTTGGTATCAAGCACAGGTTTTTAGGCGGAGGCGATCCCTCTATCATCAAGAGTTGAGTTGGCGGCAAAAAGGATGCCAAGGAGTTCGGCATTTCCCTTTGCCGTATGGACCGCGGAGTCGTCCGATTTACGCAGTTGTGGAAGAGACGACCGACAGAAGTTACCCTCAGCAGCTTGAGCTAGCGACCAGAATTCTCGACTACCAGAGGGTTAATCGTCTATTCGCTAGCCAGTTCTGCCGATGAACTTTAAATTGCCTTCCTTTTAGTCATTTGCTTCTTTGCTGACCAGGAGGCAGCGTTAAACTTTGTATTAAGCCCTGAGGTGGATAGATCTATAAGTGTGCACGCGGATGACCATGTCGTTGACAATGACCATGATGTCCTGTTGTATCACATCGGCTACTGAGTCTGCGCTCGCGTTCGGATCTCCCGAAACGAAACAGAGCTGCCCCCAGATTAAAATTTTAGAGTATTGATTGTATGTGGTTTAATAATCGATGTTAGTATATTATATTTGTTTTAATTCATGCTAGCTTTTTTATTTCTTTTGAGAAAGATCTTTACTCTCGATTCAAGAGGGGGCCCTCGGCAAAATTTTGATACGGAGCCCCGGAAGGGCTAGCTACGCCACTGATAAAACATCAAAACATCTATTGATTCTATTACAAAGTTACAAAGTTAATATTTTGACTTTGCTGTAGAATTATCAAGAAATGTGTAAAAGATTGTTTAGACTTTAGACTTTAGATGAATATTATTACTTAAGGACAAAGATGTTTGGACCTGACCAGTTCTGCAATTGATTTAAGTAAGGTCTTAGAATATTATTTATCTGTATCAAAGTAAAATTTGATTTTATGTACCTAATCATTTTATTCTTATTAAAAGATATGCTGAGGAGCTTTTTTCCCCACTTTTCTCCTCCATGATAAAGCACCTTTACAAAATTGTGGCACAGTCAAAAAATTTATGTGCATATGTGTGTCAGTGATACTTGTATGAAAAATATTTTGATTTGATTTAAAGTCAATGCATACGTAACGGGTTTTTTCCTGTACGGGACAGGACGTGAAGTTTTGGAAACATCGTTTCATAGAAAATGTATACGATAGTACAGTCGGCCGCAGAAGTAGCTTAACATTTTAGTACCTTGTCACATTACATTTCTTGAATTTGTCATAGATGTTGCTAGGAAACCGTCGAAACAGTTACTATTACAAAGTTCTAAAATGTTAAGCTACTTCTACGGCCGACTGTACATACGCAGCAGAATCCTGTATGGGACGGGAAAGGTGCACGCCCGTATATTTATGCCCCATCCCCGTCCCCTACGGGGTAAAAACATGTTACGTATGCATCAACTTTTAAACCTTTTTTCAAAGGCCTCTATACCATCTAACTTAATCAAAATTTTAACTAATCGTTTAAATTTGTACCATGCTGGGAATCAAATCCAGTACCCTTGTTTGGGTTCCTGCTTGGCAACCATATGCCACTTGTAAATCACCTGAACACGTAATGATTCCTATACTACATTGGTAAAAGATCAATGCCTGCTCACTGTTCGGATTTTTACTATGGTCTTTGAGAATGAAGATAGGAAAATATCGACCAAGCAAGCATCAATTTCACTATAATGTAAAGGAATCAATTGTAGGTGCCTAATGGCTGCTACACACTACTGCGCGGCCATGACAGCGGCATAGTGTGTATCAGCCATTATGGTAATTAATGCTGTATACAAAACACGCAACAGATACCCTACTACTGGTCCATTTTTCCAGCATGGCCGCAACCTGTGTGGTCCAACCGCTGGACCTGATAAAGACTCGGATGCAGCTGAGCGGCGGCGGGCGGACTTCGTTCGCGGTGGCTGGAGAGATCATAGCGCGTGAGGGGTACTTCGCCCTCTACACCGGACTGTCGGCAGGGCTCCTGCGACAAGCCACCTACACCACCACCAGACTGGGCGTTTACAACTGGCTGTTTGATTCTTATAAGGAGTAAGTTTTGTTATGTACTTGTGTTGTAAGGTTGTGACAAGAAATGTTGCGGAAGGTTTCGCACCGCACGACAAATAATGCTTTTCATAGGCAAAGTTTTGATGCCATGTGTTACATTGTGGGTATTTTCGTAGGGATCTCTAATTTATTTTGAAAATAAAACAATCAACTCCAGAAACTCATAAGTAAAACGCACTTTCTGTCGACCCTTGTACGTAAACTAGATGACAGTCAATGCGTTTTTTCACTTAGAGGCCATTCTTTCAACTAGCGCAAGGTGGAAAATGTTACCTTCATGACCTTCATCGATCACTCAGGACAAGATTGACACAAGCCGTTGCTACGATCATTCTGTTGGAACAATGTTCCTTATCGCGAATGAGGGATAGCCCAAAAATCGTAACAATTTATGCGTCACGGCCACGCTTTTTTTGGAGTAGAATGTATTCGTGCAAAGAATTTCATATAAATTTAATTTTTATTCCATAGCTTGCGTTTGCGCAGGTGATTATTATTGAATAAGTTTATTCAGTAATACTCAGAAATATGACAATAAGCTAAATATTGTTTCAAAATTATCACACAATAGCGTTATCGGCGGAGCGGACGAGAGATCAGCGTGTCACGGCCCACGGCCTCATGGGGGCAGTGGACACGGCGATTGGTTTTGTAAACATTACTCGCTTGTTTTGGAATTATCCGATCACTTTGACTTTTTTTGTCAACCATACACAATTCGTACTGTATCTGTTTACCTGCGCTTTCAAATAGATAACTGTATGGGGTTTCCGATTATTTTGCTTTCTGTTGTAATAATAATGGCAGTACCCATTCCCCATTATCCCACAATGTTGGGCAGAGGTTGCTAGGCTAGGGCCTGCCGCTTATACAGACGAAATACTTTTGTCCGCGGAAGACAAAATTCTCCCGGACCCGGACTAAAGAAGTCCGTAAAAGGCCGAAGACAAAATTCTCCCGGAATCTGACTAAAGAAGTCCGTAAAAGGCCGTAAAACAATAAAATTGAAGTACTCACTCAATCAATGAAAGATGCAATTTCACCGGGCACATTTTATAGGAGATTGCTGGGATATCTTATTACATATTATTATCTCGCTAACATCTCTAATTTGTTTTGGTTTAGTAAATACCTACTAACAAGCTTCTAAAATCAGGTGTTTTTTAACTTTCTTTCTTTCTTCTCTTTTGTTTTTATTCAAAGCTCCGGGAATGCCTATAGTGCGGTCTGTGGGCAATGACGACTTCTTACCATCAGGTGGCTCGTATGCTTGTGTGTCGGATTTTGTTGACGCCTATTGTTTTCGGATGTTAATGGCTGATGACCACTTATCATAAAGTGGTCTATCACTTACTCTTTGTAGCCAACTGAACAATTGTTAATTTGTTCGGCTACTGCTATGAAAATAATAAAACTTCCGCACTGTATACACATATCAGTGTCCAAGCCCATTTTACTTTAATAATCGCCATCGTCACAAGTAGGTACGTTGTAAAATATCAGCCGGTTACGCAATTTACGATATAGTGTTTCGTACAGCGGCTCATGTTCACAGTTCATTAACATGATGTAACGTTTAATTCACGGCAGGACGATAATGTTTAGTAACGTTCCCATCACGATTCACGATGGCTACTGCTGTCCTTAACATGATATTTTGTATGTATGTAAAGTTCGTTGGTACTGGTATCCATAAATAGTACTGTATACACAACTAATATCGATGGGAGTGCAAATTCAAAACCTTGACGTTTGTTGATGTTTTTAAATCTGCAATGGTTTGAAATTCTACCGCCTAAGTTATCATAGGTCCATTTTTGAATTTCAGTGCATTCTTAATTTCTTTCGCCTCAACTCGGAGTCACTAACGGTTACTTAAATCGCTCCTTAGTACAGAATTTGTATAGTGACTCTTTAGTAAGGAGCGATTTAAGTAACCGTGAGTGACTCTTGAGTTGGGTCGTTTCTGTGAAAAAAATACTAAAATCCCTAACCCGGTAAGGAAGTCATCCTACGCAATCGTTCATACCATAGTGTTATCGAAGCTTATGTAGTGTCTGATCAAGTGTGGGAATTGCCCAGCTTTATGTATCAGGGCAGGGCTTAAATTTCTCTCACACTGAAAGGTGACGCAAAACCCGGTAGACCAAATTAGTCTCGATATTTAGAGGCATATCTACGTTTTTCTTTGCTAGCGTTAGGAAATGCATATGGTTTTTGACTATTTTGGGATGATGAGGCTGGTTTTCAGAATACCCATTGAAGATCTCCATTTTTTTTAAACAGTCGGCCAAGAAAGAAGAGAAAAAATTTGTATTAGTATGAGGAATAGGTTTCTCATCAGCCTTAAAAAGACTACAACTTTGGGTTGAATTTAATGACAAAGATGTGACCCACGACTTGTGGTCGTGCCATTCGAAAGACATTGTATATAGTTGCCATACGAGAGAATCTTGTAACATTCATTTTATTACAGTCTAACAATTGATGTTGCATTCATAAATTGTATTACATTATGTTCTTCTTAATGTTTATAATATGATAATGTCATCTGATAGTTAACAGTCAATAAATGTCTGGTTAAGAGCGTGTATTAAGTTCCATTGAAACAGAAAGCGTACATTCTTCTCATCAGGTGACGTAGCTACCCACGCTCATTCCGCCTACGAAGTTTTTTGAATATTTGTATATTATGTACTGCTGTCGCCAATTCCTATATTTATTTTTACCATACAAACAAGATATGTAACGAAAGAACTACAAATTAGATAATACAGATTCCAATTACATTCCATTAAAGGGAATTGTGTATAGAATTCCTGTAATACAACTTGTGTAGTGTATACGAGTAGAATCCCTACTGTGCTAAATTGCCTCTGATTGGATCCGTTGGTTGTCTAGACTAATCAGTGATGGCATAGTTGTTTATAGGTCGAAGTACGAAGGGTCTGGGTTTGAATGTTCCTTTATTTTTTAAGTTATACGGTTGTTGGTTGCATTTTTTATTATTTGTTGAGATAAAAGGAAACTTCGTGAGGGATGGCATATTGTGAGTTTTTGAGATTGAGAGTTTCATTACTGTCAATTTTCTCGGAGAGATAATTCCAAAAAAAAGTTTTGAGCTGTGAAAAGTCCTTACAGTACCCCAAGTTTTAAAATATAATTCATGTTCAAAATTCAGAATTCAGATACAACTTCTTTACAATTTAGTAATCTTAACATCATCAACTCAAGCCATACACGGGTATGTTATTCTTACTACTAGGGTTCTATCTCTTTCGCCCCAACTCAGAGTCACTAACGGTTACTTAAATCCTTCCTTAGTAAAGAATCACCATACAAATTCTGTACTAAGGAGCGATTTAAATAACCGTTAGTGAGTCTGAGTTGGGGCGTTAGTCATGCATGTTTATTGAACAAGTCCTGCAAGTTCAACAATTTCTAACTTCATAGTCTTCATACAAATTTGAGAACATCTATACATCTATACATCTTAATACAAATAAATAAAATTGGAGTGTCTGTTTGTAATATGAAAATAACCGCTTTGTACTAAGTGCATTTAGATGTATATACGGTACATGTACCAAAACAACATTTTTTACAATTTTTGTCTGTTTGTCTGTCTGTTTGTTCCGGCTGATCTCTGAAATAGCTGGACCGATTTTGACGGGACTTTCATTGGCGGATAGCTGATGTAACAAGGAGTAACTTAGGCTACTTTTATTTTAGAAAAAAATAGGCGATACGAAGTTCGCCAGGTCAGCTAGTTATAAATACGCAGGTTTCTTCGCCATGGTTTCCTTCTCAAAAGCAAGTGATAACGACATAGCGTGACCAAAAGGCAGAAAAACAACTAATTATTTATAGTTTGAAAGTCTAATGTCTTTATGGTTTTTCATGGAATTTGTTCAGTAATTAATATGCTGCGTGATTGTAAATGACAATAAAATTTATATCAATTATATTTATAACTAGCTGTTACTCCGACGTCCGCGTGGTATTTAACAGAAAAGTTATCGTTCTTTTTTCTAAAACTATTTTTTTTCTTAAATAAAAGTAGCCTAAGTTACTCCTTGTTACATCAGCTATCTGCCAGTGGAAGTCCCGTTAAAACCGGTCCAGCCATTTCATAGATTAGCCGGAATAAACAGTCAGACAGACGAACAGACAGACAAAAATTGAAAAAAATGTTGTTTTGGTATATGTACCGTGTGTATACATCCAAATGCACTTAGTAACAGACACTCCAATTTTATGTATTTGTATAAATGTATAGATAATGAGTAGCAATAAGAATTATGCATAATTTCTTTAAGCACTATGCACTGTGTACCCGACATAGGTTGAACTCTTGAATGTCGTTCTTTTATTAGGTCGTCCCTTGCACGGTGACACACCGCCAGGCATGTACATACAATTCTGTCGTACTTTTTAGGGTTCCGTAGCCAAATGGCAAAAAACGGAACCCTTATAGATTCGTCATGTCTGTCTGTCTGTCTGTCTGTCTGTCCGTCCGTCCGTATGTCACAGCCACTTTTTTCCGAAACTATAAGAACTATACTGTTGAAACTTGGTAAGTAGATGTATTCTGTGAACCGCATTAAGATTTTCACACAAAAATAGAAAAAAAACAGTAAATTTTGGGGGCTCCCCATACTTAGAACTGAAACTCAAAAAATTTTTTTCATCAAACCCATACGTGTGGGGTATCTATGGATAGGTCTTCAAAAATGATATTGAGGTTTCTAATATCATTTTTTTCTAAACTGAATAGTTTGCGCGAGAGACACTTCCAAAGTGGTAAAATGTGTGTCCCCCCCCCTGTAACTTCTAAACTAAGAGAATGATAAAACTAAAAAAAATATATGATGTACATTACCATGCAAACTTCCAACGAAAATTGGTTTGAACGAGATCTAGTAAGTAGTTTTTTTTAATACGTCATAAATCGTAAACCGCAATTTACCTCGATTAAAGTTACAACAAACTACAAGAACTTTTATATTATGTTACTTGCTGCTACGGAACCCTTCATGGGCGAGTCCGACTCGCACTTGGCCGCTTTTAAAAGTCTCCATTCGTGATAAAATTATGGCTTGCGCAAACGGGGTTCTTTTGTCCGCGGATAATAGTCTCAGACCGTATAAAAAGCCCTCGCGAGTTATATACCAGGAACTCAACACGTGAATATTTTTAAACAGAATACCATCCTGTGCGTCGATCTCCAAGGATGTTTCCATCGACTTTCAGACTCCTATGTGTTAGTCGATAAAATTAGTAATACCAGTAGATATATTATAATATTATGACAGGGATAAAAGTACGCCGTGGATGAGAAAAACTTCCGTGGTATGTCCGTGGGTTAACTTAGGAGTTAAACGGTAGCTTTTGACTGTACTCTTTGCAGACATAAATATGGTCTATGTAAAATAAGTCCTTAGTAAAATTTAAATCTGTGCTAGCTAGGAAGCTTTCGCCAGAACTCAAGAGTCACTAACGGTTACATGAATCGCTCCTTAGTAAAGAATCACTATACAAATTTTGTGCTAAGGAGCGATTTAAGTAACTGTTAGTGACTCTGAGTTGGGGCGTTAAAGTTAGACAAAGACAGCAAATGATTACGTAGCTAATCCCATGATGCGTCTTAGGTTTTCTTTTTGATAAAAATTACTAGAAAAACCGTTTTCTAATTGAACTAGGTTTTTACTGTACCTTATCATGATAACATAGTGCTTATTGGCGTTGCTTGGAATTTCCTAATATTTCATTTACAGAATGTCTGTGATTTCACTGCACGATAAAAGTAGAATATTATCGTGCGCGGTACGGAAGTATTTAATTCCATGTTACCGATAACGATTACTAAAGATCTAAAAGAAGATAAAGGGACGCATAGGGCATAGGGCTTATAACATTTTTTCACATTTAATTACCTAGTAATTCGTGACACATTGCTGCTTAAACAGGAAGTTACCTTTATTTAGAAACGAGTAACCGCCCTCGCTTTGCTTCGGTTTTCTTATTTTTTTACACCTTGGGTTACATTATTGGAGTTTTATTAAGGATCCCTAATTTTTTTGAAAATATAATGTAGCCCATGTTACTCGGAGATAGGGTAGCTTCCCAACAGTGAAAGAATTTTTGAAATAGGTTCAGTAGTTTCGGAGCCTATTCAATGCAAACAAAAAATCAAATCCTTCCTCTTTATATATTAGTATAGATAAAGCAATGTATACCGAATGAAATAGTCTAATAATAAGTCCATTTATTTAATTTATTTATTGTCATCCATCTGGCTGACAAAAAGTTAATTTAACTATGGATATACTATACTCGCAGATTGGTTAAAGTTCAGTTCTGATTATGGGATCCGTCAGAAATTGAGGGAACTCCTGAAATATAATTATGTTCAGCGATAATTTTTGTAGGCCTTTTTAGGAAACTATTTTATAAAGACTAGTTCTTTCAATCAATCAGTGACTATCCATCAATCAGTCAATACTTTGTTTGCAGGATAAGGTACACATAGTTTGTTACATAGTTATTTTATGGTATTTGTTACAGATCTCCTATCCTAGCCTATTAGGTGTGCAAAGTTAGTTAAACAAAAGTCAAAGATCAAGTTAATTCAGAATTTATTTGTTACTAGCTGACCCGGCGAACTTCGTATCGCCCAACAATTTTTTTTTTCTAAAATAAAAGTAGCCTAAGTTACTCCTTGTTACATCAGTTATCTGCCAGTGAAAGTCCCGTCAAAATCGGTCCAGCTATTTCAGAGATAAGCCGGAACAAACAGACAAACACACAAAAATAGTAAAAAATGTTGTTTTGGTATATGTGTTACCGGCAAAACCCGATTTCAGGTTAAACTAGTTTGGCCTAGGCCAGACTAGTTTGGCGCGACACGATTAGGCAAAACTAGTTTCTCGTCAGTCTAAAACTGATTAAAACCGAGTTGTTACGGATTTATATTTATTCGACAAATCTTTGTGCTTTAAACCTCTTAAATTACAGCTATTTTAGTCACGACTGCACTTCAAATTGTATTCGAACACCAAATGTAGTAAATGATCACCAAATTAACTGCTCGCGTATATATTGTTTCTTTTGGATTCTTTTAATTTCCAGATGTAGGTCGAAATGGTTACAAAACCGCCTTAGTCAACCCCGACCCCACGTGGTACTAGTCTGCCCTACCCCTAGATGTGAATGTAAACCCCGGAGGCGCGGAGGGAGAGCAGCCCCCGCCCGCTGTAACCAACTGCAGGCACCATGTTAGCCGAAGCGGCTGAAGCTGGTCGCCGCAGGCGACCAAAAAGCCGAAGCTGCGTAGGCGAGCATGGAGTGCCTGCAGTTTGTTACGCAAGGGCGGAGGGGCTGCACTTCCCGCAGCGCCGGAGACGTTCGGAAGCCTGTTTGTGGATCAAAAAATGAAATACCATCTTTGGTTATAATTTTACATTAAAATGCTGTTTTAATTTTGGTGATCATTTACTACTTTTGGGTTAACAATGATTTATTTGGTGGTAAGTTAAACATAAGCCAAACTTATTGACGACAAACTAGTTTTGCCTAATCGTGTCGCGCCAAACTAGTTTGGCCTAGGCCAAACTAGTTTAACCTGAAATCGGGTTTTGCCGGTAACATATGTACCGTGTATACATTCAAATGCACTTAGTAAAAAGCGGTTATTTTAATATTACAAACACACTATTTTATTTATTTGTATACATATTGATATTATAGGAGATACATATAACCGTGGTTGGTTTGCAGACGGAACGCGGGCGCGGCGCCCGGGTTCGCCATCAAGACGCTGCTGGGCGTGGCGGCCGGCTCCATCGGGGCCTTCGTCGGAACGCCCGCCGAGGTACCATATCACTAGCTAGCATACTCGCTCTGCCCGCGCCTTTGGCCGCGTTGTCCGGGATAATAAGTACCCTATATCTTAGTAAAGGTCATGGTCTATCTGTGTGCTAAAGGACAATGCCCATCTGTGCCCCAGAAATGCCCAGATAAAGTATATTACAAGATTGCTCTAATAAATAAAAACTAGAATTATGTTGTTAATTTTAAATCATATGAAGCACAAAAAAAAATTAAAAATTAAATGAAATTAATAGAAAATTAAGTTCCTAATGAAAAACTAATAGCAATGCTGTCTGTAAGCGATAAAATGTATAAAAGACCAGTATGAAGTTCCCCGTGTGGTGCCGGGTCCACTTAAGTAGAATAGCACCACTCCCGTTCTTCCTGGGATGTCGTAAAAGGCGACTAATAGGACTAATCCAGAAGATGGGCAGCAGCATCTTCCTGTGTGTGACGAACACCAGTCAGGTCACCTGCGGTCACCAACACGCACTAGCCAAGCGTGGTGACTACCGGCTAAAACCCCCGCATGATAGTCACAAATGAGCCTCGGCCCCCAGTCCCCGGCAGCCCCGCTATCCCTAGTTACGGTAGCGGCTATGGTAACGGCGGGGCAGGGGGTGCTAAGAATCGCCGGCAGAGATCGGGCTACCAATCCCAACGACGACTTCTGCACCTGGCAACATACAACGCCAGGACACTGAGGACCGACGACAAGGTAAAAGAGCTGGAAGAAGAGATAGACAAGTTAAACTGGAGTATTGTGGGTTTATCTGAAGTCCGAAGACAGGGGGAGGACACGATAATACTCAAATCCGGAAACTTGTTCTATCACCGGGAGGGCGAACACCTGTCCCAAGGTGGTGTCGGGTTTCTCGTCCACAAGTCCCTCGTCAACAACATTGTGCAAGTTGGGAGTGTGTCGGCCAGGGTAGCGTACCTTACACTCAGAATATCCAAACGATATTCGTTGAAGGTCGTACAGGTATATGCGCCGACTTCGACACATCCCGACGATGAGGTTGAGGTTATGTATGAGGACATTAGTAGAGCCATACATACCTCAAAAACTCATTTCACAGTTGTGATGGGGGACTTTAACGCAAGACTAGGCACGCGAAACGACAACGAGATGAAGGTGGGACCCTTCGGATATGGACGACGGAACCACCGGGGACACTTGCTGGCAAACTTCATGGAGAAGGAGGACTTATTCATGATGAACTCCTTCTTCAAGAAGAAACCGCATCGTAAGTGGACCTGGATAAGCCCTGATGGTTCCACAAAAAGCGAGATAGACTTCATTCTGGCAGACAAACGGCATATATTTAATGATGTCTCTGTGATCAGCAGGCTTAAAACCGGAAGCGATCACCGCCTTGTAAGAGGCACATTAAATATCGACGTCAAGCTGGAACGGTCACGCCTGATGAAGTCTACGCTTCGCCCAACACCTGTCCAAATCCAGGGTTCCGAGAGCTTTCAACTCGAATTACAAAACCGTTTTGCGTGCCTAGAATCATGCGCGTCAGTGGACGAGTTTAACACCAGGATGGTTACAACTGTCCATGAGGTAGGGTCGAAGTACTTCAAGACCCACCCCAGTGGTAGATCTCAGGTTCTCTCAGAACAAACCCTCGGTCTAATGAGGGACCGACGAGAACTATGTGTGCAGTCTCCAACTTCTATGGCGGAGTACAGACGGCTCAATGAACAGATCTCCAAGTGCAGGCGACGCGATTTGCGAAAAAACAACGCAAATCGTGTAAAAAACACAATTGAGCAAAACCGAGGCTCCAAAGTGTTCGCCAGAGATCTGTCTATTGGGCAAAGTCAGCTTACGAGGTTGAAGACCGAGCTCGGCACCATAGTGTCATCGAAACCCGAAGTTCTGAGAGAGACGGAGAGATACTACGGACGGTTGTATGCCTCCTCTCAAGCTCCAGCTCCCCTCGAGGAGAGCGATAAGCGAGCCAAACTAACCCGACACTACACAGAAGATATCCCGGACGTCAGCCTGTATGAGATTAGAGAGGCTCTCAAACAGCTTAAAAACAACAAGGCACCGGGTGATGACGGAATCACAACTGAGCTGTTAAGAGCTGGAGGGAAACCCCTCCTAGTAGCGCTCCGGAAGCTGTTCGATTCCGTCATTAATACTGGGACTACCCCGGAAGCGTGGAGCAGAAGTGTGGTGACTTTGTTCTTTAAGAAAGGGGATAAGACCCTTTTGAAGAACTACAGGCCCATTGCACTTCTGAGCCACGTTTATAAGCTGTTTTCGAGAGTGCTCACAAATCGCATTGCACGCAGGCTTGACGACTTCCAGCCTCCCGAACAAGCAGGATTCCGGAAAGGCTACAGTACCATGGACCACATACACACACTGCGGCAGATTATACAGAAGACCGAGGAGTATAATCTGCCGCTATGTGTTGCCTATGTGGACTATGAGAAAGCCTTTGATTCTATCGAGACCTGGGCAGTACTAAATTCTCTTCAGCGGTGCCGGATCGACTACCGGTATATCGAGGTGTTGAAGTGTTTATACACATCGGCCACCATGACCGTCAGAGTACACAACACAGCAACGAACCCCATCCAACTGCAGAGAGGTGTAAGGCAAGGGGACGTCTTATCCCCGAAACTGTTTACCGCTGCGTTGGAAGACGTGTTCAAGCTGATGGAGTGGAAACGACGTGGCATTAACATCAATGGCGAATACATCACACACCTGCGATATGCCGATGATATAGTCATCCTGGCGGGATCCATGGAGGAACTTGGTACAATGCTCGGGGACTTGAACAGCGCCTCACAATGGGTGGGTCTTAAGATGAACATGGACAAGACGAAAATTATGTCAAATGTCCATGTCACACCCGTACCGGTTGTTGTTGATGGCGCTGCTCTCGAAGTTGTAGACGAGTACATTTACCTGGGACAAGTGATCCAAATGGGTAAGTCCAACTTCGAGAAAGAAATCACTCGTAGAATCCAACTCGGATGGGCTGCGTTCGGGAAACTACATCATATCTTGTCGTCCAAAAAGTTACCTCAGTGCCTGAAGTCGAAGGTGTTCGAGCAGTGTGTGTTGCCAGTGATGACATACGGATCCGAGACGTGGTGCTTCACTATTGGCCTAATGCATAAGCTTAGAGTCGCCCAGCGGGCTATGGAACGAGCTATGCTCGGTATTTCTCTACGCGATCGAATCAGAAATGATGAAATCCGTAGAAGAACGAGGGTGACCGACATAGCTCAGAGAATTAGTAGGCTGAAGTGGCAATGGGCTGGCCACATAGTTCGAAGGACCGATAACCGTTGGGGAAGAAAGGTCCTCGAATCAAATCAAATCAAATCAAAATCTTTTATTCATATAGGTATCACTGATACACTTATGGCTTCAACCCATTAATGGCCCACTACTGGGCACGGGTCTCTCCCCTTGAGGAGGCCTAGAGCATACTCCACCACGCTGCTCCAGTGCGGATTGGTGGAGGGGTTAGTGGCCAACCCGAGTGTCGGAAGTTTTCAAACCGCCCGAGGGCCTCCGACATGGCTTAACGACTGTTATCTAATGATAACAACCGGGACCGACGGCTTTACGTGCCCTCCGAAGCACGGAAACGCTCAAGAAATTTTGCCACTAGCGGTCACCCATCCAACTACCGACCGCGCCCGCTGTTGCTTAACTTTGACGATCACATAGGATCGACGCAAGCCGCCGGGCTATGAGCGCTTCGATACACTTATGCACGTCATTTTTTAATCTACCAGTTTTTCGGAAAGGTGCTTTGTCATAGAGGAGAAGAAAAACCGAAAGAAACTCCTCGCACATCTTTTAAAATCATGAAAAGTTACATAATATCTTCTAACCTACGCGGAACTGGATGCGGCACTAACTTCCAGGCGTCTTTGTCGTTAATATATTCATTTATGCTATAGTATCCTTTGCCTAGTAGCTGAGATTTCACATATCTCTTAAACATTTGGATAGGTAAATCACGTATTGACTTGGGTAATTTATTGAAAAAACGTACACCGAGCCCCATATAAGAGCGTTGTACCCTACTTAAGCGAAAAGATGACGTCACCAAATTATGTCTGTTTCTAGTTAGATGATTATGCGTATCACTATTCTGCTTGAACATACCTAAGTTGTTTTTTACAAATATAATATTGCTGTAAATAAATTGAGAGGCTACTGTTAATATGCCTATATCTTTAAATTTCTCACGCAGAGAATCACGTGATTTCAATTTATAAATGGCTCTGATTGCCCTTTTCTGCAAAACAAATATAGAACCAATGTTAGCCGCTGAACCCCACATCAATATACCATAGGACATGAGGCTATGAAAGTATGCAAAATAAACAAGTTTCGCAGTTTCTACATCGGTAAACTGTCTTATCTTTCTAATCGCATAAACTGACCTACTTAGCTTACTCGCGAAAGCCGTTATATGGGTGCCCCATTGTAGTTTAGAATCTAAGGTGACACCCAAGAAAACTGTGGATTTTTCCATAGTTAGAATTTCATTATTTAATTTCAGGCTTTTACTAATATTCCGTACATTAGGTAGTGTAAATTCAACACACTTAGTTTTTTTAGCATTAAGTAGCAAATTGTTTGTTGTAAATCAGTGTGATAAACGATATAGAGCACTGTTTACGTCGTCAAAATTCATTTTATTTCTATTCGTCTTAAATATAAGGGAAGTGTCATCAGCAAACAGGACAATCTCTGCATGTTTCTTAATATAATACGGCAGATCATTTATGTATACTAGAAAAAGGAAGGGGCCCAAAATCGAGCCCTGAGGTACACCCATAACAGATTGAGATCCCGATGACTTGGTATCATTTATGCTAACACATTGGATTCTACCCTTTAAGTACGACGCAATCAAGTTAAGTGAGTTATTCTTGATACCTTAGTGGCTGAGCTTAAGTAGAAGTGTTTCGTGTTCAACACAGTCAAATGCTTTAGACAGGTCACAGAATACCCCTATGGCATTTTGTGAATTCTCCCAGGCCTCAAAGATGTGTTTGAGAAGCCTAGCACCAGCATCTGTTGTACTAAGGCCTTTGGTAAAGCCGTATTGATCAGGGTGGAGTAAATTACAAGTGTTGAAGTGCATCAGCATTTGATTTAATATAATTTTTTCGAATACTTTACTGAGAGTTGGTAAAATAGAAATAGGTCTGAAATTATTAACGTCTGTTTTATCCCCAGATTTAAAAATCGGTATAATCTTACTATACTTCATAAGATTTGGGAAAGTACCTAAATCTACACATTTATTGAATAACCTAGCTAAATAAGGGGCTATCATATCTATTATATTATTTATAACTTTGACAGACATTCCCCACAAATCACCCGTATTTTTAATGTGCAATGCTCGAAAAGTTCGAACTATTTCCAATGAGGAAGTATATTTAAATTGAAACGAAACACTACATTCATCAACGGTATCTTTTAAAATAGAAGGTGCTGCTGCCGGGGATGAAGTCAGCGATTTAGTCAACCTAACCGGAATATTTTGAAAGAAATTTTCAAATGCATTAGCCACCTCTTTATCAGAGGTTATTTTATTTTCATTAACTAATAATTCATATTTAGAATCGCGTAAATTATTACTACCAATCTCGTTTCCAATAATACTCCAAGTGGTTTTTATCTTATTGCTTGATTTGACAATTTTTTCCTTGATATGCATAGACTTAGCCATAATACACACGGCTTTAAAAATTTTTGAATAACTTTTTACATGTTCAAGGAAAGATGGGGAATGGTTATATTGTTTTTCTCCATATAGCTCAAATAATCTATCCCTACTTTTAAAAATACCTCTTGTGGCCCAATCACTAAAATTCAAATTTTTATTTAGTTGAACCTGCTTATATTTAAAGATTTTATTAAATTCATTATTTATAGTATCGAAGAGGGCCCTATATAAGTTATCGGGATCAGTCTGTTTTAGTGATAAGGTACTGTGGATTCGGGCTGCGACTCCTACTTTAAAGCGTGTCATTTTGCTTTTAGTTATAGGTCTATATTTTATTAATTGTTTATTTGCAATAAAGTCAGTACTAACCGAGATGCGTTGACCACAGTGGTCGGACCTTAATTTACTAATTATTTCTTTATTTGTTACTTTACAGTTACAGAATATATTATCTATACAAGTAGATGACGTCGGTGATATTCTGGTAGGTTCAGTAAATTGAGGATTTAAATTGAAACACCGAAACAAATCTATTAACCTAGCAGACCGAGGTGTATCCAATAAGATATCTACATTAAAGTCACCGCATATAATTACTGTCTTTTTTGATGTGCATAATCGTCTTAATATATCCTCCAATGTATCCTCAAAAACACTAAAATCTCCAGAAGGGGGGCGATATATGCATACGATAATAAACCGCTCCAGTTCCACACAGGCCAGCTCAATAGCGCGCTCAATAGAGAGATTAACAATATCTTTTCTATCCTTGCAAGACACATCATTGTGCACTAAAATTAATGATCCGCCATGAATTGCGGTCTCTCTGAAGAATGCACTTGACAATCTGTAATTATGGTAATTTACAATATTCTGAGTGCTGGATAGCCAATGCTCAGTTAAACATAAAACATGTATGTTAAAATGCCTAATAAATAATTCAATTTCTAATTCTTTGCCAGAGAAGCCCTGTATATTTTGGTGTACAATATTCATATTATAGAGCTTTCCCGTTGTCTTAACATCTAGTTTAAATTATGATTATCAACTGTACTAGTATTAGTACATGAGTTAATAGTATAATTAGTGGTACTACTACCACAATCTAAAACATTGTCAATAGACTTAGTTACATGACATGTAACGGTATCTTGTAATTTATAAGCTAACAATTTAGCTAAGTGTCGTTTCACTTTAGATGGTAAGTACATATTTTCCTTTATTAACTTAACTCTGGATGGAATGAACTTATTAATATCATAATAAAAAATAGCATCTCCATGATGAATTGTCAAATTATATAATAACAAATTCAATCTATATATGCGCTTATTTTGATTTTTGTTTATGTTACTAAGATAAGGAAAAGCACATATGACAAACTTGCATTGAGTACTGCTGTGTAAATGTACTAACTTTTCAATACATTTAGTTAGTTTGTGCCTCGTGATGTTCAAACTGTCACCTATCATTAATACTATATTAGTATTATTATTTAATTCATTTGGTTTAATTTGATTTAACAGATAGTCTAAAGATGCTCCCGGTGAGCACCTGTTTATAACAGAATGGGTCAAGTATGGGTTAATTTTAGCACCAAAGTCTTTTCCTAATTGATCAGAAATAAAGATCGTGTTAATTTTTGAGTTAACTGATGGAGAGGAACATGGGGTAGTTTCTATTAAGGCACTGTCACCCTGAGCTATTGTAGAACAAAGACTAGTTTTGTCTTCTGAAAGATAGTATTTATTGGACAGTGACTCAAACCTATTCATGTTGTCGTTGCAAACCTCTAGCAGGTTATTGAATGATGCAATATGTTCTTTAATCTGCTCCTGTGCACTGCTATAAAGATTGGTAATAGATTGCAACGACTTCTCCAAACCTTCAATTTTAAGTTTTAAGTGTAATACTTCTGAATCATACCGTAAGCTATGGTGCTCTGATTCCATTTGTAATTTATTTATTTTACTAACCAAATATTGACATTTTTTCTTAGACTGCCCTAATTGTTGTATACAATTTTTGTTTTTAATTATTTTTTTAGTTTTCGCTATAAATCTTTTTATTTTAATGGAGACCACGCCTCGGTAAAAGGAGCACAGGACGCCCCCCGACCAGGTGGACCGACGACCTGAAGAAGACAGCGGGTATCCGCTGGATTCAGAAGGCTCAGGACCGGTCTGAGTGGCGTAGATTAGGGGAGGCCTATGTCCAGCAGTGGACCTCAAAGGGCTGATGGATGGATGATGGATGATGAAGTTATCATGTTTAATGTCCAATATCTTTTGAACCGGTGCTTTATATGACATTAAATCTAGATATAATATAAATACTGTTAAAAAGTTATCATATGACATAGAGCTGCAATTTGGGCATTGCATGGCATTTCTGACTTTCAGCTCCATACTAATATGGGCATGGTCCTTTCATGAAAATCCGTTCAATAGTTTTTGTGTGAAAGAGTAACTTGTTTGGGAGTGTTTATAAGTATTATTAAAAAATCCTTCGGTTTCGTCTCTTTGTCTACCTACTCATCTCCCAATTTTATTTGCGGTCGGCGCAATATTTATTTATTTAAACTTTATTATACCTAAGACAGATGGTATAAAAGGCGAGCTTAATGCTAAGAGCATTCTCTACCAGCCAACCTTTGGGCAAAGCAGAAAACAGCGATGGCGGTATTAAATACTAAGTACTCTACGAGTTATGTATAAATAAATATATAATTATGACGTGTGCAAGATATTGCATACACAGATGCAAAGGAAAGGAAGTATCCTTTCCTATCGTTTTCCCTACTCTATAGTGGCTCACTTATATTTCATATTTTATATTTCATATTCATCTCTTAAACAATCCATGCATCTTTTCTTTTCCATCTTGCTTTAATATCTATAAAATACTAGCTGCCCGGACATACTTCGTTCTGTAAAAAGTTTTTTTTTATTAAAACCTTCCGTCTATCCTATCTTTCAAGTTGGATCAAACTGCACACGGTGTGCAAAAATTAAAATCGGTTAAGTATAAGTAGTTTACGAGTCCATCGCGGACAAACAACGTGACACGTAATTTATATATATTAAAATTGATCTTTCCAGGTGGCCCTTATCCGAATGACAGCGGACGGCCGCCTGCCAAAGGAACAGCGGAGGAACTACAAAAATGTTGCAGACGCACTCATCAGGTACTAAATGAAATTATTTAATTATACATTTTAAATAATTCATTTGATTGACCAATTTATGGTGAAATTTATAGTGAAAATTCTCATGGGCAATGTACAGTGTAATTAATAAAATCACATGTTTCAAAAAACATTATGTCGGTCTGTCTATCTTTCTTTATTTTTATCTATTTTTAACCGACTTCAAAAAAAGGAGGAGGTTCTCAATTCGACTGTATTTTTTTTATGTTTGTTACCTCAGAACTTTGGACTGGGTGAACCGATTTTGATGATTCTTTTTTTAATCGAAAGCTAGTGCTTGTCATGTCGTTTAGTACTAGTAGTTTTTGAGTAATTTTGAAGTCGGTTATTTTTTGTTAGTAAAATTTAGATTATTGTTTGTTTCTTCCTCACATAAACGACCGTGTAATATTCCAGGATAGTGCGCGAGGAGGGCGTGCTGAAGCTGTGGCGCGGCGCCACGCCCACCGTGAGCCGCGCCATGGTCGTCAACGCCGCGCAGCTCAGCACCTACTCGCAGGTGGGTCGTTAGGTCGTTAGGTCGTTACACTAGGAGCACACATTTACCGCCGATTTCAATTAGCTGTCCAATCCTAATCTTTGGAAAATATAGGTAAAGGGCCATCCATAAATTACGTCACACGTTAGGGGAGGGGGGGGATCGATGTAGTGTGACATTGTGTGGGAGAGGTTGGGACGGGGTCCTAAATTTCGTGACGTCACATTTCAAAATCGAATAATTGGTATGTATAGGTAAATATTAAAAAACAATTAATGGAAATAAAACTTATTTCGGAACTGCTGTTTTAATTTAATAATTTCTAAGTGTAAAATTTAATAATATGTGATGTCACACTGGTGGGGGGGAGGTCTTACAAATGTGACCAGCTGTGACAAGGAGGGGGAGGGGTCAAAAAGTCATGAAATTAGTGTGACGTAATTTATGGATGGCCCATAAAGTAATTACCCGTTGACAGCTATTGTCACTTTTTACACTTAATTAAAGTTTTGCTTTGAGTTATTTTTATAAAAAAAAATAGGTTATTTTGTATGTAAATGTTGTGGGCAATTTGTTTTTGAAATTAGTAGTGGGTTGAGTTAAGTCTTATAATGGGATTTTGTAATTGAATATAATTTAAACGGAATCACAGAATACATAATAGTACATATTGGTACAGAAGAGTCACTCCGCAATAATTTAAATAAATAGCGATCTTGCTCCGACACAATAAAGTGTAAGCGACCCTTCACATTAGGTCGCCAGTAGTGCGGCAGCAGCGCGACAATAGCAGCGCGACAGACGCGCGGCTGTCGCGCTGCTATTTCTATACTAAAAAGAGCAGCGCGACAGCCGCGCGACACGTGATTTTTCATAGCGGACGGCAGCGCGGCAGCCGCGTGCGGTCAGTCGGCTTCGAGCCAGTGTTGCAATCGCATTACTACCATAATTCAACACTTTGAATACTGTTACATAATCAGTATTCACATGCCGATTTCGAAATAAAAGGATCAATCCAGTATATACTTGTTAGGGTTCCGTAGCCAAATGGCAAAAAACGGAACCCTTATGGATTCGTCATGTCTGTCTGTCTGTCCGTCGCGTATGTCACAGCCACTTTTTTCCGAAACTATAAAAACTATACTGTTGAAACTTGGTAAGTAGATGTATTCTGTGAACCGCATTAAGATTTTTACACAAAAATAGAAAAAAAAACAATAAATTTTGTGGGTTCCCCTTACTTAGAACTGAAACTCAAAAATTTTTTTTCATCAAACCCATACGGGATAGGTATCTATGGATAGGTCTTCAAATATGATATTGAGGTTTATAATATATTTTTTTTCTAAACTGAATAGTTTGTTCGAGAGACACTTCCAAAGTGGTAAAATGTGTCCCCCCCCCCCCTGTAACTTCTAAAATAAGAGAATGATAAAACTAAAAAAAAATATATGATTTTTTTATGAATGCGACGTCGATGGCGCCGAAGGAGAACCAACAAAAGCAGGAACAACAATGACATTTCCTCGTTGGAGTCCATTATTGAAATAAACTGGCCACCCTAATCTAAGCAAGTCGCGCGGCTGTATTTGTAATGAGAAGGCATCCGCTGCTGTCACGCTGCTGCCGTGCTGCTGCCGCACTACTTGCGACCTAATGTGAAGGCACACTAATTCAGGTCGCACAGCGCTAATCGTCAACAGACGTTGCCTCCTATAACGTTTAAAATAATTTTGCAGGCAATTTAGGGCGACCTTAGGGTGACATAAAAAATCCGACACTAATATATCTTCCAATCCACGATGTGGAATGTGATCCAGGCATTTTCAATAACTAGCAAAATGTTTAGTCAGTGTTCACTCATGTCCTGAAGTCAAATAATGTTTAAAGTACATAGTGAAAACTCATCTAATTCATCATTTACGTCCGTCGTTCAGGGCTTAGTATTTTACCAAATATCGAGTTGGTATTCCCTAGCAACTCCGATCCCAATGTATTCATAATCTAAGTATATCTTATCAATACATTTACTCCAACTGCACAACATATCACCACGATAATCAAAATTGATGCACTACAGAAATAGATGTTTATAAAATTTTGGTAATGTAAGTCACAAGTATATATTTTTCGATCAAATAGATATTCAGATAGGTGTAAAAATAAATAAATGTAGTTAGGTAGTAAGATAGTAATAAATAAAAGAAGTAAAATAGTTTATACACACTTTTACATTTGGATTATCTATTTGACATGGGCATGGCATACTCTTATATCGTTAACACCGAACACCGGAAAATAAAAATTATCTAATAACTAAATAATCTAATCATTATTTATTACTTCATATGAAAATTCTATCATCAATCAATATTACGTGCCCATTACCGCACCTCATTTAATAACTAATCCATTAAACAAAATGATATATAGGTAAAATAAATGTAAGTCCTAGGACCCCTTTGCGCCCGAGGATAACTAATAATTCAACTAAAGGTCTTCAAGTGCAAGTCATATACTAATTGAAGCGATACACTCCATCAACATGTTAGCCAATAAAGCCAAGTGTATTGTAAATAAACTCGCGATAAAAACGTGTGCTATCTGCCAAATTGCTTCACAGATTACGCTGCTTACAGATTATGCTTTGGATAACGTTGTTTGAACCAAACCAATATTTATAGAGGGCGTGAGTGTTTGGAAATCTATCGGCAGCATATTGTATGATCTGATTGGAAAATTAGAATGCCATGAATCACCAGATGGTTCGCCTGAATAGCTACCACCCTTGAGCAAAGTCAGCCGCCAAACGACTCGTCGTGTTCTGGCTGGGGGCTTGAGAGCCAGTTCTTTCTTTCTTTTTCTCTCTTTCTTGGCCGGCAACGCATCAGTGATGCCTTGGTATTGCTGATGTTCATGGGCGACGATAGCCACTTACCATCAGGTTGATCGTCAGCTCGTTTGCCGGCTATTTCCATAAAAAAAGATTATTATGTAGCAATTTTAGGATTATAAGTTTACGCCTAAAACTTGTAATATCCAATGAGAAAACTTTAAATATCCTATTCGAAGGAATATAAATTTTATAAAAAGATTCTTTAATTCAAATAAAAAATACTATTTTGAATTATAATTCGAAATCACGAAAACACAAAAGCTATGGCATACGTTCCTAACAAACCAACAGCATTTCCATCGATAGGGTGTAAAAATCCTCCATCATCCATGACGATGGCAATGGTTACCATCGGCGTATCGGGTTCAAATCCCATTCCCAGTGAGGCGGAAATTTGAATAATTAGTTTGAATTTATTTTTACGGTCTGCGTGTGAATGTCCTTGTCTTTACGTGCTGTCTATGGCACCCACGACACAGGGAATCCTAGTGTGGGGCTATGAGTTTGTAGTTTTATCCACTAGCGGAGAACAGGTTAGAATAGAATAGAATAAATTTTATTTTCAAGGCCACGAACACATTTATGAGTAAAACAGAGAAAAAAGAACACAAGTAAAGAGCTCTTTACATAATTATTGCTAGATTATTCTCGCATGTGTCCAGTGACCTAGAAAAAGGCACTCAGTATGATGCCGTAGTGTTGACTATGGCGCTGATTTTCAGTGAGTCCTACTCGGTTAGTCACGGACGACGACGATTACACGAAGAGAAGGACGAAGATTACATAATACAGCGATACTTACTGCGTAACATTGTTGCAGGCGCGCGAGATATTCGCCGCGTACGTGCCCGACGGCATCGGGCTGCACTTCTGCGCGTCCATGGTGTCCGGCCTCATCACCACCATCGCCTCCATGCCCGTCGACATCATCAAGACCAGGTGATTGGATGCCACTTTGAAACACTTCATTTAGTTTAATTGCAGTTTATTACTATAACGCCCCAACTCAGAGTCACTAACGGTTACTTTAATTGCTCCTTAGTAAAGAATCACCATAGAAATTCTGTAGTAAGGAGCGATTTAAGTACCTAACCGTTAAGCCGGCTTTTGACTATGGGATGTAATATATATTACATCTTGAGATATATATTACATCCCGCGGTTGCTGTTCACACTGTAAGATATATATTTTGAACAGTTCAGCTTCTGTCACCACTGTGTCATCACGTTTTTTATCGAAACGGTCGAATTCTAAAATGGATAATAATATGGAGATTGTTTTGCTTGATTCCTACGATAGTTCATCAGACGACGATGATGCTGTATTCGATTTACATGTATCACTATTAAGAAGAAAATATAATAAATCACTATTAAGAAATAATAATAAATCACTATAAATATAAATATTAATATAATAAATCATATAAATATAATATAAATAATAATATCATATTAATAATATAAATAATATCATATAAATATTAATATAATAAATCACTATTAAGAAGAAAATATAATATAGCGTAGCGTAGGTAAGGATTGCGTACTTCAAATACTTATGTCAGTTGACACGTCTGCACACGAACGTCATCATTCAAACTGAGGGCGAAGCAGGGGGAGGCGCGGTGTCCGGGGACGTGAGGTAAAATATAGACCTCAATATCGCTCAAAAAAATATTTATAGTTTGGGATGTAATATATATTATAGCACAGTGTGAATGGTCTCGTACAAAATGTATGACGAGCGATAAAATATTATATCTCAAGATGTAATATATATTACATTATATCCCATAGTCAAAAGCCGGCTTTAGTGACTGAGTTGGGGCGTAAGTATATTACAGTACGCTACGCCTCAAAAAACCCAAACCAGAGAGAGAGGAGAGTACATACAATAAAACATATATATACATATATATACCACAGAGAAGTATTGATGTTGCCTGCCCTAACATTCATTTCCCATGGCCCCGCCAAAAGGTTTCATGAGGAATCATTATTCTCTTATTTTTTCAACATTTACCTATATTTAGATGTGCCCTTTTTCCTTATGACGGCAGTGTTATTATCAAACAAAATTACAGTACTACCATGGATCTCTGATCTATACTAATATATAAAGAGGAAAGATTTGATTTTTTGTTTGCATTGAATAGGCTCCGAAACTACTGAACTAATTTCAAAAATTCTTTCACTGTTGGGAAGCTACACTATCCGCGAGTAACATAGGCTATATTATATTTAAAAAAAAATAGGGATCCTTAGTAAAACTCCAATAATGTAACCCAAGGTGTAAAAAAATAAGAAAACCGAAGCAAAGCGAGGGCGGTTACTTGTGTGCCAATAAATATCACATGATCTGCTAACGATTATATTAGCTCGTTTGTTACCTTAGAAACGACAATGTTGTCCCCAGGATCCAGAACGCAGCGAAGGGCTCGAGCCAGCTGACGGTAGTAACGAGTCTGCTACGCGACGAGGGCGTGCTGTCCCTGTGGAAGGGCTTCCTGCCGTACTACGCGCGGCTGGGGCCGCACACCGTGCTCACATTCATCTTCCTCGAGCAGATGAACGCCGCGTACTTCAAGTACACGTAGAGTTGGGTAGTGTAGTGCAGTGGTATAGAGTAGACATACCGAATAACTCCATACTATTACTAAGCATAGAACTCGGGACCCCTTATTTTAATAAACTAGTGCGTTTCAACTAAATCTGTTGGCTGTAATGTTGGTAGCATTGAAATAAGTGTGTTTTAAATTTCAAAAATCATTTTATGGACATAATAATAGCGTTGTTATTAAGTTCATCAAAGGTAATATCGATAAATATTACGAGATAATAGAAACATTACTTTTAATATAACATTTTAATTTTTATACTCCTATTTCAATGCTACCAACTAGACATGGGTCGGTACGCGTTTTCGTAATGCCATAACTATGTATTGGTATTGTCGCCTATAAAGGGTTTTAAAACTGTTTATTTTAATAACCATTTATTGAAATGTGTACTCGGTATATCAGGTTTACGGTATCATTGGAATACGCTTATTCTCAGTAATGTCGGTATACGAAATAACTGATTAAATGAAATATTTGTGGTATTATACCAGTAAAGGTTTATTGAAATATTGAAACTGTTTATAGTTTATACCACGTCTTCATACCTTACCGCGCAATACCTCGTAGGTATTCACGAATAAATGGTTTCTCTCAATAAACAGTTTTTGTAGCACCTGATACCGTATTTGTGGTATTATACAAATAAAGGGTTATTGAAACTATTTATAGTTTTTACCGCCCATGTCTACTACCAACATTATAGCCAACTGCAGATTTAGTTGAAACGCACTATATTGCTTGACTACAAATCCACCTAACGGTAAGTGGAAATGATATCGTGGCAAATGCGCTCGCTACCTTAGTAAAAGCCTATTCGCTACCAATTAGGCTATAAGGGCGTATTGTTCCTATTTGTGCCCAGTGTCTATGTGTGCGTTGCTCGTACAGTGCGGCCGCTGTATCTTGGCGCGTCTGAACTTCGCGCAGAAGGCTGCGCAGTAACATAATTCGGCAATGCTCGGTGCGCGGCGTATTATGTCTCAGTCACACGTTAGCATGTTTGTGTCGCTATCTCTGTCTTAAATGCGCTAAAGTTTGGCGTACTGTACGTTGGTATGGAGTTATCCTTCTGTAGTGTGTCTAATTTGTTGTAGTGTACAGTGTATGTTAATGGAACGGCTGTGTTGAACAGGCTGTGTACGGAGATGGAATAGTGGAACGGTGAGATTTCATGTGGGTTAAAAAAACTGCAACATTAATTAGTAATATCTGTGGGGATATTAAATGCCAAAATCATTTTTTTTATTTATTACCTAAATTTATTTATAACATACTGCTGCCCATAGCATTCAAGTTTTTAGCCCCTAAGGGGATGAATTTATAAAATCCTTAGTGCTCCCTAAACTATACAACCCATGAAGTTAATGCTTCTAGATCGACTGGTTGAGGCTGTGTATTGATTGTCTTTCAGTTATCGTCGTAGAGTATATTAAATACGAAATAACAATAAACACTGCCGTTCCATTTATATACACTTGTATATAAGAATGTTGAGCCGCTGATGTAGGTATATCAGAAGTTATCTGTGTACATAGCTTGCTTGTGAAGACGCTAATGTGTTAGGCTTTTATAAAAAAGTGTGAAATTAATTCGCATTATATTGGCGTTGATCGCGTCGTTAATAGGGAAGAATGGATCGATTGGAGTTGAAACAGTCGGAAAACATGACGTATTTTAAGGTAAATTACGAGTGTTAGAGTTACAGATCTGGGAGATTGTATGAAATATTAAATTGAGCTGTATTTCAGTAAACAATTATAAGGCGCTCTGGGCTCATTTTATGATGGTGAGGGATGGGAAAATGAATTGGATAAGTAATGATTTGAGCTGACTTGTAACAATAATACTGTTTATAAACTTTATACAAAAGCTTATAATATTAGACTACAATCAGTTTACTTAATTTAAATTAGTACAAATCTAAGAATGTAAGTATCATGTAGTTTAAAGCAGTGAAACATGGCGTCAGTTGATCTCCACTCTTGTGGTTTAACAGGTCAAAATTGATTGTGATAAATGAGTTATTTATTTTTATTAAATATATCTTCATTTTATATCGCTCACGTGATGTTTGCGTTATGTAATATGTGCCGTGCTACTTTTACATAATATCGTCGTTGCGACTTTAAGACCTATTATGTGTAAAATGTCAGCTTTTTGAGGGTATCGATAAAAATCGATAAAGTTTTGTTTAGCAAGCACATAGGTGATTTAGAATTTAGTGAATGAATTACGATGGAAACGTCGTACACACATGAGAATTTTTGAATTCGATAGTGCTTTAAAATGTAGAATGATTTGACGCAAATTGATTTTGCCAAAAGTGTCACATAACACATAAGAGGTCTTAAAGTCGCAACGACGATATATGTATAATACTATTATTTGATTTTCTTCTGTACTTTTACCGAATACAACCAATTTAAAGCCGAAACGAATCGAATATTGTCGATCAATGAAAAATTTACTTAGCTTGTCAGGATTTTTAAATAACTAGTCTGAGTAATCAGTTCTGTTACATACGAAGGACCCGAGTTTCGAACGGAAGTTCTAACGAAGAATTTAAAAATATATTATAAAAAAATGCTCAAAATGTCGACTTACCGTCAGACTTTGTAATTTTGAGAATTTCTAAAATGTAAATACAATTTAAAGAACATTGAACCTAGTTAGCATACCTTGGAACCATAGCTCAAATATTTCAGAAAGTATATCATTTACCACACTTCATTACTGAATACTTTTTGATTGTAATCACTTATTCCCTCTATTGGCACATGCTTCATCCCTGGCCGCCGAAACGAAGTTTTTTCAAAATGGCGAACTCGTAGGTATGCCAGGTTCCGTACAAAAATGTTTGAACCCCTTTTGCGATTTTATTACGTGCGTAGGTATACTGCCACTTACACTTTATGTTTATTGTTTATACAATTGTCATGTAAATTTTATATCATTCTGATGACATTGTGACAAACCAGAGGTTTTTGTCATGCGATATATAGATATATGTGCGATATTTATACTGTATAAAAGTGCCTAAATTTGTAGTATTTAAGCATGGGTACTAAGTTTAGGCAATCGCGCTATTTGATATAGTAGAGTACTTTTGAAGTGCCATCGCTAATTCGCTACATACCTGCTGCAGAGCAGCTTTAACTCCATTTGATAAATGCCATGGCCCATGACATCTAACGTATCCGCAATATAAGAGCGGTTGTTGAAGTGAGACTAGTAAAATGTTATATTCAATAATGTTGAATCTGAATGTACTTAGTCGCTTAACTTATTACTATTGTATTATATAAAACATTATATAATACCATAAGTAATCGTACAGCGTATTTATATATGTGGTTAAAATACGCACATTACAACGTGTTAGTTGTTAAATATCAGTTAATTATTTATCTCATATAAAATATGTTCATTTCTTATTTTTAATGATTTAAATCTTCCAAATGAAATTATTCGATACTCGATACTGAGTACTCGATACTTTTACCTAGTACTCACTCGCAAGTACTCATATGAAACGTCGGTATCGAGTACTTTTATAATACTGAGTACTTTTCAGTGTTGTCAATACAAGTTTTCAGACGGTCGTGTACATTACTGTGGGCCTTGTCCATCGGTTCAGCGCTCGGACTAAAAAAAAAGGTCATTGGCTCAACAGAGTGATATGAAATTCACTGCCGATGGCCTTTTTTTAACTCCTAATGTGATGCTCGCAAGTACTCGATACTGAGTAGTAGCGATACTTCAGGGCCGATACTTTTTGGGTATCGATACCATACTCATCGATACCGCACGAGTACTCGGTATCGATGGCAGAGGCCGATACTTCAAACCCTATTCCGGACGTCCAACTGCAAGCTGCCCTCACGGCAATTCAACAATTGAGTTGTTTCCTAAAATTTTTTTTTGTTATAAATTGAAAGTTCATATATAAGTTTTATAACAAAGTTATTTTAGTTTTTTTTTATTCGCTATAATTTAAAAGTTACATCAAATCAAAAATACGTTTTTGAATCCAGTACCGAAAACACGCCGACAATTCCCGAATAGAACCGAGCGCGCGTGTGACGTCACTTTGTTAATTGCTATTCATTGCAGCATACAGCTGATACTGTGATTTGACTTTTAACTGATAAAATCTTGATATTATCGTCAATATATTGATAAATATATCAAAAATGCTAAACCTTAAAAGTTATCGTGCTTGTTTTGTACCATTACGTGTGAAAACTACAAAAAAAACACCCCAAAGATAATGTTAAATGTGTACCTGTGACCTTTTCCCGAGGAATAAGAGGTAAAATTTTAGTTTTCGTTCATAGATTCGCTTTTAGGGTTCGAAGTAAAATCGGAATCCTTATAGTTTCGTCATGTCCGTCCGTCCGTCCGTCCGTCCGTCTGTCTGTCTGTTCGTCTGTCCGTCTGTCCGTCCATCCGTCCGTCCGTCTGTCCGAAGCAAAGCGGCCAGACCCTTACTGCTAGAAAGCTGTAATTTGGCATGGAATACATATTTATTAAAAGTCCAGAATCGTAGAATTAAATATTGAAAAACATTTTTTTTCAGGGTACCTCCCCTACAGGCAACGTGAGGATGATTTTTTTATTCGTCGCCTACCCTATAGTGTGGAGTATCGTTGAAAAGGTCTTCCAAAAATATTATGGGTCTTGTATTACCATTTTTGGAATTAGGGGTCCGTTTGCAAAATGTTTGGCTTTAAAGTGCTAATTTTGGTTACAGTCAAGTGTCCCCCCCAACTGTTGACTAAACGGTTAGAGTTAGACAAGTGAAAAAATCTCAAAAATAGGGTACTTATATGATGAATTTACAAGGAAAACTATCACTGCTATGTTAACATAAAAGTATGAGTCATAGTCGATAAACTTACTACTTCGGAACCTTACATTGCCCGTGGCCTGACACGCACATGCCCGTTTTTTTTATAAAACAACTCATGGTTTTATTTTATTAGGTTAGGAATTATGCAACGTTGATCCTACTCAAATTCAATGAGGATCTGATGATGGGTCCTGGGGCTACAAAGTGGAACACGTGGTAGAACAATGGTAGGTAGAGTAAAACGGAACCGTGTTTGAAGATATTATATAATATTATCGTTAACATTTTAAAACCAGTAGGTACATAAATAAATAAATAAACGCTTCACACTCATAGCCTTATACTAGGATACCCAGTGTCGTGGGTGCCATAGACAACACAAGGACACACAATCAGACCAAGAACAGAAATACAAACTAATCATTCAAACCATCTCGCAGCATCCACCTCGCATCGAATCGAACCCAGGACCCTTGATTTAGCGATCTGGAGTGGTAACGATTCGCCACACGAGTCGTGATCATTGACCAACTTGGCGTATTTCGGAGACAAAAAAAATTATATATTGTACCAGTTTTATGTATAAAGCGCGTACAGACCCATACCACCGCAGTAGGTTTCTCTGTGTCGCGGGTGGCATGGTCAACACAAATAACACGTCACTATAACACCCAAGACCCGAGTACAAATAATTATTTGTCACATTTTATTAGATATGGCCGGGAATTGAACCTGGGACCCTCACTTCGCAGGCTGGATCGAATCGCTATCAACTAGGCTATAGGGTCATCATATGTATGTACCTACTACTAGCATAGAATTTCGGTAGTATTGCATTGTGCATTTTTTTATTAATCACATTCTTCACTTCTCTCAGGATCCATATCTGAAATTTAGGTAGACGAAGTCGCGGGTAGAAGCTAGTTGTATGATAAATGAAATATAATTTTATCATACAACCCTGATTTATACCCCTAACACCCTGCCCTGATTTCTCCCAGACACGATTTACCAGTTAACAGTATAACCTTATCTAAATTTATTTAGTGTGTACAATCAATAGAGAGTTTTATTATAATATTAAATGAAGAATAAATCATTTAACATTTAAATTTACAATAAAATTACGTGGTATGAATATCTTTTTGCACTAAATTTCGGATATTTTTACTCAATTCACGTAGAAGCTTCTAACACTGTGTAATTGCTTTAACAAAATGACGTCACTAACATGGCGACCAAATCTGGCGCGTTTGTAGTCACGTGATTCTTTTTGAACTTTTATCAATTTTGAATTCATTATTATTAATATTAAAAATAGTTTTTCAGCGTTTTTAACAATGCCAATTAATATAATTTATGTTAAAGATTTAAAATAAATTAAAAAAAAAAAATATTTTTTTTAAAATGAACAACTCAATTATTACAGAGCCCTTAAATTAATCCGTACGAACTTCTTTAGCGGGCCTAATTAGTAAGCAATCGACCAATTTGTGACCATTATGATAATATCGTTTTATATGATATATCGTATTATATGATATATCATATTATATGATATATCGTATATGATACTATTATTGTGAACCGACGTAGTATGAAATATAACGTTAACATGACAGAGATGACAGTTCACCTTCTGGACCCCAGGTCTTCTCTTTTGCAGCTCTATCGAATCTGAACCCTGTCATCACACTGTTTTCTGCTCCGTTCTTCAAACCATCAGGCCACCTATGATCAGCTACGATACATACTTCTTATGCCAAACGTCATTTAATTTAATTTTGTCTTCCTATTACCACATCTGTTACCAGTCAAGGATTCTTACTAAATAACGTATATAGCATACAAAGGATCCTTAAAGAATCCTTTGGATATATGTATTATAAAGTAACTTGAACAGCATGAACGTTATCAAGCAAAGGAAAGCCCCTCACAATAACAAAAATCACAAAATTTTATGGTAAATCTATATCTTATAGAAACTAACTCATTCATTATAAAACATTCAGTTACTGTATCAAATTCCATTAATTAACAACAATTTAAATATATGTTACGTAAATATCTTGTTCTATGTTTTGGTGAAATTTTTTTTAACTTTACAAATTTTATTAGTGTTAATGAGTTAATAGGGGATTTAGATCGTATAAAAATGTTTCTATTATTTTAATAAGTAATTTAAATTATATAAGTTGCTGATATAATCAGTTTTGACAACCAGCATTGTAATGTGATAGCAGATGTTAAAATAAGTATTTTACAGCAATTCAAAATGTTGTATGATTGTGTTATGTTGATGAATGGTAAACCGTTGATCATCAGCATGGCATATTAAAAATTTTCATTATATAATCTGTATTATACATATTGCTACATGTTATTAGCACATTCGTTTTGGAATTGTTCTTAAATGAAATTTAAAAAAGATGTGATTGAATTATTTTCAAGAAACCTACAAACAGTTATGTTTTAAATTGTTATCTTATATATTAATAATAATATGTATTATGTTATGAATTCTTTAAAGTAATATTTGTTAGTTTGCATTTTAATTTATTTGGATATCGTGTATATAAGGGCTCGCATTTTTCAATATTCATAAGGCCCGATTCACATGGCAGTGGTACTAGAGGTAGTGTGTAACGTACCTTTACCGAGTTTTCCATTGAACTAATTATTCCATGTGATATATTGTAGTACTGAGACATACACATGTATATTTTTATATATCAATTTTATATGATTTGTGACTAACGTAAGTGAGATGTACAATGTTGTTTATTAAACAATTGTTTGTTAATTCTTGTTTTATTATAAGTAGTTAAACACGCCCTCCGTTGACTGAGGCAATGTTAACCATAGAACGAACAAAACTATCAACTCTACCAAATTATATCTATTTTAATCCAAAATGCTTGAAATATGCCATTCACATGGAAACTTCGGAATATTGTTTATATTTGTAAATAACGGTATTAAAGGAAATGCGCAAAAAAAAACTGCACAAATTTTACTGTATAGGATTGTAAAGGATACAGTATTTTCTCAATAAACCATTGCTTGAGTAACATCAGGAAAACTGACCATCTATACTATTACATAAAGAGGAAAGATTTGATTTTTTGTTTGCATTGAATAGGCTCCGAAACTACTGAACCGATTTGAAAAATTCTTTCACTGTTGGGAAGCTACACTATCCCCGAGTAACATAGGATAAAATAAATTTTCAAAAAATTAGGGGTCCTTAATAAAACTCCAATAATGTAACCCAATGTGTAAAAAAATAAGAAAACCGAAGCAAAGCGAGGGTGGTTACTCGTAGTAAATAAAGAATAATAAATGGTCAGTGGGCACTAATCTGTATTCAATGAGCCCGTCACTAACATTGATCTGAAATGTCAACGTAGTGATTAAGTACTCTGTGGAAATTAAAACGTAGTGATTATGTAGGTACTCTGTGGAAATGCCGTAGTGATTAAGTACTCTGTGGAAATGCCATAATCGCCTTCTGTCATAAAATCGTCAGTGAAATTAGTTGATATTTAAATCTCAAAATTTTAGTAAGTAATAATTTAAACAGCGGCCCAAAATGAGGGCTTCAGCGACGCGTGGCTCGTAATGACGATAGATTCCGAAAACACACACAAGCCGACATGGATTGCCAAAGTGGCCTTTGGAGGACTGGCGGGGTAAATAAACATTAAACTTACAGCTTTTAAGATCAAAGGCCGCTGCATACGTAACGTGGACGGGACGAGGACGGGACGTGGACGCGACGTGGTTAATAAACACTGACGGGAATTTTTAATACATACGCAACGTGACGGTAACTCGGACCTAGCGCGCTAATGTTGTGAATAAGGAAAGATTAATTTTTCTTTTTAAGAATTAGCTTTAATTGTTATTGCATTAGGTGACGTAGAAGGAGCTTTCTGAGATTATTGTACATCCTACATGGCAGAAAAGAGAACTAGAAGGAGAATACTACACTTTCTACAAAGAACTTTTGGATGATGAGTCTCATTTTTAGGGTTCCGTAGCCAAATGGCAAAAAAACTTAACCCTTATAGATTCGTCATGTCTGTCTGTCTGTCTGTCCGTCCGCATGTCACAGTCACTTTTTTCCGAAACTATAGGAACTATACTGTTGAAACTTGGTAAGCAGATGTACCTATTCTGTAAACCGCATTAAGATTTTCACACAAAAATAGAAAAAAAAACATAAATTTGGGGGTTCCCCATACTTAGAACTGAAACTCAATTTTTTTTTTCATCAAACTCATACGTGTGGGGTATCTATGGATAGGTCTTCAAAAATGATATTGAGGTTTCTAATATATTTTTTTGTAAACTGAATAGTTTGCGCGAGAGACACTTCCAAAGTGGTAAAATGTGTGTCCCCCCCCCTGTAACTTCTAAAATAAGAGGATGATAAAACTAAAAAAAATATATGATGTACATTACCATGCAAACTTCCACCGAAAATTGGTTTGAACGACATCTGGTAAGTAGTTTTTTTTTAATACGTCATAAATCGTAAACCGCAATTTACCTCGATCAAAGTTACAACGAACTACAAGAACTTTTATATTATGTTACTTGCTGCTACGGAACCCTTCATGGGTGAGTCCGACTCGCACTTGGCCACTTTTATTATAAGTATTTTCGTATGACTAATCATGAAAAACATTAATCATATATGTAACATTTATTTTATAATTTTAATCGTATGGAAAACATTACTTTAAAACTGATGTATTTATAATGATTATTTTTTATATAGACAGTAAGGTAAATAATACACGTGCGTGATGCACTTAGCTCACCGGAGTGAACGGAGGTACTGCGCTTGCACACGCAACAGAATCACGGACGGGGCACGTACGTGCCACGTTCCCGTCCCATCCGGGAAAAAACACGTTACGTATGCATTGACCTCCTCGCTTTTATTTCGTCATCTAACTATCCCACTGCTGGGCTCGGGATTCCTTTCACAATGTGAGGGGGTACAGGCCATGGACCACCTCGCTGGACAAGTGCGGAGCAGACTGCACACACCTTTGGGAACATTATGGGGAACTCTCATACCCCATTTACACGCGCGCGCGAGCCACGAGACAATCCGCGAGACGCGCGCGTGTGAACAGGGCGCTCGCGGACCAGACCGCGGCGCGTCTCGTGGCTCGCGGGCTCGCGTCGGGAGCGGTTTTGTATGCGCGCGCCAAAGGGGCTCGCGCGAGCGCTCGCGCGGTGTTCACACGCGCGTAGGGGGCGTTTACGGAGAGCCATGAGACGGTCCGCGACACGCGCGTGTAAATGAGCGGTCAGGTGTGCAGTCGTGCACGGTAACGACTAACGATGATGTTACCGTTCGGTAATCGACAAACGAGTAGTCGAGCCAACCTATGGTACCTAAGTGATCATCGTCGTCCATGCACATCATTAATACCTTAGACATCACCAATACGAGTGCAAAAAAGTTCGTAGGTACAGTCAGCAAAAGAATGCAGTGCAGTGCATGACAGAAAAACGTTCCATAATTTGTACTTTTGCAAAATATTTGTGTTAATTTCAATGTTAAATGCTAATTATGTACGTAACGTATAATTTAACACTGATAATAACACAACGGAACGTTTTATATCATATCTTGCATCAACTCTTTTGCTGACTGTACAGAGTACATAGAGCCAGTTCCTTCCAGCATGGTAGCCACAACCCTAGTCCACCCACTGGACGTGATCAAGGTGCGGCTGCAGATCTACCCCTGCCCCTGCAAGACGCTGGACCTGGCCTCGCAGCTGGTGGCGCGGCGCGGGCCCGCGGCGCTGTACGCGGGGCTGACGGCCGGCCTCATGCGACAGGCCACGAACACTACGACGCGACTCGGGGTTTACAACTGGCTTCATGATGAGTACCATGGGTAGGTACAATAGATTAATAGATCCTTTAACTATACGGATGCGGACAGATTTAGATGCGGTTTTTACTGACGTATTGCAGTGAGCTTGGGTTAACATTTTAGTGTTTGATTATAACCGACCAAAAAAGGAGGAGGTATTCAATTCGACTGTATTTTTTATGTTTGTTACCTCAAAACTCTCGACTGGGTGAACCGATTTTGATTATTCTTTTTTTAATCGAAAGCTAGTGCTTGTCATGTGGTCCCACTTAAATTTAAACTAGATCTGACTAGTAGTTTTTGAGTTATTTTTAAGACGGTTATTTTTTTCTTGGTAAAATTCAGATTATATTTTAATCGATTAACAAATACAAAAGTTATGACAACTTAAAAAACACCATCACCATGATCGCTGACCCAAAAACCCCGAAATCATTGGTCTCTCACATAAATACTCGTATTTATGTGACAGACTATGAGAGCCCTATGACGAATAAATTAAATACTCAAATTGCATCTACGATTTGTAGATTTTCTACGGAGATTGTACAATACGACACGACATCTCGCAAGGTAACAAACAACATTGTATGTAAGCTAACAGTAAGATTGGCTGCGGGGTCGTATGTCGCTGTTCAATAAGTCTAGGCTTATTGCTAGTGATGTTTATACTCGTACAATAAGTGCGGTCTAGAGACTCGAGCATACTTGTATCGAGATTTAATTCGCTAGTGGGTGGTATCGATTTCTACAAAGCCTTGAGTAACATACCTATTACATGTAATACGATACCATATCTTTAAACTCGGCGACGAATGATTTGCTTTTGGCAATTTACGAGGAGATGAGGTGGTTTATACTGATTCATAATAAGTACTTAGAGAAACCTCACAATATCATTAATCTGCAGCACTCACAGTATTATAGGTATCGACTATAATGCTACACGTAGGACTAAGAATGAATAGGATGGGATATTATAAATATGGTAGGGAATTTGAGCTAAGACAAAAAAGTATTTGGTGCGCCTCCAAGCCAGACCTTTGTAAGGCCGTCTAATCCCAGGGGCGTAGCTACTGCCGTATTAGCCGTATCAATTATACGGGGCCCCAAGCGTATAGGGCCCCCCACTAACACTTCCAAAAAAAGCTCGCCAGCGGCCTACGACCGCTACAGTTGGCACTCCTTTTAAATTTGACAGCTGATGTTGAGGGGGCCCCACAACAAATATTGATATGGGGCCTCCTTAGGGCTAGCTACGCCGCTGTCTAATCCTCTCGATATTGATGCGGTGTAGTGCAAATTAGATAGGTATACTGGAACTGTAATGTTTATAAATTATTGAGTTCATAATAATTCTTGACAAAAAATAACCGACTTCAAAATTAGAGATAACTCAAAAACTACTCGTCAGATCTCGCTCTTTAAGTGGGAATGCATGACAAGCACCTGCTTTCGATTAAAAATATCAATAATCATAGATTAATAATATCAATATAAAAGACGAGTAACCGCCCTCGCTTTGCTTCGGTTTTCTTATTTTTTACACCTTGGGTTACATTATTGGAGTTTTATTAAGGATCCCTAATTTTTTTGAAAATATAATATAGTCTATGTTACTCGGAGATAGTGTAGCTTTCCAACAGTGAAAGAATTTTTGAAATCGGTTCAGTAGTTTCGGAGCCTATTCAATGCAAACAAAAAATCAAATCGTTCCTCTTTATATATTAGTATTGATTAATAATCATCAAAATCGGTTCACCAAGTCGAAAGTTCTAAACAAACATGAAAAAAAAATACAGTCGAATTGAGAACCTCCTCCTTTTATTGAAGTCGGTTAAAAAGATAAAAAAACAGTCGCATTAAATACCTCCTCCTTTTTAGGGTTCCGTAGCCGAATGGCAAAAAACGGAACCCTTATAGATTCGTCATGTCTGTCTGTCTGTCTGTCTGTCTGTCTGTCTGTCTGTCTGTCTGTCTGTCTGTCTGTCTGTCTGTCTGTCTGTCTGTCCGTCCGTATGTCACAGCCACTTTTTTCCGAAACTATAAGAGCTATACTGTTGAAACTTGGTGAGTAGATGTATTCTGTGAACCGCATTAAGATTTTCACACAAAAATAGAAAAAAAACACTAAATTTTGGGGGCTCCCCATACTTAGAACTGAAACTCAAAAATGTTTTTTTCATCAAACCCATACGTGTGGGGTATCTATGGATAGGTCTTCAAAAATGATATTGAGGTTTCTAATATCATTTTTTTCTAAACTGAATAGTTTGCGCGAGAGACACTTCCAAAGTGGTAAAATGTGTGTCCCCCCCCCTGTAACTTTTAAAATAAGAGAATGATAAAACTAAAAAAAATATATGATGTACATTACCATGAAAACTTCCAACGAAAATTGGTTTGAATGATATTTAATAAGTAGTTTTTTTTTAATACGTCATAAATCGTAAACCGCAAAAAACATTGATCAAAGTTACAACGAACTACAAGAACTTTTATATTATGTTACTTGCTGCTACGGAACCCTTCATGAGCGAGTCCGACTCGCACTTGGCCGCTTTTTTTAAAGTCGTTTAAAAAACCATCCCGTCCAGTAAGTTGCCAGCTGGGGCGTTGCTACGCCATCCCTCCCACTAACACTCCCAAAAAAAAAAGCTCGCCAGCAGCCTACGACCGCTACAATTCGCACTCTTTTTATTTTTGACAGTGTTGAAGGGGCCCCACAACAAATATTGATATAATATGGGGCCTCCTTAGGGCTAGCTACGCCACTAGTTGCCAGCCACGGCTCAAGAGGCTACAAGTAATTGTCAACCCGCTTATCTATATATATAAAATTGAAAAGCGACACACCGCTGATTAAACAAAAAATCTCAGAAACTGCCGAACCGATTAAGATTAAATTTGGTAGGTAGGTAGTTCCTGCTAAGGAGACGTCCACTAAGAACGGATTTTTGGAAATTCATCCCCTAAGGGGTACAAATAAGGGTTAGAAGTCACTTTCATACAAACCAACTTCGTCAGTTTTAGAGTTATAAATATGAAATTTTTTATGTTAGTTTATAGTAATAAACAAAAGTTAACTTTAACACATTTTTTTGGAAAATCATCCCTTAAAGGGTTAATTTCTTCAATTTAACTTAGTACGCAACTTCGTTATTTTTGAAGTTAAAAACATGAAAATTTATATATTAGTTCAAAATTAGAAAAAAAATTTAAGGGTTATGTGTTTTTTTGGAAAATCAGCCCCTAAAGGGTCGAATAAGGTTGTTCAAGTTTGTATGGGAACTTCGTCAGTTTTGAAGTTAGAAGGGTGAAAATTTATATATAAGCTTATAGTTAGACACAAAAAATAACTGTATCACTGTTTTCTTGAAATTCATCCCCTAAAAATAGGGGTTGGAAGTCTTTTACATATAAATCAGCTTCGTCAGTTTTAGAGTTATAAGTATGAATTTTTTTATGTATGTTTATAGTAATAAACAAAAGTTAACTTCAACACATTTTTTTGGAAAATCATCCCTTAAAGGGTTAATTTCTTCAATTTAACTTAGTACGCAACTTCGTCATTTTTGAAGTTAAAAACATGAAAATTTATATATTACTTCAAAATTAGAAACAAAATTTAAGGGTTATGTGTTTTTTTGAAAAATCAACCCCTAAAGGGTCGAATAAGGTTGTTCAAGTTTGTATGGGAACTTCGTCAGTTTTGAAGTTAGAAGGGTGAAAATTTATATATAAGCTTATAGTTAGACACAAAAAATAACTGTATCACTGTTTTCTCGAAATTCATCCCCTAAAAATAGGGGTTGGAAGTCTTTTACATATAAATCAGCTTCGTCAGTTTTAGAGTTATAAGTATGAAATTTTTATGTATGTTTATAGTAATAAACAAAAGTTAACTTCAACACATTTTTCTGGAAAATCATCCCTTAAAGGGTTAATTTCTTCAATTCAACTTAGTACAAATTCGTCATTTTTGAAGTTAAAAACATGAAAATTTATATATTACTTCAAAATTAGAAACAAAATTTAAGGGTTATGTGTCTTTTTGGAAAATCAACCCCTAAAGGGTTGAATAAGGTTGTGCAAGTAGTATGGCAACTTCGTCAGTTTTAAAGTAAGAATTTGTATATAAGCTTATAGTTAGACACAAAAAATTACTGTATCACTGTTTTCTCGAAATTCATCCCCTAAAAATAGGGGTTAGGAGTGATTTACATACAAATCAACTTCGTCAGTTTTAGAGTTATAAATATGAAAATTTTAATGTATGTTATTGTTATGAACAAAAGTTAAAATTTTACTGAAAATCATCCCTTAAAGGGTTACTTTATGGATGGATGGAGGGAGGGATGGAACTTACTACGCAACTTCGTCATTTTTGAAGTTAAAAACATAACAATTGGGTAGAAGACTTTACGGGCGGTAGGGGGAGGGGAGAGGGACAGGAAGCTAGAGAGGGACCGGGAACGGGAGAGGAACAGGGAGCGGGAGAGGGGGAGAGGGACAGGAAGCGGGAGAGGGCCGGGGAGCGGGAGAGGGAGAGGGACAGGAAACGGGAGAGGGCCGGGGAGCGGGAGAAGGAGAGGGACAGGAAACGGGAGAAGGAGAGGGACAGGAAACGGGAGAGGGCCCGGGAGCGGGATAAGGAGAGGGAGAGGGACAGGGAGTGGGAGAGGAATGAGAGGGACAGGGGCAGGAAGCGGGAGAGGGAGCGGGACAGAAAGCGGGAGAGGGACCGAGTGCGAGAGAGGGACTGGAAGCGGGAGAGGGACAGGAAGTGGGAGAGAGACCGTGAACGGGCAAAGGAAAGGGACAGGGAGCGGGAGAGGGAGAGGGAGAGAGAGAGAGTTTGAGTGGGAGAGGGAGTGGGAGCGGGAGAGGGAGATGGAGTGTATGTGTCTGGATGGAAACAACAGAACCGTTTTTAAAGATATTTGTACTGTTCATGTTGACATCGTTAAACCTATTCATCATTGATCCATTTAGGATCTGATGGTGTTACTTGGAGACAAGATATGTAACTCCTGGATGGATGGAAATAACGGAACCTTTTTGTTTTTTTTTTTTCTATTGAAACTCAAGAGCCAGTTTTTCTGTACATTAAATATTTTTCAAAATTTCGGTTAGGGGCACCTCAATAACGTGTTAGAACACCAAAAAATTTGTTTTTAAAATTATTGTCTGTTTGTCTATCTGTTTGTCTGTTCGGGCATTACATGAAAATTGAAAACCCTTGAACTGATTTCGACGGAAATTAGTTATGTTGTTCCTCATACTTTGGATCACGTTTTAAAAAACTTTTCATCCCGATAAAATTAAGTTTTCACCGGAAACAAGATGAAACTTAGTGTGGAATATTTTGAAATATCAACGACTTGCTTTAAATTTGCAACAAACATTCCTCATTTAATTGATGAAATACATGTTTTAAATTTTTTTTTAATTTTTCATGAAGAAGAAAACATTAATGTTATCCAATGTTATTTATTTTTCAAAATTCGTTCCCGGAGGAATGATTTGTGATTATATCGTACGTTTCAGTATATAAATTCCTAAATATAAGTACTTCAATATAAATTAACCTTTTTTTAAATTTTCTTCTGCAAGGGGTACAAATATGATAAGCATAATTTCCGCATGCGAAGCTGCGGGCAACAGCTAGTCTATATATATAAAATTGAAAAGCGACACACCGCTGATTAAACAAAAAATCTCAGAAACTGCCGAACCGATTAAGATGAAATTTGGCAGGGAGATAGTTTATGCTAAGGAGACGTCCACTAAGAACGGATTTTTGGAAATTCATCCCCTAAGGGGTAAAAATACGGGTTAGAAGTCACTTTCATACAAACCAACTTTGTCAGTTTTAGATTTATAAATTCGAAATTTTGTATGTAGGTTCATAGTAATAAACAAAAGTTAACTTTAACACATTTTTTTGGAAAATCATCCCTTAAAGGGTTAATTTCTTCAATTTAACTTAGTACGCAACTTCGTCATTTTTGAAGTTAAAAACATGAAAATTTATATTATAGTTCAAGATTACAAACAAAATTTAAAAGTTATGTGTTTTTTTTGGAAAATCAACCCCTAAAGGGTTGAATAAGTTTGTTCAAGTTTGTATGGGAACTTCGTCAGTTTTGAAGTTAGAAGGGTAAAAATTTGTATTTAAGCTTATAGTTAGACACAAAAAATAACTGTATCACTGTTTTCTCGAAATTCATCCCCTAAAAATAGGGGTTGGAAGTCTTTTACATATAAATCAGCTTCGTCAGTTTTATAGTTATAAATATGAATTTTTTTATTTATTTTTATAGTAATAAACAAAAGTTAACTTCAACACATTTTTTTGGAAAATCATCCCTTAAAGGGTTAATTTCTTGGATGGAACTTAGTACGCAACTTCGTCATTTTTGAAGTTAAAAACATGAAAATTTATATATTAGTTCAAAATTAGAAGCAAAATTTAAAGGTTATGTGTTCTTTGGGAAAATCAACCCCTAAAGGGTTGAATAAGGTTGTGGAAATTAGTATGGGAACTTCGTCAGTTTTGAAGTAAGAAGGGTGAAAATTTGTATATAAGCTTATAGTTAGACACAAAAACTAACTGTATCACGGTTTTCTCGAAATTCATCCCCTAAAAATAGGGGTTAGAAGTCATTTACATACAAATCAACTTCGTCAGTTTTAGAGTTATAAATATGAAAATTTTAATGTATGTTTATTGTTATGATCAAAAGTTAAAATTTAGCTGAAAATCACCCCTAAAGGATTACTTTAGGGGATGGAACTTACTACGCAACTTCGTCATTTTTAAAGTTAAATTTTTTTTTTTTTTTGTATTTTAGCTCAAGATTAGAAACAATTAATCAGGAAAGGGGTTTTTTGGAAAATTCTCTCCTGAAAGGTTAATTAATTAAGGGAGTGCAAGTTAGTATGGCGACTTCGTCAGTTTTGAAGTAAAAAGGATGAAAATTTGTATATGTATAAGGTTATAGTTAGACACAAAAACTAACTGTATCACGGTTTTCTCGAAATTCATACCCATAAAGGGTAATACTAAGGGGTTGTAAATATTTAAGAAACTACGTCATTTTAAACTCAGTAATGTGAAAATGTATATGTTAACTTATAATTAGAAACAAAAATTAATTGTAACAGGTTTTTTTTTTTTGGAAATTCATCCATTAAGGGGTAAAACCAGGGGATGTAAGTTTGTGCGAAACTTCGCCAATATCGAACTCAGAAATGTGAAAATAAATCAAAAATTAACTGTAATAGGTTTTTTGGAATTTATCCCTTAAGAGGTAAATAAAGAGGTTGCAAGTTTTTCCAGAACTTTGTCATTTTCAAACTCAGAAATATGAAAATTAATATGTAGGCTTATAGTGAGAAACAATAAAATTGTGTATAGGACTTTACGGACGGTAGGGGGAAGAGAGAGGGACAGGAAGCGAGAGAGGGATCGGGAGAGAAACAGGGAGCGGGAGAGGGAGAGAGAGGGAGAGGGACAGGAAGCGGGAGAGAGTCGGGGAGCGGGAGAGGGAGAGGGACAGAAAACGGGAGAGGGACCGAGTGCAAGAGAAGAGAGGAACTGGAAGCGTGAGAGGGACAGGAAGCGGGAGAGGGACCGTGAACGGGCGAAGGAAAGGGACAGGGAGCGGGAGAGGGAGAGGGAGAGAGAGTTTGAGTGGGAGAGGGAGTGAGAGCGAGAGAGGGAGAGGGAATGTAAGTGTCCGGATAGAAACAACAGAACCGTTTTTAAAGATATTTGTACTGTTCATGTTGACATCGTAAAACCAGTTCATCATTGATCCATTTAGGATCTGGTGGTGTTACTTGGAGACAAGATATGTAACTCCTGGATGGATGGAAATAACGGAACCTTTATGTTTTTTTTTTAATGAAACTCAAGAGCCAGTTTTTCTGTACATCAAATATTTTTCAAAATTTCGGTTAGGGGCACTTCAATAACATGTTAGAACACCAAAAAATTTGTTTTTAAAATTATTGTCTGTTTGTCTGTTCGGGCATTACATGAAAATCCTTGAACTGATTTCGACGGAAATTAGTTATGTTGTTCTTATACTTTGGATCACGTTTTAAAAAACTTTTCGTCCCGATAAAATTAAAAGTTTTCACCGGAAACAAGATGAAACTTAGTGTGGAATATTATGAAATATCAACGATTTGCTTTAAATTTGCAACAAACATTCCTCATGTAATTGATGAAATACATATTTTCGAGTTTTTCAAAATTTTTCATGAAAAAGAAAAAAATGTTGTTTGTTTTTCAAAATTCGTTCCCGGAGGAATGATTTGTGATTCGTACGTTTCAGTATATAAATTCCTAAATATAAGTACTTCAATTTAAATTAACCTGTTTTTAAATTTTCTTCTGCAAGGGGTACAAATATGATAAGCATAATTTCCGCATGCGAAGCTGCGGGCAACAGCTAGTCAGTAATAAACCTAACCTATGTGTGATGTCTTCTTTATGTAGGTATGTGATATGTACGTAAAACCCATGAGACAGGGCATAGGTACTAATGAGTGGGTTTATTGTTGAAGGCGCCACGGCCAGAAGCCGAGCTTGCGAGACAAGATCCTGATAGGTGTGGTGGCGGGGCTGGCGGGCTCGTTCGCCGGGAACCCCTCGGAGGTGGCACTGGTGCGCATGATGGCCGAGGGGCCCTCCGAGCTGCAGGCTCCCTGGGTTACCTCCCGGAAATACCGCGGGGCTGTACATGCCATCTGCAGGTATGTGGCGTTTAATGTCTAGGAATACACGGATTTTTCTTTACTGTTGATTATGATTTTTGTTACTGATATTTTAATTGAAGAGCGAGCTTTCTTATGCCTCAGGGTGCAAATATTGTGGATCCTGTATCTTTAAATTTTGCAGAATAATAAACTAAACACAATTTATGCAATTCAGGCTTGACCTGACGTTTTAAATGAGATTACTTGTTTTGTTGTAGCCACTTGGATGCAGTGAGATAGTAGGAGGCGTTAGTCCAGAGTCCCGACACGCCCTTGTCCGTCCGAACCAAAATACAAAATTGCGAGAATTTGGCAAAATAAGCATAATCATGAATTTTAAGCTTTGATTTGATTTGATTTGATAAGCGTTTAAAACAGCCTTTTTTTAGGGTTCCGAAGTAAAATCGGAACCCTTATAGTTTCGTCATGTCCGTCCGTCCGTCGGTCCGAAGCAAAGCGCCGAGACTTAGTGCTAGACAGCTGTAATTTAGCTCATAGCCCGGCGGCTTGCGTCGATCCTATGTGATCGACAAAGTTAAGCAACAGCGGGCGCGGTCGGTAGTTGGATGACCGCTAGTGGCAAAAATTCTTGAGCGTTTCCGTGCTTCGGAGGGCACTTAAAGCCGTTGCTCCCGGTTGTTATCATTACATAACAGTCGTTAAGCCATGTCGGAGGCCCTCGGGTGGTTTGAAAACTTCCGACACTCGGGTTGGCCACTAACCCCTTCACCAATCCGCACTGGAGCAGCGTGGTGGAGTATGCTCTAGGCCTCCTCAAGAGGAGAGACCCGTGTCCAGTAGTGGGCCATTAATGGGTTGAAGCCAAGCCAGCCAGCTGTAATTAGGCATGGATATACATATTTATCAAAACTCCAGAATCATAGAATAAAATGATGGGAAATGGCTATCGTCACCCATGGACATCAGCGACTCCAAAGGCATCTCGCTGCGTTGCCGGCCAAGAAGAAGGAAATAAGAAAGAACTGGCTCTCAAGTCAACTGAGACGGACATGATGACATGACGGATTTGATGTAACCAGGATATGGCGGGAGGAAGGTGTGTGTGCGCTGTGGCGCGGCGGGACGCTCACCCTCAGCCGCTCCGTGCTCGTCAGCGTGGCCCAGCTCGGGACTTATGCTAAGGTGCAGACCCCTCTTTCCCACTGGGCACTCTGGGCACGTGTCCAGGGCCCCGTGGTCGATAGGGGCCCCCTAGTTCCTGCCAGATCACTAAACGATGATCGATATTTATTACCGAATTACTTTTTTAATTCGAATAAATCGAACCTAAATTACTGACTACAATACCAATTTGCTTATTAGCTTTTGCATAAATCTAGAGGCTTGCTTATCTAATTTCTTTGATTATTCTCACAAAATAGTGTTCTGACAAAGTCATAGGGGGCCTATTATCCGTATATGCCCAGGGCCTCCAGTAGGTTAAAGACGGCCTTGCTAAGGTGTAGTAAACACATGACATGATTTTAATACACACCTTTGTTGATAGCTAAGATAAAATTTTCAGTCTGAGTGAAGCTTTAAATGCCGATTCCATCAACAATTGTCCAAAAGAAAAGGTAAACTTAGCCTTCTCCAAGTTTTGAGAGATTTTGATTTCTTCAAGAAACGAAACGAATCACAAGCAATAAAATTTTATTCAGCATTTTCATGTTCATGTGACTTCGTCTCCTGGTATCAAGTAACTGGTACCTATATTATTGGGGATCTAATTTTAATGAGCATCGGTCCTGAGTACCTACGTGGTAGGTACATAAGTGACGCCAAAAAGGCAAATAAAAAACTTTTAGGGACTCGGCATTCCATAGCTGTAGGTGGTGCGGTAGGTGACATATTTTTTTTTAGGTTATTGTTATTGGTAAAATTGTGGCATACTTATGACCCACTATATACTGAGCACGGGTCTTTCCAGTTCAGCAGGACAAGTCCACCACGCTGCTCCATTGCGGATTGGCGGAGGGTTTGGTGGCCCCAAGTGTCTGGAGCGGCATTAAGCTCCAAGGACTGTCCAATGTTATCTTTCGTCAACAACCAGGACCGACGGTTTTACATCCCTTCGACGGAAGCGCTCAGGAAATATTTGCCATTTTTGCCAGAAGCGGTCACCCCATCCAACTTCCAACCGCGCCCGCTGTTCCGTAACTCAGCCGATCACTTCGAATCAACTTGTCTTGTGTTCTTTCTTAAGATTACGACGCGTGTGGCGCAATAGTCACGATGACAGATCGCTGTGACAAGAGTCCTGGGTTCGATTCCCAGCGAGGCTGATATTTAAATGATGAGTTTGAATATACAAAGTATTATTGACCCGTGTGCACTGACCAGGCCAGTGAGCTGATCCAAGACCATCGGGTCGCAGACGGGTTTTCTTTGCACGTGTACACGTCACTCGTCACCAGCCTCTTCACCGCCGTGCTCACGCTGCCCATCGACCTCGTCAAAACTAGGTACTGTACCATACTATACAATACAGTATGCTTAGTTACGAAACCATCGTTGTAGTACCATACAGTATAGGATGGTTATTTCCGAAGCCACTTCTGTTTCTACCACCATTGTCATATAATATGGGTACTCACGATATTTATTTTGTACACCGATATTTCGATCCAGTTGCATGGATCGTTACGGCTGTGTAGAAAATTTTGACAGGATGACATAAGACATTTGACAAACAAAATAAATAGTGCATAGTAGTAAAATGTGTTTAGTCCACGGTAAATTAAGTTTAAAATCATGTTCTACCACCATTTCGAAAAGGTCTTTTAGCAAACAAACCATCCATGTAGGTTTAAGTCAAACAGTTGAAAAAACATAGATTTTTCAGTATTTTTTTAAGAACAATACCGAAATAGTTAAATAAGCACACCTCAGAAATATTAAGTGGTCTTTTATTCCAGATACCAAGTTCGACAAGGAGGGGTAACTCAAAAATATATATTTACGAAAATATTGAAAAAGAACGGAATATTGTACTTCTGGAAGGGATTCCTGCCCTACTATGTTAGAATGGCCATACATACAATCACCTCATTTTTGGTCCTTGAACAGCTCAATGAACTATATTTCACGTATAAAGATGGTACAAAAAAATGATATGAATGCACCAAAACAAGGTGACTTTGAAATCGATCGGTGAAATCGAAAAATGATAAGATCAAATTCATTCTAGAAAATTGCTCAGATACGTGCAGCAAAATTATCTTACTAAAGTGCAGGAAAACAGTTTTGATTAGCGCTAGTACTTTGTTATACTTTCTAAGAGATTAAGTGTGTTCCCATGATTTCCTAATTTGTAAATCTGTGCTAAGATTTACGCCTCACTGATTGCTAAAAGGATTAATTGTGTAGGGCAGCAGACGAAGCAGAAATGTAACGTCGAATGCTCACGTACGCGTGGCCATCGCACCACGGTAGCGGCACCGCGGCTCCGTCTGGCTGTATTAACAGCACTCGTAGGTCTTCAATTAGTTACTACTGACATATTCTTCGACCGCTCACGGGGAAAGTATGTCGCTTCCAAGTCCACACTTTTTACAGTCAACTAATATCTCGCTACGTCACTAAGTCCGCGAAATCTGTAATGCCATTAACAGATTACAAAATCGGAATTCCGAACGATATTCAGGAATGCGGTGCGTTAGTACGTCGATGAGTGATAAATAAGTGAACGGGACCAAAACTGGGATCGAAGTTTTGAGAATGGTTTGATTTGGTTTTAACGAAGTAGTGGGACACCAGCAACATGTTCAATATCTACAAAAACATGAAAGCGAACAGCGAGAGCCGCGAGCCCGGGGAGCCCTCTACGACGGGCCACGACCGGTTCTACCAGGAGAGGCCCCGCACCAGCTACCGGAAGAAGAAGCGCCGCGGGGCCTGTCGAAGGGCGCAGTCCGCCGCCGAGCTCAACCAGGAGTCCATCGAGGCCGCCAACAAACGGAACATGTTCCGAATCCGATCCGTTTCCACCGACAGAGAGGACAGTGAAGGTAAGATCAGTATACCGCTGTATCATTAGACTTGATAAATAACTTACATAAATCTGCCCTTATCTTAATTGACCTTCGCATCAGTGACGTCGAACGTTTGATTATGATTTGTTTAGTGCTTTTGAATTACATTTGAGTATTATGTAATTTTTTGGTCAGTTTTAATGGTTAAGTAATTAAATTCTATTACTTATAGTTTTGATTGTTTGTTGTTGTGTTCTGATCCATGCAGTACATTTAGTGTGTTAATAGTATAAGTAAGTTACAAACTCGCAGAATTCTGGTAAATTCTCTTGATTTACACAAGCCATTCACAACCAACACCAAAATTGTGCTCATTTATGAGACGTTTACTTACTAACAACATTTTTAGTTTCGTGTTTTTTCTTTTACTGCCCATTTGAAGAATCTGGAAAACAAGACGAAGCAGATGGACCATCGTGCAATCGTGCTTCAAGTATCTTCGATTTTATTTTATCAAATCCTTTTACCCGCGGCTTCGCTAGAATGGATTTCTCTATACTGCTCGGCTTCTTAGGTAACGGCACACAAACAACATCGAATGAAGTGATATTGTTATCTCTTTGATTGATTAAACATATGCCCAGTCACCGTAACTTAGCATGCAATATAAGATTCACATACCGACAGTTCCCTATTTCTTAATTGTCACACACATACACAGCTTCATAATTAATTGTTATACGTATGTTAACACATTATTTGAGATAGATAAACGAACACAATTTACATTCTAGAGGAGAATTCAGAGCGTTCAGAGCGTACCCCACTCGTGGCACAGAAAATAGATTCGTTGGCCAAGTTGTTGTTCAATAAATCCTTCATGGGTTCTAGCTCTGGTAAATCTTCGCCGTCGGAACCCACGCCGTCTCCGAAGTAAGTTGTCATGCTTTTATTTTGGCTGAGGACAGGCAAAATCATACAGAGCATATAATATTAAAAAACAAACAATTCTGCTAACACATTTGAAATTTCAAACATTTCTATCAATAAAATTATTGTATATAAATTGTACTAAAATTTTACTTTGGAGTTTGAGACTAAGTTTAAGATTTAAGGAAAAATTTAACACATTTTTAGGGTTCCGAAGTAAAATCGGAACCCTTATAGTTTCGTCATGTCCTTCCGTCCGTCCGTCTGTCCGAAGCAAAGCCCCGAGACCCTTAGTGCTAGAAAGCTGTAATTTGGCGTGGATATACATATTTATTAAAACTCCAGAATCGTAGAATAAAATATTTAAAAACAATTTTTATCAAGGTACCACCCCTATAGATAACGTGAGGATGAATTTTTTATTCGTTGCGTACCCTATAGACCATTTTTGGAATTAAGGGTCCTTTGGCGAAATATTTGGCTTTATAGTGCTAATTTTGGTTAGGGTCAAGTATCCATCCCCCCTGGTGGCTAAACGGTTGGAGTTGGACAAGTGAAAAAATTCTCAAAAATAGGTTATATGATGAATTTACAAGTAAAACTATCACGGCTATATTAGCTTATGTAATTAATGAGTAATAGTCGATAAACTTACTACTTCGGAACCCTACATTGCGCGTGGCCTGACACGCACTTGGCCGGTTTTTATACTTCTAATGTACTTTTGCTATTAATAGATGGATTTTATTAAACTACAATATTTGGTTTACATCATCCATGTAACTGAATCGAAATATCGGTATGAAATACAAACATCGTGTTGTATTGTTCTTGAATCTTTTCCTAAATAATTCAAAGGAAACTAAATTTTTTTTCCAAATTGATCACAAAGAATCTCCCAAATTATTTTCCAAATTGATCCAAAATAATCTCCCAAATTCTTACCCACATTGAATCAAAGGAAACTCCAAATTCTTTTCCAAATTGATCCAAAATAATCTCCCAATTTCTTTTCCAAATTGATCCAAAATAATCTCCCAAATTCTTATCCACATTGAATCAAAGGAAACTCCATATTGATCCAAAAGAATCTCCAAGTTCTTTTCCAAATATGTAGATCCAAGACAAACTTCAAATTCTTATCCAAATTGATGCAAAATAAACTACAAATTGATCGTTGATATGATACATGCTTTTGTCCTAAAAATTTTTAATTTTTAAACTACATTTTCAAGACGATTTTATAATATTTTCTACTGAATTTGCCTGTCCTCTATTACAAATACATAATATTATTACTTCACTAAATGTTTTTCGTAATTAATTACTTGTATTGCCTATTAAAATAAATTTTGTAATTCTAATCGTAGTTTCTACATTTCACTACAGGGCCGGAGAGACGTCCATGGAAAACACAGTAACTTTAGCAATATGCACAGAATATTTGTCACAGAGTCCGAGGTACGTACTAAGATCTACAGAATCTACATGTAGATTATTATGAAGTCATTTGGGAAGACATAAGCTATACAGATAGTTATCATACAAACAAACAGAGAATAATCTAGATATGTACATATTATACATATAATGAATAGTATGTAATGAATTTTAGTAAGAAAAAAATAACCGACTTCAAAATAACTCAAAAATTACTCGTCAGATTTAGCTCAAATTTAAGTGGGACCACATAACAAACACCAGCTTTCGATTTAAAAATGAATCATCAAAATCGGTTCACCCAGTTGAAAGTTCTGAGGTAACAAAGAAAAAAAATACAGTCGAATTGAATACCTCCTCCTTTTTTGAAGTCGGTTAAAAATAGTTATCATTCCAGTTATATTTTACATATTTTACTAACATATTATCACTAACGATAACTTTAATTTCTAAAACCAATTCATGTCCTTTCTTAGTCTTCCACCGATGAAATTACACCGTTCCTTTAAAGATATTGTATTCGTCATATTTCCCAGATACGACATGATGTCCCCACTTCGCTGCATCGGCCTCCGGTCGACCAAGCACTGGTTCGCGGTCCACGATAATTCCATTAAAACCGGCAGACTGCTAACGTTGGTAAATTTGCTTCATTTGGTTAATCCCTTTACGGTTCGATTGGCGTATTCTGTGAGCTATTTTTAATATAAGCCGTCCCAATTTCATTGGGTGTTCGGTACCCCAAAAATTACGCAAGATGGAAATTTGCTATTATTTGCGTGATAGGCTGTTGCTAGTTCAGGGTTAGTAAATAATTAAATATAGATGTTAGACGCTAGAACGACAAACTTTCATTGTTGAACAATAAGGGCTTGTTTCACAATCTTCAAGTAAGTCCGAAGTAAGCTATTCGTTGGTTAAGTTGACATTTCGTGTATGTAAAATGACACTTTAACGTCACTTTAACCGGCGAATAGCTTATTCAGGACTCTACTTGAAGATGGTGAAACAAGCCCTAAGTATTTCAAAAATATTGAAAGAAAATGACTACATTCAGTTGTTTCGAACACAATAAGGTAGGAATAGTGATTCCACCACTCGAGCACTCCGACCATACTTCTTCGAACAAAAGGCTGTACGAGTAATGACCTTTGTGGACGCCCTTATTGCTATTCCATATTTAACCCTGTTCAGTGTTCTTTATTTTCCAATAATTAGATTTCAATATTAAGATTTCAATATTAATTAATTCAGGCGTAATTTTTCTGTCATCTGTATAGTATAGCGATGGGCAACTCGACGAAATTTACTCGAGTAACTCGAGTAAACTCTTTGGTCGAGTAACTCGAGTAACGATTTTACGTACTCGAGTAAACTCGGCCGATTCAACTCAGCGACGAACGCGAGTCGACGCGGTGACGCGGTTCAACTCAGTCGGTGTTAATCGTCGAGTTCGTCGAGTTCGTCGAGTTCGTCGACTTCGTCGAGTTGCCGCCGACGCGCTTCGCGTTGCGACGATTTTACTCAGTCAACTCATTACTCGCTCGCGTCGGCTACTCGCTGAACTCGCTGTCGCGTCGGTTCGGTTCGGTTCGGTTACTCGAGTTTACTCGAGTTTTTACTCGAGTAAAGGGTTATTTTTGCTCGAGTAACTCGAGTTGTAAAAAGTATTACTCGGCCCATCGCTAGTATAGTACGAAGTTTTAGTTTTACACTGCCCTATATTAGTTCTTTTTCGAACGTTCTTTTATACATAGATATTTCTGTTATTTATCCAAGGCTTTCGACTGCATTGAACACAATAATTAATACATTGTAATAGCTAATAAAGAAACTGATAAGCTTTCATTTAGAAATTACACATTGAGTATAATACTGCCGACTCAGATATAAATAATGGTCCTTTTATATTTCGGCATCCCACAGGGCAGGACCTGGTTTATGGTCTGATTTTGTTTATCGATTTTGATTATTTCTTGACATTAGTCGATGTAACGAATATAGAATCTAGTCACTTCAAACCTCATAAGTACTAAAATCAGCAGAAGTGAATTGCTACATTCGAGAAATAATTATTAATTGCAATTTTAATGAAAAATTACTTGTTGAAAATTTATAATGAGAATAATTTTGGTTATTGGATACTTTTGTATCATATGCGTCTATTGTAACCCTATCCTCCCCTCAGATGCCCCTCCCCTCTCAGTGCCCGCTCGAGGGCGACGCGCGCACGCGGCGGCTGACGCAGGAGCTGTTCCGCGCGCTGCACCACCCCTACATCTACCCCGTGCTGGCGCTGGAGCTGTGCAGCGGCCACGCGCTCGCCGTGCTGCCCTTCAACGCCAAGGGCAGCTTGAAGGATCTCATTTATAAGGTATGGACTCACTTTCATTATTATGTAATATTTTTGTTTTTGTCTTTCATTTTCAATTTTCTGTAATATATGTATGTGTGTATATATATGTGTGTGTTAGTGTGACTGTCTGTGGCATCGTTGCTCCTAAACGAATGGACCGATTTTGATGCGGTTTTTTATTTCAAACCTGACGTTATCGAGATGATTCTTAGCTACAATTTATGAATATCTGTTCAGGCGTTTCAAGGTTAACAGCTCTGGTGAAAATAAAAATGTGGGGGGATTTTTAAATTATAAAATCTGTTAGTGCCCAAAGGTGGTCTGGGACTTAAATAGTATAGCGGACTGTTTAAGAAGATCTAGAGAATCTAGTAAGCGCGGTTGGTGTGCTGCCTTGGTGGCCGCCGTAGGTTGAGTTGAGTGTCGCGAATGGCGATGGCTGCTCGCGCCCGGGCTGTAGCCGCGATAGCCCGCACGACTCGGTTCACGCGAACAACTGTACAATTATTACGTGATTCTTGAATGATAAATTAAGGTATAAGGACTTACAGTATCCATTCTAAATACAGCGAGAAGAGAAAAACATGTTAAGTATCACTCATAAAAAAATTATTACAAAGTAGGTAGCTCATTTGATGACTTTCCGAATACGTATAAGTACTTCAGCTCTAGCCAAAGTACCCATAACATGAGCATGTTCTCAACAGAGTACGTGGAGCGACGAGTACTCCCGCAAGTACGGGGGCAGCGGGGGGAAGGGGCTGCCGGCCGGCCAGGTGACCCGCTTCGGCCGCCAGCTGCTGGAGGGGCTGCTGTTCCTCAAGGACAAGGGGTTCCCGCCCTTCCAGCACCTGCACTCCGGGAACATTATGGTGCAGAATGGCGTAGCAAGGTGCGTCGACATATTTGTTGTGTTTGTGTAAATAAACTTACACACTCATAGCCTCACACTAGGATTCCCTGTGTCGTCGTTGCCACGGACTGCACGCAAAGCGTCGTTGTGACTTTAAGACCTTTTATGTGTTATTTACCACTTATGGCAAAATCACTTTTTTACGTCAAATGATTCTACATTTTGAAGCATTATCGAATTCAACAACTCTCATGTGTGTACGACGTTTCCATCGTAATTTATTCACCAAATTCAAAATCACCCATGTGCTTGCTAAACAAAACATTATCGATTTTTATGGATTCCCTCAAAAAGCTGTTTTTTACACATAAGAGGTCTTACCAACGTAGACTGAGAACGGAAATTTAAACTCATCATTCAAATTTCCGCCTTGCTGGGAATCGAACCCTGGTACGGCCGCGGCGGTCCGGCATGTTAGCCCTTGCGTCACACGGGTCGTGAAACTTATATCATCGCGGACACTATACATTTTAAATGTAACAGGGTCTCACGATTCGTATTTTATAATATCTATATTTTTACCCAGTTACATGGGTCGTGGCAAGACTGATGTCTCGGTATTATAAAATCGTAAGTACTGAATGATTCATTGTTTCCAGGATAAGTGGCCTAGAGAACACGTTGATCGGCGCGCGGCCGCGCTCGCGGCTGGCGGCGGTCCCTCTAGAGCACGCGGAGACGGTCTCCCTGGGGCACGTGCTGTTCGAGATGTGCGCCGGCGCCGACACCGATCTCGCGCTGCTACCCGACCTGCTGCCCAACTACCAGAATGTGAGCCTACTAGATACCACTCTTTTTAGCTAAGGATATGTAGTTCTTATATTAAAGACATTCATCATTCATTATTTTATTATCTCTTCATTATCAACATCCCTCGGGTACGGACAGCCTGCCTGGATAGCTACCACCCTCTAGCTTGAGTCAGCCGTCAAACGACTCGTTCCGACTAGAACTTGGGGTTTAAATTGAGCCATGAGAGCCAGTTCTTTCTTCTATTTTCTTTTCTTTTTCCTCGGTGTCCATGGGCGAAAATGATTCAGGACAGACATTTGTCGGCTATTTTAACCGACTTCAAAAAAAGGAGGAGGTTCTCAATTCGACTGTATTTTTTTTTATGTTTGTTACCTCAGAACTTTGGACTGGGTGAACCGATTTTGATGATTGTTTTTTTAACGAAAGCTGGTGCTTGTCATGTGGTCCCACTTAAATTTTATTGAGATCTGACAATGGCATCCATGAGAAAACCATATAGTCTTAAATTTGCATTAAGTATGTGCGCGACAAATGGACGAATAACTCATTATCACGCCAACCGATTTCGATGATTCTTTTTTAATCGAAAGCAGGTGCTTGTCATGTGGTCCCACATAAATTTGAACGAGATCTGACAAGTAGTGTTTGAGTAATTTTGAAGTCGGTTATTTTTTGTTAGTAAAATTTAGATTATACAAAAAATAATTGTAGGCTAGAAAAATACTTGTAATAAGTTGAACAGACATGATAGTTGAACGTTGTGTGATGTTGTGGTGTGTTTCCAGATAGTGGAGATCATCGAGGTGATCTTCGGGCCGCGCACGCCGTCGTTGCACGAGCTGCTCGTGGCCGAGCTGTTCCGCAAGATCGACCTGCGGGAGATGAAGGGCTCCTGCTTGCCGGTCGGTACCCACAGACATTGGCACATCACCAAACATTTGAAGACCCGTTCATTGGCACATCAACAAACATTTGAAGACCTGTTCAATGGCACATCACCAAACATTTGAAGACCCGCTCATTGTCACATCACCAATAATGATTTATTGGCAGTCAGTACTCACTAGCCCACTACCCAGTCCCCACAGTCATTGTCACATCACCAGACATTTAACGATCCGTATGCCGTCTGGTATAATGGTTACCTTGCTGGATCGCCGTGCGGTTCGATTGTCAGCTAGGCGGAAATTTGAATACCTAATGAGTTTTGAATAAAGAGTTGTGTATGGCCCCACGATTCTATGGACACAAGCACTCATATAAATGTGAGCTCCGGTCGGAATGGAACCCGGGGTTCATGGCACGTTCTATAAAATAATCTGAATAACACACCGGTACCGGGCCTGGCGCACTCCGCACTATTGGTATGATGTTACAAGTACGTGCCGCGTTCGACGTGTCGGGCCAACTTCAGAAGGGCTGCCACGTGTGTCATACATTCGTAATCTATCACACATGTCATCACACAAAAAAGACAACCCTGATGTTGTCAAAGAGGATAAAAGTTATGATTAGAAAGAGAGGCAACGTCTTGATGAATATAACTGATGACGATTAGCGCTGTGCGACCTGAATTACACTTTATTGTGTGAGAGCAACGGCTGTTCGGCTGGTGATCTTCTAGTTTATCTTACGCACCGGTGGGCTCAGGCTCTTGATCGCAACGGGGAAGCTCTAGCAGTCAGCCTAGACATCGCTAAAGCCTTTGACCGGGTCTGGCACAGGGCCCTTCTCACGAAGTTACCATCCTACGGTCTACCTGAGAGGTTATGCAACTGGGTAGCCAGTTTTCTATCTGAGCGACATATCAAGGTCGTAGTCGACGGTTGTTGCTCAGATATGAAACCTATAAATGCTGGCGTCCCCCAAGGGTCTGTGTTATCTCCTACGCTATTCATTCTGCATATCAATGACATGCTGCAGCATACAAGTGGCATCCATTGCTATGCAGATGATAGTACAGGGGATGCCTACTACACAGCCCCTGCCAATGCCTCTCAGTTGCAAATGGCGGATAGCAGAATGAAACTTGTGTCTGAAGTCGAGAACTCTCTGGAGCAAGTCTCGGAATGGGGTCGACTTAATTTGGTCCAGTTCAACCCCACGAAGACACAAGTTTGCGCGTTTACCGCTAAGAAAACCCCATTCGTCATAGCGCCTCAATTCCAGGGTACCGCGCTCACCGTGAGTAAAAGTGTTGGGATTCTGGGAGTTGACATCTCGAGTGATGTGCAGTATCGGCGTCATTTAGAGGCCAAGGCTAAGCTGGCCTCCAAGAAGCTTGGTGTCCTGAATCGAGCTAAGCAGTACTTCACTGCGAGGCACCTGCTAATGCTTTATAAAGCTCAAGTCAGGCCCCACATGGAGTACTGCTCCCACCTCTGGGCTGGGGCGCCGCAATACCAGCTTAGCCCATTTGACGCCATACAGAAGCGCGCGGTCCGAGTTGTCAACGACCCACGAGTCACTCACAGGTTAGAACACTTGAGTTTCAGAAGAGACATCGGTTCTCTCTGCGTGTTCTACCGACTTTACAACGGTGAGTGCTCCGAGGAATTGTTTGACATGATGCCTACGTCTCCTTTTCATCATTGCACCACTCGCCGAAGATTGAAGTTCCATCCACACCGATTGGACTTGTGGAGAACCTCTACAGTCCGATTCTCACGAACTTTTTTGCCACGTACGTGCAAGCTGTGGAATGAACTTCCTTCTGATGTATTCCCTGAGCGCTATGACATGGGATTCTTCAAAAAAGGTGTAAAAAGAGTTCTCCTTCAGGGCCGGCGTTGCATTGGCGATTCTTCTGGTGTTGCTCATGTCCATAGGCGACGGTAACCACTTACCATCAGGTGGCCCGTAAGCTTTTTCGTCTGCCCTTCAGGCTATAAAAAAAAAAAAAAGCAAGATCGCTATTTATTTAAATGATTTTGTGGAGTGACTGTTCTGTACCTTTAGGTACTCCGTGCCTGTATTATAGGTACTCTGTATTATGTATTCTGTGCCCGTATGATCACTTCTTTCACATTATAGTATTCCCTCCTCTCAGGGCTGTACCTAGAGTCGAATTTGAGGTAGGGCAGCATTGGTTACAGGTAGGGCGGAAGTAAAAAAATTATCATAATTATTGATCTGCTCCGAAGCACGGGCTCCTAAATCAATCACGATGTATATCACTGACCTCTAGGTCACAGAACAAAGAATTATTATAATATGAAATGAATGTCACAAACTGTGGTATGTTCGGAAAAGTTTGGATACCTATCTATGGCTACAATTTTTTTTAATCTTTATATCAAACTATGAACAAACAATGTAATTATAATAATTTATAGTTTTTGGTATTTTTAAGGTAGGGCATTGTGATTTCAAGGTAGGGCATTGCCCCACAATGCCCCCCCCCCCCTATCTACGGCCGTGCCTCCTCTCAGAACTAAACATTAATTGATTATGTCTCTACCTGACCATTCCGTATTGGCTGTCATCAGAACTTCAGCCAGCGGCTGTCTCACTCGTGCCTGTCGCTGCTGGGGGAGGTGGCGCGGAGACAGGCGCCCGCGACGCCCCCCGCGCCCGCCGCCCCTCCGCGCCGCACGTCGCTCTCACCCGGGACGCCCAACGTGCGCTGGTGAGTGTCTCCTGACGATTGACTAGACTATAACCGCAAGCTGCTCGGTTAAGGATGGTCACAATCCTAGTGCATGACCATGAAGTCTGAAGTCAACTTATCACCAATATATGCGAAACAAAAATTTGGTCCTTCAAGCCGGATATGGATATCTGTTTATATGAAGTAACTCAATGAGCATCTAACGACAAATTTTAACCAGTTATTGCATGTAGCAAGTTGTAGAACTGTGCTTTGCTTGATTGCAATTGGAAGCCCTGGGCATATTATTAGGATAATTTATTGTTTAGTGATCTGGCAGGAACTAGGGGGGCCCTATCGATCACGGGGCCCTGGGCACTTGCCCAGAGTGCCCAATGGGAAAAAGGGGTCTGTTTACAATCATCATTTTGTAAACTTACGAACAGGGTGGTTTTCTAGATTCTAGATTGCTTATTACATCAATTTTCTGGCTGTAATATATTGAAACAAATACCTACTGTAAATATGTGTTGCGCAGGAGGCACTGCGCAGTGGAGCAAGACCAAAACGTGGACTGGCACTGGTGACGTGGCGTTCTTCAACCAGATTATTTGTCTCAACGTGGCGTTTTATTTGTACTGTACGTTATAGAAGTAAACCTAACGAAAATATTACCGTATTTCATTTCGATTTAACACATTAATGGCCCACTACTGAGAAGGTATATCTCTTCTTGAGGAGACCTAGAGCATACTTCACCACGCTGCCCTAGTATGGAGGTTAGTGGCAACACTAATTGGTGTCCTATGACTATAGACTATTATGTTTTGATAACAACCAAGAGCGACGGCTTACGTGCCCTCTGAAGCACCGAAGCGCTCAAGAAATTTTTGCTACTAGCGGTTACCCATCCAACTACCAACTGCGCCCGCCGCACTGTTGCTTAACCTGGTCGATCACCGAGGATCGATATCACACCTATTGATATTAATAAAAAAATCATTTAAATTCTTATTTGAATAATTAAGGCTATGTTAGTTATATACAAATTATAATACTTTACATATTTGATTATTTGCATGCTTGGATAAGCTAAATGTGTGAAAACTACATTATAGTAACTGTGTACACAGGTGAGGTGAATAATACTAAAAAACATATTCCCTTAATATTTTATTATACATTAAATACACAGCCCTGTATTAAGATCAAATCACCAATTTAAAACAATCTATACGGCTACAATAATACTTACAATTTAAACAATATATGTGCCTCTAATAACACGTATAATAATGAAATTATTAAATCAACGTTTGAAAGGCAAAAATTATCAAGCGACATGTTGACAACGTTACACTAGAGCATTTTAAAGTTTTTAGTTTAGAAAAAAAAATCGTAAAAATCGCTTTAGTAAGCATTTAAACTGCATGTAAAATTCATTGGAATGAAGTAGCTATGACTAATAGGCGATTTTTTACGATTTTTTTTTCTAAAATAATTACTTTAAAATGCTCTAGTGTAAAGTTGTCAACATGTCGCTTGGTAATTTTTGCCTTTCAAGCGTCGAAATATACAATATTTAATTTAACACACAATATTCTGAGACAGGTGCAGTAGAGGTTTTGCATGAAATAATAATTGCTATGCTTTAGAACCTAAAGAAATGTTATTTGACAACATGAACAATTTAAATACACAACTAGTATCTAACGCCCCAACTCAGAGTCACTAAAGGTTACTTAAATCGCTCCTTAATACAGAATTTGTATGGTGATTCTTTACTAAGGAACGATTAAAGTAACCGTTAGTGACTCTGTGTTGGGGCGTTAGAGACTTTAATCGTATAATGTAATGAAACAGATTTCAAATATCGGAACAAAACACATATATCGTGATTGGAAAAAAATCTTAAACAATTTTCTTTTAATGCGTATTTAAGTCGAATCATTATTTTGTTAAAAGTATTCAAATTAAAAATAATTTTATCGCTTGAATTCAAATACAGAGTTATTGCCTCGACCTGGATAAAAAGCAGTAATACGTTATGAATACGTTAAACCATTAATTTGAATTAAATTAGACACTTTCATCTATTCAATTTATCACTTCAATTAATTTTATACCATCACCACATAAATTCGTCTGCTTCTGCTCGTAGGGCAGGGGGAAACACAAGGATAGGGGCCATCCATAAATTACGTCACACTAATTTCATGACTTTTTGACCCCTCCCTCCCCCTTGTCACAGCTGGTCACATTTGTGAGACCTCCCCCCCTAGTGTGACGACACATATTATGAAATTTTACACCTAGAAATTATTAAACTGAAACAGCAGTTCCGAAATAAGCTTTATTTCAATTAATTGTTTTTTAATGTTTACCTATAGGTACATACCAATTATTCGATTTTGAAATGTGACGTCACGAAATTTAGGACCCCTTCCCACCCCTTGTCACACAATGTCACACTTCATCGACCCCCTCTTCCCCCCTAACGTGTGACGTAATTTATGGATGGCCCCATAGGTAATTAGGTATATTTGAAATCTGGATACAGGATAACTACAATTTCTAAAGTCGCCATTTTCTAATGTCTTGAAACATGATGGCGAAAAATCTTCCTGCGCTGTAGTTATATGTATTAAGTCAAAGCAGGAAAACTTAACCATATATAAGGTTCAAATGATCAAAAACGGATTTAACGCCATGTATAGTTTATTTGATTTTTTAATAAATAGGTTCTTTAATTTAAGCTGATAGTTATTACAATGAGATCAACTGAGAATCTTCCTTTTTACTTTTAGATGGATCAATTCTTTATTTTACGAATCTTCCGCCAGGCCAATTCTACATGGCGTTGTCAAATACTATTTAATTAAAACCGGGCAACACTGACCACTACGAGATCGGTTACATATCTTTAATGTATTTGGTATATTATTATTTCGTTACTGCCTACACCTCATTATCTATTGTAGTTTATGTAGCAGTGACCTTCACCCATACGCGACCTCTTCGACAATAGTTTCCCAGGATCCGGTCGTCTGAGTGGACCAGGAGTCGTCGTCATCATCTTGATCCTCCTCGTCATCATAGTAGTCCAGCTAAACAAAACATTATCATGGCGCCTTTTAATGTCTCTTAAAAACATTACGGACAATACAAATAAATAAAATTAAGACACATATTCTCAGTCACACATACACATACACGCACTCACTCTCACACACATACTCACACACATGCACACTTAGGTACATAACATAACATTTACAACTTTGCCGAACAAAACCATACTTCACAAAAAGTTTCTCATTTTAACCCCCGTATTCAAGAACAATACTTGTTTAAGTAAAGAAGCAATACTGTGCGAAGTAAGGCATTTCTCAGTGCGTTCGTCATGGCAACCCTTCTGTTTCACAGTCGACCCTTAAGTATCACTTGGCTGTGCGGACGCACAGGCTGTATACAGGCCTCTTATTGGTCCATTTGATGCGGCTAACTTCACTCTAGTCATTTGACACAAGCAAAAGACAAAGATAACAATACAAACAATCGACCCTTTCTTTCTATTTTGACAGAAGTCAAACCAACACTATGCGTTCGGTAAAGTAGCTCGCCAGCTACTTTATCGATTTTGACAAACGCACAGCGAAGGACTTCAATCAAGTATTGTTTACGAAATTATTTTAATGCCACTATGCACTCGCAAACACTGTGAGAGCTCACAGTGTTGTTCTTGAATACGGGGGTATAAGTGACATTGTACTTCATGCATATCGTATGAGAAATAAAGATTCTTTAAACCAAAGTTGAATTTTTTTTTACTTTCTACTCCAATTTTTCTCGATAGTGTCTCCGCCAAAGCAACAGGACCACATAACTGAAGGGGTAAGTGTAAAAGGGTTTAACTGATGAAATTACTGGAATAGTGTTATTGGTATCGTTGAATTCGTCTTTCGATTCTTAATGTTATGGCATAGGTTTTATAGTGGAAAATTCAATATAATATAATGTTATTTAAATCCTTGTTTCGTGATAAACGCACGGACGTGGCGCATTTTTAATTGCAAAACTGACAATATTTGCTTATTACAGAGTAGTAATTAAAAAATACTTTATTTATGATAATTCGAAGGTATCTTAAATAATTTGGAATCATAACAACATAATAACATAACAACATAATCTATACTTCTATACTTATACTAATATATAAAGAGGAAAGATTTGATTTTTTGTTTGCATTGAATAGGCTCCAAAACTACTGAACCGATTTGAAAAATTCTTTCACTGGTGGGAAGCTACACTATCCCCGAGTAACATAGGCTATTATTTTCAAAATAATTAGGGATCCTTAATAAAACTCCAATAAGGTGTTAAAAAATAAGAAAACCGAAGCAAAGCGAGGGCGGTTACTCGTAATATATAAACAGATTTGAAGTTGAATACTAAGAATATAACGAAAATGAAGTCTTGACTTTCAAACGTATTTATCTCGAATTATTGTTTTTGTTACATAAACCCTTTTTACACTTACCCCTTCAATTATCTACCACCTATGTCACCAATCACCATTTCATTTAAAATGTCTGTAAATAGCGATATAATTACATTGCTACGGCAATTCTTTAAACAGTGACCCTATCTTTATGTGCATAACTAGCGGAAAAACTTATGTACCTACATAATTATACGACCCAACGATCCACCTGATGCGCGCCGTCTCCCATAGACATCAATAATACTACCAAAGGCATAAGTAACTAATGCGTTGTGGACCAAGAAAGAAGAGAAAGAAAGAATGTCACAAAAGTGTGACCCTCACCTCATTCTCATGCAGACGATGTATGGTGTGCACCCGGATCTGCAGCATCCAGGCGTGGCCGAGCGCGGCGGCGGCGCCCGCCAGCAGCAGCGGCAGGCTGTAGCGCACCTGCCACGCCAGCCGCGTCAGGAACAGGAACAGGCTCTTGCGACCCGTCGACATCCTGCCTCACTCCACCTGGTTGATCAGAGGTGGTTACACAACGGACTGTTAACAAGAATGTCAAATACTATTCCAGAATAAATTCAATTGGCGACCGGCGTGGTTTAATGGTTTTATGGTTATCATGGCGGACCACCATGCCACGGTCCTGGGTTCGATTTCCTGTGGGATGGTTTGAATTTCTGTTCTCGGTCTGGGTGTGTGTCTTCTTGTCTCTGTGTGTTGTCCATGGCACCTACGACACAGAGAATCCTAGAAGGGCTATGATTGTTTAGCGTTATTTATTTATTATTTACGAAGTAGTTACTTAGCATACACATACCTAATAATACTTATGTCTGCCAAACTGTTCTAAGCCAGCTTGATGGACTATAGCCTGTACCACTATGACTGTTAGAGGAGATCCGAGCCCAGCAGAGGGACAATAGTGTGATAATGAGACATATTTCAAACCGGAATTGGAATTAATAATTTCAATCATTCAGGTAAATTAGGATTTTAAGCTGTAAAAAGCGATTAAACTTGGCAAGAATTTTTTTGTACGTATTTGATCTTGACCTGAATTTGGTTGAACTTTTACGTTGTTTTAACGTTACTTTAACGTTGAACCGGTTTTACTATTCCTGTTTCTATCATGAAACTTTAATCCAGATGTTTTAGATATTCTGAATTGAACTGATTGTTTGAGAAATGTTGGACTAAATAATTGACCAGGAACATAAGGAGGAATCTTTTGATATTTAGAGAATATTTAAAAAAACCAGAGCAGGCCAGAGTGATTGTTGAGCTATGGATTGACAAAAATTAATAATAATGATGTCAAATGCTATTTTGCCCATCGATATTATTACGGTATGTAACGCTCATCAAGGCCGTCATTAACCTACTGGAGGCCCTGGGCATATTAGGATAATGGGGCCCCTATGACTTTGTCAGAACACTATTTTGTTAGAATAAACAAAGAAAGTAGATAAGCAAGCCTCTAGATTTATGTAAAAGCTAATAAGCAAATTGGTATTGTAGTCAGTAATTTAGGTACGATTTATTCGAATTAAAAAAGTTTTTCGGTAATAAATATCGGTTCTCACGGGGCCCTGGGTACGTACCCAGAGTGCCCAGTGGGAAAGAGTGGTCTGACGCTCATACTACACTATGACTTTGTCTAGTCGTAGTTTCATGGTTTTTCATTAACTTGGGCAATACTTTATCTCTAGATAAATAAAATTCAATACCAGACAAGGAACGCCGCGTACCACATACATCGCTGCAATACTTTCTTGGGTTACATTGGCTTTGCGAAAGTAGAAGCCGCATTGTGAAGCTATACTTTGTAGTACCTATTACTACAATAAATGGTCATGAAGACATTATTTACTTTAACGTGTTGATAAGACTGTAGGTTGTTTGTTAAATGATAATAATGGTAATTAAATATCTGTAATGATAATAATCTGTGGCGTAGCTAGACCTAAGGAGGCCCTATATCATTATTTGTTGTGGGGCACCCTCAACGTCAGCTGTCAAATATAAAAGGAATGCCAACTGTAGCGGTCGTAAGCCGCTGGCGTGCTTTCTTTTGGGGGTGTTAGTGGGGGCCCCTATACGCGGGAGCCCCGTATAATTGATAAGGCTGATACGGCGGTAGTTACGCTCCTGATAATAATAAATGTAAGCCTCCTCTGTATTGAATTTTTGTTAAAATGAAATGAATTTAGTAAAATTGCAAATCTTGTTCTATCTTAAAGGTCATTATGTATTTTCAATAATCCTTCTAGATGAGTAAATGTTCTAATAATGCCAAAATTTTACCACACAGTCTAGATACTATGTACGGCATGACTGAATAACTATTGACTTTCCTGGCACTTCTTTATTTAAAGTCAAAGAAGCTGAACAAGGCGATGGGATATGCCTCTTTATTTACGTGCTAAGAGGCTTGCCCTTCAGGTGGCCATTATTGATTCAAAGCATACAAGATTATGTTGCCTGATTGATGGTAAGTGGTCATCATAGCACATAGTCCATAGACAACCAGAATATAGATTTATTTATCTGTTGGCCTTTTGGCAGAATGTAATGTTGTCTAATTAGGGTCTTGTAGAATAAATTGCTGTTTATAGAATATAAAAAAACAACGTAGAGTTCAATAAAAGAAGATAAAATTCAGTGATGACTTATGAATGTAACTCATATTAAAAAACTCAAGGAGAAAGTAACAAAAATATTGAATAAAGGGAATTATTGAAAGGCAATATTCAACTTTAAGCGTTTATTGGTAATATGAATTGCATTCATAATAAATTTGAGAATATGATATATTATAAGACATAATATAAATTGTCATAACATGCAAATGGAATATCTATAGGAATGTATAATAATCTTTCATTACATAATATTGAAATAAGTAAAACTTCATTGTAACATTATAATTCTACAACTTTGAGTATTAATTTTTTATAGTTCAGAATTGATCATAGTTTTTGAGACACATAACAAAACAAAAATAATTATAATAACAATTATTGTAAGTCACATACTGCTTAGCTTCACATTATAACATGTAATTTAAGAATCAATGAACAGCATTTTTTATCATCATTTTGAAATCTAACGAAGAAACAATTTATCTATCATTAAATTTACCATAAATTTAATAATCTGCATATTAGTTAAGTTAAGATGAACACGATTACATTTTGAGAACAGTAAGAAAACTACATTTAACAACAGAGAGCTCAATACACATAATTTATCTCGTAAGTTACTCGTCATCGAAATAATCAACATGTTCTCCCGGGGTGAATTTTCCAGCCAGCAACACTTTCAAACATTTCTTAGCCGTCATTTCCGGCTTTAACAAAGTGCCCTGAAGCTTGAACGACTGAAATACATCTTTCAGGTTGTCGTTCACAGCCTCAGCAATGACGTAATCAATCATGGCTGTCTCCACAGGGCCAGGGGAGTAGTTCAGCACTCTCACATTCTTTTTCTCCTCTGCAAGCACTTTGAAGTACAACTCTCTAGCTGCCTTGCCGCTGCAATAGTAGGCCATCCCGCTCATGGGTTTGATGGCACAAAGTGACGTGATATTGACAATCACAATCCTCTCTTCCACATCTTTAAATATTTTTAGGAACTGAGTGTTCAATGCAATAACATTAAACACGTTGAGATCGAAGTATTGTCTCAATTCCTCAACATTCTCCATGCGTGACGTCTCAACTGACAAGTTACCGAGAGATCCAACGTTGTGGAAGATTATGTTAGTGTCAAAATCAGTTACTTTTCTGCCCTCCAAGGCCTTATTGAGAACATCAAACATCTCCTCATTGGTAGCTTTAGATAAATCTATGGAGTTGTACAACACATTGACATTGTTTGATTTGCACAGTGCAGCAGTATTGGCAAGTTCCTCCTTGTTACGGGCAAGTAGCAGCATGACGGACATGGGGCCGAGGTGCTTGGACACCTCTACAGCGATAGCTCGGCCAATTCCTTGGGAGGCTCCAGACAACACACAGAATGTGGGACCGGAGAGGTCAGTTTGAGATGATGATGAAGAAGCCATGGTTACTTACTAGGATAAACTACAGGATTATTCTTGGAGCAGCTTCTCAGAATCCGTGTCGCCGATGACGGGGTCCAGGTCGCAGCCCTCTCGCATCAACCGCTCAATACAATCTGCACGGTAAGCAGCCAAGTTTTCTACAACTTTGTTCTTTTTTCTGAGCGCCAGAAGTTTCCTTTCTGAAATTTTGAAACAATATGAATTAAATAAAGGTAACAAGGTATAATAAACTTCGCTTGTTCAATGCCTCCTCAATAAAACTGCAACGGAAGTAACCACGGAATGAACTAACCTCAGCGTACCGTGCCGTATTACAGAATGACACAATAATTACGAAATACGACACGATAACCTAGTGTCATCTAAGCCTACATCAAAAAACAATAAAGTAAACAATTACTGCGATAGCGTGATCACTTACCCAGAATAGCGATGTATTCGGCGGAGTCAGCGAGCTTGTCAGTCGCGGGTTGGAAGTTGTCCTCGAATGCCGGCTCGACCGCTGTTTCTACAGTTTTACAGCCCCAAGGATCCATCAAACTCTGCAAAAAACAACGCAATCAGATCATGTCCGACCGTTCTTGCTGTTTATTTACCTCAATAGATAAGGAATCGCAAAATGGCCTTGTAACTTGTAAATTTATTGTGCAATTTATTAAAGAAAGGTTAACAATCTAAACCCGGTACTTACTCGAAGGCTTTAAGCCAAGAATGTGATGTGATTGTAATTTTGCTGTTGTGGAAGGGAGCGGAAAAATCTGAGGCGGATTACATTCGTCGACCAGCCAGCAACCAAGCCTCAACATATGACATTGACAGACAATGAGTTTGACAACATGACAACCATAAAGCATAACAATATTTTGTTTTCGATGATTTTAATTCGTCTACAGTTTATAGTTTGTTATTCCAGCATTTGTTTATGAGTTGTGCCTGGTGCGCAACGCAAGGCAAAGGTTTGTATCCAATGAAAAAAATATTATGGCAACATTCCTGATATACATATAGTAGGGCCCATAGATTAAACACTATATACGTAGGGCCTTTGTATAATAAAATAAAATTAATCTACACCTTTTTAAACGTTCATACGTGTACAGCGACATCTAGTTGCGAGACTTAAAACATACCTTTAACATCGGAATTGGATTTGAGATGACACTTCCCACTTCCCAGCAATATTTAATTTTTATTAGTATAAAATGTTTGAATTGAAATTTTAAAAATGGACGTCACTTATTATTTTTAACTTGACTTGTGACTTATTTAATACTATTCCTAAGTCCTAGATTTTGATTCTAATGTTACTTTTATGATTTCACTTTACCTACAATGATTTCAAACTTCAAAAAGGAAGGAATCGTCGGAAGTTCTGAACTCGGAACATTTCATAAAAAAATAAAAGGTTCTTCAAAGAAGAAAAAAGTAGCGCCATCCATTGAGTAAGTATACTTATAGAAGACAATATCTCAAACAAAATGTGTGTCCCCGCCGCGCCGGGAGGTTCTATTTTCAAAATTGAGCCCCTGTTCTCCTTTCAAAATCGAACGAATCCATTGGACATTGAAGCCGCGCGGTGCAATTCATTGGAACATACATTGTGTTCGCGGTGTCTGTTCTATACGCTAGTAATAATACTTCAATGGCGCCATCTTTCCCTTTCTCTTACAAACTCTGTCAGTGTATCTCGGGTAGAAAAACATGTACCGTAACCATTGAAGTATTATTACTAGCGTATAGAACAGACACCGCGAACACAATATATGTTCCAATGAATTGGCGCCGCGCGGCTTCAATTTCCAATGGATTCGTTCGATTTTGAAAGGAGAACGGGGGCTCAATTTTGAAAATAGAACCTCCCGGCGGGGACACACATTTTGTTCGAGATGTCTATTCTATGACATTATACTTCAATGACCGTAACATAATATTATTATACTCTGTAACCGAACCTGCGATTCATTTAGGAAGTCTCGTTGGATGATGTGCACGAGTAGAGCTGCTGTCGACAGGGCATGGAGTATACAGGGTAAGGAGAGCCATCTCCGTGTATGAAGTGTCCGTAAAAACTCGTCCGATAACGGGCAGCGCTGCAGTAGCCTAGGATAAATTTTATTGAACTCAGCAAAATTCACTCCGCAGGTCCGTCTACAACAGCTATATTCATATCTTACTTATTTCGACACCAGATCGCTATTGTCGTAGGATGATGGTGGCAGGTACTGGAACGTACTGAAAGTAAAAAATTGCGTGCTAATAATAAATTAATTAATTTTAATAATGACAATAATACATGTTTAACTGCACCTGCGATCACTAAACTTTATTGAAGATATAATGAAGAAAAAAACCGCGCTCGAGAAAGTTAAGGTAACTTTTTGTGCAAAGTTTGTGATTCTCGCACTCTTTTACGTCACGCATATGAAATGATTAAAATACACACTTTTCAGTCGTCTAATTAACTCACCTCTGATGCGCTCGAGTTAATCCCGAAATCCACTCTTAGGCTCCCTTACCAATGTCTTGACTTCAGTTAATAATATTGACAGCGATATAACAACACTAGGTAAAACCTATGTATTGCTGATAGATATCTGGATAAATACTTATTGTATTGTATATGTTTAATATAAAGGTCGCTAAAACGTAACATGGACGGGATGGGACGGGACGTGGACGGCAACATAATATATACGTGCGTGCCCTGTTCCCGTCCCGTCCGTATCTCCGTGACGTATGCTATATCGTATACATTTTATATGAAACGATATTTCCAAAACTTCATGTCCCGTCCCGTTCCGTCCAGGTAAAAACACATATGCATCGACTTTAAATCGAGAAATCACAGACGACGTAGAAGCTTGAAACTTTACACAAAGATTCCATTTACAGTGTCCCCCACACTGCACTAATAGTGAAAATAAAAGAATGTTACCTTTCAGTAAAAGCCATCATTAATATTCAGGGTACTTTTCCTCCAACCACATTTTTTTTCCACCCTGTATATAGCCTTGAACATATTTTTTAGGCAACCCATTCGCGATACTTAGCAGGTCTAAACCAGCTCGTCAAGAATTATTCGAGATATTATTTTTATAGAGTTCCTGACTCTACCTCAGTAACATTTGTGCTCTAAACTTTACCGAGGTAGGTCTACAAAAATTAAACCAGCGTTCGATTTTTAAATGTAATAAAAAAGCGGATCTATCGCTCCTTTTTTTTTGCTTTTCACTTTACCGACTACATATTTTGTATCGGATCCATATCATATCACTGAAGTCGGCCAATAGCTGATAGCAACTGCGATCTTTTCAGCCATTTTATTATTGTACTTGTAGTCCTTTACAACGTGCCTGCACTTGAAGAGGGCTTGAGGGAAATAGTAAACTTAAACACGTCCTCGAAAAACGGCAGTTATTTGCCTTTAGTAGCATACTACGCGCTGTCAACGGCTTTGTCCGCATTTTCCAGGAATATAATGATCAGATAATGATCTAATAATAATCTACCTGTGTGCTAATTTCATGAAAATCCGTTCTGTCGTTTTTACGTGAAAGAGTACCAAACATTGTCAGTATTGTCACCAACTTTCATACTTGTAATCAATGATATTATAATGTAAAAAAAGGTAGATATAATATGTCACTAGCGCGCCGACGATGAAGAGTGTAAGAACAGGCAATTGACCGTTCTGTTAGTAGTCATTCTGTCAATACAAGACGATACGCACGCTTTTGTTGTTGTCAGAAGTGCTTGACATTTGACATGCAGCGTTAAAATGCGTTCGTGTATTATACGAATGTGATTGGTGAAGTGAAACAAAAGATAAACGTGTGTGTGTTGTAGCTCTTTTCGGAACAGATTTTTTAGTTGATTTGTAAGGGCATAACGTATCTATATTTTTTAAATATGATTGATTTGTAATAGGTATTAGTTGGAAGAATACTAAGATATTTGCAAGGCTTTCGGCAGCAATTCGGAGAGACCATCCTGCACCAGCCCACCTTGTATGGTGGGTAGCGTGGAATTTGGAAACACAATAGAGACATCACGATTTCAATTGACAAACATATTTAACTGAAATCTGAATACATCTGCCGCGGTTGGGAACTGAATCCAGGATGCTAGGAGCACTGCTTCACTCACTGGGGCTCAACTCATGGTCTCTACCAAATAATGCAGATTAACTGTAATGATAGAGTTCATATTGAATATTAAGAGCCATGATAATGTCCATGGGCATCCGCCCACTTACCTTCAGAGGGATCGTCACGTCAGCCATGGCCGAGGTATTAGGACACCATAAACTGTACTCTGGGGCAACACGGTGGTTACTAGAGATTGTTACAAATCTTGTACGTTACCCGCAAGCTACGAGTAGAAACTAGAAATCAGGCATTGGCCACTTATGTTACGGCTACTATCAAAAGGCTACAAACATCAAGCAAAAAGTAATACGACGGAAGAAAAGCTTTGAACAAAGAAAAAAATAATTGATGACCTTTTTTTCTTTTTTTACAACTCGAACTCTGCCGAAGTATTCGTACAAAAATATTACCAGCCGCCTATGACGTAACGATGTAGCGCTGTCAGCAAAGTATCGCTACGCACGCACTGAAGTATACATAGGCACTCAGCAGGCAGCACAATTACAAAACGCTTTGTTTCGGTCCCAAAGCGAATCCAAACCTTATGTCAAAGCTTCTAAAGTTCACTGTCATTTAACTTAACTTACGTACTCAGTGAAATCTGTAGTATGAAGGAATAATAAGCCTTTCTAGTAAGGAAGTAAGCTATGTTTTCGTGTGAAGTGTTGTGAGTGATAAAAGCTGTTTTCTCGGAGTAGCGAGCGATCGCACTAGACGCAGCTGCCTGCCGCCGCCCCGCGCCCCGCCGCTCCCCGCGCCCCGCCCGTGCCTCGCGGGTACCCCGCGCGTGTCGCGAAGCCACAGACTAAACATGTAACCAAATATCGGACTTGAGGAACTTTAATATCTTTCTAAGTTTTCATTCCCAGAGACTTTATGTCACACATTGTAAATATCGATTCATAATAAAATTGAAAATTAAAAATTCTTTATTCACTTAGGTATCACTGATACACTTATTGCACGTCATTTTTTTAATCTACCAGGTTTTCTTTCTGATCTAAATTCTAATTATATTCGATGAATTAAACCTTTCAAAGATTAATTTAAAATATCGTTCAGTGGTGAAAATTAGATGTATGACTCTACAATTTTTAAAGGGCTAACGAAATCGTTCATAGGTGAAAATTAGATGTAGTCCGACTCTACTTCTTAATCATAATAACTTTATCATTCATCAGTGAATATTTGCTGAAGTCAGACTCTTCTTTTGAATCATTATAACCTAATCTTCATTCATCAATGATTTTTTTTGAAGTCTCACTCTACTTTTGAATCATATGTAATCATCATTCATCAGCGAAAATTTGGTGAAGTCCGACTCTACTTTTGAATCATATGTACAGTACGCGCGCGATCTAAGTGCAGCTCTGAGGAATGCGCTAGTGATGTGACCTAATTAGCGACAATGAACGTAGTTCGATATTTTTCTTTGACAATTTAAAAGTGGACGTTCAAACTGCTTGTATTTGTTAGTATTTTGACACAATATGTTATTCATTATATTGGCACTAGATATTTGTTTTAAAACTTATGCTACAAAAATAGAAAATATCATGCATATATTCCTTACTTTAAGAAAACTGTGTGGAAAAAGCGAAAATCTTAATCAAACAAGTTTATTATTGTAAAAAATATATATTGTTATTTTAATCATCATCAGTTTCGACAATCACAAGAATATGATTTGCAGCTCACGTGCTTGACGATGAACACGTCTTTTATCAATACGACTTGAAGAACACGGAGTAGTCTTTAAAACAAAAAATAACACGAGTACGCAACTTTAGTAAAACACTATCGATATGCGTACGAGCGAGAGACATCCTGGTCAGCACGGCACTACACTACAGGCGGCCGCGGCGAGGTGTGTCGACGGGCGGGGGAGATGCGCCCGCGCCACACCTCATACCCCGACTGCACTCAGATCGCGCGCGTACTGTAATCATCATTCATCAGCGAAAATTTGGTGAAGTCCGACTCTACTTTTTAATCATTATAACGTTATCCTTCATCAATGAAAATTTGGTAAAGTCTGACTCTACTTTTTCATCATTATAACGTTATCCTTCATCAATGAAAATTTGGTGAAGTCCGACTCTACTTTTTAATCATTATAACGTTATCCTTCTACAATGAAAATTTGCTAAAGTCCGATTCTACTTTTTAATAATTATAACGTTATCATTCGTCCGACTCTCACGGCGATGCTTATGCTGATCGACTGAATCGACTACTGTTCGATTGTATTGTAGGGAGGTGCTCTTCTGTTGCAGTCGGCGATCTATGACAAGCGGAGCGCCATTCTGGATATTTTGACGGGAAGGTCGGTCACGTGACGCGGCGGCGGCGGCGGCGCGCGGCGCGGGGCGCGCGGTGCGGGGCGGGGGGCGCCGGCTAGACTCTCCAGTAGCCGTCGGAGCCGAGCCATCCGTCTGCTGCCTCGGCTGCGGAGTGCGGAGTGTGCCCGCTCGCTCGTCGGAACGCACCGAACACACGCCCCGTCTCGCGGCACTAGCGGCCCGCATCCGCTCCGCGCCATTCGCGCCTCCTTTCCGATTTGAATTGTCGCCGATCCGCCGGTATCGCTCCGGAGCGCAGGAGACGGGCCGCCCGGGACGGCCGGACGAGAGATCCGACCGGGTGATGAGAAGGAATCGGCGAGTATTTTTGCACGGTTCCGTGTGCGGCGACGGGGCGGACACGCCGGCGCGGCGCGCTCGGCCGGGCGCGGTGTGTCGCGGCGGCTCGCCTCGCGTCCGCCGCGCGGCGGACCCGGCCGCGGCGGCTGCGGCTAGCGGCAGACATGCTCGGGCCGCGGGCGGAGCGCGTCGTGCGGTCGCGGGCTCGTACCGCTCGCGCGCGATAGTCGCCGATCGAGGAGGCCGGGACATGCGCCGCTCGGGCGCGTGCGGCGACCGACGATGGACGTAGTCACGCCGCACATCACGTCCGTGCTGAAGACTTACCAGGCGAGCGCGCCCCGGAGCCTGCAGGGGCCGGGCGGTGGCGCGGCGCGCGCGGGCGGGGGCGGCGGCGCCGTTCGCTGCCCGCCGACGCGCGCCGCGCCGCCGCTGCTGCTGGCCGCGGACCCCGCGCTGGGCGAGCGCGGCGAGACGGCGCTCGAGGGCGAGCCGATCTCGTGCTTCGGTGTCGGCGGGGAGCGGCGGCTGTGCCTGCCGCAGATCCTCACCTCGGTGCTGACGGACTTCACCCTCGAGCAGATCAACCGCGTGTGCGACGAGCTGCAGATCTATTGCTCGCGCTGCACGCCGGAGCAGCTCCACGAGCTCAAGTCGACGGGCGTGCTGCCGCGCTCGGCGCCCTCGTGCGGGCTCATCACGCAGACGGACGCGGAGCGGCTCTGCGCGGCGCTGCTGCACCGCGGGCGCGGAGCGCCGGGCGGCCAGCTGGCCGGCTTCCGCGTGTACCACGAGTGCTTCGGCGGCGCGCGCGGCGTGTGCTGTGCGGAGCGCGGGCTAGTGCAGTGCGCGGAGTGTCGCGCGGTGTTCCCGCCGCGCCGGTTCGTGTGCCACTCGCACGGCACCGAGCACCGCACGTGCCACTGGGGGTTCGACTCGGCGCGCTGGCGGCGGTTCCTGCTGGTGGCGGACGAGGAGCCGGAGCGCGACAAGTGCGCCGAGCTGCTGGACGACGTGGCGGAGCGCGAAGCGCGCGCCCCGCCCCCGCCCGCCGCCGTAGCACCCACCACCCCCGCCACCCCCGCCGCCCTCGCGCCCCTGAACGCACCCCTCAAGCAACTTCCCGTCAAGAGGAAACAGGTATGCTCTCCTCCGTCATATCTTCATGTCGTCCATGTTTCGCGATGGTACTACAGTCACCATACTACAAGGGTCGTTAAGTGTTGAATGATGATGACCCCGTCGCGGGTCAGCACATGACACGTGTGAAGATAAATCATGCCGTGTTTACTTCGTTATCGCAACACTTTCTAAGTGGAATCTTATTGAAATCTAATTGCATATAAGTTTTTCCTGCTATCATAACAGAGTACATTTTGTGTCCATTTACATTTTTTGACTTCTGAGTTCAGAATGTAACTTATAGTTTATTTTATTCACAAAAATGTCCGTGTTGGAAGTATTGTGAATTACTAAAAATATCACACACCATAACTAATTATATAAACTATACACCATACTTAACTATTTCAGTACACTATAGATAATATGAACATTAAAGACCGGTTTGAATTTAATTATCACCTGATTACATATAATCACTTTTAGTACGAATAAATGCAGTATTTACGTGAACACCGCGGTTAAATGTTATCAAATATGTATAATGATATACCTAAATAACTTTCAAAACCATTTCATAAAAAAAAATTATGAATTCCAACTCCCACTTCCGACTTCTGATTAATTTCAGAAGAATAATAATTATGGAACGAAAGCAATACATAGTTACATGATTTAAACAACTAGTTTGAAAACTAAATTTAGGATAATCTATACTAATAATTATAAAGATGAAAGCTGTGTATAGCATGCTGTGTATTTTATATGTTTGTATTTTTGTATGTTTGTAACCTTAAAGGGTTAATTTAGGGAATGGAACTTAGTACGCAACTTCGTCATTTTTGAAGTTAAAAACATGAAAATTGATCTATTAGCTCAAGATTAGAAACAAAATTTAACAGTAATGCGTTTTATTTGGAATGTCATCCCCTAAAGGGTTAATTAAAAGGATGCAGTTTATATAGTATGGCAACTTCGTCAATATTGAAGTAAGATGGGTGAAATTTTTTATATAAGCTTATAGTTAAACACAAAAAATAACTGTATCACGATTTTCTCGAAATTCATCCCCTAAGAGGCAATATTATACTTTGTCATTTTTGAACTCAGAAATGTGAACATTAATATGTAAGCTTATAGTTAGAAACAAAAATTAATTGTTATAGTTGTAACACGGGGAAGGGAGGGGAGCAGGAGTGGGAGAGCGAGAGGGAGCAGGAGAGGGAGAGGGAAGTACCGATTTTAATGATCTCTGATTTGTAACATTCTTAGGCGATACGAAATTCGCCGGCTCAGCTAGTACATGATACAAAGAATTGTTACTGTGCTGTTATGGAGTTCCTTCGTCTGGCGCCCAACCTGATTGTAGTATAGGGTAAATCAGGTCATGCTTGAAAAACTTCAACTCCTGAGGATAAGAGGAAGTAGGTCTAATTGAGCTTGTAAGAATCGACCCAGACAAACAGGGTAAGCTTAAGAATACTGTTTAAAAATACCGCAAGCAAACTTTCACGCCAAAACTACTGAACAGATTTTCATGAAATGCAGCACACAGGTAGACCATGATATGGGCCATAGGGTACTGATTACCCGCAAAACGCGGGGAAATCCGCGTGCAGAGCACTAGTGTAGGATAATGGTGATTTTCCGAGAGACAAATAAATAATATAAATATATAAATAACGCTTCACACTCATAGCCCCACACTAGGATTCCCTGTGTCATGGGTGCCATGGACAACACACTAGACAAGGACATTCACACCCAGACCGAGAACAGAAATTCAAACTCATCATTCAAATTTCCACCTCGCTGGGAATCGAACCCAGGACCCTTGGTGCGTCGATCTATCGATAAACATTGCGCCACACGGGTCGTCAAAATAAGTCCGACACACCTGCGTCGTTCACAGTCCGCATGCGTCCCACATTGGCGGACACCTCTCACGATTCCCCCTTACTGCTTACATTCAATTAATTAGGACTTATTAGGCCGTACCCATGAATAAACTATGGCATAGGCCTTCGTGAGCAACTACAGTTAGACTTAAACATGTGAAATTGAAGTAATTGTTAGTCGGTAAATACTTAGTTGCGCAGATTCAAATAGGTTTTGCGTGGTGAGGTACAACTACAAATCATTTATGTAATAAAATATGTGTTTGTGCACATAAATATGAATGTTTTAATTTTTACATAGCTTTTATCCGACCACGCCTTAATATTATTATTTAGCTTTATTTAGCCTGATCCTGTATATGGCCACATTTCAAAACTTGTGAAAACTTTTTCAGCTTCTACTGCTGCACCAATTGTTATGAAAACGTAGACATAGACGTAGCCGGCATTAACGTGTTCACAGCTGTGAAGAGAAAGAAGTAAATAGGAATCCGCACCTTAACGAAGGAGCCAATACTAGATCTTAATTAGGTAGGACTCTATCCAGTCAAAATTCAAAGTTCCTAATTCACTTTTTTATTTAAAACTAGTTGACCCGGCGAACTTCGTATCGCCCAACAAACTATTTTTTTTCTAAAATAAAAAATTTGCCTAAGTTACTCCTTGTTACATCAGCTATTTGCCAGTGAAAGTCCCGTCAAAATCGGTCCAGCCATTTCAGAGATTAACCAAAACAAACAGACAGACAGATACACAAAAATTGTATAAAATATTGTTTTGGTATATGTACCGTGTATAGTGTAGGTATACATCCAAATGCACTTAGTAAAAAGCGTTTATTTTAATATTACGAACAGACACTCCAGTTTTATTTATTTGTATAAATTGGTTTGGTTTACAAACACTTTTTGAAAGCTTAGCAAGATACACCAATGCTTCAACAAGATTTGAGAGTGTGAGAGTGCTCGGGAGAACAAGCAGCAAGAAACTACCGAGGTGTTTTTTTTCTTACTCACAGTCAAGTAAAGAATCCTGAAGGCAACGTACCAATAATTTGGGAACAGGGTGGTATAGAACCAAGCTTGCGAGGGATTCGCGCCCAATCCTCAGCCGTTGTTCAGGAAGCACCAAAGATAAATAAATAAATAAATAAACGCTAACACACTCATACCCCCGCAGTAGGTTAATACCTGTGTCGCGGGTGGCATGGATGACATATAAAACACATTACAATCACACCCATGACCCGAGTACAAATATTTATTACTCATATAAATATCTGCCCCGGCCGGGATTCGAACCCGGGACTCCTCGCTTCGCAGGCAAGGCCGCTACCAACTAGGCTACAGGATCGTTAAGATAGGGGAGGTTCACTTCAAATCTAGGATAGTCCTGTTTCACATCATGTAAATCACTTAAAAACGAGCAGACATGCTATCTGATGAATCACCTCTTACAACAGCCTGGTCTACCGGCTTTGGATTGGGGTTAGTATTCTCCGCCCCAATATCAACCCAGCATTGCTATCGCCTTCACCATTCCGCACTGGAGCACCGTCATGAAATCCATTATTATCTATATGTCACGTTGTTTGTCCGCGGTGGACTCTCTAAACTATTTAACCGATTTTAATCAAATTTGCACACCGTGTGCAGTTTGATCCAACTTGAAAGATAGGGTAGCTTACATCTTCCTTAAGGCACACGGAAGGTTTTAATAATAAAAAAACTTGACAGAACGAAGTCTGTCCGGGCAGCTAGTATGTATATAAAAGGCAAAAGTGATTGGCTGATGTATCAACTCACAGGCCAAACCCTTAGGGCTAGAAACTTAAAATTTCGCACACGTATTCCTCTTATGACGTAGGCATCCACTAAGGAGGGATTCTTCAAAATTCAATCCCGAAGGGGGTAATAAGCATACGAGTAATTTCCGCGTGCGAAACTGCAGGCAACAGCTAGTATTGAATACAATAGCCCAGCCGCGGCTTTGCCCGCGTTTTCCGGGATGATAAGTATCCCATATCTTATTCCAGGTCATGGTCTATCCGTGCGCAAAATTTCTTGAAAATCAGTTCAGTACTTTTAGAGTAAAAGGGTAAAAGACATCCATACATCCTCACAAACTCAAATGAACATAATTCTAAAACGTACTTTCATTGTACAATCCAGCGCAACGCACACGCGCTTCAGATGGACAGTCAAACGGATCAGTTATTTATTTACATAGCGTGTTTTATCTACCGTCGTAATTACATGTCTGAGCCCATGTCTGCGGCCGCGATCTAACGCAACGCACTTTAGTCATCAGTTACGCGCCATCGGACATCATCACCTCATCTCAACAGCTAGTTATTATCGGAATTTCACATTCCTTACTTATTTTTATATCTGGTTTGTGTAAAAAAGTTGATAAACGTGATTGAAGTATTTTTGTTGTACCTGGGTTAGGATCTTCTCGCGATGGGAACATATACATAAGTCCAGACCTACCATGATATCTGATAAGGGGCCATCCATAAATTACGTCACACTAATTTCATGACTTTTTGACCCCTCCCCCCCTTGTCACAGCTGGTCACATTTGTGAGACTTCCCCCCCCTAGTGTGACGTCACATATTTATGAAATTTTACACCTAAAAATTATTAAATTAAAACAGCAGTTCCGAAATAAGTTTTATTTCCATTAATTGTTTTTTAATATTTATTTTTACATACCAATTATTCGAGTTTGAAATGTGACGTCACGAAATTTAGGACCCCCACCCACCCCTTGTCACACAATGTCACACTTCATCGACCCCCTCCCTCCCCCCTAACGTGTGACGTAATTTATGGATGCCCCCTAACATGATATCATTCTCAGGTATGCAAACGAAGCTAGTTCGTAGGTATTATTTTGATTTTTTTTACATTGTAATGGAATTTTTAACCGACTTCAAAAAAAGGAGGAGGTTCTCAATTCGACTGTATTTTTTTTTTATGTTTGTTACCTCAGAACTTTGGACTGGGCGAACCGATTTCGATGATTGTTTTTTTAATCGAAAGCTGGTGGCTGTCATGTGGTCCCACATAAATTTTATTGAGATCTGACAATGGCATCCATGAGAAAACCACATAAGTCGTAAATTTGTGTTAAGATGTGCGCGACAAATTGACGAATAACTCAATATCACGCCAACCGATTTCGATGATTCTTTTTTATTCGAAAGCAGGTGCTTGTCATGTGGTCCCACATAAATTAGAACGAGATCTGAAAAGTAGTTTTTGAGACTTTGAAGTCGGTTATTTTTTGTTAGTAAAATTTAGATTATTCGTATCAATAAACTACAACGCTACAATCTGACCTTTATGTAGTTATAAAAATGATTACAGCACCCATAAAATAATAATATTGTGTGAATATTGGCCATATTGCAATTTTATTGCATACCTAATTGTAAAGATTGCTTCCACGTACTCGTATGACCTTTAAATTATGACCGACGTAGGTATATGTATAATCCAATTTATACCTACTTACTAAAGTTGTTCTGATAAGTAATATTTATCATGATAAATCTATTTCATGCCGAGCCATGAAAATATTCGTTCATAAAGTAAACTTCGTTTATTATGAATTACTGCGTATTACGATTGTAGATAAAGCATAATAATTATAGGTACATAGTTTTAAAATAAAGAGGTAGTTGTATGTACATTAATAATATAAAAAATACTCCACTTTCGATTTAGTAACTAGGAATGTCACAATTACTCCAAATGTGTCTCTACTTGTTGAAAAAGTGGCAAATAATCAGAACCGAGTTTAACGCAGTGTTAATCCAAAAACCTGAATATTTAAATTGCCATGGTAATGTTTCCTTTTAAATCGGTCCAATACGCAAAAGGATCGAGACATTTCGAGGGGTTCCATCCATCCTTTGTGACTAGTTGACTACCAAATGGCCGCCTCCTTGCTTGTCGCAATGATATTATAATGTAAAAAAGAGGTAGATATGTCACTAGCGCGCCGACGATGAAGAGCGTAAGAACAGGCAATTGACCGTTCTGCTCGTAGTGGCTCTGTCAATACAATACAGCGTTAAAATGCCTTCGTGTAAACGTGTATGTGTTGTAGCTCTTTTTGGAACAGATGTTTTGGTTGATTTGTAAGGGTATAACGTATCTATATTTTTTAAATATCATTGGCTTGTCGTCGTTCGTTGATACTGTTCGCGAAATCGTTGGCAAAATCTAGTAAATAAAATACCTATTTGAATATCATTATTATGTCTACGCGAAGAGAACGCTATCGAACGTGTCGCAAAAAACAACCTTATCACCGTTGATAACGTAATCTATCTTTGTTTTACGACGGCGCGGCGCGGCGCTATCTCCCGAAGGTCTTTCTACAAAAATATTTACCAGACGACAGATCGAACTGGCGTCAATACATCCAATAGTTATTATTTATTTATAAGGTATCTTAATTCATCTTCAATGATAGTAAATATTGCAAGTGGATGCAGGTTGAATCTAAATGGATATTTATTATTTAGGCTTAAGAACCAGTTCTTTTTTTCCTTCTTTCTTGGGCCAGTAGTGGTACAGCCATACAAGCCGAAAAGCCCAGCTTACTATCATTGCTTTTATCATCATTCTGCAGCATACGTATGGAATAGATTGTTCTGTGTTGTCGGGCCAAATATCCGGAGATCCTGGATTGTACTCACAACTGGGCTTGCCTTGTTCTGACGGCCTAGGCACGCCACTGTCTTGGGCTACTGTGCATCGGAGGCGCCTTTGGTGTTGTTGATGTCTATGGGCGACGGAGACACACTATCCCTCAAACATCTTCGTTAACACTCAAATGAATGCAATGCAGTATGCAAGAATGCATTATTTTAAATGAATAACTTTACATTACATTTATTGAAACGGTATAACAATAATGGCAATACATAAGTAACGCAATACAATACGCACTGAATATCAAAACTTAACACGTGACAAAATATTAACGAAACAATAAATAACAGGTGAAGGTGGGAGCTTAAGCTAGTCCTCGTAGATACTAAATCTACGTTTATTTTACTAATTTTCCAGACACTATTCCAATAAAATTATAGAACAACATAAACACAATAAATAATACGACATCAAATTGAAGTGTTTGATCCCATCCCATGGCTCCAAAACCTTCGCTGTTCACCGTTAACCTACTAATTTTACTGCCAACCGTAATTTAAATCAACCATGAAAACCATACAAACAATTTCACACAAATCTATTTTGCTATTTGTAAATAAACGAAACGACGAGTATTGTGTAGACAGTGACGGATTAATCCTTAATCAAATTAAGCAATTGCCTAGGGCATCACGTCTGGGGGGCACCAGAAGAAGCACAAAAAAATCCGTCCTTAGGGCATCACGTCTCATGTTTTTAGGCGGTAAAGGTTTAAAGAACGATTCTAGTTGACAAACGGATAGGGGGGCCCACAGGCGCGGATTGCTTAGGGCATCAAGGAGTCTTAATCCGTCACTGTGTGTAGACGAAGGATTCGTGTGAAGACACATCGTACAAAAAACATTTATGTACGTATTAAAATGTAATCATAACACTTGTAAACATTTATTTTTAATAGAGTTTCGTTTTATCTTCTTTATTCAATGTTATTCTTTTTCATCTACGCAACTAAATACGCATAACTTCTTTCGTGTGTGAGTGAAACGACAATAACAGTTCGTCTATCCGTACTCCGTCTACGTCAACGCCTTCAGGCATATTTTGACATGTAGTCCAACGTATAATTACGATATCATTGCATGTTACAAGTGTGTTCGGAATGTTTAAATAACACAGTATTTATGTAATTGTGTTCGTTTATGCATGGTGCTTTTGTTTTGATTTGCTGGATTGGGCCGAGAAATAATTATTATATGTCCGAAATAGAGCTATAGCCGTTAGAGGGCGATTTATGGGCGAAATATAAGCGCATTTATAAGGACCCAGGACAATAAAATCCAATTGTAAATAATTAAAATAAAGATATAGATAGTTCTACCAAATTCTAGCAGCTACGTTGTTTTATCGGGATAATGAATTAATAGTAAAAAAAACTTTCCCCATAAAAAATACATAAGATTCCCTGTTGCATCTGGGGTGTGACACGGCTCTACCATAAGGCAGCTTAAGTACCTCTACCTGAGAAAACCAGAGACACCATGGTGCCAATGCACGGGCGTAGCCAGGGGGAGGGTTTTGGTGGTTCAACCCCCCTCCCCCTCCCCCCCCCCCCTCCGAGAAGTTAAGATATTAACATGTACTATTCACCCCATACATTTTATCTTTAGATCTCTTGAGACATAACGGATGGTGCTACATAATATGTACGTCGTGTGAAAAAATAAAGGACTCCCTCAATTCTCAATTTTCTTAGGGGTTATTTTATGTACTTTAAGTCGTTTTATTTTCTTGAACCCCTCCCCCCGAATCTAAAACCTGGCTATGCCCGTGTGTCAATGGACCCATGGTGTCATGGTATCCCTGTACCCAGGACTATACCCGAGCTGACGCCGCAGTAAGCATCCCCACCTGTAAATAGTCGTGACATTAAAAACAAGCTGGTTCCCTTGGCACCAAACAGTCTCGTCTGGCTGCCAATTGGGTCGTCAATTTGGCCTAGCCCAGTCTACACCTCGTGAATTATTACACACATACAACCAGATACATACAAATATCAAACAAGTTATCCTCAAATAGGTGGAACTAGTGCGTAATTAGGCACTATTTATCACAAATTGTATGTAATCTACATAATCTAAATTTTACTAACAAAAAATAACCGACTTCAAAGTTACTCTAAAACTACTTGTCAGATCTCTAAAACTACTTGTCAGATCTTGTCAGATCAGAGAATGTGGTCACTCACATTTTGAACGATTAAAAAAACTTTTCGATTAAAAAACTTTCGATTAAAAAAAGAATCATCGAAATCGGTTGGCGTGATATTGAGTTATTCCTCCATTTGTCGCGCTTACTTAATACAAATTTAAGACTTATATAGATTTATCATGGATGCCATTGTCAGATCTCAATAAAATTTATATGGGACCACATGACAGCCACCAGCTTTCGATTAAAAAAAGAATCATCAAAATCGGTTCGCCCAGTCCAAAGTTCTGAGGTAACGAACATAAAAAAAATACAGTCGAATTGAGAACCTCCTCCTTTTTTAGGGTTCCGTAGCCGAATGGCAAAAAACGGAACCCTTATGGATTCGTCATGTCTGTCTGTCTGTCTGTCTGTCTGTCTGTCTGTCTGTCTGTCTGTCCGTCCGTATGTCACAGCCACTTTTTTCCGAAACTATAAGAGCTATACCATTGAAACTTGGTAGATAGATGTATTCTGTGAACCGCATTAAGATTTTCACACAAAAATAGAAAAAATGCAATAAATTTTGGGGGTTCCCCATACTTAGAACTGAAACTCAAAAATGTTTTTTTCATCAAACCCATACGTGTGGGGTATTTATGGATAGGTCTTCAAAAATGATATTGAGGTTTCTAATATCATTTTTTTCTAAACTGAATAGTTTGCGCGAGAGACACTTCCAAAGTGGTAAAATGTGTCCCCCCCCCCCCCCCCCCCGTGTAACTTCTAAAATAAGGGAATGATAAAACTAAAAAAATTATATGATGTACATTACCAAGCAAACTTCCAACGAAAATTGATTTGAATGAGATCTAGTAAGTAGTTTTTTTTTAATACGTCATAAATCGTAAACCGCAAAAAACATTGATCAAAGTTACAACGAACTACAAGAACTTTTATAATATGTTACTTGCTGCTACGGAACCCTTCATGGGCGATTCCGACTCGCACTTGCCCGCTTTTTTGAAGTCGGTTAAAAAGAAAATAGTGTAATTATTATAGGTACATGCGCCCAGTGTTGCCAACACCCTACTCCGAAAGAGATCATGGATACATTACTATAACTGGACATATACCATGGATATATTACTCTGTCTGGATTACTTTGTAGAGGTACCTGAGGATTAATTACGTCATAACGGAATGACCATTGTGTTCATCCATTCATTGTGCATCTGTAATCCCAGGATATATCATTCAGCTGTGTTAATTTTTTTTATAAGTGTTATGCACTTAAAATAAAAGAAATGTACCGTAATAAATTACATTGTTTCATTTCATTATCACCTTCAACATCCGTTTTCATGACGTAAGGACAATTTTGAAGAAATTATAATAAAATGTGTTAATACAATAATATATTTTTTTACCACCAGAAAAATTATTAGAAAACATTTGGAAAATAGGACATAACACCCTACAATTATGAAGGATAATCTCAATCCGGTCTGCGATTGGTCAAATAGTCATTCCGTTGTGACGTCATCTGTCTTCAAGTACCTCGAAGTTATGTATCCAGTTAAAAGTTATAATTATATCCATGGCGACAATCATACGATTTATGCCTTTTTCCAGTTCATCTCGGAGTGACTACTATATATTTTTTTAACATCGTAAGTAAACATTAATAATTTAAATATGTATTTGTATGCATTGTTAGAAAATTATGTACGAGTATAATAGGTTCATGATATAATTATTATAGGTTCATAGATTTATCAATAGATGGCGCACATTATAATTACCTATGTCCCGATATTTCTACATTTATAATTTTGTATGTTATTATGTAAATTTATATTATAACTAGCTGCCCGGACAGACTTCGTTCTATCAAAAAAATTGCAATAAAATAATATTGCGACTATACATTGAGATGTAAGCTATCCTATCTTTCAAGTTGGATCAAACTGCACACGGTGTGCAAAGGGCAATGAACCTAGTTGGCATACCTACAAGTCCGCAATTTTGAAAAAACCTCGATTCGGCGGCCAGTGATGTAAAATATGTCAATCGATAGAATAAATGATTATGATCAAAAAGTATTCAGTGATGAAATGTCGTAAGTGGTATACTTTCTGAGATACTTGAGTTCAAACCCGTAGAAAAATGAAGTAAAAAACTTTGTTTCGGCGGATATTGATAAAACATGTGTCAATCGATAGACTAAGTGATTACGATCTAAAAGTATTCAGTGATAAAATGTCGTAAGTGATATACTTTCTGAGATATTTGAGTTCAAACCCGTAGAAAAATAAAACATTGGTAATTGTCTTTTTTATTTATTAGTGGATCAACACTATAACTATATACATATAAAATATCACAATATCATTAACAAAACTAAATAAATACATATTTATTCATATTTACATATTATATTATATATTAAGTACATAAATATTTATAACTACGTATATAACATGTGGTTGAAGACCACGGGCGAGGACATTCTAATTGCTTCAGGTAGTGCTGCCGGACGTGATTCTTGAAGGAACTTTTGCTAGTCTTTTGATGTCTACAAGCAAGTAGTTCCAGAACAGTATTGCAAAGGAATTCCCGAAATAAGCAGTGCTATGGGTTTCCTTTAAATAAACAGGAGAAGACACATTATTCAAAATAGCATAAAATGTTGAGAGAATTCTGAAGTTTCACCTGTATCGAATTGGTAGCCATTTAAGTTAGGAATCAAACTGGGAAATGTGGTCATACTTACGTAAGCTGAAGATAGGTATATCGAAGTTTTTTTACTTTATTTTCCTACGGTTTTGAAATCAAATATCTCAGAAAGTATATAACTTACGACATTGTATCACTTAATACTTTTTGATCGTAATCACTTAGTCTATCGATTGACACATATTTTATCAATATCCGCCGAAACAAAGTTTTTTACTTTATTTTTCTACGGGTTTGAACTCAAATATCTCAGAAAGTATACCACTTACGACATTTCATCACTGTATACTTTTTGATTGTAATCATTTACTCTATCGATTGACACATGTTTCATCACTGGCCGCCGAATCGAGGTTTTTTCAAAATGGCGGACTTGTAGGTATGCCAGGTTCCATACAAAACTGTTGGAAGCCCTTTGATTAAAATCGGTTAAGTAGTTAAGGAGTCTATCGCGGACAAATAACGTGACACGTAATTTATATATATAAAGATAAGAAGATTTTATTTTAATTTATAGTTTTACTTATTACTTTTCTTTCAATTTCGTTTTGTAGACCGCCATCTAAAACTAATTAAAGTTTTAGTACCTACATTAAATGAATCGTACTATTTTTTTTCTGGAGCCATCTTAGGAAATACGACTTTTATTTACCCACCGTACGATCTCTCACTCCGCGACGTCTGGCAACCCTGTTCCGTAGTGATTAAGTACTCTGTGTTCGTTCTGTCAAGTTTGGTTCAAGATGTCGGTATTAAATATTTGACACTAAATAATTTTTAAGACTGTAAATAAAAATATAGTTACTTACCAATTATGATTAAATAAAGTGAAATAAAGTTCAAACGTAAATAATGAGAACGTTTTAACTGTGCTCAATAAACAATAATACGTTATTAAGTGTTTTTGAACAGTCGGAGTTTTTCTAACGTGACATTTACTTGTGTAGCTTGCTCGCAGCCGACTAAACTGAGTTGGCCCCAGTTGGGGTCAACACAGGTGAACAAAATGTAAGTACTGAACAGCGTGTCTATATTATTTAGGTCCATGAAGCATGGACCTCTTCGATCACTTTATTAGTGATCGGTGTACGATACTTATATTTAGACTATTACTCAATTATCTCATTTCGGGGGACTTGATTCTTACGATTGCAAAGCAAATAGTAACCACTAATTTTTATAGCATTCTATAAACATATTTATCCCATAATCTGAGACATTCTTCTAACACGACTATACTCTATGCAGCGCTCTCATCAACTCTCATGTAGCATCTTCAAGGGACTAAACATTTTCTACGTAATTTGCTTTATTTTGTCACTTTCCCTACTCCAGAATAAGACTAAGGACCTTCACAATTTAGATGGTAACATAACATATACGAGCAGAAGTTTATTTATTATCTGTGTAATTTTGTAGAGCTGATATTAACGATAAATCAAGCCTGACCTTTGGCTCTATCCCTGCTTTTCACTACAAATAGGTATCGCTTGAACTTTACAAAGTACTAAATTTAGAATAACAAGCCATAAACTTTACTACAATGGTTCTAGATAGTCATGAAATAGATAAATATTGATGCAATATTATCCAACCATAGTCCACCATACTTCCGGTAAGACACTTTCTTTTTCTTCTCTCTTTCTTGGCCGGCAAAGCATCAGTGATGCCTTTGGTGTTCCTGATGTCCATGGGCGACGATAGCCATTTACCATCAGATGGATCGTCAGCTCGTTTGCCGGCTATTTCCATAAAAAAAATTTGACTTGATTCCGTGATAGAACAATAATACGTGTGTGAATAACTGATAGGATCAATATTTATTTCATGTAAATTGCATGTTCTAAATCTGTCAATAGTCATAAAAAATTAAGATGTGAAAGGAAATACAAATTTCCTAATCGATTTAAGGTAAACGTGGATAAGAAACCATGGCGTCCCAACTCCCAACTGCCAACGTTAGTGCGATGCACCAACTTACCGCTTCAGTGACTGAAGTTCAGTCCAAAGAGTACGTGGTTCAGTCTACCTCAACTACGCCAGCGAGTCTAGCGACTTGTCCTCTCGTTGAATAATAAAGGGCTGTGACAGTGCTACACCAATAATAATAATAGACTAAATTTTACTAACAAAAAATAACCGACTTCAAAATTACTCAAAAACTAATTGTCAGATCTCGCTCAAATTTATGTGGGACCATTTGACAAGCACCTGCTTTCGATTAAAAAAAAGAATCATAAAAATCGGTTGACCCAGTCCAAAGTTAGGTAACAAACATAAAAAGAAAAAAAATACAGTCGAATTGAGAATCTCCTCCTTTTTTTGAAGTCGGTTATAAATTAAGAATTTTGTAACATTATGAATAGTATTTTTTTCTTGTAAGTTACACGATTCAAAGTAATCATAAAATCCAACGTACCTATATAAAACTATCATTGCAAAACAACCTATATAAATAATTGGTTGTTGGCAAATTATTTTCCTGCTTACCTATATTAAGTATGTACTTATGTAGGTATATGGGATTTTTTCTCGACCATTCACCTCTGTTTACTTGAGCAAATAATGTTTTCCTTTACTCTGCTCAAAAGGGTAAAATACTTGGTTTACGACTATTTTATACCCTTTTGATTGCAAAAAATAACAATAACAAGTACGTACCAGCCTCTATAAAAACAATCCTGATGTGCAATAACACTTTATAACCATGCGCGTCTCCGAGTCTCCGTAACCCTCATAGCATTTATGGCAAAAACTTAAGTTGGGGATCAGTATCCGTCGACATTGCCAATTGCCAATAACCATGTTTATTAACAACCAGTTTTGGAAGCGTGTGTTTACTAGAGAGAAGAGATAACATCGTCGGCTTGTAGACCTTTAAGGCCTAGTGTCCACGGCGCTTCATTTGATGATTGCTTGCAAGCTGCCTAAGTGCATAACGAAACATATACACACATATCACGACGTGTGTCTACGTGGACAGAAAGCCTTAGTTTCACTAATTCGCAGTCAATATTGCTATTATGCTATTTTACGTTCAAATATAGGATTTTTTTAGTAAAACAACGTTTCTTTTTTTTAATAATCTGGCTCAAGTAGGCAATGTTATGGACGGATAAGATTGATAAGGAATCTTGATCGGCGTCCAAACGGATTGATGACGTGAAAAACGGTTGGAAAGGCACCAGCTACAGAGGGCGGGGGTTAAGCGTGAACATCAATCCTCATTACAGATCAGTATCGTACACGCACCTGTCTTTCTAAGTCTTTTACTAACTTCAGAAACTATTCGTTATACATTGCTGTATTATTCCAAAAAACCTAACATTGTCTTGAGGTTTATAGGAGCAATGAATAATGATTCAGTGTCTGAATAGTGAATACTCTGAATGTAAGAAAATGTAACCCTAGTTTATCTAACAATCGTCATTTAGGCAAAGTAAGAAGTTTTACGAGCCGACAGAAGGCGATCTGAGGCTAGTAGCCGGATTTCAACTACACTATATTGATGAGAACCAATAAACTTGCGAAAACATCAAATAAGTTGTGCAGATTTTGTTAAGAAAGATGTGACATTTCATTGATTGACTGATTGTCTATAAAATTAGAAAATAATGATGTAGGGGACGTACCCTGAAAAAATATTTTATTCGACGATTCTGGTGTTTTAATAAATATGTATATCCATGCGAAATTACAGCTAGCACTAAGGGTCTCCGCGCGGCGCTTTGCTTCAGACAGACGGACAGACGGACATACATGACGAAACTACATACATATAAGGGTTCCGATTTTACTTCGGAACCCTGAAAAGGTAGGTACTTCAAGTGTTATTCTCTGTATCTATAGCTGTCTAAATAAATATAAATGTAAAGTAAAATTGCGGCCAAAAATAAAGAATCGAGGTGAATGTATTAGTCACGTCACGTCTGTCTCCGGGTGTAGTGACAAAACACTGATCCACTGTTGGAGGTCAACGCCGCGATTTGCAATGCTTCAAAATAAGTCGAAGTCAAATATAGAGACCCTAATTAGTATGCTGACAGTAAACTCCAGAGCCTGCAATTCGCATGCGAAAATATGAACGTGTGTCTACGTTCACCTTGAGCAACCGGCAGATTTAAATACCACTAGCACCGCTCTCACTGCATCGTACCCCCGGCATTTTCATTTTCGCCGCGTAACATTCGCACTTAGTGCGCTATCACCCGGCCAGATTAAAGAGCACTTTAAAACGAAGCGAACGTTTTGTACCTTGTTTACACACAACTCGGTCGGATGTCACGTTTCTTGCCTAGTAACAGTTTTAAAGAGAATAGGTAATAACAATAGGTATTTTCTCGTATTACTTGTTTAGAGACGCGAGGGTGACAAGCGGGTCGAGTGCTAGTACACGGAATTATTCTTACTGTTCGAAGAAAATGATGTCACGTTTCGGCTAGACTCGCTAGAGAATTTAATGTGCTTAGCGCAAATTCCACAGCGTTGAAAAAGTAACCTTCACTACTTTTAAATAAACAATAACATTTCATTTAGCCGTTTAGCGCAATACAAAATCAGATTAAGATGAATGTCCCATGCCCAAAACATGTCAGAACGACAAACAGTGATAATAATTCATGAGTTTTCTCTCATCCAAATCTAAAAGGATAATCGATCGTCGCTCTTCAAACAACGTAGAGTCAAAACAACAAGCGACCCGACATAGAATTGGTAATATGAATTAATTTTCAAAACAAGTTTAGTAATACAGCGGTACAGGGCGGGGAGGGGGAAGCGGTGCGGTGCGGGGTGCCGCTGCCAAGAATGGACACTGAAAATATCGCGCACATTCGAACCGGTTCTTGTTAGGGCAATGACAGACTGAGCGTTCAAAAATCATCTAATCCGTACAACTTTACTGTTAATGCGTGATGGAAGGTATTACATAAAATTGTAAAATTAAATCTAAAGAACTTGGTGCATACTTAAAATTGATTTTGTTTAAGATAAGTTTTTTTAAACCTGCGGTTTTTTTATCCCAAGCAGTTGAACCATCGGAGGATAAATTACCACCTTTCCCCACTAGTTCAAATTTCATGATTATTCTAAAGAAGAGACTAGTTAGCTTGGAATCGAGTGGGAAAAAAACTAGGAAAAAATTAAAAATTTCTCGGAGCTTCTTCCGGAACCACTTATAGAAACTTGTTGACAAAGCGATGGCGAAGACTTTAGAGGAGTGTGAAAACCAACTTTGAATAATAATTTGTATATTACAACAACGTCTTCAAAAAGAACCGCAGCGGCGCCGCGTATGAACCCGCTGAACCTTAATTTGCAAGTCAGTCACACCCCAGTCTCAGTTTCACGTAGTTCATTGACACTTTCACAAAGATCTGTCTCCGGCGCGCCGTCGGACGCGGTAATGTACGGCAAACACGCTGAAGACACGTTTCGTTTGTTTGCACTTGGTGAATACGTTTGCAATAGTTTGCACCAAATCTGAGCAGACTGGTTTCTGTTGTGTTAGATGAACTGTTTTGTGGGCCTTGGTCATGTTTGTAGTGCTTAGTGTTGATTAAATGTTGGGCTTACGCCCCAACTCAGAGTCACTAACGGTTACTTTAATCGCTCCTTAGTAAAGAATTGCCATACAAATTCTGTGGTAAGGAGCGATTTAAGTAACCGTTAGTGACTCTGAGTTGGGGTGTTAGATTCTCACAACGTGGGGGAGGGTGAGGTTTGATTCATAGTTATGGTAAACGGGAGAAGAATAAGTAAGAGTTATGTTAATACTAACTGCTCTAGTTTTTTTTTATGGAAATAGCCGGCAAACGAGCTGACGATTCCCCTGATGGTAAGTGGCTATCGTCGCCCATGGACATCAGCAATACCAAAGGCGTTGCCGACCAAGAAAGAGAGAAAAAAAGGAAAGAAAGAACTGGCTCTCAACCCAAAGCTGCTCTAGTTCTTATAGGTACTACCAAATTAAATAATGTATTCTAAAGTAAGAAGGTAATAAGTAATTCCAAAAAATTATGAACGTAAAAATAGAAAGCGAAGACTTGTTTAAGCTTTTTAGCGGAGTGGAATAACTTGAAATATTGTACGTGCCTAGGAGCCACATCTTAACTTAGTAATATTACCTATCACTGATTAGGGTTGCCATAACTTCTAAGAACCAATACGGGACGTTTTCTCTTTCGATGCCCAAACCAAAACCCGACACACGGCTTTTCAGCAACACCATACATAGCTAGCATGCTTGTACATAGTGATCTCAACCTTTCGAAAGTATAAAATAAATTAAATAAAAAAAATATTGAATCAAAGTTTTTATTTGAAATGTTCCATGTTGACAATTTTTCTCACCTCTACTTCTTTATTTTGTCGAAATACGGGACATGTAGTAATACGGGACGGGATGGTCAAATACGGTGACAGTCCCATATATACGATACGTATGGCAACCCAGATGATAGGCTATCACTACAGTGTAAAACTTACACTAATCATCGACATTGATGTTTAAAAAAACAGTACCTAGAGCTTTTAGATTGCGTCATTTCGGCAGGATTATCTCTCAAGTCTGCCTTGAATATCGCAGATGCCATGGATATTTCTTCGTCGACATAGCTTTATCGAACAATCGGGACCAGTGGCTTAACGTGCCCTCCAAAACACGGAACTAAATGTTCAAGGAACTACCAACTACACAGTTACTAGCAGGCATACAATTGGTCGCGGCCCAAGAGGGCTGTAGGGACCTAGGGACACACGTCATACGACACACGGTGACGTCGCGCCGACTTGAATCACGCTATCGAAGTTCTGCATCGGTTGCATATATACAAAGTTCCAACTATATCAGTTGAGGCTCGGCCAACCCCCAGGCAACACCACCTCGCCTGGCGGGAGACCTCCCTTTGCTAAACACCCTATTTTAACTAGCGTCGACCGAGAGAAAGATTTATAAGGCTTGTTATGCTGTTGCCAAAGGACTATGCCTCGATATCTTAAAAATCTATACAAATAAATAAAATTGGAGTTTCTGTTTGTAATATTAAAATAACCGCTTTTTACTAAGTGCATTTGGATGTGTATACACGGTACATATACCAAAACAATATTTTTCACAATTTTTGTCTGTCTGTCTGTTTGTTCCGGCTAATCTCTGAAATGGCTGGACCGATTTTGAAGGGACTTTCACTGGTAGATAGCTGATGTAACAAGGAGTAACTTAGGCTATTTTTATTTTAGAAAAAAAAAATAGTTTGTTAGGTGACACGAAGTTCGCCGGGTCAGCTACTTTTAAATAAAATATCTTGAGTAATTGGAACTTATATCCTTAGCAACAGCATTGTTCAAGAATTTTACGACCTCGAAATATTTTTATGTCCCATGAATTTATTGAGATACTGTGACCACCTGTTGGAGATGGCGAGACACGGTCACCAGTCACCACCCACTGTTCGGAAAAACCAGCCTTGAACAGACTACAACAAATATTTCAAATGTTTATCGTGGTTTTCCCAAACGCAAATGGATTAATAGATGGAATGGGAAATGTAATATATATTTGGATAAATTGAAATAATTGGCAAACATTTTGGATGCTTCACTTCATTTTGAATCTGCACCCTTATGTTAGAATGATGATGAATGAGACTGATCCCATAGTACTGTTTCGAATAGATGTGAGCTCTATCGTCAGTAGCTCAGGCCTGGGAAGCCGTACATCATGCAAGTGGGCGCCTACACTACACGTGTCGTCCATTATCAAGTTCGTTCCACCCGAGATCTTCGTCGCTTTTCCAATCAGAAAAAAAAATGATAGTCAATATAACGCACGCTCCATTGTTCTTGGGTAATCACGTCTAGCGTCTTGCCTTCAGACTTGTTATTAGATCGAACCTGTTTTTGTTACTTTCGTACAACTTAGCTCAATATTATAGCCAAACTATCCGTATCAGAAATATCGATTTTTCCTCATTCTGCCTCTTTCACTGTTTCTTCTTGTTACGAATATATCACTGAACGTCACATTTATTAGCGTAAATGCTTCCTATTTATAGCATCCATGTCCCTGCTACGTTTTGTGGACCTTCTCTTCATTAGTGAGGCCAGGTCAGAGGTCACTACTCACTAGTGTAAACGATCTCGTACGTTTTATCAGATTTATGCATAATCACGATCTCGTCTGTCCCACTTGAGATTCGGATCGACTATAAATAGGACAAAATTGTAATCGTCCATACTGATGATCCCTCAAGTGTAATTGATTCTAAGTGGTATTTAGTGGTTGGTAAGCAAGTGAGAAGATGCTTAATTTAAATACAGATTTCCTGAGATTTCCCAAGAAGAAGACTGCTTAAATGTATACTATTACTGCTTGGCAAATGCCCTCAGTTTCAGCATTTGTTTCTTAACACTTCAAAAGTACACTACATAAAAACGATATCCTTTTTTCTTCAAATCTTTTATCGATTGATTTTCTCTTTTATCTAACGAGCGCTTCAATCTTCGCGTCCATTCATCAGCTTGACAACGCCGCAGAAATAGTTCGCTACGTATATTAGTAACATAAATATAAATACATAAAATAATGTCGCCGGCAGCCAAAATTAGCTCCGCGTAGGAAGCAAACACGACTATGAAAGCTATTTTATCAATCATAACTTTGAATTAATTAATTTAAATGATAATTTTGCTGCTGAATTCTAATAAATAAAAAATATAGAAATCGAGGTTATAAAAACTTCGTCTCGATGTTGAAACGGTTTGTTGTTTGTCTGCTTGTCCGAGCATCACGCAAAAAATATAGAAAAGTTTTTGATACTAAAATGGTTTTCACTGTTGGAAGCATAATCAACATAAAAATTGCTATATCGTTGGCCAAATGCCATTACATTCGAAATTCTTGAGGAATCCACTGCTTAATTAAAATGAATTTAAAATACCAAATTAGCATGTTTTACAAAAACTTCTAATTTAATTTATAACATACCTAATTAAGTATTTTTCGTAACTGTTATTCCTAGTGTTTCAATGGAATATAGAAATCCTTAAAACCAATATAGTAATTTGTAACTGAGTAGATGTGAAACGTTAGTGACGCAAACGTTTTCCCTTATCAGTACAGAAGGTATTGTGGGCCACCTACGCAGGTAGAGGGAGAAGCAGTGACATTTTTCATTTCCATGTCGTCGCGTTGCTAAAGTTATTATTCCCAGGCCACCCCCTTCAAGGGGAGCGAGGGAGGGAGGGGGAGGGGGAGGCGTTGAGAGCTATATACGTATATTATGTATCTGTCAGCGGCACATAACGGGAAATAGTTGCTAGGGTTTGACTTACAACGACGTACAGACGTGTTCATCTGCGGACTTACATTAGCCAATTGTATGCGGCATCTGCTGACTTTCTTGGAAGTAACGTACTGAACATATATAAAATATATGTTCAAAATATTTAATTATATTTTCAAAATATTTAATTTTAAGGAAGAGAAATTAGGTTCTTTCGTCCCATTCGAATACATTGCAAATTGAAAATTATGAGACTAGTCAGACATCGAATAAAATCTATCTCATACAATGTTCCCGAAATACCCTGAAAACAGAAATAAGTAAAAATCTAAATCTAAAATATTTCAATCTATATTTAAGTAGTTATACTGTACAAACTAAAATGTATAAAGAGAGACAGGGATATTTTCATATTACGAGGACGTAGTACAAAACAAGCGAACGCGTAACGTCTTTACTAAATCATAATGGTTTCTTTAAATTAAACTTCATTGAACTCTGCTCTCATTATATGAATCTTCGTTAAACCCATTCAGTGAACCTTCCTTAGTCTTTGTTAGAGCGTAAGATTCAGACATTCAGAGCAAATGGTCAGCAAAAAATCCTTTAGCAAACCTTATTCAAACTTTAATTGAGATGCGCGGTTTTAAAAACGGTTTAATGGTGATGAAGAGATCCTTTGATGGTACAAAGGCATGTAAGCGTATTCTCCCGTGAATTGTGGTGGCATTCACAAAATGACACGGCTGCTGTGGTGCGTAACGCTCTATTTGGGTCAACTAGGTCAGGGCATGTTTGATTTTTACGTACGCTGTGTGGAGGATGAAGAGATTTATTTGTGTTATAAAACGACGAGCACCCATTGAAGTATTATTACTAGCATATAGAACCGACACCGCGAACACAATGTAAGTCCCAATGAATTGGCGCCGATCGGCTTCAATTTTCAATGGATTCGTTCGATTTTGAAAGGAGAACGGGGGCTCAATTTTGAAAATAGAACCTCCCGGCGGGACACACATTTTGTTTGAGATGTCTGTTCTTTGACATTATACTTCAATGCGAGTACCGCTTAATATTGCATATTGATATGGCAGTATCACTTCGTTAGTTCGTTTATCGACTGTTCCTTTTAAAATACTAATAATTTTGATATAACTGAATTTTTAATATTAAATACTTGTATTCCTACGTCTGAAATCTGATAATTTTATTGTTTGGAAAAAACTTCTCGGTGAGTTTTCCCGCTTTTTCTCCCGGAGCAACTCATGTTTAACTACTGAAAGGATTTTCATGTAATTTACCACACAGGTAAACCTTAAATAAGGCATAGGACTATATTATTATCGCTAGTGGTTAATATATTATTTTATTTCAACTTTATCAAGGAAGTTATCGCGTTTATAAAAACAAAATATTATTTAATTTTAGTAAGTTTTATAATTATCTAGTATCGTCATGACACATACATTACTTATTTTGCTAGGCCAATAAAAAATACCGGAAATGTCGTTTTGCCCATGTCATCTAATCAACTAATAGGCATGATAACAGATTTTGAAATACTATTCTATATTGTTGGGAAATATACTATAATTACAACGTACCTATATCGTATTTCCGCAAAAACAATAAGCTTTAGTATAAAATAAATACACTTCAATTTATAAGTTTAAAATTCGCACCAAAACACTTGCAAAGTGTCATGGCGTCGCTTGTGACGTCACGCCTCAATAAAGTAATAGACAAGATGTCATTGTCAGTATTGTCATATTCGTTTGTTTACTGAGGCGTGACGTAATTCGCGCTGATTGAGACTGATTGGCGTACAAGTTATCATGGCGGCTTGCCGTATTTTGTAGCTTTATTTATCAAAAATATTGTTAATCTCGCTCATAATAATACGATAAATGCGTGTTTTTTAATCCATTAATAGGGTTTCATTAAATATATACATTAATTTTAGTGATTTTTACTTACTGTCATCATGCCTATTTATGTGCCGTCGCAAAAATGTTACCTTGATTTTTAATTTTTTTCGCGACATCATGCAAAACTGGAAAGACCTTGCCAGTTGTCACCTATGCACAGTGATGAAAAATTAACTCGATGTTGTGAAATATAAAGCCGATGAAATGGTGCGTTGCGCAACTCGATCGAGTGGCTCGAATATGTTGAGAGTGGAATTTGACATCTAATTATACATTTTGGCGGCGTGACAATCCGCCCTCCGCGGCTTCGCGCAAATAAACCGAAACAACGATTTATGTTCTATTTCTGCCGGTACGCTGCAGAGTGTACAGTGTAGAAGCACTACCACGCGGCGTGTTTGACTTGGAATAACGTTGATGGGATGTTGGTATGTGTGTATGTGAACTAAAGTGTAAACGCGTGTGAGCGTGCGTATGCCCATGCGTGCGTGCTTGCATGTCAATAATTCAGGATTTAAAGAAAATAAAACGTAATTCTGTTATTAAAGTCCCTTCCTCGTGTAGTGTCAGCGGCCTGTTGTACCGGGTTCATATTATGTCGAACTAACCGGTCTTTGCACTCTGCTTCAGCAGCTGGGTCCCTTCAGGACCCGCTGACACAGTCCGCGTTATGCTGTAAAGACCAGTAGGGCCAACAGCAACTACTCATTCGAAAAAATATATAAAAAATGAAACATTAAAAGAAAAAAAAGTATATTTGTAAGCTAATTAACACGTAATTATTTAAAAACTAGTATTTAATATTTATGCCAGTCCCACAAAATTTCAGTCCACTCACATATGACCATCGTAGTCCTCAAGGTAAATATCTCCGAATTAATTAATAACGCATATAATTAGATGAGTAAACTGATACATCGGCGATTTTTTTTGTCTGTCTGTTCGACTGTTGTTGTTTGGCTAATCTCTGTAATGGCTGGACCGATTTTGACGGGACTTTCAATGGCAGGTAGATGATGTAACAAGGAGTAACTTAGACTACTATTATTTTAGAAAAAAAAATAGTTTGTTAGGGGATACGAAGTTTGCCGGGTCAGCTAGTACATATTATGTATAAACATCTTGTGTGACGGTTTGTTTTTGAAGTTGTTTGTCTTTGAAGCGGCTCGGCCGATTTTTATGATTTTTTTATGTAGGTATATTTAGTACATAATATGAGAATGATAGGGACTGCTTATGATAGTTGTAGTAGTTGAAGTTATGATAGGGACTGGTTCAGACTACTATCCGACAGGAGAGGCAAGAAACAGAAAATGGCTTCCAGACCAGCCCACTCTACACACTCCTGTCGCCACTGCGGTAGAAACTGTCGCTCCCAGCTTGGTCTTTACAGTCATGAAAAGAGGTACCATCCACAAGATGCTGTTAGAATCGTCTGTTATAGACGGAAAGGCCGTAGAGATGAGAATAGGTCGTAGGTCTCATACTGCTAGGTGATTAGGGTAATTAGAAAATTTTTGGCAGGACGTTTGCCGACTCAGCGAGTAACGTATAAAGTCTTTAGCCTGCTGAGCATCTACATAAATAAGAGTTAAGACTTTAAAATTACTTCAAAAAGATGTAGCATTCATTACAATTTTCTGGGATGAAAATGAGGATACAGACTATTAGGTAAGCTTTTGTGAATAAGCCGGGAGAAGCTTAAGCGCTTCCTTCATGAACTTGACTAAGTTAATCAAGAAAATTTCATTGTGCGCTCGTTACATTGTCTTAGAAAATTAATGTCGAGAATTTTCCGAGAAAACGGGATTTGCACGTTGGTTGCTCGGGGTGTTTTTGGTTCCGTAGCCCCTACAAGAAACCCTGAAAGGATCTCGCATCTAGATATATTGCCCATCTGTCACAATCATAACATATTATTGTTTTAATAATATATTAATACCTGAATAATTGGAAGTTCAGTGAAAGTGAAAGGAAGAAATTAAATGTGTCTGAATAATTTAGGCGACTTGTAATGATCTATGTAATGCAGTCTCCTATCTCTATTGTTCGGCTTACACGTATTAAGTAATTAAGTAGATAACTAAATTTTTACTAAAAAGTACGAAAAACTAAATTGTCTGTTTACACGTATTAATTTACTTGAAATTTAGTTAACTAGGTACATAACTACTTAATACCTGTAAATCGGACTTATCTCTCTACAGTCTCTTCTTTTATCATAATGTCTCTACTTTTATCAGTACAATTAAATGTCTTATAAATATACCTATCTCACCGGGTATTATCATATTACACGTAGGTGGGAGGTGTTTGTTATAAAATAGAAAAATCGTGAAGTTATAGGTGGGTAACAGAGCTAAAAAGAACACGTACCTATGCACTTCACTTCTATTCAACTCTGCTACCAACTACAGATACCAATCATAAACACACATTGTCATACGCACACATGCATATTATTATATCATTAAAAACATCAGCCACACACCAGCGTACATTTCCGTCTCGAACATTACTTTTTAATTTCGCTCCCTGTAACGTAATGGCATCAATCTCGCGTACAAAACATTCGTAAGCTATTAAGACTTACAAGCGTGGCTGTCCGCTCGGCTATTTACCTTTTTAATTTATTCACATGTGAAGTAAGTTGCAATGCGTGCATCCAGTTTTCTTACGCATCGGAGGTTAGCATGACGTCACGTCGCCGCCGCCATTACCGTCTGCGCGCGCGCCCCTCCCGCGCCCCGCTGTCTGAGAGAACGGCTGACCAGTGACCTTGTCGTGCCGTCTCACTCTAACGCACCGCAGACGCCGCGAGTGACAAGGACGCGCGAACCGGTGCCGCGGTGTGGAAATGTGTTTGTGCAAAAGGTTCTCTTCTCTTAATTTTATTTATGTTTTTATGATTCGCATTGTAATACGCGGTCAAGATAAAGTTTCGGTTGTCAGGGGTAACGACCTTGAGAACGCTTAGCAACCGCGCAGCCTTAATTGTTACGTCAAAACAGAACAGCGATAAAGTAGCTTCGTTTAAATTTTTGTGTAAAAAGAACGCAAGTTGCACGCTTTTGTGGTTTAGATAAGAACTGTTAGTAGTGTTAGTTACTGCGGAGCCGTGCCGAAGAGTGCTGAGTAAACTGAGCAATCGATTTTTGTGTCAGTTTCCTGCGGAAACGAAACCAATTTAAGTTAGGGATTTGCAGGAAATGTTTCATTGAGGTTTTAAGTAAATTACCTATAAAATATAAGACTTTGGATTGGATGGTAAGTGGTCATCCGAGACTGCTACAGTGCTGTGTAACGATTATTATGCCACCAACCAACATGGAGACGATACGAACCACATCAATCACATTATTCAACACGAAGACGATGATTCGAAGTTCGTAATGATCGGTTTACGATTAAGTAGTTAACTAAATTTTAACTAAAAAGTTACTTAATTGTCTGTATACACGTATTAATTTACTTAAAATTTAGTTATCTACTTACCTACTTAATACGTGTAAACCGGACTTAAGTGAGAGTGAGGGATGGCGCTACTCTTTGCTATATGAAAAACATTTTGTGAAATAGTCCGTCGGGGCTTCTTGTTTTTGAAATTATTGACCGAGGGCTATGTTCATTAACCGTTCATTAACTGAAATGCCTGCGTTCAATGTTTACACAACTTACTCCTCTATTCTTTACCGAGACTCTATCTCCTAGAAACCAACGAATTTATTCCCCAACTCAGAGTCACTAACGGTTAGTTAAATCGCTCCTTAGTGCAAAATTTGTATAGTGATTCATTACTAAGAAGCGATTTAAGTAACCGTTAGTGACTCTGAGTTGGGGCGTAAGTCTCTTCATTAAAATATTAGGACGTGCGCATACCTACTTTTACAACATTCAGATCCAAGTTCTAACTCCACAACAATTATGGATTATGTTGTGTTAATGAATTCTTTCTTGGCCTGAGAGTAAGGTACTTTTAGTAGTTTGAAGTCTTCCTTCTGCTGCTTTTGACGCTACTCGTCCATGGGCGACGGTGCCGTCGGTCCACCCCAAGCAATTTCGCGTTACAAATTAATGGTAAAATGATGTTTGTCTCAATGATATCATAAAGTAAAAAAGAGGTAGATATGTCACTAGCGCGCCGACGATGAAGAGCGTAAGAACAGGCAATTGACCGTTCTGCTCGTAGTCGCTCTGTCAATACAAGACGATACGCACGCTTTTGTTGTTGACAGAAGTGCTTGACATTTGACATACAGCGTTAAAATGCCTTCGTGTATTATACCAATGTGATTGGTGTAGTGAAACAAACGATAAACGTGTGTGTGTTGTAGCTCTTTTCGGAACAGATTTTTTGGTTGGTTTGCAAGGGTATAAACGTATCTATATTTTAAATATCAATGGTTTGTCTGGGATGCCTGAGATAAAGTATTTTATAATAAAGTATAATAATAATAATAATAATAACACTTCACACTCATAGCTCCACACTAGGATTCCCTGTGTCGTGGGTGCCATGGACAACACACTAGACAAGGACATAATGTTTGAAATGTTTGAATGGAGAACGATAGACTAGTAACCGCCCTTGCTTTGCTTTGGTTGTCGTATTGATCCTTAATTAAAAAAATATATATATGTAGCCCATGTTACTCCGAAATAACACAACCTTCTATTGGTGAAAGAATATGGAAAACTGTCCAGTACTTTGTGAGTTAATCCATTACAAAGATTTCCTGTTTTTAATTAAGTTTTTGTGAGATTTTTGGTGTACTTAGCTGTTTTTCCAAGCGGGATTTACCAAATCCTTTTTTATTTATTAATATTAGCGTTCCTTTATTTCAATACATATTTAAAAACATGCGATTAAATTATAAACCTAAAGTAATTTTTTTTAATTTTTCCGATTAAAATGTTTTTTCTCATATTAAGTGAAGTCCTATCGGTTGTCTGTCTGTCAGTGTGTGTAGGATCGTCGCCCCCGCGTTCCGGGGGGGGGGGGCGTCTCCTGTCAGCTGTTGGCAGGACGTCGACCCGCAGCCCGGCGGACCCCTCGGCCCATGGGCGGATCGTGAATTTGTGGGGCCCTGGGCTGAAACAATTTAGGGGCCTACCAAATTACTCAACTAATAGCTATTTTGTCAAAAAACTGTTTTCGATAGTGATGTAGGTATATAGAAAAAATAGGACAATAAAATAATTTAATTTATTTAATGTGACTTAGTGTTTTTGTATACAGACAGCAACTGTACAACATTATTGCAAAATAATTCCTTGCCTCCTGTGATACGAGTGAAAAATCGACACTTTAAAGGAGGACGAAAACAAGTTCAAAAAAATTCTAGTTCATAAACTAAGTGAGCTAGGTGTAACATGAGTACCTTCTTTTGTAGATAAAAACATTTATTGTCACCGTACATTTAGTTTTTTGTAGTAAATATTATAATATTAAAGTAATTCATCAAAAACTTCTGAGTTGTACCTTTTTTATTTCAAATGTGTGCTAATATTACGTGATAGTTAAATTATTTTGCACCTATAAATTGTCTTTGTGTTAACTGATATATAACTGATTAGGGTACAATTCTATATAGATTATAATTATACCCTAATTACTATTGGTTTATAGTGATATAACTCTGAATAAATCAATATTCACTATAAATATATTGAAAAATAAAATAAAAAAACTATCTGTAGAGCAATTATGTATATAGGTTACAACTTTAGATTATATCCATATTCACGGTTTTTTTTTGCCAAAACCTGTGCAGTTATATCAGTTTGCACAAAATTATCTCCAAAACTATAGCAGATAGAAGAACGTGAGTTAGACCAAAAAAATCGTAATTTTTTCTTATACATCTCTATGTTAAAATCACAAAAAGGGTACAACTCGACTTAGATCACTTATCAGTGTGCATCTGGATTGAAGGCCCACTTTTTTTTCTTGGCGCAGCAAATTGAAATTTATAAGGGATTTAGTTAAAATTAGTTAAAACTTAAAGCAAACACTCATAAACTTCTTAAACGTGAATAAAATATGTTATGGCCCTATGGGCATATAAGTATTTTTGGACGTATCCGAAAATTCGAATCCGTTTTACCTTTCAGCCGTTACTTTTTTTTCACTGTTATTTTTTTAACTAATTCATAGGGATGTTATCTAAACGGTTTTCAATTTACATTTATGTATTTCTTTTTATACGCCTATGTTTGGCCTGGGCCCTCAGTTCATAAACGTCTGGATTGAGGGCCCAAGTAAAACTGCGATAAATCTATAACGTTATTCTCTAGCCAGTTGAGAATGACGTAAATCATTTTAAGACATTCTTAACTAAATTCTAAAAAAAAAATTATTGACAAAAAGGTAGCACTTTCTGAGATTTATACCATGCCACTTTCAGTAGGCATCTGAACAGGGCCCAAAACATTTGCCCATAACATCTTTAATTCACATTTAAGAAATTCATGAGTATTTGCTTTAAGTTTTAACAAATTTTAACTAAATCCCCTATAAATTTCAATTTGCTACGCCAAGAAAAAAAGGGGGCCCTCAGTCCAGATGCACACAACTTATCACAGGAGGCACAGATTTGTTTTCTATATATGCCATCCACATAATAGACGAGAAAAAATACACTGAGCAAAGACAAACGACGGAGAATTCCCCGTTCCGTAAGTACGATAGACGTGAATTAATTGATCTCAAGAGTTGCCAACTTTATGATAGGATTTTTTAATTTTTTTCTTTTAATTTGAAACATATTTTTAATTCAAAATATCACATATTGTTTTTAGTGGGGGCTGGGGGCCCTTTCTATCCACGGGGCCCTGGGCTACAGCCCAAAAAGCCTATACGTAGATCCGCCCCTGCCTCGGCCCTCGCCCTCCGTATCACGCCGTAGATTCTACACCATTAGATACGATGCCGCTTTACTCAGCTTCGAAGTTTTTAAATTTAATGAAATAGAAAAAAAAAATCACCAAATTGTACATAGGAGACGGTGTAAGGTTCAGTTTTGGAACGTAAAGTTTTGCGCGTCCCTTATTATGTTAGATAGAGTCGATTAGATTAGGAGGTGCAATCTCGTCTCGTCGAGACCGAGATCTCGTGAGATTTCGTCCAAACTTTACGAGACTGAGTCTCGAACAAGTTTTGTACGGGATCACGCGAGATTGTGAGATTGACATTATGTGATTACTAAAGCGATCCATAAATTACCATTACCATTCAATTTTTTTTATATTTTTTGAGAACTTGACAAGTTCGATTTAATTTTTATTAGGTATTTCAGTACTTCTATCTTTTTATTTCATATTTGTGAGTCAGTTCTTTCTTACAAGCTTTTATTTAACTTACTTTCCTCGTTAGTTTGTTCGTATGTAATGAAAGCCATATATGTATATTCAATCTTGCAAGCTGAATTAGAACTTCCTCTCATCCTACGGAGTTGTTTCATACAATACTGTGACTTCAATGACAATGCATTTTTAAATAATTAATTATTTCAATGTGATAAATTAAAATGAACAGCAAGAATCCACAGGTGTATATTCGCACATGCAAGTGGTATTTACAATCATTAAACTATGTAAGATAATGTATTCGACCTCTAATGGAACCACGGTCGGGTTGACTGTGCTACATCGATAAGCCAAACAATGTTCCAATTTTTATTCCCTATTGCCATCGACTGATAAAATCGATGTTTGAATCAAAATAACAATTATTCTGTTGATGGTGGTCATCATTAAAAGAGTCCGAAATACATAGAGTATTAGGAACATTGTTTATTAGGAACTTAATTTAAACTTAACATGACACTTATTAGTGGAATGTTTTTGTTTCGACTCGTGTCATCTATACTAAGTAATATACTAATCTATACTAATATATAAAGAGGAAAGATTTGATTTTTAGGGTTCCGTAGCCGAATGGCAAAAAACGGAACCCTTATGGATTCGTCATATCTGTCTATCTGTCTGTGTGTCTGTCTGTCTGTCCGTCTATATGTCACAGCCACTTTTTTCCGAAACTATAAGAGCTATACCATTGAAACTTGGTAGGTAGATGTATTCTGTGAACCGCATTAAGATTTTCACACAAAAATAGAAAAAAAGCAAGAAATTTTGGGGGTTCCCCATACTTAGAACTGAAACTCAAAAATGTTTTTTTCATCAAACCCATACGTGTGGGGTATCTATGAATAGTAATCTATGAATGGTCTTCAAAAATGATATTGAGGTTTCTAATATCATTTTTTTTCTAAACTGAATAGTTTGCGCGAGAGACACTTCCAAAGTGGTAAAATGTGTCCCCCCCCCCTGTAACTTCTAAAATAAGGAAATGATAAAACTAAAAAAAATATATGATGTACATTACCAAGCAAACTTCCAACGAAAATTGGTTTGAATGAGATCTATTAAGTAGTTTTTTTTAATACGTCATAAATCGTAAACCGCAAAAAACATTGATCAAAGTTACAACGAACTACAAGAACTTTTATATTATGTTACTTGCTGCTACGGAACCCTTCATGGGCGAGTCCGACTCGCACTTGGCCGCTTTTTTGTTTGCATTGAATAGGCTCCGAAACTACTGAACCGATTTGAAAAATTCTTTCACTGTTGGGAAGCTACACTATCCCAGAGTAACATAGGCTATATTATGTTTTAAAAAAAATTGGGGATCCCTAATAAAACTCCAATAATGTAACCCAAGGTGTAAAAAAATAAGAAAACCGAAGCAAAGCGAGGGCGGTTACTCGTAGAATATATAATAGTACCCATAGGTATCCATGTCGCTCAATGTCTAACATTCCGGATCGCCGTCCCAAGCGTCCTGGATTCAATCCCCAACGAGGCAGAAAGAATGATGAATTTGAATTTCTGTTCTTGGTCTGGGTGTGTGTTTTCTTTGTGTATTGTCTTTGTGTATGGTCCATGGCACCCACGACACAGGGAATCGTAGTATTGAGTGTGGCGATATTTGTATATTCTGAAGGGCTGACGGTAAAGTATACAGGCCACCTGGTGGTAAGTGATTACTGTCGCCATATGGACATGAGCACCACCGGAGCAGTCGCCAATGCAACGGCCCTCAAGTAGAACTCTTTTTTAACCGACTTCAAAAAAAGGAGGAGGTTCTCAATTCGACTGTATTTTTTTTTTTATGTTTGTTACCTCAGAACTTTGGACTGGGCGAACCGATTTTGATGATTGTTTTTTTAATCGAAAGCTGGTGGCTGTCATGTGGTCCCACATAAATTTGAACGAGATCTGAAAAGTAGTTTTTGAGACTTTGAAGTCGGTTATTTTTTGTTAGAAAAATTTAGATTATTTATCAAGCCCTCTAAGTAAAAACATTGCTATCCATTGGTAAAAACTGCATGAAAATTCGCGCACTAGATTTAGCGATAATCGCCGTCAAATAGACATACAAAAGACAATAAATTTGTATTCTATTCTGTAGTGTTACATTGGTGTTAATTAACAGTCTGTACAATGTATCTGGCTCATTACTTATTCTGTGACTCACAAAAGCGTTGAATTTTAAGAAAAATGTTAAACGCACCTACGCAGTTTGTTTTAAATAGCGTTGCAGTGCAGCGAGCTGCAATATGCATGAGTGAGAGCAATGAGGTAAAATTAGCATTTATGGACGATATAATCTTTAACTGCAGCTAGCTCTAGGTCCCATTATGCTGTTATGGCGATGTTAGATCGCATCACAACAAGTGCACCGCGTTTAATGCGCGCTCGGAGAATATAAACACTGTAAATGAAGGATGTTTACCTCAAGAATATCATAATTTCATTTATAATTTGATGTCGCAGCATGATTACATACCGGAATAACTATCATATACCCATATATATACATCTATATTTATATTCTCTTAAACAACTTATATAAATAATACCTACAGAACAATGACCTTTAAGGACACTTTGTTCTGAACTAAAAAGGGATAAAATTCCCCAACTTTTACGACCCATCGAGAATTTACGATCGATTTTTTTGCGAAACGATTTATGTAATTTAATGGACTGTAATAAAAGGAGATAAAATAAATTTTGCTTTTATAATTTACTGGAGTAAAGAGAATAATAACTTCGTATACACACGGTATATCTGAATGTATGAACTGCATACGTATGTTATGATAATATATTATGATCAAGATGAGTCACTTTTATAATATTATCTTATTTTATTTTACCCAAAATGTTTTATTTATTTTTAGCGTTCAAGGACTTCATATAGCAATAGTAATTCAATTGGAAGAATTGAATTGGAATAATAAAAAGCTCAACTTTTTGTTAGTGAGGTGCGATGACATTAGATGGGTTTGTGTGCCCGCGCGCCCGCGAGCTATGAGAGAGAAACGAATGGAGAAAGATAAAATCAGAACTTTATGTATATTCTATATGTATTTAGTTCTTAAATAAAATACATGGCTCGTGTCAGATGCACGGTTTGTGGAGGGTGGTTCGTAGTACATACTTGATTTGTGCATAATAGTAGGTATGTATGTAAAATTTAGTATACAGGACATGATACAAAATCGTTTCATAATGTTTTATTTTACAGAATTTGTGTTATTATCAGTGTTAAATCTAACGTTACGTACTTGTATACCTACATAGAACAAATAATTAAAACTTTCCTCTTTATATCATTAACCGCACCGAGTGGCAGTACCAGGAGGCGCCAAAATCATAATATAGACGAATAAAAAGAAGAACGAAAGAAAGAAGAACGTTTATTTCTGTGCCAATTAAGTACACACACGAACATACATAAATAAAAAACTTGTTCCACGAAGCGTCTAGCATACTTTATTCAAAAGTGTTTAAAGGGTTCTATTTCCCCATTCACGAAAAATGCCAACTATTTATATATTTGTGAGTTTTTTTAAGTAATTTATCTCAAACGCTGGAGCGAGGGGGGCTGGATCGGAGATTCAGGGCTCGGCAGATGCACCATATTCTGCAAAAAAACTGAGCTAAAATAACTTCGCAAACAAGCGTTTACATACTGTTAATTTGTTAAAACTTTATTAAATGCACTTAAAATTGAGCTAAATTTAAATGTATTTCGCACCCTCATGCCTCAGTGGGAAAAAAAATGGTTGTCTGTAAAGTCGGTTTACGGACGGCAGTTTAACGTGACAACGTCATGACAAAGCTCCGCTCCGCTCCTCCCCGCTCCGCTCCGCCCCGCTCCGCTCCGCCCCGCTCCGCTCCGCCCCGCCCCGCCCCGCTCCGCTCCACTCAACTACGATCGCCTACGGCATCGGCTACGATACGCCGATCGTAGGCGATCGATTTTTTTCGTGCGTGCGCCCGGCGTTCATCGTTTTAATAGACGTTATCACGTCAAAAAAGAATAAGTAGTTTTACATTAAATTTTAGTTGTTAATATGATTAGAAAGAGGGACTAAAGCTCCATATGCTCATTTTTTTTCAAATTTTAATTACATATTAATCTTGACGGTTTTGTGCAAGAAATCGTAATGTAAATAAATTCCTTTGACTACTTACTGATATTTTAACAGTTTTTTTGCTCTCCTGTAAAATTGCAAGTTTCATCTTATGCCTTTTTCCACTGAGAGTACGATTTATTCTCTTGATACAAGTTAACCATAGTAACTATTCCTTAGACTTTAACTTGGCGTCTCCTCAGTCCTCAGTTACAGATCAAGATAAAAATTCCGGTGCTCAGATGAATGTACTTAGCTATTTATAGTTTATAGCTCAATAAAAAACAGTCGACCATTTTAACTTACAAGGTTTAGATTAAGTTAGGTTAGGTTAAGTTAAGTAAGGTTAAGTGTCTGTCAATCAATAACTAAAAAAATCTGGGCGCTTATTAGCCAACACACGTACGAAACTATGAAGTGAAACTTCTTTACGTTATATCGTTTTTTTCGTATTAAATTGAACGTTTTTTACATAGTAATTTTTAACTGACCTTAAATGAGGAGGAGGTTCTCAACTCGGATGTATTTTTTTGATATCGGTTATTTTGGGATGTGGTTTTTTTATATATGTTACTGAACATCTCTCATCTCGCTCGTTCTTCAATTGGTAAGGTTACTTAGGAATTACCTTTTACAGTACTGAGACCCGAGATATCATTATTAGTTCGCCGATATTTTTACCCTATTACATTGATAGTTGGATGTGACCACGTTCGGCGTAGAAAATAATACCTTAATCTATTTTATACCTACCGGTTTTTTCGTATCATAGTGAAATATGCAGTCTACGAAAACGATAAAATTCTAATTTGAACCCGAACACTACGTGGCTAAGTAGTATTTATTTTTATAAAAATGCTTATTAAATTTTATGTTTTATTCATAATAAAATAGAGAAGAAAATCTCAATTAAGTATTTTTTCAGCGACTTTGGACTTCCGAGTAGCGCAAGAAGCTACGCGCTACGCTACCCCATCCATCCATACCAGGGTATTGTACCATGTCTTTCCGTCGCACTAATTGCTCCCGCCTTCCTGAACGCACCCTATGTATCCAGCACTTGGAATGCTCTCGGTCCCCCAATAGAAGGGGAGCTTTGGACCCCTATGTGCTTATATGGTTATGTTTAAATATACAGGTCGAGAGGGTAAGCTAGAATCTGCGTTACGCATAAAACCGCACTACTGTAGTGAGATGTGGATACAGATTGTGTTTATAGTGTAGATACTAGCTAACTCGGCGAACTTCGTATCGCCTAACAAACTTTTTTTTTTTCTAAACTAAAAGTTACTCCTTGTTATATCAGCTCTCTGCCAGTCAAAGTTCCGTCAAAATTGGTCCAGCCATTTCAGAGATTAGCCGGAACAAATATGGGATATAATATTATATTATACGTATACGACCAATCGTATTCTTTTTCGTCTCTATACATATCTATCACATGAAAATAAAACTACGTCGTGAAAGTCCCGTGGCAGTATTTCTATAACGAAGCCAGTGTTAATTTTCCTGCGTTCCCGCCAAAAATAAGCGGCCATTATTTTCAAATTTCTTTTGACAGATCTGGATCACGGAACGATCGCTTAGCAGTTGGCACGGCACACACTCGCTAACGCCCTGTTTCTCATGATTTTATTACACGCGAATTTATTAAGAAATATATCACGTATGTTGTCATTGCACAAATTGTTTTGTACTGGTTTAAATTATAGTTTCGAAACCATTCGAAAACCACTTTAGGGGATTGTCAGTTTTTGTTTAGATTTAGAAATCCGTACCAGCTAAATAAGCGTAGCCTAGTGAGGATTATTTAAATAAAAAGGTGGTAATCCCCACCAGATGTTTCTATTGTTCTAAAATTAAATAATACGTTTAAATAAAATAAATTAGTTTTTTTATGACTAAACTACAAACCTCCAAATAGTCAAGACGAGATTGTTTGGATCTCGAAACGTTGTCTCAACTGTATTTGCATAATATGTATGACAAAATTTGCATTAGCGTATCTTACCTATCTCGTGCTGATTCATATGTCCATAAAAATATTGACATCATACGAAAGTTCCGTGGAAAATATAGACAGCCGTACGAGAAAATCCATCCTCGAAATTAACCAACTTATCTAATTATTTTTTCATCTTTTTCTTTTCTTATGCCTAAGGTTATAGCTGATGTTTATAGACTACGATTAGGGTCGCCAGGTCGGCCAAACAAAAAGCCGGACAGACCAGCCAGTTTGGCCGGACATTTGGGTAAAACGGCCGGACACCCTAAATTATCAAGAATTTTGTGTATTAATATTATTAAGACAATTTTTTAGTTAAATTTGACCGGACACGCAATTAAAAAAGCCTAACCATGTCCGGCTTTATCCGGACGCCTGGCAACCCTAACTACGATGACCATTTACCATCAAGGGGGCTCGTCTGGCAGTGTGTTAGCTATTTACATAAAAAAGTATGAAAATCTTAAATATTCAACATTGGGAAGTTTCATAGTAAACAAAATTCCGATGTTAAGTAGTCATTTTAAGTAGTAAGATCGCCATCCACAAGTTTAGCATCCAATGCTCTGTTTTCGTGTTGTTGACAAATTTTCAACATGGGAATGACATTCCTTTATCGTGTTTATTACTTTTTATACTGCTTTCGAGGTTTTTGCAGTGGCTTAAGTGTTATTTTTATCTTGTTGCAGGTAATATACAATTCGCAGTTTTTCGTGCTATAATTATGGAGTGTTGAGGTAACTATTGTTGTGTTGAGCATGTGTTGCTTTTGTTGTTGTTGTGAAGTTCAATATTTATGATATTGAAGAAATTCTGATAAATCATTGTTTTTGGAATTTTAATCAACTGTGGACGATTTTCACACTTTCAAGACTTTTTTATGGTGGTTTTTAAATATGTACATTGTTGAACATATCGTTAAGTTCTTATCAGCAATATGTTGTAATAATATAACGACTAAAAGACTTCGAGCTCGAATAGCCACCATGGCTACTGGTTATCATTATGTTAAACATTAAAAAACTCACAATACCAATGATAAAAAATTGCTTAAGTTACTTTATATCATAATCTAAATTTTACTAACAAAAAATAACCGACTTCAAAGTTACTCTAAAACTACTTGTCAGATCTCATTCAAATTTATGTGGGATTACGTGCACTTGCTTTCGATTAAAAATAGAATCATCGAAATCGGTTGCCGTGATATTGAGTTATTCGTCCATTTGTCGCGCTTACTTAATACAAATTTAAGACATATATGGTTTTATCATGGATGCCATTGTCAGATCTCAATAAAATTTATATGGGACCACATGACAGCCACCAGCTTTCGATTAAAAAAAGAAAAGAAAGAAAGAAACATCAAAATCGGTTCGCCCAGTCCAAAGTTCTGAGGTAACGAACATTAAAAAAAATACAGTCGAATTGAGAACCTCCTCCTTTTTTTGAAGTCGGTTAAAAAGTAATCTATAATTATATAGTCGTATATTTTGTGTTACATCGCCGTACTTCCGTCCGCGTCTCTTGCTAAGAATACTCTGATCTGTTTTCCCTAAAAAGCGATTTTCCCTGTAAACTTCTATAAGCGATGAGTATATTATGTTTACAAAAATATCTGAAACGTCGAGAATTGTGTAACCTCAATGACAACCAAACCATTGTTAATCGATTCTATATTTTATATTCGCATATGTACTGTGCGTGTTGTAACATACTGAACATGGAGCCAATATCGATTACTACTTTGTAATCGATATGTAGGCGGACATGAGCATTGTTTGTAAATATTTTATTTATAAACTAGTAGGCTATGACAGGTATGACTCAAGATTTCATTTTGAACATTCATACTTGATACCATGACACCACGTCTCCTTTTGAGTTTCATTTCATCACAGACCTTCCATAACATTCTTCTATCAGCTTGAGAAATACACAAATAAACATCAAGCTAAGAACATCTTACTTAGCTTAGCTATAACTTCGATTACTTATTTTTAACTACAACTTTGATTATTTTTAGCTATAACTTCGATTATTTTAGCTATAACTTCGATTTTTCTTCTTTGTAATTTTTTTTTTTAAGATTTTCGATTCTTTTTTGTAATATTTTTTTTTTAAGATGTGCGAGGAGTTTCTTTCGGCTTTTCTTCTCCTCCATGACAAAGCACCCTTCCGAAAAGCTGGTAGATAAAAAAATGATGACCTGCATAAGTGTATCAGTGATACCTATATGAATAAAATATTTTGACTTTGACTTTGACTTTGACTTTGACTTTTGATTATTTATAGCTATTACTTCGATTATTTGGTCCTCAAAAGTTTTGAGTAAAAACATAAAAAATTGTGTTGTCTCATTCCTCTATTTGCATAGGTTATGTGTATTTCTAACTTTTCATTTGCATATCATTCGTACTGATTCATGTGAAAACCATAAAAACATGGATGATGTTGAAATGAAATTATCATCTCATCCAATTGGATCTCAATCAGAAAAATCTCAAAATTTTCTCACCTAACTTCTCATTTAACACCTTTAAGACTAGTTTAGTTTCCTCCATTCGAATTTAAAGACTAGTTCTTCACTACAACTCTACAAGTCGGCAACCATTCGAATCAAACCGAGAGCACTGCCGCGGCCGGTTACCTACGCTCCGGCCACGATATTAACGTTGATAAGTACTAATCAATATGTTGTAACGGGTTCTCTCCGCGGCCATCCATCGTTTTCCGTTCCGACATCGTGTAGCGTGGCGTCAGTCTGCCGCCTACGGCGCTGCTGACGAGCAAAAAGTGGTTAGGCGTTAGGCTCGACGTAAAGGCGCCGGCGAGATCCGGTTAATTATCTGACAGCGACGACTAAAACTGAACAAATCCGCAACAGCGTTATGATTATGACACGTGGGCAAATCCTTCTCAATCAACGACGGTCCGTGCAACGTGATGTTTACCCGACTGCGCGACGCAAACAAGGGTAATGTGCTTATCAGTCTATGTTTGTTCCTATGTGGCGTTGTAGAGACCAAACGCGTTGACGGATTTTGATGATTCTTACGTCATTAGGTTCGTCTTAACCTTGCGAGTAGTACTAAAGACATGACAATAATCAAAATTCATTACAGCGACAACCAGACGTCATATTGTCAAAATGAAAAAAATAATATCGTCAAACTAAGTAAATTAGGGTATCGTTAAATCGGTATTTAAAAATATTTTTTAGGTTCCTTTCATTATTTTTCATTTTAAATAACAATTTAAGATATATAACGATTTAAAGAAGTTTAAACGACCATTCTCGCTGATTTATTAACTTCCTTAATAAAATGACAACATTGCGAATTTTGCCGTCTTAGAATCCTAATAAAGAAGTAAATGAATGTTAACTAAAAAGTGTAAAATAAAATAATTAATTAAAATAACAAAACACTCGACTGCGTAAAAAACCAAATAGAAAAAACAAGCCCTAGAAGGAGAACTATACGATAGAAGGATTAACAGTCGGGACCGATTTAAATTTTACAGGGCTACTTGAGAAAAACAAACAAGATTTGGTTGAAGAATGGGTCCCGCTTCCGATTGTTAATCATTCTACGGTGTAGTTGTTCAGTATTAGTGTTAACAACATTCTAAACTACTGGGCTTGTTTTTTTTATTTTTTTTTACGCAGTCAGGTGTTTTTTTTAAATTAATTTGATGAAGATGATATTGATAAGCCATATACTATTGTATTTATGAATACTAGAAATAAAGCTCCTTTAAATTGTACTGAGTTTGGTTTTAGTACTCGGTAACAAATATATTATTTGCAGTATTCAATTGTAAAGTTATTATTAATAGTTAGGTACATAATACTACTCACTTTTGATTTGCAATTTGTCAAAACATGCCTCCAGTCTCCATACTAATTAATTAAACTTTGGATTCTTTAATATAACGCTTGAAACTAATAAAAATTATTTTAGACTAATAAATATTATTATTATTTTAGACTGCATTGTAATCTGCAACGCCAAATTTTTATGTCTTACTGAACTTTGATCACAAAATGATTTAGTAAGGCTGTAACTACTTTCCGGACGCGTTAAACTGTAGAACACCGTTCATTTACCGACTCTACCGATTAACCGTATCGCGTTTAGCGTGCCTTAGTGCATTTTCCGGATCGGTCGGCGTCGGTGTCGGTTGGCGGTTGTTGCGTCATGTGAAGTCAATGGTGGCGGCCGGTTGTAAAGTTGACCTTGGTCGTGCCGGCGCGCGCCGCGCGGCTGGCGGCTAGGCTACCACTCGCACCACTTGTCCACCAACACTATTACTATTTGTTTTTAACATCTGTTACTTTGATTGGATTGGTTGTTATGTTGCTGCGTGGTTGGGATGTTTCATGGATCGGAAAGTTAACTAGTATGAGTTTGCATGTAAGTAGAGAATTGGTGAATGGTTGGTGGTGAGACCATCAGTATCTTGCCATTACTATCTCATGGGCAGAAGCTGCTTGTTTTAGTACCTTCGCTTGAAATCTCAATATGGTCATTCTACTACCTACTGTGCTCTATTGGCATAACTATTTGATACAAAACTCAGTAAGGTCAATAATAACATCTTGTAGTGTTTGGTTGGTATTACCGATATCATAGTGTTTCGCCGGCCCTGATTGGTAGTGGTGCCTGACCAGTTTGAGACCGCGGCCGCGGGCGGAGCACAAAAAATAAAATTGCTTTATAAATCAGCAATTCTGAAATAAAATTATCATCAATCAACGTATGTACCGTTTAGTTCTCTGCTTCCTAGATAAATATGCTTTCTAATTTCTGTTTAACCCAAGTTTAGCATTAGGTATGTATACATACATACCTGCTATAGATAGAATACCGACATGAGCAGAAGAGATTGGTTTGGACTCCAGAAAGGTATTATTATTAGAGGCTATGAATGAAATTGTTTCACTTAATTACCGGCTTGAAGTACAGCATCAATTTGCTTCAGAGCGGTTTAGTGCAAGGAGCAGTAGTTAAACCAAGCATTTAAACTATAAAATGTCTTTGAAGTAATGCCGCCCTTTCGGATTCTCGCCTGCAACAATTTAGTTTACTAACATCAGAACCCAAGAACCGATGGCTTAACGTATCCGAGTATCCCAAAGGATAGTCATAAAATATGACTATTCCATTAACGTTTCTCATTTCCGACTGCGCTCGAAGTTGTCTATTTGCTCGAACACCTACGACCGACAGGAATCAATGCCATGGAATATGACCGCTTCGATATTTCAACCAATGGTTATAGATCCAGTGGTGTTGGAGAGAGAATTTCAATTGAAGAAACCACATCGCAGTTCTCAGAGCTGTACAGTCTGAAGTCTCCTTGAGGCATTTCTGTAGCCCGTAGTTATGGTAATTAATTGCACCCCAGCTGCACTGTACCCCTGTCCGGGCGGATGTTTCAAGTTAATTGCAAGATAATCATAGAGATTACACTACACGACAGGTGTAGGAAGATTTTGGCTTCTATTGGTTCTAGTGGTTAGGGCCTTAAATGCCGTAGTCGTAGCATACACTTCTCTACGCTTTATGCTGAGTGAGCTCCAGTTTCTTGGCCACTGGACACATGCGAACGTTGCAGAACATTCCTTAGTTTTTTTTTGGTCTCTTTTGTAATTTTTTTTTGTAATCTGTTTTCGTGTGTGTTTGCAGCCATTGCAATAAAGGTTGTCTATCCTATTCATTACGACGATCAAGGAATTCCGGGTTTTACCGGGTATTCCAGCATCAGTGTCGGTTGGTTCTGCATAGCATACCGGTCCAGCGGTGGGATATGTAAAATTGAAAATGCGTTTCCCAGAAATAAATAATAATAATTTTTTCATAACGCGCATTTGCTAAAAACGCGCGCAAAAAATCGCCTGTGACGTTTTTCGTCACCTTTTGTGTCACAAATCTTAAAATTTCACTCTCATCATTTTCCCATTTATTTCATAACGCGCCTAAAGAAGTATAACTTCAAAAAGGCGTACGAAGATGTTACCCAGTTTACCCCGAGAAGACCTATTCTGTGGTGTAAATAAGGTTTTTGGAACCTGCGTAGCACCATATTTAAATTACCTACTCGTAATTTTTTAAAGGTGATTTGCTGGAAAGCTACCAGTAGCTACCTATGTGCATACTTTTATTGATTGGATTGATTGATAAACGAAGTGTTACAATTTGATACGCAAATTAAAAACTTATCAACTACAATTCTACGGTTGGAACGTGTGGTAGCTGGTGACTTGTTCACCATGTTGTGGACATTTATATTTTTATTTGCACCGTTTGACGAGCACAGCGCCCCGTGGGGATCGGTGACCTTGAGCAGACCACAACCACATACACGTGTATAGATAATTAGATATCCCTACAGACTGAAATTGACTTCATATTAGGTCTTATTGGAAATGTAGACAAAATGACAGTGTTTAGGACCAATTAGGTTAGATTAGGTTTTCCTTACATTTACCATAATAGGTAGGTATATACATAATCAATATGATTATTAAAAAAGTCCAAGTGAAACGAGGTAGTACCTATCCTCAGATTTTTTTTAAATAATTCGTATGGATTAGGCACGTACCATAATAAAACATTATTCGTGGACTCGTGGTCAACGTTCGTCAACTTTCACACGACTGCCAACAAACTAATGTCACCTCTACAGTCTCTACTCTGTGACATCTGTCTCAAAACTCAGACAGAATCGGACCTCCAACATTTAATACGATTCTAGATCAGTGCTACGATTTTATTCCTCATCGTAGGCGAGCGACAATAAAAGACAGTCAACTCAACTTTCGAACAGACACCATTTGGTAGCCGAGCCATACGCGAGCGCTCGTAAAAGAAACAATATTCAAAACGGATGCGACGCGACCTCGCCTCGGATCGTAAACACGAAAAAAAGTGTAAATCGAAAACAATAAACGTGTCTGCGACGCCGAGAGGCGAGAGGCGAGTCTGGTCGCGTCGTAATACGCAACCGTTTCACGGAGCGCCTTTATTGCCACTCCATTTATGTTATTGAGTTGTAAATAAACTTGGCCGGGTAGCGTGACCGTGGGCGGTCAACACATTAATATGTGCGCGCGGTCACGGGGTCGGCGCACCGCGCGCCGCGGTACCACGCGAGCGAGACCGCGCAGAGACCGAGCAAGCTCTGTTGCTTGTACAATGTACAGCCAACAAAAGAGTTAGATATGCAGGGCGTGATACAAAAACGTTTGGTAATGTTTAATATTACAGGATTTTCCTTTTATTTATCAATGTTAAATGCTACGTTTATACGTAAAGTATGATTTAACATCGATAGTAACAAAAACATTAAATAATAATAAACATTATAGAAGATTTTTTTGTTGTCCGTACATTGTATTGGTACTGGTACTTCCCCGCTTCCTCTACGATCACTATCCTTAATGTGTTAATGTCTCTCTCGACAATCTACGTGTTTGGCTGTCATGTTCCGATACTTTACGATCAACGATGCGTGTAGTGACTTTATAATGTGGATTGTAGGGACTCAATTCACAGAGTCTCATACAAAATACTCGCGGAAAACTGTTACAATTCCACAGAAGAGTGGGGGGTTATCATGACGATTATTACGTGCAAACCTGATTATAATATCTACTACTATTCTAATTCTCTTGCAGTATCTTTATTACATAATTGTTGTATGTACATTGTAAATAATATAATATGCCAAGAGAATCTGAGCTTTTACCGCCATTTTTATTCGTAGCTCGTAGCACTCTGAACGATGTCTGCTCATGCGGCTTACGCACCCGCCGCGTACAGATTTCAAAATGGCGACGATCGTATTGGCGGGAAGGAGCACGTATGGCGTTCAGTGGATTTTATGTGTATGCTATAATTTTGAGTAATTTACATTCGATACGCCGGCGGCACCTCGCTAGTATCGGTATCTATAGACGCCGCGCGATGTCCGGGTGCCACATAGGAATATTGATAGGCCGCCGCGCCGCCGCCACGCCGGCCGTACAGAGGATGCGTTCGTATTACTGCGTATTCTGCATTATGCATCGCCGATGGGTTTCATTGTTATTCAATCTTAATCTGTATATACTTCCGAGAAACAGTCCTGGGACGGTCAACGATTGCAATTTCTCTTTGCTAACATTGTACAACTGTTGTGACTTTTCATGTTACATTTGGGTAATTTTACTGTTGGCTACTTGGTCTTGAACTGGAGTTGGAAAGTCTTGTCTTTACAATTTTTCTTCGTAAGCGTAGTTTAAATGCAAAAAAGCAAAGCAACGCAACAACCCATAATTGTCCCACTGCTGGGCTCGGGGTCTCCTCTCACAATGTGAGGGGTACAGGCCATAGTCTACCATGCTGGCCAAGTGTGAATTGGTGGAATTCACACACCTTTGAGAACTTTATGGAGAACTCTCAGGTGTGCAGGTTTCTTCGCGATGTTTTCCTTCACCGAAGCAAGTGATCATTAACTTCTAATATGCATATAATAATTGAAAATTAGAGGTGCGTACCAGGATTTGAACTCGGGCCCCTTCGTTTCAACTCTACTGTAACACACTGACTGTAACGACTGCGACTACTGTAACTGTACCATGTACCATGTACTACCTCAATCAACGTTGCATTCAACCTATAATAAACCATTTTATTTGATTACATTTACCGGAATAAAATGCTACAAATTTAAGATGTTTCCTCTTTATATTTTAAGAGAAAACACCGATTCAGTCAGACACTGCACAGCTTCAAATGAACTTTGAAGTCACAAGGTCGCATGACTATGAAACACTTAATTTATCACCCACGCTCTATCCAATGTGTAATTTCAACCTGTGGTGTGATCATTAAATCCATATCTTTATTCGAATCTCGATCATTATGTATAACAACGGTATAATTAAAATCGAATTCGATTCAAAACAAAACACAATATTATGTTGCCTTCGAAAAGTCACGCATCTAATTTTCTTTCGTGTATGTGTTACGTATCTACCAATTCTAGTGTCCCTTTATTTACGAAAGCACAGAGACATAAACAATGATATTATAATGTAAAAAGAGGTAGATATTATGTCACTAGCGCGCCGACGATGAAGAGCGGAAAGAACAGGGAATTGACCGTTCTGCTCGTAGTCGCTCTGTCAATACAAGACTCTGTCAATACAAGAAGTGCTTGACATTTGACATACAGCGTTAAAATGCCTTCGTGTATTATACCAATGTGATTGGTGTAGTGAACTAAAAAAATAAACGTGTGTATATTGTGGCTCTTTTCGGAACAGATTTTTTGGTTGATTTATAACGTATCTATATTTTTTTAAATATCATGGGACATAAACACATGTATTGATAAGCGCAACCCAAGTGCAGTGCAGTGGTATCGTTGCATTACGTCGTAATGACCCGATTTGCCATCCGCTAATATGTAGTGGGTACAAGCAATTATAACTTACACATTTACTTAAATTGAATATAAGTTGATACGTTTATGATAAGAACACTTTTACACTTACGAACGAAACAAGTGAAATCCTTATATTTTCAAGTAGTACTTGCAATTCTCTACCAATTACTCTTACGCGGTAGAGTTCTGGCTGGCTTCAACCCATTGATGGCCCACTACTAAGCACGGGTCTCTCCTCTTGAGGAGGCCTGGAGCATACTCCACCACGCTGCTCCAGTGCGGATTGGTGGAGAGTGGAGGATGCTCTAGGCGTCCTCAATTATGTGGATGTTGGCCCATGATTGGACCATTAATACGTTGCCAACTTGTTACTCATTTAACGGCTGTTACTGTGTGTTTGAATCTGCTTTTGAACCTCTCACATATTGGAGAAAACCTGAATCCAGCTATACAAGTTGCGATTATGGCTATAAAAATAGTTCGTTTTCCATAACTCTTCTTATCATTCTTTCTTTTTCTTCTCTCTTTCTTGGCTGCAATGTATTGACAAAAAAATCTTCAGTAACCGTAACAGCTTCGGAAGCAGTAGAGTCCGTCGAAACTGTCGAAAGTTTGCGCGTTGCCGGCAGAAAATGACGTAAATGACTATACATCTATACATCTTCTATACAACATACAACAAATAAATAAAATTGAAGTGTCTGTTTGTAATATTAAAATAACCTCTTTTTACTAAGTGTATTTGGATGTATACACGGTACATAATAATATACCAAAACAACATTTTTTACAATTGTTGTCTGACTGAAGTGGCTGGACGGATTTTGACGGGACTTTCACTGGCAGATAGCTGATGTAACAAGGAGTAACTTAGGCTACTTTTATTTTAGAAAAAAAAAATGTTTGTTAGGCGATACGAAGTTCGCCGAGTCAGCTAGTTAATTACTAAATTAGCAGAAGCAATGCCCCACATACCGTTATCAGGCGTTGCAACGTGCGGTTCAACAACCGATGCACGGGCGCCCTGCGACCCGGCGACCCGGCGACCCGCCACGCGATGTGACCCGAATGACCCGATGAGATAAACACATGGAGCTGTTATCACTGCAAATATTGTGCTACATTGTAAACAGGATGATTCTTTGTTGTGTATCAGCAGTGTATGTATTTTTGTATGACGACCCTGTAGCCTAGTTGATAGCGACCCTGCCTGCAAAGCGAGGGGTCCCGGGTTCGATTCGCGGCCGGGACAGATATTTATGTGACAGATAAATATTTGTACTTGTGTTATGGATGTGAATGTGATGTGTTATATGTGTCGTCCATGCTGCCCGCGACACAGGTAGGTAATAACTTACTGCGGGGATATGAGTGTGTTAGCGTTTATTTATTTACTTATTTTTTAACCGACTTTAAAAAAAGGAGGAGGTTCTCAATTCGACTGTTTTTTTTTTTAAGTGTGTTACCTCATAATTTTTTACTGGGTATACCGATGTTGATGATTGTTTTTTTTTTTGATAGCTGTTGCTTGTTATGTGGTCCCATTAAATTTGAACGAGAAATTGAGATTAGCTAATTTTGAAGTCGGTTATATTATATTTTTGAATCTTATTTTGGTAAAAAATGTTAGTGTATTTTTATCGTAATTCCTAATTTAAAAATAAGGATGATACAAAATAATTTAAAGGCATATAATTTAATGTTAGCTAATTTCTCTTTCCTGATAGTCTACTCTTGGCCATACTCACTCACTAGGACGACATGGCAATATCGTTGGCTTCGTATTCTATATAAAGTAAATATTTTGTAATTTAATGTAATTAGTCAACGTTTTCCTGTCAGTATTTCGCTGATGCTATGGGAACAAGTCATTATAATTCGCCATTAGCAATGATTTTATGTATGTCATTTTAAAAGTACAGTGGTACTAACGGGATTGGTCTGAGATGGTAAAAAAAGAAAAAAATCTTTATTAGTCACTTTGTGATTCGTAGTCGCTGCATCGAATTAAGAATTAGGTAATAAAACTATCAATTACGTGAGCTTAGTTCATCCATAGATCTTATAATGAAGAGATTAGAGATTTTAGTATAACATTAAAACTTTACAAGCATAAAACCTCCGTGGTGGTCGAATGCAATAAATTTTACAGAACATTTACATACATATCTGTAAATCTGTATGTATGTATCGTAGAGGCGTGAGGTGATTTCGACAACTCTCTATCTCCGAAATAAATCAGCCTGTATTGTCCGCACGCATACTATGTGATGTGATACTAAAATACGAAATACTAATGTTTGTATTACGAAGACCACACTTCCAGAACCCATCACGTTTTTAGGTTCCGAAGTAAAATCGGAACCCTTATAGTTTCGTCATGTCCGTTCGACTGTCCGAAGTAAAGCGCGGAGACCCTTAGTGCTGGAAAGCTGTAATTTGGCATAGGTATACATATTTATTAAAACTCCAGAATCGTAGAATAAAATATTGAAAAACATTTTTTTCAGGGTACCTCCCCTACAGGTAACGTGAGGATGAATTTTTATTCATCACGTACCCTTTAGTGTGGGGTTATTATTAGAAAAAGTCTTCCAAAAATATGATGGGTCTACTAAGACCATTTTTGAAATTAAGGGGTCTGTTTGTGAAATATTTGGCTTTAAAGTGCTGATTTTGGTTAAAGTCAAGTGTCCAATTTCTCTGAAATTCTCAAAAATAGGTTATGTTATGAATTTACAAGGAAATCTATCACAATATATAATGAGCAATAGTCGATACACTAACTTACTACTTCAGAACTCTACATTGTGCGTGGCCTGACACGCACTTGCCCGGTTTTAGGACTTGAATGTTTATAAACTTAAAAAAAAATTCAAACTGCTTAATTGAATGTTAATAATGTTAATAATGAGATGTACACTCGAGAGCAAAAAAAATCGCACACCACCGACATTTTAACCAAAAGTTTTGTTGCAATTGTCGCTATTGTTTGAAATTTCAGGATTATGGCAAGGGTTGATTACCCATTTGAAAGCCTTAAATGCATACTGTAATATTAATAAGGATACATTTTTGGTAAATAAATTTATTACTAATAATTTACTCTTGCTTAAAATGGAGGTAGTGTGCGATTTTTTTGCTCTTGAGTGTATTTTAATAATTGCTCAGTCACTCGGTGCAAACATATCTCTTCATCACATTTTAGGGCGTAATCACATTTTATGCACAATATTTAAAATAAAACACGGTTTTTCCAAGATATTCAAGACAATCTCATAAGTCTGCGCTCTTTTTAATAAAATAAAAAGTATAAAAAGCAGATCTCCGTCGCAGCGGAGTAAGGAGCTTACAGTGTAATCTCGAGGAAAGATGGCGTCAGCGCGCCCGCTTAAATCACAAATTGAGTTGTAAAGCACAAAAAACGGGATAACCTCACGAGTCACGAAACGCCTCAACTGTTAGCCTTTTGGAGAAGAATTGATGTTTTAAATGCAAATGTACCTAGCTTATTTGCATACGTACGACCTTAGACAAAAACTCGAGTCTACTCACACTCGATTCCCGTCCTTATCTGTGGGCACTAACGTCCATATTGGATTGCAGGACCGCCATGCAGCTGTGTCACTGACCTATCCTTTGTGAACGTTGCGAACTTACGCTGTAGTTTTAGGGTTCCGTTACAATTTGACTGTAGTCGAATATTGTATGACGATCAGCAAAGTTATCTTCATCTTATTCCGTTAGTGTACGAAGTGAGTCCAAAGGATTGATATAATAATATCCCATATTTCCCATCCCATATAAATCTTAAGAGTATCATCAAGGCCGTCTTTAACCTACTGGAGGCCCTGGGCATATTAGGATAATAGGGCCTCAGTGACTTTGTAAATTTATGCAAAAGCTAATAAGCAAATTGGTATTGTAGTCAGTAATTTAGGTTCGATTTATTCGAATTAAAAAAGTTATACAGGTATCTCATATCGGTTATCGTTTAGTGATCTGGCAGGAACTAAAGGGCCCCTATTGTTCACGGGGCCCTGGGCACGTGCCCAGAGTGCCCAGTGGGAAAGAGGAGTCTGAGTATCATGCAGCCTCTTCTATGACCACTCATGGGAAGGATGCGTTTAAGCGATGGATGTCGTAGTCTGACTACCGAAATGGAATCGAATGATGGAGGCTTCAATTTTAATTCTGTGAAAAGTGACTTAAATTGTATCTTTTCAAGAGGTTCTCCTCACAGTCAGCTGTTCATAACATAAACCACGCCTAAGTAGGAGGACCAGTATTGGGCAAAGGCCAAGTCACTTATATGCATAAATAATGAAGACCCTTAATAAACATTAAGCGTATTTATGACATCTTGTATACTTATATCCAGTGATGGTTCTAGCACTACCAGCGCCCTGGGCGAGATGTCTACAGCGCCCCCCTTCTGCCATTAAAACTCATACAAAAATAATAAATACATGTGAGTCCATGCCAAGTTACAACTTTCCAGCACTATGAGTCTCGACGTCATGCTGCGGACGGACGGACGGACGGACAGACAAGACGAAACTATAAAAGTTCCGTTATGACTACCTGTAGCGCCCCTTCAAATCTGGCGCCTTGGGCGGTCGCCCAACCGCGTCATACCCTAACGCCGGCACTGCTTATATCCCTCGCATACAATATAATTTCTACTAGTATTAGAACTGTTGGGGTACATATTTATAGCTATAGCAAATCACCAGCAAGTGACAACTTTCTACCACTTTCAGTATTTCTCCAGATTTTAACCCTGACTGGGCAAGTTCCTCAGTTTTATACCTCTGGGCAGTTGCTGGAAAATCAAAGGCAAGATTAATTAACGTGTATACAACGTACTCTTATAAAAGGCGTTCTCTGTAAAGTTAATAAGAATGCCGCCCCCGGCTAGTCAGGGTGCAGACTAATTAGACGCGCCCTTCAGCAACGATGCACCAGCGAATCTCGTAATGTAAATTGTACATAATATACTCTTTATGTATCAAGTCTTTTGACTGTCTGACTGCGAGGTATAATATGAAAACGTAAGACATGCATATTTTTTTACTTGGCGAAATTGTGGATCCAATTCTTCTCTGGGAAGAATTAGTCATGCTTTAGTTTCTACCTTCGCTAAGTTCTAAAAACTGATCAGTGTAGATCCTGCAATTTCCGTCACTGCATATCAGATTTTAAAACCAAGTTCGAGATGGATTTTACTTTAATATGATTTTCTCGATACTTCTTCACTTACATCGTGTATAAGTTGTGGAAAGACCTCACACCTGTATTCTTTTATTAAAGTTATACTTCTTTAGGCGCGTTATTTCTTTAGGCATTTATTTCAATTAATGGAAAAAATTATGAGAGTGAAATTTTAAGATTTGTAACACGGACGGTGACACAAAAGCGACCGTCACGAAAAACGTCACGCGCGTTTTTAAAAACGCTCGTTTTGAAAAAAATATTATTATTATATAAATAGTGTTTTTTTAATATTGTTTGTTGAAAATAGTTGTTTTTTTTTAATATTGTTTTTATATAACTTTAAATAGTTATTAACAAGAAATACTTTTAACACATTTTTTTTGAAAATGTGGGGATGTGGTGAAAGGGGAGGGGGAGAGGGCGGGAGAGGGAGAGGGAATTTAATGGTCTCTAATTTGTTAAACCCACCAAAACTAAAAAAGTTAAAAGTAACAACAAAGTACATTCACTGATTATATGTATTAGGCGATACGAAGTTTGCCAAGACAGCTAGTGTTAAATATTTATTAAATGACGCCAAAGAAGTAGATTTTGATATGACTACACTACGATGGAATATGATACGGAGCTCAGATATGATGCGCCACCAATGAGGATCCAGCTTTATTATAATGCGGATTACTTATCTTGATCTGTGAGAAGTAAAACTTTAATTATTTTAGTATCATTATTATGCTGTCTAAAATGAGACGGGAATAATTTTACATGAATACCCATGTAATTTTTATCTGAACTTGATCTCGTGATGTTTCTTTACAAAATTAATGACCAAAGAAATAATTTGTATGTTAAACGTAAGCACCGAGCTCCGGTTAGCACAGATGTTCTTGATTAATATTAATAAAGTGGCGACTATGAAAATAAATGGCCGTACAAAAAACTGAGTTGCTAGCGATTTTCGCGATATAAGAGCTAGCTTACTGGTACATTAATTCCTTTGTTAATGTGTCTTCAAATATCTTTTGACAACTCCTCTTCGTTGCTCATGAAGACATGACGAAGGCTGTTTTCGAGCTTAATTTCGTAGAGATCTTATCATCTTCCACTTGCTTCAAGCAAATGTAGCACATGTGACACTATGACATCATTCATTGAGCCTTTAACTAATCAGCCCTACATAATGGAGATTTTTTCCTCAGATTATAGAAACTGAAGTTGTTTTAGTCCAATACCATCTATTTTTTTAATTTTCCTGAGTAAAGTCATACACACTTCTGATTCCGACATCCTATCGTTCAACATTGCATTTCGTCGCTTCTCGGTATTATAACTTACTCATCAGTGTATTCTGAAAATATTTGACAAGTAATTAAGTCCTGTAGCAATTTAATTGCGGATTAATTTAGCGTGTGAGTGAAGGTAGGTGGCGGCAGTGCAGCCAGTCCAGATCATTGACTCCACTCGACTCCCCTGGGAGCTAAATCCGCGCCGCTGCTCTTGTTGTGCCTATTCTCGTCTGCGTAATCCTGCTTGACATTTCTGTTGCCCTGGCTGCTTCGCCAGGGCTGGCAGCCATCAAGCTTCATGACGATATCGAATTCGCACGTGAAAAAGCATGTAAAGATGTTTGGATCACATTAAATATCTGTAAAAAATTTTGTACCACCGATAATGTTGAGTTGTACATTTAAATCATATCAGATTACAAAAAAGTACTCAGTTGTAATGTTATCTTTTCCTAAATTGTTGTATGTACTAAGGTTCGCGTCGCTCATGTTGTTATCTTTATGGATTGCTGAATAGAATATCTGAATCCGTAGCAGGATTACCCACTAATTTTATTAATAAAAATTAAAACTAATCCCCTGTTCGGGTTGCCAGAGTCAAGTCAATCTATAGAATCTGTATGTAGACTCTACCTTTTTGCTGAAGCTCGACCATAGACACAGGGATACAACAATCATTCTTGGAGAGATTATTAAGAGCAAATTATAAGTAGTTATCTAAGTCGTACAGCTCCTGCAAGCCGGCAACCCTGTCGCCTGTTATTTCCGAGCGCGACTAGTTTTGTTTCACGTGTCGCGACAAGCAACATTCGCCGGCGAAATGAAATATGAACAGTTGTCATTGTAATGAGTGACCTGCCGCGGTTGCCGTACCGAGTACCGGCGCTGCTGTACTGACTGTACCGTATTAATCCTATGCAATACAAAATTAAACAGCTATTTTAGTAAGCTGCGTAATAACTACTCATGGGTGGTCGAACCCTGCGCTGTGAGTGGCCACCACTCCTATTTCGAACGCTGACTACCAGGAGCCTGTTTTGGCGCATGGCATTAAGTTTGCAATTTGACAGTTGACACCATGTTGACATCCGATAAATTAAGTATGAAACGTGCAACCTAAATAGTACCATAGAAGAAATAATAGTACTTATAAAGTACACATTATTATGACATTATGCAATTGATAGGTTGATAGGCATTGACTGTAGCAGCTGCATGACATCAGGCTAACTGCGTGCTCCTTTATTTACAACTGTCTGCCCACTATGTTTTAATCACTTCTCACAGTGTGAGGAATTAAGATCGTGGTCTGCCAAAAACAAAAACGAAAGAACAAAGCAAGTTAAATAAAAGTTTGTAATAGTTAGTCGTGCAGTTAGACATTCAAAACACCAACTGGATTTTTCTTTTCATATCAAAATTATTCGGAAGGATCAAGGAACATTATTCAGACATTGTAGATTAATCCCGTCATGCATCTAACGAAGTGAGTATGTAACGGTCAATGATAAAAAAAAACTTCCCGTTAAAGCGGACGAAAATTACAATTTTGTTTTTTTTTTTCCGGGCACCGTGTATAATTTATTCCATGTATAGAAAATACTGTGGTTGTCTAGAGCCGCAAACACGTAGATACTTACATTGAATTGCCGACGTTTGTTAGTCGTTTTAGCCGTAATAGGGAACGAGACAGTTGCACGTCCACATCTTAATTGTAGCTACACTCGTATGTAGTTACCGACGGTTTATCTACATTGTGCTACGAGCAGGCAACGTGCTAGCGATCACTTTTAGACAACGAGTCTGTTTCGAGAAGTCTATTTCAAGAGGTCTGTGTTAATGAACTGAAGGTCCAACGACCAGTAGACGGCAGTTGTTAGATGTTGCTATCTTGCTATAGTATTGTTTTTTGTTCTGTGGTATCGTGAAGATTGTTTTTCTCTTTAATTTTGAAAACAGACCTTTTACCCGACTATTCTTTTAATAGGTCGAAAAATTTTATTTTTTTTCAAATAAAAAATGAGATTTTTTATTTTCTACCTTTACAGACGGGTCGAGACGACTCGAGGTATTATGCAACATACATAATACAATACCTATCATTATTTCGCCTAGAAAGGTACTTTATAAAGACGTAATTAATCATAATATTATATGAAGGAACAATGGGAACTATTTATTTAATTACACGCTTTATATTAGCTTCACCTGTATGTATGTATGTTTGTTTGTTTGAATGTAACTTGTAACTTGTAACCGACTCCTTTGGATTAGATTTCCCCACTTCAAACGGTCAGATTTCTTTCAAACTTATCGAGGACCGAATATGACAATTTAATATTTAAAGAAAAAGAAAGAAAGAAAGAAAGAAAGAAAGAAAGAAAAAAGCCAAAATTTTATTTAAATCAAAGTAAGAAATGAAAAAATTAATAATACTGTTACGAACCACGGAACCCCGTACGCAAAAATGGAACCCTAAATTGTCGAAGACGTCTTTAATCGTTTTATTGCACTATTGTGTTCCGGGCGAATGACCTTCGTTCCTTTGTGTCTTGACCTTGATGCTAACTTTTATGACTGTGTATTGTTTAATTATCTGGATTAGCGCGGAACTTTCTCGAAAACCCGCGAACTGAGTTCGGCCACCTATAAAAGGACGCGAATTGGACGTCGTGACTCATTCCAGTTCGGGATTCCGGTTGGGAATCGGGAACGATAACAGCGATACGAGCGATAAGGGAGTCAGGTTGGGACTCCAGACGGGTCAAAACGTGATCAGGCGATAGTAAGAGGGTGTTTCGCGTTCGTGAACGACTGAGTGACTCTTACGCGGTTGCTAGTGTTAGTGTTAGTGTGTAGTAGTAGTAGTATTGTACCACCTTCTTTGTGTAATAAAGTACTCTTCGGCAACATCAGTGGTATCCTTTACGAACCCACCCACTAGTAGGACGTAACAATTGGTGTCAGAAGTGGGATGCCACTGACCCCGAGGGAGGCTGAAGAAGGTGTACGTACGCGACGCCAGGCGGCGGGTATGACGACTGCGGGAACGACGACCACGACGACGGCGGAGGTGATGACCACCACGGCTGCGGGTTCGGAGACCACGGCAGCCGCACGAGTGGTGACCGCGACGGTTCCTGCCCCTGCTTCTGCTACTGTGACTGCTCCAGGAGGACTGGACCTGTCGGTTCTGCTGGGGGCTATCCAGTCACTGAGGGAGGAGCAGCGGGCAGCCTGGGAGGAGCAGCGGGCAGCCTGGGAGGAGCAGCGGGCAGCCAGGGAGGAGTGGCGTGCAGCCGTCCAGTCCCTGGAGAACAACCTGCGCCGGTCCCTGAAGGACGACATATTGGGGGCCTTGGACGTCGGAGTGGCGAAGATCACAGGCGTGTCGCAGGCGTCGCGGCGCGTGAGCGAGGAAGGAAGCGATGGTGGCGCGGCCGGGGGGATGCCACCGCGGTCAGCGGCCGACCGCGCGGCTATGGCGGCGGTTGAGGAGAGTAAGGAGGAGAGGCCTGAGAGTGAAGAGGACGGTCTCGGAAGTAAGGAGGACAGTCAGTGTACTAGGGGAGATGTCGATGACAGGAAGATGGGCGTGGCCGAGACATGTTCGGATTGCGTACCGACGGAGCTGGGACTGGGCCACGGGCACTCGGATCCGGTCGTGGTAGCAGCGTCGCTACCATTGGTGGTGCCGGCCGAGCTGAGCCTGCCCGACGACACCATCCGCGCCGGGCTGCCGTCCGCGCTGCAGCTGGAGGCCGTGGTGTGCGCGTCGCAGATGCACGAACACCTGCTATCTGATGGGTCAAGGCCTGGGTTTCTCATCAGCGACGGTGCCGACGTGGGCAAGGGCCGCGCGACAGCGGGCATCATCCTCGAGAACTACCTGAAGGGTCGCAGGCGCACCATCTGGGCGTCCGTTTTCAACGATCTCAGGTACGATGCCGAGCGGGACCTGCGCGACATCGGTGGCGAGAAGATTGAGGACCACCCCTTGATTAACTTCGAGAACGTGAAGATCTCGTCGGTGGTGAACGGCAGCGTGAAGAGGGGCATGGTGTTCAGCGCATACTCGGCGCTGATCGGGAAGATGCAGGCCGACATCAGGTACCGCACGCGCTTCAAGCTACTGTTGCAGTGGTGCGGGGAGGGCATGCCCTTCCCCACGTTTATGGATTTTAATAGTGCTGTGAAAAAGAGAGGCGTAGGCGCAATGGTGATCGTGGCGATGGACATGAAGCTGCGGGGGATGTATACAGCGCGCCAGCTGTTGTTTCACGGCGTGTCCTTCAGGATCGAGAGGGTCCCGTTCTTTGAGGCCTTTGGAGGGACCTATGATAGGGCCAGCGCGCTGTGGATGGAGGCGATACAGTGGTTCACGGAGGCAGCCAAGCTGATCGTCGCGGAGGCGCGAATGTGTAGAACCATGTGGGGACCGTTCTGGTCCGCGTAAAGAGGCCGGGCTGCCGAAGATTAAATCGAGCGCGACACAGGACAGGCAAGGAGAAGAAGGAAGGCCGAAGATTGATCGCGTCGATCGGTTGGTTCCGTATCACGGGTCAAATGATGCTCGGGACGAGCATGATTAAGGAGGGGGCAGTGTTACGAACCACGGAACCCCGTACGCAAAAATGGAACCCTAAATTGTCGAAGACGTCTTTAATCGTTTTATTGCACTATTGTGTTCCGGGCGAATGACCTTCGTTCCTTTGTGTCTTGACCTTGATGCTAACTTTTATGACTGTGTATTGTTTAATTATCTGGATTAGCGCGGAACTTTCTCGAAAACCCGCGAACTGAGTTCGGCCACCTATAAAAGGACGCGAATTGGACGTCGTGACTCATTCCAGTTCGGGATTCCGGTTGGGAATCGGGAACGATAACAGCGATACGAGCGATAAGGGAGTCAGGTTGGGACTCCAGACGGGTCAAAACGTGATCAGGCGATAGTAAGAGGGTGTTTCGCGTTCGTGAACGACTGAGTGACTCTTACGCGGTTGCTAGTGTTAGTGTTAGTGTGTAGTAGTAGTAGTATTGTACCACCTTCTTTGTGTAATAAAGTACTCTTCGGCAACATCAGTGGTATCCTTTACGAACCCACCCACTAGTAGGACGTAACAATACCTATATAAAAAAAACCTAAAAACACGCTTTTATACAAAATCTAACTAAAAATATAAAATAAATTTTAATAAAAAATCGTGAATTAAAAGCGTGGGGTGCTTTTCAAGATATTATCCCTTCTACTCATTGACACCATGCACCCCACGCTTTTAATTCACGATTCTTAATTCAAATTTATTTTCTATTTTTTAGCTATTTTGTATCAAAGTGTGATTTAGTTTTTTTTTTAACTATTATTTTCTTAAGTACCTCTTTGAGTTTATTTCGTCCTTGATTTCAATTGTTCACACGTATCATGGACGACGGCGTTTGTGGAAGTTTGGATAAATAAAATTGTTGGAACAGCTGATGAAAAACAACTATTTATTTAAGAAAACCTAGTTTGCATTGCTTTATAATTCAGTAATTTTTTTTATTGATTTTTGTTACTTTCATTGTTTTATTTAAAATAATAATCGGACTAGGAGGACTTGTATTGTATTGCTGCCAAGTAGTTTTCAATTTTATGCAGTGACTGTAGGAAGTCGAATACATAACAATATGTTAGAGAAAGTATATATTTTTCTAAAGCTGCAAGAGCGGGATGCATGTATAAATTTGCATAGAATGGAACGTGACGTATACCCTTCTATTCAAAGTATAGGTGTTGTGTTAACTGTGTGCGTTACATTACAGGCTAAAAACATGAAAATATTGCGTGATTTTTCGCGGTTCAAACAGAACTGTAAACAGCATTTGTAATGACAAACTTCCATGTAATTAGCCGTAAATTAAAAACTGAACGGAATGTCGAGTTGTATGGAAAGTATACCTCTCACACGTGTGTTGTTTATTATTCTCAAGGTCTTCAGTTTATAAATACGTAATCATTTCATTTTACATTCTTACCTAGGGATGTGTGTATGTTACTGTACTACTTACACATGAATTCTATTGTATTTTATCTTCTGTGCTTACACCTAGATCTATGTTTTGCGAGTTGCGACATATCGATGCAAAAGTTATTTAAATTTATTGTATAATTTTGGAACTGATAATCTATACTGATATAGAGGAAAGATTTGATTTTTTGTTTGCATTGAATAGGCTCCGAAACTACTGAACCGATTTCAAAAATTCTTTCACTGTTGGGAAGCTACACTATCCGAGTAACATAGGCTATATTATATTTTCAAAAAAATTAGGGATCCGTAATAAAACTCCAATAATGTAATACAAGGTGTAAAAAAATAAGAAAACCGAAGCAAAGCAAGGGCGGTTACTCGTACCTAATAAATAAGTTGCTGCTTCTTTATCAGAACCTAACACAGATTACACCCTTTTCAGCGTCCACAAGGGGACATGCACGTTAGGTACGTATACCTATATCATTGCATGGAGCATAAAATGGTAGGAGGGTCATCTCATATGAGGGGAAAGTTGAAAAAGTGTCCAGCTGTTTACAGAAAATAGAGGTTCCAATAATGGTCATTTCTGAATGGCGCTAGTGTGATACAAATAGCGAAGCATGAACGTAGCTGTTGTAGACGGAGTGAAGTTTGCTGAGTTATGCCACCCGTACTGAATAGCGCTAGTGTCTGTTAAATAGATGATAGCTGTTGTAGGCCGCACCGCAGCGTCACTCGTAGGTAATTGGACGCGTTTTTACGGACACTTTTCATACACAGAGATGGCCCTCCTTCTACTCCATCCTCCACGGTTCATTGGCATTAGTCCACTTCGTAAATACTGCTACAGATAACACAGATTTATTTTAACTGTGGAAGGAATGGCGCGAATCGTGAAAATTGTTTTGTTTTTTATTTGTTTTGGCACACACGTCCGTGATTCATTCAGCCACCTGAATTATCTTCAATTTTAATGTGAGCATTCCTATTTTACGAGCCGCTTAATGACCCGTGACTAATTGTTTTGCGATGAGCGATGGAGCGGACATTGAAAATAATAGCGAATGATCTACGAAAAATTAAACCTTGCAGCATTGAAGTATTATTACTAGCATATAGAACCGACACCGCGAACACAATGTATGTCCCAATGAATTTGCGCCGACCGGCTTCAATTTTCAATGGATTCGTTCGATTTTGAAAGGAGAACAGGGGCTCAATTTTGAAAATAGAACCTCCCGGCGGGACACACATTTGTTCGAGATGTCTGTTCTATGACATTGTACTTCAATGTATTTTGGCCATATTTTCGCATTAAGCATATAATATCACGATTAGATTTAATTTTTAAAAAATTCCCCGCTTTACAGTAAAAATTAAAAGTGTCAGTAAAAATACTACTTCGGAACCCTACTTTGCGCGTGGCCTGACACGCATTTGCCCGGTTTTTTATTTCTTCCGGGAGAAGTAATGTAGGTAGGTACGCAGCTATTTGTTATATCTAGGCGTGAAAAATATTTTCCTTGGCAGTTTCCTAACGACGTATTGCTCTTGCTCAAACGATGGCATGCCTAGATCTTAAAAAATAGTTTTGTTTATCGCGTACTTTAGGCAGTACTTGTGCATCAAATAAAAGCTCTTCTACAAAAAATATTATCCGTCTTAAATTTTGAATAAATCTTAAATTTAACGATATGGCTCCTTATTGTCATTATTATCATCACATTGGCAGAGTACATTAATTACAATACACCAACACGTATACAATAATACACTACGATCTACTTTGTGATATTAATGAATAATTTAGAATATTGAAATTAGATAGAACGATTGTATAACCTTGACAACCCAGCTGCACGGATTGCAATGTGGCAAGTGTATACTGCTGAATAATATGTATTATAAACATTTGAAGATTATAAACGAGTTATACGACTAAATTTATATTTGTGATAATCTAAATTTTACTAACAAAAAATAACCGACTTCAAAGTTACTCTAAAACTACTAGTCAGATCTCGTTCAAATTTATGTGGGATTACGTGACAAGCACCTGCTTCCGATTAAAAAAAGAATCATCGAAATCGGTTGGCGTGATATTGAGTTATTCGTCCATTTGTCGCGCTTACTTAATACAAATTTAAGACTTATATGGTTTTATCATGGATGCCATTGTCAGATCTCAATAAAATTTATATGGGACCACATGACAGCCACCAGCTTTCGATTAAAAAAAGAATCCTCAAAATCGGTTCGCCCAGTCCAAAGTTCTGAGGTAACATATAAAAAAAATACAGTCGAATTGAGAACCTCCTCCTTTTTTTGAAGTCGATTAAAAAATAAAAGTGGGTAATAAGTTTCACTCAATTCATAAGGAATCTTTAAGAAATTAGTGAAAATTATTTCGAAATTCCCAAATAAATGCACGATGGTCGCAGACCCTATCGCCATTTACCATCAGGAGTGTTGTCGAACTTATATCTGAATAAAATCAATACAATTCATAGCTCGATCAAGTAGAATATTAGATCTAAAAATACAAGTAAGGTATCCTATTATATCTTAATATATATAAATTACGTGTCACGTTGTTTGTCCGCGATGGACTCCTAAACTACTTAACCGATTTTAATCAAAGCACACCGTGTGCAGTTTGATCCAACTTGAAAATTTAGGATAGCATATATCTCCCTTAAGGCACACGGAAAGTTTTAATAAAGAAAAAACTTTTGACAGAACGAAGTCTGTCCGGGCAGTTAGTATTATATATGTATAACGTTTGACATCTGTCAACACCACATGACAGCCATTGCCACGAGTCGCATGGATGACTGAGTCATATAATATACAGTCATACAATAGCGATGTTGCATGTTTTGATAAGCCACATTTCATAACAGGCGTGTATTATGCAATCGCGTAATTGTTCACACGTGTTTTCGACATTGATACCGTACGGACCAGTGCTACCGAGTGCACTAGACCCAGCGGCAGACGTCTAGACGCTAAACGCGAGGAAAAATAATTCCTATTAACATGAATACTATGTTTGTGTTGAAACTGCACGTTACTTGCGGGATTGCCATGCTTTTAAAGTAATTACAAGTTCCAGCTAAAATATTGTGATACACGTGCCAAGTTTCGATTGAAATTATTTGATGATTAAAAGTAATAGAGAAACAAATGAATATTGCTCAATTGATCTAATGAAGTCTGATGTTCTGTACATTTTACTTACTAGATTACGAACTTTTGATTTTTTTAATTGGTAATGAAGGTGGTCGCTACTATCTACACTCTCTCATTCTCTTATTCGATCGTTACGTTATTGCATTCCAGCTGTGGTCATGGCATGGCCAATATGGTCACTGCATTGTCTGTAACAGGCCAACAGGGTATTGACTGTTAGCGGTTGTACTCGGAAATAGATGGAAAATCGTCATGGATTTTCAACTGGATATCCATACTAATATTATAAATGCGAAAGTGTGTTTGTTTGTCCTTCTTTGACGTCGCAACGAAGCTATGATCTGGTATGATTTTTGTATGCGGAGATAGTTAGGAGGGTGGAGAGTAACGTAGGCTACTTTTTATCGCGGTAAAACATCTCATTCCCATGAAGATCGATGTTTTGTTAGTTACTAGATATATAGTTCTGGATGTTGTAATAGATGGCGTTAGTAAAATTCATTTGCAAGTTCTGAATCACGCTATCAACGCTGTAATATCATTTGATGGATGTAATTTTTTTACAGTTAGTTCCTCTTAGTATCTTTTAAAGGAACTGTTATTTATTCTTGCACCAGGAATGTGTTATGCATATTAAACATCTCATTGTTACTTCCCTTTGAACACGCGGGCGAAGCCCGGGGTAATATAATAGCTTGTTAGGAGAATAAAATTCTCCTATAACATATATAATAACCTGGAACTGCCCACACAGTATTATGCATATGTTTGTATTTTTACAGGCGAAAACAAGTGCCAAACCCATTGCCAATATTTCTTCGTGGACATCCCGGATAGCGCGATAGCGTGCGATATTCATTTTATCTGTCGTTTATGAATATTTTATCTGTAATTTATAATCTGTAAACAATTTTGGCGCACACCGTTTGCATGGGATATGTGCCGCATAGAAAAGACTAAAAGAGAGGCTAGCTACGATCTAATAACCATTTTCCAGGAAGTAAGTACATCTCAAATTGAGTCAGGCGTCACCTGGGAGGATAATTACATCGGATCGTACACTGGGATTCTGCGCCATCCAAATGGAATCCGGGAAATGTTGGCAGCACTGCCAACTTGACAATAAAACCTCTTTATTCATAGAAAAATTCAATTTACGACACGCGTATCCGAAAATTTCAGTTATTTATTTTTCCGGTAGTAGTTAATGTCAAGATGTCTAAATGCCCTCAGCATTTTTGAGTTGGCAATAGTGATGAGACACGTTTCTCATTATATTCCTATCCCTGATATGAGACCCTTACAATATCTCTGATATTATGGGGAAGTACGAATGCAGATTAATTATCTTTACCGACTAATTTGCTTGATATAAGCTTTCATAGGAGTTGCCTTTGTTTTTATTGTCGCCAATGGTCCTGTAAGTGGCGATAAGCTGGCCATACAAGGCCAAGTTATTTGGCTCGGCGCCAAAAGACAAGTCGATAGAACTGACGCAAAACATTTATCCCACGCCGGCACGACCGATAACTCCAAACCAAATGGCTTTCTCTTTCATTTCTTGATCGAAGGGAGCGACTACAAATGTACCAACATTCTTCCTCCTTGTACGTATGGCACAAAGAACCCGAAAGCTTTATTTAAAACATTGAAAATAAGTACAGAGCCTTAAATTGACTAGATCAAAACTTAACTAGGTAGGTCCACGAATTTTATCAAAAATATTCGAAGTTGGATAGTTCGGAAATAACAATCACATTTATTTTGCTCATTAATATCGCTATAGCAATCGAATACCTGGTACCGATAGTATCGACTACAGCGCTTGCGGGAAGCACATCACTAAAGTGGCGCCATAATGTAATGCCAATGTTTTGTCTCTCACATATTTACTATAATAATAATCATGAGTATTTATGGAGCCACAGAAGCCATGGACTAGAAAATGGTATTTTAATTTAATGCCATCACCCATATCGTGTATCATGATCGAACTGGATCGAAAAGCCGTCCAAAAGGTGGAAGGGAACCTGATCACATACCTTGTTAAGCAGAGTAAGTTTGTCACAAGGGCAAAATTAGCTACGCCTAAAGCAAGCAAGAATGGAATTTTTCCCTTAATCATTTCACGTCTTTCATTAAACAAAAAGCCCTCCAAAAGGTGGAAGAAAACCTAATCACATACCTTGGTAAGCAGAGTAGGTTCATCAAAACGGCAAGATTAGCTGCGCCTCAAGCAAGCAAGAATGCACTTTTTCCCTCATCATTTCACGTCCTTCATGAAACAAAACTGCATGATAAATATAATCTTTTTACCAAGAACCGAACAGATCAGCGCAAAAGCACGCAGATCGTGTGGACAGGGATGCGATTGGCGCCAAATTTTCAGCATAACATACATACTGAAACATTCGTCATGCTGAAGCTTGTCGGTTGCCTTGCGAGTTGCGACACGCTTGGGCCATGTTTTCTATGTGTTCTGCGGAGCTTGAGAACTGAGAACAGCAAGTCTAGGGCTGAACTTTCACTGGTACATTCATTTAAGATTCCGGAGTCTTACCATATGCGCTGGATGGCTGCCGAGGGGGTTTTACGCAACCTGTAGGGGAATCTTTGGAAGATTTCCGCCTCGAAAAAAAAGGACAGTTTGTCTGTGAATATTAATGAGTCTAATTTTTTTTTTGACATACCAATGTGCTAGGAAGGCCCGAGTCTTGTTGGTCTCGTTCTATGTTCAGGGTACACTATAGGGTTTGTTTGGACTCATGGTCCTATGGACGTGGTCCATTGTACTCATGGACGTATGGTTGTAGTCTTATCTCCTTACACCTCTAATACGCACAAGGCCGTCTTTAACCTACTGGAGGCCCTGGGCATATTAGGATAATGCGGCCCCTGTGACTTTGTCAGAACATTATTTTGTTAGAATAAACAAAGAAAGTAGATAAGCAAGCCTCTAGATTTATGCAAAAGCTAATAAGCAAATTGGTATTGTAGTCAGTAATTTAGGTTTGATTTATTCGAATTAAAAAAGTTTTTCAGTAATAAATATCGGCTATCGTTTAATGATCTGGCAGGAACTAGGGGGCCCCTATCGATCACGGGGCCCTGGACACGTGCCCAGTGTGCCCACTGGGAAAGAATATGCATACATATTTTTCTACTTTTTATCATCAGAGAAAAATGCAGTCAAACACTTTCAATAACATTAAGAAATAAAAAAGTACGAGTAATAAGAGCAGCTAAAGATTTTTGTGGCTTTTAAATTATACGAGTAAGTGTTGCTATAGTATTTCTACTCGTTCATGGCCAACAACATTTCGTGGAAAGAATGTTTCGAGATCCGCCCTTGACACTGGTATTGAGGATGGACGGTATCCGATGGCCACGACAGTCACTCGTTACACCATCTTCTAATAATATCCGGCTTACAGCGCACCTGTACACACTTGTATTAGAAAAGTAGATACATATCGAAATAACTTTGACATCTACCTCAATAATGGGTCATAATAATGGTCGTATAATGGCACAATGCCATGACATTAAGTTTGCCCTTTGACTCACCTTTTTTTCCAAAAGGTGAGAAAAGTCATAAAAATAAATAATTAAATATGCAAGTGGTTAGGGTGGCGATCTAATTCTTATATTGATTGGCTGTATTCGCTTTGCAATCCTGGAAAGGACCAATTCCAATGGACCAACACAACAGCAGAAGTGAAGAAAATGATAAGTGTAGAGACAATCGTCCCCTATAAGTCGAGCCATAGGAGTTTTGCGACTGCAAATTCGAATTTTCCAGAACTTCATTTTATTAAGGCCCGTTACATATGAATGGTCTTTTTAACTTATACAGGGATCATTAGTTTTTTTAAATGGATAGTTCCTGTTGAAGCTAGTAGCCTTACAGCTTTACCCGGAAAATGGCAGGTAGTCAATGCCAAGGCTATCCTAATTAAAAAGGAATTTCAATTAGTTAGGTTGGTATCATTGTCTAAACATTAATATCGTTAGTCACCGATGACCAATATACGTAGAAATTGCGATTGATGATGTGACTTTCCGATTCTGTTCTCCGCATTAGTTTCAGATAATTGCAGACCCGCGCGTCCGGTGTGGCAACCGTATCTTTGACGCCATGACTCAAGAACATCAAAGGAACATTTAACGCGTATATTGTATTATTTCAGCTTAAACTGTACACAATGACATTTTCGATGTATTTGAGTAGTAAGTCTTTATTTTATAATTGAGAAGAATTAAGCGAGGTTTGTTGTGACTTTGTGACGCGCGTAAAAACCTCGATTAAAAATTATAATTGACTCATAAATTACAATTTTTAATGTTATTTATTCTCTTATATTTCTTTTTTTATTCGCATTCCATTTTTATAACTATGTTTTATAAAATGTGACTCACAAGGCAAAAGAACTTATTAAAATACTCAGTGGCTGGTAGGTAATATACACGATTTTAAATTAAAAAAAGTTTGTAAATTAGGTATGAATTCGTGCACACATTATAACATTAGGTATTATATATTAGGCGGCCTTCTTGAAGCATACTATTTAAAATTAGATAGACTGATTAAAATTTATCCTGTTAACGATGCTATAACTAACAAGATTAAAAAATATTGTCGACTACTTTTCTGAGCAAAATAGCCGTTACGAAACGTATCCAAGTTATTTTATTGTTATTCAATTATTATCATCCTTTTAACTAAGTGCCGACCGCATTCAAATCCCATCCTTTTCATCAGACACCAGGCCTCTAACTGGAAGCTTTTGAGTCGAATTATTTTACCGCATCTTCAAAGGAGGCCCTGCCGGCCAGGCGGCCCTACCCTGAGATCAAAACCCATTATACGTAACTCTAACCACACTTCGTTGAAATATTCCTGTGGAATGTTATGAAAATTCGTCATTGGCTAGGGAGTGACCTAAATCTGTCTCCGGGCCGTTAAAAAACGGAAGCGGTCAAGCGGAGTGCTCGCAATATTTAAACAAAATATTTTTAATTGGTTCTCTGAATATAACTTTATTCTCGGTAGCGGCGTGATTGTTTGCAGGAGGGATCATCGGAAATGGTTCGTGAGCGCCTGGGCCTAGGATGTTTAATATTGGTTTGTGTTTTGGACCAATTATCTATACTAATATATAAAGAGGAAAGATTTGATTTTTTGTTTGCATTGAATAGGCTCCGAAACTACTGAACCGATTTCAAAAATTCTTTCACTGTTGGGAAGCTACACTATCCCCGAGTAACATAGGCTATATTATATTTTCAAAAAAATAGGGATCCTTAATAAAACTCCAATAATGTAACCCAAGGTATAAAGAAATAAGAAAACCGAAGCAAAGCGAGGGTGGTTACTCGTTAAAAATAAAAATCTTATTTTTTATTTATCAAAACATAAATAAATAATCGTGCTACACTACGTTAGGTAGTTACATTTTACGAATAAAAATAATTTTAGTGATCACTTATTTTACGATAATGGTTTTAATATATTAAACCATCACGACTACATTACTTTTCCCGAGGATAATAATAATTTAACATATACGTCATCATATAGACTCCTAGTCTAACATGTCATGGGAGTAGGGGCGTATGTAAACAAAGTACTAAAAAATAATAGCTAATTCAATTGGACCGTTAGCCATTACAGCCACCGTAGGCCATGCCGTCACCATTCTGATGGTGGCTCAAAACATCGCTGTCAACATACACGTGTCGCATGCGAAATGTTATTCGTACGCACTTAGTACGGTTCACAAACAAATTATGTAACTTGACAATATCACATGTTCCTAGAACTAGAAAACGTACGATAAAGATTTCGAGTTCCTAATAATTTATGCAATGAGTTGACGAATATCCACACCGGGTTGTTTAAACCGTGGTAAACGGAAATAATGTTTTTAGGTTTAAATTATTATCTGACAAAAAGTAAACAATAAATGTCTAAGTTAGATCACTCTGCCACCCTACGACTTATAGGTTAAAGGTAAAGAGTATGGCGTTAACTCTTTAAGTTCCCACAAGGCACTGGTCTCTCCCGGAAATACCAAAAACACCATCCAACACGTTGGAGGAATAGAGTATGATAGAGTAACCGATCCTGAGAGAACTGACTGTTACCTACTTTGTACGACTGTTGAGTAAGTGATGAACTGAACTGAAATTCTCTGTCGCCGACGACTGAGCCGGGATGACGGATAGCTTTCAGCACGACAAGGACGCACCTCGTCCTATCGTCACGCTCGCTGCCAATAGTTATATTTAACTGGCTTTGTCTACGGCGTACCGTGCGTGACCCAGTAGGCGGTTGTAGACGGAAGCGTTCACGAGGTTCCCTAATCCACTAGCTGCCGTTAGTGCGTGTCAGGATAAATTTTCGCACACCATGTGTTTTTATTTGGTTTAATTTTGTTAATTGCAGTAGTCGGGCTTGGATCTTATATAATAATAAATAATAATAAACGCTTACACACTCATACCCCCGCAGTAGGTTTTTACCTGTGTCGCGGATGGCACGGACGACACAAATAACATCACAATCACACCCATGACCCGAGTACAAATATTTATCTGTCGCATAAATATCTGCCCCGGCCGGGAATCGAACCCGGGACCCCTCGCTTTGCAGACAGGATCGCTATCAACTAGGCTACAGGGTCGTCAATATGACAATGAGTAAGGTTAAGACCATGTTAAGTCACGCTGGCCAAGTGCGGTTTGGCAGACTTCACAAAGATTACTAATTTCTAGTGGGTAAATATTTCGAAATTTTGAGATGCGTATAGGATTTCAGTTGTCATCCATGTGGGAGACAAGAATTTGTAATCCTTATAATGAATGGCCTTAATTTCTCATTGGATCAGATTTGACTATCATACTAATATTATAAATGTGAATGTAAGTTTCTTTGTTTTCATTCAGGTTTTCACACAAAAACTACTTAACCGATTTGGCTGAAATTTGGAATGGAGATAGCCTATACCCTGAATTAAAACATAGGCTACTTTTTATCCCGGAAAAGTTCAGGGTTCCCGCGGGTTTGTAAAAATCGATCTCTATAGTGCAGCGGCAACAGCTAGCTAGTAATAGATATTTTGGACACCGTATCATCTGGATAACTCTCCGCAAAACAATACAAAGACATCATGAATAGCATGAACGACGATTTCAAGAAATACTGCAGAACATTTCCATCTATTTGAAAGGCGAAGAAAGATCCAATTATTTTAAGAGCGAACAGTAATATTTGGGAATAAAAGATTTCGCTGGAAAATTCTCCATTAATGCTGTTTCATTACTGAAAAGGGGAAGAGGATTATTGGATGAGATGCGAGTTGGATGCGAGTGTTCTGCTGACAGTACCCCATTGTACCGTTACACGTGTCAGACGAATGAAGCTACTCAACTCATACGTGCTATAGACGTGAGTGTAATTAGGATGGGAAGAGCTCTTGTGACCCATTCGGTTATGAATTATGATTACGTAGGTATTATTTTCATGTATAATCGTTGTTTGTTACCTGGTAGAGTATTCGCTTTAGTTACTTACTACTTATCAACCAACAACCGAATAAATATAATTAGATATCGTGATAGAAGGTTAAGAGAGCAGCTACTAAGACTCGAATCTACAATTACTACTAATTTTCAGTTATCAACCGACTTCAAAAAAGGAGGAGGTATTCAATTCGACTGTTTTTATGTTTGTTACCTCAGAACTTTCGACCAGGTGGACCGAATTTTGATGATTCTTTTTAGGGTTCCAACGAAAATTGGTTTGAATGAGATCTAGTAAGTAGTTTTTTTTTAATACGTCATAAATCGTAAACCGCAAAAAACATTGATCAAAGTTACAACGAACTACAAGAACTTTTATATTATGTTACTTGCTGCTACGGAACCCTTCATGGGCGAGTCCGACTCGCACTTGGCCGCTTTTTTTTAATCGAAAGCTGGTGCTTGTCATGTAGTTCCACTTAAATTTGAGCTAGATCTGACGAGTAGTTTTTGAGTAATTTTGAAGTCGGTTATTTTTTTCTTGGTAATATTCAGATTATGAAAACATTCGATTTTTTGTAACAATAACATATACTAACGATTGCTTACTCTATTTTTTACAAAACATGTAGATTGGGAAGGACACTGGAATATTCATTAAATTAGTTCAGACCGGAAGATGTGGAAAAGTTCTGAATCCTCTGCATGATCGGTGTTCCTAGTTTCACCGCATCAAACAACTTTGGCTGCGTTTCAGATCTGCATCTAGGTGATCTAGGACTATGCATTCTCATTAAATTTCGGTATCTCTATCATACATAGCGCCTTATCAGATTGTACCTAGACAGACTGAGCTGTAGACATGAGCTGTAGTCATACTGAAGATAAAATGACCTTGCATACTTCGTTATTTATCTGTTTATTTTTCTCCAAAATCTAAATTTTGCCACCTGCATATTTTTCTTTTTCATAATCCGCGAACTTAATTTTACATCAGCAATTGCCTTGGAAAGACCAGCTCGACTCCAGGACCACAGGTTAAATGAACAAATATCTGGTATTCTAGATTATCTTGTGTCGTTTGTTTGAAATTTTAAATCCAAATCGCTAATACATACTGCTACAAGCTACAAAGCAGAAAACACCTTATTTATAAATATCTCTGGCGCCAACTACCGACCGTTGAAGTAATACTATAACAGAATTTATAGACACGTCGGCAGTCTCGCCTCTGACAAAGGAAAATTTCTAATTCATTTTAATGTAACACGAGTAACGGCCCTCGCCTTGCTTCAGTTTTCTTATTTTTTAAACCTTGGGTTACATTATTGGAGTTTTATTAAAGATCCCTAATTTTTTTGAAAATATAGCATGGCCTATGTCACCCGGGGATAGTGTAGCTTCCCAATAGTGAAAGAATTTTTCAAATCGGTTCAGTAGTTTCGGAGCCTATTCAATGCAAACAAACAATCAAATCTTCCTTTTTATAATGTTACTATAGATAATGTAAATAGTCGACAAAAGAAAAGACAAGCCACTGTTATGGTCATCGTCATCAAGTGGTCCCTGCAGTACACGGACCAGCAACACCAAAGACACCGATGTCTGATTGCCAGTCAAGAATGAGAAGAGAAGAAAGAATGGCTATTGAAACTTCCTGTTTTTAACATAACGCTCATGATTGCGCTGATTGCACAATGCTAAGCGAATCATTTAATAACACGCTAAAGTGTACCATTGTTCATGCATTATCTTGCCATCAGTCTAGTTGTTTATGTTGGAATACCTTCAAAGTACAGCTTCTAATGTGCGGTCTTAGATGAAGGAATGAAAGGTGTGCGGTACGTTTGCGATATGACAGGCGTTTCGGGTATTTTCGTCGCCGCAGATAAAATTTGTGTCAGCAGTGTTTGCACTTTACAGGAATATTATTTTGTGCTGAATTTTAATGCTTATTTTGCGTCAATTGTAAAGATCAGATGATCTCTAGGTGGCATTAATTAATAAGTAGAATATTCCGGGTGTATAGGTTTTAGGTTAGAAATTAAAGAAATAATGGTATTAATTAACAATTAAAGTCAATATAACCAATAAAATCCTTCCGAGGGACCCTACCAACAGCGGGCCGGATTTAGTCGCCTCTTACGACACCCATCCGGCTTAGGATTGGAGTTAGAATTATAAGCCGTCCTAATAAAGGCTAAAGCCTGCTAAGACGTCTTGGCAATTCAAATTCTTTATTTGTGAGTGTAGGTGAACTCAGAATGTAGATTCTATATTTATAGAATTTTATTGTAAAGTATAGATGTTAAGCAATACTTGTAAAACTTTCTTGTATTCCGTAAAAGTAACTACGAATCCTAAAATAAAACTTACGAAATATCAACCTTCATAGTTTACAGGTTAACCTATACGAAAAACTAGGTCCTTTAATATCTATAGAAACAGGTTTCAGGTTCCACCAACATCACCTAGATACCTGGCATTCGTCCACAGTTCGGTTCTCACGTAATTTTCTACCTCGTACGTGTAAACTGTGGAACAAACTTCCTGCATCGGTGTTCCCCCTAAGCTATGACATGGGGTCCTTCAAGAAGCGGGTCTATCGTCATTTTCTTGGCCGGCAACGCGTTGGTGACGCCCCCAGTGTTGCTAATGTCCATGGGCGGCGGTGATCACTTACCATCAGGTGACCCGTCTGCTCGTTTGCCTGCTAAAAGCATTAAAAAAAAAGGGAAATAATAGCTAAGTAGAGATCGGATATGACCAAGTTAGATATAAACGAAAAGCCCACAAAACATTACACGTGGCGAACTCATCGGTCACAAGCACAACACATCACATAACACATCTAAGATAGAACTTATTCTTACAATAGATTAAAATGAATTAGAACATTACATTATTCATGTACATCACAAAAGACTCACACCTCATCACCTCGATCCATGTTAGCGATATGACACAAAACTCATAGAAGCGAGAACAGGGGCACTCCTTTCATTTTTACACAATACGTTCGTTACCTGATGTAATGGTATAATGAAGATCGTAGGAGATAAGGGGAACTTAAATATAAATATTCCAAATTTGAATAGGTTAGTGCCCTTTGACTTTTAGAACGACATAGCCATTCATTACGTACTCTCTATAGCCATTTACCATTTCAATGTATAGCGTAATGATAGGTGAGAAATCGAAAAATCACTGTGACATCACACCAACCAAGATCCTATAAACGTAACAAAGTTGTTTGAAGATTGGGAATGGGAAAGTGAAACTGAGATTATTTAGATATTTTTAAAACTGTGACATACCAAGAAAAATTCAACATCTCCCACAAGTTTTTGGAGTCACTCCTTTAGAATCGATTTTCATGTTTAAGCCCGCGGTGTGAAATTTTATAAGTTGTAAAATCAAATTTTCTCCGTTACGTTATGCGTTATATTTTTAATTTGTAACACAGAATCTAATAATAATCTTGTTACATCCTATTCTGATGATGTGAAACATAATCATCATCATCATCATTGTCGTCGTCGTAACGTAGATAATAATATAATAGTACTAGCTGCCCGGATAGACTTCGTTCTGTCAAAAGTTTTTTTTTATTAAAACCTTCCGTCTATCCTATCTTTCAAGTTGGATCAAACTGCACACGGTGTGCAGATTTGATTAAAATCGGTTTAGTAGTTAAAGTCCATCTCGAACAAACAACGTGACACGTAATTTATATATTAACACAACAGTAACAACGCCATCTAATGATAATAATAATACGATTGCAAACTAGATGGCGCTAAATTCCAGTCGTGCGTCAGAGCTGACACACACATTTTTTTTTAATTTTGTAGGTATGTATTACGCATAAAATATTATTTATTTTGCGAATATATCGTGTACCACGAAGAAATACGCGCACCTAGAGTTCTTCCTACCTAATGTTCTCAAACATATAATATTGCCACAGCACGATAAAATATAGCTATCGTCTCTACCATCTGTAGTGTTGATACACAAAACTTAATGTACCACACCTAAGAAACTATGGGCTCAGTTCGGGTTCCCATAAAGCTTTTAAATATTTAAATGTCACGAACGATTCTCACAGCAGCCAGTAAATGTCACTGACCACGTCCATTGATAGCGGACTGATCTAAAAGTTTAATTGCATGGTTTTAATGTTATCGTAAATGGTAGCTGGCTGTAGGTCCCTGTCATACAGACAATCGGTGCGGTAGACGATTTTTTGTACGCAATGTTAGAACACCTAAATAGTATTATAGTCGCGAAACCTGACGGTTCCTTTGTTCGGAATTCAGTAACATTATCTTCTCTTTGTGGTTATGTGAAAATGTTAAAGGATGTAAAAATCGCGGCGGCCTTTAATCGTTGCGACAATAGAGAAATAGTCTGTCGTATGATTTGAACCTAAGGTGATAATGTTGACATTAACAGTGAGTCCCATTACTTTGGATTAAAACTATTGAGAGAATAGATTTTTTTAGAATGATAATCCTTAGCTTTTTTTTCGTGAGCACTCAATATTAATCTATACTAATATATAAAGAGGAAAGATTTGATTTTTTGTTTGCATTGAATAGGCCCCGAAACTACTGAACCGATTTCAAAAATTCTTTCACTGTTGGGGAGCTACACTATCCCCGAGTAACATAGGCTATATTATATTTTCAAAAAAAATAGGGATCCTTAATAAAACTCCAATAATGTAACCCAAGGTGTAAAAAAATAAGAAAACCGAAGCAAAGCGAGGGCGGTTTCTCGTTTTTAATAAGAGCAGTTTAGTAGAAGTGGTATGGAAAAAATACCTGCTGTTAGGCTTCTGGTAAACAAGTAACTGGTAACTTCTGGTAACAATATCAATGTAAGAGCCGTAACGCGATTCCCATAATTCTGGCCCTCAGAGGAGGCCACACGCAGGAAATATTGGCTTGAGTGAAGAGAAGGATTAAAAGGGCGTAGTGAAATACCTATGGATGATCCTCAAACCTAGTCTGTCAACCCTAAAACTAAAGTGAATCCAAATCATTCGCTCACAAACTGTTAGGATATTCTTCATGCGTAATCTCCATGGAATACTCCAGCAGCGTATCGATATTATGTAGACGCATAAGAGAAAGTTCCGATTGGCGGCAGGCGATTCAAATGGACTCACGGATATGCGATAGAACACTTGATTGCTATATCGGTGTTGCTGACTGTCACCGTGGGTAGCATTTACTTACAGAATCACAAAGTATAATGCTCAATGTGGCCGTCATAGCTGTGAACCATTCTAGACCTTAATCCGCTAATGGTGAGTCTCAATTTTCTGTAGATTATACTGTTGTGGTAAACGCTTGCGCACACAGACACTCGCCTTCGTAGTAAACAATACTTTGCATCTTTCATGAAATTTCTTTAATTACGAGCTTAAAATCGCTCCTCCTGTTACCTTCTGGGAAGATTTGGCGTTGATTAGGGACGCAAATTCGCTAATGATCATTTTAACGACTCTTGGTAAATAATAGCCTATAGCCAAATTGCCGCGTCTTGGGAAGTGAACATAAGTGTGGACTCTTAGTAATGTTTTAAAGAATATCCACATAAAACGGATACAATCGTGCAACTTGAAAAATTCAAAATTTTTTATTTTCTACCTAAGGAGGTTTCACATCTAACAAACTGAATGAGGTAGATAACAATAATATGTATAATATATAATAATAATAAGCGTATAACATCGAAGACCTCTTAACACTACTAGTACCTACTACCGAGTAGCTCAATGACATTTAAAATACCAAATTCTGTCGCTCCAGGAACAATGAGGATTTGCTGAAGGTTTTTCTTGTATAACCGAAATTAACATAACATAAAAATAACATTTCCTTTTATGCCTCATGAAAGATCTTACTTCAATCGCTAGTCATTATTGACTCCCTACGCATCTATCTAGATGTTTGCTCCATTTATTCAGCTCTTTGGAGAATCTCCACTGGACGTAATTGGCGCGACGCCTGAAGGCTCTAGGGCTGTACTGTAAACCGAGCGGATTTACTACCCTAGTCAGTGTCCGTAGCAACTTTGTCTACGAATAAACGACGCTGTAGCCTATTTGGTAGTGGCCATCAGATCGATGAATAATCTATACTAATATTATAAAGAGGAAAGATTTGATTGTTTGTTTGCAATGAATATTGAATAGGCTCCGAAACTACTGAACCGATTTGAAAAATTCTTTCACTGCTGGGAAGCTACACTATCCCCGGGTGACAAAGGCTATATTATATTTTCAAAAAAATTAGGGATCCTTAATAAAACTCCAATAATGTAACCCAAGGTGTAAAAAAATAAGAAAACCGAAGCAAAGCAAGGGCGGTTACTCGTATTTAATAAAAATCGGTCGGGTGTTAGTTACGTTTTATTTCTCTTGTCTATGCCACCCACGACACAGGGAATTCTAGAGCAAGGTTATGTCGGTGTAGCGTTTATTTATTAATATACATATTTATATTGTTAATCTGTGTATGATTCTTTATCGGGCATTTTTAATAAAACAATTTGTCCAAGTATATGTTTTCCTTTTTAGACTAATGTAGTTGTTTCAATGGTAGCAGATCCATGAACTTCAAAACCTCATGATGATGCCATTGGAATTGTAGAGTGATTGTTTACTGCTAAGCATTTTATGAATGCTTCCGTGATAAGTTGAGTGCAGTAACCTATTGTACAAGTTTTTCATAATTAGACTGTAGTTAACAAGTCTTATCAGATAACCTAACCTCTCCAATAATTCGCTCTAGCATTATGTGCTCAGAGGTTCTTATTTTGAGGAGTCAAGAGTATTGATTTGGATTGCTAGTGAATTGAAGTATAACAGACTAATGTATGGTATGAAGTTATTTTTATAACACATAGAATCGAGACAATATTTTTTCTTTGCGTTTAGTGTGCGCAAACCTTTATTGCTACGTGCATCAGTCTGTTAAGTGTGAGATCGTTTCCAGAAAGTCATTACGGAGGTCGACTCCCGCAATAGGTGGCTTCTAAGAACTCTTAATGCCTCCCATCTGAAGAGTCGTGGAGATGTGCCGCTAAAAAATACGTGGGGATATCAACGACGAAATAATTGACAAAAATATTTATATACCAATGTGGGTATGTATTAATCTGAATCGAGACATAACCATTGTATCTATCATCATTTTCCATCAGGTGCCACCTAATTATCTTCCAATGGAACGAAATTTGCTTAACTATTCCTAACTAATTTACCTAAAGAAAATACCTACACAGGATAAGGAATCGAAAGGTAAAATTGATAAAATGGATTTTGTAAAAAAATATGTGTTAAGGAAATAGTTACTATGAAAAATTGTAGCGAAAGACAAAGATGAAAATATTTTTTCAAAATTCACACAACAAAGTCACAGCGAAATATCAAAAGGCTCAACTCCACCCCACGCCTGAGATAATAATTAATCTCAAAGGCCACCGCGCTCTCATCAGCACTGTCTAGCATCTAAAATAATCTAAATTTTACTAACAAAAAATAACCCACTTCAAAGTTACTCTAAAACTACTTGTCAGATCTCGTTCAAATTTATGTGGGATTACGTGACAAGCACCTGCTTTCGATTAAAAAAAGAATCATCGAAATCGGTTGGCGTGATATTGACTTATTCGTCAATTTGTCGCGCTTACTTAATACAAATTTAAGACTTATATGGTTTTATCATGGATGCCATTGTCAGATGTCAATAAAATTTATATGGGACCACATGACAGCCACCAGCTTTCGATTAAAAAAAGAATCTTTAAAATCGGTTCGCCCAGTCCAAAGTTCTGAGGTAACGAACATAAAAAAAATACAGTCGAATTGAGAACCTCCTCCTTTTTAGGGTTCCGTAGCAAAATGGCAAAAAACGGAACCCTTATAAATTCGTCATGTCTGTCTGTCTGTCTGTCTGTCTGTCTGTCTGTCTGTCCGTTCGTATGTCACAGCCATTTTTCTCCGAAACTATAAGAACTATACTGTTGAAACTTGGCCAGTAGATGTATACCGTAAACCGCGTTAAGATTTTCACACAAAAATTAAAAAAAAAACAATAAATTTTGGGGGTATTTATTATATATATCCCATACATAGAACTGAAACTCAAAAATTTTTTTTTCATCAAACCCATACGTATGGGGTATCTATAGATAGGTCTTCAAAAATGATATTGAGGTTTCTAATATCATTTTTTTCTCAATTGAATAGTTTGCGCGAGAGACACTTCCAAAGTGGTAAAAAGTGTGTCCCCCCCCCTGTAACTTCTAAAATAAGAGAATGATAAAACTAAAAAAAATATATGATGTACATTACCGTGCAAACTTCCAACGAAAATTGATTTGAACGAGATCTAGTAAGTAGTTTTTTTTTTAAAGTCATAAATCGTGAACCGCAAAAAACATCGATCAAAGTTATAATGAAGTACAAGAACTTTTATATTATGTTACTTGCTGCTACGGAACCCTTCATGGGCGAGTCCGACTCGCACTTGGCCGCTTTTTTTGAAGTCGGTTAAAAAGTTGTACTTGAGATGTAAGCCCGTGATCCCACGCCTATCGTCCATGGCTTGCAACTCGTTAGTGCACTGAGCCAGATCGCTAATAAAGGACTGATTGACACCCGTGTCAGACGCAACCGACCCTAACCACGGTTGCATTGTCACATCCAACTGCAACCGATAATTAACTTAAAATCGTCGTCTAACTTACCGCTTACCGATTTTCTGCTAAATCGATGCGGTGTCCGAGCGTCACTTTTTTATCGGATAATGTTAAGTTCTTGGAAACACGCCGAGCGAAAGGTGATGTACGTTTCCTACCAATAACTTTAGCAGCTAGAAGGTAAATGTTCCAGTGATGGATATAGTTTTTGAAATAAAACATTAAGTTTTAACTCTCAAACCTAATTAATCTTTAATTATAAACATTGAATTATGTTCTAAATACTCTGCGTGTACCTAAATGTTTCATCTTCTGTGACTTTGTTGCGAATCGTGGGCTAATTAAATCATGAAGTGTTGTCCGAAAATATTATTGGCGTAGCGAATAATATTTACTAAATGCTAATATGTATAAAAAAAACCTAAAAACTCGTGTAATTCAATTAATAAAAAAATATGCCACCACTTTTTCATAAATCATTAAAGAATTGTTTAATGTTAAAAGTACATTTGTTTTAATGTTGCCTTGAGCCCATTTCTGGTACGAACAAAAAATATGAAACGTTCTCTAGTGTCAGTAGAGTCCATTACTGGAACAAACATCGTAGTATAATTACTTAAGCTCACGCCTGTCTCCTGTCTCCAGTCCAGCTAGACAGGATCTATCGACCGCTAGACGTTAAGGTTCAAAGTTCAAGCACCCCTCTGCTTCGATTATCATCAAGCTTCTCATCTCACGTTGCTACTATTTGTGACGAACACGATACAAATATCTGCCCTCAGCTTTGCCCGCGTTTACCGGCATTATAAGTTACCTATATCTTATCGCTTCCTGCCCACGTCAGATTTTTTGTAGGACTATATAATCGAGCCGATTTTTCCTGCCATATTATTTCTGGCCGACTTTTTGTTGGACGTGTGTGTTGCACTATTGCTATCAGTACGTTCTATTTTTCTCCTAAAAAAAATCGGTCACCGATTATCGGACGTGGGCGGGAAGCGTACCTATTTCACTTGTTGGTAATATCCTTTTTTAAGACTGATAAAAAATGTACTGTTACAAAAATGTTGTTGTTTAAAACTCTCTATTTTATAGCCTTAAAGGCTGAAGAAAAAAGGCCCTTTTACGCTAAGCGGTATCCGTCGCCCATATACATAAAAATAAAAATGTCATGAAAAGTAGAGTAGCCAATGCACCGCACGAAAAATGATCTTTTTTACACCTATTTTTAATAACCCATAGCACTCCGGGAATATCTTAGAAGTACGTTCTTTCTACAGTTTGCTAGACAAATTGCAGCAAAAAATTATCGTGAAATGGAACCACAGACTCTCCATGTTTCCAATCGATATAAATGAAAGAAACTTCATTCTTAGGCGAGTGGTGATACGGAAGAACAATATGGACACCAAGAAAGTTCCCCCTCTCGTTATTTCATCTATCCCCTCAATGTGACTTTGTAACAAATACGATATCGCTGATAAACGTACGTCTTGGCATAGTTATGAACTTATGAAACGATACTTTTCCGAACACGTAACGTTTGTCGCGACGCAGCAGATTTCTCGTCTGGTCTTGTAACAGGAATACGGTTGGAGCTTGTTTTCAAACACTCCGCATAAACCACCACTCCATACATAATTCATACGACAAGGCTAGAACTCATTGATTGCCCAACAGGCGTTATACTACACGAAATACTACGGTCACTGCTGCGCTACAATCGAAACTAGCTTTTATTGCAGCGAGATAGAATCTAACGTTCATTGAATGGAAGCTCCTTGTACGAAACAGGACTGCAATACTCGACGTTTGAGTTCAATTTGGCTTGAAATAGCCCCAGTTGTATCGAGTGACCTTGGGCGTCCGGGGGTGGATTTGGGGTGTTGTCTGCCTCCTGTGAGAGGGTGCGATGCGTCGGCGGATTACGTAATAGATATTTTTATACTATGAGCCAAGTAGGATTTGCTTTGTCGGCGAAGATACTTCCAGTTGGAATTTTAGCAAAAGTTGATATTAAATTACATGTCAAGACATATTCCTTAGACTAGCTGTTGCCCGCGACGTCGTCCGCGTGGTATTTAATATTATAAATTTTTTTCTAAAACTATTTTTTTCTCTAATAAAAGTAGCCTAAGTTACTCCTTGTTACATCAGCTATCTGCCAGTGAAAGTCCCGTCAGAATCGGTCCAGCCATTTCAGAAATTAGCCGGAACAAACAGATAGACAGACAGACAAAAATTGTAAAAAATGTTGTTTTGGTATATGTACCGTGTATACATCCAAATGCACTTAGTAAAAAAGCGGTTATTTTATTACAAACAGACACTCCAATTTTATTTATTTGTATAGATATGTATAGATAGATACATATAATGTATAGATAGATTAATAAATTTCACATCAATTTAAATTATGAGAAATTGATGGCGATTTATGTTATATGTAGGTAGATACTATTAAGTTTAATATTATCTAGGTTTGATTCAAATAAATGTCATGTAAGTTACTACTACTACTAAGTTACTACTAAGAATTTGAACCGGATCTTACCGTAGTAATAATACTAATAACATTTATAATAGGATCCTATATTGTCTTTTGCGACTGTCTCATAGCGTTATCATCACTAATTTAGTAAGTTAATAAGGTCAACCATACTCCAGTCTTTAACGTCATAATGCCGTGTAATGAGGGCTTAACCAAACTTAATTTGGCTGAAATTACGTGAACTAAATCAATAGTTCGAACCTTACTACGTAGAATCAGTTCTCTTTTACCTGAACCACAGCCTGAACGTAATAATATTTCTAGTAGGCATTATTTTTAGCTGCAATAGGTGTAACTTATAACTTATTATAATATAAATATACAAAGTTATTAGTAACTAGACGTATTCCTGGCGGGAGGTGATGAAGGAGCCAAAATGCAATATATTTGATCGCTCATTTCTGTGAGGGAAAAAAAATCTTGCTAGTTGTAGAGATATTTGTAATTCAAGCTTTTTTCGTTATTTAGCCGGAATTGGGCATTTAAGTGCATGATGCATATTGAAAAAAAAAACTACTTATTAAACGGTTATCATTTTAATTTATTTTTGTAACCAGTACTTTAATAAAGCCAATCCAACCTTATTTAAATGAAAATTCCTTCAGAATGAAAAACTACGAATGAAAAGCTACAACAAAAACAAAATTATTTTAAAAATACATGTTACGTGTCAAAATATGTTGTCTAGTTCAAAGTTCAAATGCAAAGTTCAAGTCATTGAGTGCAAGTACTACAGGTAGAACAATTTTTTTGCCTCCACCAACATTAATATTAGGTGCTTTATCAGCAGGAAATATTGGGTAATATCTATTAACTCCCATACTAATTAGATTATACTCCAGTTAGAAATACATCCTGCCCTTTAAGTACCACATTATGTATTCTGCGCCACTGCTGTCTATTGCCATCTTTTAAACTAATTTCGTAGCAAGCGTAGCACGTATTGGCATAAGCCCATTTCGATACCAACAAACTGAGAAGTGAATTAAATTTGGAACAACAACTACAGTAATTACTGTTGACAAACAGTGAGTAAATAAATTAGGAAATGCTTACACACACGTCACAATGCCTTTGTACGCATCACAAAATTCACGAACCAAAGCGAGAGAAGACCTAATCTATATATTTTATCTGTCACATAAATTCCTGCCTCATAGTTACGTTGGCAAATAGATACATATGGATGGGTGTGTAAAGGGCTCCCTCCATCCGAGTCCAAGCCAAGTTACTTGGGATGCACCCAACTACAAACGGAAGAATTTATGGCGCCAAGCCAAGACATAAAAAACAACTTTATCTTATTGTTAGTATAAAAAAGGCTATCAAACATATCTTTCCGGGAAATTATCTAATCCTTATCAGACTTGTGCACTTAAATTTTATATGCAAATGCAAATCCTTATATAATTCTAATTTTAACCGTGATGTAATATTTAATACCCATGCATGCAGCCGTCTGTGGTTGTCAGACGGCGAGACTATTATCACCTTATCACACTTATCAGCTTATCACAGGCTTGTCACTAAGCTACAACGGAACTGATAAGCAAAGCATACCGCGATAAAGGTATTGCGAATTTGATAAAAGAATTATCTGGCGGGACGGAGTTATAAACATGTACCTACCTATTACAGTAGTGTATAATAATTATATACTTACTAGCTGCCCGGACAGACTTCGTTCTGACAAAAGTTTTTTATTTATTAAAACCTATCCTAAAAACGGCCAAGTGCAAGTCGGACTCGCCTATGAAGGGTTCCGTAGCAGCAAGTAACATAATATAAAAGTTCTTGTACTTCATTGTAACTTTGATCGATGTTTTTTGTGGTTTACGATTTATGACGTATTAAAAAAAACTACTTACTAGATCTCGTTCAAATTAATTTTCGTTGGAAGTTTGCACGGTAATTTACATCATATTATATATTTTTTTTAGTTTTATCATTCTCTTATTTTAGAAGTTACAGGGGGGGGGGACACACATTTTACCACTTTGGAAGTGTCTCTCACGCAAACTATTCAATTTAGAAAAAAATGATTTAGAAACCTCAATATCATTTTTGAAGACCTATCCATAGATACCCCACACGTATGGGTTTGATGAAAAAATATTTTTTGAGTTTCAGTTCTGTGTATGGGGAACCCCCAAAATTTATTGTTTTTTTCAATTTTTGTGTGAAAATCTTAACGTGGTTTACGGTATACATCTACTGACCAAGTTTCAACAGTATAGTTCTTATAGTTTGGGAGAAAAGTGGCTGTGACATACGGACGGACAGACAGACAGACAGACATGACGAATTTATAAGGGTTCCGTTTTTTGCCATTTGGCTACGGAACCCTAAAAAAGCTATCCTATCTTTCAAGTTGGATCAAACTGCACACGGTGTGCAAATTTCATTAAAATCGATTAAGTAGTTTAGGAGTCCGTCGCGGACAAACAACGTGACACGTAATTTATATATATAAAGATTATAGCGAACATTAGGAGCCTAGTAATTGAAAGCGGGGTATCAACATGTTTCAGAAAACCGGAAAATAAGAGGCAATCGTGACCATCGTATTGTCTGAGAAAGTCAGTTAGCATTTCAAGGTGTGCGGTAGAGAAGACCAAAGACCGGGCTTCGTAGAATCATCATACTGCATCACGACAACGATGTTGAAACCTAACAACATCCATCCTGCAGCCATGTGAATTATTTTTATCCCAATAGTGAAGGAAAAATAAAACCAATAATAAAAAGTAAAGTTTTTTGTAGCGCCAAAAAAACCGTGGCGTGAACAACTGAACATAGTATAGTGGCGTATTGCGATTTCAGTGTGCTTAGTGCGAGTTATCGGGCTTGACTTATTGGGCTCGCAAAGTAAATGCCAGTTGGCTAAAATTTGTATGGAACCGAAACTTTTTTTCAATGCCGCTAGATGGCTCTGCTTCGGTCTCATACAGATAGCCAACTCGCATTTACTTTACGAGCCCGTTATGCCAAATAAAACTCGCAAGAAGCATACTGACCTCTGTCGTATTAAGAATAGCGATTTTGAAACGATTGAAATCCTACTAAAATGATAAATAAAAAATATTGTGAGAATGTTTGTTACTCATTCACGCCATAACTACTGAACGGATAATCATGAAATTTAGCACACGTGTAGACCATGGACTGGAATAAGACATAGGGTACTTATTATTCCGGAAAACATAGCCAAAGCCGCGGGCAGAGCGCTAATAAAAAAAGGGTGCGTGTACATTTGTACGCGCGTGAGAAGTTATACTTCTTTGACATAATTAAATAAATATTTAATTTAATAACGTGTATCAGTTTTAATTATCTTTCAAAAACTATTTTTGTACTAAATAAAAATAATAAAATATTACTTGTGTACTACCTATGTTTACACAAGTACAAACTAGATGGCGTTGTTCACGAACCTGAATCACGCTGTTGATTTGTACCTTAGACTCTGTGAGATTTGTACTAATAACAATACTATTTGTAATAATAACATTAAATTTTAAAAGAGGTAAAGATAATAAGAAGCTAGGGCCATCTATCCAGTGCTTTCATACCCCTCCATGGTAGCGCAAACGTTTAACGCAACTTTTTTGCAAGTCGCATAAGAAGTATAACTTTAATAATCTGTAGAAAACGTGATCCCTACGTATAAACTGACAAGTCACGTTTCTATCACCATTAACGTTATATTTAAATAAACAAGTCACTTGACAACTTTTAACCTGTCTCTAGTAGCTCGTTAAGCATGCGTGCTCTTGGAAATGGAGTGCAATTTACACGAACTGTTGATACGCGGACATCGGTAGACGACACTCAGTGAGGTGCGCGCGGGTGAATTTTCAAAACTGCCATTTATGCATGTTATTCAATTTTCTGTCTTGGAATATAAATGTGATCACTCAAAATGTTTACTAAAACCTTAATTATGTATTTACTTAAAAGTCGTATTAAGTTAAATAATAAAATTCTGACGTTAGAGTGTTAAAAAATTTAAAATAATGCTCGGAAAGTCATTAACCTCCCTGTTATTTAACGGTATGTTTCATTAATGTCACAAGGAACTCAAAATACCGCCCTAAAAAATGCTTTTTTACTCTCTATACGTAAGAATTAATGTCTAAGCTGAATATTCATAAATGTTTTTCAAGTGTAAATTATCTGTAATACCATTATTTGACCGTTTAAAATTTTGTCACAAGATTATCGTCATTAACATCCGCGGTTTTTGTTTCGTGAAATTTGTTCAACGAAATTATTATTTAAAATTTTAAAAGCAATTCAAAGTGTTCCTTACACCCGCTTCTCTCAGTTGAAATCAAGATTTGGATGAAAAATGCATTGTGAATATGATAAAGTACGCGAAAGTTAATGATAAGTATCGTTTGTCAGAAAATCTCGTCATCAAACTCCTGAATATATTTTTGTTAAAAAAATATATAATTCAACAATAAGTACCCATGAATATCGCCTAATGGTATTTAATAAAAAATAACTTAATTCCATTATAAGTGATATAAAATTGAGCAAGTTTTGGTATGTTTTGTACCGTTTCGTCATAAATCGCTACATCATTTACCGCAAAATTCTAATGACGTGAATGATTCCTGTAGAGGAAAATGACGAATCTAAATAATATTAACAACCTGATTGAGTGTAGCCACCAAGAACTTAACTCAAAAGATGCCGTTAATCCATAAAATCAACCCAAAAGTGCGTATATAATTGATAAATATGCAATTTTCTGATTTTCTTTGCATTTTATACTTGTAAATAGATCTGATTCGCTTTTAAAGATCCGTCGATTTGAAAGGATGCTGTAAACGAAGTGGTTCGTCAAGGACTATTTCATCCCTTTTTCTAACGGTCCTAATGTTGGTGAAACTTGTCTATGGGTTATTGTCGAAAGCATTTAAGCTGAGAAGCGCAAACATTTCTCATATCTTGCCTGGGTTTATGCTCGAAGCTAGAAAGCTCCGGATATTAGATGTAAGAAGAAAGCTTTTAACTTTTATTTCTTCATGGGGTTCGCCTGGATAGCTACCACCTACTACCACCTACCCTTGAGCATGAGTCAGCCACCAAACGACTCGTCGTCTTCCAGCTGGGGACTTGAGAGCCAGTTCTTTCTTTTTCTTATCTCTTTCTTGGCCGGCAATGCATCGGTGATGCCTTTGGTATTGCTGATATCCATAGGCGACGATAGCCACTTACCATCAGGTGAATCGCCAGCTTATTTGCCGGCTATTCCCATAAAAAAAACCTATCTGCTTAGTCCTACAAAAAGACATTCAAAAGAAAACTTACTATTGAATCGACCGTATTAAACAATGGCACAAAGCCTCTGGCCAACCAATCTGCCAATAGAGCTTTTGGATTCCTCATCAAAGCTAAGACTAACTAACGTTATGGCATACTTAGAACAGAATGACCTTCTCAGTGACTGGCAGTACGGGTTCCGCTGAAACCGTTCGACAGACCTTCTACCATATGCCACTCACACCTGAGGCGAAGTCCTCGTTTCTCTTGACATCTTGAAAGGCATCATCTTCATCATAGGGTTTGGCAAGCTAGCCTTTCAGCTGAGTTGCTCGACATTAGCAATGACAACCTCTGCTGGAATTCCAGAGGTCTGTTCCCCCTCAACTCTATTCTTGCTGCACATCGAAATCAGCTCATGCTCAATGTGTATAGGTCCGCAGATGACAGTACAATTGTGGAGAGGTAATTGTCTACCGCTCGGACGGTCCAATAAATACAGTTATGAAGAAGTGGTCTTGGTCGAGCGTGTGAATCTCACACTTCTGGCACTCAATGGAGCGATACCAACTCTTTGAGATTCAACGCCACAAAAACATAAGCGTCTATATTCACTGCCAAAAAGGAGTCCGTTCATCTTCTTCTTCTTCGTTCTTCAGAAGGTATCTTTTGAATACATCGTCAGCCTTCGGTTGTTAGAAGTGTAGATACATTCGAAAATATATTCTGGCCGGTTTATTGAATCCAAACTATGGCAGCTTCTAGAATTCTGGGTGTCTTAGAGACAAACGGAAGAAGAAGAACCAAATGCCATCTATCAGCGTGTGATTCCATGTAGGGGCATGCTTTAAAGGTGTATTGATGACCAATGAGACCAACTTAGAAAGCCTCAAGCACGTGTGTAGAGTAGCCAGTTTCTAGTTTTCTGTTTTTTTTTTGTACCATTTTGGAGAGTCTGCATGGGACAATATTATGACATAATCCGTCAATCTCCACAATCGAATGTCCAGATAAAACATCATTATCTTGCCTTCGCCATAAGACCACGAAGGTCAGGAATAAAATTCCTGCAATTTTACCTTGGGTGTCTTCAAGTTAAGAGTAAATAGGCTTAATAAAGTAAGTGTGGCTTATCAATCAAGCAAGTCTTCATTACCACTTACCATTGATTGTAGTCATGCATTAAGTTATAAAAGTCATGTTGTTTTTATGATTGATAAAATCTATTAAAATACGTAATCAGTCATTAAAATACTACAATACGTTATGTTGATTTTATCAAATCAAACGAATGTTGTTATTTTTCTTGATAAAAAAAGTTGATTACACGTTGGGATTTAAATTTTCGTCATTACCCTCTACACCTCATCATTTACATCAATGGGCTATATCATTTTCCTCTACACAACATCATTTACTTCAACAGGGCTTTTCCTTTTTTCTGGATTTTCTCCTGAATTAGCTGTTTAAATCATAGTTGCAATATATAACAAGCTTTCTCTATAAAAAACTAATCTAATTCAGTTGTTATTCCTTAATTTCTTGGACAAAATAAAAAGTTACGTAAAGAACGTCATAAAAATGGCAAAAATGAAAATTCACCCGCATAAAAGTGTATGGAATGACGCATGTTCGCGTGTTTAGGTACGAAATAAAACTCGTCAAGTGCGAATCCAACTCTCGTGGATGGGTTTCGTATTCCGTAGTAATATAGGTACGTGGGTGCAAGTTATAATGATGTTAGTTAAGTATCGTTAGTACCTATAAGTATTTTTTTTGTTGGATTTATATTACCCCTAACAAGGAGTCTTTGTTCTCCATTGTAACTCATAGGTTTGAACTGTTTATTTAACTCTACACACACCGCGTCACGGGATCTTGTAAGACAGACGTATACTTGCTTCCAATCCAAGTGAATATAATTATAAAATAGATATATTTAATATTTATCATCACAGTCTATATTTTATTTCCACCCCAACCTCCTATTTTTTTATTTTAGGTTTAGTTTATTCGAATAAGGGCTTGTTTCACAATCTTCAAGTAAGTCCGAAGTAAGCTATTCGTTGGTTAAGTTGACATTTCGTGTATGTAAAATGACACTTTAACGTCACTTTAACCGGCGAATAGCTTATTCAGGACTCTACTTGAAGATGGTGAAACAAGCCCTTAGGCAATTAAATAGTAATTCCTAACTCATGCATTTTACCTCAAGAGGACCCGTGCTCAGTAGTGGGCCACGAATGGGTTGAAATTGATTTTTAAATTCTTTTTACTTACCTTTAACCTTTACCTTTCTTTTTACTTACTTTTTTACTTACCTTTAAAATTAAACAAAACCATAAACAGAAATTTATCGAATGCTCGTTATCTAGATGCTCAAAATAATCTCTTTGTTCAGTAAATGTAGATACAGTATTAATCAGCACGTGACCCTATAAATTAGGTGTAAACATTGAAGTATAATTTCATAGAACAATCATCTCGAACAATATGTGTCCCGCCGGGAGGTTCTATTTTCAAAATTGAGCCCCCGTTCTCCTTTCGAAATCGAACGAATCCATTGGAAATTTAAGCCGATCGGCGCCAATTCATTGGAACATACATTGTGCTCGCGGTGTCTGTTCTATACGCAAGTAATAATACTTCAATGGGTGTAAAGGCTTTTTTGGGCATACGAAACGCTAACAAACGATGAACGATAGCACCGAATCCCATTCAAGTCTCGTAAACACGTCTGGTGAGCGCAATGAAAGATAAATCAATTTAATTACATGACCGCGCGGTGCGTCTGCGCCTACATTGTTGCGCGAATTTTCCCGCCATTCAATGTTTACTGTTCAAACAAATAGTGGATTTGGATTCCCGCCTTGCATTCGCTGATGGATTTCGACGAGAGCCGACGCTGACGTTTGGTGTAAACATTTGGCTGTAATCCATTAGTGATGAAGGCACGTCGCGCGTCGGTTCACTTCATTCTAACAAGTATCTCCTGGTGAAGTTTACCATCCTGCACTAATACTTAAAAATATTAAGAATACATTGGAAGATGATGATTTAAAAGTAAAATAGACATGAGTCTATCAACAATTTGTAGTTAATTCCAACTTGTGCCGACTTATATTTTGTCACAGAAGAAATAATTTATTATGTGTAGAAAACGTGGTTTGTAAAACTCAAATGGCTATTAGCAAAATGTTCTTTGGGATAATTTTCCATGAGCCGTTTCTAGGGTTCCGTATACAAAACGGAAATCCTTATAGTTTCGCGCTATGTCCGTCTAAGTGCTAGAAGTAGAAGAGTAGTCGATAAACTTCCAACTACGGAACCCTATATTGAGCTTAGCCTGACACGTACTTGAACGGCTTTATCTTATAGATATTGTTAAGCCGATACTATTATACTTAAATTATAACAACCGACTTAACTTGCCCATACTGCCCTGCCGCGTACGACGTTAAATTAGAGTTGACGTAATACTATAAAGTTATAAACAAATATTTTAATTTTGTTTTAATTGCATGTTGAAAGACAGTTCTTTCTGGAGATGTACCTACACTGAAACTGCTGAATAGTCAGCCTTTAGTTAATTAATGTAACGAATAATTTTACTTTAACTCTATCTATACTATAGAGCCTATTACGAGGTGATCCTGATAGGAAAGTAAATTGTAATTAATTCCTCATACGATGAGGAACGTGACCAGAATTTCAAAATAAAGACGTACACGTTTATAAATTTAATCTGCCGTTTTCATCATCCATACAATGATAGCCAATTACGCCAATAAAGCGTAGTCAGAATAAAAATTATACTATTTGCGTACCCGTAACGTAATTGACTGTTACTTAGCAAAAAGAGGTACGGAAAGAGGTAAACAAATTTAATAAATCATTTATGAGAGAGCTAATGACCAATAATGATTGTGAAATCAGGGTTTCATTGAAAGATATTTACGTGGCGACTTGGCTCTCAGCGTGACGTCAGCCGACTGGCGCCTGCGATCAATTTGCTCCCTTTCAGCGTCCCACACGTTTATATCAATACCAAAAAGCATTCGTAAAGCCGCCTATACATAGTATGCATGTTGGCAGAACCTGAACCAAGCAGTAAGTGTGGAATGGTGGGTGATGAACCAACGTGTGGATGGCGTTGGGTCTGTCCCATTTGCCGAGTGGAGACGAGCGCTTTTGATTTGAGTACATAAAACGACAGGGCTCCGTAGTGAGGCGAGCGTGATGAGCAAACCCAAGCGCTGGCAAGTCACAGCAAGTGGCATACACGCTGGCCCAGGGCTTAACATCACTCGGAAAGCGTTGGCCCAACATGTATAGCAAAGCAAAGCAACAACCCATAATTGTCCCACTGCTGGGCTCGGGGTCTCCTCTCACAACGTGAGGGGTTACAGTCCATAGTCTACCACGCTGGCCAAGTGCGGATTGGTAGACTTCACACACCTTTGGAGAACTTCATGGAGAACTCTCCCATTTGCAGGTTTCCTCGCGATGTTTTCCTTCACCGAAGCAAGTGATAATAAACTTCTAATACGCACATAATATTTGAAAATCAGAGGTGCATGCCAGGATTTGAACTCGGGCCCCTCCGTTCGAGAGACCAACGTTCTAACCGCTAGGCTATCACTGCTTTAACATGTATAGGTGGCTTTACAAACATGCAGACACGTGCCGGGACAAAGTTTGCTAAATTACTTACAAGTAGGCCACGATGAGACGACCACTCTAGTTTGACCCCTGGAAGCCCATTGACCCACGTCTAGCCACCCTCGGCGCACGGCGCGCGGGGGACGGGGGAGGTCTCACTCGTTCAGATGAGGTTCATGCGGTACTCATCATGGAAATTGTTCGCTACTGAATGCTACTCTCAACTCTCTACAACTGTTAGAAGAAATAAGAATGATAATTTTTACATTACATCTGCAAGGGATGCCATCGGACGGAAGGGGATGTTTATTATCTGGATCTCCAAAATTGTAACAAATCAATGTAGAGTGCAACAGAATCTGAGCAGGGTCTCAACTGTTTAGTACGTTTCTGTCTGTAGTTTCTTTACTTTCTTTGGTATTCAAAGCTTATATTATCCTGGGAACAGAACAGGTTAAGTTGGGTTTAATACGTCAAATATTGTAATACTATTTCAAAAGTTGGGAATGCTTGTTTGTCATTCGGGAAACAAAATTGCGATTCCCTAAGTTCGTAAGCCAAAACCTTAGAATCAGGGGTGATTAGTGGTATCACAATCAGGAATTACGATTCAATTTAAATTTTTTTTTAAACACAGAATGCGAGAAAAATTATCATGGAAGTTTACGTCCGCGCATAGGAAGAAACGTGAGGAAAATACCATTACGAAGGTACCCGGGACACGCATATACGACGCGGAGTGCTTAATGGACCCGAAAAACGACTTCCGATACGTGTTTCTTGTAAATTATAATGTTTCTACAATAGGCTGGATATAAAATAGAGATGCTTGAAATGTAGGTACCTAAATGTATGTGCCAAGGCTCATAAAGATATAGATATGTATTATAACCTAGAGCTAGGATACCCACATCTTCAATACCCGGCTGCGTCTCTCAGAGACTCTCAGTACCTATATGTATTTCTTCATACCTACTATTTCTTTATTTTTTTTATATGTTTAATGTTGACTTGATGCACTTCCTTTTAAATGGGAGACAACACTTAGCAGACTCCTACAACACAAGTTTTCTTAGTGTAGGGTCTGTGCATCACATACTATATGTAATATCCGCCGCACTATTTAAAAATCAACTTACTGCATACATATAAAATGTAATATCTATGTATTTGAGAAATAAAGTTATTATTATTATTATTACTTTAAAAAAAAATAGGCAAGTGCGTGTCAGGCCACGCGCAATGTAGGGTTCCAAAGTAGTAAGTTTATCGACTATTACTCATTAACTACTTATGCTATGTGCCATGATAGTCTTTCTTGTAAATTCATCATATAACCTGTTTTTGAGAATTTTTTCACTTGTCCAACTCCAACCGTTTTATTAGGCAGCAGGGGGGGGACACTTGACTCTAACTAAAATTAGCACTTTAAACCTAATTATTTCCCAAATGGACCCCTAAATCCAAAAATGGTCTTAGAATACCCATGATATTTTTGAAAGACCTTTTCAGTTTTCAACAATAGCCCACACTAAAGGGTACGCGATGAATAAAAATTCATCCTCACGTTACCTGTAGGGGAGGTACCCTGAAAAAGAAATGTTTTCCAATATCTTATTCTACGGTTTTGGCGGTTTGGAACTTTGGAGTTTTAATAAATGTATGTATCCATGCCAAATTACAGCTTTCTAGCACTAAGGGTCTCAGCGCTTTGCTTCGGACAGACGGACAGACGGACGGACGGATATGACGAAACTATAAGGGATCCGATTTTACTTCGGAACTCTAAAAAGACACACTGGAAAGTGATCTTTAATGATCAAGATGAGATGTCATTGTCATTGCCTAAACTGTGGCATCGCCCCATACATTCATTGATCTAGGTTGTACAGCGGGTAGAAGCTTATATGTTACCGGCAAAACCCGATTTCAGGTTAAACTAGTTTGGCCTAGGCCAAACTATAGCCTAATCGTGTCGCGCCAAACTAGTCTGGCCTAGGTCAAACTAGTTTAACCTGAAATCGGGTTTTGCCGGTATCAATTATCTGTACTAATATTATAAAGAGGAACGGTTTGATTGTTTGTTTGCATTAAACAGGCTCCGAAACTACTGAACCGATTTGAAAAATTATTTCACTGTTGGGAAGCTACACCATCCCCGGGTGACATAGGCTATATTATATTTTCAAAAAAATTTGCATTCCTTAATAAAACTCCAATAATGTAACCCAAGGTGTAAAAAATAAGAAAACTAAAGTAAAGCGAGGGCGGTCACCCGTTATAATATACATATTGTACGTGAGGCAAGAACTCTGTAACCCCTTTTTAAGATGATGACGCGGACGGAGGAGTATGAAATTTGGCACAGTTAAAGATTGTACGTTCATGTTCGAATGTATATTTTCATTTGTAATTTTATGTGTACAATAAAGATAATTTGTATTGTATTGTATTGCTTGGAGGAGTGCAGAAATTTGTATTTTTGTATAATATGCATCAGAAAATTAATAAAATTAATTAAATGTGCAAAAATAAACATTACACACTCTACCATGCATTTGACACATATACGTATACATACACTCAAATGAACTCTCGAGTTGAATTTGACACTTACGGTCGAATTTTGACCGCAAAACGGGTTTCTAGTAATAATTAATTCGTCAGTTACCCCGTTCCCTTTCACAATATTGCTTCTTGCAAGTTAAAATCAAACCGCATTTAGGTCAGCAGGGCCTGTTACCCCGCAAAAAATGATCAAGCAGTAACCCCAAATTCCCAGAGAATGAATTGCGCGGTTGCAAAGCTTGCAATTATGCGTGTCTCGCCGTGTAATTGCGGCGAACGCATAATATTTTTAACCTTAATTGGGTGCAGCTCGGGGCAGGGTGAGGCCGTCTGGGGGTCGTCTGGGCCCCGCGACCTACATACCCCCGGCCCCCGACCCCCTCAGCCCCGACCCCCTCGGTCCCCGCGCTGGGACGCGTGTCTGTCCCGTCCCCCCGTACCCCGCAAACCCCGTGTCTGCATTACGTAATGCGATTCAATGCTGCTTCAAGCTTTCTTGTAAGTATTTGATACTGAATGTGAAAGTCAATGGGGCTGCCATTACGGCGCGGCGGCGATTTGCTAACCAAGCGAAGTAAATACTGATTCAGATAGAGTTTATACTCAAATGATTCAAGTTTGATTTCAGTTACACATTTAGTTGTTTTTTTTATTATTTAACCGCGCTTGAACGCAATGGTTTTTTCAATCATTCAGTATGCAACTTTTATAATGTTTATGTTAGACATTCTCATTGACGAGTGCAAAGATTTTGATGACTGAAGATTCAAAGACTGTCACAAGAACAGGTCACAAGGTTGCAGTTCCGTCCACAGGAAGCTGTAAAGGCCGCTAGGGCCAACAGCAACGGATCTTTCGAAAAAAGATTGACATTCCTTACTACCAAAGACTGCTCGATTTTATTTTTCTATTACTTTTATCCATTGAATGGAATATCATCAGGCAAGTGTCGTCTCACTTCACACAATTTAGGAGTCTACGTCTTATGAGTATTTTGCATTGCTCCCACTGTCCGCCTCAATGTGGTGGAACATTAGGAATTAACTATTGTTATTATTAAAAATGAAAAATAGAAAAATCTATAACAAAAATATTGTTAACGCATTACATTAACATAACACCATTTCCTTATTCCAGGTGGTGGAAACCGTGGTATGCAAGCCGGAGCCTCCCGAGTCGCCGCCGAAGAAGGTGCGCGGCGAGGAGTTCGGGTACGCGGTCTACATCGACCCCTACGTGTACCCGTACCGCGCCGTGCCCGCCTTCCGCCCCTGGGGCAAGCGCGAGCCGGTACTCCAGCACCCCGAGCGAGTCGTCAGAGTAGCAGACTGCACGCGCTTCGAGCGGGACTTCCAGCCCAACGTCGCGCTCAAGCCCCTCACCCCGCCCGTCGACGATGTGACGTCATCCACCTCCCCTCCCCCTCACACGGACCCCGAGTTAGCCGCCAGGCTGCTCGATGCAGAAGCCAGCCTCGCCGAGCGCGCGCGCCGCCTCGATGAACGTGAAGCAGAGCTCGCGCGACGGGAGGCCCGCCTCGACGAGAGGGAGAGGGAGATCGAGCGACGGGAGCGCGCCGCGAGCGACAAGGAGGGAGCGAGCTCGCCGGGCAGGCCGATCGGGGCGGTCAGCGAGGACTGCGAGGAGCCCGCGCCGCCGTGTTGACCGGCTCAGTGATGAACGCTAGTGACATTGCGACTCCTCAGTACAAAACGTTCGGTGTCAGTGTTGGCCGCGGCCAGGCGGTGCCGCGGTGCCGCGGTGGTGACAGTGCTGCTTCTTGTGATTCTACTGTTTACTTATTAATGCTAGTGATCGATCGGCGATCGTTGTGGAAACAGATTATACCTATCGTTGATGCAGTAGGGTGAGCAGGTACAGGTGTACATAATCATATCAAGTACAGTTTTGTGACATTATTACCTAGTTGTTTTCTACATAATTTACAGTCTTCTCTTGTAGACTCTATGACGTGTGCCATTCTGAAGGTACTGCCGTTACCTCTCCGTGGAACCTCAACATGTGCTTTTTCAATAATAACAAAATACTCACGTATTATAGTAAAATAGGTGTACTACAACCATAAGCATAATTTATACAGGGTTATTTTTAAGATTTACGTACGTAATTCACTTCGTTCGGTCTCCTTAACTCTCCTCTTGCGAAAGCTGTCTCGTTACGCAATATGTCGCATTTTTGTCTTCAGTTTTTATTATAAAATTAAATAACTCTGTATAAAACCTCAACCATACCAAATAATAATAAATAAACCAGTCACGACTATAATATTTATGCTGTACGATTCATTAAAACAATATTTACATAATAATATATTCGGGTGAAAAAAACCTGTAATCTCTAATTCTCTACATGCCACCTCGGGCAGTTGTTTTATTTATAATTTATGAAATGTTATATTAAACTTTACCTTAACCTACCTACTCATTGAAAATCTAAATATTTCTGTATTAATTTCACTTAAAGTATTCCTAATACCAAGATATTGTATCAACCCTCTGATTTTTGAAAGTGTTCTCTGCTATAATTTGGCCTAATATAACATAAATTAAGAACATGTCTTCTAGTGAAAACTATGAGTAGTTTTCGTGTTACATTTAAATTATAGAATATATTTTAAATGTAAGGGCTCGCGTAGAAAGCCGATAGAGTTGATATTAGAGGGCTTGAGCTGTTGAGTCGGTGTGAGCCATCGATATCGATATCCATCCAGATATCGGCAGATGTTGGGCCAATCCTCTGTCGTATGAATATCGCTTACTACCTTACTGATATTTATATTTAATTATAGCAATGTCTAGGATGACAAAATTAAAATAAGGGTGTTACTGTTCACCCACGTTCTACCTCATTGTATATAAAATATTTGGCTATACATGTATAAGAAAAATAAAACATTAAGTAAGCAAATCTTCGTTATAAAATTCATTTTGAGTCTGTACTTTTGAGCAATAATTTAAAAAAGGTGTAACTTCACTGCCTATACTTAAACTAGGTACATGGTTTTCTGCCTGTTAACTTTTTAATGTATTAATAACTTATACATTAATATTTTGGAAACAATCGGTTATATAAACGATTTGTCATTAGTATTGAGTAGCGGTAGGGATTTTTTTAACATCACAATGTGTATACGTAGAGTGCTACGAAAATGGCGCGCGTAGCATTTTCGCATAAAGCCACATTACGAAACTAGTTTCGAGAAAAATTGGAAAACTCGAATCGTAATATCTCTAGTAAATGTAATTCAACGATGCAAACGTTTAAATTAGTAAACTGATCGTTAGTTTACGAGAGGAATTACGAATGAGATTAGATTAGTTAATTGTAAAACTAAAAATATAACTAGTTTCGTAGTTGGGAGTCGGCTGAACGTTGCATAATGTATTACCAGGGGGCGTCGCCTTCGCCAGTAACAGTGCATTTTAAACATATTCGTCGTGCGACTGAGATCTTATATTTTATGTGTCTACGTACGTAATAAGTGTTGAAGTCACTTTATGCCAATCGTTTGCAGCTTTGTGTTATGATGTACTTTGCTTTACTTTTTTAATCCGAGCAAATGGATCCATCGTACCATAAGGCTCGTTCTAAAATATGGGTTTATTTATTTTGATTATGATTAATAACAAAGCGATTGATTCGCTTTATTAGAACCTTTATCTACTATGATTAGAAATTGTTTTGTAAAGGCGATCTTTTTGTCATAATAGTTTTTGAAGGCAAAATTGAACATCCTGAACCTGAATAAAATACAAATAAATTAGTGGCGTGAAATAAAATTTCACTTTTGGATGTGACTATTCAATGTTGGCAAAGCTCAAACTTGTATAGGATGTAATGTTTTTCTTTGAATATTCTATTACTTTTGAAGAGTGCTATGTTACGTTGTAGGTAGTCTATGTAAGCTATTTCAGTTTTAGGATAGGTCGTATCTCTAGTCAGAGACTTTTCGAGAAAAATAAAAAATTACCATTTACTTTTTAATCTAATTATTCAAATAGTAGTATCACAGGCGAATTAGTAAGCGTAACTTATTTTAACAATAGACTAGTGTTTATGATTAATTGATATTTACATCATTTCTTTAATATGTAGCGTGTGCCCAATGAATTAATATTTAACATTGTTAATATTTATGGAAAATGTACATGATTATTTCATTGAATATCAGCAGAAAACTGAATTTTCGGACAGACACAAATTCTTAACGATATACTTTTTTTTAATTCGTACCTACTATATATGTATATAGTACCCTACGTACTTTTAGCCTTCAATTATTTCGTAGGCCTTATTAGTATGTATTTAGTAATCCACAGTGTTATTCCGTTTCAATTCATTGGGCATTCTATACATATCGTATGATATTCAGTTTATTGTAATATGATATGAAACTTTTCCGTCAGTACCGTTAACCGTGTATTTTGGTGCTATGATATTTTTGGCTTGGCTAAATTAGGGTTTAATTGTATATACGTATTATATAATTTTAGTATTTATTGGCAACTATTTTGGTTACTGTATTGGTTTCAAAAACTATGGCAAAGCCATTGTAGATCCATGGGCGCTTATACAAATGTGACGATAAGTAGGATTTTGTATTGTATTAATGTAGGCTCTCAAGGTATCGCGATTGACAATTAGAAATGGCTCCGTTTGATTAACAGCTGGGACACAAAGCTTTTATTGAGCAAGTTTTTTAACGATTTAAAGAAAATATGGAATCTCTGTTAAATTAAACTGGGCCATCGATTACTTTGTTATTTACTTATTTATTTTAATTTTTTTGTCTATTATAAATTGTATCCATTTTCCTAGTCGCCAATAAATAGATGTACGCGAGCATTGAAGTATAATTTCATAGAACAGACATCTCGAACAAAGTGTGTGTCCCGCCGGGAGGTTCTATTTTCAAAATTGAGCCCCCGTTCTTTAAAATCGAACGAATCCATTGAAAATTGAAGCCGATCGGCGCCAATTCATTGGGGTATACATTGTGTTTGCGGTGTCGGTTCTAGTATATGCTAGTAATAATACTTCATTGTACGCGAGCCCCATGATTGTCACTCGCAATAAACCCATGTGTACACTGTACTTTCTTGTTATTTCAAATTCAAAATTCAACTATTTCGATGTGGAGATGTGTTTGTTTGTATATAAGGCTGTTAAATTAATTACTATTAATTACGTAGGTTGTAACACCGTATTGTATCGATGGAAAAGTTTCAAACGTTTGCTCTCACTGTCTTGTATTGGTGCTAAGTATTTTTAACGAGTACTTTGCTTTGTGCAAAACATTGAGCTCCGACGATGACCCATTCTGTGGCTTGTGTAATCTCCAATATTGCTTTGCCAATTTCAATAGACTTTCTAATCACACACTGCTTATTCCTTTTGCGACAGAATAGTCGATGTTAAATATATTTTCTAATATTCATGTATAGAATAGACATTTATATGATGTAGATTTTTTTTATGTAGGACAGTGAGAGATATTTTCATGTAAATATAATTGACGATGCAATATGATATTGTGAGCGAATGCCGCTGTCGTAAACCCTTAATATGTACTAGTATAAGCGCATCTACCTGTCTCTGAATTATCTATACCTACCTAAACTTTTCTGTATTAACATGTGCTACAAGTTGAAACTTGTGTGTGTTAAAACTTGTGTTGAAACTTGACACTTCAGTTTTATTATTTTTTCGAGTTCAAGAATACAGTTCACAAGGTTTAATAACTGAGTTTTGATCATAACCAGAGGTTACATTGGCCATCATTTATTTCATGTAATATGTGCTTAGTAAAACACATAAAGACTTATACAAAAAGCAGTAGAAATGAAGAGACATGGTGGACGCGCCGTCGGTGATTAGCCAGGGTATGACATACTCCTGTGATCTCAGTGTATGATTGTTATAAACTGTACATTTGAAATTCCTTACGTAGCAGTCGCAACACGTTTGCAACCCTCAATGTATCTGAAAATGCTGTGGTCTTTTTTATCATTAAAGTACCTAAATAATGATTCTTTGTATTCATGTACCATTTGTCACAAATACAAGCAAGTACTTACTGCCGCAGCGAATGACTGTTAGAGTCGAATTAGTTTCAGTTAAAAATAAAATACGTTTTAAATATACCTAAAGGAATATCAGTTTTCTCAAATTACTACTTATTTGCGAGATAAAAAAGAGAATGAAATAATACCATTCAAGTTCTAAGAGGAACGCGTCGAACGTAGTCCTAGAATGTCCCAAATAATTCCCTAATGATTTACGAATGCTGTTTTGTTTTGTGCCAATAAAAAATAAAAGGTGCCGCGTGAACCGACGAATGACAGTCTGTAGGTATGGTGAGTATATGCATAATATATGCAAGTATCTCACAGAGGATAGAGATATATGTATATCTATGTCACATTACATCTGTGTAAATCGTTAAACAGACGCTTAGAACCTTAGAACATGGCAGTTACGAATTTTTATGTCGCATGATAGAAACAGAGGAACGTCTGGTTAATAAAAATTAAAATTTCCATAAATAATGAGGTTTAAAAATGTATGTTGTGATTTAGCCTGCGCTGCAATGTTAACCCAAGCAAACCGACACTGCTCCTGGTATAAACAAGAATTTATTCAACAAGTAGATACCGCAGTTTGTAGAAAATACTCCATTTCTCGTTTCTGTGAAACCATTAGCTTGTATCAAGGAATATTGAATTTTATGTGCTTATATGTTATAAAAAAAAGAACAGCTGTCATGGCTGTCATGGCTGGCAGATGTGAAACATCGAAATGCGTCGCCACGATCACCAAGTCTAAAATCAGGTTTACCCCTCGCGTAAAGATGTTTCACATCAATAATATGTAGACGTGATCATAGACTTAAATATACACATAGATATAGGTCTATGGACGTGATTTGCATTTGCGTTGCAGGCGTTAAATAATAATATGGAAACTTTAGAGACATAACTGACAGCAGATACACGAATGATGAGATTGGAAATCCCTATTTAAACGTAATTATACAGTTGTATATTTTTTAAATTTGCGACTGTTTCGATGATGCGGACGTCAAGGAAACTGCTCGGTTATGAATCGTGTGTTTATATCAGAAAATTATTTGCGAGTTTTTCTGTTCCACGAAAACATTCCTTTTTTGCTTTTTGGACTCCCTTTAACACTTTCAATGGCAGCAATTAATACAGATTGTATATTATAATGTACCTGATAGGTTAGAGGGTTAAAGTATGAATTAAAATTCTGTTATGCACACACTGTTCGTAACGTGTGGTTGTACAGTGTTTTATCTCAAATAAAGCTTTTAAGTACATTGTGGAGCAATAAAATAAAACAATGTCCACGCACGATACGTGTTTTATTTAGATACATATATAAATATAAATCAACTCTAGAAAATATTTGACTTCTACAGAAACAACGTTAAAGAAAAACGGATTCGCACCTTTGTTAAATAATATAATCTAATTATTATTTATCATTTGTATAAAAATTATGACCATTTATAACAACGTCCTCTTGCGGTATCTTTGAGAACAAAATTATTGGTTTGTTTAGTTCAGTGCAAAAAGCTTCTTGGTTCTGTCTATGGAAAATATGGTTCTGTCTGTGGTATCCACAGACGTGCAATGGCCGCGAGAAAACGATGAACATACTCTATGGACATCAAGTGTTCACCAAATCACCAATAGATGGCGGTGGTTAACCTGAGTGTCGATAAATTATTAAATACCTACTTACACAGTATTCAAATCAGAACAACGCGACGCGACGTCCACGAAAACAAACAATAATGATAAGGAAAGAACCTAACTACTGAGGTCGTCGACTTATCGCACGACTATTTCATTATTTAGTAGCTACATTACATGATTACACTGCTCCTTATCGCAATTTATTGAATGTGTGATTATACTCGATAATGTGCCTACGCTCTGTAGGCACTGTAATATATTTTGTCACTTTTATACCTACCCTCAAATTTTATTAGTGATTACTACTACTAATTTACCTTTAATCATTGATTATCTCCTTTAATAAATAACTTGATACAAAAGTAGATATGCAGTCCAAAGGTTAGTTATAAGGGGGGGGGGGGATTAATTTTTTAGACGTTAATAGGCAGTGAGTTTGAAAAACTTAATAAGTCAACATGGACCATTTGAGGGATAACAGCTTTCTAGAATGGACAGTTAACTTATTTAAAAAAATATTGTAGATTACAACTTACCCAGAAGAAATAATTATACTAATACTAATAGGGAAGGATATTACTGAGATTTAATAAAAATAATATAGTATATTGTTATGAACAGTGTCCCTACATCATAATACAATTGTTGTTTTAACGAATTACAAAACCCTTGACGTAGGAAGGAGCTACAAAATAAATAGGTGAACTTCAGTCGGCGCAATAATTTATCCTTCTTCCTTCCCATTAAGTTTAATATGATAGGTACCTACGACTCCTATGAGTAATGTGGTAGGTACTTAATCACAAATAACACATTGTATCTATCAGTGGCGTAGCTAGCCCTTCCGGGGCCCCGTATCAAAATTTTGCCGGGGGCCCCCTCTCGACTCGAGGGTAAAGATCTTTCTCAAAAGAAATAAAAAAGCTAGCGTGAATTAAAACAAATATTGATTAATAAACCACATACAATCAATACTCTAAAATTTTAATCTGGTGGCAGCTCTGTTTCGTTTCGGGAGATCCGAACGCGAGCGCAGACTCGGTAGCCGATGTGATACGACAGGGCATCATGATCATTGTCAACGACATGGTCATCCGCGTGCACGCTTATAGATCTATCCACCTTAGGGCTTAATACAAAGTTTAACGCTGCCTCCTGATCAGCAAAGAAGCAAATGACTAAAAGGAAGGCAATTTAAAGTTCATCGGCAGAACTGGCTAGCGAATGGACGATTACCCCTCTGGTAGTCGAGAATTCTGGTCGCTAGCTCAAGCTGCTGAGGGTAACTTCTGTCGGTCGTCTCTTCCACAACTGCGTAAATCGGACGACTCCGTGGTCCATACGGCAAAGGGAATGCAGAACTTCTTGGCATCCTTTTTGCCGCCAAATCAACTCTTGATGATAGAGGGATCGCCTCCGCCTAAAAACCGGTAAGAGCTTGATACCAAGAAGTTGAGAGGACCAGACGGTATTCACGCAGTGGTGTTAAAGATGTGTGCTCTCGAGTTGATTCAAGCCCCGGATCTAGGGGAGGGAGGGGCAACTGGGGCATCCGCCCCGGGCGGCAATTCAGGGGGCGCAAAAATCATAATATAGTATGATTAAAAATAAAAAAACTTGCTGCACAAAGCGCCTAGCATACGGAAGCCTGGTTGGGAGAATAAATAAATTTATTAAAAAAGAGTTCTTATTGTCCCATTCACGAAAAATGCCAACTATTATTTATTTGTGAGTTTTTTTTTATCTAATCTCTATCACTATCAAGTTTTTGCCCCAGTTCGAAAAAATTGTAGATTCGGGGCTGGTTGATTCCCCGTCTTAACGTGCTTATTCTTATTCTATCTTATGCCACATGATACGTCTTCGTGGAAGGTTACCCTTTTTCATTTTATCCACATAATGGGCGATCTCAGTGACCTGGCTAACTACAGGCCTATAGCGATAAGCCTATAGCCTCCCTGCTTGCAAAGGTAATGGACCGCGAGATCAACATGCAGCTCCTGGGATATCTGGAAGATCATCAGCTGATCTGTGATCGACAATACGGTTTTTGCGACGATCGTTCAGCTGGTGATCATCAAATTTATCATATGCACCTATAGGCATCGTCAGGCTATTGATCGCAACGGAGAAGCACTGGCAGTCAGCCTAGATTTCGCGAAGGCCTGTGACCGGATCTGGCACAGGGGGGTCTCACGAAGTTGCCATATTCCGGTCACTGTGAGAGGTTATGCAGTTGGGTAGCCAGCTTTCTATCTGAGCGACATATCAAGGTCGTAGTAGATGGTTGTTGCTCATGTATGAAACCTATAAAATGCTGGTGTTCCCCCAAGGGTCTGTGGTATCTCCTACGCTGTTCATTCTGCATATCAATGACATGGCATGAGTGGCAACTGTTGCTATGCAGATGACAGCACAGGGGATGCCTACTACACAGCCCCCCTTAATTCCTCTCAGTTGCAAAATTGCAAGTGGCGGATAGCAGGCTTCAAATGGTGTCTAAAGTCGAGAACTCTCTGGAGCAAGTCTCGGAATAGGGTTGACTTAATTTAGTCGAGTTCAAACTCGCGAAGACACAAGTTGGCGCATTTACCACTAAGAATACCCCATTTTTCATAGTGCCTCAATTCCAGGGTACCGCGCTCATCACTAAAAGTGTTGTAAGAGTATGATTCTGGAAGTTGACATCTCGAGTGATGTGTAGTATCAGCGTCATTTGGAAGCCAAGGCTAAGTTGGCTTCCAAAAAGGCATGTCCGCGCAGCACTCAGTTCCGGAGAGCATCATGAGTCGTGTAGAACGTAATTTTTTTGTACATTATATTTTGTTTAAATTTTGATTAGGGCATTTAACGCGTTTAAATAACTGATTAGAATTTTTTCTTATTATTATCTCTACTGCCTGTTTGTCTTCAATTCGTCGAGTTTCCAGATTTAGAATTATGGCCTCTTAAAGATAAATTGCATGATGCTAAAGTAATAAATGCATTAATACGATGAAAGATGGTCCAGAAAGTAATTTTATTGTTGATTTCACTTTTCAATAAAGTATCGATGCTTGCCGGAAGATTTTTCGAATCATAATAATTAATTTCCGGATCATTTCACGAATTTTTCTAAGGCGCATTGGGGGCCCCCTCAGCCCCGGGGCCCCGTATAATTGATACGGCTGATACGGCGGTAGCTACGCCCCTGGTATCTATTAGGTATTTTAAATTTGTTCTTGTTACCTAGTGATAATAGAAATAAGAAATAAATAAGTAAACGCTTACACATTCATACCCCCGCAGTAGGATTATGTGGCGGGGGTGGCATGGACGACACATATCACAAAAATTCCCATGACCGGAGTACAAATATTTATCTGTCACATAAATATCTGTCCCGGCCGGGAATCGAACCTGGGACCCCTCGCTTCTCAGGCAGGGTCGCTACCAACTAGGCTACAGGGTAGTCAATATGTTTCTTCTTCCTATTGGCTCCATATTGTGTCACTCCTAAGTAATACAACTATATTATACCATCAAACTTTGAATAGGAAGGTCAATTAATATAATTATAATAATAAAGAACTAAAGTTTATTCAATTTATACATATTAATATATAAAGAAATTTTACTGAAATATTATTAAATTAAAATACAGAAATAAAAGGTACCTATTTAGATTTTTCTTCAAACACAAGCGACAGAGTTCTTATTTTGTAAATACCCGAAAAACTATCAGACAGCCAACCATTGGCAAGTCTTGTACTAAATCAGAGTCACCACTCACCACCAACAACTGCAGATCACCGCGCTATCGACGAAGGATAAGGGATTCAGAGTACCCGCATTATTATTTTCTCCCAACTGCCAACGCAAAACGTAGTGTTTAAGTATTTTGTGCCACAGTCCTTAAAAGAATAGAATAGGTGATAATCTATACAAATAAATAAAATTGGAATGTCTGTTTGTAATATAAAAATGCCATCAAAAACAAAACTTGTAAAAAAAACCAAGTCTCGCAACTCAGTTCTTCTACCGTAAAAAGTTGTGAGATCCATGTAATACCAAGTCGGTTAATTTATTCAGTTCCTACTTAAGGGTCCTTCTGTCTTAAGTTATTACGTAATTAGCTAACCTTACAAGTAACAACATCTTATAGTGATCATATTATCAATATTAAAAATCTTTTATGTTTTAAATAAATAGATCGACTTGACCATCGCATGAAAACACAATGTATCTCACAAGTAATACCTACATATTATATTAAATTTGATTGTTTAGTGCGATTGCCAAGTCAATCTATTTATTTAAAACATAAAAGATTTTTAATATTTGATAATATGATCACTATAAGATGTTGTTACTTGTTAGGTTAGCTAATTACGTAATAACTTAAGACAGAATGACCCTTAAGTAGGAACTGAATAAATTAACCGACTTGGTATTACATGGATCTCACAACTTTTTACGGTAGAAGAACTGAGTTGCGAGACTTGGTTTTTTCTACAAGTTTTGTTTTTGATGGCATCTCATTTCTTTTTGTAGATAGTTCTATTAAGTAGGAACTGAATAAATTAACCGACTTGGTATTACATGGATCTCACAACTTTTTACGGTAGAAGAACTGAGTTGCGAGACTTGGTTTTTTTTACAAGTTTTGTTTTTGATGGCATCTCATTTCTTTTTGTAGAATGTTCTGTTTGTAGTTCTACTTTTTTCCTTTTACAAGTTACCTTTGAACATAATTACCTATATCTAGGTACCTATCTACACTATTATTCCATTATATTATATACAGGTACACTGATTTATTCACTGCAAATTTTACTTTGCTATACAGGTACAGTGATTCATTAACTGCAAATGTAACTTTGTAATCCGATACATTTATATGGGATTACAAAGTTATTTATGCAGTTGATGTATCTAGAAAACTGGATCGAAATTGCAAAATATTTTAGTTTTTCCTTGATCTATACACTAAACACTACTTGTGTTCCAAATTTGAAGCTTCTATGTCTGCTAGAAGTGCCTTAGAGTTTTGATGATCGGTCAGTCAGTCAGTGAGTGACGAAATTAAGAAACTTTGACTAGTTATAATTCTTAAACTACTGGTTCAAATTGAATGAAATTTGAAATATAACGTGTTTATACAATGCCTGCTTGGTTACTAAAAATTCAGGCTTCTAACTTTATCCACAACGAAGTTATAGGGGGTCGAAAATGGCCTGAATTGCTTCGAGAAAAGGATGGTACGGCCGTGCCGCTTTTTTGCTCGACTTGGCGGGGGCACTGCCGTGCCCCCAGATAACCGCTTTTTACTAAGTGCATTTGGAAGTATACACGGTACATATACCAAAACAACATTTTTTACAATTTTTGTCTGTTTGTTCTGGCTAATCTCTGAAATGGCTGGACCGATTTTGACGGGAAATTCACTGGCAGATAGCTGATGTAACAAGGAGTAACTTAGGCTACTTTTATTTTAGAAAAAAAAGTTTTTTAGGCGATACGAAGTTCGCCGGATTAGCTAGTGATAAATAATATGCAGTTGTGTAAAAAATATAAAACGATTTTCTTTTTATGGATTTAAATTTTAATTATATTTTTATAATTATATTTAATTAAAATTTTAATTGTATTTTAACTTCTCGTTTATACTTATGTATTTGTAGGTATCTCCTACTGTTTTGTTCGTAAATTTAATTTACAAGTGAGAGGTCAATTTGCAATCAAATTGCAAGTGAATATAGGAATCATTTGCATGCAGTTTGCATGTTAAAAATGAAAATACCGAGTATACAGTCATCATTTAATTTTTATATTAAAATTTATTAGTGATAGAAAATCATATTATTTAATTATTTACAATGCACTGGAATGGTTTCAACTTACATAAAATATATAAAAAATATTATTCCAACTGTATAACTTACATACATAATCCTTACAAAATAAAGTAAAGCAAATTTTTCAATAATATTCATTTTATAATAATATGTAACATATGTAACATCAACTTAACAAAGAAATATCTTTAAAATTGCGACAAAATTAATATAAATAATAAGTGTTGTATATAATAAAAATAATAAGTGTTGGCACTCAATGTCTGTAACTAAACATAGTTTCTTGTAACATATGAAATCTTATGTGACTGTCTGTGTCCAAAATAAAATAAAAATAAATAAAAAAGTTTTCACATAACATTTAAATTATTTAATTGCAATCATGATAAATCGAAATCTATACTAATATTATAAGGCTGAAGAGTTTGTTTGTTTGGTTGAACGCGTTAATCTCAGGAACTACTGGTTCGATTTGAAAAATTCTTTTTGTGTTTCATAGTCCATTTATCAAGGAAGGCTATAAAATCATATATTTTAGTAGTAGGTTTTTTCCACAAATTAACGCGGGTGAAACGGCGTGAAACAGCTAGCATAATATAAAAATTTGAGCACCTATGACTTTCAAAATGTTTAGGGTCTGTCAACCATATACTATCATTAGTGTCTGTTTTATCAAATTCATAATAATATTTTCACATCACATTTATTTATTGCCTTCATATTACATGATTCTTAAATATATCTTCAAACGCTCCGCTTACATAGAATGGATGCATCATTATTCCTAACATAAAAAATTTAACACCGTAACCTTTCCTTAACACTAAGCCCATTCCCAGATATAACCGGTAAGAACCGGTTACGTTCGGTTACTTACAGCTTGGAGCGGATAGCGTCGATCCTGCCGGCGGCGGAGCGCTGCAGGTCCGTGAGCTTCATGGCGAGGCCCATGTTGCCCTGGATCTTGATCTTGCCCTGGAAGAAGGCTTTCTGAGGGTTGAGCTTGCCGGAGATGAGGTCGGCGATGTCTTCATCACTGATGGTGAAGGTGACGTCAGGCTTGTCGGAGCCGTTGTAGGTGACGCAGCCGCGGCCCTCCCGCGCGTTGATGACCCAGTAGCCCTCCGCGCCGCCCGGCCCGCCGCGCACCCGGAACCCGTACACCCCGCGCACCTTCTCGATCAGCATCTCCTCGTCGCTCTGCATCGCTTCTTCCAGGATCTTCATGTACTTGTACGCCTTGAAGTTCTCCGGGTTCTCGGCGATGGCGGCCACGTTGTTAGCGCCGGTGCTGCTGAACCCTTTACGGTACATGGTGACCACCGCCGCCCCCCCGAGCCCCAGGTTGTGCTGCAGGGCAATCCTTGCGCGCGGTACCTTAAACAAGGAAGATTAATTCGTTAGATTTCTGTTTTGTTTCTAAATCTGCACCAAATTCTGGTGTTTGTAACTTCAACACGTTCACGCCGGGGCCAATTTTCATTAGTTTTGCTGTGAGGCGGCGCTCGAATTAATGAAGCGCTTCATCGCTTCGGAACGCGATTTTTGCCTGTTCGGACCTGCAAACGTATGTTTGCTCAGTAGTACAGTGAGTCAGTGAGTGCCACCTTTCAGGATGTAGCAAAGTACTCTGTGGTGCCACCACCGGTGGTACGCGCCGCCCGATGAAACAATCTAGTGGGGGCTACCGTGGGTACGAACCGCCCGATGAGACAATCTAGTGCGGGCCACCGGTGGCCCGCGCTGCCCGATGGGACAAACTAGTGCGGGCCACCCGTGGTCCGCACCGCCTGATGAGTCAGTCTAGCGTGGGCCACCGGTGGCCCGCGCCAGCGTGAACGTGTTAAGGTACCTTTTTAATAAATAGCTGACAGATGTCTAGTAAGAGGTCATCGTCACCCATGGATATCAACATAACCAAAAGCATTACCGAATTAGGGGTCGGCTTCTATCGCCTATAACAAAACCCTTGTCGCAAGTGTTCCAGCATGGTATCAGTATTTTAGGCTGCTCCAATATGTTCTTTTTTTATTTGTGGCAATATTCCGCGAATGGTTTAGCGCACTACCTTAGTAAAAGATTATTGTGCCTAAGTGCCTATTCACTTTTGACTTTTGAGTTATAGACATAGGCGTAGACAAGCTATTTCAATCCTTGAAGAATATATCTATACAAATAAATAAAATTGGAGTGTCTATTTGTAATATTAAAATAACCGCTTTTTACTAAGTGCATTTGGATGTAGACACGGTACATATATCAAAACAACATTTTTTACAATTTTTGTCTATCTCTCTGTCTGTCTGTTTGTTCCGGCTAATCTCTGAAATGGCTGGACCAATTTTGACGGGACTTTCACTGGCAGATAGCTGATGTAACAAAGAGTAACTTAGGCTATTTATATTTTAGAAAAAAAAAAAGTTTATTAGGCGATACGAAATTCGCCAGGTCAGCTAGTAATATATAATATAATCACTGGAAGAGATACCTAGTAGAGATAGTGTCATTAGTGGTGGTCATGCGCCGGGTCGTTCGATAGTCGAAACTCGAAGAGAATCTAGCAACAAGATCGTGCTTCTACAGAAGGTACAGTCGGCCGCAGAAGTAGCTTAACATTTTAGTACCTTGTCACATTACATTTCTTGAATTTGTCATAGATGTTGTTAGGAAACCGTCGAAACAGTTACTATTACAAAGTACTAAAATGTTAAGCTACTTCTACGGCCGACTGTACACAGGTGACGTGAATGAATAAATGATTCACTGATGTAATTGTAATATTGAGTTGAAATACTGTGATGTGTATTTAATTTCGGACCTTCCTCGTTGAAACAAATCTTCACACATGGCAAGGTCACCACTATATTGAAATTCTTACATAGACTGATACTTTAGACTTTAGAATAGACCAAGAAAGATCAAGAGTAATAAATTGAATAATAGAACAATAAATTGAATATCACTAGGTAATAAAAACCAATAGTGGTTCCAACTGTTTTAGCTTAGCGACATTGAACTGAAATTATCAGCGTAAGAATGGATTATACCAGATAAGCTTAAGTACCTCATAATATTTTGCAAAATGAACTTTAATCTTGATGGATGAAAAAACAACACCAACTAATAGGTACCTATAGCATCTTTACAAATAGCAGATAGTACAAAAACAAATACATGGAGATAATTAGTTTTTGCTCCACTAATAAACCTGTTTATTTCATGTAATGTTTATGTAAAGTCTTCGTTATTACGAAGGGATATGAACCCAGCTAAATACAGACCAAATATAACTTATATTTACATAATTTATTAATTACATTAACAGAACATACCTATTTTAAAGTCGGAATTTGTATCTTAAGTTATTACTTTAAAGCTATTGTCTTTCGTATTCATTGTGTAATAAAATGCCTTGTCACTACTCACACAGTATAGGTCATTGGACTTTAAACCTTTTAAGATATAACTGTAAGCCTGTACTCAGTAACAATGGCAATACCAACAATATTCATTCATTTATTTTATGCAATGTTGGTTCATGTAATAGTGCCCTGGCGGACCCACTGGGAGAGAAGTTGAGAGAACGCCAGAGCCCTATAATAAGTTGGCTATTATTATATTAAGACGCAAAAAGTGATTAGGATTACCTATATAACTTGTTACAGAGCGACATTGTCGACCTTCGACAGAGCTCTTTAAATAAAGAAAAAAAATACAATATTTGTGTAATAGGTGGCTATATTAAACATATATGAATATGAGGTTAATAGCTAAGTGGGGAACTTTGTTACCGCCAAGCAAAGGACCGTTGGAATTAAACAGAGTTTTTCAGTGCAGCAACCTCTGATAAGAGATGTCTGGCATAATAGCTTTGTTAATTGTTCCAAAAGTGCATCATGAATAGACTTGAACCAAAGGATGGAATCTGTTATGCCCTAAATGAGTGTTCAAGAGCTGCAACAGGCAATTCTTATTATTAAAAATTTGCATTAGATTGATATCATGTGTATTCTTACTACCATATCAATAAATGTAGATGATCGAAAATTGTAATTTGGTAAGTAAATTTTCTTTAAGACTAGGGTAGATAATAATGATAAATTTAATAAAATTTAGAGGTCAGACAGAGGGCAAGATGGTAAGATAATGTTAATTACAAGTTATTATGATGAGTGATGTCAAACAGTAAAAAAACTTACAATGGGTGAACAGATTTTTGATTTTCATATAATCTTTGTACCACTGAATGAATGAAACCAATAAATTATATGAACATTTCAGTTGGCCCCATAATTCGGAAGTAATAAGGTTTAGAGAACCAAGTCTACTATTTATTAGGATTAATAATAAAAAAAACTTGAATAGTCCTATTAATAGACTTATGAGGCACTTACAATAAGTGGGGCTAAGCTAGCATAGTGCAAATTGGTGAACTTAATAATTTAATAATGTATTATGGAGAAATCTTGAGTATCTGAACCAAGTAATAATGATTAATGATTTGTAAATTGCACAAGAATGAAAGGAAACCAAAGTTCAAACCATTCCTATCATTGCTTAAATCCTGCCTACTGTTCATTATACTGCAAAAACAATTGGTTCAGCTACAATGTTAGTAACTTAAGGACAATCCTCCTCGAATCAACTGTGAAATAATTATGACATGTTTCAGTAAAACCGGCCAAGTGCGTGTCAGGGCATGCGCGATGTAGAGTTCTGAAGGTGTAAGTTTATTGACTATTACTCATTACTTACTTAAGCTAACTTAGCTGTGTTAGTTTACCTTGTAAATTCATCATGTAACCTATGTTTGTGAATTTTTTTACTAGTCTAACTCCAACCGTTTAACTGGCAGGGGGGACACTTGACTCTAAGCAAAAATGGCACTTTGAAGCCAAATATTTCTCAAATGGGCCCCTGAATTGAAAAACGATTTTAGCAGACCCATAATATTTTTGACAGACCTTTTCAATGTAGGGTACACTATAGGGTACATATTCATCCCTATCTGTTACCTGTACCTACCCTAAAAAAATATTTTTCAATATTTATTATTTTACGATTTTGAAGGTTTAATAATTAATATGTATATTCATGGCAAATTACAGCTTTCTAGCACTAAGGGTCTAGATGCTATGTTTCGGACAAATAGACAGACAGACGGACGGACATGACGAAATTATAAGGGTTCCGATTTTTCTTTGGAACCCTAAAAGGGACAATTGCATGAACAGCTGAAAGTAAAAAATAATAAGATAATTGCAAGAGAACACTCACCTGCCTGTCTCCAGCCTCCCCTCTCAGTTGCCACACCAGCTCAGCGCACTGCGCCAGCCCGGTGGCTCCCAGTGGGTGTCCCTTGGCTATGAGCCCTCCACTAGGGTTCACCACCACCTTACCACCGTACGTGTTGTCTCCGGCATCTATAAACTTTCCCGCTTCACCCTCACCACATAGCTGCAGACCCTCATATGTGATCATCTCATTGGCAGCGAAACAGTCATGAAGCTCTACCACATCAATCTGCTTCGGAGATACCCCAGTCTTCTGGTAGATCTTCTTAGCTGCTAAAGCTGTCATATCATACCCGGCCACTTTCATTAGACTGTTTTCAGTGAAAACCTCAGGAGTGTCTGTGGCCATCTCCATTCCAATGATTTCGACAGCTTTGTCTTTAAGACCATATTTGATGACCGCCTCCTCAGACATGAGAACGGCTGCACCAGCCCCATCGCTGGTAGGACAGCACTCGAGTTTAGTCAGAGGACCATAGATTTTTCTAGAGTTCAATACTTCCTCCACCGTGTAAGGCCTCGTGCTCTGCGCGCGGGGGTTCTTGGCGCCGTGACGGTGGTTTTTGGCGGCGATTTTAGCAAGATGTACTTCGGTCGTGCCGTACTTCTTCATATGTTCCATGGCGGCGTTGCCGAAGTATTGCGGCGTCATCGGGGCAGCGGCAATCTCGGCCATGTCTGCCATTTTTAGTGTCAGTTTGTCCATGGGGTTCGTTCTATCGGTGAAGGCGGAGCCGCCGAGAGCGCCGGGTGCCATTTTCTCGAATCCCACTGCGAGGACGATGTCAGCGATCCCACCCTCAACGAGCTGCTTCCCGATGAAGAGCGCAGTGGAGCCCGTGGAGCAGTTGTTGTTCACGTTGTAGACGGGGATCCCGGTCATTCCTACCTGGTACAGGACTCGCTGGCCGCACGTCGAGTCTCCGAACACGTAGCCGCAGACCGCCTGCTGCACCACATCGTATTTGATCCCCGCGTCCACCAAAGCTGCTTCCACAGCTTCCTTACCCAAATCTGGGTAGTCGCGCCCGGAATTGGGCTTGACGAATTTCGTCATACCCACTCCAACGACGTAAACTTTCCTAGGCATCTTGTGAATTGTGATAAGCTGCTAATTACTCGTTTGGCAAGTTTCACAAATAATTGTACGTTTCCTCTAATCACGATACAATACAACACTGATTAGTTTTATGTGCTTTATCAATGTAACTAATTGAATGTGGTAAAAATTTAGTTCAATGTAGCAGAGACAATTAATTAATTAAATAAATTACAGACACGTCGTAGTTGTACGCTACAAAGAACTAAAAGTAAACTTTTAATAACAAATTAGAAATAAATATATGAACTGAAATGAGTGACAAATGACAATACAAAATTTAATTGTCTTGTCAATATGTCAATGTCAACGTGTCAAAATAAGAATCTGTGCAGCACAGACTAATTAAATTTAGTCGATAGTAGTATGTAGATAAAATCAATCAAATTATTGGAAACACATTCCCATCATATTAAAGGTACCAGTACCAATATGTATTATCAATTGACGTTAAACAACAATCAATCTACAGGCCTCAGTTACACAACTACACATGCTATTTACGAACACAATAGTGCAACTTATATGAATAGTTTCCACAAATTCCACATAACAGTTCCACAGGGCACAGTCCCGTACCTCAGTCAGAGGCACTCAGTGCTGTCAGAGACTGCGTTAACGGTATATATCATCAGCTTAACATAATTTTTTTTGGCTTTGGGCACCTGACATTTTTCCGAGACTGAAACCCGTAAAATGAGAAGCCGGGCTCTTTTAATAATAAACTATTGTTATATATTAAGGACTGATGGTGATATACGATAAGACCTGTAATGGAAATGTTAAAATTCAATAATAGAAAGTATTAGAAAAAATAAGTGGATAAAAAAATAGCAACAACGCGGGAAATTTAAATAGGACATGTTCTATAATCGGTCAGACACAAAAGACAAAACACTAACTTGACATTGGAAAATATAACATGAAACTAGATATTTGGTCATAGCATTCAAAATTATTTAATTTTAGGCGAATTAAATAAATTGTAAACGTAGAATTGTACGACGTAATGGCTCTCGATAGGCAAAGGATTTTGGGTGAACTAGAAAGTGTAATGAAACAACTTCAGAGTGCAGATTGGTAAAAGGATTTGACTTAACGTATTCGATTTAAATATTAAGAATTAAATATCAATATTTAAAGGTATTTATATTTTTCAGTGGTTGCTTAGGAAAATTGTTTGGAAATTCTCAACAAGCAGCGCCCCCTACGATGGACAGCCCGCTTCCAACTTGTGGAGGTTGTAGGCGAGCATGTTGTCACGGTCACGGGTATGCTCAGCCTCGGCACGATTCACCAACTCGAATGAATCAACCCGCGCCAAATATGAATTCCATGCCTATGGACGGCACAAATCCATCTCAGCAGCCTATGTCCGGGAATATGTACGGATTTGGGCCTCAAATTGTCAATATGATGAGAGGTGACCATTCCAGGTCGCACAATATGGCAGCGCAGCCGCAAGGACAGCTGCAGGGGACGATACAAGGACAAATGCAAGGCCAGGTGCAAGGACAGTTGCCGGGTTCCATGGTGATTGACGCTCCACAGTCCCCACATGGGAAAGTTGGACTTACTCCTTTTACACCACCCTCCATGGGTCAAAATGGACAGTTTCATCCAGATATGATGAATCAAGGAGACTTTGCTGGACAGTTTCAGAATCAGTTTACACCTTTACCTCAATCTAATATGAATGGAAATATTGCAAATGTGAGTCCATGGTCGCAACAAAATATCAACGCAAATCCTGCAACGCAACAATTGACAACATCTCAAATGAATCCATGGCCACAACAAACCATGACTTCGAATCCAGCAGCTCATCAAACAACGACTCCTCATACTAATCCACATGGAAAACACTCTGAAGGCATTGCTAAATTCAATAAAATGTTTCCAGGAGTAAAACAAGGAATGGAAGGTGATTTAGGATTTGATCCAATGGCAATAGCTATACAAATGAATCCTGATAATCATCTGCAGTCGGCTATGGACACCATGAATAAGATAATGAATGGTAATAAAGGAATGGACCAAATGATTAGCAAACCCCCACCACTACAACCCGTAGTTGCAAGCAATGCAATGTACCAAAGCCCTACGGCACCTAATGGAACGATACAACAGAATACAGTTCCAGATCAAAGCAAAATCAATCCAATGCTTAATCAACAAGCCATCGGTCATAACGTAATGCCAAATCAAGGATCACAGAATGAGCAATATACATATGGGAATATATATGGGCAACCTATACCTCAACAGAATCAACAGATTTACCCAGCCGCCGTTAATCCAAATACTGCAAATCCACAAGTTCGGTATGATGATACTCAACAAGTAGCAGGTCAACAATATGGACAGCGAATAATGAACTTGAATTCAGCTGCACCGAATTTGCCCGTAATTCAACATGAAATAATGGCAGAAGAGAACCAATTGGAGGCTCCACCTCCTGAAAATACAGGTTATCCAACTCAAGCACCTGCACAGCAACTAATCAAGGAGCCGATATTTCCAGTAGATAAGTCGAAAAATCTAATGTATATACCCACAAAGACACAAAAGGATAACAACTATGGTTACAATACACTCGGTCAACCTGTCGAGATGTTACCAGCCAAAATGTACCACCCTCCGGAGCCTAGTCTTCCGCAGACGTTATCACCACAGCCCGACCCAGTTAAATCAAAAAGCTATCCGCCGCGTGGCGTGAATGTGAAGGCTACTGTCAGTAAAACATCATTGATGGGAAATAAACCAGTTGGAAAAACACCTAGTAGAGCTCAATTGCAGCACATCTATAATCAATACAAAGGGTCCCAATCATTTACTCAACAGAATGTACGACACCCTGGTGAGGGCACTTATTCCGCAGGCAGGATAAATGTGCCGCAGGCAACGAAGACCCCCCCTGTTCCAGTGGAGAGGGTAGGCGGAGATACAGTTGTGACCAATCCGAATCCTAGTGACCAAAATCGAATAAATAAGATAGAACAGATAATTGAACAGATAGGTGATGTACCAGCTGCTAAGCCAGCTGGAGACTCTTTGCCCATAAAGGTAATTTTATATTTAATACATACTTCTTTCAGAAGCTTCAAAATACTTCATTTATAATTTTACCAAATGTTGCTTTTTACTCAGTAAAACGTTATCAATTTTCCCGTCTGTAAAATATTACATTTTTACTAAAATTGTACATTCGCCTTCAGGAAGCTCCTGTTCCTGTACGGAAGTGTAGGAATGGACTACAAGACATGGTTTACACCTCGTATCCTACATCCGCCGCTTGGACCTTCCATGGACATGGGCGTAATGACTTATCGCCAACACGACGTTTTTCACATCGACGGTATTAAAGGAACCCGTTGTAGAGATCCACACGTCACGAAAATAGTTGTGAAATTTTAAAAATGAAGTTAGTCATAATCGTTGTCCAGAATGTGTCGTATTCTGGTTTTGTGGAAATGTAATTGTTGGATGATGTTTGTGATATTAACTATAATATAAATGGGATTAAAAATTGTTTTATTAATTTCTCATTTGTTTTAATTCCTTTTTTATATCTCTATTATGAGTCTATAATTAATAATAACGGGCGTTTCTCGGTGTCATGCTTGATTATATACCACAACAAGGAGTTGTAAAAAAATTTACAACACAAAATGCAACAGACTGTCTTAACCCTTCCAGACAAATTAAGAATATTTTGAGAAAAGGACATTTTGAGAAAAGGACATTCTGAGAAAAGGACATTTTGCGAATCGGACATTCTGCGAATAGGACATTTTGCGTCCGCCGGACATTTCGCGAAAAGGACATTTTGCGCCTAAACCTACAGCCTACTAGAGAAGTACCACTACTACCACAGAATACCTAATAGTACTTATCTCCTACTAGAGTACTAGAGACAAAAGTACCAGACAAACTTGTGAGGATTTACAAGAGTAGAGAATAGAGATTTAATTTAATGACGAGACGTACAGAAATTAAGTTAACAATTTATATTCACAGAACTAGTGGGATTTTTTCCCACTAATACTGTCAACAGGACTACTCAACAGAACAAGTTAATAATAGTTAATAGGTAATAATAGGTAATAAGTTAATAAACGAACAATTTAATTCTTCACAACCAAAATGTTGAATTTGCAAAAAGTTGAATTTTAAGGACCCACAATGTTGAACTCTCGTTCACTTGACAATTTGATACACTTGTAAATAAAACCATCAACCTTGTTTTTTTTTTCAAGTTCTTCACGATGTCCACTAAAATCTAATGTAATTTGTACTTATAGATCTATGATGTAATTATTAAATCTTTTTCCGTTGTGCATCTTGTATAGTTTTTATGTGGTTTTTATCATTATCGGTTTTAGCGAACGCACTATTTGACGAATTCAATTACGTATTTGTCTACTATGAAATTCAATTCAACATTGTGGCCCGGATGGTAATTTAAACTTTATACGAATTCAGAATTTTGGGATTCAAAATTTTAAATTAATAAATTCAAATTCAAAATTTAAAATTCAAAATTCAACATTTTGCAAATTCAGCGTGGTGTTTCGTTTCATATGAGTACTTGCGAGTGAGTACCAGGTAAGAGTATCGAGTACTCAGTATCGAGTATCGAGAACAAAAGTATCGATACCTACTCAGTATCGAAAGTATCGTTCGAACCCTATCAATGTCATTTACTGAAGAAGACTGACACAGAGTACAGTCCAGTGCCACCAACTTATCTGTGAATTGGAGGAGGGCGCTGTCTGATGCATTGGACCAATCATTGGACGCAATTCGAGACGTAGTAAATGTCAAATGTGTGAGCACAAAGAGCTTATGAATGGCACGGCATTAGTTCCAATTTTCGCCATTTCACAGATAACTTGGTGGCACTGTACTTTGAAGACTGATTACTGAAGAGTCCTTGTCAACAAAGTATACAGATTAACAAGAAAAACCAAATTTAAGGAAAGGCAGTTGAACGCTGAACTGAAAGTAAAGAATTATGAAGGATTTGACGGGCCGTTACCCGTGCACAATGGAAGATAGAATATACTCCATGCCTTGCACCCACTGGCTTCACCCACCAGTGCCGCGGTGGGTGCACAGGTAATTCGTGTAATACCCGTTTACCCCTCGTTTATACTCATGGAGCATTGAGATAGAAGGAGGGCCATCTCATATGAAGGGAAAGTTGTAAAAGTGTCCAGTTGTTTATAGAAAATAGAGGTTCTTTACAGAAAATAATGGCCATTTCTGAATGGCGCTAGTGTGATACAAATAGCGAATCATGAACGTAGCTGTTTTAGACGGAGTGAAGTTTGCTGAGTTATGCCTAGTGCATCCGCAGCGTCACTGTTTATATGTCTGTGGCGTCACCTGTAATTAATGGCGCTAGTGCCGCTAGTGTCCGCCAACAGCACCGCAGCGCTACCCGTAATTTTACGTGTTTTTACGAAGCCTTTTCATATATATATGTATATATATTGTAATAAAAACATTTGAAATTTAACTTATAGGTACTTGTTATGGGACGTTTAGAAAAAAATATGAGAGTAAATTTTTTACGATGGGTGCGAGCGAGAGGTACGTGGCTGGAATCTGGATTGCTAGCGTGCGCTGGGTCGTGGGTGCGAGCTAGAAGTACTTATATGTAAAAAGTAAGTATTTAACTGAAGTATACACATACGTTTTTTCTTCGTTTGATTAATTAAAACAATTGTTTACTTAAATTCCACGGTGAACATATTTTGTAGGTTATTCTTTGATGTAAGTACCTATTAAATATCACTCATGGAGCATAGCACTATGGGCACTATGGCACTGTAACATGTACGTCAGTTTTTACTCCTTTCTTCCAATCACCATAGAAATCGATACTCGTAGGTATTTAAATCCATACAACATATTTATCATTAATCTCTTTTGGTGTAAATACTACGTATTTCCAGGATAAAAATCTTTTCTATTTTTCTTTCATATCTACATCCAACGATCGAATGTCCAGTACTCCAGTGAAAACTAAGTATTTAATGAAATTCTATAGTACCGATAATATTTTTTACATTAATATAAATTACGTGGCTCTGTTTATCGATATTTTATTGGTATTCAGTTTTCGATATACCGGTAATTAATATATAATCTATGCAACCCAAACGTAGTGATTAAGTACTCTGTGTCCAACCCTAGGCCAGTGAACAGTGATTAGGTACTCTGTGCCTGTCTGTGCTTTTGCTTCTTTGCTTCGCTTGTTGTGAGAAATTGAGGATTTTCCTATAGGTTTCGATTTTGTCGACCAAGTAAGCTAAGAACGGTTTTCAGTGCTCCTTTTGATTATAACTTTGTGTATTTATATTATTTTATGCATATTTCTATTTCTTCATCAGGATATAGCATAAATCATGTCACTGTTTGGCTCCCTGATGTCCGACGTGGAGGACGATCCATTTTTCGGGTAATAATTTATATTATTTGCAAAATTGCTTGCGTAATTAACATCAAGTAACTAACATTATGCAAATTCACATCCTTAAAAAATGTATTTGCGACTTTCGACATTGTATTGGTTTCCAACTATAATCTTGATGTCTCGAGTGCACCATATTTCATTATTTCCTAGACTACGTTATTAATCGGTTCTTAGATGTTAAATATCATTCTAAATAAGTAAATAATGCGTGTATAACCTATAGTAAAACAGTAATTGGTATATTTTTGTGGTCCTAATCAGAAAAATCTAATTAAGGCATGTTGCTTTAGTTAATAAGAAAATCAATTGTTGGCAATATGTTGTAGGTTTGATAACAGTTAGAGACGTACAAGATGGATTATAAGTATTGCGAAATTTTCACACGAATTTTCCTAACATAACCATGCCTCCTTTGTTCTGTTGAGATTAAGTCTAGTCAAGTTAGGATATGCAAAAGTTAAGTATATTTAATTGCTTATGTATAAGACTTAGGACCAGAAAAAGTTAGAATTTATAGTAAATTAAATTTTAATTATACTCCTGTATTATTAAAGTAGCATAATATAGTATACTAGCTGCACCGACAGACTTCGTTCTGTGAAAAGGTTTTTTTATATTATTATTTTTGTATGCTGTATCATAAAAAAATAAAAACAAAAAAATTTGTCAAAAAAAATAATAATTAGGGGGATGAAAAATAGATGTTGTCCGATTCTCAACCCTAGCCGATATGCATGCTAAGATTCACGAAAATCGGTCAAGCCGTTTCGGAGGAGGTCAACTTCTAACACTGACACGAGAATTTTATATATAACATTGTTATGTATTTCCCTGTATAATTATATGTAAAAAATTGTTGTAATAGGTGAAAGTTCGATAAATATGATCATGAATAATACAAAAATATGCCTAAACAAAAAGTGCATTCATAAGTTTTAATATGTACTTTGGATATACTGATCTTTCATTCCTTAGTTCAAGCCAAAGTGCCAACTATCTCTACATATGAAGCATGCAGTGGAAAAGTCTATAATTTAATTGTCATTCATTATGTGCACCGCGAAGGATTGGAATAGCTTGCCTGCATCTGCGTTCCCACTCACCTATGACGTGGATGTCTTCAAGAAAAGAGTGAATAGTCTTTAATTAAGTTGGTGCGCTCACCATCCTGGACCACATCTCCACTTACCATCAGGTGGGATTGTGGTGAAGCATTAACTTATTTTAAGTAAAAAAAACTAGTCCGGATATGACTCACTGTACTTTCTTAATTTTACATATTTTGATTTTCATTTTCTTCACCAATCCAAAGGGTAGGTTTTTGGATCCCAGTTTGGGAATGGCTGAAATAAAAAACAAGCAAATTAATTAACTGCCCCCTTTTTACTGGCACCATAACAGTAAGCCTTCTATTATGGTAGACTTGAGTGGACGGAAATTAACATAAGAAAGAAGTATGAAGTCATGGTACAATTTGCGTTACAAATAAGTACATGGTACAATTTGTGTTCAAATATTAATTAATATCAGTGTTATTAATAGGTTAAATACAGATAATTTTGTAAAAACAGTCCCTAATACAACATATTTTGTACTATGTATTTTTGTTAAAATTGCTTATTATATTTCCCTAAATGCTCAAACTTGTTCTGACAAATTCATTATACAGAGCAGTGTACAAAATATTTCTTGACGAAAAATAACCAACTTCAAAATAACTCAAAAACTACTCGTCAGATCTAGCTCAAAATTTAAATGGGACTACATGACAAACACCAGCTTTCGATTAAAAAAAGAATCATCAAAATCGGTTCACCCAGTCGAAAGTTCTGAGGTAACAAACATAAAAAAATACAGTCGAAATGAATACCTCCCTTTCTTGAAATCTGTTAAAAAATTAACGTTATTTTCTGCTTTCAACAGCAATGTATGACCAATTAGTATCTGAATTTTGGAAAATTAAAGCCCTTAACATTGGTACTGTTTTAGTTTGGCAAGTACTTGAATAAAACTGTTTCTACCTGAACAGATCGCACATGCGTCAGATGCGCCAGATGCACAGCATGATGAGCTCGTTCATGGACCCCTTCGCCATGATGGGGGGCCCGCTGGCCGCGCTCGGGGGCCCGCGGCATAGCTCCTCGCTCATGCCGTTCATGCCGCAGATGCCGTCGCTGAACAGACTTTTCTCAGGTATGAGATAAGACGTCCCTAGTATCATGATTCATGGTACAGTCGGCCTCAGAAGTAGCTTAACATTATAGTACTTTGTAATAGTAACTGTTTCGACGGTTTCCTAGCAACATCTATGACAAATTCAAGAAATGTAATGTGACAAGGTACTAAAATGTTAAGCTACTTCTGAGGCCGATTGTACTCACACATTCACACCTGGCATAATTATAACACAACACATTTATTACGTATGTGAATGTAAATGAGTATTTTGTAAAGACATCTTGATGCGCAATCAGCGATATATGCAAAGGATATTATATTTGTATTCATGCAAGCTTTAAACAAGTAGGTGGTAGTTTTTTTATGAAGTACGAGTAACTGCCCTCGCTTTGCTTCGGTTTTCTTATTTTATTACTCCTTGGTTTACATTATTCAATTTTCATTAAGGATCCCTAATTTTTTTTTGAAAATATAATATAGCCTCTGTCACCCGGGGATAGTGTAGCTTCCCAATAGGGATTTTTTTTTCAAATCGGTTCAGTAGTTTTGGAGCCTATTCAATGCAAATAATCTTTCCTCTTTATAATATTAGTACTTATAGATGAACAGACTCAACACAGAGTAATTGTACGTCAATTATCACTTGCTTGGATAACTGAAAATGAAAACAGTGAGGTGGCATTATATGATTGGCTTATATTGTTATGGTCTGAAAATTGATCATTTTTTATTGATGGATGATACCTATACTTAATTAATGTAATTATACTAGGTAGTAGTCTTAAGTTTATCATCATATTATTACATATTATGTATGCATGTCTTGTTATGTAAGTGTACATGAAGACGTTAATATTTCATTTTTCTATGCTAATAATATAAAGAGGAAAGATTTGATTTTTTGTTTGCATTGAATAGGCTCCGAAACATCTGAACCGATTTCAAAAATTCTTTCATTGTTGGGAAGCTACACTATCCCCGAGTAACATATATATATTATATTTTCCAAAAAATTAGGGATCCTTATTAAAACTCCAATAATGTAACGGCGGTTACTCGTATTAAATAAATAAATATGGATGAAATTGGGCCAATTTATTCAACAATTTATTAATTTGACTAAGCGATTTTTCGTTAACCTATTCTGATGTTATAATATTCCTGGATTGGAGCCAGTGTGCAAGATAGTGATATAATAAATTAGTGATGATATATGGTTAGAATGTGAATCAGAACACATACATTGCTAAAACTATTTGTGGCGTGTTGTGTGTGTCAGAGCTAAATTAGTGAGGGATTGTTTCAGTCTTTGGAATGTGTGCTTTGATACGTTATTTAATTTAACTGACTTTTATATGCATAGAGGTAGAAAAGTCACTTGATGTAAGGTGGTTGTGCATGGTCTTTTTTATCAAAGCCATTAACGTCATTTGAAAACTAAGGATGAGGGCAACGAGCGTATTTTTTTGAGCTGTGAGTCGCGTAAAATGAGTCGAGAAATTCGATTTCGGTTACAGCACTTAGACGATATAGAAGTTCTACCTAACAAAATACGATCATATATGTGACGGTGTGGTTTGTTGCAGCGGACCTGGGAGACCTGGGGGCCAGCAGCTCCTTCAGCAGCAGCACCGTGGTCATGTCCAGCGGGCCCAACGGGAAGCCGCAGGTAGGTACCTATTGCGGACTCTTACCAGATGCAGCTAAGAAGCAAGAAGAAGTAAGGAAAAGAAGGCCTTTCCTAAATTACGACTTTCTGGGGGCACGGCAGTGCCCCCGCCAAGTCGAGCAAAAAAGCGGCACGGCCGTACCATCCTTTTCTCGAAGCAATTCAGGCTATTTTCGACCCCCTATAACTTCGTTGTGAATAAAGCTAGAAGCTTGAATTTTTAGTAACCAAGCAGGCATTGTATAAACTCGGTATATTTCAAATTTCATTCAATTTGAACCAGTAGTTTAAGAATTATAACTAGTCAAAGTTTCTTAATTTCGTCACTCACTGACTGACTGACCGATCATCAAAACTCTAAGGCACTTCTAGCAGACATAGAAGCTTCAAATTTGGAACACAAGTAGTGTTTAGTGTATAGATCAAGGAAAAACTAAAATATTTTGCAATTTCGGTCCAGTTTTCTAGATACATCAACTGCATAAATAACTTTGTAATCCCATATAAATATATAGGATTACAAAGTTACATTTGCAGTTAATGAATCACTGTACCTGTATAGCAAAGTAACATTTGCAGTGAATGAATCAGTGTACCTGTATATAATATAATGGAATAATAGGTGTAGATAGGTACCTAGATATAGGTAATTATGTTCAAAGGTAATTTGTAAAAGGAAAAAAAGTAGAACTATCTACAAAAAGAAATGAGATGCCATCAAAAACAAAACTTGTAAAAAAAACCAAGTCTCGCAACTCAGTTCTTCTAGCGTAAAAAGTTGTGAGATCCATGTAATACCAAGTCGGTTAATTTATTCAGTTCCTACTTAAGGGTCCTTCTGTCTTAAGTTATCACGTAATTAGCTAACCTAACAAGTAACAACATCCTATAGTGACCATATTATCAATATTAAAAATCTTTTATGTTTTAAATAAATAGATTGACTTGGCAATCGCACTAAACAATCAAATTTAATATAATATGTAGGTATTACTTGTGAGATACATTGTGTTTTCGTGCGATGGTCAAGTCAATCTATTTATTTAAAACATAAAAGACTGTGTAGAGATGCTAAGAGGCGCTATTTCCATGAATCGCTCCTGAATCGTAGTTCTTCCGATATGTGGAAGTTTTTAAAATCAAACGGTATTGGAAAGATTACTGATATTGCTGGTAGCGTCAATGATTTGAATGCCCTCAATAATCATCTCTCCCGCTGTCCTACTTTCGTAGATCCCAGCATCAAATCATCTACGTTGGCAGCACTATCGGGTCTTCCTCTCCCAGCTGTTCCTCCCTTCAAGTTTAATTTATTCACTGAGAAACAAGTTTCTAAAGCTGTACTCTCTATCACTTCCTGTGCTGTTGGCAACGATAAAATTTGCTCTAAAATGCTAATTCCCATCCTTCCTATAATTCTTCCTGTTCTCACGCATATTTTTAATCACTCTCTTTTGTCTAACACCTTTCCACGGTCCTGGAAATCTGCCCTGGTCATCCCCTTACCCAAGGTCCCTAATCCCTCTTCACTCTCCGACTTTCGCCCTATCTCCATTCTTCCTTTCCTTGCCAAAGTGTTGGAGCATTTAGTACACGACCAACTGTTGAACTTTTTATTAAGTTATAATCTTCTTAGCCCCTATCAGTCTGGTTTTCGGCCTGGCCACAGCACAGTGTCGGCGCTGCTAAAAGTTAGTGAGGACATTCGTTATGCCATTGAGAATAAATCCCTTACTCTACTCATCCTACTAGACTTTAGCAGTGCTTTCAACTCAGTTGACTTTGATATTCTTTTAGGTATTCTCTCTTCCCTTAATATTTCTTCTTCTACCGTAGCTTGGTTTGACTCTTATCTTCGGGGTCGCTCGCAATGTATACATATAAATGACATTTATTCGGATTGGTGTACATTGAATTCGGGTGTACCCCAGGGTAGCGCTCTCTCTCCTCTTTTATTTTCAGTTTTTATTAACTCAGTCACTTCAGTTATTTCATCTAATTTTCATCTCTACGCAGACGACCTGCAGATCTATCGCCATTTTGATGCTTGTGATGTTGATACGGCTATTGTCGAGATCAACAACGACTTGAATAATATTAGTTTATGGTGTAAGACGTTTGGATTACAACTAAATCCTAAGAAATCACAAGCCATTATAATTGGTAGTAAGTATATGTGCAATGTCATTGATCGTAATTCTTTGGTACCTATTCTTATCGACGGTTACTCTATTGCGTTATCTGATCAGGTGAAAAATCTCGGCGTTATATTTGACTCCAACTTAAACTGGAGTGCCCATATTAGTGACGTTAGTCGAAAGGTTCACTTCACCTTTCACTCGCTCAAATGCCTCCAAAATTTCTTACCCTTAGAAACTAAAATTCTTCTTGCCCAATCCCTTATCCTTCCCATTCTTGATTACGCTGACGCCTGCTTTTTGGATGCCACGGAGGAGCTTCTTAACAGACTTGAACGCTTGCAAAATTTATGTATTCGCTTTATCTTCGGTCTCAGAAAATATGACCATGTTTCTGAAGTTCGCAAGCAACTCAAGTGGCTCCCTATCCGCTTTCGTAGGAACACTCGAATATTATCTCTTCTATTCAATATACTACATAATCCTAAATTTCCTTCATATTTACGCGAACGCTTTTCCTTCGCACGCCCTTCATTTGCTCCTTGCAGATCCCACAACAAATTTCTCCTTAAATTCCCACCCCACAAAACCAGCGCTTACTCCCATTCCTTTACTGTTCGTGCGGTGAAATTGTGGAATTGTCTCCCTCCTAGTGTTAGAGGATGTAAAACAATCACTACCTTTAAAAAATCTGTCAAATCACACTATCTGTCTATTGCTTATAATTGAATTTATTTTCACTGTCTATTTTAATATGCTTATTTTTAAATATCACATATTCATTTATTTAGTGAGTATATGTTTATGCTACATTTAATATTAGCTATTGTGTATATTGTATGTATGTATTATTATTATAATATATATTATATATATTAATTTTATATTAGTTTATATCTATATATATATATATATATATATTTGTGTATATATTTTCATGTGTGCACTAAGTTTGCCTCTCATATATTCATTTTCCTTTTGCGGGGCTACTGGAAGAGATTTCGTTTCGAAATAAGTAGTACCCATGTGCGAATGTTTCCAAGATTATTTTTTTTCTGTGTATAATTGTATGGTGTACATAAACTATTAAATAAATAAATAAATAAATAAAAGATTTTTAATATTGATAATATGGTCACTATAGGATGTTGTTACTTGTTAGGTTAGCTAATTACGTGATAACTTAAGACAGAAGGACCCTTAAGTAGGAACTGAATAAATTAACCGACTTGGTATTACATGGATCTCACAACTTTTTACGCTAGAAGAACTGAGTTGCGAGACTTGGTTTTTTTTACAAGTTTTGTTTTTGATGGCATACTTATTTCACGACCCTGTAGCCTAGTTTGTAGCGACCCTGCCTGCGAAGCGAGGGGTCCCGGGTTCGATTCCCGGCCGGGGCAGGTATTTATGTGACAGATAAATATTTGTACTCGGGTCATGGGTGTGATTGTGATGTGTTAAATGTGTCGTCCATGCCACCCGCGACACAGGTAATAACCTACTGCGGGGGTATGTGTGTGCTAGCGTTTATTTATTTATTTATTTATTCTCTCTTCTTGGCTAACAATGCATTGGTGATGCTAATGGTTTTGGTATTGATGTCTTTGGGCCATGGTCACCACTTATCATTAGGTCAGCTTGTTGGTCAGAAGTAGACTTCCTAATTTAATAATTTCCATAATTATGATAATTCATTATTTTCGCGCAGAAAACTATTGGTGGGAGTGGGACCCATCTTTTTAACACTGTTACACTAAGCTAATATTATAGGCTAATAATTTGTGGTGTTAGAAAGCCCTTCCACAATGCTACGTTAAATTAGTAACACCAAAAAAAAAATTGCTGGATTTTTACTATGTACAATATGAAACATAGTTAGTTAGGTTATTTGGTGGTAATTTTATCATTTATTATCGTATATTGTTCTTAACCACAACATATTTTTGTCAGACCATTAATAGAAGGGAGTAGATAATATTTATTCATGGATAAAAAATACCAATCGATAAGTATTCATGCTTTCTAACATTAAATAATAATATCGTTTTTTCATAAAAATGTACATCACGCTTACTTCGTATCAGGTACCGTAGACGTTTTTTTCAATGTCTTATTTACGGCTTGTTATATCGCGTTTTATAAATCAATAATCGACCCCAATCTTCATAATTATTGCGGCTGCACAAAACGCCTCGTAAGAGTCGGCCAGTGAGCGCAGGTCTTAATTTCTGCAGGTGTGATGGTATATGAGTACTTGGCAAGAACCCATTAAAATCAATCGATCGTGAATGTGTATAATGGAGGTATGGAAGGCTTGCCGCGCTCGCCAGGGCTTATTGGGCACCCTAGGTAATCTATCAATCGCTGAACATCACTATTTTATATTTTTATATGAGTTATTTAAAGTGTGTTGCGTCCTATTTGTTACCCAAGTAAATAAAAACTATCAAAAACATAACTTGTAAAAAAAACCAAGTCTCGCAACTCAGTTCTTCTACCGTAAAAAGTTGTGTCTGTTAATTTATTCAGTCCCTACTTAGGGGTCCTTCTGTCTTAAGTTATTATGTAATTAGCTAACCCAACAACATCTTATCCACAACGAAGTTATAGGCTTCAACCCATTAATGACCCACTATTGGGTACGGGTCTCTCCTCTTGAGAAGGCCTCTAGGCCTATACTCCACCACGCTGCTCCAGTGCGGGTTGGTGGAGGGGTTAGTGGTCAACCCGAGTGTCGGAAGTTTTCAAACCGCCCGAGGGCCTCGGACATGGCTTAAAGACTGTTATCCTATGATAACAACCGGGACCGACGGCTTTACGTGCCCTCCGAAGCACGGGGACTCAAGAACTTGCCACTAGCGGTCACCCATCCCAACTACTGACCGCGCCCGCTGTTGCTTAACTTTGTCGATCACATAGGATCGACGTAAGCCGCCGGGCTATGAGCGCTTCAAAACGAAGTTATAGAGGGGTCGAAAATGGCCTGAACTGTTTCAAGAAAAGGATGGTACGGCCGCCCGGCCGTGCCGCTTTTTTGCTCGACTTGGCGGGGGCACTACCGTGCGCCCAGAAAATCGTTAACCATGTCTGAGGGCCCAAAAGTTGTGTGACGTTTTCATAATGCATTTTCAATTTTCCATCTCGCCGTATTGATTGACGTTACGTTGCTAGGCAACAGGCAATACGTGTGGGTGGTCCAAGTCATATCACGCTGCCATTCACACTAATGTAATTGAAAAAGTATTTCGATACATCAACTGAGAAATATTTCACGCAATATCGAAGCTGTGTGCCAGCTTTTTAATTTTGTTTACGTTTGTAGCGAAAACAAATTGTTTTGCCAGTACTTTCTTGAGTCGAGGGAAATTGTATTCAGAGTGAAGCCCACCCAAAACTTAGAAGTCTATATGAGAGTTATTTTGATGTAAACGTAATTTTTGGTTGCCATGGTAGTTGTTGTACTTCGAATATTTTCAAAGGCTTTACATCCTTTTTGGTAAGGATTCAGATACCTATAGATACCGCCTCAGATTAAAAAACAAAGGGACACAGCATAAAACTACGTCGATCTGTTTTATTGGGCATAGTAGAGCGTATCTGTAGCTTTCAGTGCCTGATACGTTCATAGCACGGTCATGGTATGGTACGTTATAGCAGACTCCTTAGTATTTGGTAGTGAGCCTGTCTGTCAAGCGTGAGTCGGACTCCCGAAAAAGGGGCCCCTACAAACTTGTAGAACCTAAAATTGCTCTGACGAAAGATAAAACAAACATTGTCGTTAGATAACTGTCGTCCCCATACATCGACGCCTGTGTCGACGCCCCATAGCTTGTAGCCTAGTTGGCAGCGATCCTGCCTGGGAAGCGAGGTTCCGGGTTCGATTCCTGGCCGGGACAGATATTTATGTGACAGATAAATATTAGCACTCGGGTCATAGTATTATTGTGATCTATACAAATAAATAAAATTGGAGTGTCTGTTTGTAATATTCAAATAACCGCTTATTACTAAGTTTGGATGCATTTGGATGTATACACGGTACATACCAAAACAACATTTTTTACAATTTTTGTCTGTCTGTTTGTTTTGGCTAATCTCTGAAATGGCTGGACCGATTTTGACGGGACTTTCACTGGCAGATAGCTGATGTAACAAGGAGTAACTTGGCTACTTTTATTTTAGAAAAAAAAAAATAGTTTGTTAAGCGATACGAAGTTCGCCGGGTCAGTTAGTGTGTTATATGTGTCGTCCATGCCACCCGCGACACTGGTAAAAACCTACAGCGGGGTATGAGTAAGCATTTGTTTGTTTATCGACATCGCTCGCGGTCAACCAACTGCTAAATAAGTAAACATATTTTTTATGATACAACTACGAATTTACTGTTTTTAGATTTTTCCATTCTCTGTTTCTTCCCTGCAACCCATATAATGCCTTTGGTGGTTTGGTGTTGCTAATGTCAATGGATGATGATTATTTAGCAGATGGGAATTTCAGAAAAATCTAGCAAGCCGCACCGATGGAGACTTCTTGGTGGTTATTTCAGGAATGAAACATTATTTTGTATGTCCAGGCCTCCGGCGAATGATCGTCCAAAGTGGGTTAGGGGCCATTCATAAATTACGTCACACTAATTTCATGATTTTTTGACCCCTCCTCCTCTTTGTCACAGCTGGTCACATTTGTGAGGTCCCTCCCCTAGTGTGACGTCACATATAAAGTATTAAAACAGCAGTTCCGAATACCAATTATTCGATTTTGAAATGTGACGTCAGGAAATTTAGGACCTTTTTTTTGAAGGTTTCACTTCTACCACGTGTAAATTGCACAATTTTTAATATATTTTTTTCAGTGTACCTCCCCTACAGGTAACGTGAAGATGACTTTTTATTCGCGTACCCTATAGTGTGGTGTATCGTTGAAAAGGTCTTTCAAAAATATTGTAGTATGGGATTCTAAGACCATTTTTGGAATTAGGGTCCGTTCCTTCCTGATTGGTAACATATTTTTCCAAAGATATGTTTTCTAAAGATAAGTTTTCTAAAGATATAAAATAGGAACCATGAGGCTTGAGGGAAGTCCTCAAATATTGTAGGTTTTATGGAGCACAATATATTAATGTGGTGATTTTGATAAGTGTTTTTCAAGTCGGTCGAATTTGATTATTTCACGAATTTTTGTTTTATTTCAGGTATACAGCTCTAGTAGCAGTACCAAGATCGGGCCCAACGGCGTGAAGGAGACCCGCAAGACCCTGCAGGACTCGCGCACTGGCACCAAGAAAATGTCCATCGGTAATTATTTATTGTTACTGGCTAATGTTCTTAAACACTTCGGTGTTTCGGGGAGTAATCCTAACACGTAGTTAGAGTCGCTTGTCACGGTTTTTATTATTAGATAGCAGTTGTTGTTTTGTTGGAGACCTTGGGGTGGCAGAAGAACTATTCATCCATAGTCTATTAACAATTTTAATCAACATGTATCGTTTGTTCAAATCCGGCTCGAAGGACCAGCGTTTATGGACCTTACATATTGACAAGCGACTGAAACTCAAAGTAGTGACACACGCACCTACACTCACACAAACACGCGCACACACGCAACACTGACGACATCTAGCTTCACAAGTCTCACAACTCTTATCTTTCTGTCTCTGTGCACCACAGGGCACCACATCGGCGAGCGTGCGCACTTGATTGAGCGCGAGCAGAACGTGTACTCGGGGGACGCGGAGGAGCGCCAGGAGTTCATCAATCTCGACGAGGAAGAAGCCGAGGACTTTGACAGGTATGAGACATATCTCACCTCAATCTCAACCAGTCTCATCTCAACACCGTGGTGTTGGTGACATTTTTATCCCCCGACGAAAAAAAAGAGGGGTGTTACCTATAACTTTGACGTATATGTGTGTCTGTGTGTCTATGTGTCTGTGGATCTGTATCATATGCTCGATGATCTGTATGAATGTCTGTGGCATCGTAGCTCCAAAACCGATGAACCGATGAACCGATTTTGATCTAGTTTTTTTGTCTGAAACATGACTTTATCGAGTGTTTTTAGCTTATGTGTTATTATTAAACTTACTTATCAAATCCCCAGCCGGAACACGATGGGTCGTGAGGTGATAGCTAGCGCGGAAAGATTAATTATAATGAATAATATTCATTATTCATTATAATTATAATGAATTCATTATAATTATTAATTATAATAAATAATGAATATTCATTATTCATTTTAATTAATCTGCGTAATCCTACTATCAAGCCGGCCTGTCGCCTCTTACGACATCTTGCTCTGGCGTCATACCTGTCAGTATGTACCATGTACAATAAACAACTAACAATAACAAGTATGTACAGTTTTGTAGGATTATATTGTATGTAATATCTTTCCCATATTTGTGATTCAATAAATTAAAAAAAAACAAGAGATCGTTTCGCTCTCCCTCTCCTCTCAGATTAGAAATTTTGTTTCTAATCTGGAGGTAATAATTATATAAATTTTCATGTTTTTAACTTCAAAAATGACGAAATTGCGTATTAAGTTCCATCCCCTAAATTAACCCTTTAAGGGATGATTTTCCAAAAATATGTGTTAAAAAGTTAACTTTTGTTCATAATTATAAACTTACATCAAAATTTTCATATTTATAACTACAAAACTGACGAAGTTGGTTTGTATGAAAGTATCAACCCCTATTTTTACCCGTTTAGGGAAGGAATTTCCAAAAATCCGTTCTTAGCTGACGTCTTCTTAGTATAATCTATCTCTCTGCCTTTCATTTTAATCGGTTCGGTATTTTCTGAAATTTTTTGTTTAATCAGTGGTGTGTCGTTTTTCACTTTTATTATATATAGATACGTCCGTTCCAGGGAGTTCCAGGAGAAGGCGGGCATGCGGCGCTCGCGGCCCGCCCCGCGCCTCGCGCTGCCCGCGCCGCCCGCCGCCCCTAGCGCCGCCAACACTAATAGGTTCGTGACATGAGCCTCCACACACACACACACACACACACACACACACACACACACACACACACACACACACACACACACACACACACACACACACACACACACACACACACACACACACACACACACACACACACACACACACACACACACACACACACACACACACACACACACACACACACACACACACACACACACACACACACACACACACACACACACACACACACACACACACACACACACACACACACACACACACACACACACACACACACACACACACACACACACACACACACACACACACACACACACACACACACACACACACACACACACACACACACACACACACACACACACACACACACACACACACACACACACACACACACACACACACACACACACACACACACACACACACACACACACACACACACACACACACACACACACACACACACACACACACACACACACACACACACACACACACACACACACACACACACACACACACACACACACACACACACACACACACACACACACACACACACACACACACACACACACACACACACACACACACACACACACACACACACACACACACACACACACACACACACACACACACACACACACACACACACACACACACACACACACACACACACACACACACACACACACACACACACACACACACACACACACACACACACACACACACACACACACACACACACACACACACACACACACACACACACACACACACACACACACACACACACACACACACACACACACACACACACACACACACACACACACACACACACACACACACACACACACACACACACACACACACACACACACACACACACACACACGAGAGAGAGAGAGAGACATACATACCAGTGTTACCAATGCAAATTTTTAGGCGGCCGTGTACATTACATAAAAAAGCCGTGTTTATATGGAAAAAGATCAATTGGGTCGTATCCACAGCTGCCAATTTGCGAGAAGCCGTAGAATTGGCTACGGCCATAGGGCGTAGGGCAGCCGTAGTCCGTAGACTTTGTGATTTTTTTGGGCCTGAAATCCCTACAACACGGTAATTGCCGTAGCATTGGCAACACTGATACATACATACACACAACACAAACGAAAAACACATCACGAACATAACATACATGAACACAATACACACTCACACCGCTACTCGCCCTCATATGCACACACAAAGACAGAGAGACATAGAGAAGGAAGGAGAGGGAGGGAGAGAAATACCTGTGTATAGACAGATAGAGTGGGGGTGATAATAATTATTATTACAACATTACAAACTCGCTCTCACAAAAACATACACAGAGAGAGGGACATTCACAAACATACAAAGGATTTTACTCAAGACTGCAGTTTCAGCTCTGCTAGCCGGTTCACAGCTCTGAGTCAGATGTTTGACTGAGATCACTTCACACTAAGACTCCGTGTGTCACACAAATACAGGAACACACACACCCAGACCAAGAACAGAAATTCAAACTCATCATTCAAATGTATGCCTCGCTGGGATTCGAACCCAGGACCCTACGAACGATGGTCCGGCATTTTAACCATTATGCGACGCGGGTCGTCACAGCCTTATACTCTACGTCCCTATGCAATACCATGGTTACATGATTGTACTGCATACATACATATGTGAGTAACACCATTGTCAGTTTATACTTATATCGTGAACCATTTCAGAAACGTACATGTTTGTTATTATTTTCTTCATATTATATATTGAAAGGGCATTAGGGCATTAAATAATACTTGTAATATGTGTAAATATACATATATAAAGCCACTAATCTTAGTTTAAAATGGGTTAAAGTTGCACTTATAGTTGCAACGCAATTAAGAATCGACGTAGTGGAATGGTGTCCAAATTATTGCAGGGACAAATTTACATTTCATTTAATCTCAAAACAGATTATTATGCTAATAATAATATAACGTCATGGTTTCCACTTGGCTTAGATCTGTGGACGCCCAATTACCGGCTTTAGCCGAGAAGGAATAATCCTTAAAAAGAATTAATAATAACAATTAAATTCACTGTTATACTGAATTATGAACAAATAAAAACAATTTAGTACAGTCAGCCATGTTAACTTTGATTTTCAGTGTAAGTTTGGACACTAACTTTGGTCGGTAAACTTGGCCTTGACATCAAAATATACAATATCACTACATTTTTAAATCGGTATTCGTCAGTCTAAAAGATGAATAATCACTTCCAAAACTACAAAATAAAACCATAGTTTTATTTATTTCGTTGTGTTTAAGTATTTTAGATGTAATAATATAGCATGTGTAGAAAGTATTTAATTTTGCACTTTGTAGTTATGCTTCACTATCTATTTATTATGGTTTCTATAAGGTATTATATTATTATTATATTTTGCATATGGTGCGGTGTTTGGATGAAGGATTTTAATTACAATCAAAGAGGATGAACCTTACAAGAAATTGTATTTTTCTGCCAGAAAATGAGTTTGCTCTGATTGATAAAGAAAAGTAGTTATATCTTTCAAGAGTATAGGTTAATTAACTTCGATCCTAACTCTTTAGTCCCATAGGCAACAAAGACTTATTGGGGATCGTTTTAGATCTGTGGTGGTAAGAGAATTGGACCTGAACTGGTAATACATTTTTCAGAGAAGTTCCAGTTGATACTTATTGGGCACTAAAGCCCGGAGATGTCAATTCATATTAAAACTCAAAATCATTGATCATGTGGCCATTTTTTATTACACTTAGGGCTTGTTTCACCATCTTCAAGTAGAGTCCTGAATAAGCTATTCGCCGGTTAAAGTGACGTTAAAGTGTCATTTTACATACACGAAATGTCAACTTAACCAACGAATAGCTTACTTCGGACTTACTTGAAGATTGTGAAACAAGCCCTTATAAACATTTTTAGTCAACATCAATAAAAACGCGATGTTCGCATTATCTTTGGTTCGCTAACTCTATGATTAAGTCTGTAAATCGTTAATAATGTGGCCATTTATTAATACAATTATTTATATTAACTAGCTGACCCGGCGAACTTCGTATCGTCTAACAAACAATTTTTTTTTCTAAAATAAAAGTAGCCTATGTTACTCCTTATTACATCAGCTATCTGCCAGTGAAAATCCCATCAAAATCGGTCCAGCTATTTCAGAGATTGCCCGGAACAAACAGACAGACAGACAAAAATTGTAAAAAAAAATTGTTTTGATATATGTACCGTGTATACATCCAAATGCACTTAGTAAAAAGAGGTTATTTTAATATTACAAACAGACACTCCAATATTATTTATTTGTATAGGTTTTCGTCAATATCAATAAAAATGCGACGTTCGCATTATTTTTGGCTCTGTTAAGCCCATAACGAGTTGATAGCACAATATAAACTGCTACAATCAGAGCACTGACACAATGCCAGTAACGAGCTAATACCTTGATAGCTAAATTCGCGATACAATCGGAGCGAATGTGACCCATATACCATCCATCCATCCATCCATCCACCAGCCAATAGCGAGTGGAGTGTAGTGTATGCTAGCGGCATGTGACGTTTCAGCCGCCGGCCGCAGTCGCGCCGCCCGCTGCGACCCGCCGCAAGCCCGCTGGCCACTGCCAACAGGTAACTGATACTGTCAGACACTAGACACTAGACACTAGGTACCATCATATGAGACACTAGACACCATCACACCATGGAAAATAGAGAGAAGGAATGCCATCTCTATATATGAAAAATGTCCGTAAAAACACGTAAAATTACGGGTGACGCAAACTTCACTCTGTCTGCAACAGCTACGTTCATGGTTCGCTATTTGTATCACACTAGCTCCATTCAGAAATGGCCATTATTGGAACCTCTATTTTCTATAAACAGCTGGACACTTTTTCAACTTTCCTTTCATATGATATGGCCCTCCTTCTATCTCAATGCTCCATGCATCACACGAACACTAACACATATACGATGATGTAATAGACTTCGAGAGACGTGGACACTGGACATAGAGTACGGATGTAGCTTGTTATGTATTTATGTTTATCTGCAGAAATATTTTTGGTACCCTCTTTTTTAACCCCCAACGAAAAAAAGAGGGGTGTTATAAGTTTGACATATCTATGTATATGTATGTCTGTCTGTGGCATCGTAGCTCCCAAATGGATGAACTGATTTTGATTTAGTTTTTTTTTTATAAAACTTTCTGCGGTTTTTCAATTCTAATTAAAGATGACATCACTCCTTTAGGGCATGCTCTGGCTGGCGGCACGGAATGCCTAAGTGTTTTTACTTGACGAAAAAAAATATTTATTTTTTATTTATTTATTTCATAGACAGTACACAAAATAACATAATAATAATAATAACAAATTTATTTATTGAAGTTTCGTTCTTGGTAATTTGATGAAAATGGTATACTGTATGTATCCTTTCTTGACTACGTCCGTACTCTGCTGAAGTGTATAAATTGACTACACCACTATGTTTTCGTTCCTCTACTCATCTTCACATATCAGTTCACATATCTCTACATAACTTCACATATCAGTAATGGAAAGATTTGCTTAAGAACATAACTCATTTCACTATTTTTACACAAACATTACATAAAGAAGTTTTTAAAATTTTCGTATAATCTGTTGGTGATATACATGTGTGTGGTGTCTGTTCAAATTCATAATATTCTAACTAAACTGAAAATTCTTCCCTTATTTTAATCGAACATGAATAACTCGCCATTGTGCACTATTCTTCTTTTCGATATTTTTAAGGGCGAATTTGACCAAACTTATTCCTGCAAACAAAATGCAAAAAATATCCTTCGTTTAAATCTCGTGTGGGTAACGACGGTTGACATCGTTATAATCCATATTTAAGTGCACGTAAAGGTGCTCCCTCACCGGGAGCATTCGCGTGTAATGTAACGTTACAGATTTGAGCATTACATCAGTGAAGGAGGAGAACCGAGCATTACAATGCGCACCTTGTAATGATACAATGTGTAATATCTTGATACAACTTGTAACATCACTGCGCTCCACTTCCCGTATAATGTTACATTACACGCGAATGCTTGTCAGTCAGGGAGGTAGTATATTGTAATGTAATGCTCAAAGACGAATCTATAATGTTACATTACACGTGAATGCTCGTCAGTCAGGGAGGTAGTATTGTAATGTAATGCTCAAAGACGAATCTATAATGTTACATTACACGTGAATGCTCGTCAGTCAGGGAGGTAGTATTGTAATGTAATGCTCAAAGACGAATCTATAATGTTACATTACACGTGAATGCTCTCGGTGAGGGAGCACCATAAAACGTTAGTTGCGCTTTTTAGGTTTTATTTTGTTTTGTTAGTTTACATTTTCAGTCATCATTAATTATTTAATTAATTATTAATTATTTAATTAATTATTAGAAGGAAAGTTTGAATCCGCTCTATATAATATTCTAATATTTCAAACATTCAATTTTTGCTTACATTGAATAACACGATACAGTAAAACGCTGTGAATATTCTCCGTTTCGATATTATTGTAAGATTTGTAAGTGATACTAATTAATATTGATCGACAGAGTGCCAATATTCAAAATTATAATATTCCCACTTCCAGATACAGCAGGAGGCGTTACTACTACTAATTGTAATATCGTAATACGTATTTATTATTATTACTTAATATATTTTATTTGTGGCTATTTTTGTCTTTCGCTGTATAGTTCGGCCGCTGTATCTTGGCGCGCCTGAACTTCGCGCAGAAGGCTGCGCAGTAACATAATTCGCCAATACTCGATACGCGGTGTATTGTGTCTCAGTCATACGTTAGCATGTTCGTGTCGCCATCTCTGTCTTACATGCGCTAAAGTTCGCAAAGCCTATGTTCAGACGCGCCAAGATACAGCGGCCGTACTGTACATACGTTTCGCTATGGGTATTTCTAAAGCATTTTTCTATTTTATCCCTTTAGCTTTTTTGCATTTATGGCATGCATTTTAAACTTTTATAGTACCTTTGCTTGGAAATGAATGTTTTCTTTACTTTGACGCTATTTTATTGGCGCGTTAAATAGTTATCATGTAAATATTTTCATCTGTGTTTGAGTTAAATATGGAAATTGCAAACAAAAACATAATTGATGTAAAAATTTTAATTGTCGTGTAATTAAAATCAAATCAAGGTGAGTGAAACTCGCTTAGGAAGTAATTTAGGTTAACATTGCATCCAAATGTTTGGTCACCGTTGGACACTTTGTCCGAGATTAAAAGAAAATCCCGAAAGTAACTGCTGTCCTGCGCGTCTTGATAAATAGAAATTAAGTAGAAGAGTCCAAGAATAAAAATTCAATTGGCAGTAATTGTTTGTGATGTTGCCTGTTATCCAAATAACTTCGTGCCGTAGAATGGTCGTGGTGCACTTTATAAATCGTTGCATTTAATGTTAATTTATGATTGATTGTATTTTATCATTAATTAAATTAGTTTAGTCATGTTTGAAGTCGGTAATGTTCAGTTTAGACGTATTAAGTAGTTAAGTTGTTAATTAAATTTTAAGTAAATTAATACGTGTAAACGGACAATTTAGTACGCAAGTAAACAAGTAATTTGGAAATTTTCCTATTTTCTGGTAAGTAGGTGGACGGGGCTTACCACTTAACACGTTTGGACAGGCACTTTTTAGTTAAAATTTAGTAAAATGCTTAAGTAATAAAGTAGGTTGTGAAGAATTGTATGAACTAAAGAGCTTTACTAAATTATTACGTTTGGATGCGCACTGAAAATATTCACTTAAAATTTAGTTAAAATTTAGTTATCTACTTAACTACTTAATACGTCCAAACCGGACTTTAAGTCCGGTAAATTTTAAGTTAATAATTTAAAGTGCGCGTCCAAACGTAATAATTTAGTAAAGCTCTCTAGGTCATACAATTCTTCACGACCTACTTAATTACTTAAGCATTTTACTAAATTTTAAGTAAAAAGTGCTTGTCCAATTGTGTTAAGTGATAAGCCCCGCCCACATACTTAACAGAAAATAGAAAAATTTCTAAATTACTTGTTTACTTGTGTACTAAATTTTAACTACTAAATTGTCCGTTTACACGTATTGGTTTACTTAAAATTTAGTTAACTACTTAATACCTGTAAACCGAACATGTCTTATCATCGTAAGTTACGATTCGTAACTGTATCTCTATGATACACGTCTGTGCTATGGCTGTTGTAAACTCGTATTATATAATAATGTGGTTGTGTTATACAGATTGTTGTATATTATATTGAAAGTGTGCATGGCTACTCAATTATTATATATATGAAAAAAGTTTGCATTGAAAACGTTTTCACTAATGTTTGTCGTTGAACCAGAATTTCATTATGAGTACTGAAAAAAAGAATATTATGCATTTCTTTAAAAATACCATTATTTTAAAAGGTAATAAATTAGGTTAATAATAAATTAATATTTTTTTACATTTCAGATTTTTTGTATATGAATTAATTGTAAACAATTTTACTATGATATTAAATAAAAAAAACCTTAACTAGATTAAATTAATCCAGAGATTTTTTTAAAAGCATCAGACATTGTGAATTGAAAAAGGGAGACGAATTAATAAATAATGACTATGATATTATAATAGTCACACTGAACAATACAGCGCTCTCTAGCGGCATAGACATAATTTTCTTAAGTTTCGTGTTAGGTATCAAATGAAAGGACTTAAGTTGGCACATTTCAAATACTTTTCACAGCGAGTTTTATTACAAACCTTATACGTTGTACTGTACGCGATTCGCGGAGTCAATTATGCGTACATGAACGTATTGCCCGTTGGTTGCAGCGCGAACGTGCGTGAGGTGTACGGCGGCGCGCACCCGCAACGCCACCGGCACAAGCACCACAAGATGCGGCAGGCGCCCCCCGCGCACGCTGCCCCCGTGCAGACCGCGCCCCTCGCGCTCACCGCGCCCCCCGCGCACGCCGCGCCCCCCGCACACACCGCGCACACCGCCGACAACTGAACGGACACCCACACACACACACACACGGAGCAAGCTTCGGATATGGGAAATTGAAAGGTTAATACGTCAACGATTTGACGTAGCAACTGCGAAGTGAGAACTGATAGGTACAGTGCCACCAACTTATCTGTGAATTGACAGAGGGCGCTGTCGGACGCCTTGGACCGATCATTGGACGCAATTCGAGACGTAGTAAATGTCAATGAATGAACACAAAGAACTTATGAATGGGGCGGCATTAGTTCCAATTTTCGCCATTTCACAGATAACTTGGTGGCACTGTATGTACCATTCGTTGATCGATTATCCGTTACATTAATCGATATGACGCTAATTTCGCACTTAACCGTATCCACTATCCACCTTAGTAATTACAATATCGATATCTAGTTTCCGTCTCGATCACAAGGGCTCGATCTCGTATGGCAACAGTCCGCTCAGTACGAAGCTTGCTCCGTGCGACTTGATTACTCCCGTGGTACATATACTATATGTCACGTAACAGCGACCGATGGTTTGAAAACCCATCGTTTATGAGATCTCAATTATTTTTGACTTTTTGATAACCTTCCTGTAAATTACGTCCAGGAAAATAAATAGAATCAACGTTTAGTCTGTGCACTGTGTAAAAGTCAAGATGGCGTACTTATGAGGAAATTTTTTCCCGCGTATTTTTTTTCGTTGACGCTTTTCTTTGACAGGTTGACAATAAATTTATATTATTTATTATCTAATAGATTCTAAAATGACCAGATATCATGTACTGTGTCGTCGGTCGCTGTTGATCAGTGAGTAATGTAAAATGACAGCTGTTTTCTCATTAGCGCCGATTTAAGTTATTTTTCGTCGATAATAATAAAAGGTTTACGTGATTCTAAATGTTTGTATCTTTGTGAACACCCCCTTCATGTATTGTCATAACTGTTAGCGGTAAGTATTGTAGAATTTCTCGCTTCGACCTGCATGTTGATATTCGAATATTACAAATCATGATCACTGATTTTATTGCGAGACTGATCATATTTTAACCAAAACTATGATAATAATTGGTTGAACTTTTCCGATAGATGGCGTTAGTTATACAATAAAAATCGAATTTCTGAAAATTTTATTTAAAAAGTGGACAAAATAATATTTTATGATTGATAACATATCTAGACATTAATAGAAATTACTATGTCAAAACTCAAACCTGTAAGTGTAATAGTTTCTCAATATAAGGGATAACGAAATGCATAGATTTAACCAATTTAATCCTAATTGGTTAAATGATAGTTTAATTTAACATAACTGGATAAAAATCAATTATTGTTAAATAAGTAACTACCACTGTGTTTAAATAAGTTATTACAGTATAACCGTTATCAGTATTTTTGATCTGTGAGATTCGATGAACAACTTGTTAGGGATACAGCTTCCAAGGACGGCTATTATTAATACCAAGTGAGTTAGTATTAAGATAATATTTAATGATAATTATTTTTATTAAACATAATTTTAAAGATGTCGCAAAAGCATGGGCGTAAAAACGCCTTTATAAATCTTTATAACGGTTTTGATTATTTCCGTAATATTATTGGTTAATGAATTTTTTGTTTAAAGTTAAAAAAATAAAAAAAATGTTTTTTTTTTCATGAATTTGTTATGCATCAAATTATCTTTTAAAAGGCGTGTTTTTTTTTTGTTTTTGAGGCCATCTTGCCCCCACCTCAAAAAGTAATGATTGTATTTAGTAACTTAAGGCTCAATCCTCCCTGACAGCGAATGTCAGGGAGATTAAACCTAAGTTTATCTAGAAATATAGTAGTTTTAATTCAAAACCTTTAGTTTCAATTGTTTCTGATAATAAGAAAATGTATAATAATTTTCGTACATTCTAGATTTAATTATTTCTGTATTATAGTATAAGAAAAAGATGCGTTTTGTAATATTTTTAAGATTTATTAATATGTCGACAGTAACGGTAGTCAGTATTCGGCTTATTTTTTAACAGCGAGACAATCTAGCAACTGTACCATCCGTCCTGCTTGAGGCTTGAGGCCAATCCAGAACCAATCGTTGACTCAACTAATAAAACTGAAAAATATTACTTGTAACTGCATTCACGTAAGTTATAACGGGTGTTGGCCCGAAAGCTACTCTTAAAAAGCTGAAATGTTGAAATGAACAGAATATTAGTTGTGGTTAAGTTAAGCGTAAAAATAAACCGATATAGTTAAGTTAGGGAGCATGTAATCAATAGAGGAGTTTTAGTTCCCTCCATAAACTTGTCTCACCGTGTTATGATGAATACGACCGAGTGAATAGGATGTTGGTCTTTATGACATAATTCGATGGGTCCTACGTATAAGGGCCAAAATGCAAAATTATAACTTTACAGGAGAGACTCCGAAAGTTTAAATTTGGTATAATTTTAAATTGGTAAAACCGAAGTGTATGAAACTTTGCTTGTTTATTAAGACAACTATGCTCCTTATTTATACCAAAGTGTTTTATTTGTATTATCTTTTTTTTCTTTTTACTGTACATTGGCCCTTATACGTTAGTTTTTGTTACATTTATCTTTTTCCAAAAACATCCTAAAAAGGCCAACGTGTGGCTTATAAATGCGTAAATAGAAAGTAACTCCTTATGGTTCTATCTGTAGTCATTACTCTTGGCACTATAATTTTCATTTCCTAATACTAAATCAACTAAATTTCGTTCTCAACAAGTCAAAATGGCCAAATTGTTGGTTTGGCCCATATATTGGCTGAAGAAAGCCAAGTGTTTTCAAGTCAAGCGTAAATATAGATTGTTACTAAGTTAGTGCGACTTACCACCCTTGACTACTTTACAGCCTTGTAGATGTAGGGAATAACCTATTATTAGCAGAAATAACACGCGTACAACCCGGGAGTATAGGGTACAGTGCTTCCAACTTATCTGTGAACTGAGGGAGGGCGCTGTCGGACGCATTGGACCAATCACTGGACGCAATTCGAGACGTAGTAAATATCAATGAATGAACACAAAGAACTTATGAATGGGGCGGCATTAGTTCCAATTTTCGCCATTTCACAGATAGGTTGGTCGCACTTTACATGCGTTTACGTTCCTATGAATGTTGAATCGTTTTCTCGTGGCCGGTGAGACAAGTAACCAAGCACAAAATACGGGTGCTGGAGAACACCTGTCCCTCATTCCTATAGTTTATATTTAGATTACAATATAATACATAGTCTCAGCTTGTCTAAAATGTCCTTGTCTTCGGCAGGTTCGCATACATTTGTTTACTTACTTTATTCGTAACGCCTGCGTCGATCTCGGTGCATGTATAAGTTATTATATCTCGTATAAGACGAATCATTCGCGATATTTATATATTTTTAGACGTAATATTGAATATTTGTGTATCTCAACGGTAGCTTGTACGGAACCAACTATTCTCTTATCATTGGTGTGATCGTAGAATATACAGTAGTGCGTATCACTGTTCTTTTATTTCTCTCCTTTTCACTCGTAGAATTTGAAATGAAACAACTCACTGTGGATATATGGTTTAATACTGTATTTGTCAAAAATAAGCAAGATAATGTCCATTGATTTAAAAAAGCATAAAATAAAATTCAAAATTAAGAATTCAAATTATTAAAATAATGCTTAAGTACTACCAAAATTAAAGTCAAATTGATAAAAATAATCAAGTAATCCCATAACCCAATTAAATACAATTCAACAATACATTGAAATAACGTAAGTTACAATAATGCTGTAAAATAGCAGTAATAAAAAAGAGGGTATACAAAAAAGTTGTACAATTTGAAAGGTGCATAGAGGGCGCTGTTTGTTAGTTCCTCATTCGGCGCTAGATGGCGTTGGGGATCAGAGGCAGAAGCGGCAGATGTCGTCGTTGATCTCGAGCATCTGTTCGATGAAGGAGTGGCAGGCGAGGACTCGCGCCAGCTTGCAGATGATGCGGAGGAGCTCTCCATCCTCGTAGTTCATGAGATCGTTGCACAGCGATACCTCTTCGAGCAATGCGGGCGGGACCTGGGGATAAACGGTTTTATTTAGTATAACTTCTATTATTTCTTCTTTAGTGTAACTGTAAACGTCAGTGGCGTAGCTAGCCCTAAGGAGGCCCCATATCAATATTTGTTGTAGGGCCCCCTCAACGTTAGCTGTCAAATATAAAAGGAGTGCTAACTGTAGTGGTCGTAGGCCGCTGGCGAGCTTTTTTTGGGAGTGTTAGTAGGGGCCCCTATACGCCCTATAATTGATACGGTGGTAGCTACGCCCCTGGTAAACGTAGAGGTAACTTCAATGATCGCCCTGTTATTCAAGTTCGAATACTGCACGCATCCTAATTTTTTTTAATTATGAGCATAAGAAAAACATCGAGAGGAAAGCTGCGCACTGAAGATTATGTAATGGTCAAAAGTGTCTTTGACTGCTTACTGGACAAGGTAGACTATTTATGACCTTAACGTAGTGATTAAGTACTCTGTGCTTAGTCCCTATTTAAATTTTTTTAATTTTGAATGCATTGACCTGATCTGAACACGGAAAAATAATAGCAATGACATCAATGGCGTCAAATAGAAATGATTTTATTTAGTGTTGTATTAATATAACAGAATACTTAATCACTACGTTTTATAATATAAGTATTTAGAAGAGAATAAACTTTATTTTTTGATTATTTGATTACAGAGAAACACATCTTTGATTTATTCCTTTTATAAAACGACATTTATAACTGTAATTTTGTAACTATTTTTTGACTATTATAAACGGTGACTGTAATCATTTACAATCAGGTAATTTGACAGTTATTTGATAAAAAAATTCTGATAATGTGGTTTAAAAATGATTTATTATTCTTAAAATGCAGTATTAATTACGTAAAACGTATTTTATCAGCACTATCTAATCTTTGGTTCCTCGTACAGTTGTTTGCACTTGTCTAAATAAAATACTTCAAGGATTTTTTAGAAGTCACGTGTCCTTATCGATCACAATATATCGCTCACCTAGTAAAACAACGGCACATCTACGTTTGTCATATTTTACAGAAACGAATTTCAAAAATTATATAAAAATGTTTAAAATTAATTTATGGGTTCTTTTTACGTTTCTATCAGATTGTAAGGGTTTGGTTACTAGTATAGACATTAATACATATTTACCACTATGTAGATTATGCACTTTTAAACACGTAACCACCATATAAACTAAATTTTGCACTTTTTGCAGATGTGCCATTATATTACTAGGTGAGCTATATACTGATATAGTAATATACTTACTCAAGTCGATATGGAGAAATATAATTTGTGGTTAATTGACATTTTTTTCAGAAATAAATTCAGCCAAATTGAGAATTTATCATTGCGACTTCATTTGGCTTTTGTCCCAAAAACACGACTTATCTAGCTTGATTTGAAAACTGACTCAATAGTCAATTTTCTATTGGTGCTACATTGAACTATTATTTGGTACTGGCTGGCTGGCTTCAACCCATTAATGGCCCACTACTGGGCACGGGTCTCTCCTCTTGAGGAGGCCTAGAGCATACTCCACCACGCTGCTCCAGTGCGAATTGGTGGAGGTTATTTGGTACCTAGCTAGGGATAATAAGTGTTGTTTATAATAACCTGTTCGGGATGATGGAAGAGCGAGAACTTGTGCTTGGTCTTGCGGCAGTGCGCGGCGCCGTCCACGAACAACGTGAACTGCGCGTCGTGGCGCGCGCCCACCGGGAAGTACAGCCCCGCCACCAGGCGCCCCTTCTGGTCGCGCGCCAGGAGACTCCTGCAACACAGATCCGATACACCTCACTATACTGATGACTGTACCTTGGCCGTATTGGGGCGGCTTACCGGGGCGCCACACGCTGGTCCGAACGTTAGTACCAACGTTGGTCCGTTAATTTGGTGAGGTGTACACACGTTGGCTAGTATACCAGTTCTATACCGTCAGAGCCAATGTGAAGATGTCTGATTTGCTTTTACAGTAGTGAGTGCATCTCTTAATTTATATTTATTACTAAAGAAAAAGCCACGTCAAAGAAGATGGTGGATGACGACACATCATAAAACACATTTGTCCACGCGGGCGACGTTATTATGGACGAGGATGCCATTCTCGATCAACATGTGCACTCGATGCGTGTTGGTACAGGACTGAGTCAATCTCCAATGTGTGGACGGATCGCGAACGTTGGAGGCAGATTCCTTTGATAAAACCGACACGCGCCGGCCAACTACCAACGCTCGCCCCAACGCTGGCGCCAATGCTATTTCCTAGATCCATACGTTGGACGAGTAACATTGGGGCCAACGTTTCCACCAACGTATGGAGCCGGCCTTAGCGTACTCAATCCCACGCCGGATGGGTGTCGTAAAAGGCGACTAAATCCGGCTCGCTGGTGGTAGGGCTCATCGGAGGGATTATTTCGGTAATAATGATTTTAGTTGCAAATTAATACAATTATTACTATTATTATTTCATGGGGTTTGTCAGGATAGCTACCACCCTTGAGCATATATGACTCAGCCGCCAAACGACTCGCGTGTTCTGGATGGGGGCGTAAGAGCCAGTTCTTTCTTTCTTTCTTTTTCTTCTCTTTCTTGGCCGGCAACGCATCGGTGAAGCCTTTGGTGTTGCTGATGTCCATGGGGGACAATAGCTATTTACCATCAAGTGGATCGTCTGCCGGCTATTTCCATTAAAATATATATATTTTTGTAGTCTCCCACAACAATTTCTTGTAAAATTCCCAATAATCCGACGATAGAACTAACGAATAGAAATAGTGGGAACAAACCCCAACCTGAGTGCAGCTGCAGACTACTTTATATCAATAATGTAGCTTTCTACAGTTTCTACTGGCTTTTACTTTATATCACGGACCTAAAAAAAGACGGACGTAATGCCAACAACAAATTCAGTGAAGCACCCATAGTATTACCAACTCTCTATTCGTACAAGTACACACACCTACACATTGACACTTCACTGCTTCAATCGCGAACTAAAAATTACGGACACATGGTAAGCGGGCGGCCATTGCTATGCTGCACTTTCGATTAGACGAGGTTACATCCGTCTTTTTTTCAGGTCTGTGGTTTACATATTTATGTCCTGAAAGTTACCTGAAGTTATAGACCAAGTTCCGTCGCTCGGTGACGTTGACGCCGTCCAGGTAGGGCCGCGCCACGTACACCAGCGAGCTCTTGGTGCGGAGCGCCCCGCCGCGCGCCTCTCGCTCCTGCCACTCCACGTAGCTGCTGTTCAGCGCGTTGAAGGTGTAGTGGTACTCCTTGTGGCAGTGGGCTTCGTCCGACTGGGTGAACCAGCCTGGGGGTAGGGAAGGCATTTTGGTAATACAGGGGATTTAAGTTAAAATAATAATAAATAAATAATAATAATAATAATAAACGCTTACACACTCATACCCCCGCAGTAGGTTTACACCTGTGTCGCGGGTGGCATGGACGACACATATAACACCCATGACCCGAGTACAAATATTTATCTGTCACATAAATATCTGCCCCGGCCGGGAATCGAACCCGGGACCCCTTGCTTCGCAGGCAGGGTCGCTACCAACTAGGCTACAGGGTCGTATAAATAATAATAGACGCTTACACACTCATACCCCCGCAGTAGGTTTTTACCTGTGTCGCGGGTGGCATGGATACATACATATAACACATCACAATAACACCCATGACCCGATTACAAATATTTTTCTGTCGCATATCTGCACCGGCCGGTAATCGAACCCGGGACCCCCTCACTTCGCAGGCAGGGTCGCTACTAACTAGGCTACAGGTATTTGATTAGTAAAGAGGAGGGATAGTAGGTATACCCCCGTGGTCCTGCTAGTAGGACCACGACAAAACACCCGAAGGTAGGCGTTAAGTTTTGTAAGTTGAGTGTAAAGAGAAGTTCTTGAATGAGGAAGTCACTGTGGTCGACGCGTTGGAAAAAAATGCTGCTTCATTAATTTCGCTAACATAAAACTGATTTTAGTTGAATATGAATTAACATATAAATAAATACTGGTAAGTACCAATCTTAACCATGTTAAAGTTAAATATTGTAATATGAAAAAATTCCCTTTACTGTTAGCAGTCCAACAAATAGAAGCGTCAATGTTTATCTGTAACGTAATTTTGGCTACTGAAAACGCAATTCACGTTCACTTACAGAATAAAAGGTGAGCCTCGCTATAAAGTGCTTAAATAAATGCTGAGTGTAAAAAGACTGAGGGCAGGTACTGACCAGTGTGAGGGTACGCGCGGTCCGCCATGACGGTGACGATCCTGGCCACGTGGTAGCCGGGGTCGGCCAGCAGCACGCCCGCGCGCCCGTCCACCGTGACCGCCACGCCCACCATCACGTGCTCCTTCTCCGCCGCCGCCACCGCCTCGGGCCCCTCCCCGCTGAGCACGTACTCCCGGACGTTCTCCACCGCCTCCTCGCACGACGCCAGCGCCGTCGCCGCCGACAGCCCCGGGAACCTCTTGTTCAGCACCCGCCACTTGCGCATCAGCTCGATCGCCAGCCCCACGCACGTGTGCTTCTTCGAACGAATCGGCGGCGCGTACGACCGAAACACTTCGTAGAGCGAGTCGCCCGAATCCTCGAACGCGTCGTACAGCGACAGGAAGTTGCTGACCGAGTCGTAGTTCTCTTCCACGAGCAGATGGCGCAGGATGCCCTCGGCGGCGGTGGCGAGCGCCTCGTGCTCCGCCGTCGTCAGCTGCAGCGGCGGGCGCGGCCGGTCCCACCGCGCGGGGGGCAGTGGCCCGGTCAAATCTTCGACGCTCTCGCGGTCCGAGGCGTCCTGAACCGAAGCGAGTCAACTGGGCCACTCGGCGCCCCACCGGCCGACGGAGGGCGCGGCCGCCTCGGCCTCCGCCCCCGACCTGTCGTGCGCGTCATCCCGGCCCCGCTCGGTACCCTCGGCGCTCTTCACGAGCGCCTCACACCGCGTCTCTAGCACCAATAACGTAGGTTTTTCACGCTCTGCAATTAATTTTTTTACTTTTAGTTTATATAGTAAAGTTATCTAAACGACGATCTTTACGGTAACCACGAACCTAAATAATAATCATAGAATTGCATCTTATGATGACTGGGTACCTACAATTTTTTGCCTCTACGATCTGCAATGACTAAGCATGCGTAGAAATTATACAGTGCGTGGAAATACTATTAGTTTTCCGTGACTAAAAAGTCATCTACAGATACGTCATTAGGTACCTATATAAGAGTCTAAAAGATATTGATATAAACAATGATAGCAGAGATTTCTACACGAATGTACCTACGGCTGCTAATTAGGTATGCCTTGTTAATGGAAAACGTGAAAATGTGACATTAAAAAATGCCACCAATGTAAAATGTCCACAATATTATTATATAGACACGCGACTTAAATGCAGGCCACTCAGGGCACTCAGGGAGGCCACTACAAATTACTTATCTGTAATCAGTACAGGTACTAAATCTATTACTACATCTAACTAAATATAGGTAACTATTAAGTACATGAACAGAATGCTTCGTGTACATCATCAAATATTAAAGATATGTCGATAGTGATCCGTTGGCCGCTACGAAGCAATCGGTCCGCGCGCTCTGCCAGATTTACTGAAGATCTATTTCTGTTTAGTTCAGGTACTGCCGACCCTGACTACATTCAGTTAGTATTCAATGGTACATGGTTCAAATAAAAAAAATATGGTTTACTTGCAATGTTTAAGGGATTTTCTTATGCGTCCATATATGAAAATTACGTTCTTTAAATGCAAATGGGTACTCACGACGTTTGTATTTTATGTCGATATTTCAGCCCAGTTATAGTAAATCTGGTCACAGTTTAAAAATAAAACACAACATATAAGTATATACATATAGGTCTATGCATAATAATATACATAAATCGTGATACCCGCTTGCCTTTAAAAGGTGTATTCGCGATGTTTTAGAAGTTTTGTTTAAAAAAAGTGCGCTCATCGATCTTTTCGTGACCTTTCTTCGCCAAATCTCTGATAGAGACAGCGATGTCTTTATCGGTGTTTGACGTCTTGATAAGATAATGTATATTAATAGCAATATTTTTAATTAAAAATCTCTGTCACGTTTAGGTACTGAATCAATTACTGACTACTTGAAACCTCTGCGTCAGTTGAAACAATTTTAGTTGTGCAATGTCAAGATGGCGGGTGTACCTTCTTATATGTTCACAAATGACAAATGGTCATATACATGCATGAAAGCAATGTAAGAGCATTTTTTTGTTTTGATTAATCAATGATTGACGAAGCCATTTATGAATTATCAAAGATTCTGTTGTGTAAGTACCCTCAACACGCGACGTCGCTTGCGCCCTTCGGTTCATCGGTTAGCAACACGTGTTCCTAAATATAAAGGTTAGCTGACGTCAATATTACTCACAAGTCACTACAGCCGAGGGAATTTCAGTTTAGGAACAAATACCTTTGTGATTGCGTTATGGCAGAAAACGTGATTGTTGGCTCTTTTTCTCCCTTCACTCTCCTTTGTATTTCGGAAGTTTGCTAACCTATTAACCTACCCCTTACGGTGAAATGGCTATACTTAATTATAATTGTAATTATAGTATAAGTGTAACTATAATTGTAAATTGAAACAAACCAAAATCTTTTTTCCAAGTTTAATAAATTCTAATATTTAAGTTTCTCAAAGTTATGCACAGATACTTATTATAATTATAGTTCTATAATTTAGTACTCCAATATCTAAATCTTGTGATTTAGTAACGCCTTTGTTTTATCACAGTCGACGAAATACGTGGAACTACACGTGAATCAGTGAATGTTCGCGGATAAAATTATCTAATCGAGAGTGTACAATCGTGAACCATATCTAAACCGTATTTTTCACGGATATTACCTACACCCTGAAAAATTGTACTACCAAGATGACGTTGATTGATCGACATAGTCTTCAAACACGGAACGAATGGCTGTTTGACCTAATTGGATTTGTGATTATCCCTCAAATATGGTAGTTAGAAAACACCAAAAATATCTGCTATGTGCCTACCTACTTGGTAGACACAAAGCCAAGAGATGCACCTGATTGTAAGCGGCTATCGTCGCCCATGAGCATCAGCAACACCAAAGAGGCATTATTAATGCGTTGCCAGCCAAGAAAGAGAGAAGAAAAAGAAAAAAAGAAATGGATCTCAAGCCCCCAGCCGGAATAAGTACCTAGTCGTTTAAAATAATCTTATGGTTCTCGAATAACCATTAAAAATATAGACAATCTACCCAAGCGCACTAGTAGGTAGTACGCGCAGGTAGTGAAGTGACCCTGCGAACGAGGAAAATCTGGAAAGTATAGGTTTGTGTGACAGGGTCGTGACTTCGTGAGTGTTTGCGATAATGTCACTTGAGTTGGTATGTGTCTCCATGCTGCAACCAAGACACTGAATTAATTATACAGGCTAGGTATCCATATGTGAGCTTATATGCAGTTGTACAAATTACATTCTACAAGGCCTTAATTAAACAGTGACTTAGGTATAACATTAATCAGTGTTTTTTTCCTATTAACTAAATAATTAATTAAAAAAACTTTAGAGCTTGATTTAAAAACACGTTATCGATTAGGTACATAACTAATAATAACTATTTTGAAGGAATTGCAACACAATTGCATTCTTGTATAAAATAGCAAAACAAAATTGGCTTATACATTAAAAGAAAACCCATTGAAAACGCCATAAATCTCTAATATCCTTGAGTAGTACCTATCCTACAGCATGATTCATAATTCACGACATTCCCGCTAAAACTTGGACGCTATTTGGCAAAGATCACTTAAAACCTCTACAATTGCAGCGTTACATCGCGTTACGTAACAACTGACTGGCAACAAAACCTTTTTGTTAAGTTAATAGCCGTGGTACCACTGGTTATCACTCGATGGTAATTGGGTACTGTTAATCAAGAAATTTCACACAACTGAAGATCAAGTTTCGAAGAGGTACCTCAGGTACGATGACGGATCACATAACATTGGATGAATATCTGCGCCCTGCATTGGTTGAAGTTACACACCGATTATACCATTCTTAAGGTAACCATACGTTCCGCTTTGGGCGGCATTGTCTCGCTTTGATTGTCTGTCCCGCTGTCCCCCGCGAGATCGAAAAAGTCTCACTTTGTACCAAATTTACTGCTTTGTCCCGCTTTTGTATATATTTACTTCTTGTGGACATGAAATTCATTGAAACTAGTAGATTTAACCTCGATGACCTTTTTTTTAGCTATAGCTATAAATAGTAGATAATAATTGAATACAAACCGTAGGCGTCCCACTTTGACACGAAGGCACTCGATGAACTTTTGTTTTGTCCGAGCGCTAATGAAATTCCGTGCACGTCTCGCTTTCAGCGCAGAAAAATGGTTAATTTAACCATTCTACGAGTCACTACGAGTGGCTACGAGCCTTAAGGTACGCGTCGATCAAGCCTATGATTGATAGAAATTGTTCATCAAATGTCACGTGATCCGTCTTCAGGTGCCCAACCTTATCTAACCCGGAATACATCGTTCGGCAGATCTACATACATCTATACAAATAAATAAAATTGGAGTGTCTGTTCGTAATATTAAATAGGTAACCGCTTTTTACTAAATGCATTTGGATGTATACACGGTACCAAAACAACATTTTTTACAATTTTTGTCTGTCTGTCTGTTTGTTCCGGCTAATGTCTGAAATGGCTGGACCGATTTTGACGGGACTTTCACTGGCAGATAGCTGATTTAACAAGGTGTAACTTAGACTACTTTTATTTTAGAAAAAAATAGTTTGTTAGGCGATACAAAGTTCGCCGGGTCAGCTAGTAGTTAATAATATCTACTTACAATTAGTAATATTGGACACGTCGGGTAAAACATTTGAAGGGAACAACAGACTGACAGTAAAGTTCTAAATTTAGATGCATTAGTAAAATGAAGCTACGAGTAATTTAAAGTATTAAATATTTACAAAATACTGTCCGTCACCAGCTGGCTGCGTAGCTAGTAGGTATTTCTACTGAACTGCGTAGGAAGTTAGGAACTTACATTTTATGTAAATTATCGACGAACGTGCAGACGACTCATCTGGTGGTAAGTGGGCATCGCCGCCAATGATATTTTTATAATGTAAAAAGAGGTAGATATGTCACTAGCGCGCCGACGAAGAGCGTAATAACAGGCAATTGACCGTTCTGCTCGTAGTCGCTCTGTCAGTACAAGACGATACGCACGCTTTTGTTGTTGTCAGAAGTGCTTGACATTTGACATACAGCGTTAAAATGCCTTCGGGTATTATACCATGTGATTGGTGTAATGAAACAAAAGATAAACGCTTATGTGTTGTAGCTCTTTTCGGAACAGATTATTTGGTTGATTTGTAAGGGCATAACGTTTCTATAATTTTTAAATATCATTGATCGCCGCCCAATATCATTAAGGTTTGTCTGCATATCCTACATGACGCAGATTATGCTTATTATTAATGCTAAATTAGTTATATCATTGATTCGTTTTTACCAATATTTAAATAATAATATGATTAAATCACTATAATTATTCAAAATATAAAGTTAATTGTATAAAGTAAATATATTTCTATAAAACCGAGTTCTCGATACACACTTATCTAGGAAGCAAGTATAGACTAGTGATAACAAACGTTATGTGTAAATTGACATAGGTATTATCAGGTCGTAGGCAGTTTCTTACTGGACGTGATATTTAGCAAACTGCGTCATAACATGTGGTCATAACACTATAACAAGTTTCCGCAATCCGAGCGACGCGTTAGGCAATGGCAACTGACTATTTATTACTGCAAATTACAAGATAATGAACATAATAAATTAATATGTAATTATATACCTTTTTTATGTTACATAATACGTCAAAACCTCTGCTATAACTTGAAATATTTAATTAACCGATTAAGATTTGAGATAAAACCACTAACCAACAGCAACAATCCATTAAAAAAGTTATATTTCTCACAATGCAAACTGTTTTTTGAATTTCCTTTATTTGACAATAATACAATAATACTATACCTACTACAATGTCTACAGTAAGAGCAGTCAAGTATTCTTAAATATCTTTTCTTTTTATTTGAAAATTCCTGACAATTTCAAATATTCCGTTTCCCTGATTGAGAGCTAACATTCCCGCGGGATATGTCTGGGAAACCTTTGTAAAATAAAAACAAAGCTACAGTTATATTAAAAGACTTATAAATAGGTACCTACGATCATAGACTTATATATACCTACAATCCGTAAACACTAGTATAAAATATAAATTTAAAAATAAACCCACCTGCTATCAAAAAAGCTATCATGATAAGTATAATTTTTTGAAATCCTCATGATGAGCTCTTTAATTTGATACCCATATTGCATTATTCGATTAATATTTATTTTTTACTACTACAGTACAAGCGTAGTGCATACATACATACAAGATACGCGCTAAAACATAACCCTTCTGGCAGTCGGGTAATATCATAGATTACCCCCTAATCTATGAGTAATATGTACACGGTTCCATCGCCGTGATGACGTTAACCCGTCAATTGCGTCATAGCTAACTTGAATAACTACGCCCTATCTATGGGGCGGGGAATAAAAACACACCGTGAGGAACGCGCAATCTCAATTAATATGTTTTATTCATAAAAAATTGTATGTTCTCGGATCTTGGGTTATTTGTTGCGTGGGTAAGGGTCTCCCCACGACCGATCAAGTTTGTATCCATCGTGGGTGTTTCTGAAATAAGTTGCCGGTAAATCTAATGATATTTAAAAAATATAGATACGTTATACCCTTACAAATCAACCAAAAAATCTGTTCCGAAAAGAACTACATACACACGTTTATTCAATCTTTTGTTTCACTTCACCAATCAAATTGGTATAATACACGAAGGCATTTTAACGCTGTATGTTAAATGTCAAGCACTTCTGACAACAACAATAGCGTGCGTATCGTCTTGTATTGACAGAGCGACTACGAGCAGAACGGTCAATTGCCTTTTCTTACGCTCTTCATCGTCGGCGCGCTAGTGACATATCTACCTGTTTTTTACATTATAATATCATTGGGTAAATCTAATAAATCTCGTGTCACGGTGTTTGTGGTCGCACTCCTCCGAAACGGCTCGACCGATTTTTATGAAATTTTGGTGTAATTTGGTAGATATGAGAATAGGTCGTAAAGTATAATATTTCATACCGCTAGGTGATTAGGGTATCCCTATCCAGAAATTTTTTGGCAGAACAACGTTTGCCGAGTCAGCTAGTATTAATATAATAAATAGTCTTTCGCTCCTTCATGTCGTCAGAACTAATAGTGATAAATAATTTAATTGTCGAAACTATAGCACAAATTGCATATCCAATTTGTGACTATAGCAAACAATAGAAAAGTATAATAAATGATAAGGTTCCACGTTCTATCCTCAAGCTTTTTACATTCTACCTTCACCGATCCTATATAGTGAGTTTAAAGCCGATGAGTAGACTAACTAATAAATGATAACAGTCACCATCTCCAATGAATACCAGCAACATGAAAGGCGATGAGTAGAGTAACTAATAAACCTGGTCACCGTCTCCAGTTAATGCCAGTAACACAAGCCACTAAGCATTGTTGCCCAGGAAAGAAGAAAGAAAGTATGTAAGTAGTAAAGTACTAAGCATTGCGTCATGACTGATGAAGCAAGTTTATAGTACCTTGTGGAGGATAACAGATAAAGTTGGACTTCCCAGATCTACATGTGCCCTTGGAATTTCTGCGAAGCATGAGTCACTTCTACCGTCACTGGCCGACTGGCGAGTAATTGAAAAATCAGTTCAATATGAGACATCTGCCGGCACACAGGAATTCCCATAATGTTTATTTCACTAAATCTATTTCGAATCATTATCTGTAAACCTAATAACATTCAACTGTTTTACGACTCACATACGGTGCACGAAGATCATTTTATGAATACGTGGAGATTGCCATTAACTCAAAAATAACCCAATAGCGCTAAAATAATAAAAACTGCGAAATATAAATCTCAATGGCATCAAAATTGATTGTATTGGCAGCGTTTTTGAAGATGATAAATTTCAAATGACTGACTCATTAGTTTGTCTCTGTATTCATTCAAAACCTGTAATTAAGATAATTCGTAATCTTTCAAGATTTTCCACTTGAAGAGGAAATTATGCCATAGAAATCGATCGATTACTTAGGCTGGTACAAATCATAGTGTAGGAAGTATTCGGAGGTCGCGGCTTACATTCGCTAGCTTGGCACGCCAATCGGACGGCAATGTAGGGCATTGTGTCACCGACCTTCCGTGGGTCACACGTGAGTCATGTGACTCAGTGAATGGTCTTTGTTTAGAGGCTAAATGGCTTGGTAAGCACGTGCGTAAAATTAAAACTAACGCTGGGGTACCGGTCCGAAAGCACTTTCCGGTCTGTCTAACAATTAACCCTAAAATTGGAATTTGAAACGAAATTACCGAATTGACTCAAAACTTAATACAGGCTGCGTAATTTGTATGTAAAATTAAACTTTTTTCAGATGTAGGTAAATAATAAAGTCCAAGAACAATCTTATTATTTTGTCAAAATAATTATTAAGTCTAAAAATAATCTTATTCTTTTGGTCTGCGGGTTTATCTATAAAATAAAAGCAGATCCTAAACATACCTATTGCCATGAGCGTCGTCGTGGATGTGATGAAACATTGGAGGAGTCATAACTTTTGGAGATTCTATTCCAAAAACTATAGGTTTAGAGACGCGATTTTAAACTTAAGAAAATATTCCCATGTTCCCATTAATCTTATATTTTGTAAATATCGCATTGTCAAGTCCTTTCATCATCCTGTGTGCTCCAGATCAAAATTATTACTCATATTGAAGGCAAACTCCACTTTCCACCTCTACCTTGAATTACATGTTGTAACAGTATAATGAAGGTGAAAGTACTGTACGTTTTGCCATAATAAAATGGAAAGTGTCAGTCAACAGCGCTCTGTGCATTATACACGTATTTCCCAAGAGCCATAACGCGTGTGCAACCATCTTTGAGACTACAAAGTGCAAAGGAAATGGTGCAACTATAGAAGACCTATTGAAAAAGGAAACAAAAAGAAAAGAGCGATAAAATAACCAAATAATGCAATGCCAATTGAAATAATTTTAGTTATACTTAAGTAATTATGAATATGTAAGTAATTATGAATGAGTAGTGTAGAAATATAATATAGAAAAAGTACTAAATGAATGTGTAATTTACTTCGCCAGCAGTCGTTCTAAAATTATTTTGGACGGGTATCATGAATGTATAGATTGATGACAAGCTTGTGATAGCTTTAGAGAAATAAAACAATGGACTACAACGAACGAAAAGATTTGTAGCGTCTACAATAAAATCTTAGCGGTGACTGACAAAATGTACAGACGGAATCAGTGGACCTAAAATCATGGAACTTTGTTGTTTTAAAAAAATTTTTTTTTCTTTGTTGTGTGAGAAAAAGCAGGAAACTTGGAATAGAAGAAACCCCTATAGTGTCAATTGTTTCGAAGAGCACTGAGAACACTTATTCCCTAAAGGAATAGAATAGGGTGCAAAAGTAATGTTGTACAACCACTGTGTAGTCTGTGTACAACTATAAAAATACATTTAGATACATGTGTAAATTACACACTTGAAACTTAGAATCAAATCTTCTCAACAAAATTAATACTACAGGAACTATTGAACATTCATCCCGTCTAGAAGTAAAATGGAGATCTCCAATATTTCTTAGAAGTCTAATATTTCCGGCGGACGGAGTTGCACAAACTTGTAAAAGATAAAGCCATATTGTATATCCTTACGTATCTTTACGTGATCAGTGATCAGGTTTCGCTCATGCAGGCAGATGAGGTAAATGATCCTTGTGAACTCATTACAATACGTTGATCTCTGGTCAATGTTTCTTTGTTCGAGGAAAAATGTGTTATACGACAGCGTTGATAGCTAGTGAATCAAGTACCTGATGGTTGTATCAGAAATTCCGCAGAAAGGAACAAGACACCAACAAACAAAAGAAATAATTAAGAAACCACAACATTTCTCGAACAATGATGATTAAGAATGATTAATGAAATCAAACAAACATTCTAGTGATGACGTCAAAACATATGGTATTGTGCGTAGATTTAATGTTTTGATTCTACTACTACGAACTTAGAATAATAATAAAACTACGAAATTAGCGTCACATTATTTGATAACAAATATGTACTTAATTAACGATCATCAGATGTGGTTGTGGTCTGTTTTGGGATGACGTCATCAAATCCGTTATATAATACAGGGTTATACGTTTATTGCGTAATACAGAAAGTATTCACACTGATAAAATATTTCCCAAATTATTTCACATGAGAAATAAAAAAAAGCCAAATTTGTTTTCATTTATCAAATTGCAAAAGTTAAAATAAACCAGCATAGTCAAGAAAGAAGCGTTAGAGAAAAAAATATCTATAATTTAATACCCTGAAAATAACCCACAGAAGAGGGTACTTCAATAACATGGATTCTTGAATGTAAAGACAAAACGAAGCTCTTAAAAACTAGACTGCAGTCCAAAGCGTTGCAGTAAGTCTAGATAATGCAGGCTACACCACGCCACGCTTCCGGCTACTGGGCGGAGCGAAGGGATCTCATTTCTCATATCGCTTTATTCCGCTTTCTACCGGATAGACAGACATTGCGAACTAGAGCAAACCTCAAACATTCATCCTGCTTTGTTTTGGACTTTTGATTTTGTTAATTAGATTTATTGATTGGAATGAATAAGTTTTTTTTTTATGTAAATAGCAGCGCTGATAGATCATTTGGTGTTCCGTCGCATAAGGAGATCCAGATCAGTAACACGAAAGGCATCACCATTGCCTTACAGCCAAGAAAGAAAGAAAAAGAAGAAAGAAAGTAACAAAGAAAGGCCACTGCTATCTATATCTGCAACTGCTTTTCTTAGTGAAAGAGTTAAACAAGCTTGCCTCATTACTGTTCTTCTGAATCCACTTGATAAAACCTAAAAATGTTTATTACATTTTTAATGGAAAGGCTCTGATTAAATGAGATTACTAAAATTATGTACTGTAAGGGTAAATGTCTCGAAATGCTCATCAACTGAATATTGTGTTGGCGGATCGGTGTGACCTTTGTAATGTCTACGCCAATATCTATACATCGAAACATCGACCTTTGATAACAACGGTATTACACTGAATTTATTTATTAAGGTTTGAATACGAGTTACAGCGTGGACGAACTAAAATATATCCCTTGATTTTGGTATTAATTTTCTTCTCTATCTATCTGATGGGCAGTGGTCAATTTTGTTGAAGGTAGGTATTATAGGACTAATTGCCATTTGGTTCTTTTAAAGAAATTGGTTATTCCCATCTCTGTTATTTCAAAGAAAAATTATTCCCATCTCTGTTCCTTCAAACAAAAAGTAAACAACATGGTGACGACACTGAAGATTGCGATAGCGTTACTGACTTCGTCACCAAGTGTCGTATATGGTCTTAGAATTAGATTAATACAATGTGTATACGGCAGTTTTCTGATGTTTGCCAGGGTAAATATATCATCATATAGACATCCGATTTGGCTAGTTGAACAGTTTTTACAATATATTCTTCTCAATATACGTTCAGGTAAATTAAAATAATATTATTAAGAAATAAATAAAGATAAAGATTAATAATGATTTCGGGATTCCCTAATATTTAGATTTGGGGATTTTTTTTTGCGAAGAATGGGCATGATGCGGTTGACGACATGAAACTAATTCACCTATAATTATAAGAGTAATAAATAGAAACAGGATTAACTTTTGAGAGAAATAAAAACAAGACAAAAAAGAGGAATTGAGACAAAAATAGCATGCTATGACGTAGAAGCAAAATAAATGCAAAACCGTTGAATGCAAAACGGGTCCTGAATGTTTAGTAATACCTGTAATTAAACACTTCTTACCTAAGATTAACATAATTAAGTAGTTTCTAAATCCTAGCTACTTCATTAATTTTAGAATATCTAATGAGTCACGTCTTTTATAATTGTAATAAATCCATTAATTATCAAATGAATATCATTGAAATATTATTACTAGCGTATCATTATCATAATAATCATACTTCAATGATGAAATTATGTGTTAAGTGCAACTAATTAGTTATTTCATTTTACTACTAAAATTAAACATTTGCTAATATAAATTTACATTTGATAATGTTCCAAAACACTATGTAGAAAAACTTTATTTTTTAATTTTTTTTCTCAAGTCCTTGTTATTTTTGGTTTGGGCGCCATGAAGAAAAAATGAAACAAATAAATTAGAACATCTATATTCACGTGAACAGTAAAAACTAAAAACCAATTACCGAAAACAGATAAAAAATACATTTAAACGAAATAGCAAAACAAATTTTCATGCATTATATTTATTTTGTTTACGGTAAAATTAAATTGGAAAAATGCAAATCAGTATCTTCAACTTGATATAAGAACATTAGCTACCGTAAGTAAGTACGTAAGTACCGTAAGTAACACATTAAGTAATGCAATTTTTAACCGACTTCAAAAAGGAGGAGGTTCTCAATTCGACTGTATTTTTTTGTAATCATGTGTAGTTGAACTGTTAACTGACCTAGGAGACTATCAAGAGCTAAAAATGTTATCAACACATACAAAACGAGTTCGTTAAGTCGTTTCAAATAAAAATCAATATTAACAAGGGCATGGTCATGAAAGACTCATGTAAATATTGATAGGTATAAATGATTGAGTGCAAAACTGTAATCTGATTAACAATAACTAACATTTTAATGGTATATAAAGATTTTCGCACGTAAGAAACCAATTATATTTTTAATAATAATAATAATACCTACCTACGTACAAGATTGTAGTCAGCCACATATTTTTTCAAATAAAATTATTCCAGTTTAATATAATCATTCCTAAAATTTCAGTTAAACAGCTGGTCACTGTGAAAAATAAAAAAATAAAAAATTCTATGAAAAATAAAGGCCTTCAATGCCCTCGAGTATTTTTTCGCAAAAAACGAGGCTTTGTTTATTTCCGAAGCAAAACAAAACAAATCTTTGCTGTCGTTGGCTCGCCGTGCGCGATGTGTGGCCAAATTCTTCGCAACGTGTAACCATGACAACATAACTTAAAAACCCCTTATTATTTTACACTTCGCAGAAAGCGTATATTTTATTAAAACTTACCCATACAACGGCTAGAAGCCAAATTAAAGGCAAAAAGGGCGCTTGCTGCTCGCCGGCGCGTGCTGTGCGATATGTCTCCTCCCCTGCAACAGACAAACTGATCGTTGGAGAATGTTTTGCCCGCGTTATTATAGAGCTGTTGCCGCTCTAGGGCTGTCAATAACGGTTATTAAAATAACTGGTACAGGAACGTTATCGAGCAACGCGAACGGCATTGTGTTGCTGTTGATGAAAAATACACGTTTGGATTGGTTTTGAAAGCATTGCCAAATCTTTCTACTATTAGTTTCCTAGGGAGCGTCCATTAATTACGTCAGGCGTTTTTAGCGATTTTTCTACCCTCCTCTCCCCTTGCTGAGATTTCGTGAGATTTGGCTCAACCCCCTTGAGACCCCCTCCCACATTCTCACGTGAGATTTTTCAAAATATGTTCGAGGAGTCGCGCGCTCAGCTGGCGGTGGCACGTATGACGTAAACAAACGACAGGCTACTGTGCAATTTTGCGGCGCTCGCAAAATCTCGATAAATATTATTTTGTAATATTTGGCCATATTTTAATGAAGGAAAAGGTTATATTTAATTTAGTAATAATTCATCTCAATTTACTCTGTTTCTTGCAGAAAAAAAATAAGTGATATTTGCTGAGACCCCCCCCCCTCTTCTCTCCCTGAAATAAGATTAGATGAGATTTGATTTGACCCCCTACCCCCCTCCCCTGAAAGCCTCGCGTAATTAATGGACCTCCCTTAGTTACTAAATAATTTGTTTCAGCAATTTTAGATGTCAAAAATATAGATTATGGCCTTGAGATCTTGAGATGAAATGATCTTTAAATCCTACTAACTTTCTTGGATTGGCTTTTTTTACAATTTTTGAAATTGGTTGTACATACTTGACATTATTTTGAGGGCACTTTAAATATTTTTTTAATGTAAAGCTATTAGTTTAACCGTTTAACATATTTGTATATTAAGGATTATTGCCTGTTTAAGTAAATGTAAAAGGAAGTATTAGTAATCTTACTTAATAAGAAATATTTTTTACATAAAAATAACGAAGAGCTTATCTTTTGATAACCGGTAATTGTAAATAAAAGAGTATGAAAGAGAAGGCAGCACTAACGCAACGTGTCGGCCATTATTGTATGTGCGCATGACAGCTCCCCCCAGCCAGCGCTCAGCTGACCGCGCGTCTGGCTTTCAAAAATCAAAACTGATCGGGGAACAAAGAGTGATCTAGAATTCTAGACTATTCAAGAACACTGAACAAGATTCTTTCAATTAAACTGGACTGAATGAACGAAATCTCAATGTCACTCCAACCAACTAAGAAGTGCTGATAAAAGAAAAGTGTTATTAAGTTATTTGCCTTCAACGCGACGCGGCAATGGTTCAGTTTTCAGTTTCGAAAGAGCTGCCGTATTGTTCATTGTTCACGTTCCGTATCAGGACACGTGACTATTTCAATTTGTTCATCTTGTTTTCAATAATATTTACTAACATGCGTGAGGTTTTTTTTAATTTCTCGTAAATTATACAATAACCAATTAAACCTTAATATGACATGACGACATGACTATATTAAAATGTACTTATAAAAAATAAAAAATAACGACTCCAAGGAAACATTTTTCGAAAAACATTTTAGGAAATTTATAATTGTAAGGGCTTGTTTCACCATCTTCAAGTAGAGTCCTGAATAAGCTATTCGCCGGGTAAAGTGACGTTAAAGTGTCATTTTACATACACGAAATGTCAACATAACCAAGGAATAGCTTACTTCGGACTTACTTGAAGATTGTGAAATAAGCCCTTAAACTATTATTATTTCTTCATGGGGTTCACTTGGATAGCTACCACCCTGAGCATGAGTGAGCCGCCAAACGACTCGTCGTGTTCCGGCTGGGGGCTTAAGACCCAGTTCTTTCTTTCTTTTTCTTCCCTCTGTCTTGGCCGGCAACGCATCAGTGATGCCTTTGGTGTTGCTGATGTCCATAGGCGACGATATAAGCCACTTACCATCAGGTGGATCGTCGGCTCGTTTGTCGGCTATTTCCATAAAAAAGAAACTCTGTATTTGACTACTTCCCTCAATTCCTCGTGAATCCCACCATCAAATCTGCATTTTGAAAAATGTTCTGTGTAGGAGGAGCGTAATAAGCATTACATGCACCAAAGATAAATGTACCTATTATTTTTTGCAAGTTATTGCAAAAAATCTACGATTGGCCTATTATTGGTTGCCTAACCTTTTATAAGTAAGTACTTAAAGATTGGTAGACTTTACCTACGTAGTCTGGGGAATTGATTATCAAAAATTTTAAATTTGGGGTGCAGCGAGAGTCCCTTTTTCATCTACAGACATCCATGAAACCGATGTACGGATGTACTTATTACTTTACTCTTTGTATCAGACTCCCCTACTCCATGGGGACTAACTATAGGGAGCAACGGTCCCTTCTTTTGAAGCTCGCTGTGCCAACCACTCGACTGTAGCTACTCTTATAGTAGATGGTTTGATTTTATTTTATTTCCGGCTGTTACCATCTATACATCTATACTCTATACATACATACATACATACATACATACATACAAATAAATAAAATTGGAATGTCTGTTTGTAATATTAAAATAACCGCTTTTTACTAAGTGCATTTGGATGTATACACGATGTATGTGTACACATACCAAAACAACATTTTTTTACAATTTTTGTCTGTCTGTCTGTCTGTTTGTTCTGGCTAATCTCTGAAATGGCTGGACCGATTTTGACGGGACTTTCACTGACAGATTTCTGATGTAACAAGGAGTAACTTAGGCTACTTTTATTTGAGAAAAAAAATATTGTTTGTTAGGCGATACGAAGTTCTCCGGGTCTGCTAGTAAAAAATAAACAGTTACTTACTTATATAATTTATTTGTATGTATTATATTTTAATTGTACATAAATTAATTTTTGTCATTCTAGCCACGGATCTAAAAAAAGACGGACGTAATCCCAACTACAAATTCAGTGAAGCACCCATAGTATTACCAACTCTCTATTCGTACAACTACACACACCCAAACATTGACACCATATTGCTTTTATTGCGAATCAAAAATTACACACATTGCTATGCTTCACTTTCGATTAGACGAGGTTACGTCCGTCTTTTTAGGGTTCCGTAGCCGAATGGCAAAAAACGGAACCCTTATAGATTCGTCATGTCTGTCTGTCTGTCTGTCTGTCTGTCTGTCTGTCTGTCCGTCCGTATGTCACAGCCACTTTTTTCCGAAACTATAAGAGCTATACCATTGAAACTTGGTGAGTAGATGTATTCTGTGAACCGCATTAAGATTTTCATACAAAAATAGAAAAAAAACAATAAATTTTGGGGGTTCCCCATACTTAGAACTGAAACTCAAAAATATTTTTTTCATCAAACCCATACGTGTGGGGTATCTATGGATAGGTCTTCAAAAATGATATTGAGGTTTCTAATATCATTTTTTTCTAAACTGAATAGTTTGCGCGAGAGACACTTCCAAAGTGGTAAAATGTGTGTCCCCCCCCCTGTAACTTCTAAAATAAGAGTATGATAAAACTAAAAAAAATATATGATGTACATTACCATGCAAACTTCCAACGAAAATTGGTTTGAATGAGATCTAGTAAGTAGTTTTTTTTTTAATACGTCATAAATCGTAAACCGCAAAAAACATTGATCAAAGTTACAACGAACTACAAGAATTTTTATATTATGTTACTTGCTGCTACGGAACCCTTCATGGGCGAGTCCGACTCGCACTTGGCAGCTTTTTTCAAGTCCGTGATTCTAGCCATACGAGGCTACGGGCGTCATCGTAGCCACGAATAAGCCATAAAATTAGTTTGACTGTTTACTATTCGTTTCTTGATAACAAAACAATAATATTGTGTAATATTGTGAGATGCTACGTCTGATATGATCATAAAACAGCTGACGGCTTGCTTCCTCACGTGAACTTATCGTTACACGAGTTGAGTGTTTATCAAATTACTAGTCAGCAGAGAAGCACGATATGATTCTGTGATCTACTGTCGTGTCTCTCAATATAGTGAGAAATAAAGCGTGACGCTCATTTCCATGAATTTTCTAGTAGGTAAATAGATCAGTTTCTTCATGTTGAAGTACATACACTGAAAGTACATACGCTACTGTAAGCGAAAATCCGATTTTATGTAGCTTTAATCGGATATAGGCTGCAATGGTCCTTTAATTGACTTAAAATTCGTAAAGTCCTTTAAGTGTTTCCTAAAATCAGAAGGAGGATCGGGATGTGGAGTCACTGTCATCACGGTACAAATATCTATCTATACTGTGCCATCGTTCATGCATGTATTATAAAAACGCGCTAAGTACACTACCATGAGGTAGCAGGGTAAACGTGTGCATAATATGACGATAAAAACTTATAACTTTTTGAATCCTTATATCTCAGAAACGGTGGCTCGTAGGAAAAAAAGTATTGATACATTTTTATAGATAATTTTATGATCTACAATTTTTGTCTAGGGTACTTTATGATAAAACTTACCGTTTTGCTGAAAATCGCAAAAAACTCAGTTTTTTTGACCTTTGACCTTGAATATTTTCTTTTCCATACACGGGAATGATGAGGAACTTAAAATTTTTATTTATAATTATGTTTTGAACAATCTTACTGATTTTCAGCTTGTTGGGAATTTATGCACCTTCACTATCATTTTTTGGTCTAAATTGACCGAACCATAATAGTTAAAAAAAAAACTAAAAAACACGCTTTTATAGAAAATCCAACAAAAAAAATAGAAAATAAATTTGAATTAAAAATCGTGTAAATGTAATAAAAGCGTGGGGTGCATGGTGTCAATAAGTAGAAGGGATAATATCTTTAAAAGCACCCCACGCTTTTTTACAATTACCTACACGATTTATAATTCAAATTTATTTTCTATTTTTTTTTAGTTGGATTTTCTATAAAAGCGTGTTTTTTAGTTTTTTTTTAAACTATTATTTATTGTATTTTAGTGCATTACGTGTTGTTTCTTCCTTGAGATATTATCGCTCTGCCCGCGGTTATCATATTCCTAATTATCTGGAATAGGTTGGAACCTATTCCACCACCATGATCTGGAGATCATGGTTTACCCTTGTGCTAAATATTAATGAAAATCCGTTCAATAGTTTTTTGATGAAGGATTAACAAACATCCTCTCATTTATAATATTAGTAAGAAGGATTATAATTTATCATACATTTCGGATGGTAAATATACCAACTTACCACAGGAAAGTAGGGTTTAGTTCTATTATAAATAATGATGAAAGACAAATAAATACGTACGTATTTTATTTGTAGCATGATAACTCTTAGCTGGCCATTGAAGTAAAATGTCATAGAACAGACATCTCGAACAAAGTGTGTCCCGCCGGGAGGTTCTATTTTCAAAATTGAGCCCCCGTTCTCCTTTCAAAATCGAACGAATCCATTGAAAATTGAAGCCGATCGGCGCCAAGTCATTGGGACATACATTGTGTTCGCGGTGTCGGTTCTATATGCTAGTAATAATACTTCAGTGTAGCTGGCCTAGATTTTTTTCGAATGGATAGTTGCTTTTGGACCCAGTGGCCTTTACGTTTCACGCGGACAGGTGGCCTAGATTGTCTAGAACTTGTCAAATAGGACGTAGGCTGGGGCATTTTTTATCTGCAATTGTAGTGAAAACAACGCATGTAACGCAAAGTAAGAGCAGATTTACTATTAGACATTATCTGTTTCGTGAATGTAAATAAATAACGCTTTTATTAAACAATGCTTCACACTCATAGCCCCACACTAGGATTCCCTGTTTCGTGGGTGACATGGAGAACACACAAACACTTTACATCCAGATATTCCAGACCGAGAACAGAAATTCAAACTTATCATTCAAATTTCCGCCTTGCTGGGAGTCGAACCCAGGACCCTAGGCGCGGCGATCCGGCATGGTAAACATTGCTGGCGCAACGGGTCGTCGACATATTAAAATGTTGTTATTAATTATGATTGCTGGCTGTGGCATTAATATTTGTCGAGCAAATTAACGTCTGTCTAGGCCAATAATTGTATTCAGTCACATTCAAGGCAGTTTCTCAGATTAAAAACTGAGAGCAGTTTATATTTAAGTTCTTCTTGGTTGGTGGTTTTTGCACCACATTTTTTGTGAATTATCCGACAGTGGAGTAGTAATTAAATAAATAAAGATAAGTACGTGGAAGTAAAATGAAACCAGCAAGTTGTTTTTGTATTTTATTCCCAAATGAGCCAAAACTCGCTTCTAGTGTCTCTACATTCCTACAAAATGAATAACTACGACTAAAGATTGCTAATATTTAAGAAAAACATTATATAATTGATTTTAAAGGCACTGTTTTCTTAATATTCTGTCAACACTTCCTTAGTTCTGCGAGGTGTTATATTTTTCTTTATATTTTGTTCAACCGTCTATATAAACTTCTTGATCGTTATTTGGGATTTCCTTTTAATTGATTGTTTAATTACCAGCAGATAACTCAACAATTTTGGCGTTGATCGCCAGGAGTTCGGACATGTACTCCTCATCCGCCATGACGGTAGCAAGACGCTTCAGGACAGACAACAGCTCTCCATCCTTCATTCGCAGTTGTTCGTTACATTCTTCTACTTCACCCACAACTTCATCGGGTATCTGAAATGTTTCAATTTAATGAGTTATTTGTTTTTAATAAATGCTTAAATTTTTATAACCTCAAATTTTAGAATTACAGTGCTACCAAGTTAATCTGTGAAATGGCGAAAATTGGAACTAATGCCGCGCCATTCATTAGTTCTTTGTGTTCATTCATTTGACATTTACTACGTCTCGAATTGCGTCCAATGATTGGTCCAATGCAACCGACAGCGCCCTCCTCCAATTCAGAGATAAGTTGGAGGCACTGTAGTCACATGTGAGAATCATACAGTTTTATAACCTCAAATTTTGGTATTAGTCACATGTGAGCATCATACGCGGTGACACCAATGCAACGCTTTCATTGTACTTTTTTTAAACCTTTTTTTATAACAACTTATTGAAAACATTTTATTTTTAAAAACTTTGTTATCGAACATTAATTATCAGAAATACTTTGAACGATTGAGTAAATTTCAGGTGTTATGTAATGTATGAGTTATAATTAAGGAAAAAGACCTTGCCCTAAATTGTACCGTTAATTGATGCAACATACGAGTAGAAGCTAAGAGTTGTATCTCTGTTTGAAGTATGTTAGTTTTCTGTGAATAATTCTAAGTCATCATAAATCAATCGTATTCTATGCCGGACGCGAAATAATACGATGCGTGCTGGACTCATTTATAATCAATCATGTTATCCCTAAAAATATTTATATTTACCTTCTGCAATTCCAAGAAAGTTTCGAACTTCAGTTTCTTTCGCTGCTTGCCAGAGTTGCTGCTGAAGAACATGGTGAACTGTTGGTCCTTCAGCGTCACTGGGAAGTAGATACCCGCCACCAGGTGCCCCTTGGGATCTCTGGCTAAAAGACTCCTGTAAACAAGTTATTTAGCATCATTACAGGCTCGCTTGTCATTGTCTGAGCTTATGATTGCCTATTGCTTTTAATGTTATTGAATAATATTCTTTGGGATTGGAAAGGAAGAGTTATTTTATGACGATAATAAAAAATGGACTTTTGCTGCAAACTCCAAGCGTTTAGAGTGACAGATGTTTATTCTTTATTGGCAAAGACCGGCATGAACGGAATTGTATCCTTTTTATTTCAGGGCCGCAGATGAATGAAGATTTAAGTTGTATTTATCGACGAAGAGAAAATTTAAGGTCATACGAAAATAGAATTACATTCTAACTATCAGGGAATACAAACCTCATGTCCCAAACTAAGTTCCTCTTCTCTGTAACATTCACGCCACTTAAGTAGGGCTTAGCGACGTACATCAGAGACAGACGCTCCTTCACGTTGGCGCCTCTGGTCTCCCGCTCGTGCCACTCCACATAGTTGGTGTTCTGCAGGTTGAACTGGTAGTTGTAATCCTTGCGACAATGAGGCTCGTCCGATTGTGTGAACCAGCCTGAAAATAAAGTGGATGTACGGTTAGTTTGATGAATGCGGCGAGGTAAGAGATTTACATTTGTGCAAGGCTTTATTCCAAAATATTTACCAGTGTGTGGGTAGCAGCGGTCGACCATCACGGTGACAACACGGGAAATGTGGTAGCCCAAATCAGAGAAGAAGACACCAGGTCTTCCATCAACCCTCACTTGAATCGCCAGTAGAACGTGATCTTTTTCAGTCTCGACGAGAAATCCTTGGGGACCAGGGAATGATGTGGTGTAATCTGTGAGATCCTGGATGTTTTCATCGCACGAGACCAGCATCATTGCCTTGGTGATGCCCGGGAAATCTTTCTCCAACGTCTTGAGCTGTTTCATTCCTTCCATGGCGAGGCCCACACAGGTGTGCTTGTGAGCGCGGATGGGCGGATTGTACTTAGGGAAATACTCCTGGAGGCTCTCCGCCGGGGACGCCATGTACGAGTCGTAGAGCGTAAGGAAGTTGTTGACGGAGTCATAGTTCTCTAAGACGGCGAGACGGCTCAACAGCGCTTCGGCCTTGGCGACCAGATCCTCGTACTGCCGGAGGGAGAGGTGCAAGGCCGGGCGCGGGGCCCCCCACCGCGGGGGCGGCAGGGGGTGGTCGGCGGGCCACTGGGGCCCGGTGGGCTTGGTCGCCGAGCCGAGTCAGCTCAACCACTCGGCTCCCCAGCGGCCCATGACGCGGCGGATGGCGCGCTCCTCGCTCGAGGTGGAAGCCACCTCCAGCGCGGGGCCATACTCCAAGGCCCCAGTGGCCTCCACGCCGGACGGCGCTTCGCGAGACCACTCCTTGTCCTTACTTAACGGTTTTATATTTAACATATCTGGAACAAGTAATACGTTACCGTTAGCAAAATCTACTTGTGCAAAATCAAAAAAGCCTCTTTCAAATGTTAATGTGTTTAATATATTATGTCTGTATTCTACATGTAAGCGGGAGACATTCCATATCGAGAGCTTCAAGGAGAAATTTTATTTATTCCAGATTTATATTTGGCAATGTTCCATTAAACATGCAAAATATTTGTTAGATTTTAAAATGAACGACTGGAATGACGCAGTACATGTAGAATACGCAACCAAACACAGCAACCGAGGTAAACTCATTATCAACTATTAGTTAAACGATTTTCATTTTATCTAATCGCCCCACTGTTCCCTAGTTATGCAGGCAAACACTGTTACACATTTATTGCGCAGTTACTAAAAACACTTGATACAAATCTGGTTGATATTACTGCAAGCATTATAGTAGGGGAGCCCATGATGCTAAATGTGCATTTACTCGAGCGTCGCGGAAACCTATCAGATTTGGTAGATTAGATGCTAGGAAGAATAAATGGTCCTATAATGTTTCCACTTTCAGCGGTGGGTGAAGAAGCCTTTACAGATTTTCAAAATCGTTCAAACAAACTCAAAATTGTTCAAACATGGATATACTCGAGCGTGTCAGATTAGGATAAGGGGGGTTAATTACAAGCTAAAAAGTGTCAGTTTTGCTAATCAGACGATTTGAGCGTAACCTAAGGGAGTGGGAGGGTAACAAAGTTTACAAACAAAAACGATGAATAAGTCAAGAAGACTTACTCAAGCGCGGTCGTTTTTTTGTTTATTTCAAAGGTAATAAGACCAGAATAATAAAAAATATATAATCTGACGATTTCCGCAAGCCAAAAGTAATAAAAATCGTCAATCAAACCTTGACCCTTGAAACTTGAACGTACCCCACCATATTAAAGGCTCATACTGTCTGGAGGTACTTATCAATATGTAAGGTATCCTCCCTTATGTTAATCTGCCGCGCTCGAGTAAATCCAAAAATCCCCTCTTGAGCTCCCCTACGATTACCACTTAATATAGGACATGAAATTGTCGACATTGCGAATGACAGGTACAGATATTACAAAGTATTTTCCTACTCATGATCAATCTCATGATGTGCAATTTTTCCTGTTGCTGAACGGAAAGTTATTTTTGTTTTTAACGATGGTTGTAATGGTGACGAGTAAAATAATAATTGGTAAAACCCAATCAATGATGATGTAACAATTAAACCCACTAGAAGATTCAATGATACAATGGATGGTGTTTTAAGGACATCCCGAGGTAATTGTTAATATTTCGGTAGATTTTATGACTTAATGAAAAATACTGAGGGAATTCCCTTAACTAAAGCCCATATTTGTCCTACTGCTGATGGATACGCTCAAAGCTCAAGTAAAGTCAAGCTCGTATTTTAAATTGTATAACTCCTAGATAGGAAAAGGACATTAAACTATTGACATAATAACTCTTATAAGAATTAAAATGAATAACGATCAAAAGAAGAAGTAAGTATAACACTAAGTATTATTTCTTCTGTGGTATAACGAAACGTTAAGTTTTGTTTCAAACTTACCGAAATAACCGAGATTACAGATAATATAAAATAAGTACAGACATAATCAAAGTATCGGAAATCTGCACAAAAATGGAATGTAATTTTGTTAATTACAGTGTTAAGAGTTACACTGTCGGTATTGACCTTGGGAATACAAGAGATAAAAATTCAAGATAATGAACATAATTAAAGCAAGTTCAGAACTAGAGGATTTTCGTTTCTGCGGACTAAAACGATAAATAGAACATCAGTCTAAACCGCCCCTTATGACGAAGAAAGATAATGCAATGCCGAAATACTTAGCGATATACTTAGCACCCTTGTGTCCTAGACCTCATAAACAGCTGATGATCATTTATTAATCAAAGGTTAAGGCAGACTATTGCAATGATATACGAAGACCTTAAGGGTTAACTAGGGTTAGTTATATAAATGATGACGTACCCATTTCTTGCAGTCGGGTTCCGCTCACGATCGGAAGTACTTTCTTTGTTTACTTCTAGAATTGAACTGGTTTGGTGCGCGTCCTCACGGCTATATTAACCCTCCAACCGTTTATACCCCTCCTCCCGCCCCGCACCTTCCGCTTTGCGTCATTCACAGTCTTTTGTGTGTGTGCGTACGATAAATCCTCCGACCTCCATGTATGTGTTCTGTAGCGTCATGAGCGTCCAAATGACCCGTTATTTTATCGCTGAAACTAAATCGAGTTTTGCTCAGTTCTGATAAGGCTTGGTATCGAATGGCCATGCCCTCCCATAAGCAAGTATTGATTGGTATTGGGTGCATGCGTAGTACAAACATTAGCAACCGAAAATGAAACCTATCTCAATTGAGTAGTGCTTAGATTTGATCGAAAGTGTTTGTTGGCATTGAATAATACCAAGCAGATCGCGTCAAAACAAAACTCACACATTGATAGCCTTGTGTTGGACTCGAACATTCGATGTGTTTGTGCGTTTGTGGATATTCGCTGGCGTCTACAGTGTCCACACATTAATCAAACGCACACACTGACACACACGTGCGCACGTGCGGTAAAAGTGATCCCACGTGGTACGCAGCTCTACATGTGAGGCGGACAGTAGACTCATCATCTCATGATACTTTTTATTTTTGTCTGGTAGTGATGATTTTATGTGAACTAGGTGACCTGGCGAACTTCGTATCGCCTAACAATCCCCAATAACCTCTCCTTCACTGTCTCCCATTCCCTCTCTCTCTCCCTTTATGTTAATTTTGGTTTCTAACTATAAGCTTGCATATTAATTTTCACATTTCTGAGTTCGAAAATAACTAATTTTCGTACAAACTTACATCCCCTGTTTTTATGCCTTAGAGGATGAATTTCCAAAAAAAAACGATTACAAATATTTTTTGTTTCTAATTATAAGCTTACATATTAATTTTCACATTTCTGACTTCAAAAATTATGAAGTTCCTTAAACATTTACAACCCCTTAGTTTTACCCCTTAGGGGATGAATTTCGAGAAAACCATGAGACAGTTATTTTTTTGTGTCATATATAAATTTTCACTCTTTTAACTTCAAACTTCTGACTAAGTTACCATACTAACTTACGCCTTAATTAACTCTTTTGGGGATGATTTTTCAGAAAAACGTAATACTTTCAAATTTTGTTTCTAATCTGGAGCTAATATATAAATTTTCATGTTTTTAACTTCAAAAATGACGAAGTTGCGTACTAAGTTCCATCCCCCAAATTAACCCTTTATGGAATGATTTTCCAGAAATAATCAGTTAAAGTTAACTTTTCTTAATTTTTAACTTTTGACATTGTTAAACTGTTAAAATTTTCATATTTATAACCCTAAAAACTGAAAAAAATTTTTTAATTGAAAGTCTCTTCCAACCCCTATTTTTATCCCTTAGGGGAGGAATTTCCAAAAATCCGTAGCCTGTGACACTCACAAATAATGTGGCTTTCTATTGGTAAAAGAATTATTAAATCGGTTCAGGAGATTACCCCCTACAACGTTACAAACTCACAAACTTCACATCTTTATAATATTAGTTATTATTATGTAGATAATATTGTTATACCCAAAATAGGAGTTACAATTCTACGTACCAAAACTAGGTAAATGACCGACAAAGACAAGCCACTTCTTGGAAATTGGTCACCAGCTCTTATTGAGCACTGACGTCATTTACTAAAGGCTTTTGTGGCTTCACCTCTTTATTTATGGCACAAACCTAGCGACTAAACGTGTAAAACATTTGGCAATCGATTTTAGGACTATGCAATGGTGTGGTACCTAGTACCTTGTATGGAAGTAAGCCAGGCGGTTAAAACAATATAATTACTTTCCACTACATTATGAATGATTAAACTGGATTGTACTGAACTCAGAGATTTCCGATAGGAGGAACTTTTCACCTTTGCCCAAGGGTCAAGCACAGGGGCGTAGCTACCGCCGTATCAGCCGTATCAATTATACGGGGCCCCGAGGCTGAGGGGGCCCCCAATGCGCCTTAGAAAAAATTCGTGAAATGATCCGGAAATTAATTATTATGATTCGAAAAATGTTCCAGAAAGCATCGATACTTCATTGAAAATTTAAATCAACAATAAAATTTCTTTCTGGACCATCTTTCATCGTATTAGTGCATTAATTACTTTAGCATCATGCAATTTATCTTTAAGAAGCCATGATTCTAAATCTGGAAACTCGACGAATTGAAGACAAACAGGCAGTAATATCAAACCTAATCAAAATTTAAACAAAATATTTATTATACAAAAAAATTACGTTCTACACGACTCATGATGCTCTCCAGAACTGAGTGCTGCGTGGACATGCCGGCGGCAACCCCATGACATAGCACTCCGGGAATACCTCAGGAGGAAGCTCATTCTACACGTAGCACAGCTCATTCTACAGTTAGCACGTGCGTGGTAAAAATGATTGGGAGAATCGGACCGTAGAAGTTCTCCACGAGTCTCATCGGTGTGGATAAAACTTCAATTCGACCATGAGCTTTGTAAAGCATGAGCAGGTGCCTCGCTTGCAGTGAAGTACTCCTTAGCCCGGTTTAGAACATCAAGCTTTTTGGAAGCCAACTTAGCCTTGGCTTCCAAATGACGCTGATACTACACATCACTCGAGATGTCAACTACCAGAATCATACTCTTACAACACTTTTAGTGGTGAGCCCGGTATCCTGGAATTGAGGCACTATGAAAAATGGGGTTTTCTTAGTGGTAAAAGCGCCAACTTGTGTCTTTGTGGGGTTGAACTCGACTAAATTAAGTCAACCCTATTCCGAGACTTGCTCCAGAGAGTTCTCGACTTCAGACACAATTTTAAGCCTGCTATCCGCCACTTGCAAGTTTTGCAACTGAGAGGAATTAAGGGGGGCTGTGTAGTAGGCATCCCCTGTGCTGTCATCTGCATAGCAACAGTTGCCACTCATGCCATGTCATTGATATGCAAAATGAATAGCGTAGGAAATACCACAGACCCTTGGGGAACACCAGCATTTTATAGGTTTCATATCTGAGCAACAACCATCTACTACATCCTTGATATATCGCTCAGATAGAAAGCTGACTACCCAACTGTATAACCTCTCACAGCAACCGTAAGATGTAAACTTCGTAAGACATCCCTGTGCCAGTCCTGGTCACAGACTTTAGCGAAATCTAGGCTGACTGCCAGTGCTTCCCCGATGCGATCAATAGCCTCACGATGACTAAGGTGCGTAAGATAAATTTGATGGTCACCAGCTGAACGACCGCCGCAAAAACCGTATTGTCGATCACAGATCAGCTGATGATCTTCCAGATATCCCAGGAGCTGCATGTTAATCTCGTGCTCCATTACCGTTGCAAGCAGGGAGGCTATAGGCTTATCGCTATAGGCCTGTAGTTAGCCAGGTCACTGAATCGCCCATTATGTGGATGGAATGAAAAAGGGTAACCTTCAAAGAAGACGTATCATGTGGCATAAGATAGAATAAGAATAAGCACGTTAAGACGGGGAATCAACCAGCCCCGGATCTACAATTTTTTCGAACCGGGACAGAAACTTGATAGTGATAGAGATAAGATAAAAAAAAGTCACAAATAAATAATAGTTGGTATTTTTCGTGCATGGGACGATAAGAACACTTTTTGAATAAATTTATTTATTCTCCCAACCAGGGTTCCGTATGCTAGGCGCTTTGTGCAGCAAGTTTATTTTTATTTTTAATTATACTATATTATGATTTTTGGGCCCCCTGAATTGCCGCCCGGGGCGGGTGACCCGGTTTGCCCCTCCCTCCTCTAGATCCGGGGCTGGAATCAACTCGGGAGCACACATTTTTAACACCATTGCGTGAATACCGTCTGGTCCTCTCAACTTCTTGGTATCAAGCTCTCACAGGTTTTTAGGCGGAGGCGATCCCTCTATCATCAAGAATTGAGTTGGCGGCTAAAAGGATGCCAAGAAGTTCGGCATTCCCCTTTGCCGTATGGACCACGGAGTCGTCCGATTTACGCAGTTGTGGAAGAGACGACCGACAGAAGTTACCCTCAGCAGCTTGAGCTAGCGACCAGAATTCTCGACTACCAGAAGGGTAATCGTCCATTCACTAGCCAGTTCTGCCGATGAACTTTAAATTGCCTTCCTTTTAGTAATTTGCTTCTTTGCTGACCAGGAGGCTGCGTTAAACTTTGTATTAAGCCCTGAGGTGGATAGATCTATCAGCGTGCACGCGGATGACCATGTCGTTGACAATGACCATGATGCCCTGTCGTATCACATCGGCTACTGAGTCTGCGCTCGCGTTCGGATCTCCCGAAACGAAACAGAGCTGCCCCCATATAAAAATTTTAGAGTATTGATTGAATGTGGTTTATTAATCGATGTTAGTATATTTGTTTTAATTCACGTTAGCTTTTTTATTTCTTTTGAGAAAGATCTTTACCCTCAAGTCGAGAGGGGGCCCCCAACAAAATTTTGATACGGGGCCCCGGAAGGGCTAGCTACGCCACTGGTCAAGCATCATGCGCATTGGAAACAGCCAAGCCAAGCTAACAAGCTTGGATATAAGGATGGGTGCACGTACGTTTAAACTTTAAATCAGCTATGTCGACAGAAATTTTATTGTCTTCTCTCTTCTATGTATTAAAAATAATGGTTACCTCATGACGTCAAATTCTCATTTTTTGATCGATTTCACCTATAGCTATAACCTTAACCTCTAACCTTCAATATTAAACTAAAAGGTGATTCAGAAAGCTTTCAGACGCATTCCCTATTTGCGTCATGTTCGGGTGTGTTCGGGGGACAGCAATTTACTGAAAAAGCACTACTACGAGTATATCAAAACAATGAGGCAATAGAAGATTGAAACTTACGCCACTGTCTTAAGAGTTTCATTTTATTTGACTGTAGTAACATGGGCAAGGTATTTGAACTTATAATAGGCTACCTCCTTGCCGACCTCATCTACGAAAATAGAAGTGAAATATCACTGTGGCTATGTCGCCATTTCTCATTAATTAAATTAAAGTAAGTTAACTTACCTACTATCATGTGACCCCTTGGATGGCCCATAAGAGTTGGCTATCCATACGTAAAGTCAAGGAAATCTTTCTGCAGAGGCCGGGCAGTGGCTGGTCGGCTTAGATAGGTAGGTCCTACCTAGGTACATGTTAAGAAACATGACCAAGGGAATAAGATTTTAGTTATACGACCAGAAGAAAAAAGCTCTTGTGCTTAGACCACATGATTAGATGGGGCTGGTACCAACCATCTAAGCAGTAATGTAGTTAGAGCTTCGGTCACACCCATGGCATTTGATGTCATTAGCCATGCCATGATTGGAAAGACAATATTGTATCCAGACCCCTCTTTCCCACTGGGCACTCTGGGCACGTGCCCAGGGCCCCGTGATCGATAGGGGCCCCCTCGTTCCTGCCAGATCACTAAACGATAACCGATATTAGCGAAAATATTACCGAAAAACTTTTTTAATTCGAATAAATCGAACCTAAATTACTGACTACAATACCAATTTGCTTATTAGCTTTTGCATAAATCTAAAGGCTTGCTTATCTACTTTCTTTATTTATTCTAATAAAATAGTGTTCTGTCAATGTCATGGGGGCCCCATTATCTTAGTATGTCCAGGGCCTCCAATAGGTTAAAGACGGCCTTGATTGTATCTGTATCTTATTGAACTAGGAACTTTTTATAGGCCCAGAAATAATGCGAGTCCCTCGTGTCCTTATTGACCGGCAACGCATCACGATTGACGATGCTTTTTTACCCGACTGCCAGAAAGGGTTATGTTTTTCGAACGTATTTTGTATGTTTGTATGCTTGTAATTCTTTATTACCTTGTATCTTCCAAACCGCTCAACGGATTTATGTATATGCATAAATAAAATATCGTTCGATTCGTCTTGATTACCCAAGTGTTATTATCTAGATGAGTGAAATTAAAAAAAATATATGGTGTCTGTGGGATGCTATAGTTTGAAGTTTTGAAGTATGTACCTACATATCAAAAAATAAAAATAAATGGAATAAATCAATATGGGTATCAAATTAAAGAGCTCACGATAAGGATTTCAAAAAGGTATATCATGTCAGCTTTTTTGATAGCAGGTGGGTTTTTTAAATTTTTTAATCTATATATATAAAAGAAAGTCGTGTTAGTTACACTATTTATAACTCAAGAACGGCTGAACCGATTTAGCTGATAATTGGTGGAGAGGTAGCTTAGAATCAGGAGACGAACATAGGATACTTTTTATCTCGGAAAATAGACCTGTTCCTGCGGGATAAGGTAAAATTTTGTTATGTGCAGTTGATAGATAGCTATTAGTTATTATTATTAGCGTCTTTTATGACTCCTTTTTTTACTTGGGAGCGGGAGCGGGAGCGGGAGCGGGAGCGGGAGCGGGAGAGGGAGAGGGAGAGGGAGGAGCACACAGAAACTGTAACGGCTAAGAACGGCTGTACCGATTTTAATGATTTCTGATTTGTTACATTCTTAGGCGATACGAAGTTCGCCGGGTCAGCTAGTTTATAATACATATTAGCACAATATAGGAAATATTAGTTTGTTACTAATGTCCATGGGTGATGGTTATGGCTTACCACGTATCACCAAGTGGCTCGTTCCCAGAAAAAAACTAAAATTTAAAAACCGCATGAATAGGTTTAGGTCATAGTGTTTGTAGTATATTGCCCTGATTGACGTCTTTTTTATGGAAATAGCAGGCAAACGAGCTAACGATCCACCTGATGGTAAGTGGCTATCGTCGCCCATGGTCGCCACGTCTTGTAGTCCTAGTAATTTAGTTCCAAAATTATTTTAATCTGCGATTTTAGATTTGCATTAACACAATCATTATTTTGAATTCCATTTGATAGATAACAAAAGATAGAATACTTAACTACCGTGTAAGTAAGCATCTAATCTTACTAACAATAAGTAGAATGTAGTAAATCGATATTTTCGCAGTAACTGACCGATCGATGTGGCCTTGTGACCACATAATGCATAATATCATTACCTGAATGCCTGCGTGACTCGTTACATAATTGACATAATGATTCTTGCTATATTAAGTAGTTCTCAGTATCACGAGCTGACGTCACCGGTAGAAGGCACGCCTGTGAGGTGATTCACAACTGGCTACCTATTTGTAAGTCACACTCTACTCTTACTACGATACCACGAACCACGACGTCATTGAATAATATTGTGTAATTTTTATAATACTGGCAACTACAATATACATATTTTAGACTGTGAGTCTGTTGTACGATCAGGGGATTCCTGTAGAGTTTGATTGGTAGATTCTATAGATACCGCCTCACTCCTCAGATTACAGAAATTAACAGGTACTTTATATGTATTCTGAGGTTACCCTTGCGGATGCCACATTGTCCAAACGTCCACATCTCACCTCAGTCTCATGAACAGCATGAACTTCCGAGTACAGGGGTTAGCCTTGGCCGTCATAGGCTATGACTCATAGCCGTCATGGCAAAATTTCCGGCTACCTTTTGATCCATTATAGTAAACACTTGAAACTTTCACAAAATATGCAATAAGTAGTAATAAGTATAGGTCCTGTACTAAACACAAGAACCAATAATAATAAAAGAGAGAAGTTAAAAATGGTGGTACGGAACCCTTCGTGTGCGAATCCAACTCTCCTTGACAATTTTATTAAAACATGTAGAATGTAGTCCATGTAGAATAGGTAAGGTTTCGGGTTTCGTCGCAAACTCTCGTGCCCTACAGGATACCTTTACCTTTGTAGGAGATCGTAGAGATCCCAGGACTTTAAAAGTATGCTCCGGATGGTTTTAATTTAATGCGTAAAACATTTATCGGTGACTGTGGGAAGATATATCATATACCTAACATACCATTATAAATAATAATATTTAGATATCATTAAGATAAAACGCTGTCGATAAAGCAATTACACGCAATACATACAACAGGTAGTATCATATATATGTGTGTGCAAGGAATTATTATACTGCCTGGACAGACTTCGTTCTGTCAAAAGTTTTTTATTTTGAGATGTAAGCCATCCTATCTTTTAAGTTGGATCAAACTGCACACGGTGTGCAAATTTAGTTTAGGAGTCCATCGCGGACAAACAACGTGACACGTAATTTTTAAGATATATCTATCTATACATATAGCTGGTAGTCTGGTACAGTAGTCGGTAGGTCTGCGCAGCCTTCGTCTAGGTAAGTTTTATTTTTATACTTTTAATATACATACTTTATTTAATACTAGCTGTTACCCGCGACTTCGTCCGCGTGGTTATTAACAAAAAAGTTATTGTTTTTTTTCTAAAACTATTTTTTTTTCTAAAATAAAAGTAGCCTAAGTTACTCCTTGTTACATCAGCTATCTGCCAGTGAAAGTCCCGACAAAATCGGTCTACCCATTTCAGAGATTAGCCGAAACAAACAGACAGAGACAAAAATTGTAAAAAAAATTGTTTTGGTATATTATGTACCGTGTATACATCCAAATGCACTTAGTAAAAAGCGGTTATTTTAATATTACAAACAGACACTACTATTTTTTTTGTATAGATTTATCCCTTTAGTTAGGTAAGTGATAGCCTAGCGGTTAGAACGTTGGTCTCCCGAACGGAGGGGCCCGAGTTCAAATCTTGGCACGCACCTCTGATTTTTAAATATTATGTGCGTATTAGAAGTTAATTATCATTTGCTTCGGTGAAGGAAAACATCATGAGGAAACTTGCACACCGGAAAGTTCTACATAAGGTTCTCAAAGGTGTGTGAAGTCTGCCAACCCGCACTTGGTCAGCCTGCATTCCACCGTATTGCTTTCATTGAATAGTATGTTTTAGGGTTCCGAAGTAATATCGGAATGCTTACATAGTTTCGTCATGTCCGTCCGTCCGTCTGTCTGTCCGAAGCAAAGCGCTCCGAGACTCTAGTGCTAGAAAGCTGTAATTTGGCATAGATAATATGTACACATTTATTAAAACTCCTAAATCGTAGAAAACTCCAAAATCGTAGAATAAAATATTGAAAAACTTTTTTTCAGGGTACCTCCCCTACAGGTATGTGAGGATGAATTTTTTATTCGTCACGTACCTACCATTTAGTGTGGCGTATTGTTGAAAAGGTTTTTCAAAAATGTCATGGGTCTTCAAAGATCATTGTGGATTTAGGGGTCCGTTTGCGAATTATTTGGCTTTAAAGTGCTAATTTTGGTTGAATCAAGTGTCCCTCCCCTGCCGGTTAAACGGTTGGAGTTGGACAAGTGAAAAAATTCTCAAAAATAAGTTATATGATGAATTTACAAGGAAAACTATCACGGCTATGTTAGTATAAATAAGCAGTTAATGAGTAATAGTCGATAAACTTACTACTTCGGAACCCTACATTGAGCGTGGCCTGATACGTACTTGCCTGGTTTTTTAGACAAGTGTTTTAAATACAGAAAAACATTGAATGCCATATTGATCTGAGGAATGCCGAAAAAACTTTCTGTTTACTATTAATAATTTTTTGGACTATTTTTCATTAGTATTTTAATAAAAAGAGGTGCCAAGATTGTTTACCAAATGAGTCACGTAGATGGCATAAAATGGATTAGGATCTATTATTAACGGGCGTAAGAAAACGGAGTATATAAACATAAACACGTCAGAAGGTTTCACTTGGTCTTTCAGAGAATCTGTAATTTATGCATGTGTGTGAGATTACCTATGTTGCGTGTCTGTTATATGTGTGAAAATTTTATCTGTGTGCACTCCTGCAATCACAAATACATATTGTAAAATGGATCCTATCTCGCTGAGATAAGATTCAAAGAAATAATAAATCTGAGGCTGATCCAGATAGTTCTAGCGGCTGGTTCTGGAAATTTTCCGGTATTATTTGTAGTATTTATTATAGATATTGCGCAGAATTTGTAGTGAAGTACGTAGTATAGATAAGTATAATAATTTTTTTGTAAACATAATATAACCTCAGATATACAACTAAACTGTTTCTTTCAGAAAATGTTTGGTTCGGTATAAATTTATTCTTTATTCTAAGGGTATAAAACTTTAAAGATGTCCATGTACATTGTGCGTCCATCCCATGGGCGGATCCAGTCCTTGACACGGAAGGTAGTGAGGTTATGAACTCAGGCAGCATTTTTCAATCTCCACGGCATGTAAAGTACCGAAAAACAAACTGTGCGTGACCACACGCCTAGTGCGTTTTTTTTTTTTAATCAGTCGGTCAAAAAACGTAAAAAAACCTCAAAGTCAACATAGCACGGACGTAAAAAAAGAATCCGTGCCACATAGGTAAATTATCAGGAAGATAGTGAAGATATTATCTAGTAGTAGATTAGATAATATCATTACCTACTATTACCTACTAACTTGCTTTATTATACTTAGAGATGGGCCGAGTACTACATTTACCGAGTAACCGAATACCGAGTATTATTCGTTTTTACTTTTGCAAAACCGAGCACTCGGCCGAATAACTCGGTTCAGTTTTTACGCAGTTTGCTAGTTTAATGGCGAGAAAACAGGTTTGTATCTGTTAGCGGGTAACTCAACCAAAACGCGCGAGCTGCAGATCAGCTCGTGAGTCACGAAGTTGAGCTAGTTGAAATCAAGTCAATGAGTTGAAAGAGTCAAAGAGCCGAACGAGCCGTTCGAGCTGTTTAAGCCATTCGAACCGTTCGCACTGTTCGAGCCGTTCGAGCTGAAAGAGCCGAATGAGTTCTGCGTTCGCAACTCGCGAGCCGCATTTTTATGAGACGAAAAGAAATATACCGCAAGTGTATTTCAGTAAGGTTGAAATTTCAATAAAGCTTGTTGTAATTACAATACCAAAGTTGCAGATCACTATACAAATAAGGTATATTATCTTAGTCGACGCTGGCACTGTACAGGTCAGGTGCAGGTACGGCTCGCAGCTCACGCGCGATCTGATTCGGTCGAGCTGTTGTAGAGCTGCAGGTCAACAGCTTATGTTTGTGTGAGCTGAATATTTGAACCGGTTCAGATTTGAGTTACACACTTCTAGTCTTTTGGTATCTCTACGAGCTTGCGGCCATAAATTCGTACACAGCACACATTATTAATATCACATAATTCATTATGTCTCTAACCTAACAGTTTTTAAATCAAATACTCGGTCACCGGAACCGAGTTATTCGGCCGAGTACGAGTACTAAATAAAAGACCGAATACGCCGAGTACCGAGTAATAAACGAGTACTCGGCCCATCTCTACTTATACTCATTATGATTGTTATGCCTAAGTTAGAAATTTTTGATTTCTTTTTCTTGCATGTTATACTTATAATTCTTGACAAAAAATAACCGACTCCAAAATTAGGGATAACTCAAAAATTACTCATCAGATCTCGCTCAAATTTGGGTGGGATACATTATGACAAACACCAGCTTTCGATTAACAAAAGAATCATCAAAATCGGTTCATCCAGTCGAAAGATCTGAGGTAACAAACATTTAAAAAAAAGTCTAATTGAATGCCTCCTTCTTTTTTTAAGTCAGTTAAAAAAACTATTTATAGTATGTATTTATACTGAAAATCGAAAACGTGGCATAATTTGAACTAATTCGATTAACAAAAGAATCATCAAAATCGGTTCATCCAGTCGAAAGATCTGAGGTAACAAACATTTAAAAAAAAGTCTAATTGAATGCCTCCTTCTTTTTTTAAGTCAGTTAAAAAAAACTATTTATAGTATGTATTTATACTGAAAATCGAAAACGTGGCATAATTTGAACTAATAAAATTCAAAAAGTCGGATATCCAGTCCTATAATGTCAGGTGTGGGGTTCGAACCCACGCTCCCTCTCGGGAACCAGAGCTTAAATCTGGCGCCTTAGACCACTCGGCCAACCTGACTTACTACAATGAGGTGAAATTTTTTATCACTACATTATACTTTTGTTTATTTATTTAATATTAATTGATGTGGAAACAGTTTTAACATATTTTACAACATTTAGTTAATATCCTTATTTTAACAAGTTTAAATTCTTCTTGCATTATTAATTTTATATTTCATTTCTTTTTACTTTAAATAACCTGAGTTGACAGCGATATTTCATAACGTATGCATTACGAAAATGCACAATGCCAGGCTTACTATATTCTTAACTTGGATCGTTGTGCATAATATGCACAACGATCGAAGTTAAGAATGAGTGAAGATAAGATTTTATGGCACCTGAGTGCCATCTATTGAGACATTGCTGCATTTTTCCAACCGCAACTTTCAATGTACTAGTTACACTTTGAAATAGTACTTACAGATGGCGCTGTATCGCATTTACATAAATTATCGTTTTGTTATTGTAATTAATTTATGTTATTTTGGTGTTTGATTCCTGGGCATAGTGTTATAACCTCCTTGCTTACTCAATATTCATACCAGAGGAAAAGATTGTGCCCATGTCATGTCGTCGCTTCTCATGAATAGTGTACAATCTCTAAGTCGGCTAACTTTACAGGAGAGCGTTTAGAAAATTTAACCGTTAATAAAAGCATTATTTATAAAGTTCGACAGTCGCTCTTATTTTTAAAAAATAGTTCAACCCTTTAGCTCATTAAATAACTTATTATAAGTAAGTATTTAAAAAACAAAGTCATGAAAAAAAAAAAATTAAAATTAAGTCGTTTTGACTTTAGCTACTTTTCTAGAAAAAAATTGCTCATAATTTGGATATTCCATAGTTATTTTTAAGTATTAAAGCAGTTATAAATGGCGTTTTTTCAATGAAACAATTATACATCGGGTCGGGTTTTATAAAATAAAGAAAACAATTTTCTTCCTATGAATAGGATATAAATTAACCAAATCATGGTCAATCCAAATAAATTTACGTTTCTAGGCAAAAAAACTACTCAACAAAAACTGTTCAATTTTGAGATTGTATAGTCTTTTAGAGAAGAATTTGTCAATTATTAGGTCATCATTTTGTCAAAAACCATATAAATTTGATTTAATACAATATTACAGAGAAACTGAACTTACCTTTAGGTCGTAATTAGGTTTTTGTACACTTTTTGCGACAAACACTAAGTGTATCCTTTTATTTTATTTTATTTTATTCAGGATAACAACAGCGTTAAATTACTAAACAAATTACACAATTACTTAATGTATACCAATTATAGTTATCCACCTCTTACTAATAATGTAATGCTACGTACAATTTTATTGCGCAAAAAGTGAATTGAAATTTTAACAAATTGAGGTGGCAAACAGTGTAGCACAAGACAATATTTATATGTATACTCAATAAAATGAATACCTACTATAAATGTAAAATATATCTATTTTATATACATATAAGTATAAATATCCTGCGGAATCTTTGATATAACTAAAGATTGTAACGTTTTCGCGCGAAAGGGACGTAAAATCGCGCCAATTCAAAACTGAACATTAGCTCCCCTGGTGGCAATTTTTGAAAGTAGCCTCTTTAGATACTTTTCAGGAGAAAGAGTAGGCGATTCCATGGGCGGATCGTGAATTTGTGGGGCCCTGGGCTGAAACAATTTAGGGGCCTACCAAATTACTCAACGAATAGCCATTTTGTCAAAAAATTGTTTTCGATAGTGATGTAGATAGGTAGGTATATAGAAAAAATATGACAATAAAATAATTTGAATTATTGGGTTGGCTATAGATCTAAGGTACCTGATTATGATACTGGTGTGAGTTGAGAGATGTAGTCAGGGTTTAGTATGAACGTTTAAAACTATTTTTAAATCCAGGAGACGCGTTTTGTATTAATTACGACAAAAATAAGTTCAACAAAATTTGCATATTACGGCAAACGGAACAAAATTCTTGTCAATTTGGTCTACAGTTAGAGGGTATTTCGTCAAAAACGAGTGAAATGGAAGGTAGCACAAAACTCATTGCACTGTCAATGTTGTATTCAGTCATTCCGTTAATCTTGTTATTATGTGAATGTGCTCTCTTGTGTTTCTTTTGGATTTTTTAAAATTTCCAGATGTAGGTCAAAATGGTTACAAAACCGACTTAGTCAACCCCGACCCCACGTGGTACTAGTCTGCCCTACCCCTAGAGTGAATGTAAACCCCGGAGGCGCGGAGGGAGAGCAGCCCCCGCCGCAAACATTAATTTGTCATATACTTACCTATTAATAATCAGACCTAACAAGTGATTGACTGATTGTTAAGAAAAAAATATGTTGCGATATGTTATCGAGTTTAGACGTGAAAGTCTATCTAATTGTTATTATAAAATATATGCTGATTTTGATTCTGATAAATTATTATTTGATTCGTTTTGAGGAGTGCAAAAGTTTAAACTTGGTTACATGGGTCTCACGTTTGCCCAATGCACATAGATACTCTTAGTGGAATTCTTCAGTTGCTACTACACTTCTAGAGTTTTGTTTGTAGAGATGTGGAAATTAATTACTATTAAAAAAAACAAATTAACAAGTAACAAGAAGTACCTACATATTAATTTGAACAATTGTTTTATTATTGTCAGGTTTATTTTTCTCAGGTGGAAAAAATGCTACGGCAACTTTCCTGAATGCAGCCAAGCATTATTTATAAATTTAGATGATCATGTAGAAAATACAGAAAATGAAAATGATTTTGAATTGAGTCAATCAATCTTACAGAATAACCCAATGAAAAGGATATTGCATGATTCTCATAAACCTATAGATTCAGTTTCCAATTCGTCAATCGAAGAAATTCCTGAGTCCGATGACGAATTTTGTTTAAAAATTAAAATAAAGTTAGAAGAACCAAAGAATACCCCTAACAAAAATACATCACTTGACTGTTGTGAAGCAAAAAATATTTCAATGCTTTATTTTTTAAAGATTTAATGATTCTTGGCATGAAAGATGTGACTGCTGGTATGCTTTAGCTAGTTGTGCTACTGTTCACAATCCTTCGATGCCTTACAATGTCGCGAGAGAATATAATTTAACAGTTCATATTTGCAATTTTGCGATGACACACTGGTCAAAATAATAGTAATAACCATAAACACGGCTCGCAAAGACACAATAACTAAGTACAATGTTTTTGAGAAATATAAATGTTAAGTTGCAATAATATCTTCAATTTATCAAAAAAAGAAATCGTTTCAAAAAATTCTGAGCAAACTGTTGATGACCCCTGAATACCTGTGATTAATGTAAGCGCCTGGCGGGATATTGGCATTATATAAGAACTTTATTTTAACAACTTATGTAATCTCATGAATTTCAGGTACCACCACAAATATATTTAGTAAATGGTGTTCAAACACCCCTGGCAAAGTTTTAGAATAAAATATCATTTAACTTAGCAAATATTGCAAATAACGTAATACCCGCCACGCGGGTAGCAGGCATCTGATCTTTAGGAACCCGCCAGGCGGGTAACCGGCATTGAAAGTGTTAAATTAAATGTTTAAATTATAAACCAAACTTTCTGCACTTTTCTGCTGCAAATTCCTTTATTTGCTCATCACATTGTAAGTCCTTCGTTAAATCACAGTTTATTGAAAGAACTGACAAATAATTTAATTCGACATTGTTGTCCTATATTTGTTTTCTACGTGTACACGCACATACACGCTATTAAATGCACGTGAGTTGATTGATCTCAGAGCTGCCAACCTTATGATAGGATTTTTTTTCTTTTAATTTTAAACATATTTTTAATTCAAAATATCGCCTATTGTTTTTAGTGGGGGCTGGGGGCCCTTTGTATCCACGGGGCCCTGGGCTGCAGCCCAAAAAGCCCTTAGGTAGATCCGGCCCTGGGCGATTCTTAGTATTTCTGTATATTTAACTTGATTTCGCAAAAAAATTGACTTTGTACACATGTACACATTTTCATGAGAAGCGGCGATGTGTCAATCTTATGTTCTATGTACATTAAAACGCCATTGTAATATAGTACAATTTTATACAATGATGTTGTATGTATAATCTTTGATTTTATAGCAAAAAAATAAAGCCAAATTCTATTGGTATTGTCGTTGTCGTATGAGATCATATCACATCACATGGACGTAGAGTTGAGAAAAATGAGCTCCGAGTCCCGGACTCGAGCTCCGGAGTCGGAGCTACTGAGCCTTCAAAGCTCGAGGCCTAAGGGCTCGCGAGCCTTAGAAGGCCCGAGCCTTTAGGGTTCGAGCCTTAAAGGCTCAAGAGCCTTCAATTGAAGACTCGAGTCGAAGCTCGAGCTTTATTTACTTAGCAATCTATCTAATAAAAATAATTTTGTTTCAATAGGTATACCAAATTGGGTTCTTTATGTAAGTTTGACACAAATATTTTTAAATTATTAAAAATAAAAATAAAATGTGTGTTAGCTCCGACGCAAGCCTAGAGTTTAACGCCATCTAGCTTTCAATCGTCAAATCAGTCAAACAATGGATGATGATGATAATGATGGAGGATGATGTTGATGATGAAGAATGATGATGATGATGACGAATGATGATTATGATGATGATGACGACGAATGGCAATGATGATGAATGGTGATGATGATGAATGGTGATGATGATGAATGGTGATGATGATGAATGGTGATGATGATGAATGGTGATGATGATGAATGGTGATGATGATGAATGGTGATGATGATGACTGATGATGATGATGAATGTTGATGATGATGACTGGTGAAGATGATGACTGGTGATGATGATGACTGGTGATGATGATGATGATGAATGTGAATGATGATAACGAATGGTGATGATGATGAGTGGTGGTGATGATGATGATGACTGGTGGTGATGATGACTGGGGGTGATGATGAATGGTGATGATGATGAATGGTTATGATGAATGGTGATGATGATGAATGGTGATGATGATGAATGGTGATGATGATGAATGGTGATGATGATGAATGGTGATAATGATGAATGGTGATGATGATGAATGGTGATGATGATGACTGATGATGATGATGAATGGTGATGATGATGACTGGTGATGATGGTGACTGGTGATGATGATGACTGGTGATGATGATGATGATGATGAATGTGAATGATGATAACGAATGGTGATGATGATGATGAGTGGTGATGATGATGATGATGATGATGATGATGACTGGTGGTGATGATGACTGGGGGTGATGATGACTGGTGATGATGATGACGAATGGCAATGATGATGAATGGTGATGACGATGATGAATGGTTATGATGATGAATGGTGATGATTATGAATGGTGATGATGATAACGGATAGTGATGATGATAATGGATAGTGATGATGATTATGATGATGATGATGCTGAATGGTGGTGATGATGATGAAGGAGATGATGAAGATGACTAATGATGACAACGATGAATGACGATGATGATGATGTTTCACATCATAAGAATACCAAGGAAGGAAGTAGGAAGGAAGGAAGTAGGAAGGAAGGAAGTACCAATATTATTACTATCATTAGATGGCGTTGTTACTGATCAGCCATCCAACGCCATCTAGATTATATGTTACGAATTACAAACATAACGCATAACGCTACGGAGAAAGTTTGATTTTACTCCCCATAAAATTTCATACCGCGGGCTTAATTATGAAAATCTATACCTAAGGAGAAAACTCCAAAAATTTGAAATTCGCAGCGCGCCCTAGTTTAAAATTTTAAGGTTAAGGCTTTTTTAGGGTTCCGTAGTCAAAACACAGTACGTTTTGGTTAGGGGACCCTGAAATTACAGTGTTACAAAATGAGCCCTGAAGACAAAGCTCGAGCTTCGACTCGAGCCCTGGACCAGAGCTCGAACCTCCGCCTCGAGCCTTCATGTAAGACTCGAGGCGAAGGCTCGAGCCTTATTAGAGGGCTCGAGCCTTCAATGAGCTCTAGACTCGGAAAGCTCGAGCCTTTTATCAACACTACATGGACGTCTATATTTCTGTGACAGATCTTCTTGTAAAATATTTGTAGGTACTCGAGTCTTGTACTTTTGGATGCTAATTATTTAATCTACGTTATTAATTACATATCTTTAATATGAAAGCGCTAATACCAGTCTAGTCCTGTGTATATGTTACCGGATATCTGTATAATTCAGCATTCTATACAACACCTAGGCAATGTATAGAATATCTAAAACGTTCAGGTAACGTTTTGAATATTATTTATTTCATACTTAGCCCAGGCATTCTATACAATACTCCATGCGTAGTTGGTAATGTGTGTAAAAGACGGTTCTCTGCCTTTTCGCCGAAAATTGTTTGGCCGATTATCACTCGCCAACTAACTTTTCGCAGAATTTTATTTCGCCGAATAATCATTTGCCAACTTATCACATATTTTTTTTATTTCCCAACCTAACAGTTGCCAACTGTACTTTTGGTCTGCCTTTTATAATGACACTTTGCAAAAGGCCAACTTTCAAGTAGCGAATGTTTCAGTTAGAGTAATATTCATTTAGTTGTATATTGTTTATAAACCTAGGTTTGTAAATTTGCGGTTCTTGTTATCTTCCGGTGACATATGCACTTTTAGGGAGAATTTAGGGGTTTTTGATACACAAAAAGGCTTCCAAACGTCTCCGGCGCTGCGGGAAGTACAGCCCCTCCGCCCTTGCGTAACAAACTGCAGGCACTCTATGCTCGCCTACGCAGCTTCGGCTTTTTGGTCGCCTGCGGCGACCAGCCTCAGCCGCTTCGGCTCACATGGTGCCTGCAGTTGGTTACAGCGGGCGGGGGCTGCTCTCCCTCCGCGCCTCCGGGGTTTACATTCACTCTAGGGGTAGGGCAGACTAGTACCACGTGGGGTCGGGGTTGACTAAGTCGGTTCTGTCACCAATTTTGAAAAATCCGAAGCTGCGTAGGCGAGCAGTGTAGTGTAGGAGCCATTAGACTGCATCTCTCCTTACCATCAAGTGTGATTTCGGTCAAGCATTAATTTAAAATGTATAAAAAAATATCTATTCATGCAGGTTACAATTTGTTCTGAGTGTGTTTTTAAGTAAATTCTTAATTCCAACCTCCATCCAAGTTGACTACACATACCCAAATCTAACTTTATTCATTGCCGGTGGACCTGCAGGTATTCTGTACAGTAGTTGGGAAACGTATACATTACCTAGGCAAACTATGTAATGGTGAATAATATTCATATAATTTAATACATTGCCAAAACGACCCAGGTATTATACACATTTCCTAGGAATTGTGTTGAATACCTGCATTATACAGATATCCGGTAACATATATAAGCAGTAGCAGTCGCGGGCTAGTTGGATGGGTGACCAACAGTGGCGGCCTTAGGGGGTGGCGAACAGGGCAGCCGCCCGGGGCCTCGCGCCATCACTAGAGTTAAAAAAAAAACTTTACATAGCAAAACAAAAAATATATGATTGTATAACTTTAAGAACGGAATACCATATGAAACCAATGAAATAACAATAAAAATACATAAACTTTTGGTTATTTGACTGTTTAAAACTATAAAATAAAATCGAAACCTTCGTTACAATATGTACCTATGTCGTAGCTTTAGCCTTCTTATTATACTATTGGGCTTCGCTCCCCAAGTCCCCTTTTTAAATTGAATTGAATTAAATTCAATATGTTTGTTTACAGTATTTTTAGCGTTCCGTACGAAAAAACGAAAAATGGAACCCTTATAGGATCACTCGTGCGTCTGGGCCGCCGTTCACAGTCAATTTACTCCGAAACTACTGGACCAAAGGAGTTGAAATTTGGTACTCATATACTTTTTTGTGACCCAAAGACGAAGGTGTAAATTTAAACAACTGAATTTTGAAAAAAATATATTACGGAATCAAATTTAAACAAAAACTGTTTTGCAAACCGTATCGTATTGTATGTCAAATGAAAGGGCTTGTTGTAAGGATCTCAAGTATATTTTTGTTATAGTTCTACAACGGTTAGTTTTAAAACAATAAATTAATTAAACTTAATTATCTTGAAATGTTAAAAATAATGTTCACTGTCACATGACCTCGAACGCCATTTTGAGCTTGTGACGTCATTGTTGGTGTTTTATATGCAAGTGCAACTAACTTCAGTCGACGGATAGTATTGAATATCGGCTGGTGACGTCGCGTGACGTTTTTGGTGGGAAATTTAGAAAATAATGTTCTATCTGTAGAATCAAATTGAATCCTAAAAAATAGTCAACATCCCTAATAGGTAATGTTATATATACAGTATACATATTATTTATAGATACTTATAAGTAGTAGTTATTATTTATATAAAAATGTAATAAAAGCGAGAAACTGGTGCAGTTGCCGATAAACTGGCATACAGTTTGGCAGACATGGAAATGTAGAAAATGTACTCATTCGTTGGAAATAAATAAATAAAAATAAACAAATAAAAAATTATTCAAGAAAAAACTAAAATTAAAGCCAAAACTGACTATTCCTCCCTTATCTCTGAAACTATGTACTAACGCTAGAATTTTGAAAAAAATACAGAGAACAGTTCTTTACTTAAATATTACAGGAAAACCTATAAAAAGTCTATAGTCTTAAAAAACGGCAAAAATAAATAAAATAGAAAAATAATGGTAAATACATAATCAACGTACGGAACTTTTTGTGTTTATGGATGAATGTTCATTATCGCCAGTTATTTTTTCGCAAATACATAATTTCCCCGCTTTATTAAAGTACATAACCATTAAGATTTTAAACTGAAGTATAATGTAATAGAACAGACATCTCGAACAAAATGTGAGTCCCGCCGGGAGGTTCTATTTTCAAAAGCCCCCTTTCTCCTTTCAAAATCGAACAATCTTTTGGAAATTGAAGCCAACCGGCGCCAATTCATTGGTTGGGACATACATTGTGTTCGGGATGTCGGTTCTATATGCTAGTAATAATACTTCAATGCTTTTACCTACATTTTTATTATTATTCGCCCGATTAATAACATCTCAAAAGAAAACAACTTCAATACGACATACGTGGGCCCGTATTTAAATATGTGAAAAATGAAGTTCAGAAAACCTCTAAAAACCCAACACAGGCTAAAAATGACACATAGCAATCTAATAATTACTAAATCCACGAGCATGCGAGGTTTGAAAAAGCATTTGCACAGGCAGTAGTAATATGGTCGAATATCGCGGCATGAGGCACTCGTGGCGTTCGCCCATGTTTGGTCGGCACTGTCCGCTTTCTCTCAGGGCAGTCATTGTGGCTGGCCACAATTTAAAAAAAAAATTCAAATCAAATCTAAACACACAATTTTACGGAACGCACAAGGCCTCGTAATGATCTGCCGCCCTGGGCCTCGCAATGGCTAAGGCCGCCCCTGGTGACCAACTGACCACACTGACCATTAGTGGCAGTAGCCAGTAGGTATTTCTTGAGCATCTCTTGTATTTCGAAGGGCACGTAAAGGCGTCGGTCCCGGTTGTTATCGATAACGGTCGTTATAGAGTAAAAATTTTACTCTCATAATTTTTTCCAAACGTCCCTTAATTTTGAAAGTAAATTTTGAAGCATTTTGAATTTGTATTGGAAAAGTCGAAAATCGAAAATGTCTAATGCATTGTTTTAGTGGTCTCTGGTCTCAAACCATCATCGCATTATTGCCTTTGATTGCCTTTGAAATGACACTATTTTGGGGCATGTATTGTATCGGTTGGAGGGTTTCGACGTCTATAAAGGACATCGGTACATTTTTTGTGTTTTATAGATAACAGATTTAGAAATATTAGAAGCATGTCGAAGAACTTCGGGTGGCATGAAAGCTTCCGACGCTTGGGATGGCCACTAACGCTCCTCAAGGCCAACAAAACCTGTAAGTGTAGGCCTCCTAAGGCGGAGAGACTTGTGCTCAGGAGGAACAAGTTGAAGCACACCATTTCTTTGGTGTTTTCGCTGCCATCTGCGATCAGTGATATTATAATGTAAAAAGAGGTAGATAATTATGTCACCACAAATACCGTGACACGAGATTTATTAGATTTACCCAATGATATTATAATGTAAAAAACGGGTAGATATGTCACTAGCGCGCCGGCGCGATGAAAAGCGTAAGAACAGGCAATTGACCGTTCTGCTCGTAGTCGCTCTGTCAATGCAAGACGATACGCACCCTTTTGTTCTTGTCAGAAGTGCTTGACATTTGACATACAGCGTTAAAAAGCCTTAGTATATTATTTTGTTTTACTTGAATATGATTGGCATGTTAATTATTAGTGTAAGTGAATTATAAATTCGTTCTAATTAACAATAAATAAATAGTACCAATGTGATTGATGTAGTGAAACAAAATATAAACGTGTGTGAGTTGTAGCTCTTTTCGGAACAGATTTTTTGGTTGATTTGTAATGTAAGGGTAACGTATCTACATATATTTAAATATCATTGTCTGCGATCTAGTACATGGTATGCGTGTGCTTTGTGTTTTCGAGCAGTGTTAACATGGCACAGTGTTTTTTTTGCCCCAAAAAAGTGACATTCATTTTTAACTGCAGATTTCTACTCAATAGTTCATTACAAATGCTAGAGTAGAACTCCCACGTGTCAATTATGTATACTTTTTTTTTTTAATGTTTAAAGTTTTCAAAGGTCAAGCGATCAAAATACTAAAAATAATTCGTAAAAAAAAACTAAACATAATAGAGATTCGCTTGTATTGCAGGTTTATGAAGCAATTCTAGATGCATACTTTCCCGTTTTTATTTTATCAATAATGATAATAGAAGCCATAATAAAAAATGTTTTATCGAAATCAGTATTTATTTTTTTATAATTTTTCTATCTCGAAGTAGAACCCCTGTCTGGTACAAATACATTCCTTATGCTAAGGTTTATCACCCACAAAAAAATTAATTTCAACTTGGGCCTAGGTTTCGAGAAAACGATTTTTAAAAGTTTAAGTTAGGGTTGTCACTTTTTTGACCTTAAGTTTTTATTATCAAAAGTAAGCAGCTTTTTTATCTCAAACAATACTAACGATTAATATTAAATCATTATTAGGTGAAATTGTTAAACACAATGACTACTGTCTACATATGTATATTATACTGGTTGCAATCAGTTTCTACGGTTTTGAACTCAAATATCTCAGAAAGTATATCACTTACAACATTTTATCACTGAATACTTTTTAATCGTAATCATTTTGCCTATCGATTGACATATGTTTTATCAATGTCCGCCGAAACGAAGTTTTTTACTTTATATTTCTACGGTTTTAAACTCAAATATCTCAGAAAGTATGTCACTTACATTTTATCACTGAATACTTTTTAATCGTAATCATTTTGCCTATCGATTGACTTAGTTTTATCAATGTCCGCCGAAACGAAGTTTTTTTGCTTTATTTTTGTACGGTTTTGAACCAGTGGCGGCTGGTGGATCCTAGAAGTGGTGGTGCACTGTATCAGCGTATTTTTATTTTTAACGACTGCCAAAGAACGGTTATGGTTTTCGCGCGTAGACCTCTTAAACGGTTGGATGGATTTGTATCGTTATATTCGTCTCAAAAGTGTCCTTAAAAATGAGTGTTTGAAAAACAAATAGATGAGTGTTTGAAAAATAATTCCAATTGTTGTTGAATAATTTTCATTATTGCTTTCAAAATAGTCGATGTTAAAGTTTAATACTCATTTTCACAGCTATTTACTCACACACAATGTCCCACAATTCAGTAACTATAATATTATAATACTGAAAATCCTTGCAGAACGTAAACAAACGCAACTCCTTTTAGCTAGGCGACGCCGCCGGCCGCCGGCCGCGCGGCGACGTAGCGCGCGCGAATTTCGTCAAACCTCGTTCCGCTCTCGGTAATCTTCGGTTCGCTTTCGGTGCGGCGCACCAGAGTGGTCATAATTCGCCATACATTTTCTATTGAACTAGCTCTGTCACACGCGCCAGGCGTTTTCGGTTGCATCTCATAGAAGTTGTATGAGCATTCGCCGTGCGCTTTGGCTAGCGCACCGTGAACCATTTTACAGCGATTTTCGCGTTAATGAGTCTTAATACTTTATCAAAGAGCTTAAATTGGTTCATCATAATTTCGTTAATATTGAATAGGTCGTTAATCAGACACTATTAAACATTTTTTTTGTTTTATTTTTCTAAACAGCAGTTCGGCGCACGAGTGCACTTCAAGTACAGCCGCCCCTGTTTTGAACTCAAATATCTCAGAAAGTATACCACTTACGACATTTCATCACTGAATACTTTTTGATCACAATCATTTATTCTATCGATTGACGCACGTTTCATCACTGGTCGCCGAATTGAGGTTTTTCAAAATGGTGGACTTGTAGGTATGCCAGGTTCCATAAAAAAATGTTGGATCCCCTTTAAGGAATAGATTGATAGATTATTCAAGATTTGGATCAATAATGTTTTTTTATGGTTTTTGGTTTTTAAAAAGAATTACGTATTGAATTGATAACCTCCTTTTGAAGTCGGTTAAAAAGCTTGTCTTGAAAATATATATTCAATCCATCCATCATCAGCATTATGTTACGTTTAAATGTGAAATTACCGTCGCTTTGAAAGGTGAATCGGATTCGACCTTTTTGTGACAACCCTAAATTTGGATTTTTGACCTCAGTACATTAAAATCGTTTTCTCGAAACCTAGGCCCAAGTTGAAAGTCATTTTTTTGTGGGTGATAAACCTTAGTATAAGGAATGTATTTGTACCAGAGAGAGGTTCTACTTCGAGATAGAAAAATTATAAAAAAATAAATACTGATTTCGATAAAACATTTTTTATTGTGGCTTCTATTATCATTATTGATAAAATAAAAACGGGAAAGTATGCATCTAGAATTGCTTCATAAACCTGCAATACAAGCGAAACTCTATTATGTTAAATTATTTTTTTATGAATTATTTTTAGTATTTTGACCTTTGGACCCTTGAAAACTTTAAACATTTAAAAAAAAAAGTATACATAATTGACACGTGGGAGTTCTACTCTAGCATTTGTAATGAACTATTGAGTAGAAATCTGCAGTTAAAAATGAATGTCACTTTTTTGGGGCAAAAAAAAAACACTGTGCATGGTGTAGGTAAACTTAGACAAAAAGGCTCCGTGGTTTTTGCAAAAAAGTTTTAGAGATATTTCCCAATAATGTTTCACCGTAACTCACTGGTTTGTAATCGCATCGCATAGACAAAAAGATAACAATAGCATGATGAAATTAGCTTTTGTTCGTATGCTATTGTCACCGTGATCCGGTTCATCCAGTGATCAGCGGGACGAGACGAGCCTCCATACTTCCATCGGATACTAAACACTGTACACATCCTGTCTTTTGTTTCCTGACGGCCATTTTCAGGGGCGTAGCTATCGCAGTGGCAGCCGTATCAATTGTACGGGGCTCCCAGCATACGGCTTCAACTAGCAGCCGAATGGAGCTCCCTCTAGGCCACTAGTGCCCAACCAAGCCTTTTATAACAAATAATGGTACAGCAAGCTACCTCACCATAGCCGATTATTATTTATTAAGTCCTTATTATCTCTTATAAAGTAACTGTGTCGTACTCTCGTACCGTTACTCTTATAATCTAAATTTTACTGAAAAAAATAACCGACTTCAAAATGACTCAAAAACTACTCGTCAGATGTAGCTCAGATTTATGTAAGACCACATGACAAGCACCTGCTTTCGATTAAAAAAAGAATCATCAAAATCGGTTCACCCAGTCCAAAGTTCTGAGGTAACAAACTTAAAAAGATACGGTCGAATTGAGAACCTCCTCCTTTTTAGGGTTCCGTAGCCGAATGGCAAAAAACGGAACCCTTATGGATTCGTCATGTCTGTCTGTCTGTCTGTCTGTCTGTCTGTCTGTCTGTCCGTCCGTATGTCACAGCCACTTTTTTCCGAAACTATAAGAGCTATATTGTTGAAACTTGGTAAGTAGATGTATTCTGTGAACCGCATTAAGATTTTCACACAAAAATAGAAAAAAAGCAATAAATTTTGGGGGTTCCCCATACTTAGAACTGAAACTCAAAAATGTTTTTTTCATCAAACCCATACGTGTGGGATATCTATGGATAGGTCTTCAAAAATGATATTGAGATTTCTGATATCATTTTTTTCTAAACTGAATAGTTTGCGCGAGAGACACTTCCAAAGTGGTAAAATGTGTGTCCCCCCCCTGTAACTTCTAAATTAAGGGAATGATAAAACTAAAAAAATTATATGATGTACATTACCAAGCAAACTTCCAACGAAAATTGGTTTGAATGAGATCTAGTAAGTAGTTTTTTTTTAATACGTCATAAATCGTAAACCGCAAAAAACATTGATCAAAGTTACAACGAACTACAAGAACTTTTATATTATGTTACTTGCTGCTACGGAACCTTTCATGGGCGAGTCCGACTCGCACTTGGCCGCTTTTTTTTTGAAGTCGGTTAGAAAAATAACTATCACCGTTGTATTTTCTCACTCATCTAAAATGACCTGCAATACAAAAATAACTAAGTAAGTAATTGTAATGTTATATAGGAGTTAAAACGTAGGTACTTGTCTACTTGATAGATATCTTACCATGACTTTATCCAGCATACCATACAAATCAGTGTCTTGTCCGAATAATCAGCTATAACATGCTAACGATATGTAAATGTCGAACATCAGTTTGCGGAAATGCATTACTTATTATCTAATTTGCAAAAACCTGCTAACACGCTGTAATAAAATTATGATCATTGTACCTACTATACAAACACAGTGACGTCATGTCAAACCTGAACCACGCTATCGACTTTTTCTACGGTGGACGATGCATCTGCAGCCTTACTCCCAACACTTTCGAGTTCTAAATCAATCGAGTTTGTTTCGATTTTGTTTGAATTCATACTCTTGAAAGTCTACGCTAGCGTACAATCGAGCGGTGGTTCAAATTGGAACTAAAAATCCGTTAGAATCGAATTTAAATCGAAAGATTGTAAATTACGTAACTCACTGTATAATGTATGATGGATGACCCAAGACGACATAACAACGGTTAATTAAACCACAGCAATATTGTTTAATCAGTCTTACTTTAGTTAATTAAAATTTTAATTTTCGAGTATTCCTCCGAAAACGGAAGTCGAGATAAGTAAAGAGTAAAGACCAAATGCGAAGCGCTCATAGCCCGGCGGCTTACGTCGATCCTAAGCGATCGGCAACAGCGGGCGCGGTCGGTAGTTGGATGGGTACTGACCGCTAGTGGCAAAAATTTCTTGAGCGCTTCTGTGATTCGGAGGGCACGTAAAGCCGTCGGTCCCGGTTGTTATCGTAAGATAACAGTCGTTAAGTCATGTCGGAGGCCCTCGGGCGGCATGAAAACTTCCGACAATTGGGTTGGCCACTAACCCCTCCACCAATCCGCACTGGAGCAGCGTTGTGGAGTATGCTCTAGGCCTCCTCAAGAGGAGAGACCTGTCCTCAATAGTGGGCCGTTAATAGGTTGAAGCCAAAAAAAAAGACCAAGTGTAATTACAATAAATAATTTATTACACAAACGCGGCACTGACAGCAGCGACGAGCGCGGCGAGGGTGTAGCGCAGGGTGGCGGCAGCGTTGCAGTCGTCGGAGAAGCACTGGCAGACGGTCTCCAGGTGGTCCTCGTTGTCGTTCTTGTAGCAGGCGCGGTGGTGCTTCACCCAGCCGCAGCCGCGCATCACGCGGACTTCTGGCTCGTGGCCTTTGCGGAGGACTGGAGGGAAACATTTACGTTTTAGTTGGTCAATTATATGAAAATGGTTTTTCCCCTGAATGTATCCTCATATGGACTGAAAAGATGGCAATTTCACACGAAAATGGTTTTTCTCTTGAATGTGTTAACCTTAAGTCTCTTATTTTTAGGGTTCCGAAGTAAAATCGGAACCTTTATAATTTCGTCATTCCGTCCGTCCGTCCGTCCGTCTGTCCGTCCGTCTGTCCGGATCAAATCGCCGAGACCCTTAGTGCCAAGAAGCTGTAATTTGGCATGGATATACAATTATACAATAATAATATATTATTTATTAAAACTCCAGAATCGTAGAATAAAATGTTGAATAACATTTTTTTCAGGGTACCTCCCCTACATATACAGGTAACGTGAGGATGAATCTTTTATTTGTCACATACCCTATAGATGGGGTCGTTGAAAAGGTCTTCTAAAAATATTATGGGTTTTTAAAACCATTTTTGGAATTAGGGGTCCATTTGCGAAATATTCAGCTTTAAAGTGCTAATTTTGGTTAGAGTCAAGTGTTCCCCCCTCCTGGCTAAACGGTTGGAGTTGGACAAATGAAAAATTCTCAAAAATAGGTTATTATGAGGAATTTACGAGGAAAACTATCACGGCTATGTTCGCAGTAGTTAGTGAGTATTAGTCGATGAACTTACTACTTCGGAACCCTACATACATTGCGCGTGGCCTGACCGCACTTGCTCGGTTTTATTCCATGAATCATGAATTCCTCGAGCCAAAGTCATCATCATCATTTAATTATTCTAATGTACTCGTACTTAAAACCTCACTGGTTTGACTGCTGCTGACAAGCTGATTCAAACAAGAGGGTGTCAGCTATTCAGTCTGACCCCATGGAAAAATAAAAACCGGGCAAGTGCGTGTCAGTTTATTGGTGTTTACAGAATAATTAATATCAGTGGATAGCTATCTGTACTTATGAGACGATTCGTGTCGAAGGCGACAATACGTATGTAAATACGGACGTATTTACAGAGATCGACATTATTTACGTATCGTTTGTATTGTACTTACTACTATAATCACTAAAGCGATAACAGAGGGAGCAATGATAGTGTCGATGGCGGATTCAAATCCTTCACGTGTCTTCAGACATAATAATATCGTAATTATATGATCAATATTCCTAATGTGACCGAAGTGTGCTAACTAAGCTCATAATTAAAGTTTCATAACCAAAACGAAGTTGAAATGATGCGGTATCAGCTTTAGTCGAAGAAGGCTTCGGTGAAAAGAATCGAGTTGAACTTGCTACTTATTACCTTTCCCACCAAAAGTTACCCCGGTATGTACCCTACCAAGGGTAAGGAATAAGTTCCTTCCGCATACTTTTTCTTTCATGCCTTTGGTTGTCTAAATGTCGGGAAGAGATTGCTTACAGCAATTGTAATCAATCTTTTTACATACGGGTCACAAACATCTGTTAGTTATGCTGTCGCGGGCCGCAAAGCAAAGAAAAAAGTTGGTATTGATTTTTCACGATTATTATAAAATAAAGTAACCCCAGATGGGCCAACTACCAAAGCCTGGCGCCGCACGTTGAGTATAGCTGGCTAACAGTAAGTTCGCCGATTGTTAAATTTATTATTTTCTGTATTGTTTTTGTTTTTTGGCGTACAATAAAGTGTTTTGTATTGTATCGTATACTCACGGGTCTGCACCATCTTCCTGCAGAACATATTCTCGGGTTTCACCTGCTGCCCCCCGTTGGAGCCGGGCAGGGTGTGCTGCGGGGAGCAGGTGACGGAGTGCAGGTACTTGTTGATGCTCTCCACGTCGTAGATGGTGGGGTCCAAGCACATGGAGTTGTTCGCGCTGTTGCAGTCGAAGCAGCGGATGGCGGCGCCTGCACACACATACACACACAACTCAATATTCCTTGGCTGACAGATGCATTTTTTATTTTAAATTAAATGATGACAGTTGGGTTTGTTTACGAAAATGCATCTTTTTGCTGGGCTTCTATCAAAGATGGGATCAGAAGGTCTTGGATCATAAAAATATTTTCAACGTATAAAACGTTATCTCGTTTAACAACCAAGTACTGTGAGTTATTACAATAATATACATATATAAATACTTTACTGGAATCTGAGCTGTGCCTTATTCATTACCTACCTACCCTGCCCTGAGAGCTTTACCTCAATCATACTTTTGGAGGATCTACATCCTCGCAAAGTCCGGACAGTTAAGATTTAATTTAAAAATCCGTTCATTTCTAAAGTCTCAAAAGTATCTGTTACCAAGAAATGTACCTAACACCGTGTCCTACGTGGGCGACTCAACGCGAACGCGATCGCGAAGCGATCCGATGCGAATTTAGTGCGATGCGGCGACTCTGTCCTACGTGCGTGCGAATTGTCTCTTTACCGCCACTGACATACGCCGCGCCGCGCCGCTGAAGTTTGCGCGAAAATATCAAACCATCGCGTTCCCGTCAAATCGCGCCGCGCCGCGCCGCCGCGCCGCAGGGCACTCTACGTGCATTTTGCGCAGGACACTTCAATACATTTCGACTGTTTGTTGTTTTCGCGTCGTGCCGCGTCGCTTCGAGTTCGCGTTGAGTCGCCCACGTAGGACAACGCGTAATGGTCTTTCTTGGGCCTTGATCTATGCTTTCACTGAAACATTCAGATTGGCAGCCTTTTTCAAAAAAGCTCGCCAGTAACAAGAACGTCAGAAGGCATAGGAAATAACGTAGGAAAAATTCAGGCCGTAGATACCAACTTCTTAATTGTTATTACGCGTTGATTGATAATAATTAAACTCTATTAACACGCCAAGGTTACAGCTATCAACAGCTTAGTTAACGATAGTTACGTCGGTATGTTTTTGATTTGTAAAGAGTAATTTTGTACATCTTTCGTTTTTAGTTTTTTAGTTCACTTTACGTTTGTAGAGGTCGCCCGCAACTCTACCCGCGGCTTTATGCTTTATCCATTCATAATATCATTAACCTGGTTAAGGATCCTTAACGCGTGATAATTCCCTATTAATATAATATTAAGTACTTAGGTCCTTACTTATGAAATTAGTTTACATATTATGGAAAATTGACTATCGAAGGACTGAATGTGCCTAATGCATTGTTTTAGTGGTCTCAAACCATGTTTGGATTATTGCCTTTCAAATGAAACTTGAGGCATATCGGTTGGATGATTTCAGAGTCTATAAAGGACATCCGTACAAATATTTTTTTGTGTTTTAAATAAATAGATGAGAGACTTATAATCCCGGAAAACGCGGGAATACCCGCGGGCTGAGCACTAGTTTATCTATACTAATATATAAAGAGGAAAGATTTGATTTTTTGTTTGCATTGAATAGGCTCCGAAACTACTGAACCGATTTCAAAAATTCTTTCACTGTTGGGAAGCTACACTATCCCCGAGTAACATAGGCTATATTATATTTTCAAAAAAATTAGGGATCCTTAATAAAACTCCAATAAGGTGTAAAAAAATAAGAAAACCGAAGCAAAGTGAGGGCGGTTACTCGTTTAAAATATAAGTAATAAAAGTCGGAAAATTGTGGAAACGGAAAGTGGTGGCAACAAACACAGTCACTGATGCATTGCTAACGAAAATACATGTAAATGTGTAACCGATAACAGGTTTTTCAGCAATGCATTTGATGTATCTTATTTTTACGGATAGGACTATTCGACGACCCTGTAGTTTAGTTGGTAGCGACCCTGCCTGCGAAGCGAGGGGTCTCGGATCCGATTCCTGGCTGGGGCAGATATTTATGTGACAGATAAATAATATTATTGTACTCGGGTCATGGGTGTTATTGTGATGTGTTATCTGTGTCGTCCATTCCACCCGCGACACAGATGTAAACCTACGGGTATGAGTATAAGCGTTTAAAAAATATATAATTATATTTGTACATAGACAAATAAACTGCTACAATCCAAAGAACCCAACGAGATTTCCATAACCAATAAAAAAAAATTACCAAACCGTATCAGCGCCGATACCAAGACCACAATCGCGACCTTTGCCATTACTATTTACGTTAACAAACAAATATAAAACCGATAAAAACTTCACAACACTATCAACTTAACACAAACACGTGCAGTGAGCGGAGAGCGAGCCGGCCAACTTGCACGAGACAACACGCCACAACACAACACGTCACGACATAGGTTCCGTCACCACGTTAATTTAACGTGTGGACAATAAACATCCCTATTCTGTGAAATTGTGTGTGCACAATTGTGTCAATTGCGTGCGCTGACCCGTGTCAATGACACGCCAGGATGGGCGGTTTTGCACTGGTAAAGACGTCCGTCCACTGGCCCGGGCGAAGACGTAGCTTAGCTTGTGTCGATGATAAATTATGGAATGTTGGAACTTTTGATCGTTAACCTAACCTAACATGTCCAATCAAAAGCCGTTGGAAGATTTTAAATAATCCGGAACTGGGATTGGCCATTAATGGGAAGGATCACTAATCCGCACTGGAGCTCCATTGCCTTTTGGAAATGTTACTTAATTTACTTTACTTTAATTTTACTTTATTTTACGCGCATTGTGTACATTCCTAAAGCGCTGTCCTACGTAGGCGACTCAATGCGAATGCAAAGCGTCGCGGCGCGAAAACAACAAACAGTCGAGATGTATTGAAGTGTCCTGCGTTACAAAACGCACGTAGAGTGCGCTGCGGTGCTGCGCGATTTGATGCGAACGCGATCAGCTGGTTTGATATATTCGCACGAACTTCAGGGGCGTGGCGTATGTGGCGGTGAAGGGACAATTCGTGCGTACGTAGGACAGAGTCGCCGCATCGCACTGAATTCGCATCGGATCGCTTCGCGATCGCGTTCGCGTTGAGTCGCCCACGTAGGACACGGTGATACAAAATGACAATTTCGATACAGGTTTTTTGGTAAATTTTTTCAAAGTTAACAACTTCTACTGTGACCTGGGCCTTACATTAGGTGGTTGCCAATCTTGTATTCTTATAAATCGATAGCACGCAGTTATATCCTTAGGTATCATAGAACACAAGTAGTTATCATATTGCCACATTAGAATTATTGTAAATACCCAGGACTCCTCGCTTCTCAAGAAGAATCGATTGTCGGACATTTATAATATATTTTAAGATATAAACAAAGATCTTAACAAAATCCTTATCCAGAATATGCATGTCTTTCATGCACTGGTAATTTTTATACAGCCGAGAGGTTACTCATGCAAATTTAACTCATTGAGGTGAAAAAAATTTAGCTCCATTGGTATCAAGTTCCACGTGAATACAAAAAGGCTTAATTTAATTTAGCACACCAGCGCTCTACGGCCAAATGTCCTGCAGCGGCTACAGTAAAGGGCTATTAAAGGACGGTAGTTCGATGAAGCTATCATATTATATTATGTTTAAAAGGAAATTATAGAAATATTTTACCGAATTAAAACATTTTAAAATTAGGATTGCTTTATTTTAGACATAGTTTTGTATCATTTTTAGGGTTACGAAGTAAAATCGGAACCCTTATAGTTTCGTCATGTCCGTCCGTCTGTCCGAACCAAAGCGCCGAGACCCTTAGTGCTAGAAAGATGTAATTTGGCATAGATAAGCAAAAAAATCGCACACCACCTGCATTTAGCAAGAGTAAATTATTTTTAGTAATTTTTTTTTATTCGTCGCGTACACTATAGTGTGGGGTATACACTATAGTGTAGTGTGGGGTATCGTTAAAAAAGTGTTTCAAAAATATTATGGGTCTTTTAAGACCGTTTTTGGACTAAGTGGTCCGTTTGTGCAATATTCGGCTTTAAAGTGCTAATTTTGGTGAAAGTCAAGTGTGTCCCCCCCACCGGCTAAACGGTTAAATTTGGACATGTGAAAAAATTCTCAAAAATAGGTTATATGATGAATTTACAAGTAAAACTATCACGGCTATATTAGCTTAAGTAGTTAATGAGTAATAGTCGATAAACTTACTACTTCGGAATCCTATATTGCGCGTGGCCGGACACGCACTTGCCCGGGTTTTTTCTATCATCATCGCTACATCCTAGCGACATCTGTGATATGACCGCCGAACTACTTATTACAGTAGTTCTAAAGAACTAAAACAGAATTTTTCAAATGATCATCAGCGATCCTTCCTCACTACAAATGTAACTGTTTGGGGTTGCACTATTTTGTTGTTTTATGTACTTATCTATTTTCAATAATTAGGTCTGCTGAGAGTCCGTGACATAAACAACAAATACAAATTTAAATTCTTAGCTTTACGTTAGGTACATATCACATTGGTCTAATGATATTATCATTTAATTTGTAGGTATCATCTGTTAATAAAATAAGCCTTTCATCTGAGTTCTTAGTATTGGAACAGATTTATTGGTAGTAAATACAGAGCCGGAATTTCAGTTATGGACGACCAGGCCCCCGAAGTGTTTTTGAAACTTGAAATATTATCAAAAATACTTACACATTTTTAAACAGGCCAACAGAAGTACAGAACTGCACAATACTTTGTCATTAACGGATTTGACGGTAAAACCCATGTTGATGCTTCAGCGCCTTTCAAGTTGTTACCGCAATATTTTATAACTCCACTGATGCTCTTAACTTTACTAGGCACTTCTTATAGTTTCAACTTTAATATTTACTTGGTGCTTTAACTTTGAATTAATTATATTATTAACTATTGTAAAAAACACTGGTATTAAGTAAAAATCTTCAGTTAATCTTTGTTCAGACTGTGGATCTGTGCGTCCTGCATGAGTTTATATCAGACTCATGTATTGTGTTTCTAGTCGCAACGAACAAAGGGAGAACTGGATCAAGTTGGTTGCTCAATATTGATCAACCTTGCCCATAGATGCACGCCCAAAAAGGAAACATTAATAAAGGTTCGCCCATTACATTGTCGCAATCCTGAAACGGGTGAAATTTTGGAATCTTGTTTTGAAATAAAGCTGATATTCGCTTGCCCCGCTAGATAACAAATGGATATTTAAACTTGATACACTCAAGTAGTGTTGTGTTATTTGCATATCACTGATCTATTGACGAGGCTATATTAGGAGATAGCCCTAGAAAGATAGGACGATGAGTGTCGTAAGAGCCAACAAAATCCGACCCGCTGAGTTTAATAGTTCATTAATACCATTATTACTAATAGACATTATTTCTCTCAGGTTAGGAAATATTTCTGTAATCATTGTATTTTTTTGTAAGATGTGCTGAGGAGTTTCTTACAATGTCTTCTTTTCTTAAAGTTATGAAGCTAAAGTAAGTTTCTAAAACAGCGCAGCGGTAGAAGAAAATCATGTCCATAGATGTATCCGTAACACAACTTTACAACTGAAGAAGTGAGGACGGGTTATAAACTATTTATAGGGAATCTATCATTATTTCAGTCACCAAGGGACACGACCATCGGCTACAAATAGAACAATTACATGACAGTTAATGAACAGTGATTACACGTTAACCCCGTGTGGCCTACGCCCTACTGTCTGCCTGCAAGTACTTTGCAACGATTAGTGGAAATAAAAATAGATACGGACAGTGGCGTACAGCTCTAAGGAGGCCCCATATCAATATTTGTTATGAGGCCCCCTCAACGTTAGCTGTCAAATATAAAAGGAGTGGCCAACTGCAGCGGTCGTAGGTCACTGGCGAGCTTTTTTTGGGAGTGTTAGTGGGGGCCCCTATACGCTGGGGGCCCCGTATAATTGGACGCCCCTGGATACGGAGCCTACTCAAGTGTTCTTTAGCGTGGTCTATTTTCTTACTCAGACAACATGTTAATAGCCTTAGATGATGATTCACATAACAATGAATCTGGGGGCACGGCAGTGCCCCCGCCAAGTCGAGCAAAAAAGCGGCACGGCCGTACCATCCTTTTCTCGAAGCAATTCAGGCCATTTTCGACCCCCTATAACTTCGTTGTGGATAAAGCTAGAAGCCTGAATTTTTAGTAAACAAGCAGGCATTGTATAAACACGGTATATTTCAAATTTCATTCAATTTGAACCAGTAATTTAAGAATTATAACTAGTCAAAGTTTCTTAATTTCGTCACTCACTGACTGACTGACCGATCATCAAAACTCTAAGGCACTTCTAGCAGACATAGAAACTTCAAATTTGGAACACAATTAGTGTTGAGTGTATAGATCAAGGAAAAACTAAAATATTTTGCAATTTCGGTCTAGTTTTCTAGATACATCAACTGCATAAATAACTTTGTAATCCCATATAAATATATAGGATTACAAAGTTACATTTGCAGTTAGTGAATCGCTGTACCTGTATATAATATAATGGAATTATAGGTTTAGATAGGTACCTAGATATAATTATATTCAAAGGTAACTTGTAAAAGGAAAAAAGTAGAACTATCTACAAAAAGAAATGAGATGCCATCAAAAACAAAACTTGTAAAAAAAACCAAGTCTCGCAACTCAGTTCTTCTACCGTAAAAAGTTGTGAGATCCATGTAATACCAAGTCGGTTAATTTATTCAGTTCCTACTTAAGGGTCCTTCTGTTTTAAGTTATTACGTAATTAGCTAACCTAACAAGTAACAACATCTTATATTGACCATATTATCAATATTAAAAATCTTTTATGTTTTAAATAAATAGATTGACTTGGCAATCGCATGAAAACACACCTACACACCTACAAATAATATTAGTAGTAGTATTACTTGTGAGATACATTATCAGTGGCGTAGCTAGCCCTAAGGAGGCCCCATATCAATATTTCTTGTGGGGCCCCCTCAACGTCAGCTGACAATTTTAAAAGGAGTGCCAATGGTCGTATGCCGCTGGCGAGCTTTTTTTGGGAGTGTTAGTGGGGGCCCCTATACGCTGGGGGCCCCGTATAATTGATACGGCTGATACGGCGGTAGCTACGCCCCTGTACATTATGTTTTCATGCGATGGTCAAGTCGATCTATTTATTTAAAACATAAAAGATTTTTAATATTGATAATATGGTCACTATAAGATGTTGTTACTTGTTAGGTTAGCTAATTACGTAATAACTTAAAACAGAAGGACCCTTAAGTAGGAACTGAATAAATTAACCGACTTGGTATTACATGGATCTCACAACTTTTTACGGTAGAAGAACTGAGTTGCGAGACTTGGTTTTTTTTTACAAGTTTTGTTTTTGATGGCATTTAGTTGAATTGTATGAACATGGGATAAAGCACTCAATCTTTGTATACTTATTTTCGTAAAATATGGCAATTGCGCACGTACGTTTGGAGAAGGAGAGGGCGGCGCGCCAACGTATTGTTGGTGCGATCCTGGTCAACTTCGAAGCCTGGATTGAGAGACGCGAAGGCAACGTCACCTACAGACTGACACAGATTCTCACCGGACATGGCTGTTTCGGTGAGTATCTGTATCGGATTGGACGCGAGGCAACAGCACAATGCCACCACTGGGGAGAGGACCGGGACAACGCACAGCACACGCTCGAGGTATGTCCTGCTTGGGCATCCGAGCGGCGCGCCCTGGTCGAGCGGATCGGGGAAGATCTCTCCCTGCCAGCGGTAGTAGCGATGCTGGCGGAAAAAACTGCCTGGAAAGCCGTGGTCTTCTTCTGTGAAACCATCATGGTAAAGAAGGAGTCCGCCGAACGGGATCGGGAGAGCAGACCCCTCTTTCCCACTGGGCAGTCTGGGCACGTGCCCAGGGCCCCCTAGTTCCTGCCAGATCACTAAACGATAACCGATATTTATTGCCGAAAAATTTTTTAATTCGAATAAATCGAACCTAAATTACTGACTACAATACCAATTTGCTTATTAGCTTTTGCATAAATCTAGAGGCTTGCTTATCTACTTTCTTTGTTTATTCTAACAAAATAGTGTTCTGACAAAATCATGGGCCCCATTGTCCTAACATGACCAGGGCCTCCAGTGGGTTAAAGATGGCCTTGCCGGAGAGGGTCGATCCTGTTTGTAGAGGGCAAGTCAATAGCCATAACCGGGTTTACAACGAGGAAGTTAGTACGAAGGGGATGCACCGCGGCACCGCGCCGGTGTGTTCATGAGAGATTCCGGAGCCTCACCATATGCGGCGGATGGCTGCCGAGGGGGTTTTAGTGGGTAGAAATCCTACATAACCCGCAACCTGTGGTTCGGGTATCTTTCGAAGATTTCCCCCTCGAAAAAAGAGTCTAAAAATACTTATCAAAAATACTCGCTTAGTTAATAAATTTAATAATCATATAACTTACATCTTGTTTCAAAGTACAACATTGTAGAGTCCTTGATTAACTACTACACTCCTTGTCGTGATATGATAATTATGATCTGATTTAAATGTATTACTGATTGCTTGATATCTTGAAATTATACGAGTCGGTATGCTTTCAATTATATATTTCACTTGATTGATAAACTAATGATAAATGATTGATTTATGAGTGAGCACGCGCGATCGCCTTGATGCAATCGTTTAATACGGACCGTGTCTTACGTACCACTTCTAACGTACCACTGAAGTTATTATACAAAAATGCAATTAATATAATCGCGCGACTCATGTAAAGTGTCGACACAGCAAGATGTACGAGTTGGCTCGTACATGCTCCCTCGACGACATGGATGTGAATGTTAAATTGATGAAGATGCTACAACATGATAAACATTTTTTCTTAATCTAATTGTTAGTATATGGAAACAATAGTATGAAAAGTAATTATAATGAATTGAATTTTATACGATCGTCACCGACAACGTAAACTGCACGAAAAGACGGAGACGTGCTTTTATTTTGTTTACCGACACTACCGGTTATACACTGAACACTTTTACTCACACGGTTACCCGATTGATTGATTATTTTATCACTGCACTGAGCACTACCGATCGAGCGACGCTGGTACCGCGGATTTTTAATATTATCGCACTGATCACATACACTGCTCTGAGTATTGTCTACGTCGCGTGGACGGACGTTCAGCTGCCTGCGCGGCACCACTGCTGGCGCCGCTGTTGCGGTTGATCTCCGCCGAAGGCTCCTCACCGCCCAGAAAGCTGCTCCCACGACTAAAATGCTTATGATGACGTACAATACCGTATAATGATGAATGTCATGACGGTTGATGTCGTCGTACAGCGGCACCGTCTGCTGCATATTATGTATTTGTTCTTGTATCTCAAGCAATGCACTGTTATCGCTAGTGTTCGCTTCAGTGACGTCACGAGGAGGTATGGATATATTGAAGACGTGATTGAGGGCTGATAATTTCGGGACTTCCAGATCTCCCTTGATATGCATCTCGCTTGCCTCCTGCTTGTGAGTAAATACAGTAAAGTCCTTAAATTTAATTATACAACCTGAGCTTGTAGTCAGCAGGCCGACACTTGATAGTTGTAGCGGGGTAATTCGATCATCGCACAGTAATTTAACCGGGCATTGATTACAACAAAAATAAAAATAAGTGTTTAATTGGTTCAATTCATGCCATTTTCTTTCGCACGGCTCCTTGTAGACGTTACATTTGCTAGTAACTGGATCTCTTTTACATAAACTTTCGTCTTCCTTGATTTTATGGACCGAGGCCTTTGTCTGACATAACATTGTTTCTGAATCTTGGTGTAAGCAAGCACTTAAATCACTTTCAGTCATTGGTAACATAGCATCTTTCTTTATGTTGATTGCTAGGTAACTTGATATGGGTTCAATATGAATCATCGTATGGTCAGTATGTAATTGTGGGACAGGTATGACTTTTTGGATTTCATACATGTCTCTGTGAACTAGAGGTACCTTGGTTTCAAATATGAGATAGCTTGTAGATATTTTTGCTTTTACTTTTAACAGATGATAGATTTTAGGTAGACTAACACTATCAAATGGAACGGATAGATCCTTTGAAATCTTTTCAGAGATGATGTTTATCTCATGATGAAGTTGATCTGGGGTAAGTAAATGAAGACTCAACTGACCGTTGTAAATATTTGTCAAAGTATCTAACAAGGTGTCTTGCATGTGTTTGAGGTGAAGTCGTATATTGTTGGCCATCATCATAGTTAGAGTAAAGTCGTTTACAATTGAGTTTTGCAAGTTTTCAGATTTCCATTCATTAACGGTGTTCTCCAAATTATGTAAACGTTGATTGATAAGCTTGTGTTGTTTGTTCATAATATTTTCAGTACGTTTCATTAAATTGAATTCTGCTTCCAGTATAGTAGTTTGATTTTTCCAAAGTAATGCTAGATGTTCTTGATTTTTCCTGATTAATTGTATATCTTGTTCATATTTTTCGGCAAAATTGTTATCCAGGATTCCAAACAAACTATTCGCAATAGATCCTACTCCGTTTATCAATCCACGGCGTGTGCGTGATTTTTTATTGTTTAACAATAATCCATTGTAATATTGCAGCTGTTCATTACTGTGTTCGAGCTGTAACATGATCGCGTCGCAATGTGAGACGTTCTTTATCTTAGTACAAATGTTTTGTAAATATTCAATGTATTTATTTAATGCTCGCGTGCCTTCCCAGTAAGGACTCATGTCGTAGTAGACAACTAGGCGCCACTCGTCTCTGATAACATACATATTTGCAATCTTTTCGAAATACAAACTTTGATTGTTATGTAGAGGTGTTATGTTAAATGAACCTTCTGTATTTGCTATAAGGGTCATTATGAAAAGTAGTAAACCAAAAATCATTTTGGATAAACAATATGTATTTTTTCTTCTCGTTTGAGACGCGTGACAGACTTGATTAACTCTGACATTCCCATCGCTTCCGGGGTGCAATTGTATGACTCGGCCGAGAGGCCACTTCCCAGCCGGCAAATTAACATCTTGAATAATAACAACATCATTGATTTTTATATTCGGTTGCTGTTGTTTCCACTTGCTACGTGCTGTCAATTGTGTAAGATATTCAGATCGCCATCGCTTCCAAATATCTTCAAATATTTTTTGCGTCAGATGCCAACGAGTGCGTAAGTCCGTCTCCGTGTCAATTAATGCTAGTGTAGGTCCACATGTTAAAAAGTGTGAGGGTGTCAAACAGTCTAGGTCTTCAGGATCTTCAGTCAAAGGACATAAGGGTCTCTGGTTTAAACAGGCTTCCAACTGCGAGAGGAGAGTACTATACTCCTCAAAGGTAAGTTTCTGTTCACCTATTACCCTTTTCATGTGATGTTTTAGGCTCTTGACTGCTGCTTCCCATAAACCGCCCGCTGAAGGCCATGACGGAGCATCTTCTAATTCTTGCTGCAGTACCTTGTTTGCTCCGATAAACGTTGTACCTTGATCGCTGTACATATGTTTTGGCACGCCTCGCCTTGCAGCCATCCTGCGCAGGGCTGCTAGGAAAGCGGATGTGGTCAAATCGGAGACCAACTCTAGGTGTATGGCCTTAGTTACCATGCACACAAATACAGCCACGTATCCCTTTGATGTTTTGATGCTTCGCCCTTTGCTGGACTTTACAAGAAAGTGTCCTGTATAATCTATACCTGTGTGGTAGAATGGGCGAGATGGATTCACTCTTGATGTGGGTAAATCTCCCATTAATTGATAGTGATGACTTGGACTATGCTTCCTACATTTTACACAGTGATGGATACGTTTTTTGGTAGCCTTGAGACCGCCTACTAGCCAATATTTTTGTCGCATAAAGGCTGAAGTTAGTCTAGCTCCACCATGGTATGTAAGTTCATGACATTCGTCGATGATTAACTCTGCTAGTCGACTACCCTTTGGAATGATTATGGGAATCATATCGGAATTGATGTTCGCATGTTTCAGCCGTCCTCCCACTCTCAGTACTTGATCTTTATCTAGAATAGGATTTAGCATACCGATCTTGCTTTTTATTGCTATTTTATATCCCTTTTGTAATGCTGTTATTTCTTCATTTAAATATTCTTGTTGTTGTTGATTAATTATTCTAATTTTTGCTTGATTTATTTCGGTTAATGTTAGGTATGATTTTCTTATTTGCTTTCTTGATACAAATCTATATATCCATGCTAAAATTCTAGTACTCTTGCTTAATGAACTATAATAGTTTAACAATTGTTTGATAATATTTTCTTGTTCTGTTTTGTTTATCGTAGCTACAATCTGGGCTTTTTTCACTTCTTGATCTGTCGTGTAACTTATTTGATTGCTTGATTGCTCTTGTGATTCGAATGACACTAACCAAGTGGGTCCCTTCCACCATAACTCGTGATCTCGTAACTGTGAAGGTGTTAAGCCGCGGCTTGCACAGTCAGCTGGGTTCTCATCGGACTTAACATACCTCCAACTATCTGGATTAGCGACTTGTATGATTTGCTTAATTCTGTTCGCTACGAATGACTTCCAGCGCTCTGGAGAACCATTTATCCATCCTAATACCACCATAGAATCTACCCAGCAATAAATATCGATATGATAACCGTTAAGGCATTCCTTGATTTTAGCCATTAATTTAGTTAGTAGCAGGGCTGCACATAATTCTAGTTTCGGTAGAGTGTAGTTTTTGCTAATAGGTATTAACCTTGATTTTCCAGCTACCATGATAACAGATGACTTCAGCTTACAATAAATAACACAAGCGTATGCTTTCATTGATGCATCGGAAAAGCCATGGAGTTCAATAGCGTCGTGCTCGGTCGTTCTCAACCATCTCGGTATACTGAATTGATTTATTAGTTGCATCTCACCTCTTATTTTAATCCATTCCTTATGTATGTGCTCCGGTAAAGGATCATCCCACTGTATTTTTAATGCCCATACTTGTTGGTATAAAATCTTGATTTTTGTTGAAATTGGACATAGCCAACCAAGAGGGTCAAAAAGTTTTGAAATGTCAGACAGCAGTGTTCGTTTTGTAGGAGGTTTCTGAGAAAATTCTATTTTTGATGTGAAACTAAAAATATCATGTTGTGGATTCCAACTCAATCCTAAAGTCTTTGCTGATTCTGCTTGCTTGAAATCATAGTTAATAGATTCTTGATTACTATCAACCATTTTTAATAATTCTTGGCTATTAGACTTCCACTTTCTGAGATTAAATCCTCCAGATTTGAGAAGATTGATAAGATCCGGGATGAGCTGGCTTGCTGCCTCAATGGAATGACATCCATGCACGAGATCATCCATGAAAAATGCCGTATCTATGACTTGAGTAGCTGAACTCCCCTTGTAATTATCCTTTTCATCATTCGCTAACTGTCGTAAAGTCATCATTGCAAGGAATGGAGCGGCCTTGGTGCCGTATGTCACTGTAGTTAACTGATATTCCCTCAACATCTCTGTAGGTGTCTCCCTCCATACTATTTTCTGATATTTTTGATCATCTTGATGTAACCAAACTTGTCGAAACATTTTTTCTATGTCTGATGTAAAACCGTACTTGTACTGTCTCCATTTGATAAGAAGACCTTGCAGATCTTGTTGTAAATTTGGGCCACTCTCCATCAAATCGTTTAAACTTAACCCTGTAGTTGTTTTAGCTGATGCATTGAATACTACACGTAGCTTTGTCGTAGTAGATTCCTCGCGTAACACACAATGGTGAGGTAAATAATAACTCGGCGTCAGATTACCGTCAGCTGGTGACATATGATTCAATGATAAATACTCATTTATAAAATGTTTATATTCCGTAGCAACATGATCTTGATTGTTAAATTTTCTCTCAAGTTGTTTAAATTGAGCGATAGCTTTGTTCCGTGATAAGCCTAAATCTTGTTCTATGTTTTGTTTAAGAGGCAGACGGACAACGTATCGACCATCTGGACGACGAATTGTAGTGTTTTTGTAAAATTCTATCACAGTTTGATCTTCTGCTGATATAGATGATTGTTCAGAGATATCTTCAATTTTCCAAAACTGTTGTATATCATCGTTGTTATTTAAAGTGACGTTGCATTGTAATGTTCGCTCTACACTCCCGCTCAATATCCAACCAAAACGTGTTTTCTGTGCTATAGGTAAGTTTGGTCCTGCTCTAAATATCCCTTCCAACAAAATACTACTGTATACGTCTGCTCCCAGTAGGAGATCCACTGAACTACATATGTTAAAATTTGGATCTGCGAGAGGAATATTATCTAAGAAAGTCCAGTTCGGTTTAGGGAATGTATAACTTGGTAAGTTTTTCAACAATGTTTTCATGATAAATGCATCGGTCTCTAAACAAAATTCTTCATGATACGACTGACACTTAAGTGTGATAACGCCTTTACAGTTATTCTCCCTGTCTCCAATACCCGTAATCACGCCGTGACACCGCCTTCTGCGCAACCCCAAGGCTTGCGTTGCCTTTTCCGATATTAATGAAGTTTGGGAGCCCTGATCGAGAAGTGCACGCATGCTGTGATATGATCCATCATGAGCCATTACCTTAATAACGGCGGTTGCTAACAAGATCTCAGGTGCTTGACCCTGCAGCGACACGTGTGTGTTGCCATGCATATTGTTGGAAGCGTGCGCGTCATTTGATGCCGGCATAAGCGTCTTATTACTAAACGCGTCGTGTAAAATAGAGTTATGATTTTCTTTGCATTCACGACAACGTTTTTCAGAGAAACATTTCTTACCCTGATGATCATAAAGACAGTTTTTGCATAACTTCTTTTCCGCAATAAATTTAAGTTTTAAATGTGAAGGCATTTCTAAAAATTTAGGACAATAAAATAATCCGTGTTCATTATTGTTGCATAAAATACAATATTTTGCGGACTTGCTGTATTGACCGGACGTAGGTGTCGCAACTTTGTTATTTGAAGCGAATGTTTGTTTGAAATAAGTAGGTTTTTTATAGTTTGATTTGCCGTAATGATTTAAATTATTCGATGAATGATTATAATTATGTGACTTTGATGTCGGATTTTCTTGCTTTTTACGTGAACTTTCTAGAGCAGTAAACTTGCCTTCTAGAAATTCAAAAAATTCTTTCAGCGATGGTAATTCACGAGGTCGCTTTAATGATACTATGTACTCATTATGGGTGTCCGAGTCCAATTTTTGACTTAAAATATGAACAAGAAGCGGATCCCAGTTGCTGATATCCACGCCAAGATTCTTGATGGCATTTAGCGACTCCAGGGAGGTGTCGTGGATCCTTTTGATATGTACCAGTGATTGTTGTTGTAAAACTGGTATATTCATGATAGCGTTAATATAAGATGTAAAAATTAGTTTCATATTGTTGTATCTATTATTCAGGATCTCCCAGCACGTCCCGTAGTTACCTGAACTAATTTGTAGATGCTGCACCAATCTCTCGGCTTCACCGCGCAGTTTACCTTTTAGGAACTGCATCTTCTGTGCATTTGATAGTGATGGGTTGTTGTGGATCGTCTCTGTAAAGAGATCCTTGAAGGAAATCCATTGTTGAAAATTGCCACTAAAGAATGGTATTTCCATTTGAGGTGTCGATTTATCTCTATAACTCGCCGACCACATCTTTTTATTGATAGCTTTTTTGATATTTTCATACATGCTCTCATAATGATAAAATGTGTTATCATACTCGTTATTTTTACCTTCTAGTTCACTGTCTATTTCTAGATGAATTGAATCTATACCTGACCAACGAGACTGCAAAGTACGTAATATATCGTCAAATTCCCATTTCTCTGTTACCATATCTAAATTAATGCTAGTTACCTTTCTTTGGAACGCTCTGAAGTTGCTCGCTTGCTTTCTAAGCAACTCATCTGTTCTGCTGTTGACGCCCTGTGATCTAAAGGAAGTCGGCTGCATTGTAACAGCGTTTTCATTTAACATACCTTCTTTCGATGTGCCTGGCTTTGCTGCAGACGGCTCCCCCGCCGCGGGCCGGGCCGAGTTGCCCGACGCACCAAGCGGAGTAGCTGGACGTAATAGCGGAGTTGTCGGCTTGGTATCCCGCACTTGATAATTCTGGATAGCCGACCGGATATGCTCGTACCGCTCCTTACATTGATCATATTGTTTAAGAGTAAAATAGTCATGGGACTGTATACCATACCCACTTAACTCCGAATGATTGACCTGAAACTCCTGCCAATATTGGTCAAGGGTTTCAAGTCTACGCTTGATATAATCTTTCGTCTTGCGTTCCGGACCGTCTTTCTTAAAGTTGGAGTAAAGCTGCTCTATAGCTCCAATTAACTGCTGTTGAGTTCCCAGTAGATCCTCCATCTCTGCTTAATAATAGGAAAGACCTTACTTGATTCCTCGGGATCCTGATGCACTGCAATCCAGTTCACCTCACGTCACCACTTGTTATGATACACTCGCGAGGTTTTGGACCACCGTTGATAAAATAAGTTGCTCGAAGGACCAAAAAGAAGATGTAGAGTCCTTGATTAACTACTACACTCCTTGTCGTGATATGATAATTATGATCTGATTTAAATGTATTACTGATTGCTTGATATCTTGAAATTATACGAGTCGGTATGCTTTCAATTATATATTTCACTTGATTGATAAACTAATGATAAATGATTGATTTATGAGTGAGCACGCGCGATCGCCTTGATGCAATCGTTTAATACGGACCGTGTCTTACGTACCACTTCTAACGTACCACTGAAGTTATTATACAAAAATGCAATTAATATAATCGCGCGACTCATGTAAAGTGTCGACACAGCAAGATGTACGAGTTGGCTCGTACAAACATAATGCACAAATTATGATAACTGCTATGAAAATGATATGAAATTATTACTATCGTATAGCGTATAGTTTATTAAAACATAACTTTTATTTGTCTATTTAACATTAGATGGCGCTGTTCCCATTTCTAAATCACGCTAACGTACACTCGTTGGGGGTTGTATAAGAGTCACATCAAAACATCGGATGTATAGGTACCTCAATTGAGCCAGAAGGTCGTGTGTCTACGTATCTTTATAGCAGATATCATGACTTATTTTTGCAGAGATCACTTCGGTGGTCTTGATTTGATAATTTTGATATTAAACTTCTAATTTTGAATTTTATGACTATAAATTGTAACCTTATTTCTCTATCGTACTTAGCGCAATAATTATGTTATCCAGTTTATGAGAATGTTGTGCAAGCCGGTTATTGGCATATAATATATACCTGGAAATGTAATTAGTTTATAATTATTACCCCCTAAGAATCCTAAGATGAATGTATGTATATGCTGTTGGCGTGCCTAATAAATAAAATAAAAAATAAAATAATACGCTAAACGCTTTCACACTCATACCCCCACAGTAGGTTTTTTACCTTACTTACCTTGTGTCGCGGGTGGCATGGACGACACATATAACATATCACAATAACATCCTGCACCCGAGTACAAATTAATATATAATTTATCTGTCACATAAATATCTGCCCGGGAATCGAACCCGGGACCCAAGAATAATAAGAGTTAAATACACAGTTATTGGTTTTAATAAGTTAATTACAGGTAACGATTACACATTTTAAGATTGCACAACATTAGTGCATCTGGGTGAATTTCCCAAGTGCATTTTTGAGACGGCGAGGTTGAAAATTAATGTGTGGAGGTAAACTACAATTATGCATAATTTTATATAGGTAGTTTAAATAGTGATCTACACGATAGTAAAGTATTCAGAGGTATTTAATACATAGATTCTTAATAAAAAAATATCTAAGACCTAAAATCTAATTCCGGTGTACTGTCCGAACTCCATTTATTTACATATTTTATTAATTTAATTTTTTTTGGTAAATAAATTTAATTGAAAAGGAATGTTTTTTAGAAATACATTAGATAACACAACTAATATATATTTACGGAGCAATTTAAGATAGTACAACAGCTCTTAAAACATCTCTTAAAAATGTCCTACAAAAAAAAGCAATACCGGTGGCGCATTTTGTATACTTCATAACTTGTTACAACACGATTTGGAAGACACCTTACTGGCTCTCCCCGCACCATTCAGTTGTGCTCTTGCAAACTGCGTGTTAGGATAACCGATTTGCTGCGTAATTTTCCTGTCAAACACGTAAGTACTCACTGCGGTGGCGCAGGAATACAAAATCATCCAATTCCGATGTCATGTATATTAGTAAAAGTACTGTTAACTATTTAAAATTAATTGCTCATTTATTTATTTTGTAATAAGAGTTTGAAACGGGTATCACTGTGATGTGTACTTGGGTGAATTCGCGAAAGTCGTAACAAGCGATGTTCCGCTTGATAAAAAAATTAATTTACTACTTTTGTAAAATTTTGTTGTGCTAACTGCTTTTATACATATTTTTACATAAGGACCTACATAAAAGGTTACATAATTTCAAGTAATTTATATAAAAAAATTGAATAACACACCCGAAACATCATTACCATTTGAAGGAAAATTGCTGATATTGATATTCAAAAATATTTTTTGAAAAATCTGCCTTGCACATTGCGTTTTTAATTTTGTACTTTGAAACAATATATAATTAAGTACATTATAACATATAATATTACGGATTCAGCACTGCAGAACTACTAAAAAACATCAATTGAAATTTTGCCACGAAAATTCGTCAACGCCATGTCACTAGCGTCAAACGTTAAATTTCTCGAATGTTTTTTGGGCTACGCAATAAAGCACCCCTCGCCTCTTCGCGTCAGTCCATCGTGAAAAGCGGAACAGGGTGCACGTCATACTGCTGTTAATAGAAACAATAATATTCACGGAAAACAACGACGTTAAATCATTTGTCCCGATTTTTAATCATCTCCATTTAATTGAATAACAAGGTATGTATTAATACTACAATTCTTTTATTACTCCATACATAAGTGTCATAAAAACAGGGCTTACAATGGTGGCATGTGTTCTTAAAGTAAAATTAAATACCCGGGTTTTTAGCGAAAAACGACATAATCGTCATTACCATTAACGTCATTACCATTTGTTTTTCTGTGAATGGTAATGATTTTGTGTAAATGGTAATGACGATTTTGAAAGCAAGTTTGATTAAATGAGAGGTTAAATTTTTTCGGGGAAACCTTTACTAAAGAATAATGAACTAAGCGGATCAACGGCTTATCATACCTAACGTATTTTGCTAATTTCACCAAATGCTACTTGTAATCTTGAATACTTGGCATTTAAAACGTACGTAGTAAGTACGATAATTAATATAAGCTACAAGAGATTGGTAAAAACATACATAACTTATACATAACTTATAGGTTGTCTGGAAGAGATCGCTCTATAGCGATAAGACCGCCTTTTGTACTACTTGTTATTTATATCGTATAGTATGTTCTAATGTATTAACTTACTCGGTGTGTACAATAAAGAGTATTCTATTCTATTCTAACTTTTTAATTTTGTTCTTTTTACTCAGATAAATTAAGGGTACAAAATCTAAAGCAATGGACCGGTTAGAGAAACAAAAAATTGCAGCACGAAAGAGATTATCTGATATAAAAGGAGATCCTGTTTTGTACGAGTTACAGAAAAACAAAGAAAGAGATAGATATATAAAAAGGAAAAATGAGAAAAAGATCAAAAGTATTAGTGAAGAGTCTTCGCGCAATCAAAGACAAATAAGGAAGAAATGGCGCGAAGCTTCCAAAAGATACAGACAGAAAAAAAAGGAAGAGATACATAATATGCCTACAATTCCTGAAGCAGTGTTTATTGAAGCACGTGAAAAAGAAAAAGATAAAATCGGCGAAGGCTCCTTAGATTCACTAACTACTCCAAAATCTCCGGAAAACTGTGACATAAAGATCAGAAATATAAAACATACAGAAAAGAAGAAAAGGAACATGCTATTGCAAGTCATTAAAAAACTTCGACAGCAAAACAAGCTATTGAAAATAAAGTTAACACGCTATCAAAAAACAAAATTGACAGAAAATAAGGATAAAAACAAAAAGGACTTAAGATTTAGAACAGTAATATGCAAAGAAAATATTAAAAAAAATATAAGACTCCAAAAATTAGAAGCTTTAGTTAGAGAATTTTATCTTAACGATGAAAATAGTACAATAGGCACTGGAAAAAAAGAATATATAACCAGAGGAAAACAACAAAAGCAAAAGCGCTATATGACGAGCTCCCAAAAGATTTTGCACAAAAATTTCATGAAAAAGAATGGGTTGAAAGTGAGCTACACTTTTTTTTGCAAATATAGACCATTTTGGGTATTATCACCAAAAATTTCTCAAAGAGACAAATGTATCATACACTAAAATATAGACCTAAAGATTGAAGCCCTTAAAAAAGCTCAAATAATAGATGAAACAAACTCGGGTGCAGTAGTGAGTAATCTATGCTGTTCAGTATATGAAGATAAGTGTCTAAAACGCGAGTGTGAATTTTGTAAAAATAAAGTTATTCAGATAAAAGAATTTGGAAATGATGTGGAAATAATATATCAGAAATGGAATCGTACGAGAGAAACCATCAGAACAAAGATGAGACTAAAAACTTCAGTAATTATGAAAAAAGAGGACGTCTCCGCTAAACCACGTGAAATAGTGAAAGCTTAAATAATAGATGAAACAAACTCGGGTGCAGTAGTGAATAATCTATGCTGTTCAGTATATGAAGATAAGTGTCTAAAACGCGAGTGTGAATTTTGTAAAAATAAAGTTATTCAGATAAAAGAATTTGGAAATGATGTGGAAATAATATATCAGAAATGGAATCGTACGAGAGAAACCATCAGAACAAAGATGGGACTAAAAACTTCAGTAATTATGAAAAAAGAGGACGTCTCCGCTAAACCACGTGAAATAGTGAAAGCTTGAAATGAAAGCTTACCAGCTTTTTTTGTTCATTGTTTTAGAATGAATAATCAATACACTCAGATGAAAAAATTGAAGGACTCGATGCCCGTAAACGCAGTTGTGATACACGCCGATTTCTCCGAAAATTATGCCCTGAAATTCAGTAGGGAAGTACAATCGATGCATTTTGGTGGTACGAGAAAGGCTGTTAGCCTCCACACGGCAGTTATATATACATTCAATTTTCATAGTAGCTCGATAACACCAACATCGGTTTGTTCAGCAAGCACTTGCCTTAGACATGATGCTTCAGCTGTTTGGGCACATATCACTCCGCTCATACAAAAGTCTTTAGAAATTAATCCATTTATAGATACGATACATTTTCAAACTGATTCAACGGTTTCGCAGTACCGTAATAAATACATTTTTTTATGATAAGCGAACTAACGAAAGACTTTCCCCAAATAAAGAAGATAACATGGAATTATACAGAGGCTGGTCACGGCAAAGGTGCTCCTGATGGAGTAGGTGCTACAATAAAAAGGACCGCTGATTCAATCGTGAATCACGGCGAAGATGTAGGGAATTACGAGATATTCATGAGTGTAATCCGGCAAAATGTGGAAAACATCACCATATTTGATGTAACTGAAGAAAATATTATCGAGAAAGAAAAAAGATTTCCAGACAACTTGAAACCTTTCAGGGGCACCAATGCCGTACATCAGGTGCTATGGCAGAAAGGATTAATAAATGAAATAAATCTAACATTCCGGAAACTGAGTTGCTTCAAATGTTCTGCGGGAGCAATATGTGCACACGGAAATCATCTAGGCTTTTTACCATTACATACACAATCGATGATGGAGCCGCCTGTTATTGTGGACAGGAAATATGTTTCTCTTTTATCTACAACAAAAAAGCAGTATTTACCACTGGGAAATATAACAAATACCCCAACTATAACTGTCCAAAATGTTCCTTCAAATGTAAGAATTTTATCAAATAAATTACTCACAATCACGAAATCATAATTATTACATTTACTCTGAATTTGAGATTGACGTTTCAAAAGTTTTTATTATAATCAGATTAAAGTTTAAACGGTGGCTATTGATTACCAAAAATTTGATATAAGAAAAAGTTAAATATTTCCGTAAATTACGAAAATAAAAACGATTATTTTATGTTATTATAGTGATTCGTTAATACAATGTGTATTTTATGTTAAACTAGTTGACCCGGCAAACTTGTAACGCTGAATAACTCTCCCTCTCCTATTCCTTTCTCACATCACTTTTCCATCTCCCACTCCCCTTATAATAATTGTTTATTACATAAGTTATATGACTTAATTTGCTTTTTGTCATTACCATTAACAAGAAATCATTACCGTTAAATAAAAGTCATTACCATGCTGCTTATATCATTACCATTTCTTATAAATTATTTTACGACCCAATAACTTTTGATTTGCATAGCGAATTTTGAGGACTAATGCAGGTTTGGAAAGTAAATTTTATGTGCTAATTTTTTTTAAGGTTTTGCACGCATTTCCACATACTTTTTAAAAAAACCAACAAAATCTTACAAAAACGCGAATTCACCCACTTTTGGTATTTTATTAAGAGTGTGGGTGTGGCAACACTGGATTATTATTATGGGAATTCAACAAAAAGTTGTGACGCAATTTGAGAAAACGAAAATATTAAGAGTTATAAGTTTGTATTAATATGTTAATAATGTATACGTGTGAAGGAGAAACTAATAAATAGTTGATTGAATAAAAGGTCTATGATTTTAAAAGTTCAGAAGTGATATTATCGACAATCACGTCGCCTGACGCTTGGTCTTGACAAATTAGAGGTAAAAGTTATTACTCAAGAGCTGTTTTGGTAAGTTTATTTTTATTTCGTGTTTAAAAGCGAATTAAAGTTTAAAACTCAAATGCTGTACCTATCATTTTGATAAAAGAACGAAAATGAGCTCGATTTCGATAATGATCGTACCTATATTTATTTTGTGAAAATGAATACTGAAAATGAAGTATTACTACTTTAAAAATTACTAAACCTAAACAACAAAAAAAAAAACATAGTATTTTATGTACACATTAGTAAAATCAAAGTAGGTACATAGTTACCTTAATTTGTATGCAAGTGAACTACCTACCTATGCTAGTTACTCTGTTTTATGTAAATTATTATTATCTCATTCTCTTTACAGTATTGTATTTTGGTTATTTGAGCCTGAGATGTATAAATTTAGTCATTTATTTACTCAATTATAAAATTATGATTGGTAGTTTCACTAAAAACTTATCGTTTTACAGAATGTTTCAGGATTTGTAAGAGGTATTGTTTGTTTCTTTAATTTTATTGACAATTTGGGCATGATATCTAGTCAGTTAACCTGGTGATGAATTAAAAGTTGCAGCGGGTACTGTGAAGGGAACCTACACATAGCATGATCATTTAAATATTTATTAATACATAATACAGACATACAAAATGCAGACATAATATGTCAGTAGCAGTATAAACATATTACTATAACATGAATTATTGACGGAATATATTACATAATTATTGCAGTGGTGCAAAATCAAGTTTACTCTTATTTTTATTTTTTTATATTATTATTATGTGGGATACCTGTTGAGATAACTTTTGTTCATGTAGAACATGTACTTAGTTAACAGTTAAATATATATTAGATACTCAGTACCAATTCTGCACAATAATGTTTAATTAATATTGTACGGATTACAGATACCTAGTATCCAGTGATACTTATCATGGCTTTTATGTTGATAATAGAATGATTAAATACTTGTTGCATAATCATTCAGATCAATGGTTACTATAATCAACTAACTAACATCCTTAAATATTTCAGTTAACATACAGTGATATTAACTGGTTTTCATTTCAGCGCACTAATGTTATTTAACAAAATGTCTATATTGTACTATTGCCAAGATGAAGGTTGGAGAGAATTAACAGAATTCTAATGTTTCAGATACATGCATTGTCATTTCCATCTCTTCTCCAAAATTCCTCTCATTCCTTTTTCAATTCTTTCTTATTTATCTAAATATATATATTTATTAAAATGACTTCATTGATTAATAGGTCCATAATGGAAGATGAAAGTGATGGAATATGTACACCTCCACTTGTACAGAATCGAGACAAATCAAATAAAAAAATTAGACAACACCGCAGAAAGCAAAGTAGTTCTTATTCATCTAGTTCCAGTGATGATATGCCTGTGAGACATAAATCCAAACATAAGCGTCGTCGCAGTAACTCAAGGTCGGCGACAGCGGTAATAGAACATTTAATTAATGCACTTAACGACCGAACTAACCCCGGGACTTCTGGTACAGGAGTACAAGGATCTCAAAATGTTATTCCTGATTTTGACCCTCAGTCGGGATCACAGACAATGAAAATCTGGCTAGATAAAGTAAACGAATCTGCACATGTTTATGGCTGGTCCGAACGACAGACCATGTTTTATGCCTTGCCTAAACTTAGAGGTTTAGCCAAAAGATGGTATGATGGTTTAACTTCGGTCAAGTACACGTGGGTCCAATGGCAAGAAAAATTGCTGACGGCATTCCCTTGTCAGAAAAATTATGCAGAATTGCTCTCAGAAATGTTAGCGAGAAAGTCTAGGCGTAATGAGACTTTGGAGGAGTACTATTTCGAGAAAATGGTTCTTATTAATAGGTGCGAACTAAAAGGCAAACAAGCAGTTGATTGCTTAAGTCATGGTATATTCGACCATAACATTCGCATGAACGTGCAAGGTGCAAATTTTGAGTCACCTGAAAATGTTCTAGGATACTTCAGAAATATATCAGTTCGTTCTTATGATAATATACAAAAACCACCTGCATCAACGTTTCGTGATAATAGCACACATTTTGTAGGTATAAGAAAAAACTCACAAACAAGACAGAATAATCCGGCTATAATTTGTTTCAACTGCCGGGAGACCGGTCACACAGCCCTTAATTGCTCAAAAGACATAATAAAGTGTACTAAATGTCGTCGGTTCGGTCACCTTACAATAAACTGCAACCAAACAGGAAAAGAAAATCGTGCACCACCTAATCCTAAAAATAATATACTTAATATTGAGGAAAATAGAGGGAGCAATGATAAATATTTCAAACAAATATTGGTACATAAACAGCCTATGAAAGCTTTCATTGACTTTGGAAGTCAGTGTACATTGCTACGAAGGGATTTAGGGGAACGATTGGGAGTTCCACTAAATACATCAAATCTTCCGACGCTTACTGGTTTTGGCAACGGTAATGTGACACCGAGCTCCCGGATTAGGGTAGAAGTGAGTCTTGATGGCATTATCGCGGAAGTAGATATGTATTTGGTTGAACCGCAATTGTTATGCGCCGATATTTTAGTTGGGCAATCCCTAACGGAAATACCTGGCGTAAGGGCTTATAAGACAGATACCACCCTGTTTCTATATCAGATACCATCAGTGGTGGAAAACAAACTCAAAGTATTCAATGGTACGGAAATAGTGGTTTCAGGGGTAACGGCTATCACAATTTATACTACACCAAAAGAAACAGGTATGATATATATTGACACGGAACCACGTATGAGAGTTGGTGAGGAATACGCGATACTACCCGGCCTTTACACTCTGGAAAATGGGTCAGGGTCGGTATTGATAATGGGGCTGAGCAACAAACAGTTCAGTCTTCCAGCAGACATACTCATTGCCAGGGCATCAATAATATCCAATGTTATACCACCGAGACAATTAACACAACGAAAAGAGGACGTTAATATACTTGGCATTAAACATAATGACACTGCCAACAACATCAAAATCGATCAAGTTATAATCGATGACAATTTGACTCAATCAGACCGTGAAAAATTGCTGATCTTATTGAATTCCCATCGAAAATGTTTCGCTTTCTCATTACAGGAATTAGGTAAGACATCCTTAGCAGAGATGCACATTCAATTAAAAGATGATGCACCAGTCACGTATCGACCCTACCGTCTTTCGCTGTGTGAACGGCAAAACGTTAAAAAGATTGTAAATGAACTGTTAGCCAATGGAATTATACAAGAATCGACATCAGAATATGCAAGCCCTATAATTTTAGTTGCAAAAAAGAATGGAGAAACGCGTATGTGTGTAGATTATAGGGCATTGAACCGAAAGACTGTTAAGCAAAAATACCCTATGCCGCTGATCGATGATCAAATAGACAGTCTGTCAGGACAGGTATATTTCAGTACTTTGGACCTCGCATCCGGCTACCATCAAGTTCCAGTGGCCGACGACTCCAAACATCTGACTGCATTTGTAACACCTGATGGCCACTATGAGTATAATAGAATGCCATTTGGATTAACAAATGCCCCAGCCGTGTTCCAAAGACTCATAATAAATCTACTAAAGCGTCGAAACATTCCTGGAGTACTAGCATACATGGATGACATCATCATAGCGTCAAAAAGTGTATTAGAGGGGATGGACAAACTATCTGCAGTTCTCGACCTTATCGAGGAAGCAAATTTAACATTAAATCTGAATAAATGTCATTTCTTTAAAACAAATATTGAATATCTAGGCTACGAGATTTCCTCACATGGGGTACGTCCTGGATCTAGGAAAATTGAAGCAGTCGCTACATTCAAAACACCTAAAAATGTTCACGAGGTACGACAGTTTATAGGTTTGGCCAGTTTCTTCAGGCGATTTGTTGCTGGATTTGCAACAATTGCTAGGCCACTAACTTTATTGACGAAGGCTAATGTTGCTTGGAAATGGGGTGAGGAACAAGAAAAGGCTTTCAATGAGCTGAGGGACGTTTTGATCAAACGGCCAATTCTTGCAATATTCAACCCCGCACATTTAACCGAATTACACACAGACGCTAGTGCTTCCGGTTTAGCTGGTATCCTCTTGCAACGAGCAGATCATGATAAACCGTTGCAAGCTGTAGCATACTTTAGCCGGCAAACGACAGCTGAAGAACAACACTTTCACTCGTATGAGTTAGAAACTCTTGCTGTCGTGGCATCATTGAATCGTTTTCGAGTTTATCTTCTAGGAATCGAGTTTAAGGTGGTAACAGATTGCAATGCTCTCCGCACGACATTAACAAAGCGGGATCTAATACCAAGGATTGCAAGATGGTGGCTCTTGGTACAAGAATACACTTTCACAATAGAATATAGACCAGGGACGCAATTAGCTCATGCAGACGCTCTTAGTCGCAACTCGATGCCGGAACCACTGAATGTCACTGAAGCTGTAATGCAGATTAGCGACGTACATTGGCTGCAATCAGTCCAAATGAGTGACCCTCGATTAGTTCTTATCAAAGCTGTATTAGACGACAAAAGTACGGAAAACCGGGACATTCAAAACAAATATGAACTAAAGGATGGGAAATTATTTAGAAAAATTAATAATGAATTGCGGTGGGCTGTCCCTCGAGACGCTAGGTGGAAAATTTGTCAGCAATGTCACGATGAAGCTGGGCATTTTAGTTTCGAGAAGACGCTGGAGAAAGTGGCGAGAGATTACTGGTTCCCAAGGATGTCTCAATTTATCAAGAAATATGTTAAAGCTTGTATTCCTTGTGCATATGCGAAGCAGATGGGTGGTAAGAAACAAGGCAAACTACATCCTATCTCTAAACCCAGTGTACCGTTCCAGTGTTTGCACATAGACCATCTAGGACCATTTGTTAAAAGTAAGAAAGGGAACACTTACATACTGGGAATCATAGACAGTTTTACGAAATTTATAATACTCCGGGCTGTGAAAAATACAAAAAGTAAAACCTCTATAAACGTCTTGCGAGATGTGTTTTCCCTGTTTGGAACACCACAAACGCTTGTCTCAGATAGAGGTACAAGTTTTACGTCAAATGAGTTTAAAAACTATGTCAAAAGGGTAGGCATTAAACATGTGTTAAATGCAGTAGCTACACCAAGAGCAAACGGTCAAATAGAGCGTTACAATCGCACAATCTTATCCTCGCTGATCGCCCTTTGCCATGGTCAAGATGACCGAAACTGGGACTCACATATTGCCGATGTGCAGTGGAGTCTCAATAACACCGTGAATCAAAGTACCGGCAAGAGTCCTACTAAAATCATTTTCGGAAGGGAAAGTGTCAGTACTAGCGAAAGTCATCTACATGAAATAGGCCATTGTGAACCAATTTCAAATGAGGCCATAGGAAAAGTTCGTGAAGATGCGCTTTCTAATATTGAGAAACAACAGAAGAAAATGAAGATAACATATGATAAAAAGAGATGTATTCCTAAAACCTATAAAATTGGTGACCTTGTGATGGTTGAGAAGAGTGCCAGAATTTCCGGTGAAAGCAACAAACTAGCACCGCCCTTTAGTGGTCCTTATAAAGTTACAGCTGTTTTCGACCATGATCGTTATGAAATTACTAGCATTGATGGTTTCGCCAAAAAAAAGTATAAAAATGTATATTCTGTGGATAAAATTAAACCATGGATAAGATTTACTGAGTCCGAATCTGATAGTGACAAATTTTATGACAGCGATTAAAAACAATTTAACTATATTATTTGGCTAGTGTGTTCCTTACCTTTACTAAGTTCTTGTTTATTAATAAAATATGTCTCGAACAAACTCCGCCAGTATCCCAAGTTATAAATAACATTTAAATGAGACTTTATTATAGTCATTACATGTAGTAACTGTGTAAACATATCACTGAAAAATGGTAATATTAAAATTGACGAATAACTAAGTTATTTAATCCGGAATCAATGTTATTAATATATATATATATATTCCTGTAATCCTTTCCTAATGCCTTTATGATGACTAATGCAAACTCCTCTGAAGTACTATGACTTGATGCTCCCTGTGAGAATTAACGAGGACTACATTATTTGGAATGAGACTGAGGCCGAAGCCCCCCGTGTGGGCAAGCGGTAACCATGTTATGAGACCGAAGCCCCCTGTGCGGGCAAGCGGTAACCACGTTATGAGGCCGAAGCCCCCTGTGCGGGCAAGCGGTAACCATTTTATGAGGCCGAAGCCCCCTGTGCGGGCAAGCGGTATCAATAATCATCAATTTATCAAATGAGGCCGAAGCCCCCTGTGCGGGCAAGCGGTAACCATTTTATGAGGCCGAAGCCCCCTGTGCGGGCAAGCGGTATCAATAATCATCAATTTATCAAATGAGGCCGAAGCCCCCTGTGCGGGCAAGCGGTAACAATAATCATCAGCTTATCATATGAGGCCGAAGCTCCCTGTGCGGGCAAGTGGTAACCATATCATCAATACATGGGTTGAGACCGAAGCTCCCTATGTAGGTAAGCGATTGACTACGTCATCAATACATGGCTGGAGAATTAAAACCTTGTCTGGGTGAGCAGGCAGTGATGACATCAATACATGGGTTGAGACCGAAGCTCCCTATGTAGGTAAGCGATTGACTACGTCATCAATACATGGCTGGAGAATTAAAACCTTGTCTGGGTGAGCAGGCAGTGATGGCATTATCATGACATGGCTAGAGGACAAAACCCCCCTGTGTGGACAGGAAGCGATCATATCATCAATATGTGGCTGGGCAAGCAGTAAACATAATATCAAAGATTATAAACCAAGGCTCCTACTACTTAAAATAATAATTATGCTTGTGGAAACACTTGATGTCAAGTTGGCTACTGGTTATAATGAAAATAGTTTCATACAGTGAAAAGCATTGTAATTTCCCTTCTTCACCGACAGCTAATAATTAATACACGAAACAGTTTTGTATCACCAATAATTTAATCAGAGATAATATTGTTGAATATCTAATGTTTAAAATAGCCAGATAGATGTACATTTTTTTTTCTCTTAAAATGATCTGATTGTGGTCTGTTGATCAATTTTATTAGGATATGAAGAATAGGGTCATTCTTATTTTATGGATGGCCGAGCTGCAGAAAGACAATTACATTATTTAGTAGTTTTGTTTTTTAATTTGGTTTGAAAGCTATTAATTACTGAATTTTAATTATATTCTAGATGGATAAGCATTGTTATTGGTGAGGAACATGGAAGTACTGAGAGTAGATAATTATGTAGGTATTTTAATGTCCCTATTTTTCCCTAAAGCAGTATAACTATGTTAGTTACTTTACTTTTCTATATTGATTCATTAGTTCTATAGTTTGAAACTGTGTTAATAATTTAATATTCTAGTGTAAGTTAAAATCTATGATAGTTGTTAATAATTTAATATTCTAATGTGAGTTGAAATCTATAACAGTTGTTTTTGTGTATCAATAAGGTTATGTATAGTTAAGTTAAATATGTAAAGTTCATTCAAGACATTATATACCTGATTCAATAATGCTGTAGAACGATGACATGTCTTTGTAATAAGTACTACTTAAAATCTGTACTCTTTATAATTCTTATTGTATAAAATTGCGAACCAAAAGTGTTACCAATTAATTATTTGAAATATTGGCAACCAAAGTATAGATGTTATGATTACCTAGCAATCTAAATAGGTACCTAGTTATTCCAGGCTCATGTAAAGTACTTAAATGGGTTTGATATTAGATAATTTTAATAAAAAAAAAAATAACGCTGTAATAATCGTGGTTTAGGTTGTGTCTGGGACAGACACTTATTCAGAATGGCCGACTGTTAACTATTTAAAATTAATTGCTCATTTATTTATTTTGTAATAAGAGTTTGAAACGGGTATCACTGTGATGTGTACTTTTGGTATTTTATTAAGAGTGTGGGTGTGGCAACACTGGATTATTATTATGGGAATTCAACAAAAAGTTGTGACGCAATTTGAGAAAACGAAAATATTAAGAGTTATAAGTTTGTATTAATATGTTAATAATGTATACGTGTGAAGGAGAAACTAATAAATAGTTGATTGAATAAAAGGTCTATGATTTTAAAAGTACAAAGCAGATTATCAAGAAATTTTTTGGAGGCTTCCATTAAAGGTTTTCAGCCATAATTGTGAAATAAAAGTTAACCTGTGAGTAACGGTGTTCTTTAAAATTCAAGTTTTGACTCTATTTCTAAGTCCGGTGGCCTAATCTCGGTGGCTCCGGTGGCAAACTAAAGCGCATAGGGACGTGTATAGACTAGTGCCGATAATTTTTGAAACGAAAAAAAATAATCGTAGGATGAAACCTATTGCAAAAAGAAGAGAATATAACGAAAATTAAAGGAAAAATAATTTACGGGCGATCTGAGGTCGGGAAGTGGGGGAGGGGGGTTCAAGGGTAAAAAATAGTTTATCTCAATTTCCGGCAAAACTACAAGTCCTATAGAAAAAAGTTAAATAGCAATGTTGTAAGTAATAAAAAGATCTACAACTTTTTATTTACCCTTTTTATACATTACCTCAAAATTAATGTGAAAAATTCAAATAACCAAGTTTTTGGTTTTTATTTTCTTTTACAAAAAAAAAAAATTTCACGAAATTTGGTGAAAATGAAATGACAACTATTTTCGCAAAAAATTTTCGGATTCGAGTTTTTAATTTTTTTTGTCAATCATTGTGTACAATTTTGAGTTATTTATTAATATTTACAGTTTAATTAATCGAAAAACGTAAGATTCCATGTTACTTTGTTAGACAAAAAAATTACAAATCCATAAAACATAAAGATTGCAAAAAACATGCGAAAATAGTTGTCGTTTCATTGCATTTTCGGAGAACATTTACCATAGTAGTTTATAGTTAGTAGTAGTAGTAGTTAGTAGTTTATAGTTTTTTATATACCATTAGAAAGTAGAGATGACAACGAACAAAAGAAAATCTCACCGATTTTTAAAAAAAGTAGATATTTTGACGTGAGAATTTTCAATTGAAAATTAGGTACCAAAAACTTGGTTATTTGAATTTTTCACATAAATTTTGATATTATGTAAAAAAGTGTAACTACAAAAGTTGTAGATCTTTTTATTACCTACGACTTTGCCATTAACTTTTTACTTAACCATTAAAATTTAACTTTTTCCATAGGACTTGTAGTGTTGCTGGAAATCGAGATAAACCATTTTTTACCCTTAAAACCCCCCCTCCCCCCTCCCGACCTCAGATCACCCGTAAATTATTTTTCCTTTAATTTTTGTTATATCCTCTTCCTTTTGCAATGGGTTTCATCCTACTATAATTTTTTTTCACTTTTTACCGTTTTTGAAGCTATCGGCACTGGTCTAATAGGCCACAGAAACACAAGCGTGTCTAATCACCGCTTAAAGGAGTCCGTTCATCTAGACTCCTACTCTTCAAAATGTATCTTTAAAGTATTAAAATATGATCTTGCCTTTATTATTTCTCATTGGCATAATCAATTTCGGTGGATCAGATTCTAATTCCAGTGGTCCTAATTTTGGTGGCATTTGATAATGTAATTTCAAAATATCTCCGGAACTAATAATTTTTTTTTCGATCTCTACTATGTGACTAATTATTACTACTATTTACAAATTATTTATGCCAAATAAAATGTATTAGAAACAGCAGGTTTAAATTTAATCAATTTCGGTGGCTCGGATTTTAATTCCGGTGGTCCTTTAATAATTTCGGTGGCATTTGATAATTTCAAATGGAAATATCTCATGAACTAACAAAAATTTTTCGATCTCTAGTATATGATTAAGTAGTACTAATATTTACCTATTATTTAAGCCAAAAAAAATTATCAGAAACAGCAAATTTAAATTCGCCACTGTAATTAGGCAAAATTCGTGTTTGTTGAAATTGACCCATCTACCTCACTCTTTAAAGTAAACATAGTTTACATTACAGTGAGAGCTTAATGACAATCGAAATCTAGTTCCGTTACTTATTGTTGCACTGAACTGCAGGTAGCGACCCGCATAATGCGTCAGTTGAGTTGATAGAACAGTTCAGCCACATGAATACTATACACTATACAGAATACTTCATACGAACTCTTTAGAAGTTTAGACTAACGCCTATACTAACGCTAAAGAATAAATAAATAAATAAATAAAACTTCCTCACATTTACGCTTTCCGCCCACGTCCGATAATCGGTGACCGATTTTTTGTAGGAGAAAAATAGAACGTACTGATAGCAATAGTGCAGCGATTCCTCAAGATCTTACAACCGATAACTTACATTAGGAAGTAATAACACGTCGCGTGTTCAATCTAGCAAAGGATAAGCAGGCAGTAGGTAATCAAATCATTTGTTGAGATTCAGTGCATTTGATTGAGAGCGTGTTGCAATTGAAAGTATAGCAGTCTAGCAAATACTTATTGACGGAAAGTAATCAAAAGTTGAGAGTTTCTACACCAAGGATTAATAAAGTTTACGCCAGTATACGTTACGGCAAGTTTTATAAGTTTTACTGTTATTCCAATAATTTACTGCCCTCCAAAAATAAGCTCGACACGTTCGTTTTAGCCTAGTAGCCTTTTTTGCGCTCTAAGGCAGCCATAATGGGAAAGAAGTGGATAATCAGGATAAAACAAAAAACCCTGAATAAAAATATTAAGTAACATAGTTAAATACAAAGTAGACAAACTTATAGTTACTTTTTCCACATTGCACGTAGGTAATGTAGGTGTAGGTAGGTATCGTGATTACCGCGAAGGATGCTGTGCTAGATACGAGAATAGTAGCAGGAAACGGTGCGTGCTGATTGCCGGGAAGCCCCACAATTGTCCCTCCTGCAATCATGGCCGTGCGCCGCCCGTGCCCATTACTGGATGGATGGATGGCGTTATGTAGTAGCAAGGTGAGGGTTCGTGGGAAATATTTCATGGAGAACGTTAATATAATATTTTTTCTTCAATCCTAAGTAGTTAGCAGATGGGATGGTCGATGGTGGTGACGCAAGGGAATAAATAATTATTTTTACGTTTAGGAGTTATGCGGGATATTCCATATTTAGACGTTATCCGTAATATTAGAGAGTAGATAAATATAAGACCTAGGCCTACTTACTACAATATCGATAACCATTTAACTCATTCATACGAGTAGATAACATTAAGCAAGTTAATAATACGACATACCATTTTTCTTTTCAACCTTTACGATTACAATGTATGTACCACTGATTCGCTTTCTCCCTTATCTTTCTACCACTAAGCCTAAGAACTCACGGAGCGATTTTCTCCCGCGCCCGCCGCGGTAGCGGTAATTTGAAAAAGTTTCAAAACTCACGAGACCGAAGTTTTGTGCGGTAGCGCAGCCGCCGCGGTTGCGATTATCGCCCGCAAACCTGGCGGGCGAATATCGCAAGACGGGCGGTTTTACGATCTGTACCCCCCCTCCCCCCCGGCGCCCACCGCGGTCGCCCGCCAACCGACCGCAGAGCGTGCGGGAGCAACCCGCCGAGGCTGCGACTGACCGCGAGCCGCGCGGTTCTAGAAGTTGCCCGCCGGTGCAGCGGGCGCCGCGAGTAAACCGCGCCCGCCGCGGGCGTAAACCGCGTCGTGAAATATGCCGCTCGTTTTTACATACAAATCTGCATTCTACACGAGCTGCGGGCCCGCTACCGCGGCGGGCGCGGGAGAAAATCGCTCCGTGAGTTCTTAGGCTAAATGCCGCACTCAAAGTCAATAACGGTTACTTAAATCGCTGCTTAGTACAGAATGACAATACAAATTCTGTAATAAGGAGCGATATAACTTAAGTAACCGTTAGTGACTCTGAGTGCGGCCGTAAGTAAGTACCAGATTCGGGCTCCATTATCAACATTGATTGCAAGTCGTAAGTAAAAAAGACGGTCAAAATAATTCGGTCTTTGAAGAAAAAACCTATCAAGTGCGTGTCAGGCATAGATTCGTCAGGCCACGCGCAATGTAGGGTTCCGAAGTAGTAAGTTTATCGACTATTGCTCATTAACTACTTATGCTAACATAGGCCTGATAGTTTTCCTTGTAAATTCATCATAATAACCTATTTTTGAGAATTTTTACTTGTCCAACTCCAACCGTTTAGCCAGCAGGGGGGAGGGACACTTCAGGCTAACCAAAGTTAGCACTTTAAAGCCAAATTTTTCGCAAACGGATCCCTAATTCCAAAAGGGTTTCGGCACTTTGCTTCGGACAGACACGTAGACGGACGGATGGACATGATGAAACTATAAGGGTTCCAATTTTACTTCGGAACCCTAAAAAACTACTGTAACTACCCGAGTAACATAAATTGGACTTGTCTCGAGATGAAATCACTATTATTTAACATGACATGTTTTCAGCTTTAATTTTACATTGGATCTGATTCTAACCACGTCAGGCTTGGCGCATTCCACTTTTGGTGGTTTTAGGTACGTGCCGCGTTCGATGTGTCGGGCCAATTTCAGAAGGGCTGCCACGCCGTGTCATACATTCGTAATCTATCACACATGTCATCACAAAAAAGAAGACAACCCTGACTTTGTCCGAAAGGATAGGAGTTATGATTAGAAAGAGAGGCAACGTCTAGATGTCAACCTTTGTTGACCATTACCGGTGTGCGACCTGAATTACATTTTATTGTGTCGGGGCAAGAATCGCTATTTTTAGGGTTCCGTAGCCAAATGGCAAAAAAACGGAACCCTTATAAATTCGTCATGTCTGTCTGTCTGTCTGTCTGTCTGTCTGTCTGTCTGTCCGTCCGTATGTCACAGCCACTTTTCTCCGAAACTATAAGAACTATACTGTTGAAACTTGGTAAGGAGATGTATTCTGTAAACAGCATTAAGATTTCTACACAAAAATAGAAAAAAAATCAATAAATTTTGGGGTCCCCATACATAGAACTGAAACTCAAAAATTTTTTTTTCATCAAACCCATACGTGTGGGGTATCTATGGATAGGTCTTTAAAAATGATATTGAGGTTTCTAATATCATTTTTTTCTAAATTGAACAGTTTGCGCGAGAGACACTTCCAAAGTGGTAAAATGTGTGTCCCCCCCCCCCTGTAACTTCTAAAATAAGAGAATGATAAATCTAAAAAAAATATATGATGTACACTACTACGTAAACTTCCAACGAAAATTGATTTGAACGAAACCTAGTAAGTAGTTTTTTTTAATACGTCATAAATCGTAAAACGCAAAAAACATCGATCAAAGTTACAACGAACTACAAGAACTTTTATATTATGTTTCTTGCTGCTACGGAACCCTTCATGGGCGAGTCCGACTCGCACTTGGCCGCTTTTTTGAATCATTTTTCGGAGCGACTCTTGAGTACCAATAGGTAGATACTATTAAGTATTCTGTGCCCACGTGTAAATATAATGACCGCCGGAGCCAACAGCAACTGGCGATAAAAAAGCGAACCAAAAAGCCAAGTCATAGCACGAGCGTAACTCGATGGAATCATCTTCCTTCCTCAGGACCACTCGCAACCCATTAGCCACTTGACTTGCCGATCCGTCCTGTCAGCGAGCCACCAAATGTTTCCTTTTTCATCCGCAATGATATTTAAAATACTACTAATATTAGTTACTCCATCCAGACTTAAAAATAGGGTAGATTCAGAAACCACTCTTCCGCGGCGGAATTAATATAGTCTTACATATGTATCTAATAATTAATTGCTTACTCGTCACATGTATCAATTTTGATGGCCGTTATATTTATATCCTCCCATCCTTATGTCTATGCCATCCAAAATCGGGGTGAATCTCGCAGAAAAATTGACGAAGTATTGGCGTCAGATTTTTAATTAATATTATTGGCTACAGACTTAAAAACATGTCTGATTAAAGTTAAACTCAACCTCCTTTTATAAATCAAACGTTAATTAACGTATTTTAGTTCTCGATTCCTCCTAATTAGTTAGTGAAGGCTTCTTTGTCACCCGTGGTGAGGCAGTGCTGGAGCAGTGGTGCTCAGCTATCACGTAAAGTCTGCTCGATATTCTTAAAAATACTATCAAATCTTGTCTTATATCAGGGCAAAAATCATGATCTTTAAGTGTCCAAGTTTTAGAACGTTGGACGTCCCCTAACTTGCGTAACTTGCGACTCTATGGCCGGTTCTAAATCTTCTAAATAGGTTAAATAAATAAGCTCCGCAGACGTGGCCATTGATAAAAAGCTGCATAATCATCGCACTTAGTAAAACGCTTACTGCCACCGACTGACGCCCCAACTCAGAGTTACTAACGGTTACTTTAATCGCTCCTTAGGAAATAATCACCATACAAATTCTGTACTAAGGAGCGATTTAAGTAAGCGTTAGTGACTCTGAGTTGAGGCGTGAATGACTGAACTAAACTAGTGGATCTAGAAACTGAAACTGTAACGTTCTTCACACAGTGTGGAAGAGTACCTGTGAGGAGTACCAAGGAAGGATCTTTGAAAATTCTATACCAATCTATACCCTAAGTACATTCGTAGATGAAGTCTCGGGGACCAGAAGAACTTATTATAATGAAACAGTGTTGGCGGTTCAGGTATAACCTTGGTCCTGGCGGCCAACAGTTCCGGGTTGGTAAACGGTGCGTTGCCGTCGTCTGGTCTCCGCGGCATCAGTTACATGCACTTTATAGAATGACGTCATTCACTCGGTCACTATAATGTTCGGTTTACACGTATTAAGTAGTTAACTAAATTTTAAGTAACTTAATACGTATAAACGGACAATTTAGTAGTTAAAATTTAGTAAGCAAGTAAACAAGTAATTTAGAAAATTTTCTATTTTCTGAAAGTAAGTGGGCGGGGCTTATCACTTAACACGTTTGGACAGGCACTTTTTAGTATAATTTAGTTAATATTTAGTAAAATGCTTAAGTAATTAAGTAGCTTGTGTAGAATTGTATGAACTAAAAAGCTTTACTAAATTATTACGTTTGGACGCACACTAAAATTATTCACTTAAAATTTAGTTATCTACTTAACTACTTAATTAAACCGGACTTAACGCAGTTGCTTCCTGAATAGGGAAGGGACGTCTTCGCAGTCGTTTAAAATTTATTTTTTTAGGGTTTTCAAAATTTTGTTGAAATTTGAGTATTATTTTCAAAACGTCGTTAAAACGTAGATACCAGCTCGAATTTGAAGTCTCTAAAAATTATGTGCTTAAGTAGTTACGGAAATAAAACTTGTATTGTTGGAGATCTAATTTAAAACCTGGCGCTTGTTTTGTCGTGATACATTGCTTAGAAGCTGAGATTTTACAATTTCCAACATCGCGAGCATAACGTCATCGTTACTGATTTGAATGAAAATGCTTTATGCCCACAACATTTGAAATTTAAAAATCTCGGCTTCTAAACAACGTATCACGACAAAACAAGCGGCAGGTTTTAAATTAGATCTCCAGCAATGCAACACTGAAAACCGAATCCAATTTGCTCCAATACTTTTTACATGATTTGCGCTTAAACATTACAGACAAAACGACAAATTTTAATGATGATTGTTTTTGCTTCTGTTGTTCCTACAAAGATCCCTCATATTATTATTATTTTTAATATCTGCTTTTACAAGTATCAACCTATTACAATTTAATTACACTTAGTTAATTATTATTACGCATTTATTTCTCGTATTAATTACAAATTATTATTGTTTTTTGCCTCTTAAATGTTGAATTTTTGCTAAGTGCAGATTTTAAGTAAACTTTGACGCACCATAACATGGAAACTATAAAATTTGTATGAAAATGAATGTAGTAACTTATTTGTAGGTACTTGTATCGTTTTTCTGAAAATTAAGAAAATCTGTAAAGTGGGACACTTTTCAAGCAGGGAGGGGGGGGGGGCTATTGCGGATGTGGGAGGGAGGGGGAGACTTTTTTTATGTACTATAAAGGTACAACATAGCAGTAGTTCCACAAAATTATAAATAATGCCGCCAAAAAAATCTAGAATGAATGGACTACATAATAAAGTCGTAGTCACATATTACTGAACAACTATTAGTGTATTTAGATCAGTAAGACGTTTATACCATTTTATTTAAAAAAAAAAAAAAAATAATAAGGGTTTCATACGATTTTTACCTAAGTAACATTTTTTCTTCCCTAAATAAAATAATTACATTTCAATACTTCAAAGATTTACTTTGACCGGAACAAAATTGTAATAGTTTAATACATTCACAATTAATTCATAAAAATACAATAAAAGTATCGGAAGTGATGAAAACTGTCGATAGCATGATAGAGTTTTACGGGAATAAAATTTATAAACTTACTTGCTATCATTTCCATATAATAACAGTATTATTGTTTTTTGATGATAATTAAAAATTCTTTTGTTATTTTTTTTTATAGAATCTAATTCCGGAAAAAATAATACACGTTTTGATGTATAATTCAAAGATATCCAATCATTATTCTGCCTATGATAAAACAAAACTCGTTTTTTGCTTCTCCTGTAAAATTTACTTTTCTCTATTACCATTTTGTTCCCCGGAGGCGTCGATTTGATGTTTGAGATTGACGATCGACTGTTTTTTCTATATAGATTTATATGCTCTACCCCCTCTGTATAGAGTATTGTATGTATATACAATATCATTGCTCTACCCATTTTCTATTCGCTTCACACGTGAAAGTAGATCAAAAAGGAGCAAAACAATTTCATACGATCATAATTTAAAAAAGCAGCTTTTGATATCAAAATTATTTCCAATTTTACGCTGTCAGTTTCAGTTCAAATTTGGTCTTTGGGATTAAGTTACCCGCACTACAAATAATATATATGTAGGAGTTTGACTTCAAAAAGGAAGAAGTTAGTTATAGGAACGAGCAGTTCTGAAAGTCGACCAATTTAAATTCCGGACGAGATGAGCCAGCTCTCTCCTGTACTCACCAGTTCAGCCCATTCCTATCGGAGCTAACCTGGCGTGACACTGAGGCTTTCAAATTGTCGATACGCGGATGGTATGTACAATATATCAGTTAATTTCCTTGAGTGTTACGGCAATTGAATAACCACCGTTGAATATAATAATATGTAAACGTGTGTAGTTGCCTCCGAGTTTGGATTCAGTCGCGTCGGGAATCTAAGCGCGCTCGGTCTACAGCGGCGGAAACCGGTGCGAGCTCGTATCCAACCGAATCCAAGATGGCGCTCGTATCGCTTTGCTTTTTGGCGGTAATTTGTAGCTTGCTACATCAAGGTTTGTGGGCTTCTTTACTCAGCGATCGATTCCTAACGTGCCGGGAGATTTTCCATACTTTTTGGGATTGTCTTTTGGATATATTTTTACGATGTCCTTAAACTGACAGTGACTGAACTAATTTTCTGATTGGTGGAAAGCATGGGCGTGAATTGTCATCTCAGACGAGCTCAATTCAAGAATTCAACAACTTAAAACCTTCATAATGATGAAAATCACAAAGTTGTATACCTATAAAGATCATCTTTTGAAAATACATACGTACAATTTATACCCAGAGTTGAAGGCGTTAACATACGCTTGCTATTTTGGTTTTATGGAGAGTTCTAATTCAAGCTTGAGATTTGCACAGTATTTCATAATTTAGTCATTGCTTTGACTGTTGCCTGCAATGCTCCTCTACCAACACCACTTGTTGAACGGTTTTTATTTAAAGGGGCAAAGGTGCTTAGGGACCTGTTGAATACTGGATCTATTGAACACCTGCTATTTTGTTATAGGTATATTTTGCTTATTTGCACAAAGACGTAATCTTCGAAATTACTCAGCTTTAGGACCACAATGTTGAATCTCCTTTTAAGAACCAATCCCTTTAATTTACATTTCACTTCCAAATCACTTGGTCAATATACTCGTAGTAATTTTATGATTTACTTAATACGTTGAATAACATTCTGACAGTACCTTGAGCGCTTCCGTGCATCGGAGAGCACGTTAATTCTTCGCTCCCAGTGGTTATCATTAGGTACAGTCATCGTGCCATGCCGGAGCTCTTTGAGCGATGTTGTAAAGGCCAGCTGAAGGGACGTAAGTCGTAAGGGGCTCCATCCACCTGCTGGCCAAACCAATTTCTGCAGCTTGTGCAACCAGCTGAACAACGCATCAGGCTATGGCACCAGGTTCCTCCTGGTCCTTCCTGTTTGAGTTACATTGACTTTGTACTATCCATGCATGATAGTAAGGATAGCTACCACCTTTCCCCAACAATCCAACGTGAAATTTTTTCATTGGTCGACAACGCGTCGGTGATGCCTTTGACGTGACTGTACTGTATATGACCACTTGGCGTAACAGTTTATGACAATTTTCATAAACAAGAAAGGGTTAGTGGAGTGACCTGTTGATTATGTTTTAGATCTTCTTAGTTACGACAAGTTAAATTCAATCCGTGCATGTGAAATGTCCCATTCCGTTTTCTCTGGACTAATTATGTCTGTAACTTCCTTGTAACTCCATCAGGCTCGGGTCTCCTCTGGGAATGTGGTAGTCAACACTATAGTTTACCGCAGCTTAAAAGCAGCTTGAAAAATTTTATAGTTTTTCGATAACTTTGAAGTGAAACCTGTCTGGCTAGTTACCCCCTTGCTCGAGTCATCCGTTAAACAATTAGTCTTTTTCTAGCTGTGGGCTTGAGAGCTATTTTCTGTTTTTTCTCTGTCAGCAACGCATTGTTGATGCATTTGGTGTTACTGATATTCATGGTATTATTAGGTAGATTATCAGCTCGTTTGTCGATTAGTAATTAGTTATATTATTAAAAAAACATGAAGAACATCTGAATGCAGTCTTTTGCAATAGCTGTAAATGACGTAGGATAGGTATGTATCTGAAGCAGAAAAGGTGCGGTTATACTATTGCCTAGCAGATCTATAATCGTTCATGAAGAGATCTCCATCAGGCACCCTTTAGATAGAGGATAAAGTAGAAATTAACCTACATACACTTGTTTCAAATTAAAGTTGTTTTTTTTTTTAGTTTTAGTACACGTGTACAAAGTTTTCAACCGAAATTTTATACTAAGTACTTCTAGTGTTCGGGCGTATACTGACTACCGATAATTAAAGCTTTCAAAAGTGTCGTTATATCGATAATGAGTTAGGAGACTGTTGTTTGTAGTCCAAGGTATTATTTATTACTGTACACCTTAAAGGATACTAAATTACAAATACTAACTACTAGTATTACTACTATATTATTACTTAACTACTTAATAATACTAATACTCGTGGCACAGCGTTCAAATGCGCTTTCGTGCTTTTCCCATCGAGGCTGAAAATATTCGCTGAAGCAAGAAAGCGATGAAGAATCACAGCAGTCACAAATCCAATTGTTTATTTTATCATCATCCGATTGTATCATATTCTGCAGTTACAAACCCCTGAATAAATGTTCTTTTTATTCTTTCATAAAGACCTCCTTCGAAGTTGTTTATAACTTTATCAATCCCAGTCGTGCCGTGTACATACCTTAGACAGAGACTTAACTTAGAGAAATTTAAAAAGAATCAAAAAGTGTAGTTTTAAAAGTCTAAAAGTTTATTAAGTATTAATTTTAATCCCAAAAGTAACACCCAAAATCTGAATCCAATTATTACAATTCATGGCATTAGACCACATCCTGCAAGATACTGCAATAAATGCAATAATATCTTGTGGTCAGACAAGGTGAGATATTCAGGGTGACTGCGGTAGTTCAGGTCTGGTCGAAGTACCATATACTTATACCTCATCTAATTTCAACCAAATAAGCCGCAAAGACTACCTTGAAGGATTCAATTTCTTTGCCTCGTATGTTTACATTTCTGACTTACTTAATTATTTGTATTCTGTTCATTTCTTCTGTCAATTCTGCATCTTCATTATCTCTATAGTAGGTTTACTGGGCTATTGTTTTGACTGCACTCCAGAGACGTTTAAAAGAAATGCCTTAAAATATTGTACCTTTTCCTGTCTCTTGAATAATTTGTTGTCACTTGGTATCAATTAATAATCTGTATTTTATATTTTATGTATTTTATTAGTCGTTCTGATTCTTCTGCCATACCCATTCTAGCTGTGATGTCTTCTCGTGTTATCATTGTTCTTTATTAAAATTTTTCCTAAGTACAAAGAACTTCATAATATAATGATGACTGAACTTTTTATTGATTACTTGGCTTTTAAAAAGATCTAGTATGGATTGTTACTAAAACTATGTTTACTTTACGATTTGACGTAAACGAATAACCGCACTCAGCAGTCCAGAAATAAAACCGAAAAAAATTGTTCCGGAAGAAACTTGCGGAAGTCTGGCAAAATTTACAACCAATATTTTATGAGAACTTTTACTGACACTAACAGGCATTTCAAGCCAGCATTATAACTGATACCACTACAGCTAGTTTTAACTAATGAGAGTTAGGGATCTGTCGCTGCAAGTGTTTTAATCGAAGCAAGTGACAATTATTTTTGAATTTTGAAAAGTGGAGATCAGATGCGTTCATGATTCGAATCCAAATCCTCATGCACCGACCGACGCACCCTCAACTGTTTTAAGATTTGCTGTAAGGAGTTGTAAGGAGCGCCATTATGATCCATAAATATTCAATGATTTCTGTGAATCAATACTCAGCTAGTTTCATAACAAAAAATAAAGAGAATCATCTTACTAATTCTATGTTTAGTCTGTGTTACCTAGATAAACCTGCCACGCTGCACTGTGACCTGGCTAATATTAGCTAAACAGGTGACCCATATCGATGTCTTGTCTAGCAACAAGCAACAAGTTCTCTTATCGATCGAGATAGTCACACCCTCCATGGGACAGATATTAAATTAGCTTCATGAGCAGGCACTGAATTGGATTGAGTACTAAAACCATTTGCGTAGTTCAATTGCGAATTGTTTTTTGGACCTGAAATCGTCATTTTTGGGAAAAAGTAATGTTAACTTTAAACTTTTGAAAGATAACTGATGATGTTATGTCCAACATTATTGTAGACAGTGTACCTAAACCTAAAACACTTCTAGAGTTTTAAGCCATTAATTACTTCAATGCAGTAGGTGTAATGGATTTATTTGAAACCAAACAAAGTATCGAAAGCTTAAGCATTTTGAAGGCTCCAAATGACTTGCTATCCAACGATATCAATTTGGACTGACAGCCTAATGTGAAAGATTTTTCTACGCACGATTGAGTGGTTTCAAATGAAAATGTCAACTCTTGAGAAAAACAAGCATTTTTGGACATAGTAAAAATCACATAAATCTAAAAATTCCTGTCAATTCCCAGGGCTGGCCATCACCTGCTACCAGTGCAACAGTCACAACGACTCCCGGTGCTCGATGCAGAAGCTGCCGGATGAGCTGCGCCTGCCCTGCCAGCCCAAGGACACCATGTGCAGGAAGATCTCGCAGGTCGTGGAGTTCGAGATGAACGGCATGCCGCCCGACAGCAGGATCATCCGCGGCTGTGGGTGGGACGAGAGCAGTTACAAGGTAAGACAAACTTTTGTACTTTTTATATCAATAGCAGCGTTGCAGCGTTGATTAGATGAAACACCTGGTGGTAAGTGGTAACCGTTGCCCATGGACGTTGGGAGCACTAAAGCCATCACTTTTGCGTGGCTCTCTACTTACTTCCCCTGAATACACTTCCAGCAAGGCCTTGACTGTTGTTTTTTTCTTTTATCCGTAGTCTTCTTAATTTTTCCTAAAAATCAAAAAATAGAATTTAAACTTAACTTAATCTTATTCTTCTTCAAAATAAATAAAAACTTAATTGAGCTGGTCATTTTCTACTTTAGTCGACTTTCAATGTAAAAATTGGACACCTGTAGCTCTTTATCCCGATAAGTGATTCCGTTTGGCCAAATTGAACGAACTGGATACTTACTAAGTAGTGGACTCCAAAAATTTTAATGTGGTATTAAAATAAAATGAAAGTAACTATGTAACTATTTGGTAACATTATCAATTATCAATACCGTTACGAAATCATAAAACATTGATATTTAATAGGATAGGTATAGCTGTAAGAAACTCTAAGAATATACAAGTTCTCTAATTAAGATCAATCCTATCCTATATCGATTTCATGTTTGCCCACAGGGTCGTTGCTACCAGCGTTCAGGGTTCGGAGGAAGACAGGAGGTGTGCTCATGTCTAGAGGACGGCTGCAATTCTGCCACCATACCAGTCACGGCCACTGGTCTGATGCTTCTCACATTCGCCTTACTAAGGTTCTAGACAACAAATTCACCCTCAGTACTTCTTAGAAGGTAGACAGAAAATTATTCAACAATAATGTACAATTTATATCTGATAAAGTTGGAGAATGAAGTTGAAAGAATCTTACAATTAGTAGCAAAGATGTAATTGATGTCGCCAATGACGTATGTTTAACTAAAGTGGTATTTTTAACTGTCTACTTACACATTACTTACGAAAACGATATTCTAGCTGTGTTCGATAATGTTACCAATATAGTGTTAGCGCGTAAGACACAAACGTTAAATGAGTTAGCGATATCCTGTAAATAGGTGATAATGTTACAGCTGGAACGGGGACGCTATTAACGCCCTCTAGGTGTCGCTAATAGCGTCTGCTTTCAACAAACGATATATAGATTACCTCTATACCTATGTAATGTTGGTAGAGACATGATCATTGTAAATTATTCTAGTACCTATGCTTTGTTGTTGTGTTTGTAAAATGCGAGTGTATTTATTAAACGTTTTTCATTATCCATTATTTAATTTACAACGTCTGTAACACTTAACCTGTTCTCAAACAACTACACCTTCATTAATTGTGTACAGTTCACTCATACTTTAAGTTACAGCTTCAATCTATTCAAAATCATCGTCGGTTAAATCCGAGGCACCTATATGACCAAATTCCAAATCTTAATCGTGAAACGAGTACGTCATATCAAATCACCTAACAATCTCAATTGCGGTCATCCGTTTCACGTCGTCAACGAGGCACATCCTCTCTCAATCTGGTGACACAATGTAACAAGGCGCAAGGTAATATTATGTGCTCTAGATTCAATAACGAATCCGAGGTACAGCAGTCTGTGCATCGAATTGTAATAGAATGATTTGGTGCCACGCATCGCTAGTTGCATTCACTAAAATTATAGGTGAATTAAGTCTACTTATATCAATTCACCTCGATCAGTAGTTTTAAATCACCTGGGTGTATAGGTGAATAAAGTACACAAAAAGTAGGCTTAAGACACCTGGATGAATTAACTCAGGTGAATAAAGTCGAGGGCACCGACTTTATTCGTCTGAATTAATTCACCCAGGTATCTTAAGTCTACCTTTATTAAACTTTATTCTACCTATGGACCCAGGTGATTTAGGTCTACTGGCCGAATTTGTTGTAGATTTATTTAATTCTCAGATAACAGGGAAACGCGTAGATAAATACATTTTATTGAATTAAGATTCAAGGATAAAGAGCTTTTAACATTTTCTTTTTACATTCGTAATACTTAAATACTTATTCTCTCAGCTTATTCTATAAAAATTCTACATATCCACTTCATTAAATCGATTTTATGATTTCTCAGTAAATCATCGTGAGCTTTTTTGTAGATCCAATAAACCTATACCCGGTTAGGGTATAGCTACAATAAGATGCAATAGATGGCGTTGTATACAAGTTAAGGTAAAGTAATATTCTATATTTAAAAACTTAATTATTTAGATTGAATAAATCCTGGCAACAATTCAATATCCGTCGTCAATGTATCAGTACTTCAACGACTCACAGATTAACTTAAACTAAATAATTCACCTCTTGAACGGAGTAAAACCCAGAACTAGTATACAGCAGTTCGGCTAACTAGCCGTTGGCACCACGAGCCTGCCACGGGCCTGAGTTGATCAGATCAACTCAGTAGATCAAACTCAAGCGCTCAGTTGTCAGTCGGAAACTGTGCAGTCATGAAGAATACCGGCCTTGCAATCTGCGCCCTCTTCACACTCACACTCGTGCCTTACGGTATGTATGTTTTGATATTCCTTTTAAGTTCTTATTTTTATTTAAGTTCTTACTTTTATTTGAGTTCTTACTTTTATTTAAGTTCTTATTTTAAGTTAATGAGTTAGTTGTATTTAGTAATCGATCGTTGTTTTTACATGCTTCGAGCGTAGTGATTGATAGCCTTTGACATTAGAAAAGATGTAGTTAACTTATGAGTAGGTTAATATTGATTGTCTCAAACTAATGCAATGAATGTGTTGTGTAGCAGTGACAGGTAAGCAGCTTGAACGTCGATCTCCCGTACTAGCAAGAATACTGTAGTCTGCACCATGTCTAATTTTTCAAATGCGTGTGCCTTGGATATTAATTATCACCTGCGGTACCCTCATGTAAGGACTTTACTTATTTTTAAAAGGTGTGTGAACCACGGTCTTACCCTTCATGTAAAAAAGGAGTGGCGGATCCAGGAATTTTGTTTTGGAGGGAGCTTGGGCCAGCTGTGGAAGAGAAATGAACCTTATTTGCATTTTGTCACGGGTGGACGTAGATGATTTAGGGGGTGTGGGAGGGGGTTTTAGAGCCAAGCCCTGCAGTGGAACATTTATGGAACTTGTTGATGCTCATTGGCATCAAACTAGAGTTAGTAAACTACATCTTAAATAGTTTAGAGTGCATAAACTATTACTAAATTGCTCTTAATCATCAAATAATTCATCATCTTATTAGGGAAAGTCTTGATCATTATTAAAAAAAAGCCTTAAGGCGTTTAAGTGCCAATTAAGTAATATCGTAGCGCTTTGGCTCTTAAAGCATTTTCCCCACCTTGTTTGAAGAAGGATTTTTATATACCTAAATAATAATCCATAAACAAGCAGAAAGTCATCTGACATTAAGTGGCCACCGTTGCCCATAAACATCAACGTCAAAGGCATACGTTGCTCAGGAAGCAAGAGAAGAAAGAAAACTACGCATCTTTTCCCCCTTCCAAACGTCTTTCCCTTTTCAAACATTTTCTCTCACACATCTTCCCCATCATTCCAGGGTTAGCCATAATGTGCTATGAGTGCAACTCCGCCACCAACGCGTACTGCTCCGCCGCCGTGCTGCCGGCCAGCCTGGAGCGGAACTGCTCGGAGAACGACCGCGGGCTGCAGCACACGCTGTGCCGCAAGATCATCCAGCATGTGGACTACGAGGTCAACGGACATGTGCCTAGCAGCCGGGTGATACGCAGCTGTGGCTGGGATGATTCCAAGTACAAGGTGAAAAGTCGATGTCTTTGTCAGAACCAAGAAGTTATGTATTATAATTTTATTATATACATAACTAGATGACTCGGCAAACGTTATTCTGCCAAAAATTTAGGGGTGGACCACCCTTGACATTTAGGGGGATGAAAAATAGATGTTGTCCGATTCTCCACTCTAGACGATATGCACGCTAAGATTCACCAAAATCGGTCGAGCCGTTTCGGAGGAGTTCAACTTCTAACACCGTGACACGAGAATTTTATATATAAGATATACAGTGTGGAAAATATAGACGATGGTTGGAGGAAAAGATGATGAGAGACATAGGTAACTTTTCCTCCAACTACCATCTTTATTTTCCACCCTGTATACATCTGGAGGGCAACCTTCGAAGAGGTGCCTTCAAAGAGATCGCATGACATTGGTCGAAGTTACACACGGACACTCAAAGTCAGGCCTATGATTGGTCGACATTGTTCATCCACGTGATCTGTCTTCAGGTACCTCTTCGAAGCTTGTATTCAGATGTATATAATAATAAAGTTCTTGGTCACAAAACCTGATCTCGGTTTTTTACGGACAAATAAATGCCAAAATAAAGTGGGGACTCGTGTTATTACTAGCTCTTCGATACTGACATATATTATGTATAAGACATATCTAGGTCGCTTTTAAAAAGGTGATAGCTAGCGAGGCAGGAAATAAGCCTTACAAATATATTAGTATATATGCTGGACTAAGTTGCACATGACTACGCTACGTTTCAATGAATACTGACCATGGAAAGTTTGCGAAAACGGCAACAAGCTCCCAATGAGTTTATTCATTACGAGTAACCGCCCTCGCTTTGCTTCGGTTTTCTTATTTTTTTACACCTTTGATTACATTATTTGAGTTTTATTAAGGATCCCTAATTTTTCTGAAAATATAATTTATCCTATGTCACCCGGGGATAGTGTAGCTTCCCAACAGTGAAATAATGTTTCAAATCGGTTTAGGTTTCGGAGCCTATTCAATGCAAACAAACAATCAAATCTTTCCTCTTTATAATATTAGTATAGATTTATTCACAGTTACACGTAATCACCAATGGCAGTTATGGCTATATTGGTACATCAAACTCATGTCCAAGCAATCATCTTTAAACAATTCATACAGTTTGGTTAAATGATAAGACTGCTTGGACATGAGTTTTTTTTTATATTAAATATTACATAAGTAGTATTAAGTGCTGTCTGTAACTGTGAGTAGGAAAAAAATTATCCCGGGAGTTTCTTGCCGCTTCTTCTCCCGGGACCACTCACGGAAGGGATTTGTTGAAGCGATGGCATTGAGTGACGTTCGACAAGTGTTTGTAACAAACCTACTTCGAATAAAACTTATTTAATTTCAATTCATTTCATTTCATTTCTAAATGTTTTGTTACTTTCCGATGAATCTAACCTTACCTAACCTTACGTTTTCCAGGGAGCCTGCTACCATCGCTCAGGGTACGGCGGCCGTCAGGAGGTGTGTTCCTGCTCTTCAGATCTCTGCAACAACTCCTCCAGTCTACCAGGCAGCTACAGCGTTATCCTCGCATCACTCACCGTGTTTATACGACGAGAATTATTTAAATAAATATTTGAAATATTATTAACTGTCATCAGACGTGTTCTTTGTGCCGAATTTGAAATAATCTAATAGAAAGTCTTTTAAAACAATAAACAGATGTGATACTTATTATGAATAAATATCTATAGATCCATTTAATGAGTTTTATGAAAAAATAACCAATACTAAAATTATGAATATTAATAATGAAACAGTAGCTTTGAAGATTCGCTGAATATTGAATTGAATCGTATCGCGGATCACGGGTGGAATGATACCCAAAGATCAACATTTTCCATAGTAAAGTGTAGAGAATAGTCGGCAAACGAGCTGACTATCCACCTGATGACAAGTGGCTATCTTCGCCCATGGACATCAGCAACTCCAAAGGCATCACTAAAGCGTTGCCAGCCAAGAAAGAAAAAGAAAGAAAGAAAGTTTTGTGATTAGCATGACTTTACTACACTCAGGTTTGACTCCAGACACGGAACTTCTTAACGATTCGTTTGCCGGCTATTTCCATAAAAAAACAAAAATGTAATGTCATCGGAAATAAAGCAATAAGTATAATTTCAACTCCCTAGTTTAAGCGGAAGTACGTCTAAATGAAGGCGGTAAAAATTTGTATAATATCGTAAAGGTAGTAAAAAAGAAACTTGTTATTAATTGATTCCGTGTCCCTAGGCTTTTATGCATAGCAGAGGTTCCGAAAAAATAGGCAAATTAACTATTTTTTACCGCGCTAAACGCTACATTGAACATTCCTTTTTAATACACATGTGTAGCTTCGTAGACCTACTACGAAGGATTCTCGTAGCCTCTCAGCAGCACCGAAAAGCAAAAATCGAATGACAACCCGTCAGAAAACAAATGAACGAAATCATATGGTCTGTTTCAGTTATTTGGCAAGTCACACATTGTTCAGAACACATAAAAGATCGAATAACGATGAACGCATCGTTTTCCATGAAGAAACGCATTTAGAAATAAGAGAGACGAAGTGCCCCGCGAAATATATCTAAACGGATTTGAGAATTAAGTATTATTTCGTAAGAATAAAATATTTTTGAGATCAGCGCAAATTTTTTGACAGCATAAGTAAATGTAAAGTAGACGCTTTCTATACTTTCTACTATGTTTTAATCACAAGGAGCTGCTACGAAAAACGAAGATTTACTTTTGGTACGTCCGTTTTTTGCCTTTTTGTCTTATTAGCTAAACTTTGTTTTAGTCTCCCTAGTTTAGATCTCAGTAATATCTCCCATAAATCGTTTTCATTTTATTTTAATTTAGTCCTTATTTTGCATAAAAACGCATTTTCTGTAAATTGTAAGGAATTTACACTACAATGTAAAGAACTTGTACAGGGGATACCAACTAGATTATGATGGTATGATATGTCATTACCTTCAATTTTAAATATGCCCGCAACTTAAGCTTAAGCGGAATATGCTTTACAATTAGGTAGTAAACTAACCGAAAATCGTTGTCTTAACAAATGGATTCGAAAATTACATGGAATTCATTCAATGACGAAAATCTATCATCGAAAGATATCACATTAGACTCTCAGGTATAAACTGTAAAAGAGAAAAAACTTTCGTCGACTTTGTAAGCTATTTTATTAGCTCCATAAGTCCTTATACAAAAGGGCACAGAGTCATTACAGGCATTTGTCAACGTAAATACGAGTATCTATAGATTGTCACCAAGAAAATATTAAAGTAAATAAAATATCATTTCAGTGTACTGTCAGCCAAATGCAAGAATATGGCGGGGTGTCGAACAAATCTAGCGATTACCGTGACTCCACCGAGCGGGAGAGTGGCCAACAGGATTGCATCCAGAATCAACAATACACCTTGATCGCGCAGAAAAGCTATGGTATATTTTGGTTTTATAGCGAGTAGCACAGTTAGTAGACGATGAAAGATTAGATGAAATCAAAATATAGCATTAGGTAAAAAGAAAATCAAATATAATTTGTCTATAAATAGTTAAACTTTTTGAATTAATTGATAAGGGTAATATAATCAGAAACCTATGTTATTGACTCTGTACTCTGTTCAGCTAGAATAATCTGAACCTTAATTAACCTCTATTTTTAGGTTGTTCCAACAAAGAAGCTGCCGACCAAAACGTAACGACGTATTGTAGAGTGACCACTGGTATTTACGAGTCTTCTTCAAACCAGCAGTACCACAATCCAAGGTACCATCATACATAATCCACAAACCCCATCATGTTAAACTTTTGAATTAAAGTACTCATGAATACATACTTTTCAGATATAATAACCCATCAGCACCTACATTCAGTTCACCTCCGAATTCCCCTTTAGTGGGACTAGTGTTTGACCCATCATCGCCCAACTTCAGTGGACATGGTGTAATGGCTGACCGGGTTAGCACTGATAGAAGGTCGCAGAGCACCTGGTCAATCCCAAACCAGGAACCAATAGGCACAGGAGCAAGAAAAAAAATCGTTAAGAGTAATGATAAACGAAACGCTTATAGTGCTGATCCTCGTTACCATGAAAGGTACAAAGATAGCACCGACATTGACCGTCAGAGGAAGCAAGATAGAATCTTAACCTCGGAATCTACATCAAGTCTTGATTTCTTTGTTGAGGGAGAACGAATGGTATCAGAATTGTGTAACATATCGGAGTCGAATTCGAGAACTGATACAAATAATCAAAAAAATCAGAAAACTGATAGTCTAGATGACGATAAGCACAAAGTTTCAATTTCCTCAGATTTACTGTTAACAGCTCTTGATAAAATTATTATACATGACCAGATTCCCAATCAAATCGTTCAATTGGCAATAGAAGCGTGTACTGATGCTGAAAATATAGCAATTGCTCATCATAACAGACCATGTTTTAAAAACATACATTCGATTTGTGCTAAAACTAGATCTAATGTACAAAAACCTGATAGTGCTGTAGCAAATCTACATTCACAAGGAATACCCTGGGTGATAAAGAATTTTATATTTTCCTTTGTTAGAATCCTTGATGGCTGGAAAGGAGTCAAAGAGTTGCTTAGTGAGAAACACGATACTTTCTCTAGAATTGAAAATAAATATTACAGTCCCAATATAAGGGAATGCTTCATACAATGGCAAGCAGTCACCAAAGAAATGTTGACGCATATTTACAAAACTTTTAAATGCTTGGATCATGGTTTTACCTTGGAGCAAAAAAGTTTTACACATAATTATTACGCTACTAATCCCACGGGACCACGTCATCAAAACCAAAAGTTTCAACCAGTGAAACCCCATATTGGTACTCCGAGAACAATAAACGCAACTCCACAACCTTATAATGCCATCCAACCACCTTGGATCCAAAATCAAAACCAATCTGTCTCCCAATCTTATAACGAAGGTCCATGGCCATCTAGATCTGGAGTGACTTACAAGAAATTTCCTGTTCTTCCATCATCCAACCCTCATAATTTTTACCCTCTTAACGATCAGGGTGATATAGACAGTTATCAGAAGATGTCGTACAAGTGTGAGCCATGTAGTGTACGTGAGGCTAAACCTCGGCAATCTTGGACCATCACTAACGTACCTGATTTTCGAGCTTTAGAAAACATGTGCCACGCTGATCAGAGAGAATTATACAACCAATTAAAGCATAAAATGGATGCTGAGCTCGGTAAGGCGCCTGGTCAACCTGTTCTTGGAAGTGTGCCTTGTGATTTATTGCAGCGCAGGGAAATGGAGCTTAAGGCTAAAATGATACCACTAAGCCACGTGGAAAAAGCTTTAATTCCTAGTATGGCTACAGCTGCAGAGCTCAGAGGTTGTCTTCAGAAAAACAATAGCTGCGGAGATACAAAGGAAGAGACGGATTTTTTTGCAACGTGGGGTCAGGTTATACAAAAAGAACCTAATGATTATTTAACTCATCACTCTCACAACATACAGATGCCATCGAATGTTGTGACGATGTCAAATATATCTGGCCCCGTGCAATTTATTGAACCTGATAATGATGAGTTTCATGAAATTTCAAAGGCATATATGAAGCCCGGCAGTTACAAAGTACCCATAAAGCCTACTGATCCGGTGTCATCTTTCATGCAGCCCGCTTCACAAGATACACCATATGATAATTCTATCGATGATACTGCACATTTGAAAATTAAAGCTCCATTTTCTCAAGTAACATTGGCACCGCAACCAAAATATAATATAGAATCGTGGCCATGTCTTATGTCAAGACGAACTGATGACGTTTTCGATGAAGATCAAAAAATGTTTTCAAGATCCGGTATGCAACACTTGGGTATAAAACCAACGGAATCCTTAGATTTATTTGGATCTATGACATCTGATAATGCATGGGAAGCTGCTAAGCAATCCGCTCCAAAGTTAATGGACTTTATACATGAAGGATCCAAATCTGACACAGCACGTTTATATGATGCTTTATGTTTAAGTGCAAACAATGATATTTCAGAAAGTTTTAAAAACATCCAGCCTATCATTGGCAATAATGATGTTTGGTCTTCAGTAGCTAATAATTTTGTGACAAAGCAAACGATTGATATGTGGCATGACGATTTATCTACTAAACAAGACCTAACGCAGACAGAAAGTGCAGATGGACAAATAGTCTCGGATAATACAGCAAAATCAAGTGAGGGAATCAATAAATTAAACGACATCGATGATCAAAATAGTGACAGTAAACGTGAGGAATGTAAAGAAAGTAGTCGTTGTTATGATCAAACTGGCAGTTTCATCAAAGATGACAGTGCTAAAAAGTCTAGTAACAAATCAAAGACAGTGTCTGGGATGTGGTACCACCCTAAAAAGAAGAAACCTTTACCACCCACTACAGTTAGGAAGTTTGATAATATCCTATCTAGTATGTATCAAATAAATGAGGCAAAGTTCGTGATGGACGACATGGATATCAAAGTGGTAAACATTTTTCTTATATTATTTCCCTATTAAATACTAGTTCTATTGGTAAATTTAGTAAATAATTTCAGGCTCCAAGATTCTACGAAGTGGTAAAACGCCCTATGTGCCTGCATGACATATCGACTAAACTCAAAAATTCGACATACACTGAATACGAGCAAGTAGTTCAAGATTTTAGGCGAATTTTTAACAATGTCAGACTATACCTTAAGGTATCATATACACGCTATAATTATATAATAATTATATATATTTTAAGTATGCCTTATTATGTTAGTAAGATCTATTTATTGGCTTATATTTTTAGTCTTTTCCGGATGCTGTGATGAAGCGAAATGTAAACAAAATATCTACAGAGTTTGAAAAAATGTTGAGCGATGAATTCCAAAATAAAGTGGAGCCTAGATTAAAGTCACAGGATCATGTTTCGACACAAGATGCTGCAAACAAAAGATGCGACAAAGATAATGATAAGCAAAAGCCAGAATTGAAAAATGAGGAAACAACTAAAAAAGTAGATTCAAAGATCAACGAAGAAGCTAAAAAACCGAATTTTCAATAACGTATTCAGTCAAAATAACATTCGCAGGATAGTCTGACGGTAATTTTGAGTTCATGTATTTTGTATTTAAAAGTTTTTATTTATATGTATATTTCTTTTCTCATCCACGTGAAATATGAAACATGACTTTTTTGTTAAAATTCTTATTTGTATCTATCAATACATCGATAAATAGATTTAGTTGAATATCTAGTCAAACAGATAACGGTTTTTTTAACAAATGTCAGTGAAGTTACCAGAACTAGTAAAATATAAGATTATCGATTTATATGTAAGTTCTTGCCATTTTTGGATTTGACTTTATTATCTACCTGGTGGGGTTAATGTGTTTCTTTATTCTTCTGTTTTTTTGATTGCTTAGTTTGTAGTTTCATCTCCTTTCATTACTATATTTCTTATATTAATCGTATGCAGAAAAACAAATTTATGTTTTGATGCCATATGAGGCTTGAGATTTCTTTAATATTCATCGACGAATAACTCCAGAATATATAGAAATATAATAATAATAAAATAGATAGTTGAAAAGATAGCATTAGATGTTAAAATGGTATGATTAATATTTATTTCCTTTTTGTATTTCGATCTGTGATGTATGTTTAGGTAAAAGTTAATAGTATGAATCGTTACTCGCTGTTTATTTTTAATTTTGCGATTAAATAAGATGTAAATAAAAAGGTATAACATGTACAAATTGAAACTTAAAAGTTTAAGTTATGCATTAATAAATGCTATTACTGAACAAAACATTGTCTTGTTGATCTTAAGTATCGGGATGTTGGTCGCAGGTTGTTATTACTGCGAATTTATTAATTACGGAGACTAAACTACTTGTAACTAGATTGATTCACATAACTTCGATTCACTTACATTGTACGTGTTGGGTTACTTTTTAATGTAACTTGTTCATTTGGTGTCCTTCATTGGTATTGTATTTTTTACTTTGATTTTTGAGATCCCGTTTTACCTGCCATAGGCAATAAGTGAATGATACCGCGTCGATATTAGATTTGGTTCAAAGGGAAAGTTTCGTTAAATTTGTTTGGATGGTCAAAATTCCAAATTTTAATTCGATGACGTTGGAGTTAATTTTAAGTATTCATTAAGTTGTGATTTTATTGTTTAACTTATTTACCTAAAATTATGGCAAGGAACTCCTATGAGAATACAAGAGTTGTTTCATATCTGGTGTTTTATTGTTGAACGCAATCGATCGATTAATAACCCTTATAAAGTGATAGAAAGATAGATATCGGTACAACGACAAAGACACCGAAAACTTCACACCATTTTACACGCAGCATACTTGTCATTGCTTACTAAAAATAGACATTACAAATGCCGATGCTATCAATTCAGTTATGTTTGCTATAGCTGAATGATTAGCTTCTTAAAAATTGGTATATGAGGTAAATTATTTGCAGTGGTTGAGTTTAACTTTGGCTGTCTTTAGCAACGAAGAAAATTTTGAGGATCATTTTGTTACAAATAAAAGAAAAATATTCAGCGCAGTAACAGAGGATTATAACTCCAATTAAAAATGACAGGAACAACAAGTTGTGAGGCGAGGCAAGGTGAGGAGAGGAGAAGAGATGAGACGAGACGAGATGAGAAGGAGTCTTACAAAGGTCGCGATGGCCCCACCAGTGGGAACATCTTAGTAGGTTAAAGAAAATACCGTTACTTGTACCGTCAGAGTTTAGTAAGGATTTCAAGAATAAACCAGAATGACCAGGAGAATTAGCACACGTGGCCCTAGCAGGATATCTATCATAGGTTTAGCAGAGGTAAAACGATTCATTATGTCCATTACAAAGCCAAACTAGCGGGGAATCTTCTGAACGATGTATGATGTCTGAACGAATGTACGATGCACGACTGAAGGAAGGACTTTATTTGAATTATCTTTGGGGCAAAAAGGAAAATCTCTTTGTACCATAACTGTTTGAACCGTGCCGTATCCACTTGCACTGTACTTACTACTGTACACTGAACTTGTATCGTTTTCAGATAATCCTTAGCCTTGTACTTTATTAATCTTTTAGGTAGGTACCTACCTACTTATTATTTATTAGTTTCTATTTTTACCAGCTTTCTCGTTTCACTTATTTCAATAGATTCAGCGTGCTATATTTATTATTACCTTAAACGTTCTTATTGAGTTAAATCTAAAACAAAATCTTTTTGATAGATTATTGCAAATCCATTATAATCAATATTTTCCATTCACTAATCCCATTAAAACCACGCAGGTATCATTCACGTTATCACATTAATATGTTATTACCCTTCTAAATTTAATCTAATTCAACCGATGACGAATTCTAATCGTTCGATTGTTATTTTTACAACTTAAGTACCTATTCTAAATTTGTCATTTCCTCTATTAGGTACTCTTAAATTCTTGATAATTCACATATCAGCACAGAAGAAATAAAAGTACTTAAAATAAGTAATATCAGGTAGGACAGGTACGTAGGTGGATATAATTAATCTATATATATTATAAAACAGTAACTCGATAATGTCTGTACATTGAAGATATTTAGGAAAATTTGATATCAGGGGACTCAATAGGAGCAATAGATTGCAAATCTGTCATTTTTAAAAATCTTGTCTGTCTGTATGTTTGACACCGCGTACATGTTTTTTTTTTAATTTATGATTTTGCAGTGAATTAGTTCTGCTAATCAACAACAGATGTCAGTTTAGGTAACTGAGTAGGTCTGAGAACAAGACTTAAGCTATTATACCGTGAATAAATCTTTTATTGAAATTAATGTGTAGGGGAATGTGGGGGGAAACCGGACAGGGGGTGAAAACAGATAGTTGCTGTTTTACTAGTAGGCATATAGCTATCTCGTTCTGAATAGTCAAACGTTATTTGGGAACACTCGGGCAGTTTGCTTGCAAAAGGCGGACAGGATAGAATTTCATCACGTGCTTGTACTCCACAAAATAGAAAAAATTGGTAAGTTATCTAATATTTTGTAATTTTTGATGTATTCTCATTTGTTTTGGCCATGTACAATCATAATGTAACATTCTTTTCATAATATCTTGGTTATTTAAGTTAAAAAAACAGCATTAATTGTTGCTGTGAGTCTAAGAATAAAAATTTTGCAAGTAGTATTTTAAAAGTGGCACCTGTGGGGTACGACCGGACGGGGTGATATCGGGTATCCGGTGTCACCCCCAATCATTGAATAGGTTATGTCTGCTTATTTACTTAAAATCTTAAACCTTTACTTTATTTATTTTTCATAAGTAAGTTTACAGGACCTCAGTATCACTTGAGTTGAAGAGAGACGTAGGCTCCCTATGCGTATTCTACAGTCTGTACAACGGGGAATGTTCTGAAGAACTGTTCGGTTTAATACCTGCGATTGATTTCCGTCACCACGCATCACGATGTATCAGGTTCCATGAACATCACCTTAATACTTGGCGTTCGTCCACCACACACACCACACACCACGTCCACAGTTCGCTTTTCATGTAATTTCCTACCACGCACGTGTAAACTGTGGAACGAACTTCCTGCATCGGTGTTCCCACTAGACTTGACATGGAGTCCTTCAAGAAGCAGGTCTATTGTTATTCTTCGAAGCCGGCAACGCATTGGTGACGCCCCCGGTATTACTAATGTCCATGAGCGACTGTAATCACTTACCATCAAGTGACCTGTCAGCTCGTTTGCTTGCTTAAGGCATAAAAAAAATATCCGTATTCACCCCGTTGACTAAAAACGCGTATCCGGTTTTACCCATAGGTATGGGGTGAATCCGGATTTATGTTTTTTATTAAAATAAATTTCTACTTCTTTTTATCTTTATTGATTTCGGATATTTTTTGCCAAAGTAATGTCTTACATTATGTTCTTTGAGAAGTGTTGTTGATTTTTTAAATATATAACATTATAACGAATTTATGGTGTTTTTTTCTTAACTATCCGGTGTCACCCCACATTCCCCTACCTATATATTTTAAAATATTTAAAATAAATGAACGCTTACACACTCATACCCCCACAGTAGGTTTTAATCTGTGTCGCAGGTGGGCATGGACGACACGTAGCACATCACAGTAACACCCATGACCCGAGTACAAATATTTATCTGTCACATAAGTATCTGCCCCGGTCGGGAATCGAACCCGGGACCTCTTGCTTCGCAGGCAGGGTCGCTACCAACTACGCTACAAGGTCGTCAAACATTGAGGTTTTAAGTAAATTAGTTTCCCTACACAATTAAGAAGACATATCTAAGTTAGATTTTGCTATCGGATTAATATAGGTTCACTGTATGATGGTGTGGATCAGAGTTAGCATTATCGCACAATTATGACACAATTTAGTAAATTTACCAAAAAATGTTTTTTTTTTGTAAATAAGTAAAAATCTTAAATTCCGAAAAAGTATTATAATTTAGATTTCCTTATTGTAATGTAGAAATAGGAGATAATATTAAAAATACAAATCGTTTACATATTTATTAATCAAAATGAGTAAGAAATTAAAATATTTGCGAATAATCATCTACTGCTGTCACCTAGATACTGGTCAATGAGTTCCAAGCTGGCATAGGCAAATTTTATGACCGGACGTAAGTGCAATACAAATAACTAAAATACTTTTGAATTTGCGAATAGCCACGTAAGGGCAGCCGAGCCACCTGATTGTAAATGGTCACCGTTTTCCATGGATGACTGAGTGCGTCGTCCGTGATCAGACTAAAGGCATCATCCATGCGTTGTCATCCAAGAAAGAAAAGAAAGAAAAAATAATAAATTATGATTGATTGAATTTCCATTCTATCAAGTTTAAAGACAGTTGTTTATGATCTAGCAAAGCTTTTAATTAAGGTATATTGAGTTATATAAATAGTAGTAAAAATAAACTAATAACACGCTGTCTAATCCACAAACTTCAAAGCAGTCAAAAACAATAAATTTCTTTTAATACGTTTTCCAGGTATAATACATACTTCTGGCATTTGGACCAGGTTTTTGGGTGAAAAGCTCAGCCTTACGTAGTTGGAACTTACACTTAAAACCCCAGAGTTATTCAGGAATAAATTCAGGAGAATAGAGTCCTCCGGTTGAGAGGCGAGCCCTGATATTGCGTAGGGGATCCTTTCATTACCATAAATCTAGCTGGGTCGCGGTTGCGAAACCCGCCAGATGAACGCTGGCCTCTTCGAACTTCTGAATTCCCACAGAAGCGTTTAACTCTCAGGCAGTCAAGTGTGGAGGAGCGAGACGTCCCTGAGCGACTCACATGGCCCGTGGTCGGCGAGATCAAACATTGACCAAAAAACCTAAGAATATAGTACATCTCAGGTACCCGCTAAACCACCCGATTTGCGTGATCTGGTGAACAGAATGAGGACCGTCTTACAGACATTATTACTTGGTCAGATAAAAACAAAAAAACATAATCTTAACACACATTAAGTCAAAATGAAGGAAGAAGTAGTGCCAAGAAAACACTACATAATTCAAATGGAAGAAGAATTCGATTAGGTTAGGTTTGGCTGTTTATAGTTACGTACAAAAATTTTTCGACATATATGAATAAATAGGAGCAGTCCAGTATTCCAGTACTTGGATTATTTTTTCCAATCCGATGTATCCGAGATATCCGATGTATATAACTCATTTTCGCCAAAACGGAGCTCTATTATTATTGCCTTTCCAGTGACGATACTCACAATATAAAACCAGTCCATCGTTGACCAATTCAGGGTCTGGTCGTGTATCTTAGAGACAGAATATTACTCCCAGAATGTTTCTCTAGAATGGGCGGGAGTAACTGAACGTTTTTAAAAATATTTGTAGTTGGTAACGTTGACATTGCAAAACCAGTACAACGTTGACCAATTTAGGATCTGATGGTGTACGTATATAAAATCCCACTAATATTTCTTAAATTTATGTTTAGATATTTTTAGGTAGAAATTTGGCTCCCAGTTATTTCATATCCTGCATTAAAAAATAGGGCGCATATTCGTCGGGACTGGGTCGTTCGAGTTCGAGGCTCGGGGATGGATCTACTCGTACTCCTTTAGAAAAAGGGGTATAATAATTTAGCATGGAAGTTGTGTTTACAGATTATAAATGTTATTTTGACTGCTTTTATGTATGTGCTGCTACCTACTACATAGAATTTTTGTATATTTTTTAGGGTATTGTTCTTCAAAAGAAAAAACTTAACCCTTATAGGATCACTTCGTTGTCCGTCTGTCTGTCTGTCAACCCTATTATCTTAGTAATGTGTGGAGGCATAACTCCAAACAAACTTAAATAAGTTTAAGTTTTTGGTTAATTGATCGCTATGTCTATGTATGGGAACGACATTTTTCCAGCGGCAAAGTTAAGTTTGTTACTGAATGATATAACATTCCTCTTATGTTCGGTGTCGTCGACTTTGCCTTAACCTGAGTAAATTAATTTTGGCTTCAACCTATTAATGGCCCACTACTGGGCACGGGTCTCTCTTCTTGAGGAGGCCTAGAGCATACTCCACCACGCTGCTCCAGTGCGGATTGGTGGAGGGGTTAGTGGCCAACCCGAGTGTCGTAAGTTTTCAAACCACACGAGGGCCTCCGACATGGCTTAATGACTGTTATCCTATGATAACAACCGGGACCGAAGGCTTTACGTGCCCTCCGAAGCACGAAAACGCTCAAGAAATTTTTGCCACTAGCGGTCACCTATCCAACTATCGACCGCGCCCGCTGTTACTTAACTTTGTTGATCACATAGGATCAACGCAAGCCGCCGGGCTATGAGCGCTTCTACTACTTTTAGTAGACTTTATTCGCCTATGCAGCCAGGTGATTCGGTTCTGTAAGTTTGGACAGAACCATTTTTTGACGTGATAACGTCTTATAAATCAGGAATATTTTTTGACGTGATAACGTCTTATAAATCGATGAACACGGGCTGCATGCACGAAAAAGTGTCCCGTTCCGCGAGCGAGAGAGCGGCAAAAGCGAGAGAGAGAGGCACGATCGGCTACGATCGGCGTATCGTAGCCGATGCCGTAGGCGAGCCGTAGGCGATCGTAGTTGAGTGGAGCGGAGTGGAGCGGAGTGGAGCGGGGTGGAGTGGAGCGGAGCGGGGCGGAGTGGAGCGGAGCGGAGCGGAGCTTTGTCATGACGTTGCCACATTAAACTACCGTCCGTAAACCGACTTTACAGACAAGCATTTTTTTTGATTACTAATTCTCAAGTCCACGCAGACGAAGTCGCGGGTAGAAGCTAGTCTTATATATCTATGGAAGAAACGCAAAACGAAAGATTCGCAAATTGTCAGAAACACGTTTCTTCATGAGATGACGCATATTGATAGATTCGCAAAGAAACATCTTGATCTAACAAGTCTAATAGGTGCCCTCAATCCCATATCCGACATAACTAATGTTAGTGTAATCAATTCTATCAGTACCACTGAACTGAGACCATTCCAGTGCTTGATTTTCTTTTATGTAATAAAAATTATGAATTTTACGGAATCAATTCAGGTGGCTGGTGTCGCGGTGGACATCCAATCGATTTGAGAGAAAGTAAGTTGATCATCGGTTAGAAAGGGCGTGACATCGGGCAAGAGAGCAAATTATTTATTTTTCTTCCAGTTCCGATAAAGCTGCTGAATGATCGGCAGACGCGCCGGGTATAAGAGGTTCTTTCATTAGTGTTATTTCATTATTTTTCATTTTAGTTAATACTTGTGTTATATTTCTCTCAGAATTATTTTTCTATTGAGTATTTGAATTCGTAAAGTATGCATTAAGCATTACGTATGTACCTACAGTGTACAATAACCCACCTATTGTACATACCTCCTTTTGGGCACATGAGATATAACCATATCTAGCAGATGAGATATAATAAAATTATACTTCGATGTTGCATCCTCAAGATTTAGATAACCATTTATTACCTAACTACTTGTATATGTGGTAAATAGGTACAATGTGTCGGCAAACTAAATGAGTGCGTCTACGGATTTTATATTGGACATAACGTGCACCAGAGGGTTGAACCAGTTTAACCCAAGTACAGTAAGTAAACTTAGTACAATAAATCACTTGTAATAGCAGACAAAAGAACAGATGAGCCACCACACAAGAATGGTCTTATTTTAACATAACTCTATTAGATGTAAGTTCTGTGTGTTTGTGTCGTTTTTTCTGATAGTAAGTGGTCACCTTCGTTCATGGACACCAGCAACACTAAAGGTACCACTGATGCATTGTTGGAGATGAACAAACACATAAGGTAGAAATAACTTGGTACTTCTTTCAGAGGGAGAATTTTTTAACCGACTTCAAAAAAAGGAGGAGGTTCTCAATTCGACTGTATTTTTTTTATGTTTGTTACCTCAGAACTTTCGACTGGGTGAACCGATTTTGATAATTGTTTTTTTAAACGAAAGCTGGTGCTTGTCATGTGGTCCCACTTAAATTTTATTGAGATCTGACAAGGGCATCCATGAGAAAATCATATAAGTCTTAAATTTGCATTAAATATGTGCGCGACAAATGGACGAATAACTCAATATCACGCCAACCGATTTCGATGATTCTTTTTTTAATCGAAAGCGGGTGCTTGTCATGTGGTCTCACATAAATTTGAACGAGATCTGACAAGTCGTTTTTGAGTAATTTTGAAGTCGGTTATTTTTTGTTAGTAAAATTTAGATTATTTGGTTTTTTATTTTTTATATTAATACCGACTTTTTACGCCTCAATGGCAGGACTGAAGTCTAAGAACTGCTGGGGCCTACAAAAAGGGTAGCAGATTCATTCTGGCGGAGCTGAGCTCTTACTTATTATTTCTTGACCAGAGTTCAAAAGGGTAATCTAAATCCTTCTCAAGGAAAATCATGACTATGGCCTTTCTAAACCTCTTTAATTTTCCAGTTAACTTCGTACTTCTGTCAGTCTGTGTTTATTTCTCAGTCCTCGAATCTGTCTTTCTGCGAATAATCCAATCCCTTACAAATGAAGCCTATCGACATTTTCCTCATACATATCAGATTTTATCACAATACCACTTTAACACATGCTTTACATATGTTATCTGTCATTCAGTATCTATAAATTGTTTTCTAATTTAAAGTGCACAACACTAGGCAAGTTGATAGTGGGGAATCGTGAAACAAAATAAATTATTTCTTTCTTTTTATTTTCTCCTTCTTGGCCGGCAACGGATGCGATGCCTTTCGAGTCGCTGATGTCCATGGGCGACGATAGCCGCAATAGTGTATCATCAACTCGTTTGTCGGTTACTGCACCCCAACTGACCCCAAGGGATTCACGGACACTCTGTTCCTCTTGGACCCCCAGTATAGGGACCCCATCATTACGTAACGTTACGTAAAAAAAGTTCATTGATATGATCCACACCCACCCCCCGGTTCAGCGGTCTTCGATTCAACCAGTGACGGCCAAGTTCATCAAGTGTTGTAAAGATAACTTGTTTTGCAGCAGTAAACCATGATAAGATTATCATAATTGTTCTAAGAAACTGTCATAACAATGTTCTTGAAACCTACGCACACCAAATATTGTGACATTTAAAAACGATGAATGATGAATCACTGAGGACGGTATCGATAAATAAAATTGGTTAAACTTCACAAATCAAACGATTGTTTCGTTAAATCGCAATAAGCTTGAGCATAACGCAAATTATTTTAGCACGGCTATCAACTTTCTCTTCTAGGCTAAGAAAATATCATTATATTGGAGACAACATTTTCTAAATCGGTCCAGTGGCTCTGGATCCTATTTTTACATAACCAATGGACAAACGAGCTACAGATCCACCTGATGATAAGTGCAGGTCACCGTCGCCCTCCTGCTCCATCAGTAACCAAAGGCATCACCTATGCGTTACCGACCAAAAAAGAAGAGAGAGAGGAAGGAAATGGTTTCAAAGAATTCTAAGCCCTCATGGCCTCAGCTAGAACACGAAAAGTCGTTTGGCGACTCACGCATGCATGCACTCTTGGTGGCAGCTAGCAAGATATGCTTTACAAAAATACAGGTTGTTTTAATAGGCATGCAAATTTTGAAATACTGTTCTATATTGATGGGAAATATACTTATTATAATTACAACGGTGTGCCTACACTCAGCGGGACCCCCTAACCGAAAACGATATGGGTATGTCTAGGATTTAGTTCCAAATTAGTTCTATCAAATGCAGTCAAAATTAGATTTTGTTCCGTCAAAATGAAAGAATGGCGTTGGTTTTAATTCAACCTCCAGCCAGCGGGACACTTTTCATTTATAGGTCATAGAAACTTGAAATGGGTGTCAAACTTTAGTTCTACTTTCATTTATTACGATCTAAGTGAAAACGATGTATTTGCGTAAATAATTTCAAAAATAACAAGGTTCAAAAGAACCTCCAGCCAGCGGCCAACTTTTTTCTATGATGCTATAGGAACCTAAAATTTACATCAATCTTTTCCCTTTGTTTATAGTTCCACTCGATTATCGGTTTTAAAGGTTTCTATTTTATGGGTGAATATCAGAAACGTTCATTTTTTTTCAATTTTGGTGGCGAAATTTTCTCTTCAGTTTTCGTGAAAAATGAGGACCTGGTATAATAATAGAAAGTCTAAGCTATAAGAACCTTTAAGAGGTCTGAGAATATCTCGATAACTTTTTGAGATATTTAAGTTCAAAATCTAGTGTGGCCACCAGAATTGAAAATCGTCCACCAAAATCGAAAGTACCCACCAAAACTGAAAATCAGTGACACCAAAATTGGATTTTCCTGTCACAAAAGCTCTAAAGTCAATAAAATAGAGCTCAAAGTGGCTAATCTCACGAATTCACATTTAACATCTATCAATCCATCAGCCCTTGGAGATCCACTGCTGAACACAGGCCTCCCCTAACTTGCGCCACTCTGACCAGTACTGTGCCTTCTGAATCCAGCGGATGCCTGCTGTCTTCTTCAGGTCGTCAGTCCACCTGGTTGGAGGGCTTCCTATGCTCCTTTTTCCAAGACGTGGGCGCCATTCGTGGACCTCTTCCCCAATGGTCATCGGTCCTTCGAATTATGTGGCCAGCCCATTGCTGCATTGCCACTTCAGCCGGCGTACTCGATGAGCTATGTCGGTTATTCGTGTTCGATCACGTACAGAAATACCGAGCATAGCCCTTTCCATCAGCTCTCTCTCTCTCCGTCCGCTGTGTGACTTTGAGCTTAATAAGGCCAATAGTAATAAAGCACGACGTCTCAGAGCCGGATGTCATCACTGGCAACAGTAGCAACACACACTGCTCGAACACCTTCGACTTCAGGCACTGAGGTAGTGTTTTGGACGACAAGATATGACAGTTTCCCGAATGCAGTCCATCCGAGCTAAATTCTACGAGTGACTTATTTCTCGAAGTAGGTCATACGTACATGACATGGACATTGGACATGATTTTCGTTTTGTCCATGTTCATCTTAAGACCCACCGATTGTGGCGCTGTTCAAGTCCCCTATCATTTTACCAAGTTCCTCCAGGAATCTTGCCAGAATGACTATATCATCGGCATATCGCAAGTGTGTGATGTCACTATTGGATGTTAACACCACGTTGTTTCCATTCCATCAGCTTGAACACGTCACGAATAGTCTACATAAGCAACACATAACAGCAGATTATACTCCTTGGTATTTTGTATAATCTGCCTCAGTGTGTGTATGTTATGGTCAATGGTTCTGTAGCCTTTAGGAATCCTGCTTGTTCGGGAGGCTGGAAGTCGTCAAACCTGCCATGCGATTTGTGAGTGGTTCAGAAATGCAATGGGCCTTTAGTTCTTCAAAAGGGCTTTTTCGCCCTTCTTGAAGAACAGAGTCATCACAGTTCTGCTGCACGCTTCCGGGATAGTTCCAGTATTGATGACGGAAAAAAAGCAAAGCAACAACCCATAATTGTCCCACTGCTGGGCTCGGGGTCTCCTCTCACAATGTGAGGGGTACAGGCCATAATCTACCACGCTGGCCAAGTGCGGATTGGTAGACTTCACACACCTTTGAGAACTTTATGGAGAACTCTCCGGTGTGCAGGTTTCCTCACGATGTTTTCCTTCACCGAAGCAAGTGATAATTAACTTTTAATACTCACATAATATTTTGAAAATTAGAGGTGCATGCCAGGATTTGAACTCGGGCCCCTCTGTTCGAGAGACCAACGTTCCAACCACTAGGCTATCACTGCTTATGACGACGGAAACGAACAACTATTGGAGCGTCATTAGTAGAGGTTTCCCATCAGTTCTAGTAGCTGTTGTGAATCCGTCATTTCCCGGAGCCTTGTTCTTTTTAATCTGTTTGAGAGCCTCTCTTATCTTATACAGGCGGCGTCCGGGATATCCTGTGTGTAGTGTCGGGTCAGTTTAGCGTGCTTGTTATTGTTTTCGGAGGCAGCTGGAGCTTGAGAGGAGGCATACGACCGTCTCTTAGAACTTCAGATTTCGACGAAACCATGGTGCTGTACTCGGTCTTCAACGTCGTAAGCTGACTTTGCCCAATAGACAGATCCCTGGCGAACACTTTGAAGCCTTAGTTTCGCTCAAGTGGCTCGTTTTAAATTTTGGTCACGCATAAACGCCACCAAAGCCACCTAAATTGAGCCACCAAACTTGGAACCATGCATAAAAAAAATCTTTAAAAATAGAGGTTTTAAGTTTCAATTAAATTTATATAACTGTTTTATGCGTAATCCAAATCACTACCTATATCATGTAGTTTACTATAAAAGCATTTTAAAATAAACAGCAAATCGATCCACCAAAAATTGAACAATTCTTGTCCCCCTGTGCCACCCAAGCGGGTACTTTTGTTTTGGAGGGAAGTCATAGCTCTAATCACATACCCGTTACACTAAAGCGCTACCACACAACTGTGCGATGCGAAATAATAAAACGTGAATGATCGCATACGCAAGAAAGTTCATGTTTCAGTAAATTGAACAAGTGCACCCAAGATTTTGGTTTTTTCTTGGACAAACTTTGATCGAGTATCCTGGGATGTTATATCAGATTTTATAATATGGTTTAGTTATTTTTAGATAATGTGTGTTATGTGTATACTAACGAAATTATATATTTTTTATTTTAACTTCAATTGTCACTGTGGTGAATGAAATTATATCAAAAAATGGAGCTGGGACATACCACCAAACTTGAATTTTAAGGCATTTTTTTTACCCTGATTTTTTATATACACATATATTTAAAAAAACAATGTGGCCCCAATTAAAAGAAGTTACGAAGTTTACTATATAAAAAAATTAGAAACATTCTATCATTTTACACCTCGATTCTCAACGTGGACACGTAAAATTTGCCGATTTGATATTCACCCATATCTACGCTACTGCCAGGTGCTGAAAGATAAATTCTAGCAAACCTTGACAACTGAGGTACTGATTAGAAATTAATTGACCACCAAATGTATGGGTCGTGATTGCGATCGATTCGAGATGTCTTTAAGAAAAAGTCAATCTCGTTAGCAATTGGATTTTGTTTTTCTTGATCGCAACAATTACTACTAAAGGGCCGAATATCCGATAGCCTGATATCCGGCGCTTCGGCCTTGTAGCTTGCCGAATATCCGGTATCCGGTCAAACTACTATCCGTTTAATCTCTAGTTATAATGCCTGTTACATTTTCAGGAGGGTGGTAGCTAGATAAGCGGTTAAATACCCTACCGCGATGCGAGTAGGTACCGTTGGGATTAAACTGCGTGGAACAGAATTAGCAGAGCCCAAAGAACACCAACAAGAAGCTCTCGCTCCATAAGTACATGGTCTCGTAAGTTGTTCAGTTGGTCAGCAGGATATACTTACCAAAATTAGAGGAAGTTACCTTGAACTTAAAGATGCAATAAACTCCTCAATAAGAAGAACAGAGATTAGTTACTTCCGTGTTCCGTGCGTATACCTGTCTCTACACCAGTGATAATTATCAGATAGACAGATTGTAATCTGTGTTTTTTTCATACGGGCCACAAATACGTGTTAGTCATGCTGTCGCGGGCCGCAAAACAAAGATACAATCAAGTTAAATACCTAGTTTAATAAAAACAAAATACATGCTTAAATATTATAAACTGTCATTAGTATCAAATTTAGTACGAAAAAATTAACTGTGCTGTTAACCGTTAAGGAATTCCCTTACAGTGCGACCAACTTATCTGTGAACTGAGGGAGGGCGCTGTCGAACGCATTGGACCGATCATTGGACGCAATTCGAGACGTCGTAAATGTCAATGAATAAACACAAAGAACTTATGAATGGGGCGGCATTAGTTCCAATTTTCGCCATTTCACAGATAAGTTGGGCGCACTGTATCTGGAGCCAATCCTGTGTGTAGCATAGATGACAAATTAATATATTGTCATCAGAAGATAATTAAAATGTGCTGAGAAGTTCCTTTCCCCATTTCTTCTCCTCCATGACAAATCATCTTTCCGAAATGGTAGTAGATTATAAAAAATACGTTATGAAGTGTATCAGTGATACTTAAATGAATAAATGATTTTGACTTTGACTTTGAAAAAGCATAAAATGGGATTTACGCATAATTAATTTGTGCACGACAAGGTACATATTTCGCGGACAAATTAACAAATTATTTGATTGTTTTATCACAGCAATTGAGCCATTGTGGATCATATTATATTATTGTTTTGATTCGCACGATCGACTGATAAGCGTTATCAATCAGATACGATAGTATTGCATGTAAGTATATAATGCCTCAATTGGCGATACGTTCTATTAGTATTTCAGCCTAAAGCACAGTTTCGATAACCGGTTACTAAGATCAGTTAATGTGTGATTCCAAAATTGTTTTATTTATAAAACGGTTAAAATTTTAAGGTAAAATTATCTTTAAGATCACATTCATGAAAATCATGACGATTTACCATCACTATAATTGCTTTCAAATACAGTGAGATTTAACCCTTAAATAAACTGAGATTACATAAACACAATAATCTTTAATACTTATTGTTACATAATCTTAAATTAAAATTTAAAAAACCCCCGACAATTTTACTTACACTAAACATATCTAAGAACATTTCACTAAGTTACCTTTCAGACAAAAAAACTAGATCAAAATCGGTTCATCCGTTTGGGAGCTACGATCCCACAGATATACATACAGATACACAGACACACATATACACAGACATGCCAAACTTATAACACCCCTCTTTTTTCGTCGGGGTTAAAAATCCAATTTGTTGCGAGTAGAATTTACGTATTTATCATAATATTATGATATTTTTATAAAAACCAAAATTTTTATTGAAATAATTTAAAGGTATAATCATAGGGTAGAATATTTTTATTCTATTAAACCCCTTTACCAGATAATCATTCACATTTTAAAGATTAGGTATTTATTTTATAATTTATTTTTTACATCAGTAGTGATTAAGTACTCTGTGATCAGATCGACAAAGAGTTGAAATATCTGTAACTCGTATTTTAAAATTGATTAATATTATGTATTCAAAAAAAATCATCTATTATTACAGTATTAAAAAATAAATTTGATTTCAAAGACAATATAATTATAGGTATAGGTATACAGCATTATTTACAATAATTAATTATTGAATCCATGCGTTCGAACTCGAAAGCATCACAAAAGTTAGAAATCTTTTTTTATAAGTTTTTGTCCAGGGAAATGAGAATTACATGGAATAATCAACAAAATACATAAACGCATAATATAAAAGTCCTTATAAAAACTTGCAATATTTCATATTTACACTACAGTACGTAGAATACGCAGAGTACCTGAACTATAATATCATTTCTGAATAATATTCTTGGTTTGATGATTATCATTGCGCCATCTCTTATTAATTGTTTTAGTGCCGACCTACCTGTAGATATGATATCAGTTTCAGTTAGAAAACTCAAACAGTGGTAAATGCCACATGTGACCTTTACCTATTTTAAATAGTTAATAAACCTTAACTCAGAACTGGCTCATTTGAAGCATATTTGTATAAATAAAAGAGATCGTCGCATATTCAGTGCTCTGTGTCTGGTCTGGTAGTACCTACTTACCATAAGTTTGTGAAAATACTTATATTATTTTACTGAACAGCCGCAAAGTTAAGTGCTTTTAAGTTAGTATTAGTCTACTTTGCAACAATCCGCGGATAACTTGTATGATGGTATATACTTTAAGACATGCGTGGCTTAAGTGCTTTTAATGAAAAGTTAAGAATTATTAAAAAAAGAAAGGACATTTTATTTACTATAAATCACAGATTTTAGTATATACGTATATAAACATAGATAAATTAAACTTTTAAACCTGTACCCGTAGGTATAATAATGTATTTTTAAGTTTATATGGAAACAAATTTATTTGACGGGCGAAGGCCTTATTATTGAAGCTTATAAAACATTTACAGTGAGTATTATAAGTGTGTAAGTGTTTATTTATCTATCTATCCAAGCCAGTGTTAAAATCAAATCTAAATAAACGCGGGAAACGCAGAAAATAAATAATTGCTAGCCTCAATAAAAAATTCTATAGAAAATGCTAGCATTAAGTCCGCCGTTTGACTATGGGGCGTCCATAAATTAGGTGAGGCTTTTTTAGCGATTTTCAACCCCCCCCCCCCGCTCCCCTCTCCTTCCTCCTGGGGAGATGTCGTGGAGATTTGACTCAAACCCTCCCCAATCCCACTCTTTTCACGTAATTTTTGAAATTTAAATTTCTAGTGTCTAAATTCGACAGACTGGATGAAAAAATCAAAATGTGTTTTTTATTATATTTTCATATTGTGAACTTTGTTTTAGATGTGCAAGGTCCTATCAGTGGTATTTGAAATTTTAACTAAGGAACAAGTTTTACTTAATTTAACACTATTTCACTTAATTTTATTGTTTCTTGCGAAAAAAAACTAAGTGACATTTGCCAAGACCCCCCCCCCCCCCCCCCTCTCCTCAGCGTAAGATTAGATGAGATTCAGCTCGACCCCCTCCCCCCAAAACCCCTCACGTAATTAATGGACGTCCCCTTACATTGTTAAAATAGATTTGAATGGTACAATAATTCTAAATAACAAAATCTTTTGTTTCAGATGTTGTGGCACGTTCTGTCAGTAGCGGCGCTAGTGTCGTCGGTGGCGGGCCACGGGAGGGTGTTGGAGCCCCCCTCCCGCGCCTCCATGTGGAGGGTGGGCTTCTCCTCCGCCCCCAACTACGACGACGACGGCCTCAACTGTGGGGGGTTCTGGCACCAGTACAATGTCAATGGCGGAAAGTGAGTAACGACGGTAGATTCAATATTGGGAACGTAAATCAATGGAGATCAATATAATTTTGGTATAATATCTGTGTAAGGCAGGGGACTGCTTTTTGTAAATTGCCGACTAACATATTCCTTGCCACAAACTAGCAGACAGGCCACATTAGCAAAAGCACTACCGATGCATTTCCGTAATGCCGGCCAAGAAAAGAAAGAAGAGCAAACAAATATAATATCTATTGGCTCAGCTCAGATAGTCCATTTTTTAGGCGAGCCTCATTTGCTAAATAATCATGCAACTGCTTTTTATTGAAATATAAGTTAAAAATAATTTAAAGTAAACAGAAATTAGTTAATTAAATGTTAATTGATCCTAAATTTGTTTTCATTTTATGCTTGCCTTTTTTCTACATTGCAAATTAGGACAAAAAGACCCTGCAAGATTGTTTACTAAATACTAATAAATACGACTTAAAAACCGGGCAAGTATGTACGTGTAAGGCAGCGCGCAATGTAGGGTTCCGAAGTAGTAAGTTTATTTATTTATTTATTTATTTATTTATTTATTACAAAATCCACAGCTTTTTTTTCAATTTTGATACAAACCAAACCTTTTAATACGTATCTTAAAGCCAATAAGGGATTTACATTTTACATATATTTCTTAAATTGTCACAAAGTAATCACCACTGTGTGTGTGTGCGCGTGTGTGTGTGTGCGTGTGTGTGTGTGTATGTGTCATTTATTCATATAGTTATAATATTATTAATAATAACAGTAAAATAATAATATAATAGCGATACTAAATATTATTTATGAATATTATAAATGTAATATAAGTGTATAGTGTTATATATGTATATAATTAGTAATTACTATAAAGATATAATATATATATATAACTTTATACCTAGTTTTCCTTTAAACAAAGTGCCTTGACAACTTCACGTTTGAAAGTACTTTTATTAGAGTGAAAAATATCAAGCGTGTTAAATTTTTTATTATAATTTCTGTGTAGCCTAGTGACAAGCGAGTTTTGAGCATAATTAGTACTTTTATGGGCAGTGGCAAATAGTGCCGTATGTCTGGTTCGTGAATTTGGGATACAAAAACTCAAAATTTGTGACGCTAATTCAGAACAGTCTATGTAGTTATTACATACATATACAGTTTATCGACTGTTACTCATTAACTACTTATGCTAACATAGCCGTGATAGTTTTCCTTGTAAATTCATCATAATATAACCTATTTTTAGAATTTCACTTGTCCAACTCCAATCGTTTAGCCAGCAGGGAGGGGACACTTGACTCTAACCAAAATTAGCACTTTAAAGCCAACCAAACAGAGCGTAATGATTCACATGGTCAAGGCAATAAAGAATAACAAAATCAAGACAGCCGTTTACAACCTCAGAAGTTCTGGAGCCTCAGTCTTTTGTAATCTGATAAGATAACATGAACAATAATACCGATATTAAATATTTACTGTCTAAGTATGAACACATTTTTTCGTAATAAAGAATGGCTGTATCGGTATAAAGAGTTTATCAAAATCAACCAAATTTTGCTCACTTCTACGTTATAGGAAGTTTATCGTTATAAAGAATAATGATATAAAGAGTTTACACTGTATGTATATCCATGCCAAATTACAGCTTTCTAACACTAATGGTATCGGCGCTTTGCTTCGGACAGACGGACGGACCGACGGACATGACGAAACTACTGGAGGCCATACACGATCAAGTGTACTTGATCAAGCGTCAAGCGGACTTGACGCGGCATCCAGTATAGTTGATCGTGTATGGCCACGATATAGCTATATAGGTATATAATCTTATGGACACTGGATGGCGCATCAAATCAAACTGCAAATTTGACAAGTCAAACTGCAGACTTGATCAAGTACACTTCGGACTGTATGTCGGACGGACAGATGGACGGACAGACGGACAGACGGACGGACGGACAGACGTACAGACGGACAGACGGACAGACGGACAGACGGACAGACGGACAGACGGACAGACGGACATGACGAAACTATAAGGGTTCCGATTTTACTTTGGATGGACTATACAGTTAGTATAGGAATTAAAATAACACAAATAGTTAGGTATTATTAACAGAACACCTACTTAAAGTAATGTGTCCCCAGGTGCGGTGTTTGCGGGGATCCCTTCGACATGCCGGAGCCGCGAGCCCACGAGCTGGGCGGCCGCTTCGGCTCCGGCCAGATCGTGGCGCACTACGACCAGGGCCAGGTCTTCACCGCCACCGTCCAGATCAGCGCCTACCACAGGGGCTTCTGGGAGTTCAGGATCTGCAAGGACCCAAGGAACAATAATCAGGAATGCTTCGACCAGATTCTCCTAGAGTTGGAGGAAGGCGGCACCCAGTACTATCCTTGGATGAGCGGGACTTACTCAACGAACTACCGTCTGCCTGCGGACCTTGTCTGCGAGCACTGCGTTCTTCAGTGGAGGTACACGGCTGGGAACAATTGGGGAGTCTGCGAGAACGGCAGGGAAGCTCTCGGCTGCGGCAACCAGGAAACCTTTGGCGCTTGCACTGACATCTCAATTGGACCCGTAAAACAACAGCCGGAAACTCCCGTCGAGGTGCCCAACCCTGGACCAAACTGCTTGGACCCCAGCCTCTACCAAGGCAAGTAATTCGGCTCTAAAGACATCTTTGCCTCACCAGTACGTAACAGTTGTACTATATTTATTTTAAAGGTAGACTGGCAGTGGTTTGAATTCGATGTATGTAAATAGTCGTTTTGCTAACATTTTAAAACATGAGGGTTTCCTTATTGCTCAAGTGCAACTTCAAGGGTTAACATTCCATTGATTTTTATGTAGTAGGTACCTACTTATGGAGAAATTTTATTATTGATGCAAAGAACTGATTAAACGATTGTGAGGCTGTAACGTATCAATGAAAGAATTTCTGCTGCGACTTATTGTAATCCCAGGAGTTTGGCATGTAAGTAATTCTAACATAACTTTGACTGATTGCATGGTGGTTTTTCCTCATGGTTATTTTATTTTTGTAAATAACTAACAAACCTGTATTATAGCAGTAGAAAGATAACATATCGCATGGATAAATTATATTTATTTTGTTTTCTGTATAAATAAGTATAATTTAATCTGTCGGATCTGTATCGGATTGCATTAACAAGATAATTCTGCTTAGCGTGGCATGTGTAACTAACGTCCCAACTCAGAGTCACTAACGGTTACTTAAATCGCTCCTAGTACAGAATTTGTATGGTGATTAATTACTAAGGAGCGATTAAAGTAACCGTTAGTGACTCTGAGTTGGGGTGTAAGTATATTGGTATCAATTAGCGGTGATTGATATACTCCTTAATTGCTAAAGAGAAGTGCAAAAGACTTCAGAATTCAGAAGTTGACAGTAATCTTAAACTCCATTGACTTGCTATAAAGCAACGATTCGCAGTTGTGTAATATTATAAAGCGCATATCATCACTCGCTCGGAACCTTTAATGTATTGTAAATATTTATTGCAATGACTAATAAAATAATATTACCAACAATGTCTTTGATTGTATACCATAACTTATTTATGACTTCCAAAATTAAAGAACCCGATTTAACGAGTGTTTTATCATTCGTATCTTTTATCAGTTTTATTTGCAACATTTTTGATATGGTTCGCTGGTGACTCGTCCATGAAATATTTTTGATGAGGCCATGATGCAACCTTTTTTTTGTTCTATCTTTTCTTGCTTTGACACCTAACAATAAGTTACTATTTGCCACATCTACCCAACCCAGGGTTGACTGGTGGACACTGCAATTAGACATTAAGTTTTACGCTTTATTACAAGTTAGGTATATATAACATAAATAAATAAATATTGTATGCACCACAAGGAACTGTGACCGACCCTGATTTAAGCTGCAGTCGATTAGAGATCGTCTGCTTTAAAAACCGGGCAAGGTAGGGTTCCGAAGTAGTGAGTTTATCGACTATTACTCATTAACTACCTACTTATGCTAACATTGCCATGATAATTCATCTAAATTCATCATATAACTTATTTTTGAGAATTTTTTACTTGTTCAACTACAACCATTTAGCCGGCAGGGGGACACTTGACTCTAACCAAAATTAGCACTCTTATTTCGCTAACGGACCAAAAATAGTCTTGGACCAAAAATTGGACCCATATTTTTGAAAGAACTTCAACGATACTGTAGGGTATGGGAAGAATAAAAAAATCATCCTCACGTTTGACGTTACTGTAGGTAGGGGAGGTGCCCTGAAAAAAAAAGTGTGTCAGCTCCGACGCACGACTGGAGTTTACTCCTTACAAACGATTATAAAATATATATATTAGTAAATGAGGGTAAATGAACGCATTTTTTTTATATTACTGAAAGCATGCTTGGTACATTTATTTATATTAATTATTTAATTTAACATGACGTTATTCTCAAATCAGTAACAACGCCATCTAGATTCTTTGTTACGAATTACAAACATAATGCGTAACGTAACGCAGAAAGTTTGATTTTACTACCCATAAATTTTCATACCGCAGGCTTAAATATGAAAATCGATTCTAAAGGAGTTAAACTCCAAAAATGTTTTTCAATGTTTTATTCTACGATTCTGGAGTTTTAATTATATCCATGTCAATTTACAGCTTTCTAGCACTAAGGGTCTCGTCGCTTTGCTTCGGACAGACGGACGGACCGACGGACATGACGAAACTATAATGGAGGCCATACACGATCAAGTGTACTTGATCAAGCGTCAAGCGGACTTGACGCGGCATCCAGTATACTAGATCGTGTATGGCCACGGTATAGCTATCTGGCCATACGTATATATCCATCTCATGCACACTGGATGGCGCGTCAAATCAAAATGCAAAAACAAGTCAAACTGCAGACTTGATCAAGTACATTTGACCGTGTACGGAATCCATAAAGGTTCCGAAGTAAAATCGGTTTTCATATTTAAGCCTGCGGTATGAAAATTTATGGGTATTAAAATCAAACTTTCTGCGTTACGTTACGCATTATGTTTGTAATTCGTAACAAAGAATCTAGATGGCGTTGTTCCTGATTTGACGATAACGTCATGTTAAATTAAATAATTAATATAAATAAATGTACCAAGCATACTTTCAGTATTATAAAAAAAAATGCGTTCATTTACCCTCATTTGGCTCCTCCCCTACCTACAGTAACGTGAGGATGAATTTTTTATTCTTCCCATACCCTTCCTATACCGTAAAAACGCTGAGATATCTGCTCAGAGTTAAACCACAGAATAGATGTTAACCTTTTTACCTCCCACCTTCTCGCTTTATGGAAATATATTGGACTAAAATAAAAAATAATAGAAAATGATTCTACATTAAAAAAAAGCTTTGCCCACCTATGTGACCTGTGACAGCTCTTGACGAAGTAATAACAACAGGAACTACACATAAAAAACTAACGACTCTACATTGCTTAACCAGAACTGGTTATCAACCTGTTAGCAAAGATATTAATCATCCATCAGGTGGGATTGTGGTCAAGCATTATATAAGCATAATAAAAGTAAAAAAAAATATTACAGTTATAATGTTTTTAAATAGTAACATGAATGTGATGTCCTTTGAAGGCATTATAACTTTCCATTTGAAGGCATCATAACTTTTTAATTTATTTTCGCACAGGTATTCTGGATCTAATTCGACAAGCTGCCGTCCGGCCGAGACAACCCCCACGAGACACCCCCATCTTATACCAACGTCAGAACCACAGAAGGAAACAAAGGAAAAGAAAAGAAAAACTGCGCAAAAGAAAGAAAATGTACTGGAATTACATTTAGAATAATAATTATTTATTTATTTATAATACTATTTAATTTAATTCAGAATGATAATTATTTAGTTAGCATAGTATATGGCGTACTGTAACTATAAGCCTTTAGTTAAGATGGCTTGCATTATCGGTCGAAGAACTCAATAACTGAAATCAGATTACGATAGATAATGCAAGTTGAGTCTCAATTTGATCAGTTCACTACATTTTTTATTCAAATTATTATTTACACACACTTCAAAAATTGATAAATAAGTAGATAAAAATACAGTCATACAGAAGAGATTGATTAAAACAAATCATAATTTATCTAATTCCCTTTATTTACACTGAACCGATACAATATTTCGAGCTTTGCTTTCACTATCTAGAAACAACAAAAAACATCGAAACTATATTTGCCGCAGTTATAAAATGCAAAAACGGAAAAAGAAATAAAAAAATTACGCTATAACAACGCTCTTGCTCACGCCAAGGATTCCGAGATCACATTTTATTTTTCTAATAAGTATTATTCAAAACTAATACCTACAAAGCTCTATTTTATTTAAGACAAATTCATACGACACGGACATTAGAACTCGGAATATCCTTTTAGCAATAATGTACGATTTAAACATTATCGTATGAAGCTAATCATTTCTAGGACTGTTTACTTGACACCATAAACATGTCCGTTGCCACCTGTAACTTCCATAATAAGTCACAATAGACCTTGTAAGTATTGAGAAACCAGATATAGAAATGTTTTTAATCCTTAAAATGTGTACAACACAAACAAGTCCAGCGCCAACAAATGTTATATTTCAAATGATACATGAAATCTGCGCTTGTTATTTACATAGTCACAGCCTTTCACAGAATTATTACGAACACTTATCGATGTACAAATCCACGGCGCGACTTTACCCAACACACATGATAATAATAATAGAAAAATGCATTACAACGAAAAGCCAACAAAACAATATAACAAAATTGATGTGATGTGGTCAGAAGAAATGTATGTAAATAAATTAAGTCCCTAAGTCCCCTGAGACGAGGCCCTAATACTAAAGTGGGACCGGTGCGTTAGTACCCCTGAACCTTTTGAAGATTCCAAACTTTTAGTGCGGTACCTCACCGGGACGCCAAGGCGACGTCGCCGGCCACGTATCCAAACAGTTTATGATTGGATATATTGAATTGTGGCTATTGGCTATGTTGCCACACCGTCGCCAATGAGGTAGCCGCCATACATTTCAATATAAACTATTTGGATACGTGGTCGGCGACGTCGCCTTGGCGTCCCGGTGAGGTACCGCACTTAGTTAACAAAAATACTTGACATTGGAGAGCGATCCCATAATCGGGCTATTGAAAGATTACGACTGATACTAAAATAAAGCTGCCACATGAAACTCCGAATCAGTAAAATATTTGTGCTAATGATTTATTTCAAATCGATTTATTATTCGATATAGTCGAATAGTCGATTATAATTCGAACTCCACGATGAACTGCAGCACATGGTCAATAGAATACAATATAAGCCGAAGTTCTCCTGACCACCACCAAACCAACAAAGACAATGAAGCTACAATAACATTCACAATATACAAACACCGCCCATCTGTCAACAAACAAATGTCATCGTTCATTTATACGGCACCGTTTTACCCATACTGAACTACAAACCCACCTGAAGAGTACAGGAAAGTGCAAACGACGCTTGAAAGGCAAAAATTACCAAGCGACATGTTGACAACTTTACACTAGAGCATTTTAAAGTTCAAATTTTAGAAAAGAAATCATAAAAAATCGCCTATTACTCATAGCTACTTAATTCCAATGAATTTTACATGCAGTTTAAATGCTTTTTTTCTAAAATAAAAACTCTAGTGTAAAGTTGTCAACATGTCGCTTGGTAATTTTTGCCTTTCAAGCGTCGAAATGTAACCTTTCATGTAATGAACTGGAACGAGGCAGTATACATGAGCGGTGACCGAAACAATACAAGCTATAATATCATCCTTTGGACAGATCACTTATATGTATAATTTAATATTTTATTGCAGCAAATTTTGTGCATAACTCTATCTCTACATGCTCAAAGCGAAATTTAATAAGTTATAATTTAACTGGAAATCCGTAACTATACTACACACGAACCTTATTTTACATGAACGCAGATTTGCCAAACATTTGTTGCAAGATATTGACTGACGAATAACATATTCAACATTAAAAAAAAATAACTAACAGTATAATACGGCCGCTGTATCTTAGCGCGTCTGAACATAGGCTTTCCAAACTTTAGCGCATGTAAGACAGAGATAGCAACACGAACATGCTAACGTATGACTGAGACATAATACACTACGTATCCAGTATTAGGGTGAATTTTCAAAACTGCCATTTATGCATGTTATTCAATTTTCTGTCTTGGAATATAAATGTGATCACTCAAAATGTTTACTAAAACCTTAATTATGTATTTACTTAAAAGTCGTATTAAGTTAAATAATAAAATTCTGATGTTAGAGTGTTAAAAAATTTAAAATAATGCTCGGAAAGTCATTAACCTCCCTGTTATTTAACGGTATGTTTCATTAATGTCACAAGAAACTCAAAATACCGCCCTAAAAAATGCTTTTTTACTCTCTATACGTAAGAATTAATGTCTAAGCTGAATATTCATAAATGTTTTTCAAGCGTAAATTATCTGTAATACCATTATTTGACCGTTTAAAATTTTGTCACGAGATTATCGTCATTAACATCCGCGGTTTTTGTTTCGTGAAATTTGTTCAACGAAATTATTATTTAAAATTTTAAAAGCAATTCAAAGTGTTCCTTACACCCGCTTCTCTCAGTTGAAATCAAGATTTGGATGAAAAATGCATTGTGAATATGATAAAGTACGCGAAAGTTAATGATAAGTATAGTTTGTCAGAAAATCTCGTCATCAAACTCCTGAATATATTTTTGATAAAAAAATATATAATTCAACAATAAGTACCCATGAATATCGCCTAATGGTATTTAATAAAAAATAACTTAATTCCATTATAAGTGATATAAAATTGAGCAAGTTTTGGTATGTTTTGTACCGTTTCGTCATAAATCGCTACATCATTTACCGCAAAATTCTAATGACGTGAATGATTCCTGTAGAGGAAAATGACGAATCTAAATAATATTAACAACCTGATTGAGTGTAGCCACCAAGAAATTAACTCAAAAGATGCCGTTAATCCATAAAATCAACCCAAAAGTGCGTATATACTTGATAAATATGCAATTTTCTGATTTTCTTTGCATTTTATACTTGTAAATAGATCTGATTCGCTTTTAAAGATCCGTCGATTTGAAAGGATGCTGTAAACGAAGTGGTTCGTCAAGGACTATTTCATCCCTTTTTCTAACGGTCCTATTGTTGGTGAAACTTGTCTATGGGTTATTGTCGAAAGCATTTAAGCTGAGAAGCGCAAACATTTCTCATATCTTGCCTGGGTCTATGCTCGAAGCTAGAAAGCTCCGGATTTTATATGTAAGAAGAAAGCTTTTAACTTTTATTACTTCATAGGGTTCGCCTGGATAGCTACCACCTACTACCACCTACCCTTGAGCATGAGTCAGCTACCAAACGACTCGTCGTCTTCCAGCTGGGGACTTGAGAGCCAGTTCTTTCTTTTTCTTATCTCTTTCTTGGCCGGCAATGCATCGGTGATGCCTTTGGTGTTGCTGATATCCATAGGCGACGATAGCCACTTACCATCAGGTGGATCGCCAGCTTATTTGCCGGCTATTCCCATAAAAAAAACCTATCTGCTTAGTCCTACAAAAAGACATTCAAAAGAAAACTTACTATCGAATCGACCGTATTAAACAATGGCACAAAGCCTCTGGCCAACCAATCTGCCAATAGAGCTTTTGGATTCCTCATCAAAGCTAAGACTAACTAACGTTATGGCATACTTAGAACAGAATGACTTTCTCAGTGACTGGCAGTACGGGTTCCGCTGAAACCGTTCGACAAACCTTCTACCATATGACACTCACACCTGATGCGAAGTCCTCGTTTCTCTTGACATCTTGAAAGGCATCATCTTCATCATAGGGTTTGGCAAGCTAGCCTTTCAGCTGAGTTGCTCGACATTAGCAATGACAACCTTTGCTGGAATTCCAGAGGTCTGTTCCCCCTCAACTCTATTCTTGTTGCACATCGAAATCAGCTCATGCTCAATGTGTATAGGTCCGCAGATGACAGTACAATTGTGGAGAGGTAATTGTCTACCGCTCGGACGGTCCAATAAATACAGTTATGAAGAAGTGGTCTTGGTCGAGCGCGTGAATCTCACACTTCTGGCACTCAATGGAGCGATACCAACTATTTGAGATTCAACGCCACAAAAACATAAGCGTCTATATTCACTTTCAAAAAGGAGCCCGTTCATCTTCTTCTTCTTCGTTCTTCAGAAGGTATCTTTCGAATACATCGTCAGCCTTCGGTTGTTCCCGAGCCCGAGTTCAAATCCTGGCACGCACCTCTGATTTTCAAATATTATGTGCGTATTAGAAGTTAATTATCACTTGCTTCGGTGAAGGAAAACATCGTGAGGAAACCTGCACACCGGAGAGTTCTCCATAAAGTTCTCAAAGGCGTGTGAAGTCTACCAATCCGCACTTGGCCAGCGTGGTAGACTATGGCCTGTACCCCTCACATTGTGAGAGGAGACCCCGAGCCCAGCAGTGGGACAATTATGGGTTGTTGCTTAGCTTAGCTTTGCTTAGCTTCGGTTGTTAGAAGTGGAGATACACTCGAAAATATATTCTGGCCGGTTTATTGAATCCAAACTATGGCAGCTTCTTCTAGAATTCTGGGTGTCCTAGAGACGAACGGAAGAAGAAGAACCAAATGCCATCTATCAGCGTGTGATTCCATGTAGGGGCATGCTTTAAAGGTGTATTGATGACCATTGAGACCAACTTAGAAAGCCTCAAGCACGTGTGTAGAGTAGCCAGTTTCTAGTTTTCTGTTTATTTTTTATACCATTTTGGAGAGTCTGCATGGGACAATATTATGACATAATCCGTCAATCTCCACAATCGAATGTCCAGATAAAACATCATTATCTTGCCTTCGCTATAAGCATCCCTATGTCCTCTATGTGCAAACGATCCTTTGCTTGATCATTTATTATGCGAATCACGAAGGTCAGGAATAAAATTCCTGCGATTTTACCTTGGGTGTCTTCAAGTTAAGAGTAAATAGGCTGAATAAAGTAAGTGTGGCTTATCAATCAAGCAAGTCTTCATTACCACTTACCATTGATTGTAGTCTTGCATTAAGTTATAAAAGTCATGTTGTTTTTATAATTGATAAAATCTATTAAAATACGTAATCAGTCATTAAAATACTACAATACGTTATGTTGATTTTATCAAATCAAACGAATATTGTTATTTTTCTTGATAAAAAAGTTGATTACACGTTGGGATTTAAATTTTCGTCATTACCCTCTACACCTCATCATTTACGTCAATGGGCTATATCATTTTCCTCTACACAACATCATTTACTTCAACAGGGCTTTTCCTTTTTTCTGGATTTTCTCCTGAATTTGCTGTTTAAATCATAGTTGCAATATATAACGAGCTTTCTCTATAAAAAACTAATCTAATTCAGTTGTTATTCCTTAATTTCTTGGACAAAATAAAAAGTTACCTAAAAAACGTCATAAAAATGGCAGAAATGAAAATTCACCCATTAGCGAATTGTGTTACTGCGCAGCCTTCTGCGCGAAGTTCAGACGTGCCAAGATACAGCGGCCGAACTGTACGTCTGAACAGTACCAATAAATTAAGTGGAAGATATTATAAAATCATTTAGGTATAAATATTTTGACTGACTTGGATGTTTTAATAGTAAATAATTTCGCGAATATTTAACTGTCAGTGGGCTGTTTCGAGTTGAGTTGACTTCTATATTAAAGTACTCACTTTTATGCTATTTACTGAATATTTCTAAGAGCCATAAGCAATGTTTTTTAGGTCTTTTGAGTTTGTAACAAAGATTTAAGAACATTTGCCAAAAAACCCGTTTTAAGAGTAAAAAAAACCTATAATATCTTTGTGTATAAAAATATGCAAAGCCAGAAGGTTACAACGTCAACGAGAACTACTGACAACAACATTCGCGTTAAAATAAATTTCTTTGATAATAAATCAGACAATCTTTACACAAATCTTACATTAATACCTTATCATCAAGGATAATTTTCAAAACAAATTTCTAATCACTGAAGGCAATCTTAACATCGAATTTTGTAACCGTATTTCTACTTCTACACATACAGATAAAACATCTATACATAGTTTTAACGGGTGGTAAATAACTTTAGATATAATCTTTTATCTACTCTATATAATTATCCGTGCAATAAGTAGACATAAGACACATTTATACATGACATCGAAAGCGTATTCTCTCCTCCGTGCATTACAATCTCTCATATTTTCTAGGGTTATTATATTTTGTATAGAGAAATCCCTTTAACACTGATCCCCTGAAGATGCCCTGATGATGATTTTTGTAGTGGGCTTAAGCTATTTTTCATAAGCCGTGATTGCCTATAAGTAGAAAAGCGCACTAGCAAGATTATAGGAAAGAATTTGTATTATTTATGTTGTGTACTTTCTGTTGGCAGTCCAATAAATAAATAAATAAATAAATACGTCTGGACTTATAATGATTACCTAGAATAAATATTTCTAAAATTTCTTTCAATTATTAGATTTAAAATTTGAGTTAATGGGAAAATATTACGAATTTTTCACATTGCTTTCAAATCTTAACAATATTTCTCAGGGGATCTATTTGCACATAATCGAAAGAAATGCCCTAGAAATTTTGAGCAGGGGATCCTAACGCACGAGGATTTAATGATATCCATACTACATAAAACATAATTATTTATCCTCACATTTCATACAATAAATATTTTTATTCTTTCATAAATAATCCACAATCGAAAAATTAGTACCTCACCTAACATATATGGGATTAATAACTCTGCTTTGATTAAATAACTCATTTGGGAATGGTAACTTCGAAAATACACAATTTTAATAAAATCTTTCCTATTAAAATAAATTGGATATAAGAAATTGAAAACTTTCTCTTTTAAATATTATAATTTGAGCAGAAAAAGTTTTAGAGATGTAAGATAAGTTTACCCAATACACTCAGTTAATTATCATTAATTCAAACATGTTTTTTATATTCCCAATTCATTGTACTAATATTTTAATTGATTGCGTTTAGCGCCCACAATACTGGATACTCTAGGCTTCTTCAAGTGGAGACCCGTGCCCAGTAGTGGGCCATTAATGGATTGGAGCCAGTGCCCACAAAAGGCTACTTTAACATCCCCACAAATAGGTATTACCATCATTTGCTGGATGCAAGTATATGGCTGTGTTTGATCAGTTTCTATAGAACAGTTGGGTAAAAAGACGTAACACTGTAATTATAATACAATCAAAGAACCTCTATGCGTTAACTCAACATACATATTCAATGTTCTGTATATGCATGGATAGCTGATATTCTCTTCTTTAAGAATTTTTTATACAGTTACAAATATATTAGACTTATGCAAAATATAATTTACTAAAAAGAATACACGGTTTTACCAACTGCCCACCCCTTATATTCCCCTTGCAATAGTAACGGAAAATCTTTTTAATAAACAGAAAGGGCTAACATTAATAGTATAAATTAGAAAAAAAAATATGGCCAGTTATGAAAGTGGCCAGTTACGCCTCATTTTACCCTACATATGTATGTTGCATTTAATATTGATAATAATACAAATATAATGTCACCTTATGATTTTGTATCACACCCTGTATAATAAATGTAACTCTTTCGCTGCCTGTGCTCAATAGCATTGCATTCAGCATAGTGACTAGGGCTCTCATATTAGTATGCCAACTCACGTATATACACAAATCTGCACATAATATACAATATAAGCAAAAACAGGAATCTCCAGGACCCATTGCACCAAACTCATGACCGAAATAGTTCGATAAATACCACTATAATAACAAGATAATTATACATAAACCCAACTGTTTGAAATGTGCTCAAAATGTTTAAATTGATACCCACCTTTTGAATTTTATATATATTGTTTATTTATTACTTTATTCCTCTAGATTGCGATTGCATATTCAAATTATTATCGTGATGACAAGAACTTAGTATTGGCTGGTATAAGGCAATAGCCTTAGCCAATACTAACCATACCATCCCATACTAAGTTCATGCGTCTCGCTAATAACATTAGCTTTATGGTTTCATCTAGGCATGGTCCTAAAAATATCTTTCTAAAATCTTTGATACTAAATAATTAACTTGGATAGTGGCTTTCAATCCATTTAAGATTATTTCAAATGCATTTTTCTAACTCAAGATTGAACAATAAACTTAACAAAGCCATTCAATAAAGTGCAAAGTCTATTTAGCAAAGTACAAAGTCAGTTAAGTACTGCACAAAGTTGGTTAAATACATCACATAGTTGAATTGACTGATATACAGATAACTAAAACGATTTTACAAGAGGTGAATTATGAATCAACCAGTTAACTATCAGATATTAGTTGATTGTTGATCATACTGATACAAGAATGATTCAACACAACATTAAATTTATACCAATCATAGCATAATCATAGCACAATGATTCATAATAAATTAGACTAAGTCAAAACTCACATTTGCATCTTGCATCACTTCATACAGTCCAATATCCATTGGTCACAATCTCCGTCCAATACACCGTCAATTACACTAGTATATTCATCTCACTCGCACGCACGTTAATCGAGTTCTATCCTCATGCTGGGAGCGAGAGAGCCGCATTGGATCTTGGATTCCTTGAGCTTAGATAGAGACATCCGTAGGTCCTCCATTGTGATAGGTCTGACTGCGTCCATGTATTCTTCATCAGACTCAGAGTTGTCTGTCTTGTTCGCTTCATCCTGAAACAGAAAATAATACTTTTATCTGTTTTTCTAGCTAAGCTGTAGAAACAACAAACATTTCTTGCGCGTTTCCGTGCTCCACAGGGCACGTTAAGCCGTGGGTTTCGATTGTTTTTGCGCGTTATGGGGCCTACTTCCGTTGGTTTTGATGTTTTCGTGTTTCTTGGGTTGGCCACTAACCCCTCATCCAATCCGCACTGAAGGAGCGTGGTGGAATAAGCTCTAGGCCTCCTCAAGAGGAGAGACCTTAAGGGGTTGAAGCCAGTTTAACAGTATTTTATGGTATAAGAGGCTCCATCCAGCCTTGACCCAAAGTCAACCTGACTTGTTCTCGGAGCACACTGCTAATCAATAAGAGGAGGCTACATCCATCATACTCATGTGAGGCATACTCATGTTGGAGAACACTGGGCTTCGTATCACCCAAGAAGGTTATTTCAACATCTGTAGGTCACACCACTGTGCTCCACCGGTACATATCTGCACCGATGCGTTCACCAGAGATCCCGCCTAACCATATGCGCAGGATGGCTGCCGAGGGGGTTTTAGGGTGGGTAGAAATCCCACATAACCCGCAACCTGTAGGTTCGGGTATCTATGGAAGATTTCCCCCTCAAAAAAAAAGGCCACATATCTGAAGTATTTATCGAGTTGTCAAAGTAGTAAAAGTACATGTGTAAGAAGGTACGTTCACGCGTTAGATTGCGTGCGTGTGCACGTGCGCACGTGCGTGTATGTGACTCCGTCTATGCACACGTATAGTTAGGGGCCATCCATAAATTATGTCACACGTTATGGGGGGGGGGGGTCGATGAAGTGTGACATTGTGTGACAAAGGGTGGGAGGGGGTCCCAAATTTTGTGACGTCACATTTCAAAATCGAATAATTGGTATGTATAGGTAAATATTAAAAACGATTAATGGAAATAAAACTTATTTCGGAACTGCTGTTCTAATTTAATAATTTCTAGGTGTAAAATTTCATAATATGTGACGTCACACTAGGGGGGGGAGGTCTCACAAATGTGACCAGGTGTGACAAGAGGGAGTGGTCAAAAAGTCATGAAATTAGTGTGACGTAATTTATGGATGGCCCCTTATACTGTTGTTAAGTGGAAATATGGTCCATGAAGCTAAAACATCAACCTATTCACTCTTTTCTTGGAGACATCCACGTCATAGGCAGGCGGGAACGCCGACGCAGGCAAGTTATTTCAGTCCTTCTCGGTGCGTATAACGAACGACGAGGTAAACCGCGACGTTCATACCGGCGGGATGTTCACGGCATAAGGATGCATACTACAGCGTGTGTGCATACTACACAGTACATACCCGTTCTTCTCGTGCGATCTCTCCCCGCGCCAGGTCTCGCACGCGGTACACGGCGGCCTGGCGGCACAGCTCGTGCAGGTCGGAGCCCGAGAAGCCCTCCGTGCACGCCGCCAGGCGACCGAACTCGATCTGATACAGGACACAAGATAAGGCCGTAACACTTGTTAGTTGCTTCCGTACTTACGTTGGTAACTTTCTAACTACGATAAGCAATTTACAGTGTACTAGCTGCCCGGACAGACTTCGTTCTGTCAAAAGTTTTTTTAAATAAAACCTTCCGTGTGCCTTAAGGGAGATGTAAAGCTATCCTATCTTTACTACACATGGTGTGCAAATTTGATTAAAATCGGTTAAGTAGTTTAGGAGTCCATCGCGGACAAACAACGTGACACGTAATTTATATATATTAAGATTTACACTAGATTTGATCATGAATAATTAGAGCAAAGCTCCCCAGGTTCTTGTTTCTTGTTTTGCTGTAAGATTGAACATTTCTGCAAGCAGTGATTCATTAAGTTTTCTGTCTGCTTAAAACTGACTGTGATAATATGATGGTTGTGATAATGATGATGATGATGATGATGGTGGTGGTGGTGGTGGTGGTAATGACCATGATACTTCTTTCGCCATTTCACCACCACCATCGTCGGAATACTTGGGAGACTTCATTTTTGGAATACTAATATGATTAAATTATTTAGAATTTCGATGATTATGATGATAATGACAACGATGATGATAAGGAAAACTCACATCCCCGGCGACGGGCTCGGAGCGCAGTATGAGCTGCAGGATCCTCTCGCGCTGGCTCTCGCTGGGCATGGGCACGTGGAAGGTGGCCGGCATGCGGCGCTGGATCGCCTTGTCCAGGTCCTGCGGTCGGTTTGTTGCCCCTGGGGACGTTATCATCAGTTTGAGTAAAAAAAAAACACTACACACTTCCTGTGTCGTGGATGCCATGGATAACACACAAAGATAAGGACACACACCCAGATCGAAAAAAGAAATTCAAACTCATCAGGATCATTCAGGATCCTTGGCGCGGCGGGCCGGCATAGTACCTAACCATTACGTCACGCGGGTCGTAATTTGAATCGGTATATTTTTGACGTTTGAACGTTTTTATTTACACTAAATATAGCCAAGAACCATCTTGATCAAGTCAGCTTTCAAACCAACAAAACTGCATCTTAATCGGTCCATTCTTTTAGGAGCTACGATGCCATAGACATGTCAAAGCAAGACACGTTAGCCCTTTTTCTGCGTCCAGGATTAAGAACAGGTATGAGCAGTGAAGAACAAGTTAAGCAACAGCGGGCGCGGTCGGTAGTTGGATGGGTGACCGCCAGTGACAAAAAATTCTTGAGCGCTTCCGTGCTTCGGAGGGCACGTAAAGCCGTCGGTCCCTGTTGTTATCGTAAGATAACAGTCGTTAAGCTATGTCGGAGGCCCTCGGGCGGCATGAAAACTTCCGACACTTGGGTTGGCCACTAACCCCTCCACCAATCCGCACTGAAGCAGCATGGTGGAGTATGCTCTAGGCCTCCTCACGAGGAGAGACCCGTGCCCAGTAGTGGGCCATTAAAGAGTTGAAGCCATGCAGCAGTGAAGCCACGCTAATGTCGTAGTCATACCCATGATGATGACAGTGCAGCCGGGGTCGGTGATGAGTCCGTCCCACAGCGACATGAACTGCGTCTTCATCATCGCCGTCGCCTCGTGGTCGTGCTGCGTACGCGTGCGCAGGAACGACTCGATCTCGTCTGCGGGGAGATTGTAAAGGAATACTGAAGGATTTACTGTGGCAAACATTTATCTGATGTAGGCGTTTATTAGGCGATCTATTTGGTAATTCAATAACTATAACTCATTTATGACATAACTACTGCATGGGTTTATGTGGCGATACGCAATATAGTTTTGAAATAAACTAAAATATTTAATAGAGTGTAAAAGACGTGTTGTTATTAAAATGAGTAAAATACAAATACCTACTTAATATACGTCACGTTAAGAAACGTTGCGTTTCTTAAACATAGTGACCGCGGATTCCTAACGGACCAACTACGTACACAAAACTAGTGGTACGGCACAACTATAGTCCATTAAATATAGCTTGATACCTGTGACGTTAGAGACTTCGTTTTAAAGACAGCTACAATAAATTTCTTGTTGAAAAAGTTCAAGTTTTTTAAATATTAATAAGACATTTGTTTATAAATCTAGAACACTTTTTTAAAGTGTTCCCATACCATAAAGTGTTTTTTTATAAGTGTTCCCATCGGCACAACTACGTACAACTATTTTACTATAACCATTCCTTTCGACACAACTAAGTACAATCGAATAAATACGATTAATAAGAACCTCTTCAGACATTTGACTGTTTATCTGAATGCGATTACTTCAAAAACCTTAACAAAGTTTTACATGCGGTTTTAACCAGTAGGCACTACAAGATTTTTTGTAAATATGTCTGAGAAAATTACTTTCTATCCTTCACAACTTTCGATCCATCCGAAGTCGATCTGGGTCACAAGATTAAGAGTACGCACGTATGTTTATGAAATATGATACGATTTCTTTCGCGTTATTAACTTGTTACCACGCCATATAATCTGTCGTTTCTCGCGTTTAGAACATAAACATATAATTTATGAATTTATGGTATTTTATTACGATAATTCCAAAACTTTGAATAAGGTTTTCATGTTTGCTGTATTTAATGAGCTTCGGAAGTTCGGTTGTAAATAAAATGTTTACGGAAATTATTTAATTAGTTCGCTAAACTCAAAAATACACTTTGTACTGGCAATTTTGGTGATGATGATATATGATTCATTCCTGAAATTCTCACCCAGTTGGATAGACCTGGTTGGGATTTATAAATTATTTTCCTGATGATGATGAAAAATAATAATGCTGTACAGTGTACACTCATAGTCCCACACGATGACGCGACGTTTTCTTTTTTTAAATTTAATTTTTTACTTGATAGACATTATTTTAATTTGTCAAGGTTTTATGACCAGTGCTATTGCAAACATATATCACACTTTGATTAGGGCCGAGGATAATGTCATAGAGAGAAGTGGAAAGAAAGAGAACGTGAAAGGGAGAATGGCAAAGAAAGGAGTGGAGAGAGTGAAAGGGAGAGAAACGGACGGAGACAGAGAAAGAGGTGAAGAGAGAGAAAGATGCGGAGAGAAAGAAAGGTGGAAGACGTAGAGAGAGAGAAAGAGGCGGAGAGAAAGAAAGGGGGGAGACGTAGAGAGAGAAAGAGGCGAAGAGAAAGAAAGGGGTGAGACACAGAGAGAGAAAGAGAGAGCACGGCGGTACCTATAAACACGATGCACGGCTGCAGCTTGACCGCGAGGCTGAACACCGCGGCGGCCAGTTTCTGCGTCTCGCCGTACCACTTGTCGGTGAGCAGGGACACGTCCAAGTTGATGAAGCTCATGTTCGCCTCCTTGGCCGTCGCCTTCGCTATCAGCGTCTTGCCGCAACCTGCAACCGACCACCGACATCAGACGTTAACGACCAACAAGTTACACCAATAACAAACAATAAGTTGTCACCAACGACAATAGACAATAGACTTATTGAGAGGCTATATTAATTAAACAATGTTAATATCTCTGCAATCTCAAAATTCGGTTTGAGATGCTGAAATATCAAGTTGTATGTAAAATGACATTTGTTAGATTTCAGTTAGCGCTCTTGAGCCGAGAGCGGTTTAGGGGCCATCGATAAATTACGTCACACTAATTTCATGACTTTTTGACACCTCCCCCTCCTTGTCACAGCTGGTCACATTTGTGAGACCTCCCCCCCCCCCCCCGCCCCCAGTGTGACGTCAAATATTATGAAATTTTACACCTAGAAATTATTAAATTAAAACGCATTTCCGAAATAAGTTTTATTTCCACTAATTATTTTTTAATATTTACCTATACATGCCAATTATTCGATTTTGAAATGTGACGTCACGAAATTTAGGACCCCCTCCTACCCCTTGGCACACAATGTCACACTATATCGAACCCCCCCCCCCTCCCCCCTAACGTGTGACGTAATTTATGGATGGCACCTTATTAATACGGGTCATTGTATTTCTATTCGTACAAAAAAAAATCGGACAATAGCGCGTTGAGCGCGGCAACTCCTGGCAGCCATCGCTGACAGATTGAACAAGCCATTTGTGATATTAGCAGCCTCTATAATTATGCACCTGTTATTAAGTACAATTAAAAGTAAATTTAATAAGAATAACATTACACCTTGTGATTGTTTGAAGCGTTTCTAGCGACGGCTTGTGTCAATCCTAAGTGATTGTTCAATAAATTAAGGTATATTTTTCATTTCGTAACATAAAAATGCCTTGGCATGCCGTGCCGCCATTGGGCGCAGGCCCTTAGTTAGCGTGTTCATTTCCTCTATGCAGATCTTTGGCGCGTTAAATTGCGTTTCAATTTCTGCTCTCGGTCTACCCAGATTACAAAACACACAAACACAACACAGCCGTGTGTGTGTCTTTAGGTGTTGTCTGTATGTTGTTGAATCCAAGACACAGGGAATCCTAGTGTGGGGCTACGAGCTGGCATTATTATTGAGTACTATGGAGTACTAACCTGGAGGTCCATGCAGCAAGACTCCCTTGGGTGGTTGCGTGAGGCGACTATCGGCGAACAGGTCCCGTTTCTGGATCGGCAGGATCACAGTCTCGCGAAGCTCCTGGATCAGGTGGTCCAAGCCAGCGATGTCTTTCCAGTTCACCTGGAATTACACAAATACAAATATCACTTAACCAAGTGGGTGATATTTCGATACCCTTATAAACATGATTTTCTGCTTCTTTCATCATTTTGGAAAGTTTTGTTATTGAGGAGAAGAGAGGGTGAAAGAAGTCTTCAGTACATTTTAAATTAGAAGTGTGTACTGTATGGAAAACCCATAGCTCTATTATCTATACTATAAAATAGAACTCCTATTTAATTATTTTTCATGACAAGGTTATAGCATCTCTGATCCACATGCAGTGCGTCGTGCAGAACACAATTTTTGTGGACATGTTCAAAATGTATGAACCAAAAACTCACATAATTATAAAGGGTTGGCTGCTAGACTCTCTTAGGTATTAAGTCTGCCCATTGTATGCCTCTATAATTTTTTGCATCTGAATAAATATCATGCTTATGCAATTCAATACATTCAATCATAAAGTTTGGAAACTCAAGAAGAAGCCTAATAACTTTTAAAGTTAAGTATTTCATACACCAAAGATGTATACTTACATTGATCTCATCCGGCACCACTAACTGTGAAGCGATGATCATCTCATGGTCGGTGAGCTTGTCCAGTGCGAGGGAGTGCTTGCTGCCGAGCCCCGCTCTGCAAGATATCCTTAACACATGGACAAGCTATACAGTCTGTTCCGTGTGGAATACAACTTTCTATTATGTTGCAAGCTATAGCCAATGTTTAGAGCTACCATGAGTAAATATGAACAGTGACAAATATAAAAAACAAAATAAACTTAAGAACAATATTAAGTAGATAACCACAATCAAACAAAATTTAGTTAAACTAACCACATTAACACCCCAACTCAGAGTCACTAACGGTTACTTAAATCGCTCCTTAGTACAGAATTTGCATAGAGATTCTTTGCTAAGGAGCGATTAAAGTAACCATTAGTGACTCTGAGTTGGGGCATTAGACACATAAATAAATAAAGCTATATAGGGAAGGAAAATGATTGACCGCTAGTGGCAAAGTTATTGAGCACCTCTGTGCTTCTGAAGATGTCCTCATGAACCGACTGCTTTATAAAAAAGCAGTTTATTTTGGTCTTCAGGTGGCATAAAAACTGCTTACGCTTATATATTATAATACTTCTAATAAAATCATTATTGAGTATTTTTGGCAATGAAAGACCCATCAAACCATCAATCATATTTTAACCAACTTCAAAAAAGGAGGAGGTATTCAATTCGACTGTATTTTTTTTAAATGTTTGTTCCCTCAGAACTTTTGACTGGGTCAACCGATTTTTATGATTCTTTTTTTAATCGAAAGCTGGTGCTAGTCATGTGGTCCCACTTAAATTTGAGTTAGATCTGACGAGTAGTTTTTGAGTTATTTTGAAGTCTGTTATTTTTTTTCTTGTTTTCTTGTTAGATATCATTAAGCCTTTACAGTCTACTAATAATAAAAGTGACCTTTGCCCTGTCGCAGTAGCTAATGAGTTAAGGACAAGTTGCAGCTGCAAAGGACAGTTGTTTCTCTTCTCAACATCTCTTGAAAGAAACTTGTTTCATAACAATAGAAGAAATTAATAGGCTAAGTCAGATCCAGCTTGTGATAGAAAGATTAAATCTAAGAGGTAGCATTAAAACACAAAGTAAAAAGGTATAACATTAACGCAACATTAATGATGCAATGGTGATGTAAAGAAACATGATTACTGGATAGGTTAGGTTAGGTTACTGGGATAGACAAGAACGTCACGTCTTGAAAGGTGCCTTCTGCGAAGCTCGATCTTCAAGATCAATACATGGATGCATACTTGCGTAACTGCTCTCGGGCCCGTTCCTCCGCCTTCTTGCGACTCTTCGACGTCGGGTCTATCTGGTTCACGAGCCACTTTATCGAGAAGTAAGTCACCGCAGACACGAAAGCCACACGTATTGCCATTTGGAATACATCGTTGCGCGTAAATGCCGAGCCCTCCACCATCATGCCGTTGGAAATAAAAGGTTATCACAACAAAAATAAAAGGATAAACTTTCACGCCAGGGCTTTATAATGTGCAGATAAGCCCACTCATAAGTATCATCAATTATTATAAAAGAAAACAACTCTGTACACAAAAATAGTCCAAATACTTCCGTAAATTTTAAGCCAAGGAAAGACAATGTGAAAATTTTTTGATGTACATTTTTAGAGTTGCCAGTCAAAATTGGTCAAAATCATTTTATGTAAAAGTCATCATAGAGTAATGTTATGCATTTTTCTTGATCTTGATTTTTTGTTCTTTTAAGTTGAATGTTTTACTTATCTTGAATTTCATTGGTTGTTTTTTAAGCTTGTTTTGATTTAACTAGCTCCTTTTGTTATTATGCAAAATGCAAACAAATATTTAATTGGTGGCAACAATTCCTTCATGCTTTCAATATTACTCTGTGTACTCGATTAAAGAATTGTCATCTGGTCTGCTGCTGTCACTGTCAGACGTCAGTCACTGTCAGTGAGGTCAGCTCAGCTGTCGTATTGTGTGATTCTGATTTGAAATCGTGTTCTAACCTATAAAAATATTGTTGTAAAAAGATATTGTTTTATACAAATAACTAATTCTTAGTATACGTTACAACTAAATAGAATGAAGAAAAGTAAACCCACGCACCGTCCAGCTTTTCCAAATACACGCAAAGCACTCCGAAAGGAAAAGAGGCTGCAAAAAAAGAAACATCGGCTTGAACACTATTCTAAAAAGAAAGAAGAACGGTTGCCGCTTTCTTTTACTCCTGGAAGATTTGTTAAGCGTCCAGTTGATGATGAAGATACCTCTAAGGAGCCTAAAGTAAGAACACTAACGATATGGACATAACCTTATCACAATTCAAGTAAATGAACTGCCATTAGTTTCATAGAGTTACATCCTGTAATAACTTACAGTCAACAGTAAAATATATAAATTAATATAAAAATTCTATATCTGCCTCATATTTGAACAATCTGTAAAAGTTGCATCAACTTTTGTGTTATTTAAACATTAAAAACATGTATTTTCTTTACAGTCCAAAAAACTCAAACAGCAGCCTTCAGTTCAAGATGTCCTTAAGAAGCAAATTCAAAAAGAAAAGAATGATGAAGAGCGGCTCAAAGCCGAGATGGAGAAACAGAGAAAGATGATTCTACTTAAAGCCAACGAGGATGAAGATAAAGTCATCAAAAAGTTAGAAAAACAACTTGGTCTGAAGAAATCAAAAAATAAGAATAACTTTTTTGCTGATGATGGATTGGATTGTATCCTTTAAAAATGTTTACATGAATTGTAAGAGATACATCATTTGTAGGTAATTTTGTCTTCATTTGGTTGCATATCATTCCATTGCATATTGGCATTCATTGGGAGAACCTGTATGTAAGATTTACTTCAACGACCTCTCAGTGCAAATTTGAGATCTTTTATTAATATAATATAATATATATAATACTGATGCTTCCCTCAGGGTGCAAATCAAATCAAACCAAATCAAAATCTTTTATTCATATAGGTATTACTGATACACTTATGCAGTGTGTAATGGGCTTAAACCAGAGAATTTTAATTGCTTAAATACTTTGACCTTCCTCCTAAAACATAATGGTAGTCACTACCATACATTACATTACTGGGTTCTGTAAAAATATATTAGCTGTGGCTTCTTTCCTTATTTTAACTGATGCAAAAAGAGGGGTGTTATAAGTTTGATATATTTATGTGTCTGTTTATCTGTGTATCTGTGATTCTGTATGTCTGTCTGTGGCATCATAGCTCCCAAAGGGATGAACCGATTTTGATCTAGTTTTTTTGTTTGAAAGGTGACTTATTTGAGTGTTCTAAGCTATGTTTTGTTTAATTAAAACTGTCAGGGGTTTTTTAAATTTTAATTTATAATTATCATAGTATGTAACAAAAAAAATTCTTCCTGCGACAAAAAAATATGTAGATGTTTTACAAATATGTGATAGAGCTACAACAGAACAAATAGTAGCAGCTGAGAAACATTTGGCTGATGTGGAGGGTGATTCGGACTTCGAAGAAGACCTTGCTGTTGTGACTGGCAAAGAAATTAATAATAAAAATGATAAAAGTAGTAAGAAGGTCAATAAGACAGATGCTGGCAATGGTACTTATGGTTCAGATATTGATGAAATGGACAATTGTGAGCCTGAAAGTGATCTTGATAGTGAAATTAATGATGACGATGAAAGTGTAAATGGTGAAAGTGATTCTAATGAAAACGTTGAAGATGATGATAGTATTGAAGACAATGATTTTGTAGTTAGTGAAAAATCTAATTTTAAAGGAAAGACAGACAATAAAACCAAAAAGAAGTCTGGTGACAGCAGTAATGTTGTCAAAACAAGTAAAGGTAAATCAATTGATGAATCTGATGTAGAAGAAAAATCAATTGTTAAATCTAAAACTAAGAAAAAACAGTTGGAGAAGGAGCCTATTGAAAAGAGTGATAAGAAAAGCAAAGTAAATAATCCTGTTAATAGTAAAGAGAGGTTAGTTTCAGAAGAAGATTTAAGTAAAATGTTTAGTGATGATGAAGTATCACATTTGTCTGATGATGATGACATGGATGAGTTTTCAAGACAACCCAGTGATGATGAGAGTTGTAAGGCACAAGATAAAAATCCAGATGTATGGGAAGACATTTATGGCAGGAAAAGAGACAAAGAAGGAAATATTATTAAGGTGAGAAAGAACTTAGCATTTTTTTAAATTCTTTCCAAATTGTTATTTATTTCTATCTTATTAGAAATTCGTCAATTAAATCTACAAGATCAGAAACCTTTGTACTAACTTCATTAATATCCGAAATAATATTTTTTAAATGGTTTTCAGGAAGAGAAAGGCGTGTATGTACCACCACATCTGAGGAACAAAGAATCCACTTCTGATAAAGAATTACTCCAACTAAAACGTCAAATAAAAAGTAAGCTATTTGAAACATAACATAAAATATAAGGTTGATTATAATTAATTTTCTTAAAATGTTCATACATAAATTAATATGATAAAAGATATATTTTTTTCAAGTTTTTTTGCTTTGCTAAGTTTTTTTAACCAACTTCAAAAAAGGAAAAGGTATTCAAATCGACTGTATTTTTTTTATATTTGTTACCCCAGAACTTTCGGCTGGGTGAACCGATTTTGATGATTCGTTTTTTTTTCGAAAGCTGGTGCTTGTCATGTGGTCCCACTTAAATTTGAGCGAGATTTGACGAGTATTTTTTGAGTTATCCCTAATTTTGAAATTAATCATGTGAGTAGAAATGAGAATAAATAAAAAAAAACATAACATGGATGGGTGTGCCATTTTAGTCATGTGGAAGAAAATTGTCAGTAATAATTTTTTTATTGAATAATTATCTGTTTTTGCCTTTGTACCCCTTCATACCATATCAGGGAAGCTTCAGTTTTGATAAAATCATTTCTTAAGAAACAAATCTAATGTAAATGATAAGTTGCAATGCAAGTTTATGCTTATATATAATTCCATCGACATTCCAGGCATCCTAAACAAGTTATCCGGTACAAACCTGCACTGGGCTTGCACGTCCATCGAGAGCTTGTACTTGAGCAACAGCCGTAACTCAGTGAACACAGCCCTCACCCAGCTGTGGCTCGAGGCCACCGTGGGGTCTGCAAGCACCCCGGACAGGATGGTGGCAGAACACGCTGCCATGGTATCCGTGCTGCATGCTAATGTTGGCTCTGAGATTGGTATGTTGGTTTTGTAATGTGAAACATACTTCAAAGAAAGAGTCACTATGTAGCGCAATAGTTACCATGCCGGATCGCCGCACCTAGGGTCCTGGGTTCGATTCCCAGAGAGGAGGAAATTTGAATGATTAGTTTGAATTTCTGTTCTCGGTCTGGGTGTGAATGTCCTTGTCTTGTGTGTTGTCCATGGCACCCACGACACAGGGAATCCTAGTGTGGGGCTATGAGTGTGTGGCGTTATAAAAAATAAAATAAAAAGTTACTGCCAAACGACTCGTCTTCTTCTGACAGGGGGCTTGAGAGCCAGGTCTCTCTTTTTTTCTTCTCACTTTCTTAGCCGGCAACGTATCAATGAGGCCTTTGGTGTCGCTGATGTCCATGGGCTACGATAGCCACTTACCATCAGGTGGATCGTCAGCTCGTTTATTAGCTACTTCAATAAAAAAACATTTGTTTAAACATTCTAACGGGCCTATGCTTACTTTTGACATCATTACCAGTGTTACCTCTGGTTGGAGATTGTTAAAAATATGAAGTATGGAAACATTTCCAGGAGCCCATTTCCTCCAGGAGTTGTGCCAGAAGTTCGACCTGCTGTCGAGTGCGCCGCAGCCAGTGGAGGACAAGACGCTCGACAACCTGGTGTCTGGTCTAGCGCATCTGTATTGCTTCAAGGTAATATAATTATACCGGCTGAAGTGGCAATGGGCAGGCCACATCGTTCGAAGGACAGATAACCGATGGGGTTGCAAAGTCCTCAAATGGCGGCCACGTCTCGGTAAAAGGATCACTGGACGTCCCCCCACCAGGTGGACTGATGACCTAAAGAAGACACCGGGAAGACGCTGGACTCAGAGGGCCCAGGACCAGTCGGAGTGGCGCCAATAAGGGGAGGCCTATGTGTAGCAGTGGACTTTAAAAAGCTGTTAGATGTAATATAATGAATCCCTTAAATTGATAAATCCTTGTGTTATATAATGAATCCTTTTAATGTTGCTGATGTTGATGGGCGACGGTACCACTTACCATGAGGATCCTCAACTCGTTTGTCAGCTAGTTAATAAATAGGTCTGTGTGTACTTATGTAAGCACGTAAGAAGTTATACTTACCTCTTACTTATAAGTACCTCTCACTCTCATCTACGACACGGCGCACACTAACAATCCAAAACTACTCCAGCGAATGCTGTACGCCTAGTATCACGTACCTTCATCATGTCACTTTTTGGCTGTCGCATCGTAAAAATGTTACTCTCGTTATTTTTATTACGTTCATGCGATGGAGAAGTGACTTTCGAAAAGAGTTTATAACAAACCTATTTCGATTAAAAATTTATTTCATTTCATCCATCCAGATCTACCACGCAACCCTAGTTTACGACATCCTATCACGATTAGTGCAAGACCTCTCGGAGAAGAACATCGACTGCGTGCTGACGGCTCTCCGTATAGTGGGTGGAGTTTTGAGGAAGGAGGAGCCGGCGGCTCTCAAGACGTTCATACACGACACTCAGGCTAGGATCGCCAAGTTGAACGAAACTGCTAGTGCTGGGTGAGTTCGTATATTGGAAAATAGTTTTTCATACGTTGTTAAACTTAACTCATCGTGGACTGAACACATTTTACTTTGATACGGGTACTCACGATATTACAAAGGTTTCGATTTTATGATTTGTATAATATTGTAATTTGACGACCCGTATGGCGCAATGGTTACCATGCCGGATCGCCGCACCGAGGGTCCTGGGTTCGATTCCCAGCGAGGCGGAAATTTGAATGATGAGTTTGAATTTCTGTTCTCGGTCTGGGTGTGAATGTCCTTGTCTAGTGTTGTCCATGGCACCCATGACACAGGGAATCCTAGTGTGGGGCTATGAGTGTGAAGCGTTATTATTATTATCCCATTTTGCTCAGAAACTAATAGAGATTCTCTACTTTAAAAATAAACGCGCCCCTACTAAATATTATTGTTGGAATTTCATAGAATCGTGAAAATTATTTAGTTACTGCTGATATCTATCACAACATTTTGAGAATATGATTGTTGTACGAATTCTATTAAAGAATATTAAAAAAAGATTTTGCTATGAGAAAAACTTCATAACACAAACCGATGTAAAAAATACTAATACGACATTTACGTCTATAACAGACGATTCAATCAGCTTCTTGTGGATGGCACCTCTCTTGACTGTGTAGACCATAATGGAAGCGGCAGTTGCTGCCGTAGTGACGACAAGAGAGTGTAGAGTGGGCTGGTCTAAGAGTAATTTGCTGTTTCTTGACTCTATAATACACGCAAACGCTATAATATCTTCGCAGATCCCGTATCAAGTTCCTAGTGGAAGTGTTAATGGCGGTGAAGAACAACAACCTGAGCAAGATCCCCAACTACGATCCCAGCTACGTGGAGTCCCTAAAGAAGTCGTGTCGCGGCGTCGTGCGGAAAGGGAACTATGTGACGCCACTCAATATACGACTGGATGACTTGCTTAAAGGTATTTCTTTGTTAACAATAACTTTTTTTAAATCCGCTGGCAGGTTTATTTACACTAAACATAGCTAAGGATCATCTTGATCACGTCAACTTTCAAACAAAAAACGCATCATAATCGGTTCATCCGTTTCGGAGCTACAATGCCACAGACAGATACAAAAGACACTCAAACATATAACACCCCTCTTTTTAAGTCGGGGGTTAAAAAAAAGGACGAGGTTCTCAATTCGGTAGATTTTTTTATTACATAGTTACCTATTATTACCCACTCGTTGGTCAAAATTAGCAACATATTCTAAATATAACATAATAAAAATAAAAAAACCCGACTGCGTAAAAAAAACTAAAAAGAAAAAACAAGTCCAGTAGTTCAGAATGTTGTTAAAAGTAATAGTGAACAACTACACCACAGAAGGATTAACAGTCGGAACCCATTTAAATTTAACAGGGTTGGTTACAGGGTCGAACAAAATGTGTGTCCCGCCGGGAAGTTCTATTTTCAAACTGGGGGCTCACATTCTCCTTTCAAAATCGAACGAATCCATGGGCTTTACCCCATTGGCACCAATTCATTGGAACAAACATCATATTCGCGGTGTCGGTTCTATACGCTAGTAATAATACTTCAATGGTTCAACACTCATTTCAGCGGAAGAGCGCGGTAAGTGGTGGGTGGTAGGGTCCGCGTGGGAAGGCAGTCGCGTGGCGGAGCCGCCGAGCGCGACGGTCGCACCGCCCGCTGACAACACGCTGCTGGAGCTGGCCAGGAAGCAGCGGATGAACACCGATGTGAGGCGGAGTATCTTCTGCATCATCATGGCTGCTGAGGTCAGTTGGTGTACTTATTTATTATTCATTTTAAAATTAACTCATCGTGGACTTTGCAAGATTTTCTTAAGGATACTCAACATTATACTTTGATATTATAATATAATTACATTACTTTGATTTGGGAACCAGTTACTTGCTGTACGCTGATTTGACCAGTGTCCAAATTGTATCCTATAAAAAAAGTTAATAAGTATAATAGTTTAAAAAGTAAATAAATGGTTTTATATTGCCATTGTAGGAATTAAAATAAAAAAATGTGACAATGCTGTTAATCATTAAGGAGTTCCGTTGTCAGAAGCCACCCCTAAAAGTATTATTAGGCAGCCATATTCCTGTGTAAATGTCAAATTCGTATTAACAAAGCGGTCACGTGACACTTTTTAGCCAATCATATTAAGTCGTTCAAATCCCGATGAATGACAATTCATTCAGTTCAACATGAATGATTTTTTAAAAGTTCATAATAGCTTAAGCAGGTCATGCTAATCATAAAAATGTATTTTTATCGGAACCAAAGAAATATGCAAAGTTTCAACTCCGTAGGATGAAAGCAAGTAGTTCTAATTTAGCTTGCAAGATTTGACCCAAACAGGGCAAGCTAAATAAAACCGTTTGAATAAAATACCAAGAGACTGGTTCTTAAGTGTATTAATAAATAATAATAAATAACGCTTCACACTCATATAGCCCCACACTAGGATTCCCTGTGTCGTGGGTGCCATGGACAGCACACTAGACAAGCACATTCTATTGTATTGCAAACCAACATGATTGTGTATTACATCTTGCTACCAGGACTACATGGACGCGTTCGAGAAGCTGCAGCAGCTGGGGCTTCGCGGGCCGCAGCAACGGGAAGTCGTCCACGTGCTTCTCGCCTGCTGCCTGCAGGAAAACACCTTCAACCCGTACTATGCGGTGCTGGCGCAGAAGATGTGCGACCATGACAGGCGGAATCAGGTGATGGATAATAGATGGCGTTGTAAGGGTATAGGAGGATGGTCGGAAACGAATAATAGATGGCGTTACGCGAGTATGAGTTATGACAGCACAGTCCAAGAACTACAGATTCCTGCATTATGAATCGTCAGATCATAATTTCCATTTTGAAGAGTAGGAATTAGGATGCTGAGATGATACTGATTTAATAAGCAAAAGCAAAGCAACAACCCATAATTGTCCCATTGCTGGGCTCGGGGTCTCCTCTCACAATGTGAGGGGTATTAGGCCATAGTCTACCACGCTTGCCAAGTGCGGATTGGTAGACTTCACACACCTTTGAGAACTTTATGGAGAACTCTCCGGTGTGCAGGTTTCCTCACGATGTTTTCCTTCACCGAAGCAAGTGATAATTAACTTCTAATACGCACATAATATTTGAAAATTAGAGGTGCGTGCCAAGATTTGAACTCGGGCCCCTTCGTTCCAACGACCAACGTTCTAACCGCTAGGCTATCACGATTTAATAAGCAATTGCATTAAAATATAAACACGAATTTACACGTGTATCAAAGAGTATAAATCAAAGAGAAAAATAGTACAAATTACATAGTACAGAGGGCACACTACAATGTCGTTGCTATGCGTCGAACATTTTGAATGAATCTCAACGACGTAAGCCACAAATTAAGAAAATTCATTAATGAGACGTCATGAACAATAATATTTTGGGTTATATTAAAATGACATTAGGATAAGTATTTTTAACGTCATGAAACTTCGCCATAATGGAAATGTATGATTGCTCTGGGTTGAGGGTCCTTGAGGCTGTTTTAATATAATAGTCATATTGATGATAATAACGAAATAAACCAATGACTTAAACGTTTAATTTCGTCTGTTTCAGCTGGCCATCCAGTATGCAGTGTGGGACAAGATCAAGGAACTAGAGACATTGTCGAAGCACGCCATCACCAACCTGGCCCAACTACTCATCCATCTCATCCTGGGGAAGGGACAACCGCTCTCTATTTTGAAGGTAGACCTTGGACCTCCGTATTATCTATACAAATAAATAAAATTAGAGTGTCTGTTTGTAATATTAAAATAACCGCTTTTTACCTAAGTGCATTTGGATATATACCTAAACAACATTTTTTACAATTTTTGTCTGTCTGTCTGTTTGTTCCGGCTAATCTCTGAAATGGCTGGACCGATTTTGACGGGACTTTCACTGGCAGTTAGCTGATGTAACAAGAAGTAACTTAGGCTACTTTTATTTTAGAAAAAAATAGTTTGTTTGGCGATATGAAGTTCGCCGGGTCAGCTAGTTAGGACATAGAAATCTTAAATATCACATAGGTTAAAAGGATTGAATCTTAAATGTTGAGCAGACGAATCACTACTATAAACACTACATACTTAAAAGAGATGTTATAGACATCAGACGCAATTTGTTTCTGTAATATTAAATCATATCCTTTGATGTGTCAAAGAAACCGCCAGCTAAATTATCGCTTTACTGTAATTTCATTAACAAGGCCCTTTTAGCGCACTATCTCTTGGCGAATGCGTAATATCATCCTTAACGCGTCAATTACCGCGTTAGGACGTAGGAATAGCAGGACCACAATGAAATTTGTATAGATTAGCTTAGACTATACTGAATTTATGCATTATTTTCCAGGTAATTCAATTCTCAGACCTCAACAAGAAATCAGTACGCTTTATGCGTCAGATTCTGTTAGCAATTATCATGAACGCAGACTTCCAAGCTGCTTTGGAAGCCTTCCACAGGATATCGAAGCCGCCCAAACTGCACATGTTCAGAGAGAGTCTGAGACTGTTCATCCAACACTTCCTGATCAAGAATGCTGGAAAAAAGACAACGGTTTTAAGTGATGAGGAAATGGCCACACTGAAGGAGCGGACGTTGGAAGTTGATAAGATATTGACCATGCATGACACTAAGCTACGGTTGTGATATTAAAGTTTTGCAAGCAGTCCTTTATTTTATTTTTTAATGTTTTCTGAAAGGAAGCTTGTACTATTGAAATATGGTACACTATGATTTTTTGGTATGTATATTATTATATAAACGTTAATACGCATGTTAACATCATATTTACGACGATATTTCATTATAGTGTGATAATGGCAATTTTTTTGTGCCCAAACATCTCTTAATATGAATTAAAAATAAAAATTCATGTAAGAAACATTTACTTTAAATAATAACATTTTTTTTCTCAGATACCACTTATCGGAACAAAGCCGTGGATCCACATCCATATTTTATAATTGTTTTTGAAGCAATTTACTTAATTACATAATTTTACGTGGAAAATGGATTAGTTTTTTTTTTTACAAAAACTACTGAACCGATTTTGATAAAAATCTTTAGGTACTATTAGTTATACATTAAGCATCCTTTTTTTAAAACCATTTAACTCACTCGTAAGAAATCGGCAAGGTGTGTAAATACATCGTCCATCGTTTTAAATGAAATCATTCGTTAATACCACAGAGTACTTTGGTTAATACTGAATCAGTTATTAGAAAAAAGTTAGTTGACGACACCTATCTTATCTGTGTTGTCTGCCATCAGGCTAGGCTAGGGCTTATCGCACCGTGCTCCGATAAGATACAGTTGTGGACTAATAGCAAAGTAAGTACCTACTTACTCTGTGGGAACCCTACCTTGTTCACCTTCACACTCCCCACAACTTGATATAAATAGAAGATATCAATTACTATAGATACGTTACAATATCTGCAAATTCTGAATTGTTAAAATAAACAACAAAACAATACTTATTTAATAACACTTAAAAAAGAAAAGAATAATATAATCTAAGATTATAATGTCGAATCATTGATCACTGGTTGGTCAGACAAGGGCGGATAAATTTATCAATGAGATCATGGAAATTAGGTATCATTAGGCGACCTGGATCCCGTCCAGGGGATGGTCTCATGATCATGACTCATGATGGGCGTCATCCCCCATCACAGAGTACTTAACCACCAGCACAGAGTACTTAATCACCACGTTTGGCCCCATGACATCATTGCCCAAAGGCAAAGAGTACATTTTTGTATATACGGCCCAAAGATATCACTACGTTGCTGGCCATAGGATATGGCTGAACCGCACATTAAGTCTGGCTCTTCATACTGTATAACTTTGTTTAGTTTGGCCAAATGTAAACTCGGTGTGAAAGAAGTGTAGGAACAGTCTTCACTCACCATTGGGAACTTACTCCCACAACTATCCCAACGCATGTTGGTGAAGATAAGAATAAAATTAACGAATGTCGACAGCTATGTATTGCAAACAATCTTGCTACTTACTTATCTTATCAACTGCTACCTAACATAAATCTTTACTCAATGTGTTCATGATAATGGTTGGATTGGATATGCTTAGTACACACTCAGAGAAGAAAAGAACTTTAAAGGAGATTCCAGCTAAATAACAATCAAGGAACTTGTGTCAAACTATATCACAACATGTGATAACAACTCGGTCGTCATTGCATGGATCATGTACTTAAAATTAAATTAACGTTTGGGTACCTACTGACAGACACACTACGGATAGCTTGAACCAGTGAACCAATTAGCACCTGGTGCAAGAGCCAATAGGCTTAATACTAAAATAATTAAGAGCGCTCACCCGCGCTCGCCATCTTCGACTTTATCAGTAGCGTAGCATGGGAGGGGTGGGGGGGGGGGGGTGGCATGGCCCCAGGCGGCACACGAAGAGAGGGCGGCAAGTCAGTCGATTTTTAAATATAAAAAAATATGTAGGTATATTTTCTTTTTAGATATGTCATGAAAACTGATGTTTTTGTATTCAGACGTGTTATTGAAATGAAACAATATTATTTATTAAGGCACATTTGATTTAAAATTTTTTGAACACAGTCAATTATTTTAACCTGGGACTAGTAAAGACACGGAACACAGACACGTGTTCCGTGAGTAAAGATAACGTCATGTCATGGACTCTACGAAGACTGCAATCCAGTTAGACTATTAAATCCATGAATTTATATCTCGATATTCGGGTGAATTTTCATTTTTGCCATTTTTATGACGTTTTTTAGGTAACTTTTTATTTTGTCCAAGAAATTAAGGAATAACAACTAAATTAGATTAGTTTTTTATAGAGAAAGCTCGTTATATATTGCAACTATGATTTAAACAGCAAATTCAGGAGAAAATCCAGAAAAAAGGAAAAGCTCTGTTGAAGTAAATGATGTTGTGTAGAGGAAAATGATATAGCCCATTGACGTACATGATGAGGTGTAGAGGGTAATGACGAAAATTTAAATCCCAACGTGTAATCAACTTTTTTATCAAGAAAAATAACAATATTCGTTTGATTTGATAAAATCAACATAACGTATTGAAGTATTTTAATGACTGATTACGTATTTTAATAGATTTTATCAATCATAAAAACAACATGACTTTTATAACTTAATGCATGACTACAATCAATGGTAAGTGGTAATGAAGACTTGCTTGATTGATAAGCCACACTTACTTTATTAAGCCTATTTACTCTTAACTTGAAGACACCCAAGGTAATATCGCAGGAATTTTATTCCTGACCTTCGTGGTTCGCATAATAAATGATCGCAAAGGATCGTTTGCACATAGAGGACATAGGGATGCTTATGGCGAAGGCAAGATAATGATGTTTTATCTGGACATTCGATTGTGGAGATTGACGGATTATGTCATAATATTGTCCCATGCAGACTCTCCAAAATGGTACAAAAAAAAAAACAGAAAACTAGAAACTGGCTACTCTACACACGTGCTTGAGGCTTTCTAAGTTGGTCTCAATGGTCATCAATACACCTTTAAAGCATGCCCCTACATGGAATCACACGCTGATAGATGGCATTTGGTTCTTCTTCTTCCGTTCGTCTCTAGGACACCCAGAATTCTAGAAGCTGCCATAGTTTGGATTCAATAAACCGGCCAGAATATATTTTCGAGTGTATCTCCACTTCTAACAACCGAAGGCTGACGATGTATTCGAAAGATACCTTCTGAAGAACGAAGAAGAAGAAGATGAACGGGCTCCTTTTTGGCAGTGAATATAGACGCTTATGTTTTTGTGGCGTTGAATCTCAAAGAGTTGGTATCGCTCCATTGAGTGCCAGAAGTGTGAGATTCACACGCTCGACCAAGACCACTTCTTCATAACTGTATTTATTGGACCGTCCGAGCGGTAGACAATTACCTCTCCACAATTGTACTGTCATCTGCGGACCTATACACATTGAGCATGAGCTGATTTCGATGTGCAGCAAGAATAGAGTTGAGGGGGAACAGACCTCTGGAATTCCAGCAAAGGTTGTCATTGCTAATGTCGAGTAACTCAGCTGAAAGGCTAGCTTGCCAAACCCTATGATGAAGATGATGCCTTTCAAGATGTCAAGAGAAACGAGGACTTCGCCTCAGGTCTGAGTGGCATATGGTAGAAGGTCTGTCGAACGGTTTCAGCGGAACCCGTACTGCCAGTCACTGAGAAGGTCATTCTGTTCTAAGTATGCCATAACGTTAGTTAGTCTTAGCTTTGATGAGGAATCCAAAAGCTCTATTAGCAGATTGGTTGGCCAGAGGCTTTGTGCCATTGTTTAATACGGTCGATTCGATAGTAAGTTTTCTTTTGAATGTCTTTTTGTAGGACTAAGCAGATAGGTTTTTTTTATGGGAATAGCCGGCAAATAAGCTGGCGATCCACCTGATGGTAAGTGGCTATCGTCGCCTATGGATATCAGCAACACCAAAGGCATCACCGATGCATTGCCGGCCAAGAAAGAGATAAGGAAAAGAAAGAACTGGCTCTCAAGTCCCCAGCTGGAAGACGACGAGTCGTTTGGTGGCTGACTCATGTTGAAGGGTAGGTGGTAGCTATCCAGGCGAACCCCATGAAGAAATAAAAGTTAAAAGCTTTCTTCTTACATCTAATATCCGGAGCTTTCTAGCTTCGAGCATAGACCCAGGCAAGATATGAGAAATGTTTGCGCTTCTCAGCTTAAATGCTTTCGACAATAACCCATAGACAAGTTTCAGCAACATTAGGACCGTTAGAAAAAGGGATGAAATAGTCCTTGACGAACCACTTCGTTTACAGCATCCTTTCAAATCGACGGATTTTAAAAGCGAATCAGATCTATTTACAAGTATAAAATGCAAAGAAAATCAGAAAATTGCATATATATCAAGTATATACGCACTTTTGGGTTGATTTTATGGATTAACGGCATCTTTTGAGTTAAGTTCTTGGTGGCTACACTCAATCAGGTTGTTAATATTATTTAGATTCGTCATTTTCCTCTACAGGAATCATTCACGTCATTAGAATTTTGCGGTAAATGATGTAGCGATTTATGACGAAACGGTACAAAACATACCAAAACTTGCTCAATTTTATATCACTTATAATGGAATTAAGTTATTTTTTATTAAATACCATTAGGCGATATTCATGGGTACTTATTGTTGAATTATATATTTTTTTATCAAAAATATATTCAGGAGTTTGATGACGAGATTTTCTGACAAACTATACTTATCATTAACTTTCGCATACTTTATTATATTCACAATGCATTTTTCATCCAAATATTGATTTCAACTGAGAGAAGCGGGTGTAAGGAACACTTTGAATTGCTTTTAAAATTTTAAATAATAATTTCGTTGAACAAATTTCACGAAACAAAAACCGCGGATGTTAATGACGATAATCTCGTGACAAACTTTTAAACGGTCAAATAATGGTATTACAGATAATTTACGCTTGAAAAACATTGATGAATATTCAGCTTAGACATTAATTCTTACGTATAGAGAGTAAAAAAGCATTATTTAGGGCGGTATTTTGAGTTCTTTGTGACATTAATGAAACATACCGTTAAATAACAGGGAGGTTAATGACTTTCCGAGCATTATTTTAAATTTTTTAACACTCTAACATCAGAATTTTATTATTTAACTTAATACGACTTTTAAGTAAATACATAATTAAGGTTTTAGTAAACATTTTGAGTGATCACATTTATATTCCAAGACAGAAAATTGAATAACATGCATAAATGGCAGTTTTGAAAATTCACCCATTCGCTAACAGATGGCAGTGAGAACTATTTCTATAAAAATTATTCACTAAGGCAAATTAACAAACTTAATATTAAAGAATAATTTCTGACGGGCAATGTTATATTACCAAAAATAATAATTATAGTTTATTTATTTTATAATCTGAAGTATAATTATTTTTGAACGTACTTTACACACTTATTTTTGAACGCATGCATTCATTATAATGTCCCAGCGCCATCTAGTTTGTACCACAGAGTACTTTGGTTTATACGTAATGAAAAGTTGACAAGATATGTATCTCAATCATTTTCAAAGAACATAAATAATGAAATATCCCCCAGGAATATAATATTATTTTAATAAAATTATTATTTGTCAGAAAAATATTCCGTTTCTAATAATATAAAAGTAGTTTACTTTATAAAATGATTTGATTGTATCGTTCAAATTTTCGCGCTGACGGTAGCACCGCTTACGCCACCTCGCGTTCATAAATGCAACCCGCTGTGAACAAAGAGAGCTAGCTAGCCACTACTAGAAATTAAGGTTGTGTTTTATCTCTATCCGTCCAGTGTGTACGGTTCGTGTGCGAATGGGATGCCGTCTTTACTTTCGGCCATCAATTCATAACCATCTTTCTTTCTTGTGCAACTGTTTCTCGTCGGCCGTGTTCTAGGATCTAGTGTGAACGCAGGATGGACGCCATTCGTGCGAGATAATTTTTGCCATCGCTCAGGTAGCGAGAGCGTAATTCGAGTGCCGGGCGTGGAGTATGCTATATGTGTGACTGGTGCGTTTGGAGATCGGTGCGGCGCGGAGAGCTCGAGTCGAGGCGACGGGGGTGTCGAGACTGTCGAGGGTCGCGAGGGAAGCTCGGCGCGCGGTCGGTGGCATGGCGGGCGCGAGCTGATCGGGCAGCGGCGTCCGCTCGCGCTCCGCCGCCGGCCCGATGCGAGCGGTGGAGGGTTTATGGGTATTTGCGTGAGCTGCCGGCGGCGCGAGCGAAAGGCACCCGAGAAGCGCTGGGTGCCGAGCGCGGGCGGGTACGCTAAAGGCGCGGCGGCCGACCTGCTGCCGCGGCGGTTGCACCTGCCAGCCATGGCAAACTCCATCTCGAACATCAAGATGACCAACCCGATCAAGGGGATCGTCAGCAAGCGTCGGAAACGCTACATCCAGGACGGCTTCAATTTGGACTTAGCTTGTATCCTTTTGTCTGTGATCTGTGATGTGTTCCGTGGAGGTTGCTCGCGTTGGACTGGAGCCATCGCGTCGCACCTGGCCGGCGTCGCCGGGTGGCGGCCGAGGCGTTCTGGTAAGCAGCAAGCATATTTATATTCCCTCAAGGGCATTCGACCTGTAACTCATCCGTTGCCACCGTCCCGCACGATTCTGCCTCTTTTTGAGGTTATATCGCGAGAGAGGCGTCTAAATAATTAATTTGCATTAAAATTTACGGTCGCAGCGTAAATCCAAGCGATTCATCTGACGGGTCGTATTTAGATTACAAGGTCTCAACGGGAGTATACGGTACTAAACACATACCGAAGTTAAGTGTTTCAAATGTAAGACTCAGTACAAGTGCACAGAGATATAACCGAGCTGCTATCTCGCATAGCAACAAGCTGTGTAACCTACATCTATATCTCGTATATGCGGATATACATATAGCATAGCACATAGAAACAGTATGATAATCAATGCAAGGCAAGATAACTATTATTAGTTATGTTTAGTATGAATTTAGTTGGTGTGTGATATCAATGTCATGTTGATGTTACTTTCTCTGTCCCATGGGGCTGATGCTAGTGAACGCAGCCACAGTTGTAGTGAGGTTATTTCCTGACTGCTGAAACCTTGAACATTGTTTAATATTCTAATCCAGTACATTAATAAGATCTAACAATTAGAACATGATTGGTATTACAAATGAGCTTTGCTGTGAGGTACATTCAAACTTATACACTAGTACAATATTAAACATTATATCAAGTTATGATGCTTCTAGATTATGCCTGCTATGTAATACAATTAATTTATAATTTGGTTATAATAACTAAAACTAAAATAAATCAGCTAGATTTATTCAGAAACTTATACCTGGTGTGGAATGACAAATTAATTCAAGTGTTAATTTTATTAATGGTTATCCATGAAAATTGTTTAAACAACTATATAGTTAATGTTGCTATTTAAAGTGGTGTATCTAACCTAATATTTATTTTCAATTATTAATAATTATAAGCACTCTTAACTCATGATCTTAACGGCTACTTAAAGGTTACTATAGCCTAGGTGTGAGTTAGCAGAATTATGACATCTCCTTATAATTTGGTAAACTCAGCAGTAACTACTGCATTAATTGACATGTAATAATAAAAAATGCTTGCATACTCATACCCTCCGCAGCTTATACTACATGTACCCCCACAGTAGGTTTTCACCTATATCGCGGGTGGCATACACAACACATATAACACATCACATTAACACCCATGACCCGAGTACAAATATTTATCTGTCACATAAATATCTGCCCTGGCCGGGAATCAAACCTGGCACCTCTTGCTTCGCAGGCAGGGTCGCTACCAACTAGGCTACAGTCGTCAAATGTCGTAATGGTCAATTAGTTTATTGACTTACAATATTCGCACTAAATTTTTACCTTTTTATCATACTATAGAGTAATACAAACTTGTTCAAATCTATGTAGAATATGAATCTTTACTAATATTGTCTTATTATTTTCAAATTTTACCGATACTTTCAATTTTACAAGTTAATTCGCTGTTATCATTTATTTTTATATATTGGTCTTGGTTGCACGTGGTTAATGATTATATTACAATATCATTGGCTAAACATTTAAAGGAAGTAATAATATCAAATGTGTCCGAAGTTACTTAGGTACAATTATATATCTTCATAGTTTAGTTAATCTTAATAGTTTAAACACAACCAGTTATGTGGCAAGATTACAAGATAACATAAGTAACAATTAATAATAATATTAATAATTGGGTCTTAATATGAATAGTATGGAGAAATAATTTATTAACAAAAGTTTATGTGCTCAGGGGTTATCATTGCATCCAATTACATATAGACATATTCTTGCATTATACTTAATTGCCGCTTCCTGGTAAAATATGGTAGATTAATTAAGGATCTGACTAATCTGTATAAAGGTTAATCCGTTTTATATCTATACTAATATTAGGCTAATCTCAGGAACTACTGGTTTCAATTGAAAAAGTAATTTTGTGTTGGATAGTTCATTTGTCGAAGAAGGCTATAGGTTTTATAACATCACACTGCGATAGGAGCAAAGCATCAATAGTTCTTTTTTGTCAATAATAATAACACTACTAGTTTACAAACACAGTTATACCCCCACACTAGAATTCCCTGTGTCGTGGGTGAACTGGACGAATGAATCATCAAATTACTACCAAAAAACAATCCATCCATCCCTCAGCCTTTGTAGGTCCACTGCTGGACATAGGCCTCCCCTGACTTGTGCCACTCTGACCGATCCTGAGCCTTTTGAATCCAGCGGATGCCTGCTGTTTTCTTCAGGTCGTCAGTCCACCTGGTCTGGGGGCGTCCTATGCTCCTTTTTCCGAGACGTGGGCGCCATTCGAGGACCTTTCTTCCCCAACGGTTATCGGTCCTTCGAATTATGTGGCCAGCCCATTGCCACTTCAGCCTGCTGATTCTTTGAGCTATGTCGGTTACCTTTGTTCTCCTAAGGATCTCCTCATTTCTGATGCGATCACATAGAGAAATACCGAGCATAGCCCTCTTCATAGCCTAGTGCGCTACTCTGAGCTTGTGGATTAGGCCAACAGTGAAGCACCACGTCTCGGATCCATATGTCATTGCTGGCAACACAAAACAAAACAAAAACAAACTATAGTGTAATTAGCTGGTAATTGAACCCGGTACTACTCACTTTGCAGGCAGGATCACTACCAAGTAGTTTACTGTCTTCTATATTACACTCCCGCTTAGAGTAATCAAAAGGATAATCCTTTTATAGCCAATAATTGGTATGGATAATGAGTTAAGCAAAATAAAATATGATGTAAACATGCAAATATAATGAAAAAAGTTTAAAAATGGACCAGATTAGAGGTGTCTGACTCATGACTTAACAAATTTTTATAATGGATGTATAATATTATGCGGTAATAGGTAAATATGTATATTGGTGAATAAGCATAGATAAAGGTGGCCATTATTTATTTATTAGGGTTTTTAACGGAGCTAGAATAATTCTTGTAAAAAATTACTGAGTTCAAAATCAGGGATAATTTAAAAACTACTTTTCAGATCTCATTCGTTTAAGTGGGACAACATGACAAGCACCAGCTTTCGTTTAAAAAAATAATCATCAAAATCCCCAGTTCACCCAGTCAAAAGTTCTAGGGTAAAAACATAAAAAAAATACTGTCGAATTGAATACCTCCTTTTTTGAAGTCTGTTAATAATAACCTGAATTACTCCTTAAAAGACTAGCATGACTGTGTACCATGGTACTGGCATATGTTTATTTATTATTTATGTAACAAGTTTTAAAATGCATTGTGAATTAAGTCAAAACAATATGTGTTTGCTGTACTTGAAATAGAAACTCTTGGAGTACTAATTCAGATGTGTAACTCTTAAGTTCATTGAACTTCTCGACCTTAACAGTGCATTTTCATTTATTTCCTTGAAAAATAAACTGATGAACCTCAAGTTTTCCAACGTCGGCATTGCATTAGTGACTCACCTAGTGCTCTATTTATAGCCAAAAAGGCTAACAAATAATCAGAAGAGTCACCTGATGGCAAGTGGTCACTGTTTTCTATGGACATTGGTACAATGATATTTAAAAAATATAGATACTTATGCCATAACAAATCATCAAAAAAAAATCTGTTCCGAAAAGAGCTATAACACGCACACGTTTATCTTTTGTTTCACGAAGGCATTTTAACTTCTTCTTTCTTCTTTGTCGTATCGCTCTTGCCAGACCGGTCGTGGTCTTCAGAAGGTTGTATTTGGGGCAGATGTTATTTGCCTTACGAGCATTCGCCACTTCTCCCTGTTTGTTGATAATCTTGTACACTCATGCAAGGGACCGCCCACTGCAGACTTGATTTGGTCGGTCCATCGCATGGGTGACCGCCCACGCGGTCTGGTGCCTTCAACCTTTCCCTGGACAACAAGGCGTTTGATGGAGGTATTTCCTCTCCGGGAGACGTGTCCAAAGAATTTTAAGATGCGACTGGATACTAATGTCGGAAGACGTTGTTTAATGCCGAGCTCTTGAAGTATGGAGACGTTAGTTCGGAATTCAGTCCATGAGATTCCAAGCATGCGTCTCCAGCACCACATCTCAAGAGCGTCGATCTTCCTTTTCTCGACTTGTCGCAATGTCCACGTCTCCGCAGCGTATAGAAATATGGGGAACACCAATGTTCGTACGAGCCGGGTCTTCGTGCCTTTGGTTATGTTCCTGTTCCTCCAAATTTTCTTTAGCTTATCCATTGCGGATCTTGTGAATCTATTGGGCATTTTAACACTGTATGTCAAATGTCAAGCTGACAAGAGTAGAACGGTCAATTACCTGTTCTTACGTTCTTCATCGTCGGCGCGCTAGTGACATATCTACCTCTTTTTACATTATAATATCATTCCATTAGTAACACAAAAGACATTACAAACGGCTTTCCGACACAAGCATTTAGCAATTCCTTGATTATGAAAATTTTGTTAGATGCATCTGCTATACATATAACACCTCTTATAAGATTTTGCTTTGGTAACTATAAGTTATTGATTAATACCAAACCAAACTTCATCAGTTTCACCATCTGTATTGGAAAAATTAATAAAAAAAAATGTGTATTAAAAATCCGTCACCGAAGAATAAACATATTATCATCTGTACATTAGAATTTGGGTCTGCCAGCAAACCTGGGTCTGCTCTGCAAGACTACTGACTGAGCAAAGGGCTAATGGGCCATCTACATATAAATTAGGGGGGGGGGGGTTGATGTAGTGTGACAAGGGTGGGAGGAGTTCCTAAATATCTTGACGTCACATTTCAATATCGATTAATTGGTATGTATACATAAATATTAAAAAACAATTAATGGAAATAAAACTTTTTCGGAACTGCTGTTTTAATTTAATATCTAGGTGTAAAATTTCATAATATGTGACGTCACACTAGGGGGGGGGTCTCACAAATGTGACAAGGAGGGGGGAGGGGTCAAAAAATCATGAAATTAGTGTGAAATAATTTATGGATGGTCCCTAAGGAAGATTTATTTCCTGTTATTATAACAAAATTTTAAAGTCTTAAATTAAATATAAATATATTGTAATTAGATTATTATATAATGAGAGTTTCTTATCATAATGGCTATTGCTATCAGTTTCTAAAACAAGTTTGGAAACAATTATTAATTACTTCACTTTGTATTCTGTTTCATTATCATTACCTATTACTGTTTGCATAAATATAATAATCAGGTAAAATTATAATTTCTTGATTTAATTGCTGACCAAACAGTCAATAGATATCTTTAGAATGCAATAATAAAATAATAATAGGTAGGTATAATAAAGTAATTGGCTGCCTTCATTATGTTTGAACAATTTTAGTACACAAAAAATAGGTCTGTGATAATAATTAAGTATGTCAATAAATCTATATAATTACTAGCTGCCCGGAAAGACTTCGTTCTGTCAAAAGTTTTTTTGACTATAAATTGAGATGATTCTATGAGTTATATCCTACCTTGAAAGATAGGGTTAAGTACTTTGTATTAAACTTATGTTGTAACAAACCTTCGAAGCATGCTTCGATATACCTAGTTAAATAATAATTATCTAATATAATATTATAAACATGGAATATTTTTTAACTTGTAATATCGTAGCTTAGTAGTAAACCTAGTAGCATCATAAATGGTCGTTGTTAATCTATGTTATATATAAAAATTTAATGTCACGATGTTTGTGGTTGCACTCCTCTGAAACGGCTTGACCAATTTTTATGATTTTTTTGAGTATATTTAGTAGATATGGGAATAGGTCGTAAAGTTTATTTCATACCGCTAAGTGTCCCTATTCAGAAACTTGACAGAACGTTTGCCGAGTCAGCTAGTATTCTATCTGTTATCCTGAACTCAGTTGCTTGCTGTCCAAACGTTGTTACTATTATATCACATTCTAAATCTCTGGATAAGAGATTATGATTAGAAGGCATAAGAAATGTGTGCTGGGACACATAGAAGAAGTGAAACTTCGACGCACAACGAATCGCAACAAAATTTTAACAGGCAGATTGTTAATGTACTTATCTAATTTGAAAACGTGCCTGTAAAACTTCAAGTTAAAATTTTGTTGCGATTCGTTTTGTCACTCGTCCGTTGCGATTCGTTTTGCCTAATACTCCGTCTATAGTTTTACTTCAAAAAAATGATTGAAAACAGCCAATAATGTTGTGTGACCTTAATCTGTCACTGTGAAATTTTCACGATCAGCAGGGCTATTCAGTTTTGTAACTTGACAGCGGATTCCGCGATGAGTGTCAAAATTTTCATTGTCAAGATTCTCGAATCATTTGGTACGCACTTGCGAAGTGAAGGGAGTCTCGAACTCAAACGTCAAACGACTAAAGATGGCCTCGCCTCGGTATGAATAAACGAATGACAATTGGACACGAGCTTCGACGGTGACGTAATTCGATGATCGAGAATAATAAATATGTCATCCTCTAATCATCTAGTACGGCACTTGCGAAGTGAAGTGATCCTAGAACTCGAACGTCAATTTTGAAACTCCGCTGTCAAGTTACAAAAGAGAATAGCCTTCCAGTAACAGAAACACTGACATTACCAAATGAAGAAAACAGTAACGATTTTCCAACGGCAACACCACTCTGTCAAATAAATTGTGCACTCAGTTGTCTATGGTTGCGATTACTTCCAACTCAATACGTATAGCCAATGTTGAGTTTGAAATTATATTTATACGTAATTTCATACGAAATTAAATCCTATCTTCTACGCGGGTGGTTTGTTTCTGAAATTTAGGTAGGTCTACCTGAGATTTTTATAATTTTCTCAAACATTTAGATAACTATGTAGTCTAGGTACTAACGTAAATATCGCTACGTATATTATCTCAGAAATCGAGATTTTTAGAAGATAATTGCAAAATCTATAATTTTTTAATTTAGTACCTACATAATAGGCATGATGACAGTAAGTAAAAATCACTAAAATTATGTATTTATTTAATGAAACCCTATTAATGGTTAAACACGCGTTTATTGTATTATTGTGAGCGTGATTAATATTTTGATAAAATAAAACTGCACGCCGCCATGACATCTTGAACACCAATCAGAGCGAATTAGAATAGAATAGAATATTTTTTTTATTTCCGACTTGGGAATTACGTCCCGTCTGAGTAAACAAACGAATATGACAATATTAACAATGACATCTTGTCCATTTATCTACTCAGGCGTGACGTCACAATCGACGCCATGTCACTTTGAAGTTTGAAGTGATTTGGTGCGAATTTTAAAGTTATAAATTAGTAAATTTATTTTGTACTAAACCTTATTTTTTTACAAAAATATGATATATTATACGTTGTAATTATAATATATTCACTTTACAGTATTTCAAAATCTGTCATCATGCCTATTGCAAAAAGCAAAGCAAAAGCAAAGGTAGGTTTTAGAGTTCTAATAGGTATGTATAATTATATCCATGCCAAATGACAACTTTCTAGTCCTAAGAAGGGTCTCGAGCGGACATGACGAAACTATAATACCCCATTTACACGCGCGCGCGAGCCACGAGACAATCCGCGAGACGCACGCGTACGCGCGCGAGTGAACATGGCGCTCGCGGACCAGAGCGCGGCAAGTCTCGTGGCTCGCGGGCTCGCGTCGGGAGCGGTTTTGTAGGCGCGCGCCAAAGGAGCTCGCGCGAGCGCTCGCGCGGTGTTCACACGCGCGTAGGGGGCGTGGCTTACGGACGCGCCACGAGACGGTCCGCGACACGCGCGTGTAAATGAGCGGTAAGGGTTCCTATTTTACTTCGGAACCCTAAAAACCAGATTAAACTGAATGCAATAAAATTTAACGAATGATGATTTTGAAGCTTGGTTAAAAGTTTAGTAGGACACGCTCTTCGAGCGAGCAGTCTGCAGTTCAGTTCCCGGCCAGGGAGAAATGTTATTGACATTTGACACTTCAAATTACATACATAGCACAGCAGTTGGGTAGATAATAAGCGTTAAAACATAAAGTATAATATCTATTGTCCGATGATATCGGTATCAGACATCGGTGTACTAAAATGATTGCCCATTTTAGTTTGATTTCGAATGCGTCTCGTTTCGCGATCCGACGATATTTTCGAATGCATTGAGCATTTATCAATGACTGCACGGGTCGTTCACCTCGCCACGTTGCTAAAATAGGATTAGGAGTTATCATTTATACGTGTGATTGATTATTTTATTGCGTTATGTACTCGCTTTGAACGAGTCCGCGTCTATTTGTGAGCTTGGATGTTTGAGATTGTTAATATAGTGTTTACATTACAGTACATATTTTTCACTGGCTAACCCGGCGAACTTCGTATCGCCTAAAAAAACTATAATATTTTCTAAAATAAAAGTAGCCCAAGTTACTCCTTGTTACATCAGCTATCTGCCAGTGAAAGTCCCGTCACAATCAGGTTCAGCCATTTCAGAGATTAGCCGGAACAAACAGACCGACACAAAAATTGTAAAAAATGTTGTTTTGGCATACGTACCGTGTATACATCCAAATGTATTTAGTAAAAAGTGGTTATTTTAATATTACAAACAGACACTCCAATTTTATTTATTTGTATGTGGCGGATGTGGCAGAGACCCCTATGCATCCACGTTTCCAAGCAAAGTAATTTATTGCAAAGTTTATAATGACATAGGTACACTATTTCTAAACTAGGTATTTAGCAAGCATGATAGAGACGGAAAATGTCATTAATGACATTGTTGGTGTTAGTGTCGTGACATTATTAATAATAATGTCATTTTATTATGATTGGAGGATATGAAGGAAAATCTAATAATAGATGACATTTAATTTATATTTATTTTTTTGTATACGTACAAACAAGGGAATTACAATTTACAATAATGACAAAATATACGTGTAATGAAACACAGGTATTTCTTAATAAATTTCTCCTGCAGACCTATTGTTTTTTATATAAAATTCACTACGCTCGCGCTGTATGAACGTATAATATTAAAGTAAGTGCGTTTTATTGTTGCGAACAATAATTTAAAAATATTGCGTCGTTTGTCGTTTAAGGTGACCTACTCATTCTTTAAGATGTGATAAAAATGCAAAAAAAGTATTTCCTGCAAAAAATCGTAATAAAAAATTTGGTTGCTATTTCCATTTAATCTCTTTTAAGTTAAATAGGTAATCTAGAACATAGGTGTAGGAGATTAAGCGGAATCCAGACGGACAATTTGATAGGTTTTGACGAATTTGAAGATTTTTAAGTCAACACAAAACAAAAAGGAAAATTTCTACAACAAAATTGTTTTCAAAATTGAACATAATTAAGCAGATAAATACCCCTTCAGAGCATAATGTACAAAACGCAAAATGAACACAAGTCGCAAAATGTACAATTCGCAAAATGTACAAAACGCAAAATGTGCAAACCGCAAAATGTACACAACACGCAAAATGTACAAATCGCAAAATGTGCAAGAAATCCCACGTTCACGTCGATCACATAAATGACACAAAATATTGATCTGATTTTTTTCAATTGAAATACAAACTAGGGATAAAATAATTCTTATTTATTCCACAAAATATTTTCCCTTATACACATTTTACTTACAACAAAGTTGGTTCTATATTGGTTAATCGAAATATCATTAAATATATATCGGCGCGGCGTATAAATGATTAAATGTGATCGATTTAAATAATTGCTATTTAAACGATTATTATTGTAAATTGAGCGGGTAACACCGAATAGAGTTGTATGTGTCATGGCGACGTCTGGCAACCCTGGCAGAGGGCATTCGAGATGTGATGCCGGTCGCATGAGTATGTACAAAACTATTGGCTCATATTTCTACAATCTTCTATTATTTTGTATTGTATAGTGTTACAGTGTTAATTGTAATAAAATGATTGTAATACGATATCTCTGTGAATAATCCTTTCAAGAAAATACCTCACTATCTGTACTGTGACATATAACCTAAGAATATCAGGAATGGAATACATCTCGGTCTCGGCGCTCCGTTATCAGGCGTGGGATAAAAAACCCAGATGATTCTCGCCCGCACGTGTCGGAAAATAAATGAAAAAGTTGAAGTTGTTGATGGAAACCGAACTAGTTTGACATTTGAAATAAATTGGAATGAAAATTTTGCAATGAGAAACAAAACGATAGTAAGCGCGAGTTAATGAGAGCCATGAAGTTTTGCAAGGAGATTCGATGTGGAAAGTGCAAGTCGTATTGTGCGCTCACAGTTCAAATAAACCTAACTACCAAACATTGTGAACCTTCAGTCGGATCCTCGCCTCACGCGAGATATCGATATTCAATTATGGTCGAAGTGTACGGTGGAACAGAATACGTTACTATTTGAACACACAACACGAGGACGTGTTGATTTTTGTTAGATGGCCGAAGCAGTAATAGCATCCAAGACACCAACCCACACCAACTGAACAAACCAAACAAAAAAAAAAAAAAAAAAATTTCACACAATGTGTCTTTGAGGGACAAGTGCAGCTGGTACTTGTAAAAAGTAAAAAGCGTTTCCACTTCGCAAGAATCCGCATTTCAGGTTTTTCAGATGGCTACCTTGATATGATAATACAAACAGTGGACGACGAGCATGTCAAATAAGGATTTGAATACACAAGATGGGAATAATGTCATTAAGTTGGCATCTGAATGTCTACCGTGTGAAAGTGTATACAAGTGTTGTCAGTTAATACAAGCTCGCATCATTGTACCCGGAGAAGCCACGGCTAAAGTCCACCGAGGGACTTGACGAGGGCTGACTCTGCCACTGCTACGTGAAATCAGGTGATATGTGTTGTTTTATGTTGGATGAATGTCTTGTAAGTATGAAGGACACGATACATAGTTTGTATATCCGTACCTAATATGTTTTGGTCACTTACAATATGATTTAGATAAAGTTTGAAGTATAGTACTACTTTGGGATCATAAGATTGACTCATACAACCAATAATAAAATCTAAGATAAAATATTGAGACCAAATTAGGTAGTTAAATATGTACCTTAATTTGAAAAAGTGAATTGATGAATTAGTTATTATCCTAAAAAGTTTGTTATAGACAGCTGACAGACTACTATCATAAGTTACCTTAACTTGGGTTATGGTGCCAAGATAACTAAAGGAAAATTGTAGTATCTAACAAGATCAGTAGTCATGTGATATAGTTACAGTTATGTGAATTTAAAATCCTCTTAAAAAAAAAACAGTAATGGAGTAACTAACTAATTACTTGGTATCTGCTTAGTCAGGCAGGGCAATACATTATGAAGTTATGAGTTATTTTATAATGTAAAAATAAAGTTTTTCTTTTGTGAAAACAATGGGATGGATACCTTTTTATGATGATGATGTGATAAAGCTATTGAATATCTTGCCACCATCACACATCACAATCATGTTCAAAAGTTTGAGTTGAAAGAGTTTTGATGAGTTTTAATAAGAAAGAAATAGTTGCTCGGTAGTGTAAGTTTAGAATAAATTATGGTTCTAACTATAATCCCAAAGGATGTGGATTATGGATTTGATAGTATGATTAGTGTAATACAACTTTTATCATATAGAGTGAATAAGATGTGGGTGATAAAAGGTACCGATGTTGACCAGTCAGACCTGTGTTGATGAAAACTGTATACTTGGTATTGTCATATTAGTGTGACTAAGGTAAAACAGTAACTTGCTACATGTAGGGTAAAAACACTTGTTTGCGACCAGTAGGGTAAAAGGACTAAATAGTGATCATTGACTAAAAGGAATTTAATTATTTTGTTTTCTTTAGACAAATGGTAAACAATGCATCATAGTTTTGATTTCATACAGAATCTAACGTTTTGAAAGAGATTTAATAAATTTTAGTAAACTTGCTATACAAGAGTTATTCAAAATCAGTGCAAGTATGTTGTTTTGTGACACCATAAGCAATCTGTGAGTGAGATCGGGAGTTTTTAATTTTGGAACATCTTGTTGTTCTTTAATTTGCCGTCTACTCTCGGTTCAGAGAAATAACAAGTGGACATTTCGTGTTTTTGTCTTTGTGTTTTTTTTTTCGTGTTTTAGATAAACTAAGTGACAATGATAGTTGTATGGACATGCAACCTGTGAATATCTAAACGGTGACGAGAAATTACATCAATGCGTGATAAGGAGGACTGGCGTCAACTACCTGCATTTGATTTTGTTGTTACCGACGGGAGCGCATCGCGGCTCCTTGTACCGTGGCTTACGATGAGCATCATCCGTCATCGGATGGCGACGTGATATAACAGGTGATCTGTATTGATTCTTTTGTAGCTTATTTTAATTACTGCTCACTAAAGCGGTAATTATTCCTTATCAAGTTTATGGTGATGTCGCATTTGACATTTGATGGTTATTGTTGCAACTTGCAATTGAATTCTGGCCTTGAAATGCCAACAAATAGTACTGAGTCAGAATGTACCGATATCGGCAGTAGGAAGTATTACGTACTGTGTGCATATTTATCTCCCTTAAGTTTTCAACTTATTGACACCGACCTGTGTTATACTGATGGACCTGTGTGATACTGACGAACCTGTGTGATACTGACGGACCTGTGTGATACTGACGGACCTGTGTGATACTGACGGACCTGTGTGATACTGACGGACCTGTGTGATACCGACGGATCTGTGTGACCTTGACTAGCCTGTGTGGCCTTGACTAGCCTGTGTGGCCTTGACTAGCCTGTGTGGCCTTGACTAGCCTGTGTGGCCTTGACTAGCCTGTGTGGCCTTGACTAACCTGTGTGGGACTAATCTGTGTGGGACTAAACCTGTGTGACCATGATCAGCCTGTGTGGCCTTGACTAGCCTGTGTGGACGTGACTTTCCTGTGTGGCCTTCACTAACCTGTGACAAAAATTAGCCTGTGTGACATTAACCCGACTATGTGACAAAAATTAGCCTGTGTGACATTAACCCGACTATGTGACAAAAATTAGCCTGTGTGACATTAACCCGACTATGTGACAAAGATTAGCCTGTGTGACATCAACCCGCCTGTGTGACAAAGATTAGCCTGTGTGACATCAACCCGACTATGTGACAAAGATTAGCCTGTGTGACATCAACCCGCCTGTGTGACAAAGATTAGCCTGTGTGACATCAACCCGACTATGTGACAAAGATTAGCCTGTGTGACATCAACCCGCCTGTGTGACATCAACCCGCCTGTGTGACAAAGAGTAGCCTGTTGAACAAAGATTAATTGTGAGACATACAATGTTCGTTCATTACTTTCTCAATGAACAAAGATTTATTTTGTGAGACATACCTTAATGTTTACAATTCAAATGAAACTATGAGCGATTTGAAGTTTAAAATGTATTGCGTAACTTGAGAAGTAAAATGTTTACAGTTGTTGGTCAGGGTGACCGATACAGTATGGTGTGTATTAAGGTGCGACGTTTGTCCACAGTTGATGCGGAATTGCGTAGGTTGAAGAGAGTGCACACGAGGACGTGTGACAAGCAGGACGGCCGTATCGGCGCGGCGTATAAATGATTAAATGTGATCGATTTAAATAATTGCTATTTAAACGATTATTATTGTAAATTGAGCGGGTAACACCGAATAGAGTTGTATGTGTCATGGCGACGTCTGGCAACCCTGGCAGAGGGCATTCGAGATGTGATGCCGGTCGCATGAGTATGTACAAAACTATTGGCTCATATTTCTACAATCTTCTATTATTTTGTATTGTATAGTGTTACAGTGTTAATTGTAATAAAATGATTGTAATACGATATCTCTGTGAATAATCCTTTCAAGAAAATACCTCACTATCTGTACTGTGACATATAACCTAAGAATATCAGGAATGGAATACATCTCGGTCTCGGCGCTCCGTTATATATATCTACTCAACTAAAATAAAAATCACTATCAACTATCAAGTCGCTACAGCTTTATCTGCATAAAAATGCAGTCATTATAGGATGAGGATATTGTATGCCAGAGGGAAATGATGCATGAAAAAAAGTCTTAAACTCCACAAGTAAAATAAAACATAAACGTGTACAGTCGGCCGTAGAAGTAGCTTAACATTTTAGTACTTTGTAATAGTAACTGTTTCGACGGTTTCCTAGCAACATCTATGACAAATTCAAGAAATGTAATGTGACAAGGTACTAAAATGTTAAGCTACTTCCGCGGCCGACTGTACATATGTACGCGCGGGAGAAGTTATACTTCTTTGGCATTATTAAATTCCCTCTCCCTCCTGCTCCTTCTTCCCCTGCCCCTCCCCTCAAAATACACCCCTACACCTCCCCCTCCCCATCCCCCTCCCGGTTGCCATGGCGTCCCGGTGAGGTAGGACACTTAACTCGTCGATTACCGGGAACGTGGATTCACGTTCGAACTCAAAAGTACCGCCGCCACCGCGATTCTCAGGTATTAATAGTGCCATGGGTAAAAATATTTATCTTGGTACTACTCTTCCAGTACCAGTCCGGTCTAGTACCAATACAATTTTATATTTTTATAAATAACGATGGTCCGATAGATAGAACCACAGGCAAAAAAAAAATTGCCCATGGATCGACCAGTACAACTCTGCGATCGGACCACGGGCAATAAACGTTCGAGTTGGTACCTGTTTTACATTTGGTAACATCAAAAAGAAAAGCCCTTCAAAAACTTAAGTTGCGTGTCGCCGTGAAAGAGGCCTTAGTTCTTGTTGCGCCTCAGTCATTTTGCGACTTGTGTTCATTTTGCGTTTTGTACATTATGCTCCGAAGGGATAAATACGAATGTTTCATTTCAATTTTGTTGCGAAAAACTTAAAATTATAATTACTCATGCTACATTTAGGTCAATCAGCAACAGCACCAAATACGGTACATTAACAAATCAGTCGCGCAACATTGTAAACTTTAAATTCATAACTCAACATAACCCTTACACCGTTCTATTTCCGTCAGCTGAAACTCCAGTCTCCACGGATGGCGAGTTTCACAACCCGTTGTCGTTAACTCACAAGTGCCACCTGCAAGGCTATACTGTTTTGTAACTTGACAGCGGAATCCGCGATGAGTTTCAAAATTGAAGTTCGAGTCCGAGATCTTGATATGTGATTCTCTAATCATCTGGTACGCACTTGCGAAGTGAAGGGAGTCTCGAACTCTAACTTCAATTTAGAAACCCATCGTGGATTCCGCTGTCAAGTTACAAAACAAAAGTGAACTTGCATCATATTGACATGTCATTATCTAATCATCTAGTACGCACTTGCGAAGTGAAGTGATCCTAGAACTCGAACGTCAATTTTGAAACTCCGCTGTCAAGTTACAAAACAGAATAGCCTTCCTGCTCGGGAGGGGATTTTAGACTGAAAAGCTGGTAACACTGAAGCAGGTGTGAAGTGGAAGTTTGATCAAAGGCTCTACTCGACGGCACTCGTACTCCGGTTCAAAGCCGCTACCGTATCGCGTAGAGCCGTGCTGCGACGAGACGTTAATAGGTTCACTACACCGTTGCAATTGAATTAGCTTTCGAGTTTCGATGCATACGGGTAAAACGTAATCTATGCCTCTCGATTCTGCATAAAAATCACGGGATCAAATCTGTTCTTTATTTTTTTTTATTTGAACCTAGGTAGCCTTAGCGATTTAGAGATCGTCAGTCGTACAGAAGCGAAATTGTAATAGGTGTCGATTGATAAATTCTTATAATCGTTCCCTCCTCAATGAAAACATTCGTATCCCCACACTAGGATTAATTATCTGTGTCGGGGGTCCAGGTGGCATAGACACACTAGACACATCGTTAACGCCAATGACCCGAGGGTAAGCACCTGCCCCTGCTGGGACTCTAACCCGGAACTGCTAGTTCTGTAGGTCACTGCTAACTGGCCACTAGGTGTACATTGTACAAACAACAGCACTAGGGCTCCATCAGATAGGAATCGCGTCGCAGGAACGCAGGAAAATCTGGGATTTGTTCGGAGGAAACTTATAAGACTTTTAGGAAAATCGAAGCGCAATGCTACCTACGAAATTACGAATAGGTACATTGCATCAAAATGCAGTTACGATGGAAATCAAGTAAAGCATTGAAACATTTAAATGGAATGAATCCTTAACACGGTACCGACATAGTAAACTAAAACTGTGTTTAACAATGGCACAGTTAAATAAAATCTGTACATAGAAAATAGCACGAACGTGTTATTGCTGGCGGGTGTATTTATGAGGTCGTCGCCACCGTTAATGCTTAGCATGCTAATATTAAAAAAAATCGATGGAGCCAAGTTTACATTGCAGCGATGTCTGAACAATGACCGCTGATAATAAATTGGGTGTTAAACTCTTGAAGTAATTTGCACTAGGCGTTAGGCTTAGAACAATGGTGGCGGCATCGCGCCACTTTGGTAGGGGAACCGTACAAAATGATTGGTTGACAAGACACGACGGCTGCGGCTTGCGGCTGTGATATGCGGCTGCGGAGTCGCTATTTGTTGTAAACATTAAGAGAATATGCAAATGGGGTGCATGGATGAGGGAAGGAACCTACTTTTTTGTGGTCCATTTCCAACAAATGCTTAAACGGAACACTCATATAGGAGGATCCGTTGTATGTATCCGTTGGCACGATTGGAACAATAATTTTATAAACCTAATTTAGCTATGAAGCAAGTTGCTTCTTGTATATTTGAAGACTATGAAGTTCTAGGTAGGGTCTTGTAGTAGTAGCTGAAATAGATCCTACGGTATAAAGTTTGGGTACTATACTGACATCGCATGTCGCATGTCGCATGTCGCAAGACAAGCCCCCAATGAACGCATGCGCCGCAGCCGCAGCCGCACTAGTCGCAGCCGCAGCCCGCACGATACCTCAGCGGATTTGGCTAAGACAGTGAAGACACATTTAATACAGTGTTGCTATGGGCCATGGTTGTGACCAGACTCATTAATCAACATTAATTGTCACACACAATACAGTACAATAAAATATTCATGTATTAATTTCGTGGACAAATGACTGGTTGTAAGCATTGTCGCGGTGGCTACCTATTTTTGAATGACTAATGTTGATTTATTAAATTTTAGGGTAAATATTAATAATCAATCAATTATTCTACTCGTGAATGTTGGTAAAATTATGTTATTTAAATTCTAAGTCGATTTGAATTTGATATGATATTCGATTAGATTTCACTTATGATTCATGCTTTATTTTAAAATTGTACTACTTAGTTAACATGTCACCAAAAATACGTATATTTTCCACATTATTTTTTGTTTGAGTATGAGAAACGACAGAAACCTGTAGCTCGAGCACGAATATTTGCGAGAAAGTATTCGTATGGTTAACGTAAGCAATTTGTATGGCATTTTTTCAAAAGCGCCCCTATCGTACGTAAATGGTACTAAAATGCCATACAAATTTGACAAATTGCTTACGTTAACCATACGAATACTTTCTCGCAAATATTCGTGCTCGAGCTACTGAAGTACGTTTCAATTTGAATTCCCGCGAAGCGCTCGCATCTGCTTCAAGTGTAAGATCAATCCGAAAGAGATTGCATCAAATTAATTTTATTCACAACCATATAACAGGTACTTAAAGGTCTTGGTAACACCCAAAGGGGCTTTATAGGCCAATTCTATTATACTATTCATGTATTACATTACGCGTGTTAAATAAGTTATTATGTATTTAAATCTATTAATAGTGGCCCATCCCTACTTCTATATGTCGCAACTCGCAGGGTGATCAAGGAATCCCTTAGGAATTCTGTTTTTTGGTTAGGTTTTTTGTTTTCACCATTATATCGTGATGACGGAGTTTCCCCTTGCATTATTAGCTCATAAAATTAACTGTTATTATTACAGAACATTTTTTTTTTCAATCTTCCGGCGATAGACCACTCTCCTTACTCCTACGCTGTTACTGACCGTTAATTTCTTACACTGTTCCTACAGTATTTAATATTTTAACGCGAATAGAAATAATTTTTTGGCTCGTTTCCGTCTTACCGTAGTTACTGCAATATATTCAGTTTCACAGTAAAATCATTATACCTTGGCAATAATCCATATTATTATGAAATACGATTCATATAATATATAAATTCCTATGTATTCCGTAGCCAATTTTTCTGTTAGAAATATTTTTATATCATCGTGAAATCATTAAATTTATTGTCATATCTCCGACATTTCGAAAGTGATTTGATTATTTTTTATTGTTTAGAAAATTGATACCTGCTTCCTATAACTTTGTAATGATGTGATGAACTCTGAATGAGGCTATAGAATTTTATAAATCTTAATATATATAAATTACGTGTCACGTTGTTTGTCCGCGATGGACTCGTAAACTACTTAACCGATTTTAATCGAATTTGCACAACGTGTGCAGTTTGATCCAACTTAAAAGATAGTACAGACGGAAGGTTTTAATAAAATAAAACAAAAACAGAACGAAGTCTGTCCGGGTTGCTAGTGTATTATAATTATCTTACTCTTTACAGACCGTAGGTCCCGAAGTTTCTAAATACTGTTTTTATTTCAGTTAGAAGAATAAAATAACTAGTGAAGTTAAGTTCTTAATTAAACCTTTTCCTCTCAGAGTCTATGTAAAGTGATTACCATCGTGGTAATCACTTTACATACCGTGCACATCCGTTACGATTAATATCACCCACAGATTGCTTGCCAATATAACTTGGTAGTGACCCAGCCCTAGACAGGTTCGATGCCCGGCCAGGGCACACATTTATATGAAGGAGAAAATGTTTGTTTTACGGGTCGTGTGTGTGTGGGTTAGTGACGTCTTATTAGTGTCATCCATGCCAGTAGCGTAGCGTGGGGGGAGCCGGGGGGGCCCTCGCCCCGGGCGGCACATGAAGAGGGCGGCAAGCCACTCGATTTTTAAATAAAAAAAATATGTATTAAAATTATTTTTTATATTATTTTAATGTAAAGTGTGAGCGTTTGTAAAATTGGGTGACTACTGATAACTTTACGTAACGTTTCGTTAGCTTAAATAATGTAAGGTAATTTTTATTTTGGTATTTCGTCGCGTTGAAATAATGTTCTCGCGATTTTGGTTGGAATTAAATTTTTGCAGCATAGTTTCACAGTTTCACCATCAAAAGCTTGACATATTTTAAATGGATAAAATGCAAAGCGGGATTCCGCCCTTTGTGAAATCTCGTTTGCATGCATACACGTGTGTTATACATGTAAATGACCGGTTGGCCGGCCGTGCACATGCAAATCGTTACAGGCCTCATGTAAGTGGAAACTTTGGTTTTTCCTTGCGCTTAGCAGTTGCTTCGCTTATAATTTTTCAATTTGGACGCACCGTCCATTTTTTAGGTTGCCATGAATTATGCTACTGTTGAACGATAGATACTGAGCAATGCGCATTACAAATGTATAATTTGATTTATAGCAATTTTTTCATGATCGAACGGAGTTTTAGTATTGCGGAGTCAAATCGCGTAAATTATTCTCGTTATATTTATTGTATGGTCATACACAAAATTAAACAAAGACCCATCAAATCTATCCATTAATTTTAGGCATGCAGATACTCTATTAATTGCTAAAATTTTAAAAATAATGATATGTTTTTTTTTCATAAACGCTAAAAAATTTACCTCCCCCGTCTCTAAAATTCAACACTCAACCCGTATTCTGAGTTTAAATGAAAAATGCCTCAAATATTATTGTTTTTGAAACAGATATTAGTTTTTCGATTTTATTCCATTAATTAACGCAATAGAATACAATTATTTGAAGTTAAATGAAATCCATAGGTCACAGTGTAATTAAGCAGTCTCTACGTGCGAGCTGCTCTGTGCCACCGGTTGCCCTAGGCGGTCTAAATAAAGGTCTTCTACGTCATTAATCAATACCAAATGTAAATCGCTGAGATTCTTAACACAATTCTGTTTCGTTGTATCATTTACATCGACCGCTACTGTGCAGGTCAACATTGTTGCATTGTTTTAATACAATGTAATACTCTGCTTATTTAGATGCTGGAGGGTACTATTGTAGATTACCAGTTTCGAGAGTTTGGGGCACTTTGGGGCATGTTGGATTGAAAGCGACTAAACCTCCTGTTTATTTCCCGACGAGTAACCGCCCTCGCTTTGCTTCGGTTTTCTTATTTTTTTACACCTTGGGTTACATTATTGGAGTTTTATTAGGGATCCCTATTTTTTTTTGAAAATATAATATAGCCTATGTTACTCGGGGATAGTGTAGCTTCCCAACAGTGAAAGAATTTTTCAAATCGGTTCAGTAGTTTCGGAGCCTATTCAATGCAAACAAAAAATCAAATCTTTCCTCTTTATATATTAGTATAGACAAGGTTTAACGACGGCTATGTGAATATACTTTGTCAATCACTTAGGATTGAACTATGAGCTTCTGCACGTAAAACTAACCATGCCTCCATTTAAAATAGAAAATGTATTATTTTCTAGGGTTACCTCAAAAGGAAAAACGGAACCAATATACGATCACTTCGTTGTCCGTCAGTCTGTCTGTCAACCCTTTTTAAACGGTTTTATTAAGCTTGCCCTGTTTATTTATTTGTTTGGCTCAAATCCTGCAAGCCTATAATTAGACTTACTTCTCACTTATCCTAAGGAGTTGAAAATTTACACATTGCTTTAGTTCTGATGACAATGCATTTTTGTGACAAGCTTGACCTGATACTACTCCCAGGTTTGACTCCAGCCGAGGGAACTCCATAATGGTTAACGGCACAGTCACAATATTTTTTCTTCAGTGTCTAACTGTCCACATCTATACAAATAAATAAAATTGGAGTGTTTGTTTGTAATATTAAAATAACCGCTTTTTACTAAGTGCATTTGGATGTATACATACACTGATACACGGTACATATACCAAAACATTTTTTACAATTTTTGTCTGTCTATTTGTTCCGGCTAATCTCTGAAATGGCTGGACCGATTTTGACGAAACTTTCACTGGCAGATAGCTGATGTAATACGGAGTAACTTAGGCTACTTTTATTTTAGAAAAAAGTTTGCTAGGCGATACGAAGCTCGCCGGGTCAGCTAATTGATAATATAAAACAGTGTATTTAGTTTTTAAATTATTATTCTCGGGATCGCTTGAAGGTATCAATTTCAATAATATCTACGGCAAGTGGCAACGGCAAAGTTAAGTTTGTTTCTCAATTCAGTTTCTGGCAGTGCAATTACCTATTAGTTCTACAAGTTTGTACGAAACCCTCAGCACACAATCAGACTCCCACTTGGCCGGTAGTTGGGTAGGTTGTCCGCTTGTGGCAAAAAATATCTTGAGCGCTTCTTTGCTTCGGACGGCGCGTAGAGTGTTGGTCCTGGGTGGCAAGGATACTTCTGACTCTTGGTATGGCCACTAACCTCTCCAGTCTCCACCAATCCGCTCCGTAGCAGCGTGGTGGAGTATGCTCTAGGACTCCTCAAGAGGAGATGGCTGTGCTCAGTAGTGGGCTGAATCAAAGAAATACATTGTAGTGATCTGATTGAGACGTCTCTGAGTGAAACGCTACGCTGTGGTGGCATTATCTATACTAATATATAAAGAGGAAAGATTTGATTTTTTGTTTGCATTGAATAGGCTCCGAAACTACTGAACCGATTTCAAACATTATTTCACTGTTGGGAAGCTACGCTATCCCCGAGAGCCATAGGCTATATTATATTTTCAAAAAAAAAATAGGGATCCTTAATAAAACTCCAATAAGGTGTAAAAAAATAAGAAAACCGAAGCAAAGCGAGGGCGGTTACTCGTTACTTATAAGTTTGTTAAAGTTATGGAACTCTCTCTATTACACCAACGCCTTAAGATAGCCATCTATGTGCAACATTTAAGACATCGCTGTATCTGTTGCATATCATATCCGGTCGCCACTTCCATATAAATAAAATAGTGGGTACCCGGCGTGTGCTACAACGCTAAAAAAGAAATACATAAAATCGGGAAGATTTTTGTATAGGAAAGTGGAAAATCGATTTCATGAATGGACCCATGTGCCTAACGCATTGTTTCAGTAGTCTAAAACCATCTGTATTTTATTGCCTCTCAAATGAAACTGGTTTGGGGTACATTGTTTGATGATTTCAAAGTATATAGCGTACATTGCCACAAACATTTTTTTTTTGTTTTATATGCATTAAAATGAAACAGCAACATTACGTCTGTCGTGTAACTACTCTGCGCAGGCAGTGTCCTAGGCGATATAAGGCGGAGGCCTTCGACATCATCAATCAATATCAAGTGTAAATGGATTTGATTCATTGTATAAATGAATTTGCTTTGGTATTTCTATTTAGCTCGAGCGGTTTTATTGATTGCCGATAATTAATGTGGCAATATGCAGCTCTGACAGGTCTTTAGCGAGGGTGCGGACTGCGGCTCTGCTGGAACGTAATGTAATGGTTTATTATATGGAAGTTAGACACCTGTGGACTGTGTATGGAAAACTTTTGGTTTAGGTTTGCAAATATCTGGCCAGTTGACCTTGAGCAGAAGCTATTGTCTATGACTCTTCGATAAAGGAAAGTGCGGAGAATTCTTCTAACTTCTTAATTATTTGCTTTGGAACTGCAGTGTAAGAAATGCCACGAGTATAGTGATGAAAGTGAATAAAATAATTGGATGAAATAAAAACTTTTGACTGTTTTCTACATATATCACCTATATTATCTATATTTACTATATTATTATATTTCTATATTACCATTGGAATATTATATGGAACTGTATAAAAAACTATCATAAACGAACATAAATTGAAGCCTGATTCCGTTTCATCTTCAAATCCGCGGCTCTATAGGTGACGAAGATTTTAACCTACCATGTATCATAGTAACAAAAATTTAATAAACTTTGGAGTAGCAATATTATGAGCTACATTGTAATTACATATCATGAACACACTATGTAAACCACCGGGAGTCATGCAACCGTGAAATCTGGCTAAAACCTTAATTGTTATTAATTCACTCGTGAAACCAACGCCTTACAACAGAAAAAACGATAAAAAGTCATAATTTCAAATCATAAGTTCAAATGTGCTGAGAGATCTGGTAGGTGTTGCCAGGTCTCGAAAGTATAAAAGCGGGATGGATTATGAATAATATTAAAAACAACTATTATTCTCATAACAATAAAAGCAGTTTTTTATGTTTGTTACATCAGAACTTGCGACTGGGTGAACCGATTTTGATGATTCTTATTTAATCGAAAGCTGGTGCTTGTCATGTTGGTCCCACTTAAATATGAGCTAGATCTGACGAGTAGTTTTTGAGTTATTTCGAAATCGGTTATTTTTAGTTAAGAATTATTCATGTAACGTTAAGTTCTTAAGGCAGTGGTAATCAACCTTTTTTCATACGTGTTTGTGGCATACGTGTTAGTCATGCTGTCGCGCAAAAAATAAAAATATTTTCGCGAGTCTTATAAAATAAAATAACCCTAGATGCTACGACAAAAGCCTGGCGCAGGTTGAGTGTAAGGGTTTAGATATAGCTAAATGGCTAAAACGTCAGTAACGGTACCCTTATTATAATTGCGGTTTTTTTATAATTATAATATTTAAAAAAAAATAGATTTTCCGAATGTTTTGAAGTATTTAATGAATATCTAACTAAAGTTTTCTAAAGTCAAATGCAACATAGGTCTAATAGGCCAATCCGAGTTGACGGATGTGTTTTACTGTAACATTAGTTTGGGACGTGTTCATGATGATAATATTGATAACTGAAATGAATGCACGACTGCCGACTGAGCACCGGACATTCGCACAAACCTCACCTGGCAACACTAACACTAAGCGACGTACTCTCGTAAAGCTAAGCTCAACGATTTCAAGGTCGTCGTTCAATAGTGAAATTAAACGCGGCATAGTAACAATGAGTCATTTACATAACTGGCCACTCGCTCTTGATTAACTTTACTGCGGGGCGATTCACGGTGCGCGGTCTTTGATTTGAATACGATAAGGCTGGCCGCGGACTAGACGGGCGCGCGGGTGCGACGCGGCGGGAACGCTACGGGATGTAACTGACGCGTGTGTAGAGGAAACTTTTCGAATCAACTGCATTGGACTAATGAGGCGTATGCGTATTACAAAGTCGTTTCTCTTTAGTTTAATTTAAAGTTGCTAACTGTTTAGTATTTTTTTCAACAGAGTGTATTATTTAGACATTCATGAATAATCCAAATTGTATTTATTTATTTATTTAATTCATAGGCTTAAAAACTAACGTTACAGGTGTCCCCAATTCGTTAGCCTACCTAATTACGTTTAAATGTTACAATAAATTCAAATAATAATAATGTAATCCTTAATAATAATTTGTAATCCAAATATCTAATCAAACATTTCTATCGCTAATAACATTAAATGCACTATCTCTGATTAAACATGACCGAAAAAACTTTAGGAAAATGCAGATTCAAAGGTAAAGTAATATTTTTTTTTGGGAACGAAAAGTTCTATCGGGTGAAATTATAGACAACCGTTTCACCGCAAGATGGCTCTTCTTCGGGTTTACACAAATTTCATTTTTCACATTCTATAAACAATTTTCGACGGTAACGAAAAACGCTGTTCTGTGCACAACCTAATCGCGGCATAAACAGAGTTCAGTTTTTGCTGCAATACTAAAATGCGTAATTTAAGTAAGAAGTTATCTTGCATTCGGCATGCTGTTTATTTTAAATTTAACATAATCAATTTGACATAAATCTGTTTTTGCGTCAGTTATGCCCGAGAAGTGTTGAAAAATAATGTGACTATGTTTGCAATTTTCGATATTTTTTTAGGCTCATCTTCTGCAAATTTCACGACGTAATAGACGGACAGGATCGTTATTTTTTCACTTTGTTTACTAAAAACTCAAAATTCCGAAAATGTCCAATTCCCAAAAATTTATTAACATTAAAAATCATCAGTTATATTATAGCTCGCACACCGTGAATTCAGCATACCTGATGTGAGGGTAATATTATATTTGATATGGATTCGTATTTACTGGTATGGTCTACGTTACCATTATAATTTGTAACTACGCAAATGTTTTAACCTTGCGATGTGTACAGGTCGGCAAATGTATCATCTGCGAAATTTCGTAATGACTAGCAGACATGTTATTTAATCTGTTTCGACACTTATGAGGCGTTCCAGCCGCGCCGTGTCTAGTCTAGCCGCGTCGAGCCGCCGCGGCCGGCTGCACTGGAAACGCTGAAGCTTCTCCATTGTGTATTACAACAATTTGATTCCTATCATCCGACCAACGCTGTAGGTCTGTCGCCATTGCCTGGCTTCGATCAGCTTCAAAGACCTAGAGCATACTCCACTACGCTCCTTCAGTGCCTTCGATATCAGTTCTTCCATAAAAAATAAATTATCTATTAAATACGATTTAAAGCTGTTTTAGTTTAATAGCGTAGCTCTTCGTCGATACTCAGGCCAAAACATAATGTTTGGAATTATAATTCACCCGTCTGTCTGTTTGATACCCGCTCGCTCAAAGTGCTGATTAAGATGATACTTTGCATTTTGTGTCAACATCAGCTTTTTAAATGCATTTGTTACGGCAGCATAATAGATAAAAGGTTATATAGAAGTTCTGTTAAACGATTCGTAAATAATGTGCTATGTTGAGTGCTTTTTGTAGCTAATGCAATAAATAAACACGTCTCTAATTTATAGAACAAGGAAAACGGACTGGTAAAAGAACCAATTGGAGAAATAAATTAGTAGCAACTATTGTTCATGTGCTCTAAGCGTAACTGGGAATAAAGCAGCAATTGAATTTTACTACTTTTAATGCTTAATTTAAAGAAATTGGAAGTTTCTTTGGACGTTCAAATGTTACTGAAAAAAACTTGCGTAGATTTGGCATTTATTTCCCTATTTAATGGTCTTTATTTTTACTGAATTTGGCCATTTCTCAGTTATGTTTTCGTTTGTATCTCTGACCTTTTAAGTTTAAAACGCACTTGCATTACTACAGAAAATCGTATTAAATTGAACCAATTAATATAAAATACACACTTTTAGCAAAGTCGGGCGATTCAATCAATTTGTCATGATGAGTCATCAAAAACGATTTTGCAAACTATGTCAAGTGTTGTGTGATTGCAGAGTGCATGAAAAAGGATCGTTGTTAGCCTCAATTTTATATGGACGTTGAACATCAGAAGATTTTTAGGGTAGTAGGTGATAATAATAATCAAAATTTACTAAAAAATACCGTCTTCAACGAAATTTCGCCCAATAGGGCTAATAAAGGCTAAACCGACAACCCTATCAGATATTTGGTAACGACCCTGCTTGTAAAGCGAGGAACCCAGGTTCGATGCCTGGCCGGACATTTATGTGCCAGATAAATCTCGGGTTACATGTTTGTGATAAACGTCTCTCGTTTTATATGTAATTTTATAGTCAAAGAACTTTAGTGGATCAAACGAAGTGTCTGGGAGATATTTATTAGAGAATAATTTATTATATATATTTTCATTTTATATAATACGAGTAACCGCCCTCGCTTTGCTTCGGTTTTCTTATTTTTTTACAACTTATTGGAGTTTTATTAAGGATCCCTAATTTTTTGAAAATATAATATAGCCTATGTTACTCGGGGATAGTGTAGCTCCCCAACAGTGAAAGAATTTTTGAAATCGGTTCAGTAGTTTCGGAGCCTATTCAATGCAAACAAAAAATCAAATCTTTCCTCTTTATATATTAGTATAGATGAAACTAACACGTGTAAGGTAATATTATACAATTAACATATTTAAGGTTCCCAAAATATAATCCATTTAAAACAATAGCTTGGCAAATGTCATGGGATTATGAGTTATGTTTGGCGGATGGCACCCTACCACGTTGAGATTCTAGTTACTATATATTACTATATATTTTGCTAAGCTTCGTCATCGATTTAAGTATTACAAAAGTTTTAACTATTATATTCGTAATATAATTTTGAAATAGCCGTTAATATTCGCGCATGGAATTATCTGTGAAGATGTAGGTCACGCAGGGTTGAGTCATGCATGATTATGCATTCGATACGGTTGATGCAAAGTTCATTTGTAATACGAAATCTCATGCTTTTTATATCGGAAGCATCTGAAAATATTACTTGGATTTAATTTTATTTGAACGTAATATTCTACCGTTTAATAATTTTAATATAATAATCCACTCATTAATGGTTGGATCGTGAAACGTGATGAGTGTTGAAGTTCGTGGTAATCCGGTATATTATTATGTTACGCATGAATTGTGAAATAAGGTAAAGTGTGATGAGTATTAAAATTAACAAATAGCTGGAGTATATCCGGGATCAAGAATGTAGGTACACTCATGATTCTCAACCATGACACCCTGTTACTTCTGCGGTGACCACGTATGGTGATAAGAACTACGTACAGTTCTCACTCGTTTTCCACTTACACCAAGGAACTGATTTACTTGATGGCTAAATTACCATCTTCATACTATGGGTCTAAAATGAGATTCCATTTACATTTAATGGAATTTAACTTCTGGAGTATTACCGCGCCCTTTAAAATGAGGTTGTTGAGGACTGAGCAAGTCTTGTCCAAGGATGACGCAACATTGTTATTCCTAAACTTCTGATGTTGTTTCATCAACTCTAAGTGGAAAATTAAGGGCGAAGAAGTCACGTAGGGGGCTAGGGGCCTGGAACTTGCCACATGAAGGGAGTTCTACTTTTAACCCAGCAGTAAAAAAGTCAAGAAGGAGGACATTTGTAAGGAAAAAATACTATGGCCAATTATTTTTAAGTAGAAGATATGTATCTAGATAGTTAGGAACGTTGTTCGTTCGCTTCTTCTAAATCGAAAAATAAGGTAATGCATGAATAATACAGAGAACCTAGGAACAGAAAGCGCATCAATTCGTTGCATAGCTGTAGTGGGTAGCAAAAACTTGTAAGTGCTAAGTGCTAACTGCTACCGTAGCTGCGTAGGCGTAACATACTGCGAGGATGTCCTGCGGGTCGGCCCTTGCATTTCATTCATTGTTCACTTGTGAGAAAACAGTAATATTAAGTTAACGTAGTGTTTGCTACACTAGCATTTATATTGATGATGTAATAATCTCACACACAAGAATTAAATAATTTTAATATCGCAAATAATAAGTCTTAAATATTTATATGCATGGTTTGGGAAATGACCACTACCGATCCGGTTGCTACCAATATTTACGTCAAGGTCGAAAGGTTTTGATTTTGGCAAAATAAGTATAATCAACAAGAGAAATTATTTGACTAACGCATTTTATAATGGCAATGGGTATCGGAATTATCGATTTCTTTTTTTAAATACATCGTGATGTTCTTTTTCATGTGGATTGCGTTCCATGGGATTCTTTGATGTATCAACTCGGCAATGTCCTTCGGAATCAGCTCGACGCTGACGATCGCGTCGCGTGGCGTCAGACGAGCGTGTTGCCGTTGACGTTGACGTGTATAGTGAGTACCGATGTTAACACCGCGCAACATCTAATCGACAGATATTCCGTTTTTGTGCGATGTGCTCACCGATCGTCTTTGTGTAATTGGATTGGTTTAGGTTGTTGCACCGCGGTTCGCGCATTGTCCAACCCGTCCGACCTCCTTGCTTAGTTTCAATGGCTGGTTCTGGTTATCCTTTGCTAAGTTGCACGATGTTAGTGTCAGTCAACACTCGTGGTAGTAACTAGGCTTTAATTAGCCCCCTCCACCTCGGGATCCCTTGCTTGTTTCTATGAATAAAGGGGTTAGGTCTAAGATTTTCACTCTCACACAGAGAAAATATTTAAACTATTATGTTTTGCTAAAGTAATTACCATTTAGAAACATTTTCCAATACTTCATTGAACAGAAGTCATACACTGCTATTATATCAGTTATATCATCTTATTATCTAAGGGTCAACAGCTTTTTCCATTTGATGCACGCGCGTGCTTGTCCAATCAATCATTCCATCATCTATCATCGATTCATCTCTATCAATATCTATCAATGAAGTATGAATGTGTTATCTGTCCAGAGCGGGCTATCATTTGCATATCTAATTGTTTGATGATCAACCAAATGCCGTTTGAGTCCCGCTGCAGGCTCAGCGGACTACCTACTTTATTATTTACCTACGCGTTGAAAAGCGCATAAAATGTGGTATGTGTTACGTATTGTGTATCTTTTGTATTGTAATTGCACAGTATTGTTCTCTTTACTTGCTCAGTGTGTCGTTGGCTCGCAGTGGCGCGGTAGGTACTTGCCTTCACTGAGTTACTGAATTGCTCATAAAATCCTGTTAGGTTCTATGAAATTTTGCCTATAAATTAATTTTCAAATTCAAAGTAATTTATTGATGTCTAAGGTGTCACTGATACACTTATTCACGTCATTTTTTTATCTACCACCATATCGGAAAGGTGCTTGTCATGGAGGAGAAGAAATGGCGAAAGGAACTCCTCAGCACATCTTTAAACAATTACATACCTAGTTTAGTTACGACATAACAAAAAGGATCACTAACTTGAGCGAAACTGGTTGCAGATCGTTTTCATGCGTTTTTGTCATTTATTGGTGTCTTACGTCCCAACTCAGAGTCACTAATGGTTACTTAAATCGCTCCTTAAAGAATTTGTATGGTGATTCTTTACTAAGGAGCGATTAAAGTAACCGTTAATGACTCTGAGTTGGGGCGTTAGTGTCTTTAAGTTAGATTGTGTTTGTGAACTCTATCGGGCACTATGCCTGTCTTGCTCTATACACGTCAACAATTTCTCACTTGGATCTTCACTACTTTTAGTAGGTACCATCCTACATTCTAAGCATAGGACCTTTTGAGAACGGGACCATGCGCGAATGTAGGAACTTTTACATAAGGGTTCCGATTTTTATAAGAACCCTAAAAACCACAGCAGCTCTCCTAACGCGATAACTTCTTAACAGGAATAGCAACAAAATATGACAGAAGAAAATACATGTTAATCTGTAAACGGGCCACAAATGCCACAATCGTGTAAGCTTTACAGACATCGTCATGTTCGACATGACCTACAAAATTTATATCAAACTTCAACACAACTAGGGCTTACTATCCGGATATTCGGATATTCGAATTATCCGGATATCCGCCGAATTTAATATCCGGATATTGCGCTTTTTACTATCCGGATTATCCGGATAATTCGAATAGTAATTAATTTTATTATTTTATACGTTTTTTCAATTGAAATATATTAAAAGCACCGAGATATAATATTTTAAACTGTATTAAAGTAATATGGATACTATATTCGCATAAAATACAACTTAATTCCAAAGAAGAAATGGCAACCGGATATTTCTTCACAATAAATGCAAGTGTCCAAGTCATGTCCTAATCATGTTTGCAATTTCAATAATAGTAACACAGAAAAGACAACGTAATCAATACATAATATGTATAATAAAGGCAACGTCTGGGTGGTTGAGTACGCTCACGGTGTTCCTTCGAGAAGAAACCTGGTTCTAGGCAATATACATGCCTTACTCCTAGCTTACTATAAAGCACAGCTCAAAAACTGAGCCCAGAAGTCAAGCAGTTGTATAGCAATTGACTACAGAAATCGAACAGTGTTGGGAATTGCTGGAGGGAGAAATAAAAGGCAAAGCTACTATCGCTTTACAATTGAAATTGATACTTCTGTGTCGCATTCTTTATTACTGAGGGTCGTACCCTTGATGAAGTTCCTTCACTGCTTTTATCAGCTCCCTTCACTTTTCCTGGTGACCAACCTTCTCATCCGTTGCAACGGAGACACTAGTGAATGTTGGCAGTAAATGTCACCAAAACACACAAGGATTTCCTGATAAGTCTTAGATCTTCATAAGTCTAGTATTGAAGCTACGTTGCCGCTTTGAGCCAATATTGGCAATCATGACAGACCGTGGTATGCAAAGCTTCCTAATCTAACATAACATCTCAAAACTAATGTCTTGAACTGGTCTTGGTAACATTAGAGATCTTTAGATCTTGCCATATTTCATTAATTTACTTATAGCATTTTCAGCCATGTTTCTTGCGTTTAACTCGATTTACTTCCCACATCCTTCTTGATAAGTACCGCTTCTGTGTACCACAAACTCGTTGACCAATTCAACCTACGAGAGTTCTCTAGTCCTAGAGATTTGATCAGTTCCGTCGATAAGCATTATTTTGGTTTTCCTTTTGTTGAGAATGAGTCCGATAAGTTCACTCTCTTACTCTGCTCTGCGGAAAAGGTGAGCAAGCTCCGTCTCCTTTGATGCAAAAACATTGGTGTCATCTGTGACTCAGGTTAATGATCTTTAGGCTACGAAAAAGGTTTTTGGAATGGTATACTCCCCATAGATATTGAAAAAATGAGTGACAGAGTACGAAGTCAAAAATTGTTCTATTTGTCAACATTATTGACAACTGGACTTTTAAAGGACACATCCGCGCATAGTTGTGTTCCCGGAACAAGGATTCCTTCTTGATTTGCCTTCGGTGACAGTATACAGTTTACCAAGAAGTCGAGTAGACCAGAGGGCCAAAAAAAGCGATCTTAGTGATCCGGCTAACTATAGGCTTATAGCGATAACTTCCCTGCTTCAGAATACTAGTATAGAACACGCAGCTCTTAAGATATCTGGAAGATATCAGCTGATCAATGATTGACAATACGGTTTTTCGCCACGGTCGTTCAGCTGGCTCTTGATCGCAACGGGGAAGCTCTGACAGTCAACCTAGATATCGCTAACCGGGTCTGGCACTGGGGCCTTCTCACGAAGTTACCATCTTTTGGTCTCTTTGAGAAGTTAATATGCAGTTAGGTAGCTAGTTTTCTGAGCGACACATCAAGATCATAGTAAACGGTTGTTGCTCGGATATGAAACCTATAAAAAAGTCGGCGTTCCCCAAGGGACTGTGAAGACACAAGTTTGCGCGCTTAACGCTAAGAAAACCTTGTTATAACGCCTCAATTCCAAGATACCGCGCTCACCGTGAGTAAAAGTTTTAGGTCATTCAGAAGGCAAGGCCAAGCTGATCTCCAAGAAACTTTGTGTCCTGAACCGAGCTAAGCAGTACTTTACTGCAAGGCACCTACTCATGCTTTACAAAGCTCAGATCAGGCCTCAAATGTGTTCCCACCTCTGGGCAAGGTAGCCACAATACTAGCTTAATACATTTGACGCTGTACAGAAACGCGTGATCCGAATTGTCTACGATCCACGAGTCACTCACAGGTTAGAACACCCGAGTTTCAGAAGAAATGGCGACTTCACAACGGTGAGTGCTCGGTGAGTTTCATCCACACCGATTGGACTCGTGGAGAACCTCTATGGTCCGATTTTCACGATCTTTTTTGCCACGGACATGCAAACTGTCGAATGAGCTTCCTTCTTTCCGGAGTGCTATAACATGAGGTTCTTCAAAAAAGGTGTAAAAAGAGTTCTCCTTCAGGGCCCGGAAACATTGGCGATTCCTCTGGTATTGCTCATGTCCATAGGCGACGATGACCATTTACCATCAGGTGATGATATCACAGTGATGCTAACAACAACATCAGAAATATTGGTATGAGTTAGGTTTTAGACAAAGCCAGTACCAGCTCAAGCCAGTACCAGCTCGATGTGGTGGAAAAGTATGAAGTACCCTAAGAACACTGCTCATGAGTTCATGACCAAATGCGATATTAGGGTGAAACTTATGAAGCTTAGCAGCGCGCTGATACGTCTACCGAAGTTTAGAACTTAATTCTGAATAAGTATTTGTATTAAAAATATTGATTTAATTCATAAATTAATTGAATTTAGCCTTCCAAATATTATCCGGATATCCGGATATTATCCGGATAATATTCAGGAACTATTCGAATTATCCGGATACTAAAATGAACGGATAATTGCATGCCCTAAACACAACCCAACTAGTTGGCACTGAACTGACATAAATAACCACCATGACGTTTATAGACTGTAACAGTAACACCTCTTGAACCCGCAGCCACGATGTCGTTGACGAGAGATTAAATAAACCATGGCATACAGATACAGCGGATTTTATGTGGCAATACTGACTCGACGGGGTTATGGTATTATTGAAATTATTCTAAGAACATTACAACATTTATCTTCGTGTATAAAGAGGTTCGTGTCTTTCTCTTTTCCGATACTAATGTTGTTTTGCGAAGACCATAGTTCATTTTTTTTTTCGAGAGTTCTAAGCTATGTTTATGGAAATAAAAACAGTTGTCTCCAAGATTTGATATACTTGGCAAGCGTAAGTTGGGAAGTGTATAGACACATCTGAGTTTAATTAAGCAATGAAATTAAAATCACCGTCAAAAGTGAAATTGTAATTCATGTTCCTGGTTGGCACGCGTACAAACAAACTGACAGACAAATCCTCAGTCAGTGACGCTGATGACGTCTCGTCTGCCAGAAGATGGTCGAAACTGTGATTAGTCTGCTGTCTGTTTTAGTTGCGATTTGTTTAAGTATCACCCTATCAGTATTTTCTGGGTTAACTCATTGTTCTATTATGCACATAATTATGATAAAAGTGATTCATACCGTTATTTTTACTATACAACAATTAGGTGTCTAACAAAATATACTTACGACCGTTCTCAATATTCTATCCTCCTACAATCCTTTAATTCTCAAGTCACTTGCCCATAAACTCTCAAATATATAACACAATATTTTTAGTTTTTATTACTTAAGAAACTGTCAAAATCATAACAGAATATTTTTAGTTTTTATTACTTTACATATGCTATAACTTATACAAAGATTATGGATAGATAGTTTATTAGAAACTGCTCTAATCTCGTTGAAATAGGATCCTCGTCAGCTGCAATCGTTTGTACACGTTTCGGCATCTGAGCAGACTTGATGTTCCTTGAACACTTCAACCTCGGTTCAAGTTAACGGTGAACGGGCTTTACTATGCACGCGTGCCTCTGAATAAAGCGTGTGCAATTGTTCGTAAGGCATTACTTATACAATGTTAGTTAGTAAATTGTCCTTTGTTACGCTTTTGGGAAACATATTATAATCAATAAGTTTAAAGTCCTTGATTTTAGTTTCATAAGCTTCATATTTACCTCATTTTAACTATTAACGAATCGGTTTTTGGAGTTTTCCTTAAAAACATACCAAAAAACTAAGCTCTTAAATAAAACTTCGTAGTTGGATTATAGCTTCGTTTTCAGGGGAATAAATTTGGCATAAGTTGTATGCTGTATTTGAATCTAAATTATAAATATACCAAGTATAAAAAAAAACCTTATGAACGTGGTCTTAAGTTTCCCAAATCTTGTCGAAATTATCTCCTAATACCCAACGCACGACGTATTCAGTGATTACTTAGCCGAGAAAAAATAATGCATGACATGCGAATGCATGACCCAATTACCGCCCTGCACGACTCCCATTCACCAGGCGAGCGCCGTCAGTCGTTGGAGCTTTTAATTAACGAGAAGCAAATAATGGGGAGCTCACAGAACACCACAGTCAAATAGACCGACTTCCGAAATTTCCGGTGATCCAACCAAATGGATTCGATGGCGGATTTCGACAAAATTCTGAATTGTGTACCTTGGAATTAAATTTAAAGACTAATGCAAACGCTTTTGCACAGCAATGCGCGCAAGGTTTGACATTGGTTTAAATTTCGGATAAAGACTGGATATTTTTCATTTCCGCCCAAAAACAATGATTTTGATGTCACTGAACAGCAAAGTAACTTTAGTTCGGTTGCCTAGTGTCGTACACTATGATAGAACTACTTTGAAGTAAAATGAAATCCCACAAATATAAATGTTGTGTAGTGCTAGTAAAGCTATTCTGTATGTACATCCTGCAAACTGAAGCATAATGTTGTAGCGACCTGTTTCCTGGCGCAATTTGCAGGTAATTAATACGAATGTGGTTTTGGAAGGATGTGGTTCATTTTTTTTGTTTACATGCCCTTCATGGGTCAAAGTGCTATTGGCAAGAAAGCGGCATCCGTGGGAAAGCCACCGCCAGAAATCATGGGGCGCATGGGCGAAGATTATATACCATATCGGTTACAGCAACTCCTAGGGCTGTCATGCTTAAGGTTTCCCCGGAATAATGCATATTTGAAGGCCACCTTGAACGGATTTTACAAAGTATCTGTCTGAAATGTTTGTGAAGGTAGGCCCATTAGTCATTGTTACGATGTAATGAAAATGATGCATCAGTATTTCACACAGATTACCTCGTTTGATGTTAGCCAAAAAATCCTTGTGCAGCCTCGGCAATTTGGGTGTTCGCAGCCCTAGTTACAACCAGTTCCGCGCATGAATATAGGCTCGATGATATAAAATTTGAATTTCAAATTTGAATTCCGCTTAAACAGTTTTAATTTCTTTTTATTTATTCGTAGGAGAGAACTATTATTGAATTCTATAAGTAATTAATATTTTACCACAGAAGAAATAATTTACTAAAATCGCGAGCAGGAATGTGTTTTATGGTTTAAGAAACCGTTACTTGAAGGTTTATGTTTCGTTGTACCTATTGTATGGTCAGAAGTGCATTAGTCAGATGATAGACAAAATCTAGTTCAGTATCATTAAAATGCTAGTAAAGTACTAATGTTGTGTAATAGAAGGTTCTTCAATTTCTTCACCCAAAACTTATAAGACCTTTAAAATTATCGTGTATCACTGATGACTATGGGATTATGGAATGTTACAATTTTTTAATTAGTAGACCGATCATGGCACAGTTACTTTGAACTACCACCACCTACGTTTGGTTTGTCATTTTATACTTTCTTTATTATAATTCATAAGAAAGTGGGATTTGAAGATTCTAATTTAGTTCCATAATATTTAATTTCATTTAATATGCGGATATCCTTAATGGTCGAGACGGTAATTCATTAGTTTGTATTCAGGCAGTTTACATAATGTTATTATGTCGTCTGGACGCTATTGACTCCGAATGTTTTTTTTTTATTCTTAAGATTTTTATCACTAAGATGTTTTGAGGTGTCAATGACCAAGTCTCGTGTCGAGTTTCTTGTGACATTATTACTATTATTATTTCTCCATGGGGTTTGCCTGGATAGCTACCACCCTTGAGCATGAGTCAGCCGCCAAACGACTCGACGTGTTCTGGCTGGGGGCTTGAGAGCCAGTTCTTTCTTTCTTTTTCTTCTCTCTTTCTTGGCCGGTAACGCATCGGTGATGCCTTTGGTGTTGCTGATGTCCATGGGCGAAAATAGCCACTTACCATCAGGTGGATCGTGAGCTCGTTTGCCGGCTATTTCCATAAAAAAAGACATGCTTCCGATGACTTAATGATTGCCATCTCTTTAACAACTGGGACCGACATCTTTTCTTCCAAAATACCGAAAGCAATGAAATACCTACTTATTTCCCCACTGATTAACTTTTACTGCAATTCTTACATGGCGTTTTTGTCCGACTATAGATGTTCTAAACATTATAAATTCAGAAACACTAAATTATTTTTAGTGCTGCCGTAAAACAAAACTCATTGGAATGTCGGAACTTACAGCAAACTTACAAGAACAAATTTCTAAAACTCATATTTTCACCCCTCCATGAGCCTCCTGTTCTAACTTCAACGTTCCTTTTGTTATAACTTAGATCAAAAGAAAAGTTTGAGGTTAGGGGTCGTCCATAGACCAAGTGACAGTGGGGATAAGGGAGGTTCAATGCCTAACGGCTGCGCGGTGACTACAAAACCTCTTTGTGGAAAAAGTATTATTGTCAAGTGACACTAAAAAAGTGAAGCTGAAACTTTTCCTATTTTATTTTTTGAGGCAGAACCACTTTGCCATCATAACTTTTACCTTTTGAATTGTTGACTTTGTGCCTTGTGTGCGTTCTAGGCTATTTTGAATCTTTTTACACGACGTCTTCAAAAGGTTCTCGCCACGGAAATCTGGGTTATGCGAAATTCTGTGACTTAACTCAAGTTATATCACTATAATATGATAGTGATGGGTATGAAATCTTCCTTTGCTATATTTTTTGAAACTATCTGCTCTCCTTTAATTAGTGGGCTATTCATCCATACAATTTCCAATTGCTATGTCCACAAAGAATATTATTATTACTACAGTTTCCACTTTTGATTAAAATATACCTAATTTAATTAAAGGAAATGAATTTAGGTAAGTAAAGGAATTTGAAACGGGTAGATGAATAAGATTATTGGGAAAAGCATCACGCGTTCACAATGCCTTCGAACATTTCGTAGAAAATCCAGTTTGTCACAGGCAAGACTAAAGAGATTAGGTTTTAACATGCCTTCCCAATTCTATTTGTATAGTTTTTGGAAACTCAGCTCCGATGGTGTCGGTACCAATGTCTCCGTAGACAAGGCCGTGCCACCTGCCGACGGAAGACCGACCATGGTACAGGCATAGACCAAGGATATTAGCGGAAATGACATGCGACTAATTTTGAACTGGATTCTCTTTCGATATTCAGACAACTCAGCAGAAACATAATGGTTATTGCAGGGTTCTTTTAGAGAAAAAAATAAGCATTTATGATTTTTTTTCCTTAACATTTTCCGCACTATATGAACTGGATTAATACTTAAATGGATGTTGTTAGATATCCAAATAAATTTCATACATATACAAAACAAGTTGGCCGCTATATTTTGTCTGGGCCTGTATTTTGGATTGGACTACATATTTTGGCATATGCAATTACAAAATCGTAACAAGGTCGTGTCTGTTACATTTGAAGAACTCTTTAACTCGTTTTTTTTAAACTGGATCTATTTTGATTCGATTAATAAAACCTACTTCAAACTGTCATGTTACAACGTGCCTGTTACCTTATAACTTGCGTACTTATGACGTACAATACGACATTTCTATACTTGTCTTCCATTAGTAAAGTTAATAATTCTCAGTTACGTCAATAAGTTATCGCATGTTACGCGAGGGAAGACCGACCATACTTACGCACTTTGATATTTCATATCACATGACGAAGGTCGCCTTGCTCGAAATAATTAATTAAGTAATCGAATCATAAAACTGTTAAGATAAAAAACCATATTATGAAGCAAGGTTATTTTTGTCTCCTAACCTATATTAGAGATTTTAAAATTCGATTTTTCTATCTCCGCATGTAGGTAATTCTATTTTGATGTGAATAATTCGGTTTTGACGTTTAGCGTAAGAGCTTTTTTATGACCTAGCTTAGTGACAGTAATTTTGCGTTTTAATATAATATAGATACAAATAATGCAGGTCGTTTCATCCGAGTTTCCGAGGGGTAAGTGCTTACTTGGCTCGGTAGCTCCTGTTTGCTTTTCCGCCAAATGATACGTCGCATTCAGGCTGGAGGCTTGGAACTCTTGAAAGCCAGTTGTTTATTCTCTCTCTCTTTTCTTTCTTGGTGTTGTTAACGTCGATGGGCGATGGTGGCCATTTGTCAGCTCGTTTGTTGGCTTGTTATCTATGTGATGACCCGCATGGCGTAATAGTAACCATGACTGAATTCAGGAGGGATTCAGTTCCCAGTGAGATAGAAATTTGAATGACGAGTTTGAATTTCTGTTATAGGTCTGGCTTTGTGTGTTGTCGATGGCACCCACGATACAAGGAATCCTAATGTAGGCCACAGGGGCGTAGCTACCGCCGTATCAGCAGATTCAATTATACGGGGCCCCAGCGTATAGAGGCCCCCACTAACACTCCTTTTATATTTGACAGGTGACGTTGTGGGGGCCCCATAACAAATAAACATTACGTCTATAAGTGTATCAGTGATACCTATATGAATAAATGATTTTCAAATTTTGAATTTATTATTATATAAAAAATACAATTAATATTCATAGACAAAACTAATTCATGGTATTGTGAGTCGCAGCGTGGCGCGACCGCGCAACTTATCACTGTTTTGTATGTTAATGTGTCTGTCTGCCTAGTCAGTAGTCGGCACCGTCTGCGCGCCTTGTGAAATTGGAATGAGTGACCTCTACGCAATATTAGCCACTTTTTAACGCTGTAATCCTGGTACACGCAGATATAGGATACGGCCGATGCATCTTTAATGTGTAAGAGATAAATAAATGTTGCCCGTGTGATAGAGTAAGATAAAAAGTCCCGACACCTAACAGGTAGATTCTACCTGAGCTTACTTTCTGAAATTTTTTCTTTCTTGTCTTCTCAAAAATTTTCTGAAACGAAGCAGGTGTATGTCTTTTGCGGATTTCTTTAACGCCCCAACTCAGAGTCACTAACGGTCACTTAAATTGCTCCTTAGGACATAGGAGCGATGAAGTCTGAGTTGGGACGTAAGTGACTTTGATTGGTATTAATGCAATAAAGTGTAGCAAATGAAATGAATATAGAATGTGCATGAAATAATATTTCTTGAAGTCTTCGTTATTCCGTGAAACTGTGATTGAAGTTGTTTTACGCATATTCATGTGATGTTCGGTTACTATAAACGACATCTAAATTGGTTTAGAATCAGCATAGGTTGACTTAATGAAATCTCCACTTTCTAAATTTCAGCGAACAGTAAGAATGATCCAATGTAATCTTACACTCTATCTCCCGCACTCTATCACTTAACGGTTACTTAACCGTACAATGTATGATTTTTTTTTATTTTCGTCTAAAAATATATATGTGATGACATTAGTAGAGCCATACATATTCCCAAAACTCACATTACAGTTGTGATGGGGAACTTTAACGCAATAATAGGAACGCGAAATGGCAGCGAGATGAAATTGGGACTCTTCAGGGTTGGATGACAGAACCACCGAGGCCACTTGCTGGCAAACTTCATGGAGAAGGAGGACTTATTAATGATGAACCCCTTCTTCAGGAAAAAGCCGCAACGCAAGTCGACCATGATGGATGGATGGATGAAGGATGGACCTGATGGTCTTATCCTAATGATTCGGTTGGTCACGGTCCAATTTTTGCAACGTCATCGCCACTTTCTGCGTTTAAAAATCCTGACCATCTTCGCTCCCAGAATATATACATAAAAACAGTTCGATCTCCGTGTCAGACAAGTTCTTCTTCGCCATAATCTGAAATAAAATCAAAACAATTCCAACATGCAAATGTATGGTGTTCCATAAGTGGCACAATTAAAAAGTCGATATTTTAGTGTATAAATATGATTATATTTGCTGGTACTAAATAGTTGCTAGGTTTTTAAAGATTTGATCTGCAGCCAACAGGTGTCGCAAAATTTTGTATATTGATAGTTATAGGTAATAATATTGGTTATACCACTTATGACACTGTATGCGCTGTTGGGTTAAATCGCTTCTTAGTACAGTATCACAAGACAAATTCTGTAATAGATTTTCGCTGAAAATCTAAACGGTGAATTATTATTGTCCTGTAATGGCACAAGATCTATTTAAAGAAGTCCCACCGCAAATCACAGATCTGTGCCTACCTCTAAACTAAAATATCCTTATTCCCTGTTCATCGTTGTTGCCCATATATGGTAACTCTCGTCTGAACTGTACGATTGTGACTAATTTGAATATATTTCGATTAAATTTAAAACGATTTGTTTTACCTTGATTTTCCTTATTGTTGTTATTTACACGCGCTGTTGGTATTAAGATATTGTCGTCGTGCTAGTTAGTGAACGTTCAATAACAAGCTCTTGTAGTAAGTTACAAGTATTTGATTGAACTTAGATCGAGTTGATCAATTTGTTTTCTCGAGACAATCGTTAACATTAACATGTGGAATTCAAGTGGAATTACTAAGGCCCGCAATAATAAACCGATGCGATTTCACATTTAAGCATCTCAAACCGAATCTTGAGATCGCAGAGATCTTAAGATAGGTTATTGGCTTGGCTTCAACCCTTTAATGGGCCCACTACTGGGCACGGGTCTCTCCTTTTGAGGAGGCCTAAAGCAGACTCCACCACGTTGCTCCAGGTGGATTAGTGGAGATTAATAAGGTCTAAGTACTACCGACAATGTTTTGTCCGAGTCTCGGTCGTAGCGTCGGAGAATCTCCACAATATTATTCTTTAAGCGTTCGTTTATCTAATCTATTGCAAGTGTCAAACATACTCCCCAGTGTCGACCGAAGTACTGGCCTTATATTTAAATATGAATCTTAAATGAAATTATTAAATTACCGAACCTTCAGCGCGCCCAACTTACATATTATGAATTTATGATCATTTATTCGGTGACCGAAGGGTATTCTCGTAAACTGTCGTCGATGTTTCCGCTTCCTGGTAATAAGGTTTAGGGGTCAGTCTGTCCGTGAATGCCGACGTTTATATCCAAGATAAACGAATAATTATCTACTGACATTTGATAAAATATAATTATATCACATGATTTTAAGGTTATGTAAACACGTGGTGGATCGTAAATTGGGGAAAACAACTTCGAAATAAACGACCCTGATTTCCACAGTTATTATATTTACAGCTATCCCAAGGGCCACTGCGATCAGGTTAGATCTATTGTAGCCGTACCCGTCCCAGACTTAGACCGGTGGCCAAGTCCTACTGTTCATACATACCGTAGGATGTTTTTTTTGTGACTTGGTTGGGTAGGATTATGTAATCTCCTAAGATGCGGCTTCTGCAGTGACCTATGGCAGGACATTCACAGAGTATGTGGATGGATGTTTCCTCTGCCTCAGCAGAATCTGCATGTTGCAGTGTTACTCAGGCCTATCATCTGTAGGTGTCTATTGAGCCTGCAATGGTGACTGGTGAGCAATCTGATCAGTTCTCTGGTTTCCACAGTTGGCAGGTATTATAATCCTGCTCATGGAGCGGCGGATTCTGGGTACGAATCCTGGCTAGGGGAAGACTGTGCGGCAGATAATATTTTTTATCGGATCTTGGGTAGCTGTTTGTGAAAGTGATGTCCCCTTTATATGACCATAGCACTTAGGGAATCTTCGAATAGAGCTTAGACTGTAGTGGTGAAAATTGAAATTGTTTATCAAAATGGCAGAAAATAAGTGTTTTATTGATTGGGTAAATTTTATGTTAAAAATACATTTTTAATGTAGGCCAACTATAGATTCAAATTTCAATAAAAAGCAGCGTTTACGTACATAATTATATTGTTTATCAAATAAGAGTCCTCTAAAAAACCCGGGCAAGTGCAGTTCAGGCCACGCGCAATGTAGTAAGTTTATCGACTATTACTCATTATCATTGAATAGGTACTTAAGCTAACACAGCCGTGATAGTTTTCCTTGTAAATTCATCATAATTATAACCTATTTTTGAGAATTTTTTCACTTTTCCAACTCCAACCGTTTAGCCGGCAAGGGGGCGGGGCACTTGACTCTAATCAAAATTAGCACTTTAAAGCCAAATACTTCGCAAGACCCATAATATTTTTGGAAGACCTTTTCAACGATACCCTGTGTGGGTAGGGTACAACGACGAATAAAAAATTCATCCTCACGTTATTGTAGGGGAGGTACCCTGAAAAAAAAAATGTTTTTCAATGTATTATTCTACGATTCTGGAGTTTTTTATAAAATTATGTATTCCATGACAAATTACAGTTTTCTAGCACTAAGGGTCTCGGCGCTTTGCTTCGGACAGACTGACGGGCGGACAGACGGACGGACGGACGGTCGGACATGACGAAACTATAAGGGTTCCGATTGTACTTTGGAATCCTAAAAACGGAGTATACGAGAGCAGGTGTCGTTGGTTGTGCGGTGTGGGTGCGGTCTACCACAGATACCTATTACTTCCGCGTCTCATCTGCACGGGGGGGGGTGCATGTGTTCGGTTATGCAATTGTTGTTTGTTATAGGTATCTGTGTAACGATATGTTTCTCTATGTTATGTCAATTACAGGCTGAAGGGATTGATAGACTGGATCTATTTTATTGAAACTTTTTACTTATGTCTTAGACTGATTTGGATTTCAAATTGATGTGATTAAGAAGTCAAAGTGGTATTCGTATAAAAATACATATTTTAAATGTTTATTTTATGATCAGTCGCTTTGATATACAACAAACCATTCTGCATCAAATACAACGTAATTTATTGTATTCGCGAGATTAACGCAGTCACTTTTAGGCTGCAATAAAAATTAAAAGAATAACGTTACCATTATACTGGTCGCGGATAAAAACCGTTATTTTATTACTATCTAGCTATAACGTTTTAAATTTATCGTGGCCGGACTTATTTATTGCTTACAATATCGCTACGCTAATCTGTGTTGTAATGTGCTTTACATAATTTAGCATTTAATTTATTTTGTTTTATTTGACTGTGGGCGGGCGTGAGATACCGTCTGATGGTCCCGCTGTCCCGCAAGGAGTGGTGTAAATCTTAGGTTCCGTACCTGACTGTCTCCGACTTACAATGGAATGATTATCACTGCGAAACTGGTCATTCGAGTTTGGGTACGGGAAAACGGTATTTTTTGATCGAGTTAGTTCTTTGCTCTCTTGCGACCCATAAATTTCCTCGCCTATAAAGTCGTGTCTCTTTTTTGGGGTAAAGGGCTGATTGATTGCAGTTCACTGTTATCGTCAAACAGTGGTACATCATCACCCTTATTCCCATAGACGCACTCGAGTCGGTCACGGTCGTCAATTAAGGACAAAGGTGCACCATGAAAAATGCTGGAATCTTAAATTAAAAAAAAACCCGTCAGTTTGATTTACACTAAACATAGCTAAGAACACTCGATTAACTTACCTTTCAGACAAAAAAAACTAGAGCAAAATCGGTTTATCCGTTTGGGAGCTACGATGCCACAGACATACATACAGATACACAGACACGTCAAACTTATAACACCCTTCTTTTTACGTTGGGGGTTAACTTTCAGATCATTTTGAAAAAAAATCCTTCCTTACGATTTTTACCCTTACCAATGCACATGATGAAATGCCTAATTTATCGAGCTCCTAGCTCCCGCCCAAGTTCGGGATACCGACAAATCTTTAGACTTGACTGAATCAGATCCCTTGTCGAAAGATTTTATTAATCGTCAACTAAATATTAGTTGGCAAATGTCATCGATCAACCTGCTGTGAGGTAGTATGTGGTGATTGTCACATTGTCCACAGGAGTCACCGCAAGGGTTTTGAGCCGTTCAGTCAAACACCCGCCACTTCCAGATAGGATGACCTCCGCGGGTTTACCGCAATCACGTAAAACTGATAGGTCTACAGACATATCTAGGATATATACGTACTTGATTTACGTGATAATCACGTGGTATTTCAAAGATAAAGAAGGGCGACGTGTTATTTTACCTAAAGCATGTGTGTGTAACATACACTTACATAAACGTCGAATATACCAGTTGACAAAGCCGATTCCTGAATTGAAATCATTGTCGGGTCAGTAAAACAGAAACGGGTCCGTTTTTACGAGTCCGCATGAAGTTGATATGGAAAGCCCTTCTTTAGACGACACGACAACAACACAGCTAGTATAATAAAAGCGGTATGCCACACTACACTTGTAAATATTTTAAAACATTTCTGATCTGGAAGCACCAAGAAGCTAGCTGCCACCCTCGTGCTTGATGTAGCCGCCAAACAACTCTTGTTCTGGTTAGGAGCTCGAAAGCCAGTTCTTTCTTTCTTTTTTTTGTTCTTGATCGATAACGCATCGGTGATGCTTCAGGTGTTACGGCTGGGCAGCTGGGCGGCGACAGCCACTTACCATCATTTAGCTTATTTGCTCGTTTGCCGACTTTTTGAAAAAATCTCCACGCCACTCGCACGCAGTTTCGTATGTACACAATACATACTTAAGATGTCGTGTCGTGAGATGAGGAAGGGACCAACGCTGGCCATCGCATTGGTTGGTACAGTCGGCAAACACTGCACGTGCACTTCGCAATGTTTGCCGTAGAACGTCCCGCTTCGCGCTTGTAATTATACACACACAGGCGACCTTGTGTTCGTGTCAAATATTTACACGCGGTTCCGAAGGCTGCCCCCGACGACGACGCCCGCGCCACTCTGTTGCCTAGAGCAGCGGTTCCCAAATTTTGGAAACGATATCGGACCAGAGACGCTAGACAAAACTTTTCTGTAAGCGTTCACGAATCAAAGAAAGAAAAAGAAAGAAACATTTATTCCGACACAGGCATTGCAACAATGTTTAAAATCGGTGGTATATTATTACTTATACAACAATTATTAATTGCGTTCGGAGTTGCAGATACAAACATCCGGCATGTCCAAAAGGGTCGCACTCAGAATACGGCGTAGAAGTAGCGGGTACTTTCTACGTCTTCTGATTTTTCAGTGCGCCCGTTAGTCGCGTGTAGATCGGTGAGCGGCGCAGCATGCGCATTTCTAGTGCCAATCACGCCAAACGCTGCCTTCAAAATGCATGGGAACGACATTAAGTGCGGAAAAATGAACACGAGAATTTTCCGCGCCTAATGTCGTTTCCATGCATTATGAAGGTGGCAGATGACGTGAACGCTTGCAGAAAATAATTTTGTCCCAAGGCTCAGGAGATCTAACAGAAAATAGTTTTATCTGGAGGTGCCATTCTTAGAAATTAAATACCCGGTCGCATCATTAGATAACGCTGGATCAGCTGTTTTATTGTGTAATTAAATTATTATTAAATACTTTGATATTTATGCTATTATATGTTTACCTAGTGTAATTAAAGAAAACTTAAACAGTGGCTGAAATTATTTAGGTACATCCACAGAAGACATAAATTAGTAGTACTTATAATGGTACATCATTAATGTGTCTTGTAGGTAAATATTTTTGCACATCTGGGGATTAAACTTTGCAAAGGTGTATAAAGTTTACCAATACTTATTTGAACATGCAGTGTCCTGGATATAATCAAGTCACATTGTGAGGGAAGACGTGAGCACAGTAGCTGAACTGATTCGGGTTGTATCTATGGTAAATTGATGGAAATTGTACAATTTAGCGACGATCAGTAGAGTAGTTTTAACGCAAGTCATCTAGCTCTATGATTGTAAACTTGAGCACTTAAAATCAATAACTCTAAATTGGCTAAGGATCTTCACACACCAGTCCATTGAACATGCTTAAGCTGTTTGAATAAAGCGTCATAAGTTTATAATATTATGGTTGAGAAAGACTAATAATAAAGTCAATAAGAGCTTTTTTGACCGATTAAATCGACAATTTGCGCCTATCTAACTTTTTCACCAGCACCCAGGGCTGACTGGTAGAGAATGCCATAAGGCATTAAGTTTTTGCCCTTGTATACCCTAGATAAGGTGTTGCAAAAATAAATAAATAAAATAAAAAATAAGCTTGACTTGATGCTACGCGATCGACTGGGAGACGTTTAGGCTTATCTCATATCTCATCAAGCCGCCCGTAGTTTTTTCGAATGAACAGATCTGATGCTGTTTGTCCTAGCAGCCTTTACTGCTTCACGGGGACAGAATATAGACTACTGGCCCACCCACAAAAATCCAGGGTCATATGAACCACCTGGTGACCTATATAGGACGATAGAAGAGCATAAAATAATAAGATTCAGCACTATGCCGTCACTTGTAAGCTGTCCAACTGAGTGCTGGTGAGAATTCAAAAGTGCAAGTTGGGTGAGTAAATTTTGGTCATTTGATTCTGTACGGCATTTTTAACCATCGATAGGGCCATGAAAAATAATAAGAAAGCGCGCAGTGCCGTACAAAAAAGGTGGTCCACAAAGTCGGTAAATGATTTTGAATTCGTGACAATTTCGAGGGTAAATTTGGTCATTTGATACAGTACGGCATCAGTTTCATACTGTTGCAATACAGCTTCTAATCCATTATTCCGCAACGCCGTACAAAAAATCGTGCGACAAGGGGAAGAAATCGAGGGTTGAAACCCCCTCTTTTGCAGTGGTCCGGGGGGTCATTTGATACAACATAAAATTAATTTATTTTGAAAGTATTTTATGCATAGATAATATTTTTTTACATGCCGTACATTTTCGTTGGTCCAAAGGTTTGTAGTAAAATTAATTTAGTAATAAATAAAGTCATCGTAGTAAAAATTTGGCAAGAATTGCGGAATTTGAGATACCCAGCTGAATTTTTGTATAAACTTGCATTTTGGCATTCTAAAAGTTGTCTCAAAACCTAGATATGGTAGGGTGACCGCGTCTATTAAAAATTTGAGGACAAAGGTCACAAAAATCGTTTTTTTGCAAATATCTCATTTCTTATGAGTTTTTTGCTATTTGTATCTAATCAATATTGTAGAAAATTAAATTCCCTACAACTTCTGTTTCAAAATTTTTTTTATACATTGAATCGTTTTCGAGATACAGGGAAGAGAGAGCGTGGTTAGAGCATAATGTAAGGTCAACCGGTATAGACCCGATCAAAACACGCTATATATAAAGTTTATTAACTCTATCTATCTATCTATCTATCTATCTATCTATCTATCTATCTATCTATCTATCTGTCTAACAATGCTGGACATAGGCCTCCCCTAATTGGCGCCACTCCGACCGGTCCTATGCCCTCTGAATCCAGCGGCTTCCCGCTGTCTTCTTTAGGTCATCACTCATCAGTCCACCTGGTCGGGGGGCGACCAGTGTTTCTTTTACCAAGACATAGCCGCCATTCGAGGACTTTGCAACCCCATCGGTTAATATTTCTCCATGGGGTTCGCCTGGATAGCTACCACCCTTGAGCATGATGAGTCAGCCGCCAAACGACTCGTCGTGTTCCGGCTGGGGGCTGGAGAGCCAGTTCTTTCATTCTTTTTCTTCTCTCTTTCTTGGCCGGCAACGCATCAGTGATGCCTTTCGTGTTGCTGGTGTCCATGGGCGACGATATCCACTTACCATCAGGTAGATCGTCAGCTCGTTTGCCGGCTATTTCCATAAAAAATATCCACGGCGAGGAATGCCCCCAAAAAGTCAGTGACATAACGGAACCGGATGAGGAATCAGGCGAAGAAATTGATGACGTCATAGGTAAATAAATAAATCTTTACATCTTTAATCTGTACGTACGGTACGACTTTGATTTTGACAAAAACTTATTCATGTTTCAGAAAATGATGGAGAAGATAATTCGGACGTCGATGAAGACGATGATTCCGATAACAACTCAGAGGCTGATTCCGATACTGAATAATTTAAATAAAAACCTTATTTGCATTATCATCTTTAAATATATCGAATTTTTCTAAAAAATAGTTGTTTTATTAATTCACATCATTACAATGAAACAAATCAATTACATACATGTATCAATAATGACTCAAGTATACGGGTGTTTGGTAACGTCTTGGCAATACGATAAACGAAGCAAATAGAAATACTTTGACAACGAATGTTATAAAATCTCAGTTAAAAGGAAAAAAATGCGCATGTGCATAAGAAATAGAGGCTCACATTTTGAAAATTAACTGTAGTTTTGATTACTTGGTGTAATTAACCCAGTTACATAAATTCTTATGTAAATCCTAAACAATTGTTATTTTTCATTCAAAATAATTTTGTTTTTTTCCGCAATTATTGTATTTTGTTCACTCAGTTTTTATAATCTGCCAACTTTTCGTATCTCGTTAGATAGCTAATAAGTTGTACATGTTTTTAAAATGTTCTGCCGATAAAGTTATTCCGGGTTTTTTTTTTGCAGAAAACACCTATTAAAGTTGAAGAAACCTGGTTGAAGTATGAAAATTTGTAAGATTTGTAGCTCTGATTTAAAAATTACTGAAAAAATTCACCGTGTAATGGTTGATTATTATGTATTGTAGTGTTAGCAACCAGATAAAAATAAAAAATCATAATATTTTATGCATTAGTGATTTTTTTTCAATTTTCAAAGTTGAATTTCGCATATTCTTGAAAAATACATAAAATATGAATACTCGAAAACGGTTGATATTTGAATAGGGGTCATAATAGGTAATTTGGTTGCAAATGACCTCCCCTATATGCCCTTCACGTATTGCCAAGACGTTACCAAACACCCTGTATATTAAACCAAAAAGTATACAAAACTGTTGATACTGGGATTTACAGTTTCAATTCTTGGATATTATATACCTACACACTAGGGCTTTCATCGAATATTCGAATATTCGAATAATTCGAATAATAAATTCGCTCAAATATTCGAATACAAGAACCGAATATTCGAATATTCGATCAATTTCTACAAAACCTAACTCAACACCAAATTTGGATTCCAATGTGCACAAAATAGTCAAAATACAATTTTAAAAATAGCGCCGTGGCGCGTGACCTTCAAAATGTCGTTTTGGGCGGTGAGAGTGCGCAATTCTTCAAAATATGGAAGTGTTCGGACTTCGGGAATACCCGGCACGTCGGTCGGCGTCGCGTTGCGTTTGTAACCGGCATTGGCGTGTTACATCACTTGCATAGAGGAACTTTGTGTATACACGGGAACAGAGGTCTATCTCTGCGCGAATTATGAGAAACATGGAAAGAGTCGCCCTCTGGAAACATGATTCGGAACTTCGGAGTAAATACTCAAAGCTATGACACGTAGGTGACGTAGTGACAGAGGCGTAGCTACCGCCGTATCAGCCGTATCAATTGTACAGGGCCCCGGGGCTGAGGGGGCCCTAAATGCGTCTTAGAAAAATTCGTAAAATGATCCGGAAATCAGAATGAACAGCGTAGAACATATCCTTGGGGAACACCAGCATTTTATAGGTTTCATATATGAGCAACAACCATGTACTACGACCTTGATATGTCACTCAGATAGAAAGCTGGCTACCCAACTGCATAACCTCTCACAGCGACCGTAAGATGGTAACTTCGAGAGATCTCCCTGTCCAGACCAGGTCACAGGCCTTAGTGAAATCTAGGCTGACTGCCAATGCTTCCTCGTTGCGATCAAGTGCCTGACGGTGCCTACAGGTGCGTAAGATAAATTAAATGATCAACAGCTGAATGACCGTGGCGAAAACCGTATTGTCGATCACAGATCAGCTGATGATCTTCCAGATATCCCAGGAGCTGCATGTTAATCACGCGCTCCATTACCGTTGCAAGCAGGGAAGTTATAGTTATAGGCCTGTAGTTAGCCGGGTCACTGAGATCGCCCATTTTGGGGACGGGATAAACGAGAGCAACCTTCCACCAAGACGTATCATGTGGCTTATGCCGGATATTCTCGCTATCTTATAGTGAGAATAAGCACTTTAAGACGGAATCAACTAGCCCCGGATCTACGATTTTTTCGAACCAGGACAGAAACTTGATTGTGGCATCCCTCTCTCCAGCGTTTGAGATACTTAAAAAAACTCACAAATATATAATAGTTGGCATTTTTCATGAATGGGACAATAAGAACTCTTTTTTAACAAAATTTGTTCTCCCAACCAGACTTCCGTATGCAAGTTTTTTTATTTTTAATCCCACTATATTATGATTTTGGCGCTCCCTGAAACTACCACCCGGGGCGGGTGTCCCGGTTTGCCCCTCTCCCCTAGATCCGGGGCTGGAGGCAACTTGGGAGCACACGTCTTTAACGTCTGGTCCTCTCAGCTTCTTGGTATCAAGTGGCTATAAAGAGCTCTCTGACAGACTTTTGGGAAAAAGTATATCATTCAACGAGCTCTCACACTGCAGGATGTTAGGCGGTGTGATCCCTCTATCATCAAGAGTTGAGTTGGCGGCAGAAAGCATGACAAGAAGTTTGGCTTTCCCCTTTGCCGTATGGACCACGGAGTCGTCCGATTTACGTAGTTGTGAAGAGATGACCGACAGAAGTTACCTTTGGCAGCTTGAGCTAGCGACCAGAATTCTCGACTACCAGAGGGGTAATCGACCATTCGCTCGCCAATTTTGCCGATGAACATTGCCTTAGTTTTAGCCATTTGCTTCTTTGCTGACCGGTAGATAGCGCTGAGTTTTGTATTAAGCCCTGGGGTTGATAGATCTAGGTACATAAGCGTGCACGCGGATGACCAGACCTGGTAACCAGCGTGCTTTTGGTTAGATGCCGAGATTTAGGGACTGCTATACCAGAGCTGGTTTTTACCACCGATGGAGTTGACAGATTTACGAATAAAACATTCCATGCCCTGTCGTATCACATCGGCTACGGAGTCTGTGCTCGCGTTCGGATCTCCCGAAACGAAACAGAGCTACCTACAAGGTGAAATTTTCGAGTATTGATTGTATGTGGTTTATTAATCGAAATATGTAAGTAGATGTAATAATATTATACTTGTTTTAATTTACGCGCGCTTATTTATTTCTTTTGAGAAAGATTTTTACCCTCGAGTCGAGAGGGCCCCCCGGCAAAATTTTGATATAGGGCCCCGCAAGGGCTAGCTACGCCACTGCGTAGTGATTAAGTACTCTCTGGCTATGGCTGGCTACCTTGGTATACTTGAAAATTCACAAAAAAACTCATAATATTAGATAAATTAACGATATCATCAAACTTGGTATTTTTTTCCTTAAAAACCATAAATTTTTAGAGACAACCAACTATTTATTTATGGAAACTACAACATAGTACATTCGTTCATTTAACACGAACAAAATCAAAATATTGTACTTGCACATTACTCCTAAGTTTAAAAAACACGTGATTATTAAAGTTTTATTTTGATATTCGAATAATATTCGAATATTCGAATAGTTCCCAAAAAAATTTCGAATATTCGAATATAAATTTTATCGAATATTTGGAAGCCCTACTACACACCCTTTCACTACAGTTAGACGTCATAATGATTTTATCGTATTATCAATTGCTCTTCAAAAATATGTTAATACCGTACTTACCGTACAGTATCAGATGGCCATAAAGTACTACACCCTTAAATAGTCCAGTCATCTTAGTAATTCACTGCGGACTTTGAGATACCCAGCTGAATTTTTGTATAAACTTGTATTTTGGCATTCTAAAAGTTGTCTCAAAACCTGCATATGATAGGGTGACCGCGTCTATTAAAAATTTGAGGACAAAGGTCACAAAAGTCGATTTTCTGCAAATATCTCATTTCCTATGAGTTTTTCGCTATTTGTATCTTCATCAATATTTTAGAAAATTAAATTCCCTTCATTTAATAAACTTTATATAGCGTGTTTTGATCGGGACTATACCGGTTGACCTTACATGATGCTCTAACCGCGCTCTCTCCGCCCTGTATCTCGAAAACGATTCAACGTATAAAAAAATTTTTGAAACAAAAGTTGAAGGGAATTTAATTCTCTACAATATTGATGAAGATACAAATAGCAAAAATTTCATAGGAAATGAGATATTTGCAAAAAAACTATTTTTGTGACCTTTGTCCTCAAATTTTTAATAGACGCGGTCATCCTATCATATGCAGGTTTTGAGACAACTTTTAGATCGCCAAAATACAAGTTTATACAAAAATTCAGCTGGGTATCTCAATTTCCGCAATTCTTACCAAATTTTTACTAAGATGACTGGACCATAAAATGGTAGCGTCATTTTCATCAGCCTAAAAGATATGGTCTGCATTAAAATGTACGGCATAATTTTTTCCTAATTTATTTATCTTAATACTATTTAAAACAAGGGAAAAAGGTAGAAAATTGCTATATTTCATTAATCTATGAATATTTAAACTTTTGCAATAATTTCAAAAATTTCAGTTTTTGTATCTCTCTATATTTTTTTTTAGGACAGTTTTTTTTGTACGGCAATACTATATAACAATTGTATTTTACAATGTCATGTTAAAAAAAAAGTTGCCGTACAGGGTCAAATGACCTTACAGCTTTATAAATCAAGTATACCATGAAATTAAGATAATTATTAATTATACATTCAAATGGACTATCATTTTTTGACGGCATTATTTTTAATAGTACTTTTGAGTCCTACACTATATTCACATTCGAATCAGAATTTACATAAGCACTGTGTTGCCTAGCAACCACAAACAAACAGGTGCATGAAACTTTTGGTCGTATAAAGTACATTTGAACTAAATCTGGAGTTCGCAAGTCGCGTTCCGTTCCACTCTTTGTAATTTTATTTTATTTTTAAACATAATATTTATTTTGCAAAAGTTTAAAATAACACGGAATAGTTACGTATAAAATCGATATAGACTGTTTTAAAATACATAAACATAAATATAAAATGTTATTCGGTTTTGTTTAATGAAATTTAACTTATAAATAATTTTATGCTATGCATATTGAGTGGAATGAAATATCTGTATAATCTGTACAGTGCCATCTCTCAAGAACTTATTTGTGACGTGGCGAAAATTGGAACTAATGCCATCCCATTCATAAATTACTACTATGCGCACTATGATTGGTCCAATGCGTCCGGCAGCGCCCTCCTTATAGTCACAGATAAGTTGATTTCACTGTATTTCGAAATATAATACGACCAAGTTGCAAAGCATGTAAGCGCCATTATAGCTGTGAGGTTTGCGTAGTCATTTCTATTTATAGTCATAGGTAGGCCGGCCTCAAAACAATAAGTTTCTACAAAGGTTTGAAGTCGCTTCACGAAATTAAGGATGTGCGAGCGTGAGTTATTCATGACGAAAATTGTTTTAAGATGTTGGTTTTTACGTCGTTTTCTCTTAGTGTGTTGTTGTTATAGGTTAATATTAAAATAATGAAGTTGTCACAAACGTTATAATGATTATTTCGTTCTTTAATAGTTATTTGGTGTGCGAAATACAAATCAGTTTGTGAAAACCCTATAAAGGAATTTTTACGATTTATTGACAAGTATTCTGATACGAGTTTGACTCAAGTATAGAAAATGTATTGGAACCGAAGCCGTACTTTTTCAAATGACCCCCCGGACCACTGCAAAAGAGGGGGTTGCAACCCTCGATTTCTTCCCCTTGTCGCACGATTTTTTGTACGGCGTTGCGGAATAATGGATTAGAAGCTGTATTGCAACAGTATGAAACTGATGCCGTACTGTATCAAATGACCAAATTTACCCTCGAAATTGTCACGAATTCAAAATCATTTACCGACTTTGTGGACCACCTTTTTTGTACGGCACTGCGCGCTTTCTTATTATTTTTCATGGCCCTATCGATGGTTAAAAATGCCGTACAGAATCAAATGACCAAAATTTACTCACCCTACTTGCACTTTTGAATTCTCACCAGCACTCAGTTGGACAGCTTACAAGTGACGGCATAGTGCTGAATCTTATTATTTTATGCTCTTATATCGTCCTATATACGTCACCTGGTGGTTCGTATGACCCATGATTTTTGTGCATGGGCCAGTAGTCTATACTCCCTTGGTGACATCGCACATTTTACTTAAGTTACGTAATTAAGCGGTACGGTGGACAAATTTGGATAGATCTCCTTTTCAATATTAATGCCCTTGTTTGTGTAAATAATTAAATATGCTCGCTTGCTTGGAAGACTTTACGACTCAAGTATTATTTTATCAATTCTTTAACTATTTTATTTGTTTAAAATTGTAGTGTGTTCATTTGTAACGTGTACTTTTCTAATTAGTTAACGCTCAACGTATATTGTAGTCAGCGGTGAAATGTTTTAAATTGTGGCCTTATGATCCCCTGAGTTTTATTTGGTGTCTGATGTAAACTGCCACTTCTATCACGAGATCAGCAAGCTCTTTTTGACAGCAACACAATATTGAAATTTGTTACATCAATGTTTCCTTAACCAGACCTTCCTTCAGATATCACAGACAGGTTAATAGCGATGGGCTTCCCCGCGGAGAAGTTGGAGGGGGTGTACCGGAACCACATCGATGAGGTGTACCGGTTCCTGGAGCAGAAACACCGGGACCACTACAAGATATACAACCTGTGCTCAGAACGGTCGTACGCGCCGAGCAAGTTCCATGAGCGGGTGAGTACATTGTTGTATTAGAGTCTGTCCAGATGGCGCGTTTAACGCGCGAGGTGACTCGCGCGTTCCTGAGATACCTACTAAGACCTTGTCCAGAAGGGGCGAATTCGCCGCGAAACGTTTCGCGCGAATTGATTCGCGCGTTAGCGAGATACTGGGCGCCAATACATCCCGTCCACAAGTATCGCGCGAATTCAAAATACGCGCGTAAATCGCATGCACTTCGCCAGACTCTCGACTCGCGCGTGATTCGCGCGTATTGCGCGCGAGTCGAGATACTAGAGACGCCTTGTTGCGTCCAGTTAACGCGCGAACTTCAGTCGAGTGGACGTATCGAGGACAATGGAGCGCCAAAATTTTGATACGGAAATGTTTATAGACGAAATAGAAAAAAGACCGGCGTTATGGGATTTGGAATCATCTGATTATGCCAATAGAATTATAAAACGCAGGGCTTGGGAAGAATTGGTGTCAATATTTTCTGATAAAGATGACTCTGAGGAGAAAAAGAAAGATATTGGTTAGTCATTATTATTATTTATTTTATTGATTAGTTACAAACAAAGAAAATTAGATCATTTTGTCCTGCCACGGCAGTCGACCTTCTGTCATAAAATAATCAGCAAATATATCCCTCGTGTTTCGAGACCTTACACTTGGTCGAATTGTAGTAGTACTCATACTATCTAGAGCTGTTTCGAACAATGTGTCTTCGTATCTGTATCCATCTCTTAATCTGACGTAATTGTGAAGAACACAACAAGCTTTAATTATGTTTTGCGCAAATTCAATATTTACATTGAGTGGTTTGTGAAATATTCGCCATTTGTTCACCAGGATTCCAAAACTACACTCGATATAACGTCTTGCTCTAGAGAGGCGGTAATTAAATACTCGTTTTTCTTTGGTTAAATTTTTGCCGCAATAAGGTCGCATAATGTTTTCTGATAAGCTAAATGCCTCATCCCCAACTATAACGTGAGGTAAACGTGTTGTACGAATTTCTGATACTGGTTTTGGTCCCGGAATGTTTAAAGATTTTTCCATGAGTTTTTTAAAGAATGTGGAGTTTTTAAAAATCGATGAGTCATTGCTCTTCCCACATGCTCCAACATCTATACAGATAAAGCAATAATTTGCATCACACACGGCAAGCAGGACAGTAGAAAAAAAATGCTTATAATTGTAGAACATAGATCCGGAATCTGAAGGTTTTATAATTCTAATATGTTTGCCATCAACTGCTCCAATACAATTAGGGAAATTTGTATATTTTTCAAATCCTCTTGCAATTTCCACCCACTCTTCTGTCGAAGGTTCTTTCATTACTCTATCTTTTAACTTCTTCCAAATCACGTCTACAGTTTTTTTAACGATGTCAATTACAGTTGATTTTCCTAATCTGTAGGCATAATGTAAGTCAGCAAAATAACAGCCAGTAGCTAAATACCTGAAACAAAATTGAAACACTGTTAATTTCAGGTAATACTCTTCAGAAAAAGTGGAAAGGTCTTCGCGACACATTTGTTCGTGAAATGAAAAAAACAAAGAATGCACCGTCAGGCTCTGGAGCTTCGAAGATTCAATATATATATTTTCAACGTCTTATGTTTCTCGAAAGGTCACTGCGCAATAAAGTAACAGAAAGTAATATTCAAGACACCTCTGAAAACTCAGAGACAGGTAACGAACAGTCTACAGCAGATACAATCGAAGACATAATGAGGCCGCCTAATCAAAATGTAAAAAGAAAGAAAATGTCTGCTGCTGACGCCGAATTCCTGAACATAATTAAAAACAATATAAGCTCAGGGAATCAACGACAGCCACCGGTTTCTAGCGTAACGGAAGGTGATGACGATAAACTGTTCTGTTTATCCTTACACAAAGAACTACTTAAGGTATCTGAGGCCAATCGTATAGGAGTAAAAATTGAAATAATGAAAATATTGCAAGCGGCCCAAAAATCTTCTCAATCAACTCTCTATTTAAACAATTCGTATTTATCTAATTCGGCTTCGTCTTCTACTTCAATTCCGGTTCGACCTCGATTTCATCCACAACTTTCAAGACCAAACGAATTTACTTTTCAAGAATATGATCCAGAAACGCCATCGCTCACAGCATGGCAAGGCCGAAATTCTATTTCAATGCCAAGATCTTCACAGGCAGCATTATATGTAAATTCTCCATCAACATCATCAAGAGATTCTCAGGATACTGAATGTCTTGAACAACTCTTCGAAAACGATGACATGGTTTAATTATTAATTTGATTTGATAATTACATTTGATTCGATACTTTGATTTGATAATTACCTGTGTGATTGTTCATCCTAAAAGACTGTATTAGTATAAGTTTATAATAAAACATTACTTACCTTAAAGTTATCACGAGTTTTTGTTCTGCTGAAATAACATCCTCGCGCGGAACATAATTTTCAAGTGGCGATAAATCTTCTTCTATTAATAAAAGTAATTCATCAAATGATTTCACGGACATACGAAAGTAGTTAAAAAATTTATTCTCATGTTGTCTTAACTTTGGATACAAAGTTACAAACATACTATGTGTCAATCTATCACTAAGAATTGGATGTACTAAATACATTCTATTTTCCCTCCGTTTTTGTCTCTTCCAGCGACGGTAAGCTAACCACAACGCGACCGCTTCGTTCAACTCCATTTTTCCTACTGACTAAATTCGTCCCCAAATGCTCGCGCGTTGGTACGCTCCTTCTGGACGCAACTGTCGCGCGTGATACGCGCGAGAGCATCGCGGCGAATTCGTCCCTTCTGGACAAGGTCTTAAGCTACACACATCCCGTCCAGATGCTCTCGCGCGTTTCCTCACTCGCGCGTAAAAAGCGTAGCTCACGCGAGTCGAGATACTCGGGCGCCATTGCTTCGTGGAGTAGTACGTCCAGTAGTCTATCTATATCTTTGGTGATAACTTTGTTACTGAACTTAAATAATAACTTAGATACCTACTGAACGTAAATCATCGAAAGATGTTATTGACATCCGAAAATAGTTAAAAAAACTTTTCGCTGTGTTCTTTGAGCTTTGAGTATAATGTTATAAACATGCTATGCGTTATTGTCACGTAGAATTGCATGCACCGTTAATCGTCGATTTTCTTTTTGTTTATGACGTTTCCATCGACGGTGTGCAAACCACAACACAACAGCTTTGTCTGCCTCCATGTTTATAACTAGTCCCTTCCAAAAAACTGGCGCGTAGGTACGTGCGTAAAACGCGACATCTGGATGCAACACAAAACAGAAGCTCGGCGAGTCCGCTCGCGCGTAATTCGCTCCATCTGGACAAGTTGTTAGCGCTCTGCCCGCGACTTTGCTTGCGTTTTCCGGGGTATTAAGTACCCTATATCGTATTCCAGGTCATGGTCTACAATTCCACATGTGTGTTTCATGAAGGTCCGTCCTGTAGTTTTTGCGTGAAAGAGTAACAAACATTAGGACAGCCTCGCAACGCAAACTTTGAATTAAAGGTTATATGGGATAGTTACTATCCGATAATAGGGTAACTTAGGTCGCCCACGTGACATTGCGCGATGTTATCGCGACTGTCGCAACCGTTTTGTATTGTTACTTTCGCGCTTAAATTAACATTGCAGCTACATTATCAATGAAGGATGGAAGGTTTTATCGGTGGCCAAAAGCAAGCAATTGCGTACACAACCAGGCAAACACTGACTACATCTTGTAAACTTCATTTGGTAATAATTTGATAGCTGATAAGGCCCTCCATTGAGATGGGAAGAGATTACCCGCCAAACACTCGATTGCAACACTATTGCTGTTGGAGGATAGATAACGCGTGATATTCTGATGAAGTGTTCAGGATTATGGTCGCAGTAGCTGTCGTATCGTAAGCCAGCTAGATTATATCAGTCAAGCGAACGCCATCGTTATACAGTAATACAACAGACGGACTTGATGAAACTATAAGGGTTCCGATTTTATATCGGAACCCTAAAAAAAGCACTTAATTTTTTGTGCAGGCTCGATCCTAGGATCCCGTTCGAGAGACCTTTAAACCGCTAGTACTGTATCGGAAATCTCTCTTCTATAACATTTTAAATGAAAATAATAAATAAATATTTCTGAAAGTCATGCTATGCTATTGCAATAAAATTTCCAATTTTTCAATTTTCTTGCGGCAAAAACCATCCTCACTTTATTTTTCTTGGTTATAAACTTCATCTTCATAAATTGAGTCTCAGGCGTCTCAGCCTGCAGCCAAGTCTTGTAGAGTAGACGGTGTTTTTGAACGGAGAAAAAGTTCAATCTTCGCGGCGACACTTCAGACGTACTACGGTACCGCGACGTACACTCGACGAGATGTCTAGATGTCTGGGTGTCGTTTAGTGCGAAACAGGGACGCAGCTAGTCACTCATCTCCCTTCCGTAAAGTAAAATCAGCGCCACGTCCTAATGTGCGATGAAACTAATTTCCTCTAAGTCAGAAGCAATTATGGTTAATTATTGCAAGGGAAGTTTCAGGATTTATAATTAGCAGTGCAGTGAAATTTTGTTGTTTGATGGATTTAACTTTCATTGGGTGTTTTGGAAAATGTTAGTCTGTTTGGATTAATTTAGCTCTTTAGCGGGACATAATCGTCATTCTAAAACCCCCCTCTTTTTAATTTTTTTATTTATTGTAAAATTTAATAATAAATAATTGAAAGCTTTAAATAGTGGTCGCAATGTAAATTTTTCGCAGGACCATCATTAAATAATTAAACATACTATTACACACAATTACATAAATAACATAATAATTATGATCACACGAGTGTAATGTGTAATAATAATTGTCCCTAAGACCTTGTCCTATAATTAGTGTGTTATTAGTAATAATAATAGACCGCCGAAGCTGGTGAGGTAGCCCAGTTTATCAGCTGAACGGTGGCTGACGGCAGACCACCATGGTGGTGACTCACCACCGAACAGCACGTACCTACGTGATATCGGTCTCATTTTATCAGAATATCAATTTTATTGTTAGGGTTTTTTTTTTATCGCGTCTTTAACACACGCACCTCCTTATTCGATATAATACGAGTATTATGTAGGTGTCTTGTGTACAAGCAATTTCTAGCGCTTCTTGAGCGCTAAGGTGCGTAGACGCCCGAGTTCGATTCCTGGGACAGACATTTATGTGTCAGATAAAACATTTTTTTAGGGTTCCGTAGCCGAATGGCAAAAAACGGAACCCTTATAGATTCGTCATGTCTGTCTGTCTGTCTGTCTGTCTGTCTGTCTGTCTGTCTGTCTGTCTGTCTGTCCGTCCGTATGTCACAGCCACTTTTTTCCGAAACTATAAGAGCTATACTGTTGAAACTTGGTGAGTAGATGTATTCTGTGAACCGCATTAAGATTTTCACACAAAAATAGAAAAAAAACACTAAAGGGCTTCCAACATTTTTGTATGGAGCCTGGCATACCTACAAGTCCGCCATTTTGAAAAAACCTCGATTCGGCGGCCAGTGATGAAACATGTGTCAATCGATAGAATAAATGATTGTGATCAAAAAGTATTCAGTGATGAAATGTCGTAAGTGGTATACTTTCTGAGATATTTGAGTTCAAAAACGTAGGAAAATAAAGCAAAAAACTTCGTTTCGGCCGATATTGATAAAACATGTGTCAGTCGATAGTCTAAGTGATTACGATCAAAAAGTATTCAGTGATAAAATGTTGTAAGTGATATGCTTACTGAGATATTTAAGTTCAAAAACGTACACAAATATTTTTTTTATTTCTTTTTATCTATTTTTATTTCTTTTCTTTTTATTTCAAGTGGATCTGTTACTGTATCAGTGTAATGCCAGATAAGAAATATTATGAATAATTTCTATATACCTACATATAAAATCACGATATACATAATAAACAACACAAATATACGTAAAATGAAATAAATACAGTTTTATTCATATTTACATATAAACATCTTATATATTAAGTAAATAAATATTTATAAATACATTTATAACATCTGGTTCAAGACCACGGGCGACAACACTCTAATTGCTTCAGGTAGTGCTGCCGGACTTCTTGAAGGAGCTTTTGGTAGTCTATGATTTTTTGATGTCTACAAGCAAGGAGTTCCAGAACAGTATGAACTGTATTGTGAAGGAATTCTCGAAATAAGCAGTGCTTTAGGTTTCCTTTAAATAAACAGGAGAAGACACATATTCAAAATAGCATAAAATGTTGAGAGAATTCTCAAGTTTCGCCTGTATCGAATGGGTAGCCATTTAAGTTAGGAATGGAACTGGGAAATGTGGTCATACTTACAGTTATTAAGAAGGCGCTCCAATGTATTCAGAAGTTCCTCTGACAAATCTGTACAACACACATTAGCATAATCAAGGTGAGGGATGACCAGTGTTTATGGCGTATTTATGGTTAAGTGTTTATGGCGATACAGCAATTGAAGTGTACCGGTCACTTTTTTCCTTACCTCAGTTACGTTATGTATTATAAAAATTAAACAAATTCGTGAAACAAACAACTTAAGGGTAGAGATAAAATCGCGGGATGGTACTGCTCATGCATAGTGGGAAAAAGAACCTTGTCCTGTTGTTCCCCTATAATGTGTGTTATATGGTTCTTGACATGGGCTCGACATCAGGAAACATTGCCTTTATCACCAGCGGAATTTTTAGATTCAGTGATTGTCAGACATGATATAGAAAACTAAGCCAATAATGAATTTTAACTTTTGGTTTAGAGTAATTGCCAAAGCTGTAGCCGCTGGTGGCAAATAAATTATTTATAAAACAACCTAGTAGTTTGCTTTTTTTTAATTCAAACCTACCCGTTATTAATAAATCAAGTACCTATGCAGCACATACACATATGGCGTAATATACTTATTTTTCATTATTGACCCAATAAATTATAATTATTATAATTAAGTAAATGATAATTTTTAATGCATTATTTTTGTACGGTTTTGAACTCAAATATCTCGGGAAGTATATCACTTACAACATTTCATCACTGAATACTTTTTAATCGTAATCATTTAGCCTATCGATTGACACATGTTTCATCAATGTCCGCCGTAACGAAGTTTTTTGCTTTATTTTTCTACAGTTTTGAACTCACTTATCTCAGAAAGTATATCACTTACGACATTTCATCACTGAATACTTTTTGATCATAATCATTTAGTCTATCGATTGACATATGTTTTATCACTGGCCGCCGAATCGAGGTTTTTTCAAAATGGCGGACTTGTAGGTGTGCCAATTAGGTTCGATGGCCTTTCGGGGGTTCCCCATACTTAGAACTGAAACTCAAAAATGTTTTTTTCATCAAACCCATACGTGTGGAGTATCTATGGATAGGTCTTCAAAAATGATATTGAGGTTTCTAATATCATATTTTTCTAAACTGAATAGTTTGCGCGAGAGACGATTCTAAAGTGGTAAAATGTGTGTCCCCCCCCCTGTAACTTCTAAAATAAGAGAATGATAAAACTAAAAAAAATATATGATGTACATTACCATGAAAACTTCCAACGAAAATTAGTTTGAATGATATTTAGTAAGTAGTTTTTTTTTAATACGTCATAAATCGTAAACCGCAAAAAACATTGATCAAAGTTACAACGAACTACAAGAACTTTTATATTATGTTACTTGCTGCTACGGAACCCTTCATGGGCGAGTCCGACTCGCACTTGGCCGCTTTTTTATTGCGGGTGTTTGTGATAACTAATTTTGCTGTCCATTTTCCATCCATGTCCGAGACGGAATACTATGTAGTGTATTTAAGTGGAATTTGTAGAGAATTTGAATGAGCGTTTATTTATTTAGTTATGTACGTTTGTTTGTTTGTATTTGTTAAACCTAGGATGGCATGCAACTTTTATACACTAGTTGAATCATGGATGTACTCGTACCTGTCCATAGAAGCATAGACTGAAATCCAAAGTCTGTCATTTTAATAAATAAAAATATCTATCAAATGCTTCTCTATATAACGTGATGTATACGTTAATAATACATAGAATTATAATATAATGGTGGAAATTAACCGTGTCACGTATTAATTACTATGCGAACATATTATATTAAATGTGTTTTCCTCGTGTAAATTGTAACCTAATATTCAAAGCCATTTAATTCTTCGATAACTGTATAAATTATATTCTCTGTTTTGTCCGGATCCGGTTATTGATAATTCTGATAAATGATTATACAAAACAATACAAACTGATAGTAACAGAATTTCTTAAATGCAACTAGCGATATTGTGTGGAAGTGAGACAAGACAAGTGAGAGGTGTAATGATTGTCTGTTTGTCGAAAAAATATCACACAGATGTATGTAAGTATGTATATATGGGAATTCCAAAATAAATATAATTTCCGCCTCTATGAACTCGTCAGAAAATATTAAAAATACAGATTCGGTATTGCAGTTTTACTTCATATGTATACTAGATTACTAGCCCCCCGGACAGACTTCGTCTGTCAAAAGTTTTTTTTATTAAAACCTTGCGTCTATCCTATCTTTCAAGTTGGATCAAACTGCACACGGTGTGCAAATTTGATTAAAATCGGTTAAGTAGTTTAGGGAGTCCATCGAGGACAAACAACGTGACACGTAATTTATATATATTAAGACTAGCTGCTCGGACAGACTTCGTTCTGTCAAAAGTTTTTATTTTATTTTGAGATTTAAGCTATCATATCTTTCAAGTTGGATCAAATTGCACACGGTGTGCAAATTTGATTAAAATCGGTTAAGTAGTTTAGGAGTCCATCGCGGACAAACAACGTGACACGCAATTTATATACATATGTATATTAAGATAAGCATAAATGGAGTGGGGCACGTGTAGCTGTAGGTACATTTGAATAAGTAGTGTTGTGTTAATGATGCTGGGCCCTTGCGGAAAACGTTGGTGCGGCGGCGGTGTGACCTCACGCAACCGTCACGCTCGCTGCTCAGCGGCGGTACAAATGGAAATGTATCTTTTATGTTAATTAAACACTAAACAGAGTACGACGCACCGAATGTCAGATGGACATCGATGGCTGGGCAGCATTTGTAAGCGTAACAGGCTAAACTTGGATCATGATGACCCTGTAAGTTGGTTTAAGGGACAAGCTTTCAGGGATACCTACAGGTTTTTGGGGTATGTGCATTAACCCATTAAAACTCCCTCGGCATCAGTAAAGAGCATATTGTGAGGCATCATGTACCGTACCGCCCAGCTGTTTGGTGGTGAAGTGCACCTGCCTGCCACTCGAAGGAACTAGATTCTTAGTCGAATTTTCACGTCGTACAAATTGTATATACATAGTTCATGATGGATGACATGACAAACATTACACATCAAAGCGTATTAAAATTATTACAAACGTTTTGCCATTTGGACGCGGTCGGTACTGACTGCAAATCTTCGTGGATTTATGGACTTTCAAATTATGAGAGGAAATCTACTGCGGCGCAATTATGGGTCTGAATGATGATGATAATTAAAAGGGGAACAAAAAAGTGTGTTCACAACGTAGCGTCGCAGCGCACTCGGCTCCACTCGTATCAAACGTGACATGTTCCATTCGGGGCAGAAGTAATATTTTAATTAGCAAGTGTGTCAAGTGTGCACGGCTGGCGTGGCCCGACCCTTTAGCTGAAGGGTCCTGATCGCGGCTCCGAGGGGTTGTATTTTACGCTATGTTATATGTGGCTGGCTGGCTTGTTAGTTGGATTGGACTTACACGACCCGTTTTGTGTTTGACTTGATCTCACGTACAGGAACTCATCTAGCACATCTATGTTTGACTTATAGGGTAGGTTTGAGGTTGACTATTGGTAATAATGATATTCATGGTTGTGGCTACTTGACATTGTATTGCTTACTCGTGGGTTTACTATGTAGTGTAAAACTATCACTTTATGTTTGATAGCGATAATTAAAAAAATCACTGATTTAATAGACGACCCTGTAGCCTAATTGGTAGCGACCCTGCCTGCGAAGCGAGGGGTTCCGGGTTCGATTCCCGGCCGGGACAGATATTTATATGACAGATAAATATTTGTACTCGGGTCATCGGTGTTATTGTGATGTGTTATATGTGTCGTCCATGCCACCCGCGACACAGGTAATAACCTACTGCCCATACCCCCGTATGAGTGTTAGCGTAAAAAAAAAATCTTGACGTACCAATCTACCAATATTTACGGGGGAGGTGAAGGTGTATGAGGTATACATTAAGAGTCATGCCAAAACTGAACAGGAGCGGGTTATTAGTCTTCTGTATATAATATTTTCGAATAAACCTGATGAAGACGTATGACGTCTAGAGTCTCTTATATCCCGTTTATATGCTAGCTAGGGATATCTCATTTTCTTTGGACGGAAAATGTTTACAGTCAAAGAAATAATTATGGCCTCTATAGCAAACGGTGACAGAGATTTATTTTAAAACAATCGATACGAACGTTATAAATATAACTAAAACTTACACATAGCTTTCGATAGGAATTCGTGTAACGGAGCGATCCTTGAATTGTCTCGTCTCCGGGGACGCAGTAAGTGGATTGGAAGAAGTTATGCCGGTATGCCCTGCGAAGGGAAATTAGCTTTTTGTTTCGACCGAAAGTTGGATCTAGAACACCGAAGGCCCCTGTACTTGGGGGAATTATTTTTAACTGAGCCTCGTTTTGTATCGATTTTGGTGTAGGAGGTTTCAGATATTCAGATACACTCCCTGCGTTATAGGTATTAATAAAACTGTTGGAAATGGATAAGAATACATGAAATACTTAAAGGTTTATTTATTTATTTTTGGATTGCCAATAGAAAGTACACCATAAATAATACGAATTATTATGAAAAATAGCTTAAGCTCATTACAAATTAAAGGTTGTTACGGGTATGGTAGCCTAGACTTGGTAAATCGATGTTTACGGGCTGCAGTGGACCCTCCCCATTAAGAGAAAATTGTACTCATTTGATTAAAAACAATCTTATTATTATCTCAGTATTTTTTAATACATTATATAAAGCTCTAAAAATTTCATCTATGTAAAATTAACATGTCGATGAAGTTGAAAATGAGTGTTGTTCAAAGACCACCGTGTTGGTAGGCGGAGTCCGGAGACCAATGAGATATTGCCGTCACTGTCGATCTCACTGACAGTAGGAGACTAGACTAGGGCCGGGCGACGCTCCAAGGAGATAGAGCGAGTGACGGCAGACTAGATGTCGCCCCGTGCTGCCGTCACTGATAACTGGCGGGCTGATAGCGCTATCAACTCGCTACAGATTGAGCTTTATCACCAGCGTGTTTATGCAACTTAACTGTTACAACAAAGCGGTGTGGCACGCGTCGATAACTTAACGAGAATTAAATGTTTTTTTTTCGAATGGACAGTTGCTGTTGACTGTTGACACAATCGTTTTTTTTAAACTTCAGGACAGGTCAGGAATGTTGGTTATGTAAGGGAATCTGTGCTTCGTGGAGCACGTTAAGTTGAAGGAGTGCAGGCAGCTTTGTTTGTAGTTTAAGACTTTCTATCTTTGAGCTTATGACGAGTTCTTTTCAAGAATCGAGACATTTTTACTCTGAAGTTTATTATAACTTGCTATTATAATTTTGAACTGAATATTAAGCCTAATTGATCGTCTGTAAAGTTGTGTTAAAACACATAAAATCAGTCGTTGTTTGATGTTTCCTTTTTCAGCAATGACATGATAATTTCACAACCAAAACGTGTATCACCCACGTTTAATTAGGAATAGGTATTCGTCAAAGAACGACTTATTTTAAAGAAATCCATGAAACGCGTAATGCGTAAAATTCGCTTAACCCGATGACAATGTGTCGAGGTGTTGGAACCGAAGTTTTTTATGCCCCCGCGCCATCGCGCCAGTGTCGACGAGGTGGTGTGGCAATGTGTGAGACCGCCCTAAGGTTCCACGAAACTCGACCGCAATTCTTAGCACTGGAAGATCGCAGGGAGTCGTCATACTTTGTACCGTGGAATCGTTTCCGATTGTCACTGACGAGTTGGTTTGCGGATACATGCAGTATTGTTGGTGATGATGATTAATCGAAGAATGATGAAGTTAAAAAGTTATTAAAGAAAGTAATGAATGTGATGGATAGACGAAGGGGACGAGGACGACCAAAGAAAAGATGGATGGATTGTGTTACAGATGATAATTATGAAATTATATGACGGCTGATAGGGAAGTGTGGAAGAGGAAAACATTGCGCCAACCCCAAATAATATTGGGAAATGAGCAACATGATGATGATGATGAAAGAAATTCACGGTATATGAGTGCTTAAGTTCGATAGAAAGATTTAAAAGCAGACATTCTAGCAAGCACAACTCACAAGAAATGGATCGCAAATATTTAGGATTTATATTAATAAACTTTAGCCATACTTTGGAACTAGTTTTCTGATTAGATCGATTATTAATTTCGGGCGTAAATCGGGATTATTCCGGATAGTCTGACCACGGTCAACGTGGTGAGCGATACGAACGCGTATGCTATGTATTCTGCTATGAGGGAAAACTTGTCGAGGAAATCGGCCTAACGGCAGTAGTGGCCTTGTGCTACATTTAGAAATAACATAAATATACATAATTATTATTAAATAATAAACATAACATGGTTAAATATAATTGTACAAGACACCAAATCGTCTGGTTTTAAACGACTTCAAAGAAGGTATTGTCAGAAAATTGGGTCTGCTTTTTTTAAGTCAAGGGAGCCTTATAACGATATCAAAAAGGATTCTTTAATGTAGATGAATTGGACCAATACCAATTTGAATAGACCTTAGACAAGAAAAACCTTAAGCATATTATTAGATGAAGGACGGCACGAGGCCTCCATAAGTCTGATCCAGTGCAGACTATTGGAAGGCTTATCGCCAAATCAAGTGTCTTTACGGCACTCGCTGGTCGGCATGAATTAACGATTGATATTTAACGATAACTGGGAATTATAACTGTCTCCGAGATGGGAAAGCCTCTAATCCAAAGTTTCGTGGCAGGGATACATAAGGGAAAGGTAGACGATTACTAATCAAGAGTGGGGAAAATTGCTATTTATAAAAATGGTTACGGAGGCAATACCATCGATAATAATGATGGTCCCGCGAAGAGCTGTCACGCAACATTGGGCAACATTGCCAATCGCATTATAAATTGCTTCTGAGCGGTATCCGCCCATTTTGTTATTGATCAATACGGGAAATTGTTTCCTGTACATTTCGCAAGTCATTTATCAGCGCGCAACCGTGTATGTGATATGTGGATAATATGTAAGCTTGGTTTTACAAAACATACTGGGACCAGGAATGCTTGCTAGCGAGTATGCATCTGTGTACAGGCCACTCGGTATTATTCTATGCTTTAACTGAGACTTTATGTGGAAGTGTGTAAGTTCCTTTCATGTTATTAGAGGATAAAGGACAACACAATTAGAGCATAGCCGATCTGTAGGCTTGATCATGGTCATATCATCTTTAGCTTGGCGGGAGATTTCCCTTTTGCTAAAGTCACCCCGCCGTGATTGCCCTTTGCTAGACGTGTAAACTTATTTTTACATTTATAGTGCAGCCAAATTACAGAGAATGGATTTCCGTATGACGTGCTCTCCAAATATGTAAAAAGTCACGGTACCAAAGTACGGTCGGAAGCAGGCCGCGATGACCCATCAACTGCTACAATACAGTTTGTCGAATTATGGGAATTACGTCACAGATTGTGTAGAGGCAATAATTATTATTGTCAGAGTTGTATCAATCTCGTACACGTTTACGTCTGGTCAGGGTTGCCACTTGCTTGTTTATGGGATTCTTTTAATATGTGAGTTCTACAAGTAAATGAAGACGTGATAGACAGCGATAGTAAGTAAGCGACCGAAGATCAATGCCGAAGATCAAACATTGCTAATCAAGTAATTATTTACTTCTTTGTAGAAGTAGTAGACATTGAAAACATAAAGAAAACCTATGATTGTCTACAGCTGTTGTAAATTGTACCTTTGCAGACGAGCTATACAAAGATTCAAATTGGCGCTAAAAATACGACTTGATATAGTACACACAAGTACCATAATCTCGAGTGATACGATCGGATCCCCTAAATTTATCTGCGCGATACGATATCGGGCGAAATGAGCGAGATTACGTACGACACGAGTGCCACTCTCCTTTCTTTAGTTAGATGGAGTTGGTACGAGTGCACTTGAGGTTTTGTGTCTCATAAGTTTACTGACTTTTGTTTGCCTGCGTTTTTATGCACTAATGTTTGTTCGCATTGATCTATGCGTTTATAATCCTCAAGTCAGTTGCTTAGCAACTGTCAAACATATAGTTTGTCATTTTATTACTTCCTAACTTATCCGGCTTCGGGTTGATGCGAAATGAGCGAGATTACGTACGACACGAGTGCCACTCTCCTTTCTTTAGTTAGATGGAGTTGGTACGAGTGCACTTGAGGTTTTGTGTCTCATAAGTTTACTGACTTTTGTTTGCCTGCGTTTTTATGCACTAATGTTTGTTCGCATTGATCTATGCGTTTATAATCCTCAAGTCAGTTGCTTAGCAACTGTCAAACATATAGTTTGTCATTTTATTACTTCCTAACTTATCCGGCTTCGGGTTGATGCGAAATGAGCGAGATTACGTACGACACGAGTGCCACTCTCCTTTCTTTAGTTAGATGGAGTTGGTACGAGTGCACTTGAGGTTTTGTGTCTCATAAGTTTACTGACTTTTGTTTGCCTGCGTTTTTATGCACTAATGTTTGTTCGCATTGATCTATGCGTTTATAATCCTCAAGTCAGTTGCTTAGCAACTGTCAAACATATAGTTTGTCATTTTATTACTTCCTAACTTATCCGGCTTCGGGTTGATGCGAAATGAGCGAGATTACGTACGACACGAGTGCCACTCTCCTTTCTTTAGTTAGATGGAGTTGGTACGAGTGTACTTGAGGTTTTGTGTCTCATAAGTTTACTGACTTTTGTTTGCCTGCGTTTTTATGCACTAATGTTTGTTCGCATTGATCTATCCGTTTATAATCCTCAAGTCAGTTCCTTAGCAACTGTCAAACAGATAGGTTGTCATTTTATTACTTCCTACCTTATCCGGCTTCGGATTGATAGATTACTGAAAACTGCCTCAAGCAGACAGTTTATAATCCATGTGATCCTGATGTGAATATGTGATCTTTTGAGGCAATGTGTTGTCTGCCGAGGAGGAAACTATGGACCGAATTATTGAATATTCCTGGCAATTCGCACTTGGCTAGCATAGCGGACTATGGTTTTAGCTCTATTGTTATGAGAGGAGATCTAAAGTCAACTTTCTACATATTATGTAAATCGGATGACAAGTATTTGTTCTCGGGTCGTGGGTGTAGTGATTTCTTATTTATGTTGTCCATGCCACCCGCGCCTAATGCGGGGGCATGAGTGTGTGAGCATTTATCAAAAGTTATAGTTCAAGTTAAATAAGGTAATATTATCTTGTTGTACTTATTGTAGAACAAGAGGAAGAAAAAGTGGACAAGACTCCTCCACTGGAGGCGATTGGTGCAAACTCCCACAGCGGCTGCGGTGTCGATGTTCTGATACCTTATCGTTCATGAGTTCAATGCACTTGATGTGTTTTATGATGAGCTTAAACTGTCGTGTTTTATCAATGAAAGCAACATGATAGGAGTCATTATTTGGCTCGTGTGCTAAAATATATCTTTTTGCACATAATATACCGGATAAATGGCTCTTCGAAGAAAATTAGCTGACACGAAAGATGGCATCATCTTACGGTTTTTAAGATCACTTCATCATTCAACTATCAAAAGTAGCTGTCATATTACGCTGTATGAACATTAAAATTTGTGTTTTAATATTATATTTAATCATAATTTTTAAATAATAATAAATTCAAATAATTATTCAATATTTTCCGTTATATGGTCCGTGCTTCATTAGCACTGAAAAACGTGAAATAATAATGTTCTGAATCAATGACGGAGATTTTGAATAACATTTCGTCAAGCCCGCATTTAATTGAAAGATATTTTAGCAACGATTCATTAATTTAACGTTTACAGTTGCAATTCGTTTTCCATTCAACCATCAGTTTTTGAAAGTCTACTGCTGGCTATAGGCCTCACACAATAGCAGCCCTTTGCCCTATTGCCTAGGTGTGGTCTCCATTCGAGCATTTTACTTCCCCAAAGATTATCGGTCTTTAAAACTGTGTGGCCAATTCAATGCCATCCTTACAGCCATTTGAATGACTGTTGTTCGTCTACGGATGTCATAATTTCGGATTCGATCACTCAGAGAAATACCGAGCATAGTTCTATCGATTGCACCCACTATTACTTTATGCTAATTCGCGTTGTCATAAACCTACTAAAGTCATCACTCATCAGCATCATTCGTTGCTTGTGGGTCAACCGACAAAGGTCTGTCTTCAAATGGCCGTTCAAATGATAATATATTTATTTATAAGGTTTTTTTTTAATTCATACCACCCTAACACATGACATCCTAGTTCAAAGGTTCATGGGTCATGGGAAACATTAATTTATTAAGACAATAATTATCCCAAACATCTCTGCTGGCTCCAGATTTACTACGCTATCACCGCTTGATATATTCGACACGTGTAAATTGAATTGGAGCGTCATGTCATCCCATTTCGCTTATAAATGGCGTGGAATTGAAGGGAATCAGACGGAAGCCATGCGAGGACCGATGGCCTGGGGGAGTGAATACGTAAACGATCCCTCTACAGTTCCATGCGCAAACATTAACCAGACATGGATATATTGGTTTCACTGCGGAACATTTTTACACTGTAGATAATATTAATTTATTTTAATACTAGTGGATACCCGGCGTGTGCTACTAAGCTACTGTGCTAAAAAAAATTGTATGGGAAAAGTCGAAAATTGAAAATGTGCTTAATGCATTGTTTTAGTGACTTTATTGCTTTTCAAATGAAACCAGTTTTGGGGCACATCGTTGAGATGTTCTTTCTTCTCCGAATAGTAATTCGTTTCAAATAATTTGGAACATTTTTGCATTAAAGTGCACCGCGATCGATTGGTTATTGTTTTCCGAATGAGGCTTTTACAATTCAAAATAAAACAGTCCTGACAACAAACAAACAAATGTTAAATGAAGCAAAAAGGAAAACAAGTATAGTTTGACCCTGTGGTGTGAGTGTGACCAGTAGGTAACACTTATAGCTAGCATATACTAGCATATTAAGTATAATATGCTTAATGAATACGCTCTGGTACAATTTAGCAGAAAAATTTTACGAAATAATCGGTTTCTAAAAATGAAAAATCTAAAAAATGTAAAATCTAAAAAAATTGTAAATCTAAAAATAAACTTTTAAAACTCCATTTGAAACACAAATTAATTTTAAGTTCACTAATGTAGGTATGTTAAAATGTTGTACTCTTGCGTTTGACACACATTCACTGGTGCGGTCGGAGTATGTACCATGTATACTTCGGCCGCTGTATCTTGGCGCGTCTGAACATCACGCAGAAGGCTGCGCAGTAACATAATTCGCCAATACTCGATACGCGGTGTATTGTGTCTCAGTCATACGTTAGCATGTTCGTGTTGCCATCTCTGTCTTACATGCGCTAAAGTTCGCAAAGCCTATGTTCAGACGCGCCAAGATACAGCGGCCGTACTGTACGTTATCGTTAAAAGAATAATCCGGTTTTTGACACCGCGTTGTCCGGATAACTTGGAGTGGCAGAGATAGATGCAAACGATTCGGTTCAATTAATGGCCGCACTAAACTTTTTATGTGTGTCTAGGTAATTAAATGCGAATGGAGATTGCACCTACGTGTCTCTAGTATTGTAAAATGGTTAATTTTAAACAGTTGTTTATTGGACGCGTAGGATTTCAAAAATTTGTATAGCACTAGTGTTTGACCGTGACTTTGCCCGCGTTTACCGGGATAATAAATACCTACCCCATTTATTATTATCTATACAAATAAATAAAATTGGAGTGTCTGTTTGTAACATTAAAATAACTGCTTTTTACTAAGTGCATTTGGATGTACAGTCGGCCGCAGAAGTAGCTTAACATTTTAGTAGGTACCTTGTCACATTACATTTCTTGAATTTGTCATAGATGTTGCTAGGAAACCGTCGAAACAGTTACTATTACAAAGTACTAAAATGTTAAGCTACTTCTACGGCCGAATGTACCTATACAAGGTACATATACCAAAACAACATTTTTTTACAATTTTTGTGTCTGTCTGTCTCTCTGTTTGTTCCGGCTAATCTCTGAAGTGACCGGACCGATTTTGACGGGACTTTCACTAGCAGATAGCTAATGTAACAAGGAGTAACTTGGCTACTTTTATTTTAGAAAAAAAAAATAGTTTGTTAGGCGAAACGAAGTTCGCCGGGTCAGCTAGTAATTTTATAAATTTTTATTGTTATTAACAATGCACCTGTGAACATTAAAGTAACCATTGTAAAGCTAATATTATCTGCGTGATCGCAGTAAATGATATACTATACATAATTTAACACACGTACAATAAAAGCATCGATTTTTGTAGTCTATCTATTATAGAATTCTCTGTAGGTACAAACATCTTGAATTAAAGTAATTTAATTAATTAACCTAAGATCTTGGTATGATGTGTATCACTTTACTTACGAGGCGAGAGAGTGAATCCTAGTTTCCCACAACACGGAATCCTAGTGTGGGAGCTGGTGGCACTGAGACTATTGTAATGATGGTTGCTGAATAAATCATAAATCATTAAATCTTAAATCATTTATTACTTCATAACTATTAGATATGAATAATCTAAGTCGGTACCATTGGGCTCTGATACTGATTGAATCAATTTTGATGAATTTTCTTAAAGATCTCTAGTGATGTGCATCATCCCATTAGGAACTCTTAATTACTTCCAGACGAATAAGAATAATAAAAGTTTTTAAAACACTAATTTAATTTCATTTAATTCAATAATAAACGTTTAATAAAATTTCGAAACCTACTTCTGTCGCGGGTAGTTCGAACACACACGATTTGCCAAGGCATAGTACCAACAAATATCTGTTACTCAAGTTGGGAATCGAACCTAGGACCCTTAGCACGGTTGCGCGGTTAACAGCAATGGTTAGACATATTATTGATTGATTGATGACATAATAATAGCCACCGGGAAATCCATATTTAATGGTCAATTCGCAGCAAGGCAGCTAGCAATAATGTTGCTTTATTAGATGTACCTGTGCAGGTGCTTCATGGACCAATTGAGTATAATTACTATAATTAGGAGTAATACTCATACATTTATGACTTGGATGACATCCGCGAGATCACTGCGTGGATCAATCAGCGCTATTGATGGCCTAAACTGCTATACTATCCAAGGCTTTGCCCGCGTTTTCGGAGATAATAAGTATCCTATATCTTACCCCAGATCATGGTCTATCTGTTTGCTAAATTTCATGAATATCCGTTCAGTAGTTTTTGCCTGAAAGAGTAACAAATATCAATACAAACTTTCACATTTTCATATTAGTAGGACATTATCATGACATTCACCTTTAAACTGACACTAAATGCCAAATTGAAATAGCAGATTTGCAACTGACGCCCAGTTATTAGGTGATGAACGAAATATGACTCGACAGCGAAATTTCTGAATTTTTATCGTGCTAGTCAGCGTGAAGTTTTTAAAATAATCAAATCATGCTATTTTAGAACATGAATGACCAAAACCGATTGTGGATTTTGTTATATTTTAAGTATTGTAAATACATCAATTAAGGTCATACCCACATTAGAGGTATATACTTGCTTCTTAGTGCCATGTTCAAATTCAATTATCTTACTCTTAGCAGTCTTAAGAAGACTTCAATTACTTAATTACAGTAAATCAGAAGTGGGAACGGGAATAGCTTTAAGCTAAATTTACCATCAATCATCGCATTCTTCTTTCTATTCGCGTCGCACATTCTGATCCGGTGACGCAAATGCATCTTTGGATACAATTTTGGCCAATGGTTGGCGACAGCACGCGTCATCATCATTGTTGCTTCGTAATTTATGGTGCGCTCATGTTTTGGGTTGCAACTTTGTTTTTAACGTATCTCTCCACGCTTTCGTGTTATTTATGATAACGTTGATGTTGGTAATACTGATGCCTGAATGCCGTTCATTAGATGTGTTGCCGTTGACAAGTGAAAAGGGTAATTTTTTTATAATAGAGGCAGGCGAAAAGGCTATCTGACGATAACTTGTCACCATTGCCTGTGAATCACACGTGCACACGTGGAATGCCAAGGGCGCAAGTAATGCATAACACGATGGACGATGGAGACACCTCAGATAGAAATAATGGAAGGTCAATCCATAATTCGCAGTTCTGTTGGAGGAAAAAATAAAAGAAGCCGACAAATGACTGCCAAAAATGAAGTGGAGTTATTACATAATTTATTTTGCGTATTGTTATGATTAAAATTATTTTATTAATGTCTCCTTACAATTTTCATATTTACGTGCGACAAGCCTCCAACACATCAGACGCAGCACTATCAATAATCTTACTATCTGTTTGTCTGTTACTGTGCGTGTTTGTCTGAAACGTATCTCCTCCGTTTTCAGGTGTCAACGTACGCGTTCGAGGACCACACGCCGCCGAATATTGAACTGATCCAGCCGTTCTGCGAGGACGTGCACAAGTGGCTGAACGAGGACACGAGGAACGTCGCCGCGGTGCACTGCAAGGCGGGCAAGGGACGGACCGGTAAGCTATCGTAGAAGATGAGGGATGACCCTCGCCATCCTTGGCGTTGTTGTCCCCGGCATAATTGGTGAATCCCCTGGTGTTTGCTGTGAGCGCTCTTGTAGAAGATGAAGGGCGATCCTTTGCATAGTTAATCCCCGCCATAATTAGCGGCTCTTGTAACTTGTTATTTCTCCGAGAGGATAAACTGGTGAGCATGAGAGGATTTCTTGTGGCCTGCACAGACCTTTCTCATCGTCAACTTCGGCGTTATATCTCTGCCATAATTGACGAATTCTCCAGTGCTGCTCATGTCCAAAGGAGACTGGGATTACTAATCATCAGGTCGCCCGTCTGATTTTTTGTCAGCCCTTCAGGCTTTAAAAAATATCCCGGCTGACGCACACGAGGGAATGAAAATACTGCGTACGAATAATGGCTGTTTCTTCATTGGACGATATGATAACGATGAGAGTCCCCGAATGTTTTATATGTACGGTTAGAGGTAGTTTTGAGGCCATTGTATGCCCTATACTGAAGAAGTTGATCGAAGTTAGGCGAAGACGAGAGTGTAGAGAGCCACTTCGGATAACTTCCCGTTGTCTCGCCTCCGGCAACTTCGAAAATTGACGGTTTTTGCGCAAGTCGAAGTGACCTGAGGTTCTTGTACGCTTTAGTTTCTCCTAAAGCGAAGTGAGTAGAGTAGCGTACATCGTACTTGGTTCACTTAAACGACTACTTCGACAAGTAGTAAAGTGAAAGTTTGAGATTACTTACATTTGACGAACCTATGGCAATGTTGGTAGCCATCCATAGTTAAAGCGGGATCAGATATTTAAACAAAAGATGGGTATTCATTTTATTATATGATTGAATGAATAAGCAAATTCGATTTATACCATTCATGAATAGTTTTCACGGCGACCGATCGTGAATAAGGAAGAAATCAGTGAGAGAAGCCAAATTGACATGGATACGGTTACACCCTTAAAAATCATAGCTCGGGTAGGAATAGGAATTGGTGACAGGTAGAAACAGTGAGCATTCGGCTTGGCAGTACCCACCGCAGCTACCTGCAACGTGCCGAGACACAAACGTCTTTCTCTATAATGCCCGATATTTTGCAGGCGAGTCAGATGATAGTCTTACCAATATTTTTGGTCTAAAAGACTAGTTTACTAGAGCGACCTTGTAGCACTGCTAGTAGCGCTTCACCCCAAACGGTTCAAGGTTTGAATCCCGCCCGGAACTAATCTTATGCAAAACATATGTAACTTCTCGAGTCATCGTATGTTATTTATGATATGTTAATTGTACACAATTACAATGGATTATAGTCCAAGTTACACATTGTGATTGTATTCTAGTGTGTGTGGGTGACTGTAAAAACAGATCTAAACGTTAAATTATCCTTATATTCTATTAAATGCAATTGAAATATCCACGTGTATCCTCGCGCAAATTTGTATCAATAACGATACAATGTTGCCGTCCATTCCAATCGAACTTTATCAAGTTTTATCAACTGACACACGTATGGAAATGATTTGTCCCTGAAGATAAAGATACACTTTCAAAAATTTCCATATCGGGACACGAGCTAGAACTGAATTAATAACGACACCGCGAGCCGTGCTGATCGCGAATACAATAGTGCTCAAATTGCACCTTGAAAAGAATAAGTTTTAAAACGATAATCATCGCCGGATAGATATGTATCGGTGGAAATCGTTCGCGGCTATAATAGTTTCCAAAGAGCTCGGCAACAAAGGTTAAGGCTACAAATTACACGTGCTGTTATAACGCCCATAGAAACGTCTGGTGCTATTGTACAGGGCGAACGGGCCCGTATTTCTATTGTGGTAACACCGAATATCCCATGACAGGTATAATTGGCCGAATTATCGTAAGTTTTGTGCGGTGGCGTAAATTTGAAAAAAGAATCCTTCGGAGCAGCCTTTTTGTGAGCTAATATAGTGTGGTATAGTTCCTTTATACCCGGACATGAAAGGAACGCGTTCCTGTACAAAAAGAGGGTTATCGTTGCTCCTTCTGATGGATATCAAGGGGGCGGACTAGCTTCTGACTCGGCAGGGTGGAAGAACGCTCAGAAATAATGTCTGAGTGAGTACACTTGGGTATGTCGCCTGTACTGGTATAACAGTTAGCACGAGACGAATTAGGAATGATAAGCGGAATGTAATATGCATCGGATTGTGAAGTGTAGGACAATAATAGCGATGGAATGCGCTAGATTTAAAGAAGTCTAGTAAAGCTGTGCATCTGGTTGGGATCTGTGATCATGATTATTTACCCATTATCCGTAGGTAATTTTAGTAACTCTCAGCATAAAATTGCATGGGTGGGAAAGCGAAGTTAGGAATCCCATGACACTAAAAAACGAGAAAGTGCTTGTATTTTTGTGATAACGTTTCCTTTCAGTCTTTACACGTATACGTAAATATAAATGAGGTTGCTACTGAATATAACACCCAATAAAATGGGAGATAAAAGATGCGAGATAACTTTAACGGGGATAATTTTATGATCATTCCGAGAAGTCTATACAAATAAAATTTCGGTGAGAGTTTTCTCGTAACTTTTTATGTTCATTTCGATAGCACTCATTAGCTAGTGACCCCTGCAGGGCCCGGTTTCGTCCTACGAAGGTTACAAAAAATTAAAAATTCTACTGGGAACCAATAAATTACCAGAGTAGGTAACTTGCTGCTTACTTTGCTTTTCAATTTCCATGGGATCTAAGGCTTCCAGCTTGCTACTTGGACGATAATCTATGGGAGACGTTCCGGTGTTTCGGAAGTCTGTGCGCTGTGGTTAACTTTTACCATTAAGTGGTATGATTTTTTACGTGTTGGACAGTCAGAAATAATAATGCTTTGTTTTTGGTCGGCTACTCATCGTTGATGCGGGTGATGTTTTCGGTGGCTCGTCAGCTCGTCTATCAGCTATTTACATGAAAACTGTCATAATAGTCACACGCTCCTTTGCCAACTTCTCACATGAAAGCTGGACTACAAGGATTTACTAAATTTGCTGTAATGTAAACGGTTCCGGTAAAAGCGGCGAAGTGAACAATTAATTATTTTGTCTTATTAAATTACCTGGCAATCGAAAGCGCGATCTATGCGACGGAGCTTGCAGATTGAGGTCTTGTTTGATGGGATTGTAATGTACGTTTCGATTTGATTCTGTCGTACAGCTAATAATTATGGTAAGGTAAGGGGAGGTAAGGTTAGCTCGTCAATAGTAAGTGTTCAACGAAAATAGTTAACTTCAGGCGCATTCGCAGTTAAGGTTAGGGACGTTTCCGTGCTTTCTTAACTTAATCTTTTATCAAAAACTTAGAAATTATGATAAGCTAATATAGCATGTTCATTAAAGAAATATATATAGTATAATTCGTACCGTGCAGTATAACCAGCCGGGCTAATGTGTGCACGGAATATACGGTTTCCGCTTGGTCGAAACCGCACCCGCTTTCCGCGCCGCTACTTCCGTGTGCATTGTGCAAACACTCGAGCGAACTGCATTAGTTCTGGAGCAGGATTAGCGGTTGGCGTGCAGATCACTCGTGGCGGGCCCGGTGGCGCGGCCGTTACGCAGTCAGCAACATTGTTGCGAGTTGCGACTACACTACACTAAACGCTATCGGGTTTCGATGCTGGATAATTATAGCGCTAAAGACGAAACGAACTGTCAGTTATCGTTCTGGTAATAGACAGGTTCTATTAATATGCATGTAGACTGGAGGTTAGACTTTAGAGGGACTGCAGTTAACCCCACTTGAAGTGTCCACGTGTAGCTGTTATTAATGTCAGTCTGCTAAGTGCTAGTTGGCAATGTCCAAGTCCATGTTTCCCATTTATGGCATGTACCAATAGAATAGTGGTCAAAACAGGAATGAAAAAATACATTAAATAGACCCAAAGAACGCGTTTTTGAAGTGAAAACTTCTTTAGTACGGGGGTGATTTGAAATTCGATGAAACGAAACTGTCCAGTAAAAAGAGACACACAAATTATAAAGTGAGATAGGAAGCATTGTACAGGGGTAGGGGAGGGGGAGGGGGAGTTGAGATGAGATGCAATTAGAAATGAAATTAGTTTTATTCGAAGTAGAAGAAGGGAGGGGAGGGGGAGGGTTCTTCTCATTACCTTGAAAAGTAAATTTTTGAAGATTTCACTTCTACCACGTGTGTTTTATTCCCGTGTAATGATGATTGAAGTAATCTTATTTTGTTTCGATTTTCACTTACGCACTACTGATATACCATCCTGTAACAACCGAACTATCATCGTGCTTCGTGGTTCAGAAAAGCTTCATCTCTTCAAAATAAAACTCTACAATTCCTTTATATTGTATGACCCTCGTTACTAGCGGGTACCCGACGTGTGCTCGAATGTGCCTAATGCATTGTTTTAGTGGTCTCAAACCATCTTCGCAATTATTTATTGCTTTTCAAAGCCAACCCATGTGGCGCAATGGTTATCATGCCGGATCGCCGCACCGAGGGTCCTGGGTTCGATTCCTAGCGAGGCGGAAATTTGAATGATGGGTTTGAATTTCTGTTCTTGGTCTGGGTGTGAATGTCCTTGGCTAGTGTGTTGTCCATGGCAACCACGACACAGGGAATCCTAGTGTGGGGCTATGAGTGTGAAGCGTTATTTATTTATTTATTTAAAGGAGCCCAGTTTGGGGCACATCGGTTGGATAGTTTCAAAGTCTTTTATCGTACATAATGTAGGTAGAAACATTTTTTAACCCCCGACGCAAACAGCGGGGTGTTATAAGTTTGACGTGTCTATGTATCTGTATGTCTGTCTGTGGCACCTAGCTCCCAAACGGATGAACCGGTTTTGATGTTTTTTTTTGAAAGGTGATTTATTCGAGCATGTTCTTAGCTATGTTTAGTGTAAATAAAACGGTCTGGGTTTTTTAAATTTCAATTTAAGATGTGACGTGATGCGTTGCAGGGACGATGGTGTGCTGCTATCTGCTGTACAGCGGCGAGCAGCCCACGGCGGAGAAGGCGCTCAGCTTGTACGGCACCAAGAGGACTCATGACGAAAAGGGTAATTATCCATAGGGTTCGAAGTATCGGCCCTGAGGTATCGAGTACTGACGAGGATTACATTAGAGCTCTAAAAAAAAGGTCATCGGCAGTTCTTGTCATATCATTTTGTTGAGAAATAGAGGCCCGATGATCTTTTTTTTTAGTCCGCGAGCGCTGAACCGATACTAAATATATTGGTAGCAGCCCACAGTAATGTACACGGCCGTCTAAAAACTTGCATTGACAACACTGAAAAGTACTCAGTATTATAAAAGTACTCGATACCGACGTTTCATGTGAGTACTTGCGACTGAGTACCAGGTAAGAGTATCGAGTATCGCGAACAAAAGTATCGATACCTACTCAGTATCGAAAGTATCGTTCGATATTATCATTATCCATTCACTAGCGCTCCGCCCACGGCTTTGCCTGCTTTTCCAGAATAATAAGTACCATATGTCCCGTTCTATATCATGGTATTACATACCTGTGTGCCAAATTTCATGAATGGTGACACATGTGGTTAGTACAAAATCAAAAATTTAAATGTACACGCGTATTACTGGGAAATCTCATGACGAATATAAGTTTTCCTTCAAAAATAAACATTTGCAAATTCATATGAAATGTTACCAATTAATTAATAATATTAATTAATATTAAACGTGATGACCAGGAGTATTTTTAGTCGTGGGAATACCATCATGTTCCTATTTTGATATCAATCTTTTTCCCTGTACCCAATTTTATTGTAATAAAATCTTTGAACAGGAAAAATATTTATTTTTGCTTGCGTGACTTCTGTTTTAAACAGATTTATCATTTATTTTTAATTTTAGCGGATATTCATATCGTTACTAATTCCTACATACACATAATTTAGACTAATGGCCCGGGAACCTTTACTTTCATTTGTGTACCTTATTGCCTATTTGGTTCAGTGTGTAAGTTTCTTTATATTGGCACCTTATATCATTTACCTTCGCAAGAATGAAATATGAGTGGTATAATTTCTGAGAAAATCCTTTTGCACATGGGGGAAACAGAACCTTCCTGTTGTTGACCTCTTCGTGGAAATTGAGCAGTATTTCATGGAAACTACTATACTGTTTATATTAAATTAAATATTGATAACGTATAAGTTTGCGGTTGTGACGTCACGTAGCGTGTGTGCGTTATGAAGTGCGTCAAAACATACGTGTAGTGGAGTAGCGTAGCGTAAACGAATACGATATTTTGATGTTTATATGGTGCAAGGGATGTACGTCCACCCCCCTGTCAGGAAGGAAAATACATAGAAAACATTATGATTTTTTTAAGTTACTGTTTGACCGTGTACTGTTGTACCGTCAGCATTTTACTTCAAAAAGTGATAGGTTTTCTCCTCTTGCGTATTAATAAAGATTACACATGCCTCAAGAAACTGACATGGAATATTACAAAGACATCTCATATCTCAGTAATATGTAGGATATAAGTCAGAGCCAGTGCCAAGGAGCACGGCCGCGATAAATCTATCGGGTTGTCAACAGGCAGGCTTTTATTTGGCGACCGACGGTGCGGCTAAGTGTTTCGCTTTTCGCAACCGTCTCGCCGCAGTTTCGCGAGTATCAAGCCAGCGACTCTCAAACTGTTTGCTCGTCGTTTAATAGTTGTAAAAGTTGTAGAAGTATAGGGTTGATAGTACATTTTATACAAAGTGTTAATGGAATAGGTGTTGAGGTACGATAAATGAAATTTTAATAATGTTGTCAATAAAAACAAAACAAGTTTTTAGATAGCACTTTAAGTTGAATGCGTTCTACTAACATATTATTTGACGAAAATTTTTTTTACTGTGTTGGCGTGTATAAAGAATAAAGAAAACACATTTGTAACTTGAACTGTTAATTTTTAACTAGAAAAAAATAGGTATATGATTGTATTACAAATATTACAATTGTTAACACAATGAATTGGATTGGTATTTGTTAGAAATATGATAAAAGTAAAGAAATTGAGACTTTGTTTTCAGATTATATGACAATGGTAGATGTAACGTCAACATATAAGTATTTATTTGTCCAATGTTGCGTCTTATTATTTTTTTCATGTAACTAATTAATTGATTAAGTAAAACCAAAGGCGACACTGATGCGTTGCTGATAAAAAAGAAAAGAGAGAAATTAAGAGAGAAATAACTCAGGTCTACACCGGCAGTCGAATTCGCGACCCACGGTTTGAGAAACGCTGGTTAGAGGCCAAAATTTATATTGAAATACTAAACACATGCCACACAATAAATGTATCGCGACGTTAACCAAACAGACTCCTATTTGGCAACTAACAATGTTTTGCATACTGTCTTCTTATGTGTGGAGGCTGTGCTATGTACCTTAAATTGTGCGGAGGTTTTAGGAGTCCATTGTTGGAAGAAAATATAAAATAGTAAAAAAAAATAATTAAAGACTGAATCAATCATAGTAGCTACTCACTCAAGCTTAAAATAGTGTTACTTTGGGAGTAACAGTTTTCAAAATTGCGTGACATCTGTCAATCCGTACTTTTTGACCGACTTCAAAAGAAGGAGGTTCTCAATTCGACTGTATTTTTTTTAATGTTTGTTACCTCAGAACTTTCGACTGGGTGAACCGATTTTGATGATTGTTTTTTTAATCGAAAGCTGGTGGCTGTCATGTGGTCCCACATAAATTTTATTGAGATCTGACAATGGCATCCATGAGAAAACCACATAAGTCGTAAATTTGTGTTAAGATGTGCGCGACAAATTGACGAATAACTCAATATCACGCCAAACGATTTCGATGATTCTTTTTTAATCGAAAGCAGGTGCTTGTCATGTGGTCCCGCATAAATTTGAACGAGATCTGACTAGTAGTTTTTGAGTAATTTAGAAGTTGGTTATTTTTTGTTAGTAAAATTTTGATTATTGGTCATTCCCCTTGCCCGTTTTATGAATTAATGTAACCCGTTCGGATATTTCTATTTTCTTAACAGTGTTAAGATGTACCAAGGAAATAAACTTAATCTCGTCGCAGTAATGACAAAGTGAACAAAAGTCGGGTCACGACCTATCGGACCTAGGGCAAGCCGTAAATCTATCAGAATATATCTCGTAAATCTTACGCGCTGTCGACCGGGCACTCCGGGCAGGCCTCTATTTGGCAACCGAGATTATTGCTGACTCGCGATCATAAACCTACCGTGACCTCGTCTGGTCGTTCGCTACTGTTTTCGGTGACCGAATATTATTTTAATTATAAAGGAGAACCCCATCTTCCATAGAGACACCGGCCTAGATTAGACAAGAATGAAAATTGGTGGTCAATTAGATCATTGTAAAAGCTTTAATTTCTCCAATTTTCATATTTGCTAGCAATGGCCAACTAATGAAATCCTAGAATTTCCACCTAAATATGATTATGTCACACTCATGTCACTCACAGCAATATATTATGCCTGTTACTAGGGACTTATTACCTCAAACCAAACACCTACTCTAATTTATTCTTTCATCTGAGCTCTAATATTGACAGTATTAGGAATAATTATGATCATAAGACGCAGTAAAAATTAAAGTTACATATAAATACTAACAAAATACAACTACTTAAACAGTAGGTAATGGTTGAAATTAAGTAGGTGGGTGAATATTATTATTAAAAGCAATTTCATGTTTTAAAGAGATTTTATTAGTTATCATCACATCATAATATTATATTATTCTAAAGGTGTGTAGGGTACGTCATCATGCAATATTTGTAAAACAAATCCAGAAGTTATAGCGAAAACACATTCACCAAAACACTGTTACGAAAGCGAATGCAATAGAAAATTAATATAACTGTCTGCGTTTCGAAATGTTTCAGTAGTAAATAGGACTGCAAATACGATGAAAATATTAATTTAATAGTAAAAATACACAAAAGCGTAGAAAGATGCAAGACGAATGACAATGGAGTTATCACAGAGTACTTAATCACTACGTTTTAAGAGACGCCACTTAGAACATTGTCTCTAGCTAGAAGATTTAAGTAAAGATTTTGTACCAACATTACAGGATAAACGATGAGCCATAGTGTTTTAAATACTCTGTGCGATGATGATGTTTTAATCATATCTGTGGTAAACCGGAACCAAGGCCGCCAACATAGCTATCAAATGACATTGACAACTAGTGATGGGCTTAATATTATCGATAACTAGTGTTGTGCTTTAATACTGTTCATGCTTTAATACCTTTTTATCTATAATTATAGATTAAAATAAAAGCCACACTTGAAAAATTATAATTTTATTTAACAATTCCAAGTATGAGTGACAAGTACATTTTAATTCTATGATAAGTCTACTTACCAGATGATACTTTTCACTTTATATTCTTAATGGGAAATTGATAAATACGTTTTCTGCTAGAGGTGGACGCGTCAAGTTGATGGAAGGTCCTGCATTTTTAAGTAATCTGCTCCCATGGTTTTATATGCTGAAGGTGCGAAGTGATGTCCGCACACAAATTTTAACTGGTGTAATTTTGCAATAGGTAAATATACAAAGTCTTCGTCTCCAATGGCTTTCACCCATTGTCGACATCTAAAAGAATATGAAAAGTATATAGCAATGTAAAGTTCTAATGAATAAAGTATAAATTTAATAATTGTAAGCTTCATACATTACTTTAATATTGTATGCTTATTCATATCAATAATAGTCATTAAACTTACCTATCAGGGTTTAAAAGAAGGGCCGCGAGAAATAATTTCGGTGCTGATGTGCGTCTATACAACATTTTTGTGTAGTTTTTACATAATTATAAATTTTATTATGCAGTTTCTCTGTGACGTTTTTTTTGATTGACAACCGGAAATGGAAAATAAATAGAAATAAATACCGGAAATCCTTACCAACATTTATGACGAAATTCCGCTTGTAATATTGGCTACAAAATCGTACCAATGTCATAATTGACCTTGAAACAAAAGTGAGTAGCCCCTGGGAGTTATTTATAAATGCTATGGTAACCAAAATGACATTAGATAGGGATTACACCAGAGATCTTTGTGGTCAATCGATTCAAATGTCTTGAAATCGATGTCAAATTACTCGAAATATCTTTTACTAATTACCGCAACGATTTAATGGTAATTATAAATATATTGTATAGTTTAGCTCTACAATTAATAAGAAAACATGTAAAAAAGGAATTAATCTTGTACTTACAGTGAATAATAATTCATAAAATATATTATTAAGTTCCGTAATCAATCGATTTAATCGATTATAAAATCGTTTGTAATGAGGCAAATACTATGAAAACTTTTTGTGTTATTTTGCTCATTTAGCAAATGCAGATGAGGCTCAGATTTAAATATGTTTATTTAGTAAATAACACGAATTTTTTGGTATATAGTTTACTCTTGTCTAGTCTTATGCCTTGCACAGATTACATATAGTTATCGGAAATCGGGTTTCTCCTTTCTAATATTAATGATGTTTTACTTGCTATGTGTAATAATTAAAATGTTTGATGCAAATGATTACTTATTAATGAACTATTCATTAATTGCTGTTGAATTCTAAATGTCGTGCAAAGTAGAAAACTATAAATGACTAGTAGCAAAATTTCATAAATGCTCTGAAAGTGAGGAAAGAACCCGAACCCCACTACGCCAACATAGGAAGTGTTTTATGATGTGAAATTTGAATGATGAGTTGGAATTTCTGTTTTCGGTCTGGGTGTGTGTTTTATCCATAGCACCCACAGAGTATTCTTAAGTCGGGCTATGAGTGTTAAGCTTTATCTATACAATCTATACAAATAAATAAAATTGGAGTATCTGTTTGTAATATGTATTAAAATAACAGCTTTTTACTAAGTGCATTTGGATGTATACACTGTACCTAGTATACCAAAACAACATTTTTTTACAGTTTTTGTCTGTCTGTCTGTTTGTTCCGGCTAATCTCCGAAATAGCTGGACCGATTTTGACGGGACTTTCACTGGCAGATAACTAATGTAACAAGGAGTAACTTAGGCTACTTTTATTTTAGTAAAAAAAAAATAGTTTGTTAGGCGATACGAAGTTCGATGGGTCAGCTAGTTATTTATATATTTATCGTGGTTATCTGTTACCATCTCCCCAGGCGTGACGATCCCGTCCCAGCGCCGCTACGTGGAGTACTACGCGGCGCTGGTGCGCGCGGGGCTCAAGTACCGCGACACGAGGGTGCACATCCGCGAGATCGGCATGTTCCCGCCGCCCACGCTCAACGGTGGGCAGTGCACGCTCGAGCTGACGGTCGCGCAGGTCAAACCGCCCTTCAAGGTGAGATTGTATACTCTATATATTGAATAGTAGCATTTTGATACTAACACAAAAATTCTGTAGTATTAAAAATTATGGCAGGTTTTTCTATCATGCCCTGAAGTCTAACTTTTTTGTTGATTGTACACGATATCGAGGACACCAAGTGATGTCAGGTTTTTTTTGTGTGAATTTTGAGTGCGTGGAAATGTGCATATATCGCTCACCTTGTAATATAATGGCACATCTGCAAAAAATGCGAAATTTAGTTTATATGGTATACGTGTTTAAAAGTGTATAGTCTACATAGTGATAAATATGAATTAATGTCTATACTAGTAACCAAACCCTTACAATCTGATAGAAACGTAAAAAGAACCCATAAATTAATTTTAAACATTTTTATATAATTTTTGAAATTCGCTTCTGTAAAATATGACAAACGCAGATGTGCCGTTGTTTTACTAGGTGAGCGATATACTTTTAATTGCCTTTGTATTATTATAATTATGATGACGTGTTAATAACTGCAAGTGATATATTTCGTTCTATGTAATTAACAATAAATAATAAAAGCCAAAAGTCAAAGTAAGTTAGTAATTTCATTTCATTTTTAAAATTTATTCACATAGGTGTTTTTTCAATATACCTATGAGCGTCATTTTTTTTATTCTACCACCATTTCGGAAATAAAAAAATTTAATACCCCAGCTTTGTTTTGGCACACTTGCTTGCATGTTTTTGCTATCCTAGTACTGACTGCAAGTGGGGGGTGTCAGGTTTTATTTTCGTTACGGAATTTCTTGATTCGGTCGCCGCGCTCAAAGCCTGCGATAAAAGCTATGCAATAGCTTAAAAAGGCTAACAACACTATATAATGTTCTATCCGCAGCAAACGCTGGGCGCGCACGAGCTCCGCCGCAACACGGGCGGCGCGCGCGTGGCGCCCGCGTCGTGCACGCCGCTGCGGGGCGACGTGCGCGTCGACGTGTACTGCAAGCCGAAGATGATGCGCAAGGAGCGCCTGTTCCACTTCTGGTTCAACACGTTCTTCGTCGCCGCCGGGGTCGGCTCGCAGCGAGTTCCGCCGCCCGCTGACAGTGAGTGGATGGAGTGGATGGCTTTATGTTTTTAACCCCCGACCAGGCTTGGCGCACTCCGCACTTTTGGTATGATGTTACAAGTACGGGCCGCGTTCGATGTGTCGGGCCAATATCAGAAGGGCTGCCACGCCGTGTCATACATTCGTAATCTATCATACATGTCATCACAAAAAAATACAACCCTGACGTTATCAGAGAGGATAAGAGTTATGATTAGAAAGAGAGGCAGCGTCTGTTGACGATTAGTGCTGTGCGACCTGAATTACACTTTATTGTGTCGGAGCAAGATCGCTATTTATTTAATGATTTTGCGGAACGACTTTTCTGTACATATAGGTACTATTATACAGGGTGTTACAAAACTACCCGTAAAGCCGAAAGGAGGTTAAATGAGGCCTTATAACGAGTCCATTCACAATATTTAATAACCGTAATGACGCTGTATAACATACCCCAAAAAATAAAAAAATATGATTATTTTCACTGATGTGCAAACCCTATTTCAGTAAAATCAAAGAGTAAACTACGCAGAATGTACCTACATTACTACCTAATTCGCGGAACGACAAGAGTTTTGACAAACGACAAACGATTTAAATTGCTATCTTCATCTTGTCATCTATCTGATATCTTGCCTACGCATAACATCATATCGTAATATTCCGAGTTAGAAAACATAATTATTTCGCAAATGTTGGAAAAAAACTCGAAACAGTTGTAGGATATCGATTAGAAGATTTGAAATTGACAACATATTTGTTTTTCCAACTTGACATTTTTTGAAGCCAGTACTTGAGTATAATGACATCCTTGTATTGAGGTAGCAAACATTTATGAATGAAAAATAGAAAAACTATTAAAGTAGACAATTATTAGGTAAAATAGGTACGTAGGCCTTTCTGTTAAATAATCTGGTTCCCTGACATGACAGCTTATTAGGGTTGACAAAATTTTTGGCTTTGATATTTAATTATATTTTTTACGGGGTATTTTGTAACACGTTGTATATTCTGTGCCCCGATGAAAAAAGTGGGGTGTTTTATAAGTTTGACGTGTTTATGTATGTATCTTTGTATCTGTATGTCTGTCTGTGGCATCGTAGCTCCTTTTTTTATAAAAGGTATTAAAGTCACCTTTCATAAAAAAAAGTAATCAATCTAGCGTTTTTCAAGCGGTGCATTTCCATCAACATTTAGGAAAACTAAATGTTTAGCATGTTTATTTCAATCTATACATCTATACAAATAAATAAAATTGGAGTGGCTGTTTGTAATATTAAAATAACCGCTCTTTACTAAGTGCATTTGGATGTATACACGGTACATATACCAAAATAACACTGTTTACTGTTTGTTCCGGCTAATCTCTGAAATGGCTGGACCGATTTTGACGGGACTTTCACTGGCAGATAGCTGATGTAACAAGGAGAAACTTAGGCTACTTTTATTTTAGAAAAAAAGTTCACCGGGTCAGTTAGATAGTAATATTTAGTAAGTTATACATATATTGATTGGTCTGTCTGTGTGTGCAGGCCCCAACCTGGAGACGTTCAAGCTGACGCTGAACAAGTGGCAGCTGGACGACGCGCACAAGGACAAGCAGAACAAGCTGTACACGGCAGACTTCAAGGTACAATATCATTATACTACATGTTGGCAAACAGTCTTACGCCCCAACTCAGAGTCACTAACGGTTACTTAAATAACTCCTTAGTAAAGAATCACCATACAAATTATGTACTAAGGAGCAATTTATGTAACCATTAGTGACTCCGAGTTGGGGCTGTAACGATCTTTTTGTCCTAACTTGTAGTTTAAAAATTAGGCTGGCATAAAATGAAAAGACTCAACAAAAATAATTATTGAATGCCACTTGTACAATTACCGCCTCCAACCACTTAGGATCGGCAGAAGCCGCCGATCTATGAGCTCTACAATACGGCACCTATTCGCACTTATATTTCGTTGGTATATCTATTGTCACTTTATAGTATGCAGCTACCTACAGCTGCGTATCCACTTGAGCAGCCTCGTGACGAGCTGCCTCGTCGCGAGCGTGCCGCGGGCTGCGGAAAGTCCATGCGTCTCTTGAGCCACATAAAAGAGCATGGAGGCAACAAGCCTCAACCCGCGCCACAGTGCTCTCAGTCTCCACTGAACAAACACTCACTGAGACGCCTTTGAGCACGGACGCTTACGGACATGGTTTCGCTGCGCGGCCGCATCGTCGCGACAAGCCTCGACTTCCTCGACTTGCAGCGAGTTGAGCTGCCTCAAATGGATACGCGGTTTACAATGTTTGTCGTTCCCTGCAGGTGGAGCTAATAGTGCAGAAGCAGCCGGAATCGTCGACCTTCGCGGGCCACGCGGCGCGCGCGCCCTCCCCGCCCTCGTCCAGCGCCTCGTCGTGCTCCGAGCCCGACACGGAGCCCGACGGCCACTGGGACTCCGGTGAGTGCCCCTGCCACAGACCCCTCACACACGACCAGCCGTACACCGCGCTGCCCTGCGACGCGAACTGTCGCTGTCCCCGCACTAAACAGTACCACTGTCAGTCGAACGTGACATGCGACTGTCAGTACTACACGGATATCGAACACGACTGCGCGACCACGTCGAACGACCGAGGCAATGACTACGAGTCGGATTCCACTTCCAACGAGGCTTCGACCAAGAGCTGCAACTATTCGGAGTCGCGCTACGATAAAACCGAGTATCCCATCTCCTACGAGCGAGGCAAGGCGCCGAAGAAGGCCTCCAAGGGAGATTACCACGGAAAGATCCCGAAGGTGTCGTCCGATCATGCCATCTCCGATGAAAACACCAAGGTGGACGACAGGATCCTGTCCAAGCCGAGGCTGTCCTTAGGCGATATGCGAGCGTCGTGGCGGGAGTTCAGTGGGAAGTTTGGTGAAAATAGGAAAAAAAAGAACAGGGATGACTGCTAATGACCGCTAAGGGACTGTCCGGTTGAAATGTCAGTGTTGATGTATAGATAGATACGGATCGCATGTGATGTACGAAGCCTGGTAACCTTTCCGTGGTAGCGACTGGGATGTTAGGTGAGGTTGCGTATTGAGGGTAGTTTTGAGAAATCGAGTGATGTGGATAGGATTGAATTGAAACCTTAAGGAATTGTTGTCCGAAAACAATTTTTTAAGTACCACGCGAAAGTATTTCGAATTTTTTTATTAAAGTCGAACAGGTTTTGACCTTATAATGTTGAGTTATAATTTTGTTGGCAAGTTGAATTTTTTTTTTTAATTTTATAATCTGAATTTTGCCTCAGAACTTTCGACTGGGTGAACCGATTTTGATGATTCTTTTTTAAATCGAAAGCTGGTGCTTGTCATGTGGTCCCACTTAAATTTGAGCTAGATCTGACGAGTAGTTTTTGAGTTATTTTGAAGTCGGTTATTTTTTTCTTGGTAAAATTCAGATTATATATTGAATACCGTCTGTATACTACAGCAATAGGGATATTTTCATATAACTTTACGTATAACGTTTCTAAACGCAACTTCGAAAGTTTTGATACCGTTATTTTGTTATCAAGGCGTCTTTCATCCAAGAATATGCGATTCTCATAATAAAACTGGACTCAATCGAACGTCTCGTGATATATTTGAATGAACTGTTAGTGCCGCCGTATTAACGTTATTATTATTAATTCGTTGTAAAAATGGTTATTATTCGAGTTAGCCGCTTGAATACATGAAGAAATGGTGAATGTCGGTCTGTATACGTCAATGTGGTCATGTACTGGCGGGAGTTTAGAATTTGGGTATTGCTCTGACACAAATCAAAAATGTTACCTATTGAAAGTTAAAATGTAATACACTTGGAGGGGATTCGTCCAATCTCTTTCGAATAGTTGACGAATGAATGTTGAATAAATATGCTAACCAGGTCGGCCTAATTAAAATAAAATACAAAAGTTTATAAACACTGCTTTTTGCCGGAATATAATGACGTCAACTATCGTTACTGTGACAACATTCATATGAACATAGATTACCCCCAAAAGATACCGCATACAAGGCAACTGACGCGCGGCAACATAGAAGTATGCACATAAAGCTATACTAGCATTCACGACATTAGTATCGACCAAGACCTTCGACCCGTACACACGCGGATCTTTCAGAATTTAATTAATTTCAAAAAAGAATTTGCTGATGAAACCATGGCTTATTGTAGTGTTAAATGGTATGGAAAATCAGTTCGAAAAAACAGTTACCCAAAAGATGCCATATAATTTAATAAGTTAGTAATTCATATTTATTTTACAAATTTTCTTATAATGAAGCAGAGTTCAACTTAAGCTGGTTTTGAGAGTGACATTTTGTAAAAAATTCATTCCTAATTCAAAATAGTTATCTTGTTTCTGACTAAAGACAATACTAGGGAAGTGAATTTTTAATTTTAAAGACGTATCGATATTCATTTTTAGGATATTGCTATGAAATCGATAATTTTTAACAGGTTACAAGTGGGACAAAGGTTGCTGTAGTCAAGGATAACATTATTTATTATATGAAAAAACATTGTGGTAATGGTTTTATAGATTTCCTAGATGCCCGAGGGGAAGGAAAAATGGAAAGAATCAATACACCGTGGACAGGGATGGTTTCCTACCAAATACAGTGTCGTTTGTTCAACACACTTTTCAGATGACAGTTGATGGATTCAGTTGTATCATAGTTATACTTGCCAGTTTTGTTATGGGTCTTATACTTCTTATCGAGAATAGAATAGAAAAGAATAGAATACATTTACTTTGTCTAACTATAAAAAGTAACAATGTTATTGTATGGAAACTTTCAAATTCGTGTGCTTTCCTATAGTTATGGAGAAATTATGTGGAAAATCAGCTAAATATTGATTATATTATTATTTATTATTATTTGCGCGAATATCAGGTAGGTAGATAGCTACATATTATATATACTTAACTTATATGTTATACATATTTTCGTATTATAATTATAATTATTTTTCTTTTCTTTCCTTTTTTATACCATTTTGCCTACTAAGCAAAAGTTATTCACTGTAATGAGAATTTAAAGTAAAATAAAAATGTAATTAAACTAGAGGTATGAAGTTCTTGATGTGGTACATTAATAAGGGTCCAGTTAACAGTTAGAGATATTGGAATGCTGTTATAACAAAAGTAATAAATTGTGATTAGGAATTACTATAATAAATTATGGTTTGTTATACTTCATTTGGAAGTTAAGGGATTAGCCAAACAATAAAATAATAATAATATGAAATGACAAACATCGAAATTTTGAAACGGCAGCAGAAAAAACATCAGTGTGATGAAAATAATATACACACGAAAGGAAAAGTAACAAACCTAATGAAATTTAGATATGACAGCATCTGTCGGGTCAACTAGTTTGTAATAAAAATAATTCCTAAAAATGATGTCTTAAAAACCCAAAAATATAGTTTTTAAGTTCATGAAGCTAAGAAGCAGTCCTACTACGAACAGTTATGTTATTATTTTAATGTAATTAGCCGCGAATAGCATTGTATATCTGATTTATCTAATCGGGCATTGTATAATATAAACACTGTTAATATTATATTATTAAAAGTATCGATATTTATATTGTATTGTTATTCATTATAAATGTGATGAAAGTAAATAATGATAATCACAAACATTGATTGTACGATTTATCGATCATACATACTCAGTCACTATGGACAGTGTTGAGCTCGATAAATTCCAAGTTTGAATTTTAAATATCCAATCACAGCGCATCTGTTTCGTACCCCGCAAACCGCACCTTCCGCCAAATTGTGACTTTGAAGACTAAGAAATATTCACTAATGCGGAATCTATTGGGGGTAATCTATGCATATGAAGGATACGAAAATTGATGACATTTTATCGCAGGCTTAAGTTTGTATGAATCTGTCCTTAAATTTAAATCCCTGTTTCGATCCCATGATTTGAGGTTATCGTCATAAATATAAAATAGCGGTAATTTTTAAATTAACGTAGAATGGTTTACATAATTAAAGCTAATAAGGTACATACACACATTGATGGATATGACGTCATACTTTATGTTTAATTGATTGATTTAATCATCTTCGTAGTTTATTGTATGTTTAATATTAAGTTATCTTGTATAGGGGAGTTGAGTGATATCACAATTTGTTTGATCTCTTAAACCGATAACGAATATAGATTGTTTTTAATGTGGCCAAAATATATTGATACGTCATTTGTATATTATTCATGTTTTAGGTATTACGTGTGAAAGTTAAATGTTTGGCAGATACTCATCAGTTATCATATTTTATACCCATAAAACAACCAAATTACATCGGTATAAGAGGTAAATCATACATACAACCATAAATAATATTTTTGTCGTAATTTAGAGGGTAGATTTATGTTTAGGAATACTTAGTCCCAAGTTTAGTTACATGACCAACATTATTCTTGTCTATATTACTATTCTATTCCTTGCTAATGGCCAGGCGGTATTTTGGACAACTAGGAAGTGTAGAGCAATATATCGGCATTATATTGTACTAGCTGACCCGGCGAACTTCGTATCGCCTAACAATTTTCTTTCTAAAATAAAAGTAGCCCAATTTACTCCTTGTTACATCAGCTATCTGCCAGTGAAAGTCCCGTCAAAATCGGTCCAGCCAATTCAGAGATTAACCGGAACAAACAGACAGAGAGACAGACAAAAGTTGTAAAAAATGTTGTTTTGGTATATGTGCCGTATATACATCCAAATGCACTTAGTAAAATGCGGTTATTTTAATATTACAAACAGACACTCCAATTTTATTTATTTGTGTAGATTAAATTTTACTTCAATTCGTTAATTTAAAAATATGTATAGGATTTTAAAATCGCGTCAGTTGGTAACATAAAAGTAAGACAATTATAAAACAATACAGATATAATTGAAAAGCAATATAGCCGTAATATTCATATTAACTTACGTCCTGATCCCCGTTGTTGTGTAAGCGCTGGCGGACAATTTGACACAAGTTCTTGAAAAGCACTGCAAGAGTTTTAATTTTTGCCCATTGATAACGGCATCAGTGACTCATGGAGACATTAATTACAAATCTATAATTCTAGGAAACTATAAAAGCTTTCAATTACATGGATTATCATATATGATGGTACTAATACCTTAAGACATAATTGGCATCAATGACTATATTATCAAGGACCTCCACTGATTTGTCCGCAAGCTCTTAGACTATTACATCAATACATGGGAGCTTCTTCATAACTCGGGTTGGTTCACTCTCCATTACATGTCACATTCTGAGCATGCCGTTACAGATCAGTTCAGATTGTATTAATATTATACTATGGGCTTGTTTCACAATCTTCAAGTAAGTTCGAAGTAAACTATTCGTTGGTTAAGTGGACATTTAGGGCTTGTTTCACAATCTTCAAGTAAGTCCGAAGTAAGCTGTTCGTTGGTTAAGTTGACATTTCGTGTATGTAAAATGACACTTTAACGTCACTTTAACCGGCGAATAGCTTATTCAGGACTCTACTTGAAGATGGTGAAACAAGCCCTTAGTGTATGTAAAATGACACTTTAACGTCACTTTAATCGGGGAATAGCTTATTCAGGACTTTACTTGAAGATTGTGAAACAAGCCGTATGGATGGATGTTGCGAATCGCTGGATTCGCATTCACAACGTCTCGAGTCGCCTTTAGAGTCATATTAAAATTAACCATTCAAAATTTTGTGATATCCTAAACATGCGTGTCTATCCCGACCGCAATTCAAAGTGCCATTGAAGAATGAGACCATTCGCTTTTGTATTGTTTAATAATAAATTCTCGAATTCTGTGTGCCTATTAGTGATTTGAGAATTTGAATCCGGCCAATTCACAACTCCTTCTAATGATGGCTGTTGCATCCAATTCATACATAGTGGGTTTGATTTATTAATGACTCTCAAACTTCATTATTTCTATTTGAATTTCATTGTTTACTGTTTAGGGAAAAAGAGAGCGAGAGGCATTAATAAATTCAATACACTAGTAACACACGACTAAAAACACGAATGAAAAACCGATGTTATAGATGCCGAATAACGTAGATGTCTCGTTGCTAACATAATATAAAAACGAACATAGTATGGGTAAGGTGAACTGACGTGAACTTGACCACACAGGGCAGGGCTGCGAGCGCGTGGGCCGCTATCACCAGCTGTCGCCCGACCGGCCCCCCACCACGTAAATATACACCCCCCCACCCCCACCATAGTCACCATTACCCCCACACGACACCCCGGATTATACGCAAAAGGTCAAATACGCATGTCAAATACTGACAAGCTCGTAAATTGTCAGACGCCAGTTGTCAAAGTAAAAAGTCGAAGCTGTTTACAATATACCAGTTTGATGTTTTAGTTTTTGACATATTGTTTGACATAAATCGCATTTGACATTTTGCCGACATCCGACAGCCCCACCTGCACTGTTCCGGTGTAGCACGCTTGTGATTGTTGTGTTCAATAAAATTGTTGACTGTATTTTTATACAGATTTTCTGTTTGTTAGTAGTCATGTATAAAGTCAGTTGCTTTAACATAAAGTAATAACAACATATGATTTTAATTCAGTTCAGTTGTCAAAAGATTATAATTATAACATTTTATTTAAAGCAAAACAAAAATACATATGGACATCATAGTCATTTTTTTTTCGATATATTTAGGTCATAATAATACAGCCAGAGTCGAATTGATATTAAATACAAGTAATTACAATTTAGACCGGCGGAATGTCACATTGTATTTATCATTAATCCTCTTGCGTTATAAAGTGTATTGTTCAAGAATCCCAACTTTGCAAGCGTGTTGACACCTACATTTAAGTTTGTCCTAATGTATATTATCTTGACACCATGTTAACTGTTCGGCTTGACTCCTACAACAATCATGCCAGTCCGCTTCTGTACACCCTGTTGCGTGTTTTTTTTTGTTATATTAATTTTTATGTTCACAGCTTTTACCATTACCTATGACGTATATAACCTATAGGGCCCTGAGACCATTGACGACGCTTGTTTTTTAATCTCCTTTCGGACCGCGCACTAAATTTCTATTTTTATTTTCTTGCGATGTGTTTTTTCTGTTTAATGTGTATATTATTTTCTGATTTAGCCATATATTCATGTGCATGCTATAAGTGTAATAATACTGTATATTTATGAAAATATTATTTTACAAAAAAAAAATGTGAAAAAATAGCACGTTACGATACGGTGCTTTGTGGTTAATATTGCACGGGTATAAAGTTAGCACCTGAGCGCAGGCGGGGTGCTAAAGGTCGTGCAATAATAGAGTACTTACGTCACAAGTATCGGATATTATTTTATAGCACAGTGTGACCTATACTTGCACTTAAAAGTCATATTTTTTTCGTGACTAAAGTAGTCCTTTTTACACTTTGTGAAGATTTGTTTGTCTTTACTTAAGTTGTTTATTGTTGCACAATGTAAAAATGCGCTACTTTACGCACGGAAAAGTGCAAAGTTGCCTAAGTGCGCGTTTAGGTACACAATATAAAGAATATTTCATTAAAGACAATAGTATTTATTTTGTAACAGTATTATTAGACGGAATTATAACTGAAGAGGATTTACTTTTATTTTTTGTAAAGTAACCTTATTTAAAACTTTATTAAAAATCCCTTTTCTCTTCAGCCCTGTATGTTGCTTGTCACGAGGATGGCTACAGTTGCTATATACTGTAGTCGTTCTTTGTATTCCTGTGGAATGTGTTATGTGTACTTGTCTATTAATTAAAACTGTCCAGTCCCAATCGACATTGTCCATGACATTTTATAAAAGCATCGATTTGATCTGTTGATGGAAAATTACATAAAGAAATCCATCTATATTTCAACTTCATACACTGCTTATCATTGTTTGAAATTAACAGTGGATGATATTTTTCACAAATTATGAAACAAATTTATGTATTTTAGTTTATTACAGACAGTTATTTTGAGTGTAAATACAATGTTGAAGTAATAAATTTGATTAACGTAATACAAGTGAACATTTCTAGGACAATGTTGATTGAGTCAGTCATCGTTCATTCATTAACATCCCATTCGCTGTACCACCCGCTTTGCTGACCAAACGCATCACACATGCCACGTACAGTGTTGAAACGCCTTTAAGCTTTCGATGTTTTGTTTTACTTTTAATTAGTGTGTTTGTCTGGTTGCTAATTTAGTGTACGACTAAATTTGAACTTTGAATGTTGTTTGATAAACTTCGAGGCGTTTGCAATTGCTGTTGTGAAAAATACAATTGAGAATATTAAAGAATAATACATATTTCGGTCTCGGGTGAATTTTTGGGTTAACTTGATCTGTTTTAAGAATTAAAGTTTGTAATTGGATTTTTTTATTTATGTAGTTTTTTTAATATCTATTCTCAAATTTGTATTACCGTTTTAATCTTAATAATCTTCTTCATTCCATCCCTTTTGAATTGCTTAGATACTGTTGCAGATTGATTATTTTCGTGACTTCGAAAATATGAACCCAAAAATTCAGCTGATATCCTAAGTCCGTGGCATTTGTGATGGTTCCGGTTGCTTACATGGGTTTCTTACATTTTTCAGGTGAATCCACATACTTGTGAGGGTGGCACGTGGGATCAGTGACCTCGCCACTTCTATAAATAAATATCCCGCTTAACCCCCTCCACCTTATGGGAAAGGCTCGAATACCGAACTCTTAACACGATGCCGTAAAGACTATATTCGCCCGGAGCCTTTGCCGTAGTGACGTTGCAGCGTTGTAACGAACAGTTAGTGTTCTATGTGTGTCTAAAATGTGTAGATATTCGGAAAATTAATAATTACGCGGGTTGTGCCATTGCCCTAATTGATGTTGAATGGAACGGTTTGAACTGATTGAAAATACTGATGTGATAAATTGAGTGCTGAATGGATAAGTGAACGAATCGGACGATCTGGCGGTGACGTTTCTAGATATTCTCTATTCTGTGTCCTTGAATGCACGCCGTTAAAGACTTTGTACTTTAAAATGTTAAATTGTCCGTAGAGTAATCATAGAATGGAGCGTGTGTAGTGGCGTCACGACTATTTGTTAGAGATTTTGTGTTTTCTCTATCGGTAATGAGACGTCGCGTGACGTCCACCCTATAGTCTCAACGTACGCTCTACTCATATTTTAATTACGCATCTTATGACTGAATAAGTACACTATATGGTTTCCATTACGAATTGAAGTGTCGCCATTTTATGTATGCTGTATAAATAGGAGATTCCGTACTTGTTATTTATTATTTTTATATAATAGATATTATACATAACAAATCCTCGATATAACTCCGACGGGACTCTAAGTTTGCCGGAGTTTCAGCCGAACATTATCGGGTTCATCTGACGGCCCGGTGTCATCCTGTAAACATGTTAGGTGTATTTTAAATATTTTATTTATAGAGGACATGTTGTTTAAACTATTTTTTGGATCGGTCACTTTGTGAAGAATTTTATCGAGTCTTTATAAGATTTAGCGTTGTGAGTCCGTTTCGAAACACACCTAGTACGTCAAGCTACAAAAAATAAGTTTAAAAATATCGTCCCTTCTAAGGAAATAGTCTAACTATAGTTTGTTGGCCAGTGTAGAATGCGAGACGACTGCACAGGTTGTTTTTTCCTTTAATTTATACTTTTGGATCTAAATGGCAATGTTTGAAATGTTCATTGTGATAACTACAGATGTACAGATAAAGGAATATGTTGATCTATGTTCTATAATCTATGATTCTACTTGGGTAACGCTAGTTAATTTGATCTTATTGGCATGTGTGTTTCCAAGAATTTTTGTTGTCCCATTTGGTTAGTAACACTGTGAACAACATAAGGTTCCGTTTGATTCAGTAATGTGCAAATTTTAATTATTTCTGTATTTATTTTATGAACAAAATATCTTTTATCTTTCAGGTGAAATTGGATACATGTCGATTTTCGGTTGTATTGTACGCTTATAAATTTGTTTTGTCTATTGACAAATGTTGTTGAATTACAGTTTGCACATTATTGAACGAACCGGTAGTCAGCTGTAGTCGCAGGATTGACGCGTTATGTAATAACAACCCAATCAATTGGTGGTGCTGTTACGTTGATGGAAATATCCTTTCGCGAAAGTGGATTTATTTGTGGACTTTTTTTATATATCTTTTACAAAACGCTTACTTACCCGTGTCGGTGTGTGTGACTTTTAATGAAATTATCGACTCGTAATGTGACAAGGTTGGTTTGTGTCGAGAGGCTCTGATTAATTGTGATGTTCTTAAAGTATGCTTGCCTAATGCACACGGGGATACCTAATAGTACCAATGTTAAAGAGCCGAGTATCGTTAAATTACCGCCGCTGGCGCGTCTCTCAACACAGTTCAACCAAGAGTAAGCTTATTTACTAGAGTACAAATAAAATGACTTCATACAATAATTAGCCAAAAATCTTAAGAGAAAATGCCTCTCCGATTTCTCTTCTGAAATCGTTTTTTTTTACAAAAATCTAAAATTCTTCGTGAGTTTTTCCTTCGTTGGATTTTTTGTTATATTCACGATTACTTTTGTACAATTTTTTTTCTTTTAGGTAAATCGTTTCTATATTTTTATTACTAATTGTTAGAGAAATATATGCCGAAAGATGTAGGCAGATTTCCCCACCATTGGCTTTTTGGATACAATTCTTCTAATATCAATTAATTCTAATTAAAAGTTCTGTAGTGCTAGACTCTGAACTATTGAATATTTTTATTTGAATAATTATTTTTTGTATACAAAAACAGCTTCAATTCCAAAATACATTTGATTGAAGTTGCACAAGTCCAATTTTGATAGTGGATCTGTTTAATTGAATTAGATGATATTAAAAAGATTGATGCAGAAGGCCTCAGCTTGACTTAGTCCACGGTCGGACAGTAAATAATGTTTTTGTGTAGTTTCGAAAGATCTCAACAACTGCCATCACGTTAAAGCTACAGGATGTTCACTGTGAGGTTTGTACATTGAATACAATACAACATGAATGAGGAAATTATCTTTGAATTTTAATACGAAATTGGTTGTGTAAAGTTTGGAAATATTTTTTTAATAAATTTAAAAAAATGATAATAAATTATTTTTTATAAAATACAGAAACAGTCGTGTATAAATTTCACAGTAATGTTCTGTTAGTGAAAATTTATCCAAAAAAACTTTAGGTGGCTTTGAATACGAGTTTTCGATGCATTTAAATTTGAAAAATACATGTCGACACCATTGAAAATACATGTGCACATCGTTGAAATAGAAATGTATTTAAATGCGTCCAGAACTAGTGACGTATTGCTTAACACTCTCAATGCCAACGGTAGACGAGACCTCGAACATTGTTTAAAGATGAAAACATTTTAATACAACGCTGTCATCATTGTACTGAAACATGAAAAATACAAAATTATAAGTTTGAAAATTTTAAACCAATTTTTAACTAACACCATTTTGACAACTGACAATGGAGGCTTATTTTAATTTTATCTTAAATAGATCTATTTCTGATTGTGACCCAGCTTATATCATTTAAGGGGTATATAAAACCTTGGGTCTTTACAAAGTTCAAACGCAAATAATTAGATATGTTGATACTTCATTTTATTTAATTACATTACTAGGCCTAAGTTATTTATATTTTTATATATATAGGCAATTTTAGCTCTAACATGAATTTATTTTTGAAAAGATATTTTTTTAGTAACCCATGTTTTCAATACGGGCCACTGAATCTCTGAGCAATACTCAGATACTTGGGGATTATTTTCATTAAATGTTTTCATTTAATAAAAAGAAATTTAATTGGTTCTTAGTCGCAATTCATAATAACTTTCCAAAGCTTAGTGTGGCGTGCCACCTAAGCGCAAATTAGATTTTTAAAATATTTCTAGTACTTAAATGTATTAAAATGTTTTCAGATTAGTCGTGCACTGGCGTTGACGGTGTTAATCTGAAAATTTAGCCTGAAATTAAAAGATAAATAAATGTAAAGGGTGTAATGAATTTTTAATGTGATTGTTTATTTTTTCTGTGAATAATTAAATATTATGTTCTTCGAAATTAAGGTTCGGTTTAAATGTTAAAGTGCTAGGAACGGATATCGAACATTCTATTTTTAAATTAAATAGTCGGTGTGTATGTATGTATGAGGTTTGTTTTTCTCAAAGTTTTGTATGACATATTTTTGTATCAATTTGGATGATATCTCAGGGCCTACTTTCGTAAAACTTTTTGAAAACTCTTAACTTGTAAAAAATGTTTGTTTTGTGTGGTTTTCGACATGAATTTTGAGCGTGACTTTCATCTTCTCTTTTTCGTAATTGGAAGTGAGCGGAATAGAAGATAGCGTAATTTATCGCTTAGATTTAAAGCCTCTGCTACTGTCTCACTCGTGGGTGCGAGTGCCTCTCATGAAGGATGTTTGCTTGGAACAGTTTTAATGCTGAGAGGACACTCGACCCCAAAGCGGGAGCACAGGATCTTGCTACCTCGCTGCACACTTCCCAGTCCAGCTCAAGTTTCGTGCCGGGCCCTTAGTAAAGTTAATTTTATTTGTTTACTGGTGCGAATAAACAATATCAAAACTACTCTGTGTATTCTTGTATACAACTGGACCGAGTAAGTGCTCGGTCCAATTGGCCTAATTTGATATACGTTCCTAGCATTGAAATTCGAATTGGTTTCGTTTAAAATCGAGGAATCCGTGTCTAAAACCAATTAATGTCGAGCCCCACTTTGTTTTAGTTCGAGTCACAAAATTACAACTAAGATACGTTCAATATTAAAGGATGCTCTGTACATGAAGTGTCGCAACTTGCACAGCTCGACGACAAGCTGCGTGATTGATTTTTAAAGTATTTTTACATTAATGAACATCATGTGAAATGAACACATTTAAAAAATAAATTAATTAAAATGTGTGCAATTCACACGTGGTAGAAGTGAAACCTTCAAAAATAAAGCTATTAATTTAATAACGTGTATCACTTTTAATAATCTTTCAAAAACTATTTTGTACTAAATAAAACAGTGGTAACTAACGCCATCTCTTAACATAATATGAAGAGTAAAATGAGCAGCTAGCGTCATCTATCCAGCAATAAAACGAATCTTCTATCTTGTTCCTCGCGCCATCTATGAATACAACTTAGCACTTTTTAAAGTAACAAAGAGAACCACGAACATTGTATAATGCTTCTATCTCATTTCCTTTCTCTTAATCTTATGAATTTATGTGTCTGTCTCTTTTAACTGTCCCTTTTTCGTTTCATGGACTTTCAAATGACAACGATGCTAAAGAAGTTTTCACTTCAAAAGAAAACAATTCCATTAATCGACGCCTGGCGACTTATTTTTTCGAATTTTAAGTATCAGTTGAATATGTTCTAGAAAATCCATCGCGGAATGTAAGATTTTAATTCGGAACCAATTCGCAGAATCATTCAGAAGTGGCAAAAATGGATTACTTTGTTTGTATATAAATATTGTTACTCAGTTTTCACCAGATCTGTTACAGTAGCGAAAAGTTATAGTGACAAAAAATATTTCAGTAATAAAGCCGCGGCCATCTTGAATAGTTTTCACGTTGATAGAAGGTGCGCATGTTGGGAGTCTTTAACTTGTAACGATATGAATGAAAATAATTGGCGATTGCTCAGTTTTATTGTGTTTTGTTTGGGGATTTTAATCACTCACGTTTTAATTGGTTGGGTTGGAGACAAGTTGCGGTCTACTCTCTACTGGACACACAGCTTACCACAACTATACTGTGCGGTGGGATTCATTATCTGTATCGCTTATAACAATTTAAAATCTTAAAAAAAAAAAAACGTGAAAGCTGGTAACATCACCCTCTTTAGAATTTATTTAGTTATTGTGCTTAATACGTGTGTAAAGATTATTGGTATGATTTGATTTATAAGTATAAATATGATTATTATAACCCTGGACAAAATAAGATAAAACTTTGTAATCGCTGGTTTGTTTTCTATGTTTCAAGCGTATGATATCGGAAAGTTCTCGTTTCTATGACGTTTTAGATGAGATGTATGGAATGCCGTGATAACGAATTGAAGGTGTTATTTTAATTGGTAGGATATTTTGTATAGCAGGATTGAGATTGTTAGTTATGGTCGATAGTTTGCTAAAACAAATGATAATTGGATGTAAGGTAAAGCGAAGGAATTGAGTTTTGAATTGTTGATCCCAATGATAAGAAAAGGGTTCAGAAAGAAACGTTTATATCGTGCAAAAGGGACGAGGGAAAGGATTATCACCACGAAACGCGTTGGTTCATGCAACTTCCTCAGAATAAGCAATACAAATGTGACCTACCTTAAATGGGTGCGTTAAAAATGCCCCTAATTTGCGAATACCCTACATCGGAAATTTAGTTTTCGGGCGCCAAAGCTGTGATTCAGCGACTGGATTTTGCTTTACCGAAAATACAGAATTGTTTTACATGAGAGAATGCTGAGTATGGTTAGCAACCAGAATTACCGAATGTTATGGCAGAGTGAGGTCAGTGGCCTGCAGATCAAACGGTGTTGCTGTTCCGAGCTCGTGGTTTGTAATGATACGATGAAAGGTGATGCTGGGAATTTACAATTATAAGGTGACCACTGCCAACTGCCTGGTGGTTTTAGCTGACATTTCGATCAACTGGATCGAAGCATTAAAAAATAATACAACATTATTTGGAAAGCGCGTGTTATCCAAAAGGTATGCAAATTCAAGAAGTAATGAGTGGTGGGAAGGAAAGTGTCGAATGGAGTAAGTTTAGAAGGTAAGGCTAGGTAGTGTAACGTAGGATAGATTTCGAACGTCATAGAATCGACTCTGGTTGTCGGGTTGCTGTTGTGCAAACTAATTGTAACATTAAGTTAAACATTACTTACATTTATGGGGCTGTAACGGTTTTCATCGTTCACTGGTAGAGGGCGTTACTGATAAATATTTTATAGGTACCTACATAATCAGATGTTGACACTAATTGTAAATTAATATCCTAAATTTATGTTTAAAGTATTATGGGAAATATTTAAAAACCCAAAATATTATTGTTTTGTCGAAATCAATGAACATAAATTAAATATTATTAATTTAAAATGTTAAAAATAGTACTCACTGTCACGTGACCTCCAAACGCCATTTTTGAGCTTATGACGTCATTGTTCGTATTTTCAGTCGACCGATAGTATTGAATATCGGTTAATGACGTCACTTGACGTTTTTGTTGGGAAATTTGATAATGATTTTTATTTATCAATTTTTGCTTTTAAATTGAAGAATTGAATTTAATTGTTTTGAAATTGAATTGAATATTTTTATAATATTTTTTTCGTGAATATCAAGGCTTTATCTATTAAAATAAAATTTAATCCTAAAATTAGTCAACATCCCTATTGAAATATTATTAAATTCAAGCTTTCATTTGTTCTTTTTATTTCATTGTTGGAGGGAGTGGGTTAAAGATAGGTAAATATACAGAAGTAAAAAAAGACAAATTTAAGTATAGAAATGTAAACAATTAAAATCTTTACTTTTGTGACGCTCTTTAGCAGTTGAATATAGCACAATTTTTATAATTTTTTTTTCGAACTGCAAGTCTCTTTGGTACACCCTTCGCGGCACTGAAATTGTATACCGTAGCGATAATAGCATTAATAGCGTAGGTTTTAATTTCCAGTAATTGAGACGATAGGTTCAGATAACGTTTTGACGCTACTCTAAATAGTTATTTTTATTCTCATATTGACTTGAAACGATAAATAAATGACACGATAAATATTATGTAACCGAAGGCATGGACGACTGCTCAATATTGCAATTTTGCAGCTTCGGTATTTCTTATGCTGGCAATAGGTAGGTACATCAAGCTAGCCTTACTCAATTTCCATGTGTCAGTACCTTAAATGATCATCTACCGCCGTTTAATTAGTTAAATAATTATTGTTTAGCCAATGTTCCGCCGTCCAAGGCGACTTGTTGTTCGACAATCGTTACAAAGTTTTATCATGTTCATGTAAATTCTTGACTTTTTCAGTCGCGCGAATACGTTCACTTTAAAGTATGCTATTGTTTATCATGAATTTGTAATGTGTTTCTCATTAATTAGTTCGTAATTTAATTTTTAATTATAGCTTTGTTTTTTTTTTGTATTTAAAATGTCCGTTAAATACGCATGGTTCTTATTTGTGCTTCGTTGTAGATATGGATGAAATTGCATTGCGTACACTGCACGTAGTTACAAAACAATTTCTAAGGAATTCTAACTTACGTATCGTAAACTATGATTGTAGCGATAAAAGTCGTACCTATTGATGTGATAGATTTTCGATGGGTTACTAAATAAATGCTCGCTTCACAGTTGAAATAAACGCCCTAATCCCCGATTACAAATGTAGGGGCAGTTTTTTAGCTTTCTTCAGTTCAATTGAAATTCATCATCAGTTATTATTATTTAAAAAAACTATTTTATCGCACTTTTCTCGTTATCGGTTATCTCTCGACCCCCCACCCTTTAACGAAAGGTTTAGCTTTAAAGATTGTTGTTTGCCTTATAAGAAAATGTGATCTTATGACGGTTATACTTGAAGGATGTCGCAATATGTGGCGGTCGCTGCCGATTGCGTTTGTTCTACGATTTGACCGCCCGCCGCATGCCGGACAGATCGGGAACATTCGAGAAAATACTATCACTGTAGACATACATATAAAAATGTCGGACAGAAATGGATTATTACATGAACTCTTTAGGGACTAAATTGTTTAGATTGCCGTATTAGGTTACTATAAACGACGTAAGTTCTTTAAATTAAAATGTGTGCAATTCACACGTGGTAGAAGTGAAACCTTCAAAAATAAAGCTATTAATTTAATAACGTGTATCACTTTTAATTATCTTTCAAAAACTATTTTGTACTAAATAAAAATAAAACAGTGGCAACTATCTCTTAACATAATATGAAGAATAAAATGGGCAGCTAGCGCCATCTATCAAGCAATAAAACGAATCTTCTATCTTGTTCCTCGCGCCATCTATGAATACAACTTAGCACTTTTTAAAGTAACACAAAGAGAACTACGAACATAAGAAACACTGTTTAATGCTTCCTATCTCATTTTCTCCCACGTTAAATCTTATAAATTTATGTGTCTGTCTCTTTTTACTGTCCCTTTTTCGTTTCATCGACTTTCAAATTATAACGATGCTAAAGAAGTTTTCACTTTAATAAAATGATAATACGGCAATGTATAACGAATTAGTGTCAGAATTTAGGATACTGTAATAAATAAGCCTTTTAAGTACCTAAATGTTTCCATTTTTTTTCAATGAATAATGAAATTTCTCACCTTATTCTTATTTCGTTTTTATAATTAAGGGAAATGAAAGTAAAATTTTTCAACCACGTTTTTATTTCTCTTGATATTTTTATTACGTCATTCATTTCAGATTTAAAAAGCCATTCACATCTCGTACTAAAAATTTTTTTCGACGTTAATTACAACATTTCTCCCGAACATATTATTGAGCGAGTTAATAAGAACGTGTTAACTTTTTATGTATTTAAAAAATTGTTTATGTTAATGTATGTATGGTCATTGTCTGTGGTTTCCTAAGATACAATATTGACGAGGTGCGAGCACATCAGGTTAGCGACCGCGACTACGGTAGAATATGCCTTGTGTAATGATAACATTATGAATTATGTAATATAAGACTTGACAAAGTGCGGTGTTGCGGTAGGATCAGCGGATACGTGTCAATTGGTACAGTTTGTTGGAGGGAGCTTCATTAGTTGTCCATTGTCCGTCCCTCTCCAATGCGGATCATTAGAGAGGGATGGGTGTACGTAAATTGTTATGCTTCTGAAATACAGTGCGCGTAACTCCGTTATTGTACTTCGATCAATGTGAAAATATTAATGAGTGTACGCTAGTAACACTTCGTTTATTCATCAGATCATTGATTTTAAACACATCACAAAATCTTTATTTTCTAAGAGAAAGAAGAGAATCTTGGAAGTTTTGAAATAATTGAGTTAAAATCCTAAACTAATAAAGCCCTCTCTGCAAATCATTATTAACTTTTTTATGAATCGTAAAAAATTCTTAGTTCCACAATAATTAAAATAATATATGTACATTTTTTCTTATCTTAGTAAGTTAAAGATCTCATATGTGAAATGATTTTGTTTTGTCTTTTTTATATTTTGATGAACTTCAGAATAGTCGAATTGATTTAAAGACAACGTATGTAAAATAAAAATATGGATGTATATAGTTTCGCGTTTTATTTACAAAACCCAAATTTTCTATTTTATTTCCATGTTTACTTACCAGAAACATATACAACTGATAACAATTTCTACTACGAAGTTTTATTCAAAACAATGAAATACAAATACTGTCATACAACTTTTAATAATTTTTTAGATAAAATAATGATAGGGACATAAAATATATCATTTTACAATTTGTCGGTTGATACAAGGCATTACAAATAGTGTAACGAGGACAAGTACCTCAATTTTATAAACAACATTTCTATGAAACTCATTTTTTTTAAATGTTCAATTAGCTATCGCATGGGCAGTCTGTGGCATTTTATACAGACAATAAAACGAATACATTACCACAGAATAGGTATAAAATACCATAGAATAAGTATAAAAGTTCCTACAGCCTACAAAGCAGTAGTAGACTTAAGTGTTGAATTGGACTAAACATAAAATACACAAAGTATTGCAAAGTAGACTAATACTAAATTAGTAACCATGGATTTCCGAAAAGTAACGCCTGATACTATTAAATACACAACAATAACACATCATAGGTAAATACAATGAAGTTGAAATGGTACCATAGCTGCATAATAGTTACTATTCATTTCGGTAGATGTCGTTGGATAAATAACAAAATTCATCAGTTCAGCATAATTGACTTCACATACACATTCCAAAATACCTGCACTAGATACGCCTATGGGCATTTACAATATTAATTTCTTTTTAATTGTCTGGTGTTATTTAAAATTTCAACAGATTTGAAAGTAGACAAGTATAAAAATGTTGCAACAACTAGCGGCATCTACAAACATACTTCAACCACATGCAATATTACACAGAGAATGATTCTTGAAGTTTATCGGCCGAGTTCCAATATACTCTCTATCCATTATTCTTACGCCCCAACTCCGATTCACTAACGGTTACTTCAATCGCTCCTTAGTAAAGAATCACCAATCACCATACAAATTCTGTACTAAGGCGCGATTTAAGTAACCGTTAGTGACTGAGTTGGGACGTTAGTAAGTTACCTAGCAACTCTCACGCCCCAACTCAGAGTCACTAATTGTTACTTAAATCACTCCTTAGCACACAATTTGTATGGTGATTCTTTACTAAGAAGCGATTAAAGTAACCGTTAGTGACTCTGAGTTGGGGCGTTAGTCACATGCATTATTGTGTTAGTCGTTAGTACTTTATCTTCACCCGTGATTATGCATAGATAGAATATTGGAAATATTCACTGATCTCTATTATACGTACAGTACACAAGGTACAATATACTCATTATTAAACTTGGAACAATACACTGATTAATAAGTACGAATAGACATCTATCTTATATTTTTATTGTGTGGCCTAAAATTTGCAACAGCTTAAAACACAGTCTAATATGTTAATTAAATGCAAAACGCTCGCGAATCATCACACACACACACACACACACACACACACACACACACACACACACACACACACACACGCACGCACGCACACACACACACACACAATGTCTATGTAATTGATGTCTTTTTGTGTTAATACTTGTATTATATATACATATATATGTGTAACGAGAGAGGTTTGAACCTAGTTTCCCACAACACAGGGAATCCTAGTGTGGGAGCTAGTAATCAAATTATTCTGTGTAACAAAGGATATGAAATAAATATTTTTTCATTTTTCATTTTTTTTTTTCATTAAAGGCCGCTGCATACGTAACGTGGCCGGGACGGGGACGGGACGTGGTTAATAAACACCGACGGGAATTTTTAATGCATACGCAACGTGACGGTAACTTGGCCCTAGCGCGCTAGTGTTGTGAATAAGGAAAGATGAATTTTTCTTTTGAAGAATTAGCTTTAATTGCTATTGCATTAGATGACGTAGAATGAGCTTTCTGAGATTTTCTGTATATCCTACATGGCAGAAAAGAAAATAAGAAGGAGAATGCTACACTTTCTACAAAGAAGTTTTGGATGATTAGACTCAATTTTATAAGTATTTTCGTATGAAAAAATTAAAAATCATTTTTTTATCATGAAAAAATTAATCATGTAATATTTATTTTATAATTTTAATCATATGGGTAACAATATTTTAAAATTACAATATTGAAATAAAATACAATTTTATTATAATTCTTTCAAAATTATTTTTATGTAATGTAAACTGTCGTATTTATAATGATTATTTTTGTACAAAGTGATTAGCATATACAGTAGGTAAATAATACACGTGCATTACTACTTAGCTCTACGGAGCCCACAGAGCGTCTGCGCATACGCAACGGAATCACGGACGGGACGGGGGTACGTACGGGGCAGGACGGCGTCGTCGACGATGTTTTTCCCTCCCCACACGTGCCACGTTCCCGTCCCGTCCGTGCTTTCATGGCGTATGCCCTATCGTATACATTTTTTATGAAACGATGTTTCCAAAACTTCACGTCCCGTCCCGTCCGGGAAAAAACACGTTACATATACATCGAACTTTACTTATCACTTAACCTTATATTCCCCGCTAAGTATACATAAACAAAAATGTTGGCTTCATAAAAATAGACAGTGTAACCTTGTAATAACAGTATTAAAATCCAGTTTTTGCAACAAGTGTCCAACACATCGGGTGTCTTCATAAGCGGTATGAAACACCCTGCGACGGCCCTATAAGGCGCCTCTGCCTCGGCCTCTGCCCCTGAAGCCGCCCCTGCCCCTAGGCCGAGCCCCTTTGCTGGTGTTGGGAGGGCTCTTGGGTCTGAGGGCCTCGATACGTTCAGTGCACCCTGTGCTCTCCCTGCCCTCGGTGAAGTATGAAGCGTAGAGCTCGGCATTGAAGTTGGAGTTGGTCAGCTCGTGGCCTATGGTGACCCAGCCGGGACGGATCGTGGAGTCTCGGCCGAATAGATGGACTCTGGTGAGTTAAATATCAGCGATATTAGCGTATATACAAAACAATTGTCGTTAGCACCCGTACCACAGTAAAAGGTTATGTTCATAATGATATATAACAATTTAACTGAAATAAGTGATTTTATTATCATATCTACGGCTTGTGTCCATTAAAACTGAGTTATCAATTTTACGTGAAATTTTGTTGGATAGTGAAAGCACTTCCATGTTGCAAAAGCCCCATAAAGCCGTCAGTCCGAGTTTATATCTTTAAATAGTCGGAGAGGGGTCGGAATGAGGCCTTGAAATTGCTTAAGATTAAAAGAACTTCCGACACCTAGGGCTTGTTTCACAATCTTCAAGTCCGAAGTAAGCTATTCGTTGGTTAAGTTGACATTTCGTGTATGTAAAATGACACTTTAACGTCACTTTAACCGGCGAATAGCTTATTCAGGACTCTACTTGAAGATGGTGAAACAAGCCCTTAGAAAACATCTTCGAACACTACTTGGCCGGCAACGCATCGATGATGACTTTGGTGATATATCCTGAGACAGAGCATTTCTCGGCTATTCAAATATTTAAAAAAGCTTCGAAGCGTGGTGTGATGGTACCACCTGGACCGCCGCGGCGCGCCGTTCGAAGGACCCTTCGATCGAATCCCAGTAAAGCAAAAATTTTAATTTTGAATTAAGGGCGCTGCATACGTAACGTGGACGGGACGGGGACGGGGACGGGACGGGACGTGGACTGGGCATAAATATATGTACGTGCGTGCCCCTTTTACATTTTCTATGAAACGATGTTTCCAAAATTTCATGTCCCGTCCCGTCCACGTTACGTATGCATCGACCTTTACTGTTCTCGATCAGGGTGCGTGTGATCGTGTCCTTGTGTGCTGTCTGTGGTACACAGGGAATCATAGTGTGGCATTATGAGTGTAGCTTTATTTTTACATACCTCCGTCTGCCCAAACAGAAATGCTCCATGATATGGAAGATCTCTATCGGCTTCTCGGTGCTCCCAAACTCCTGGTCTTCTGATATGATCAAGTCTATGTCAACGTTGGCATGGATGAAGTCTCCATCCACGGACCTCCGGACGGTGCCCTTGATACCCATGAGACAATGCTCCTTGGTCCGTTGGAAGACTGCATTGTGCTCGAGGTTCTTCGAGTGGCCAGGATTCTTGATGTTGGTTTTGATCCAGCAGATGTCTTCACAGCGCCTGAAGCCCCATTTCTTTAGGCATTCCCTGCCCATGTCTAGACCTGGAGATAATAAAAGTTTAACTATTTATTTGGGTAAATTAATTCTAACTAGCATTATCCAACGGTCGAACCTTCTGGGCTTATGGAGGAAATAATTTTCTTGGAAAGATAAAGAAAACTTAGATATTTCTATAGTTCAATTGGTGATAACGTGAGAAGTTATATTTCTTTGGCATCAATAAATAAATATTTAACATTAATAATTCAATAATATTAGGATTAATCATATTCAATAATAATATTTTAATTTATATCAACAAATAATACATGACTAACAGAGGTTCTATTTCTATTTCGTTTTAAGCTTTTTGCAGGCAACTTCATCCTTTGTGTACAAATCTTAAAATATCACTCTCATCATTTTTTCAAAACGCGCTTAAAGAAGTATAACTTCAAAACATTCCGTCTCCCTGTCTGTGTTTATGTGTAGTACGTGTATATATCATACCGTCGGAGCTGCCGCACCAGAGGAAGAGGAAGGCGCGCGGCTGCGCCAGCTGCTGCAGGTCCAGCGCCAGCACGTCGCGCCAGCGCCAGCCCGCGCCCAGCGGCGGCTCCACCAGCAGCACGTCGAACTTGCTGCCCATGCCGCGCAGCGAGAACGTCTGCACCACACGCGGGTACCCCCGCATTACATACACAGTACCACACACATATTACAGATTGGCTACTTTAAAAATCTAAAGAGATACATTGTATGTTTAAAAATATTTTATTGTTTTATATATATGTTACCGGCAAAACCCGATTTCAGGTTAAACTAGTTTGGCCTAGGCCAGACTAGTTTGGCGCGACACGATTAGGCAAAACTAGTTTCTCGTCAGTCTAAAACTGATTAGAACAAACAGACAAATCTTTGTGCTTTAAACCTCTTAAATTACAGCTATTTTAGTCACGACTGCACTTCAAATTGTATTCGAACACCAAATGTAGTAAATGATCACCAAATTAACTGCTCGCGTATATATTGTTTCTTTTGGATTCTTTTAATTTCCAGATGTAGGTCGAAATGGTTACAAAACCGACTTAGTCAACCCCGACCCCACGTGGTACTAGTCTGCCCTACCCCTAGAGTGAATGTAAACCCCGGAGGCGCGGAGGGAGAGCAGCCCCCGCCCGCTGTAACCAACTGCAGGCACCATGTGAGCCGAAGCGGCTGAGGCTGGTCGCCGCAGGCGACCAAAAAGCCGAAGCTGCGTAGGCGAGCATGGAATGCCTGCAGTTTGTTACGCAAGGGCGGAGGGGCTGCACTTCCCGCAGAGCCGGAGACGTTCGGAAGCCTGTTTGTGAATCAAAAAATGAATTACCATCTTTGGTTATAATTTTATATTAAAATGCTGTTTTAATTTTGGTGATCATTTATTACTTTTGGGTTAACAATGATTTATTTGGTAGTAAGTTAAACATAAGCCAAACTTATTGACGAGAAACTAGTTTTGCCTAATCGTGTCGCGCCAAACTAGTTTGGCCTAGGCCAAACTAGTTTAACCTGAAATCGGGTTTTGCCGGTAACATATATAAAGCAAAAGGTGTATTCTATGGTATTGGTTATTCAATAATATTCCTTTTACTTTGCACCATGATATATATTTCCAGTTCTCCTAACGTTCACATCAATAACAATCTGTACTACTCCATGATCACTATTTGAATCCCCTAGAATATCCCACACATATTGTTCTCAATATATTGACACATTCCTCATTCTAAATATGTAGTTTTTCTTCACGACTTCTTGTATGACAGCATCAGGATCGGCCGATCGTTGTAGAACCAAAGAGGCCGGTCGCCGTTATATATATATATATATATATATATATATATATATATATATATATTTTATTGTTTTATATATAATAGAAATAACTATCTTCTCTACCAGTCTAGAGCAGATAAGGATAACACGGCAATTTAATAAAAAAGAAATGGTTTCGGAGATATCCATGGACAAACATAAATACCCATAAAATTGAGTATAATTAGATTGGAAAACTGATAAAATATGAGAATATTCCGCAGATTTCACATTCATACCCTTTCCTCCTTTTTTTGAAATCATTAATAAATATATATAATATGTAAATCACAAACAAAGTTTATGGCAATGTCATTGAACACTTTGAAGCCATCAAACCGATGCGCTCCAAACTGGTTTTCATTTGAAAGGCAATAATGTGAAGATTGTTTGAGTCCACTAAATACATTAGGCACAGTCATGAAGTCCATTTTCGTCTTTTCTCATACAAAAATTTTAGCATAGTAACACACGTCGGGTATCCATTAGTACACAATAATTAAGAGCTGGATAGGGCCATAACAATTCCCCACGCAGATCCCGCACCTCCAAAATAAGTATTTTTGAGAGCAAAATGGTAGTTTCATTCAGCATAGCGTTATGGGCTGCCCACGTAAATCACTATAAATGTTTCTTAGTTACATATTTGCATAAATAAAATGAAGGCTCCTTCGGTATTTTACCATAAAATAAAAAATAATCTTCTGATTAATAATATACGAGAAAAAACTAGCGTAGCTTGTAGCCATGACCAGGTTTTACCTTCTAGTCCGTATTATAAAATCTATTTAAATGATTATAAAGTAATTTATACTGTTTTCTAACTTATATTAATTGTCAGCCAATAAAAAAAGAATGGTCACAATTACTACCTAATTAAGGAGATACTCATGGACAAACACAGATTATGTACATCCTTTTTTGAAATCAGTTTAAAATAAAAGAGGGCATACGACATTACTATCTACCTTAAGATCACACCGCAGGTACATAGGCGGAGTGGCAGTCCTAGCGATGAGCTCATCTTTCAGTTTGATCAGCTCTCGCAGCTTGGGGTACTCCTCGAAGCGGTCGGCCAGCCCCACGTCGCGGATGAAGTTCTGTGGCCGCTGCCCTGTGTCTACGAAGTGTTGGCAGTAGTCATTGTGGGGGTTCGACGACTGGGTACCCTGGGAATTTATAAAACGAGTATTAAACATAATTATTTTGTAAAAATGAAAATTTCGTAAAAAAAAAATTGTAACATGTTAATGTCAGCTTTATTAACCAAGATTCTTGGTTTAATGTCAGCTTTATTAACCAAGATTCTTGGTTAATAAAGCTGACATTAACATGTTACAATTTTTTTTTACGAAATTTTCATTTTTACAAAATAATTATGTTTAATACTCGTTTTACTTAATAATTACATGCAGTCTGCAACATTCATTGTAATGGCACTAAGCGAAAATCTCTTGTTATCTATGTTAAAAATATGTAAATGTGTAAGTGTATATTATGTTGGTGTCCAATAAATAAATAAAGTTTTAGCGTCAACCTTAATGAGTCAACAGCAGCTGGACTTAGACATTCTAGCAGAAACATGCTATCTTCTTTTAGTTGTCATTAATAGTTCCATCCATCCATCAGCCCTTGGAGGTCCACTGCTGGACATAGGCCTCCCCTGACACTAATAGTTAATTGTCCTTATGTCTCTATCTATGTCACTTTTTATCATATTCAATTATGGAATTTACAAATATTTTCTCAAGCCATAATTATATGGAAGCAAGACTTGGATCATTACAACTCCTCATATTGTTAAAAAGTAAAAACCAAGCACTAAGTTTCCAGTGAATTCAGCATTCCTCAGAAGAGTCTAGCTCATATCAAACTGAACAATCAATGTTTATTTACATCAGAACATCAATAACACCCATTTATGTATTGATAATTGTGGTGTGATAACATGGACAATTTGGACATTCTTTTATTAGTATGTATGTGAGGTTTCCAGCATTTCCAGTACATCAATCTATGCCCGAATATGAGACGTCATCAGGGAATATCAAGTAAATATGTTACACACACAAACCTTCAAGAAAGTAGAGGAGTCAGTGTAAACCAGACTGTCAGGTTCCTTCGGCACGGGCTTGCCGCTGGCGTCGGAGCTGTACTCGGCCACTGCTTGCTTCTTCGGCAGGCCCTCCAATGTGGTGCCCAATGCATGTCGCAGCTCACTCACACTTGAAACACCAAGCTGGTAAAGGAATTATGGGGTTGGATTTAGAATCCGGTAGCAGGAGTTCGTACATGAGAATGGTTGAAGCTTATAGATGTTCATTTTGTTATCCTATCCTTGAATCTAAATCCAATTCGTAATATTTTTCCCTGATTATTGACTACAGTCATTTTTTTAATAAAAAGCAAGGGCAACAAGAAAAAAAATATAAAAATTACTGAAAGATATAAAGTAAAAAGATATAAAGTTACCGATTCACTTGATATGGCATAATATTTGGTATTACTTTAGAAACCTGCGGCACCGGGAGGGGGGTGGAGTTAGGGGGGGAGGTGAGGGGGTGGGGTAAGGACCCCCCCTTAATTGGGCTAAGTGAGGAAACACATAGTTTTTGAGTTTTTTTTATTTTTATTTTGAGGTTAAATCTGTGAAAACTGCTCAATATTTGTCTTAAACTAGTCTAAATTAATGTCAGGTGGTGGAGGAAGAAATAAAATTACGACCTCCGTATGGACAGACACACAAAACACACCAATTTTATAAAAAAATGACAAATCATTATAATTACAAAGTTACAGTATAAGCACTTTTGGGCAGAAATTAGGGGTTTTTGATACACAAACAGGCTTCCAAACGTCTCCGGCGCTGCGGGAAGTGCAGCCCCTCCGCCCTTGCGTAACAAACTGCAGGCTCTCCATGCTCGCCTACGCAGCTTCGGCTTTTTGGTCGCCTGCGGCGATCAGCCTCAGCCGCTTCGGCTCACATGGTGCCTGCAGTTTGTTACAGCGGGCGGGGGCTGCTCTCCCTCCGCGCCTCCGGGGTTTACATTCACTCTAGGGGTAGGGCAGACTAGTACCACGTGGGGTCGGGGTTGTCTAAGTCGGTTCTGTCACCAATTTTGAAAAATTTAACTAGAATGTAATAAATAAATTTAATAGAGTGTGACATTGTCATATATAGGAAGAATGAATTGTACTCCTTTGCCTTATTAAAAAATAAGATAATGTTAGTACAACATGTAGGTAGACATATATATGATTTCAATATGGCCACCTAGCCTAATAAACGCAATTACCAAATTCGAGTGGTTTTATTAAACATATTAGACATAAACAGTAAAATTGATATATTACATTGTGTATATTAACCTTTTATTAAATATAAAAAACCTTTCTTGTATTTCCTATTTCCAAATTTCATCTAGCTCGACCACCTTCCCCGGGCCACAAATCTTTCCAATGAACTCCTAATTATTATAATTATAATATATAATACAATAAAATATACCTAATAACATAAAATTTATAAATAAGTAGGTAACATAATTTGTGTTGTATTTTTTGGAAATAACCTCAAAAATTAAAATTAAAATTTAAAAAAAACGACGCATTACCTCACAAAAACCAATTAGATTATGATTAGGGGCATCACTTCTATCGATTAAAGCCAAAATCACCCAGATACCAATGCCGCAGGTTTCTAAACCCAACCCTAATATTTTAATAAGGTTACTGTGACTAAAACACTGTGAATAATTACTGTGACTAAAACAATATTCAAATAAAAGCCGTGACTGCCCCCCACCCCCCTCTCCTGGATCCAAGCTCGAGTCCCGGCATAATTTTATTATGGTTTTATGATCATGCTAAATTTACCTATGACCAGTAGACATATGTATAATGGTCAATTGAAATACTGATAAATGTGACAACAAAATTTCATTTGATGAACTTCCTACACATGAAAGACGCCACATTCATATTGATAAAATGTTAACCACATCAACATGAAAAATTGTTGCTATATTGGAAATATTTTTAAAGTTTTTGAAATAGTATTAAACACTTTTATTACTTAATGCAACTCTTGATGTCTTTTTCCATGAATACCTACCGAAAATGCAGCAATAACATAAGCGGAAGACCTTTGAGGTACTGATTCCACAAATTCTGGTATAAACAAAAAATAAAACATAACAGACTTAACATTTTATAGTGTTACAACTGAGGTAAACGTGTATTTTCAGCATCAGTAAACAACATAACACACAACAAGTTTTTCCTAGAAATAGGTTATGTTTGTACTTACCGTTTGTGCCAGCAATTTCTTTCGTTTCTGCGACCTTTCTCGAAGTTCTTTCAGCTTTTCACTCATTACTACTTTAGTTTATGGAAATCTACACAATTCTAAAAATATGACATGCACATGAAATGGTTTTTATAACAAATACAATTAAGCAGTCACTTATTAGCAACAACGCCAACAACGGTTTAAAAACTAAAATGATTTCAGACAATTTCAGATTTGCCAAATGTCAAACTCAAAAACAAAAATGCCTATAACTTGGTTGGTTGTCACTTTGACACGTCTTCGATAGCGGTGGGCGATTATGAGATATAATAATGGAATCATTCGATTATGAAGATGTCTCGAGATATCTCGATTATAACCGTTAGTAGTTACTAATCTGAATCACTACTAATTTGCCGTTTTCGATGGCGGAGTGAGTCAGAGGTGCGACTGCGAATGATCTCACTATTCGAATCTACAACTACTAATACTAATGTACACATTCGACTTGAATATTAGTAATATACTAATGTACACATTCGACTTGAATATTAGTAATATACTAATGTTTATGACGACTACTAAATTAGTAACTAATCTAATAGCGTTTCGACTCGCAAACCGGGTCGCTCGCGCATCCGACGCTCACCTAGCAGTATTGCCAACTTGGGGCACTTTTTTTTCAGGTTCTAGAGTGAAATAATTCCATACTATTGACTTTTTCGAGAAATATTTATTATTGTCAACAAATATACGAATTCCCAGATATACTCGATTTAGAATAAATAGAACATAATTTTATTATAACTCTGAATTCATTAATGGACAGTAACTTCAGTAAGTTTTTAACTTTTGTATTCTATAAAACATTTAATTTTGAGGTTAATACTTATTTTTATATAAAACTGTGTTACATTTACATTATAACATTCTGAGGTAAATATAATACATAATACGTATAATACATAAATAATAAACTATAAACTTACTGTACTTAAACACCACCACACAAAACTAACGTCACCACACAACAAAATAAAGAAAACACCGGTACTACTCAACGGTTTACGAATAACGAATCGAGAGTACGACTGATTTAAGATTAGTATTAGTAATACAAATTTGTAACGTTATTCTATTATGAAAATAAAATTTGTTACTAACCAATAATCGATTATGAATATTAGTAATGAGTGAATGTTTCGATTGAGTGAATCATTCATGATCGCGCACCTCTAGTCTTCGACACTTGGAGCATGGAGAATAGAGTAGAAGGAGGGACATCTCTGTTAATGAACAGAGTACGTAAAAACACGTCCAATTACGGGTATCGAATATCTATTTTCCAGACACTAGCGCCATTCATTACGGGTGACGCTGCGGATGCACTAGGCATAACTCTACACTCGTTTACAAAAGCTATGTTCTTATCGTAGTCATGAATTCAAAAATTCACACTACTAAAAATTACTTTTTCTCACAGCAGTATTTTGGTTATATAAATTTACTACAACATTGCAAGTCTAACATTACATTTGACTACGTAAATAGTTGAGGATTTGTATATACTAGCATTACGGAGGGTACCATGGAATTTTTTAAATATTTGAATTTAGCAAACTTCACTCCGTCTACAACAGCTATGTTCATGGTTCATATTGCTATTTGTCAGACATTAAGATTTGTGTCGCAAAAGGCGATGAAAAACTCACAGGTTATTTTTAACGCGCGTTTTTATAATTATTATTTTATTTTTGTTTGAATATTTTTTTTGATATTGTTTTTTTTAACGTTTTTTAATAGTTTTATTAATATTGTTTTTTATTGAAAACAGTAATTACAGTCCAATATTGATAGAAACTTAATATTTACACAATATAAAATAAAAATAAATACTTAAAAGTAAAAGTAAAATTAATTAAAATAAATGTATATAACTAGGCCCCTGCGGTGCAGTACGATGCTGGCAGCATTCCCTCACTGTATAGCAATGCTAACACACTGAGCAAGAAAGCTACCAGCTCTAGGGTCTCTCGTATTTTCTTTTATTTTCTTGCTTATTTCTTTAAAAAGATAGTAAGCGTCGGAACCCCACGTGCCCACGGACAAAGTGTTTCAACACCGAATGCTTTGAAGATATATTAATTACTAGCAAAAAAGCGGTGCTTTAAGGAGGGCTCGCGAAGATTATGGCCAGTCAACGTGCGTTTTCGTGGCATTTTGATGACCTCTTGTCAGTTGCGCGACCGCAGAGAGGACCGTAGAGAGACCGGAGAGGAGGGGTAGGGGAAGAGGAGGGGAGGGGCAGGGGGAGAGGGAGGGGTGAGGGGGAGGGGAGGGGCGGGGGGGAGAGGGGAGGGGAGGGGGAGAGGCAGGGGAGGGGAGGGGGAGAGGCAGGGGAGGGGAAGGGTGGGGGTGAGGGAGAGAGTGTGGTGGGGCAGGGGAAGGGGAGGGGGAGGGGAGGGTAAGAGGGAGCGGGAAGGAAAGGGAGCGGTATTTTAATTAATGTTTTACGGGTTTTTTTCAGTGCAATAATTTAAAATCGTTAATGTAGAAGAAATTTTAATATTTTTTTTTATTTCATTATTGTAATGTAATCAGAGCCATCTACAATTTCAGAAGGTAAACTTACATACATGACGGGGAAGTTATGTGGAAGTGATTTTTTATTTTTCCGATAGATGGCGTTAGTTGTACAATAAAAATCGAATTTCTGAAAACTGCTTTTTTAAAAAGTGGACAAAATAATATTTTTATGATTGATAACTTATCTAGACATGAATAGAAATTACTATGTCAAAACTCAAACCTGTAAGTGTAATAGTTTCTCAATAAAAGGGATAATGAAATGCATAGATTGTCGACTATTATTAAGGGCTCGCTTCGTTCGCCCCAATGATGATCCAAGATTTTTTAATTATTTTTTTTTGAATAGTTTTTTTTTATTTTTTTGAAAATGCTTTTTTGATTTTTTCTATTTTTTTTATTTTTTTTTGAAAATTGTTTTTTAAAATTGTTTTTTTTTTTGATGCTAAAGAAGTATAACTTCTCACGCAAGTAAATAAGTACACGTTTATGCTTTTAATGAGATTTTATTTTATACGATTAAAAAAAAAATCGTTGAAATTGCAATTAATGAATGAATAAATGGCCTTACATTACTAATGAATAAAGCTGCAAACATATTATAAGCCGCGTCCGACCGGACGCGGCTGACAGCCGCGACTGATAATGTGCACAGTCTCTTCGGACGTGGCTTGCGGACGCGTTCAACGCCTATTCCACAGCGTACGAGTAAGAGTATTCCACAGATACGTACAGCCGGATTTAAATTTGTCTGACGTGTCGTGTTGTGATGGGCTCTGATGAAATGGGTAGCGTTCACATCTATATGTCGCGGAACTGATGCCTACTGACACAGTACTTTCATAGCTCTCGGGGAGATTACACATTTTGCAATGTTTTTCGATAAATCCTCAGTTTCTGATTCAGATTTTGAAGAAGGTATTCAGTTTTTAGTGCTGGCAAATCTGCTAAAAAAAGAAAGAAAGAATTCTTTACATTTACATTTTACATTTTGTATCTTAGATCACTTTAAATTGTCGTACTATTTTGATCAGGTCGTCCATACTTTCAAATTTAAATTTCAATAACAACAACACGTCACAACAGTGAGGCTCGTGCACACTGCTCTGACGCCGCCACTTTCCCACCTACCTCGCCTCTCCCACCCCGGCACTCTGTCGCGATCGGGATTGCTTCTGATGCGACACAACACAAGCCATCACAACATATCGCGTCACGCTAATTTTTATCTCACCTTTAAATATATGAAACCCATACCATTCTGACGCATCGCAATACGACACGTCAGACAAATATAAATCCAGCTTACGTTATTCCTTCAGACACAGAGTACTAACGCCTTCTGACGCGTGGACGCGTCCCGCACCCCGTGCATACTATGAAATACCGTCCGCGGACGTTTTCGGCTGACAAAAATATCCAGCGCGCCAGATAGCTCTCGGATGTCCGAACGCCTCAAGGTGCCTCAAGGTCACGTCCGCGACTTACCTCCGATAGTTTGCACAGCTCAGTGTATATTCATTATCTAGATACCGTTACGTCACATCCTTCAGCCGCGTCCGGCCGGACGCGTCCGACAGTTTGTTTGCAGCTTAACTAAGGAAAATTTGTCTTGATATTTTTAAATGAAACTGATGTAAAAAAAAATATCAGCACATCTGGGCAAATTTACAGTATTAAAAAATCTACACTTCACGGAAAAGTAACAGACAATAATATTATAAATCAAAATCAGTGAACGTTCATCAACTGGAATTACAACAAACTAAAACTAGATATAATTTTAGAAAAATAGCACCGTATTCAATAGTATTTCGTTGGTTATATATACAATTTTTAAGTACACATTTAAATAAGTAGCACATTTAATGATAAAATTGATATATTGAAACAGTTGAATAGAGCAGAGTAATTACAGCAGTTTCTACTCATTATGATGTTGTTTTTGTTGAGGTTGTATTGTACATTTCATAGCGTTCTAAGCCGGATATGTAGCAGTTTTCGCGAGGGACACAACGTCCCGTGATGTCTCTTAATAAGCCCAATTTGCAGTGACATCCCAGTAAACAACGCCTTGGCCGCACGCAGCGCTGATTATCGCAGCGTGCTTCACAACCGTAGCGACACACGTACTCTTCTTTTGGGTCGTTGCATTTTTCTGTTAAAAGAAACAAGATTTAATCAAAGATTTATTATATTTTAAAACATTTAAAAATCTGTAGTACTCATTTTAATTAAGTCATGACTCATGTTAGTTATGTGACTGAAAATTATTAAAGTTAAATACACAAAATAAAAAGACATTTACACACTGCACATAAAAAATGCACATAAAAGCACAATGCACATAAAATATAATACACCCACGACCCGCAACAGAAATAGCATTTATCTGTAACAACTATCTGCCACGGCTCGGAAATAGAACCCGGATCCCCTAGCTTCTTAGGCTTGAGACGTGGGACACCAATCAGGCTACGTAGTCATCAATTAACGTATTTTTTATGGAAATAGCTGGCAAATGAGCTGACGATCCACCTGATAGTAAATGGCTATCGTCGCCCATGGACATCAGCAACACCAAAGGCAACACTGATGCGTTGCCGGCCAAGAAAGAGAGAAGAAAAAGAAAGAAAGAACTGGCTCTCAAGCCGGAACATGACAAGTCATTTGGCGGCTGACTCATGCTCAAGGGTGGTAGCTATCCAGGCGAACTCCATGGAGAAATAATAATAGTAATAATGGTATTAATTAACAATTAAACATTTAAATATTTAAAGGCCCTACCACCATCGGGCTGGATTTAGTTGCCTTTTACGACACCCATCCGGCGTGGGATTGAGGTTATTATTCTGAGCCGCCTCAATACGGTATTTATTAGGTACTTATAAATAAAGAAAATACCGCATGATTTCAATGTGTGTACCTATTTACATTAAATAATATTGAGGATATAAAAACACAATTAAACATGCATTGTAATTAGACATACGTGGTAAGCAATCTTTCTGTTCCACACATTGGCCAGTGTAGTGTCGTAGCAACGGGGGCCGACAGAGACACCCGCGCGTACAGGTAGTTGTAGAACATATTGGGTGAGGCTCAGAACAGCTTGGCTCACACCATCCACAGGATAAAAACTCCTCATCAGAGTTGCAATCTCCAATCGATATATCTTGTATTGTTGCTGCTGTTCCTAATGTTGAAGGATATATGATAATCTGAGGATAATATATATAAAAAAAGAACAGCTGTCATGGCTGTCACGGCTGGCAGATGTGAAAATCGAAATTCGTCGCCACGATCACCAAGTCTGAAATCAGGTTTACCCCTCGCGTAAAGATGTTTCACATCAAAAAGCATAAAACTAGACTATAATCATTAAGGTGTAATGTTACAGAACAGACATCTCAAACAAAATGTGTGTCCCGCCAGGAGGTTCTATTTTCAAAACTGAGCCCCCGTTCTCCTTTCAAAATCGAACAAATCCATTGAAAATTGAAGCCGTTTGGCGCCAATTCATTGGGACATACATTGTGTTTGCGGTGTCCGTTCTGTATGCTAGTAATAATACTTCAATGTCTATAATACATCTTTTTTTACTGTTCATTACGTGGAACCCTTTAATCTGAGTTGGACTCATAAGACTCCGCTGTCCGTCCCTCTGTCACTTGGACATTTATTTCAATATTATGTACATGTTTTTTTACAATATGTATTACTGTATTGGTTAGTACAAACTAAAAATAAAAAAATAAAATTAATATGTAATGGAGTTCTCAATTTTCATTATAACTGTTTTGTTTTTCGGAATTTTTCATTTAATACACTTGTGTAATTGTCTAATATTATTCATACACTAGCGCCATTCAGAAATGACCATTATTGGAACCTCTATTTTGTGTAATCAGCTGGACACTTTTTCATGTTTCCTATTATTTATTTCTAATAATATTTTATAATTTATTCCTTGTAAACACACACGCAATAACAAAAACACACACACACACACACACACACAAATACACATGCACACTCACACACTTACTTAAGTCATTATTGTAATAGATTTAAGGTATTTTTTGTATTCCTTGCTTCTCCGAGGTGGGCGTAAATAGCGGCGACACAGTTTAATGCTATTGTCGATGTTTACGATCATTTAAATTGTGAAACTGTTTTTTGTGACAAATAAAACTTTAAATCCTTTCATATGATTGCCTTCCTTCTACCTCAATACTCCATGATAGTCTTGAGTCTTGTCGATCATAATGTGACATGTCAACATGTCATTGTCAATCTATTGTCAAAATATCTTTGACACGTTAGTCGTTTTGTCGTGATTTTCATTAAATATTTTAGTAAAAGTAAAAGTATTGCATGAGTAACGGTGTATCTTTGTGTATTTCATTCAATTTCGTTATTGAACTTTGGGCTGCTTAATTTTATCTGTTAAGCGTTTATCTAACATTACATCTAGATATCGCAAGATAAATTCAATCTATAACTTAAAACTTTATGGTGGCAGACCAAGTCCAAGTGGTAATAAAGATAGTACTGTCGTGAGTTTTTGCTCGCAGCAGGAAATTACAAAATAAGGTAAATTAAAATTTTATTATAATAAATAAAAATGCCTAGGAAAGTGTTCGTAGTAGGTGTGGGGATGACGAAGTTTCTGAAACCAAACCCAAATCGGGATTATCCTGAGATGGGCAAGGAGGCTGTTGAAGCGGCGCTAGCTGATGCGGGGATCAAGTATGATGCAGTGCAGCAGGCGGTCTGCGGCTACGTGTTCGGAGACTCGACGTGCGGCCAGCGAGTCCTGTACCAGGTAGGAATGACCGGGATCCCCGTCTACAACGTGAACAACAACTGCTCCACGGGCTCTACCGCGCTTTTTCTCGCCAAACAACTCATCGAGGGAGGACTCGCAGACATCACGTTAGCTGTAGGCTTCGAGAAAATGGCTCCCGGCGCCCTCAGCGACGTCGTCTTCACCGACCGGACGTGTCCCACAGACCGACACAAGAACAAAATGGCCGAGCTAGCGGGACTTGTCGAAGCGCCGATGACACCGCAGTATTTCGGAAACGCGGGTATTGAACACATGAGGAAGTATGGAACCACAGAGGTCCACGTAGCTAAAATTGCAGCTAAGAATCATCGGCACGCTATCAAGAATCCCCGTGCTCAAAGTAAAAGAGCGTACACAGTAGAGGAAATTCTAAATTCCAGAAAAATATATGGTCCCTTAACAAAACTTACTTGCTGCCCCACTAGCGATGGATCGGGTGCTGCAGTGCTGATGTCGGAGGATGCGGTAATCCGATATGGTCTTCAGAGTAAGGCCGTTGAAATCATTGGCATGGAAATGGCCACTGACACTCCAGAGATTTTCACAGAGAAAAGCCTAATGAAAATTGTTGGTTACGACATGACAGTTGCTGCAGCAAAGAAGTTGTATAAAAAAACTGGGGTGTCCCCCAAGCAGGTTAACGTAGTTGAACTGCATGATTGCTTTGCCACTAATGAGATGATTTTGTATGAGTCTTTGCAGCTATGTGGGGAGGGTCAAGCGGGCAAGTTTATAGATGCCGGAGACAACACTTATGGGGGTCAAGTTGTGGTGAACCCGAGTGGGGGGTTGATAGGCAAGGGGCATCCATTGGGAGCAACTGGGTTAGCACAGTGCGCTGAGCTGGTGTGGCAACTTCGAGGGGAGGCTGGCGAGAGACAGGTCTGAGGTTAATCATTGTCAATGGAATGTGTGATGTTGGGTTATAATGTTTTAACGTTATTGTATGTCCTGGGATGAGGAGTAATGTTGTATGTAATGTATGTGTTTAATGTACATCCTTTTAAATGTACTGCCTTTACAGATTTTGTTTTTGATGATTGTTTTCATCAGTTGTCAACTACAGTTGGTATGTATTTTTTTTATCAGAATTAGAAAGTTAATGACCCAGGTATAAACCCAAGTTATTGCCATTTCTTTCATAAAATAAATAATAAATAAAAAAAAAAATAGTCACATATTCCCCAGTAAGATAAATAATATCATAGTTGACATAAACATACAGAACTAAGACACAACTAAAAACCAAGACCTGAAAACATATTCTGTTACATAAATATCTGCCCTAGCTGAGAATCGAAATGGGCCCTTCGGCAGGCAGAGTTACCAATAATAAAGGGCTAGCGGCATCCACCAGTTGACCGTTGATCGACGTTTTATCAAACGATATCCATCGAACAACCAAAGCCTAATCCATCGAGTGGTATGTGATACCAATACCAACCCCTTGCGACCCTTACGTAATTAATGACGCCCCCTAACTTTATATTATACTTATATATATATTATATATATATTATATTTATATTTTATACTAGAAAGGAGATTAAATAACAAATGTTATCGATCTCGCCGTGAAAAAAGTCCCACAGATAAAATATTTTGCTCCTTTGCGCAAATATTCGCCGATAAAACAATTAAAGTAATATTGCATTTTTTCTATCTTATCTGAATCGTCAATAGGACATTATCTTATTTTTATAGCTCTTAAACCGTTATTTTATTATGTAACTCGAATGTTATGATAACATATTCTAATACATACCTTTAATTTTGTAACTTATGTTTAAATTAGAGTTGAGAAAGATGAGCTCCGAGTCCCGGACTCGAGCTCCGAGTCGGAGCTACTGAGCCTTCAAAGCTCGAGGCCTAAGGGCTCGCGAGCCTTAGAAGGCTCGAGCCTTTAGGGTTCGAGCCTTAAAGGCTCAAGAGCCTTCAATTGAGGACTCGAGTCGAAGCTCGAGCTTTATTTACTTAGCAATCTATCTAATAAAAATAATTTTGTTTCAATAGGTAAGGTATACCAAATTGGGTTCTTTATGAAAGTTTGATACAATAATTTTAAAGTAAAAACTTAAAAAAAAAATGTGTTAGCTCCGACGCACGCCTAGAGTTTAACGCCATCTAGCTTTCAATCGTCAAATCAGTCAAACAATGGATGATGATGATAATGATGGAGGATGATGTTGATGATGAAGAATGATGATGATGATGACGAATGGTGACTATGATGATGATAACTGGTGATAATGATGATGATGAATATGAATGATGATAACGAATGGTGATGATGATGAGTGGTGATGATGATGATTTTGACTGGGCGTGATGATGACTGGTGATGATGATGACGAATAGCAATGATGATGAATGGTCATGATGATAATGATGGTGATGATGAATGATGATGATAATGATGAGTGGTGGGGATGATGATGACTGGGGATGATGATGGTGATGGTGATGAATGGTGATGATGAGTGGTGGTGATGATGATGATGATGACTGGGGGTGATGATGACTGGTGATGATGATGAGTGGTGATGATGATGACTGGGGGTGATGATGACTGGTGATGATGATGACGAATGGCAATGATGATGAATGGTGATGATGACGAATGGTGATGATGATGATGACTGGGGGTGATGATGACTGGTGATGATGATGACGAATGGCAATGATGATGAATGGTGATGATGAAGAATGGTGATGATGACGAATGGTGATGATGATAAATGGTGATGATGATAATGGATAGTGATGATGATGATGAAGGAGATGACGAAGATGACTAAAGATGACAACGATGAATGACGATGATGATGATGTTTCCCATCATAAGAATAGGATGTACCAAGATTATTACTATCATTAGATGGCGTTGTTACTGATCAGCCATCCAACGCCATCTAGATTCTGTGTTACGAATTACAAACATATCGCATAACGCTACGGAGAAAGTTTGATTTTACTCCCCATAAAATTTCATACCGCGGGCTTAATTATGAAAATCTATACCTAAGGAGAAAACTCCAAAAATTTTAATTCGCAGCGCGCCCTAATTATATAATAATTTTAAGGTTAAGGCTTTTTTAGGGTTCCGTAGTCAAAACACAGTACGTTTTGGTTAGGGGACCCTGAAATTACAATCTTACAAAATGAGCCCTGAAGACAAAGCTCGAGCTTCGACTCGAGCCCTGGACCAGAGCTCGAACCTCCGCCTCGAGCCTTCATGCAAGACTCGAGGCGAAGGCTCGAGCCTTATTAGAGGGCTCGAGCCTTCAATGAGCTCTAGACTCGGAAGGCTCGAGCCTTTTATCAACACTAGTTTAAATACTGTGTAGGTATATCTATTTGCTTCTGTTTTCGGTTACAGTATTTTGTATTATAGGTAGTATTGGGTACCGTCCAATCACTTAAAAATCGGAGGCATAGCTACCGCCTATCAGCCGTATCAATTATACGGCGCGGCGGCGGCCCCAGTATATAGGCGCCCTTCTTTCGACGGCTTCCAGTGCTTTGCTACATTTCAAAATGTGGCCAAAAAGCTCGCCAGCCGCCCTTAGGCCGCTACTTTTGTCACCCATTTTTCCTTAAATTTGCGCGAAAGTTGGAGCGAGGCCCCCTCAGTAAATATTAGCTTAGCTACGCCACTGCTCAACATATTCCTTTAAACATCCTCATCTAATTGTCTTGTACTTGTAAAGTAGTAAATGTACCTAACTTTTTGTAAAATTGTTTACGTAACTGTACGCATAATTATGTTGCTTTGAGTGGCCTGTGACCACAGAATGTGTGTACTCGTATATGGTGAAACTATCAGTGTGGCAATTTTTGGCCCGTCCCAACTGTTACAAACTGAATTAACACTAATGTCTTTACTATTAAGAGCCATTTTGCTATTGTCATTGGGTTTTACTATTTTTAATATCTATTTTATTTATATTAAGTCCATGTTTATTGTGAAATCTAAGGCTTCACACCCAGCAGAGCGGAGTAACTGTGATAAATAATAATATCTAGTGATATCTAGTATTTTAGATCCTTCATCTGTATTGTCGATGTTATCATCGAATTTTGTCAGTTCCGTGCCGTTTTAGGATTAGGATTAAATAAATTTATCTTAAGTTCTAGGCAGGATATTGCTTTGTGACAGTCTGGAGTCCGTACTAGGGTAACCTGTATGTCAGATCTCCAGGCCCTCGCCCCGGCATCTGTGCCTTGGGACTTTGGCAGGCCCTTAATGGCATTTTATGATAGTCAAGACCAGTGAAAAACAGCACTGTGTGGTCTCACAGCGTTTGCGAGTGCTTAGTAGCTTTAAAACCAGTTCATAAATACTTGGGTGAAATCCAATGCTACGCGTTTATCATAATTATTTTTTGACAAAAAATAAAACCATCAAAAAAAACTGAAAAGCAAAAAATAAAATAAACCATTTAGTATTATAAATTAAGATCCTAAATTAACTGAAAACAAATAATTTTGAGACCGTGCCAAACAAACAAACAAACAAAATTAATTACATAAAGTTCATTTTATAAGGGCAGTGGCATGCGATGCACACGGCAGCAGCAGCGCGGCGCACATCTTTTCACCGTTTGTTTTTTCATTGGTTTGGCACCGCCTCAAAATTATTTATTTTCAGTTAATTTAGGATCTTAATTTATAATACTAAATGGTTTATTTTATTTTTTGCTTTTCAGTTTTTTTTCGTTGGTTTTATTTTTTGTCAAAAAATAATTATTTTTTAATTTTTAGTTGCTATGAAAATTATTAAGTTATTGGTGATATATTCAGTTACCAGGTAAAAATGTAGTAGGTGAAATATAAATCATCCCCTATTTTCGTACCTTTAGGGGTAAAATTTTCTTTCCAAATTTAAACAAGAGTAATTTGAAAGTATACAATATTCAATAAAAAAAGAATCATCGAAATCGGATCATCCAGTACAAAGTTATTGGGGTAACAATTAAAAATTCCGTGGGTGAATAATCAATCATCCCCTATTTTCGTACCTTTAGGGTGGGAATAAAATTTTCAAAAAAATATGGGACCAACTTCAAGATCAAAATCGGACCACCCTGTGCCGATTGCTGAGTGATCATACATAAAAAAAAAAATACGCGTCGAATTGAGAACCTCCACCTTTTTTTTCGTCGGTTAAAAATCGATAAAGTACCTGACGAGCTACTTTACCGAACGCATAGTGTTGGTTTGACTTCTATCAAAATAGAAAGAAAGGATCGATTGTTTGTATTGCTATCTTTGTCTTTGAATTTGCCACATCAAACGGACCAATTACAGGGCTGTATATAGCACTATGCATCCACTCAGTCAAGTAATACTTAAGTGTCGACTGTGAAACAGAAGACTTGCTATAACGAACGCACTGAGAAATGCCTTACTTCGCATAGAATTGCTTCTTTACTTATACAAGTATTGTTCTTGAATACGGGAGTTAAGATGTTGAATCAGACTTGACATTATTATGATTTTGAATACGAGTATCTATTTATTTTTATGCAAGAGTATTATAATCAAACTGTAGATATTGCTTCTCGAGTAAACGTTTATCCGCTTTGGTAGGTGTTGGGCATTAGGCTACCGTTTTCTGTTTTTACTCCAATGCAAAATTTGTATTTTACTTCAAAAATGGTGAGCACCTTCATGGGTCTCAAAATGCTTTATTTGTAGCTTGTGGAGAACGTCCAAGGTTGTAATGCTTATTAAATATTAGACGTCCCTTTCCACCAACGAAATTTAGTTTAAGTTAACAGTTTACAAGGTTACAGTTTACTAAATAGCATCATCTCATTCTCTCGCATAATTTATAAGAGACAACTTATATTGCGGACATTAATTTCTTCTTGTTTATGTAATTACAGGTACCCAGAGCCCGTATCGCTCTTCAACACAATCTTGGCTTAGGAGGAGCAGTCGTAGTAACTATGTACCGCAAAGGATTCGCCGACGCCGTCCCTAACAATGTGGCCGCCATCGCCGAGAACCCGGACAATTTCAAAGCACACAAGTACATGAAGATCCTGGAAGAAGCGATGCAGACTGACGAGGAGATGCTGATCGAGAAGGTCCGCGGGGTGTACGGGTTCCGGGTGCGCGGCGGGCCGGGCGGCGCGGAGGGCTACTGGGTCATCAACGCGCGGGAGGGCCGCGGCTGCGTCACCTACAATGGCTCCGACAAGCCTGACGTCACCTTCACAATCAGTGATGAAGACATCGCAGACCTCATCTCCGGCAAGCTCAACCCCCAGAAGGCCTTCTTCCAGGGCAAGATCAAGATCCAGGGCAACATGGGCCTCGCCATGAAGCTCACGGACCTGCAGCGCTCCGCCGCCGGCAGGGTCGACGCTATCCGCTCCAAACTGTAAATAACCGAACGTAACCGGTTCGATCCGGATGTTTTCGGTTAAGGGCTATGGGACTATGGTTTAAGGGCATTTTTTTACACATAACGTCACAGACTTCCTAGTTTTACACTTCGGTAGGTTTACTTATGTAGGTATTACAAATATTCTGCGATATTTTTACATTGTATTTTAATCATGTTATTTATGTATTGTTGAATGTATAATAAACGTTGAATTTATTATTTAATAAATATTTGGGACCATTCCTAATTTGTAAACATACTGCCGTATAATTTTGTTTATAAAATAATTATACATATAATACTAATTGAAAAATAAATATTGTTTTCATTTTTTAATTCAATATTTCGCTCCGGTTAACCAATCTTAAACAACTACTTAAGCAATCTCAAGTCTCAATTTTACGACATGCTATCGAGGCATGTGTTAACTGTTACGTAAAAATTGATATTTGCCTCGGTCGGCGTAACGTAAGCCTCCCTTCCTATGTGTATAAGCGTAAGCTAGTGTGCTTTACCATCCATGGCTTCATTACTGCTTACCATCAGGTGGTTTTGTGGTCAAGCACTAACTTATTCGGTATAAAAAAAAAGTCTGCGTACCAACTCCATTTGACTCGCAAATGTAAATGCATTTGAATGACGGCAAAGTACAACTCTAGTGAAAATAGTTACTAAAAGAGCGATATCGGTTATATCGGTTTTATATCATGCATAGTAATGACAGTGATGCCACAGATCTTTGAATCAGAAAGACCGCAGATAACCTAATCAGTAACTAGCTCCTTCAGAATAGTTCAGCCTTGCCTTATTCGTTCCTTGTACATAGAGTGGATCACAAGAAAAGGAGTATTGGGGCGGCTTAGAATACTACCCCCAATCCCACTCTGGATGGGTGCAGTAAGAGGCGACTAAATCCGGCCCGCTGGTGGTAGGCCAACTCGAGGGATTATATTGCTAATATTGATTTTAATTGTTAATTAATACCATAATATCTATTATTATATTTCCATGGGGATCCAGTATGAGTATTGGTATTTTTTTATTAATTTGATGAAGATATTAAAATAGGTAATAACAATGAATTGCTCCTCCAACATTTCAGCGTCTTACGTGACCTTGCATGATGTAACTTTTCACAACATTTTTTCAGATTAAAGAATATTTGTAACAATGTAATTTATTCATTATATCATTTGCATATCTATTTCCATATAAAGAAATCATAAATAGATTAATTATTACTAAGAAAATATAATCAAGCAAAGTAAGCAGGTATCAAAACGAGTCAATCCTACGAGATGGTTAATATTAGATAATATTGTAGAAGTATTATTACTAGCATATACCTAGAACCGACACCGCGAACACGATTAATGTCCCAATGAATTGGCGCCGATCGGCTTCAATTTTCAATGGATTCGTTCAACTTTGAAAGGAGAACTTACATACCATACATACTTTGACTTGACAGTTGATTTAATTGCCATTCAAAACCCATTTTTCTGCTTGTCAAAAATACCATGAGAATCATGAGATTCTGGTACATCCTCACATTAAGGAATAAAAATCTGAGGGTACACCTATACCATTTACCACTCAGACCAATAAAAGTTTTTCATTCCACTTAGATTATTAGGTTCCACTTTAAGATTTAATTATACCTACTCATCTACTTTACTAATTTGCATAGATATAAAATTGCAATTTACTGGCTCAGTATTTCATATCATTAACCTCCAACCGTGACCCGTGTCTTTGTGAGTGACGTCATTGGCAATGAGTTAGGATCATGGGTGAATAAATTACAAGTTTCTGTTGTTTGATTTTAATTTAGCGCGAGTGTAGGTGCGTTTTATTGTGTATAGAAATAAATTTTAAAATATAACTGATCCGCTAGCTAAGGTATCAGTAGCTCGAGCACGAATATTTGCGAGAAAGTATTCGTATGGTTAACGTAAGCAATTTGTCAAATTTGTATGGCATTTTAGTACCATTTACGTACGATAGGGGCGCTTTTGAAAAAATGCCATACAAATTGCTTACGTTAACCATACGAATACTTTCTCGCAAATATTCGTGCTCGAGCTACAGAATTGGGGATCCGAATAGAATGGCGTCAACCCATTAATGACCCACTACTGGGCACGGGTCTCTCCTCTTGAGGAGGCCTAGAGCATACTTCCACCACGCTGCTCCAGTGCGGATTGGTGGAGGAACCGAACAGAATAACTCATATAAACTCACCCAAATTATCCATGACACAAATGACAAACGGACAGACGAATAAAAAGGTTTTGATGTCCATGCCTTCTGCGATGAAGTGCATCAGATGTCAGATTACCTTATTGAACTGCAAAATTATGTTTACCTTGATAAACATGCTATTGACTGGTTTTATGCATAAGTGACGATCTTATACCAGCTTTGAGAGTTTACTTATCATTAGGTAATGAGAAATAAACATGAATTTATTCCTCATAGTTAAAAGTACAGTTTGAATTAAATGATTCAAACAGAAGATGCATCAAAATTCAAATCCTATACCTACTGTTATCAACGTTACTTAGTTATATCAGATGTTTCTTGATTGTAATTGGCTTTAAACATTTACATTCATATCTACCCATAATTCATAAGGCCACAACACACGAGAAAATAACATAATAATATTCATGCGCCCAAAGTCCACTATGGGGAAATTTGATAAGGTAGTAGGCACTATCAATTCATAGATACTTATACATAGCAAAATTGAATTGCGTTAGTGGTTTTTCATGGTGACATTTTGCATGAAGCATCCTGCGTGTGAGTTTCCCTGAAATCCATTGTGAACTTTTCTTTTTTCCCCAGAACACAATGTATGAGTATCCGTCAACTAAGAGGCTCATAACAGTTGCCATTTATTAGCATAAACTAACCTTGCATCTGCAAATATATCTTCAGATTTTAAAAGGTAGCTTAATCGAAGCAGTGGAGACTTGGTAACACAATTCCAGTTTTTTATGGATACCTAAATGTTTCCGTTTTCAGAGTTTACAATTTAATTATCGATACGATTAGAAAGTGAACAATTTTGAATCGATATACTTATTAAAAAAATGTTTTTTTTTTTGTGAACAACCTGATCACCAAATAATATTTTGAATATTTATAACTAAGGTATAAAACAGCTTTTATACGTGGCTCAGATCAGAAGTGCTATAGACTGTAGTTTTTTAAAGTAGTCAAAGAGCTCGAGTAACGGTCTCTGGGATGGGAACTACGTAATTAATTTTCTTTCGGCTTTATAAATCTTAATTAGTTTACCTTCATAATGATTCAAACATGTAACAAGTAAATGTTTACTAATTATGCTTTACGAATTGAAACTGACGAGATTAAATTGTCCACAGGGTGAGAGGTTTTGCTAGATCCCTCGTTTTACTTAATTTCGCTCCTTAATCCCCTCAGTCTCCCGGGACTTGTCCTACCAAGATTGCATCAACTACAGCTGGACTGTAATTAGTAATTCGTTTTTTTATAATTTATTTAGGTAATACCATTGTTATCTTAGTCTGATTATAATTTGAGAAATGAATAAAAGATGAATAAAGCGATTTATTGCGCGTGGTTCTATTGGTATGGTAGTATCACTGGTAATTTAGTTTTTCACTGGTAGGTACTAGCAGGGTTGTAGCTAGTGTCGAATTTGAGGTAGGGCAGCACTGGTTACAGGTAGGGCGAAAGTAAAAAAAAATATCATACCTACTTAATTGATCTGCTCCGAAGCACGGGCTCCTAAATCAATCACCATGTATATCACTGACCTCTACATTTTTTTATCTCAAACTATGAACAAAGATTTTAATTATAATAATTTTATCTTAGTTTTTGGTATTTTTAATTTAAGGTAGGGCATTGCCCCACAATGCCCCCCCCCCCCCTAGCTACGGCCATGGGTACTAGGTATATACTTTAATAAATAAATCATAATTATTACCCATAGAAATAATATTGGTAGAACTGGTGTAAAATATTTCAGAGACAACGATCAGTAGGCATTTAAAAAGGCATTGCAATAAATTGCCACCGTTTTGTACTCCTAATGGCATCCTGTACATATCATACTAATGTTATAAATGTGAATGTAAGTTTGTTTGTTACGCTTCCAGGCGAAAACTACTTAACCGATTTGGCTGAAATTTGGAATGGAGAGAGCCTATACCCTGGATTAAAACATAGACTACTTTTTATCCCGGAAAAGTTCAGGGTTCCCGCGGGATTTGTAAAAATCGATCTCTACCGCGGACGAAGCCGCGGGCAACAGCTAGTAGTACTATAATTACGTGGGCATTGCAATATCCGGCATGATTTTTTTCGAATGGATATTTGCTATAGGCGCTATTGGCCTTTACAGCTCCACCCGACGACACGCAGCAAAAAATCTTAATCTTCTTAAGCAGTAAAATTATTTGACTCCTTGTTATGCAGTATGTAAGCAGTGATAGCCTAGCGGTTAGAACGTTGGTCTCCCGAACACAGGGGCCCGAGTTCAAATCCTGGCACGCACCTCTAATTTTCAAATATTATGTGCGTATTAGAAGTTAATTATGACTTGCTTCAGTGAAGGAAAACATCGTGAGGAAACCTGCACACCGGAGAGGTCTCCATAAAGTTCTCAAAGGTGTGTGAAGTCTACCAATCCGCACTTGGCCAGCGTGGTAGACTATGGCCTAATGCCCCTCACATTGTGAGAGGAGACCCCGAGCTCAGCAGTGGGACAATTATGGGTTGTTGCTTTGCTTTTTTATGCAGCATGTTTGATGCCAGATATTCTTGCTGATGATTATAATAAGCTCCTTATTTAGATTTTCTCTTTGATAAAGGTCATAAAGGTATGTTGGATATGAGGTATTATGTTGGGATGGTTGGGATATAAAATAACTAAAGGTCTGATAGTTTGAATGCACTATATTTTCTTCTCAGTTGCAATTAAAACTACAAAAGATACAAGAACGTAAATAATAAGATACAAGATGCAAGTTAGTTCACTTAGGTACACTGTTAGACAAAATGAACCATCATCAATAAAAAAACAAAACTTATGGATGTAGGTAGGTACACAGGTACCTATATTATTTTTTTAAACCAAGCTAGTTGAGATTATCTGATGATCTAATAGATTTATTCAAGAAGGTAAATTAATCAAGAAGGCTATTTTAACCCATCTGCGTCAATGTTGTAAAAAATAAGGCAACGGATACAATTACGGTTTTTACTGTTAAATTGTAATAATTTGTGAATGTAAAAATAAATTAAACCTGGCCAATTATATGATATCCAAGCAGATAATCATTTTAAACATTCATGTTACGGAATAAAAATATTTTTTAAAACGGCTCAAATTAAGAATGTTAAGTGTTTCAACCAATGGTTTCAACATTATGTTTTAATTGCCTTAAACACAGTTTTTAGAGCATAATAAATCATTATATTTTCTACAATTGTAATAACCGAAGTTTGTTAAGGTAGGTAGGTGCGGTGTAATTTACAATTAATGAATAAATTAAATTGTTGTCTGAACATAATGTAGTTGTAATGAAATTTAAATTATAACATAAGTGACTTGAATTCTATTGATATAATCTACTAACATAGAAGTCAGGACAAGTAAAAAGTAGTCCGTCCGTTACTTGACTGGGCCTCAACAACTAAACAAGGAAGAAAATTTATAGTTTATAGAAAATTTGAAGCCTTTATATAAAAAGACCTAAGTATATAATATAAATACGAGTAATATGACTTCTATAGATTGTTACAAAGAGCTATTGCTTATTATTTCCAAAGGCGTTTTCTTCAGCTATATAATTAAATATTATATTATATTCACAAAATATGATGACATTTTGTTTTACTTTTTGTCACAAAAAATGTAGCTTATACCAACAGCATCACCAATATCATATTGTAAGTATTTTATATTACGTTACGTTCCGTATAAAAGTATACTTTATTACACACAATTTAGATACTTTAAGAGGTAAGAAAAATATGTCAGTTTTGATTACAACTTCAGTTTATTTTCAAAGTTAAACATATGGTAAAAACTAAGGTAACACATAATAAATGAAGGACACCGTGTTAATACACTCGAAAGGCACAAATAATTTAAGTACCTAAGACTTTAATTAACCAAACCTTATCATTAAGTCTATACAATCTAATAATGTAATTCCAGTTACATCAAGTAATTAATTACTCTATTTAATGATATCGGGCAGTACTTCATTGTACACATATCATACAAAATGTTATGTGACACAATTTTCAATTGGTCACTACAATATTTTAACGTATTAATATGAAACTTACACTACAATATGTAAAACATTAGTTACTCTGTAAAATTTTACATTTCGTTATGTAACTGGATAGTTACGTTTATTAAATACACCAGGTAAGTATAGCCGGATGCTAAGTTTTTGGCACGCAACTAATCTACCTTGATAGCTAAATTCGTAAGATTATCTCTAGTGTAAGTCAAAATATGATGTAAAGTCTGTGCTAGTGTTTACTATTTACATAGGAACAACTGTACTGTAATGTTTGCGTTTCGATCCTCATACAATGTAAGTATAACATACATTATACAACAATATTCATATTTTTCGTTTTAAACAATGTCCTTTTTTTAATTAAAACTGTTGGTTTAGGCTTGTAAAATAATTTGACTCATTGAACATTTTTATAAAACCTTTACTATAATACAAGGCATATCTAAGTGTAAAAAGGATTTTTAAATTGAATCACCTTTTCGTGTTGTATAAAGTTCCACGTAGGCATTCCGTTAATCAGGCGTAAGATGTAGCCCAACACCATTTTTACACAAGAATTTAAAGTACATAGCCAATTAATGTGATGTAAACTTCAGGAAAATTCCAGAACTTTTTATTTTTTAAAACAATAGTTTTAAACATTCTAAATGCAATGGGTTTTCCGATTCGTATTTTATAATACCGATATTTCGACCCAGTCTCACCATGACTAGTTGACTACGATCCATTCAGTTCCCAGTTGGGTCGAAATATCGCTATCAAAAAATACAAATCGTCAGTACTCGTTGCATTTAATATAGGTGTTTAGTCTCCGCTATGAAATAAATTTAAAAATAATAGTAACAGTATTAAAATAAGGCAGCTCTGTCAATGATGGCATACTTCTTCCCGGAGCGCGGTCTGGTGAAGGTATCTGTTCGCGGACACATCTCAAGAGCCACACCATTTTTCCATCAAAATTTAGTGTATATAGCCAAATGTAAACAACCATATTGGGATGTAAACTTCACGAAAATTCCAGAACTTTTTTTAAAACAATAGTTTTTCTTATAACCTAAGGCAGCTCAATAATAGTGTTAAACCAAGGCAGCTCTATCAATGCTGGCGTACTCCTTGCCCGAGCGCGGTCTGGTGAGGTGTCGGTCGGCGGACACGTCGCAGGAGCTGAAGGAAGACACGGACAGCGACTCCATGTAGTCGGACGTGTCGGAGGCGCCGCTGGACGAGCTCTTGTTCGTCATCTGGCTGTGGCGCACTGTGCTGTCTGTTTCTGCTGTGGATAAGGAAAACCGTGGAATTCATTACAGTGTTATTTACAGACTAGCTGACCCGGCGAACTTCGTATCGCCTAACAAACTATTTTTTTCTGAAATAAAAGTAGCCTAAGTTACTCCTTGTTACATTAGCTATCTGCTAGTGAAAGTCCCGTCAAAATCGGTCCAGCCACTTCAGAGATTAGCCGGAACAAACAGACAGACAGACAGACAAAAATTGTAAAAAATGTTGTTTTGGTATATGTACCGTGTATACATCCAAATGCACTTAGTAAAAAGCGGTTATTTTAATATTACAAACAGGCACTCCAATTTTATTTATTTGTATAGATGTATAGATAAGGCTGAATGGAAAAAATTACGATTAGTATTTGGGCGCTGGAGAGCGTTGTGTAGAATTCATTTTATTGTTGTTTACATTGCGCTATGGATAAATATAATAGAAATATAATAAATTGAAATGTTACTTATTTATGACAATACTATTTATTAATTTAGGGACTTACAATTACGTCCTCGTAAAATGGATTGAAAATTCCTGCAAAATTTCGGTAGCTTTTTTGGATATTTTGGCCAATACCGTCAATAGTGTGTGTCTATCGTAGAATTTGATATAATTTAATGAAATGTCTATAATACATACGATATCTATGAAATAATTGTTTTATCGTAAATCCGCGATATGACCACGTTATAATTATGGCTAAAGATACATATGGTTAAGGAATAAGCAAGAAAATACAATTGACTTACCATTTCTTTTCTTTCTTCTAGTTAAAGTGTCGACTTCGCAAGAGTTCGCTTTCGTCAGTGTCGCGACCTCTTCAAACTGGAACGATAAGTTTTTCAGCGGATCCGATGAATTCGACTTCACGAAGGGCGTGTGTACTGGGGTTAGAGTATTTCTGAACTGCTTATTACTCTTTAGATGCTTCTTGCCCGATTTCGAATTCGTTATCGGCGCTTCGAACTCATTGAAATCCCCTCTGTGATGCTTCAGCGACCCAGTCGATACTCCTGAATCGTTCGAACTGGACGAGTCGCGATTCTTATCCGATTTACTCGGTACACTGGATGACCTTCGAATTTTTACCGCATCTCTGAATCGAGTGATCAATGCATTTTCACTCCTCGGTTCAGGCGCTTTAAATACTTTTTCCGAATTATCTGGCGTTTCGTTCCTCACCGGAATACCCTCGTTTATGCACTCATTCTTGCTCGTTCTTCTAATAACAGTGGGAGTAAAGCAAACTCGCGAATGCAAACAGAAATCATCGTCATGCCTCTTCGTAAAGTCTGCTGAACTCGATCTTCTCGTGCTGATAGTGTCCGACTCTGAATGTTGTGTGGGATCTGATACGTGACTGATCCTGCTAATGTTGTCCGAACAATTCCTATTGCTATTACTAGAACTACTGTTCTCTAGTGGTTCCATATGCATGTAATTTATGTGGTCGCAACAATCCGTCGATTGATGAACCGTGTTTGTGGTTGCCGTCGATATGTCGTCGTCGTGTTCCGGGATGTCCTCTAGGGCGTCAAGCTCCTCTTGGCTAAATCCAGCACTTCGGAGAATCTGCAAGGAACTTTCGAACTTCTCTAATGTAGCCGTAAGGTCTATATTCGCGTAGTTGCCATAATCTATCTGCATCGTCTTTTTGGCAGTTGGGGTAACGTTTACGTAGTTAGACTGCGATTCGACTGTCAAATCGTTGTTGTTAACGCTACTATCACATTTGTTATTGTTGTCGCTTGTTTGGTCATTATCATTGGTTTGGGTTTCGTTTGCGTGTGCGCATTGGCAAGTTTGCCCGATAAGACATTTCAGTTTCTTTGGTGTGTCGTACAGGCTTGCAGCGTCTGTGTTTACATCCACTGGATGCTCCTGAAAACAAAAAGCCATAACTGAAAAACTACATTTTGGAATCATCTATCGAAATTTTTATGTTTTTGTAAAAAGAAAATATTACGTAGAGAAATCATGAAATTCTCACCTGTATTAAAGGCATTGGCGTCTTTGGTACGTCGTAATTTTCATATGGGCCGTTGAAGCTCTTTTTCCTACAGGAGCATGGTTTCGGCAGCTGCCAGCACTGGCAAGTGTTACCAGTCTTCACTGGCACGGTTGGTGTGCAGCACGCCACTGGACTGGACCGCTTGGAGTCAAAACTCTTGTCCAAGAGACATGTGCTTCTTGGCACCGAGTACTCTGAAGCACTGCCGCTGGATCTCGAGTAAATGGACGCTCTGTCGGAGTCCGATCGCTTCTCGAGAATGTTCTCCATTGTCCAAACCGGGGACATGATTGAACCTGGTGTGTTCATCGTTGATGACCTGGAATTTGATTAAAAGTATTTAAATAATGATATATATGAATAATGTTTCTCACATGTATAATAGTGTTAATAGTAGTTAAGGTCTCATTTGATCATCAGTAGACGACATGGTTTGTGACAATAACGTCATAAAGTCAATTTCCAGCTGTCAAGATTCCTCTTCAAGCTGCCTTAATGAAAACCCATGTTTTTTAGCTAAATATAGCCGACAAACAAGCCACTTAATGGTGAGTGGTTACCCATTGACATCAGTAACGCCAAAGGTTTCACGCACTGGAATTGCCAACCAAGAAAGAAGAACGAAAAAGAAGATAGTCTTTTTGGAGCATAGATGACTCACTATTAAAATAATCGTATAAATCATTCGATTTTAACCACAAACCTGGTCAAGTGGCTGATCTTCCCGATGCAACTAGAACACCTGGGCAAGGACGTGGGTCTCCGAAACTTGTCCTCGTCGAGGCTGGAGTCCAGGTCGGAGAGGCAGTGCATGGTCTGGCTGGGCGGCGCGCCCCACGCCGGCGATACCGACCGCATGGACTGGTTGAAGCAGTCGTCCATACACGAGCTCGTGTCGGAGAAACGTTTCTCTAGCACTGGAATGAGATATTGGTTGATTAATGTAAACTATCGCGAGATAAGAGGAATACTCTCTACAGTGGCGTAGCGTGGGCTTCCGCCGCCTGGGGCCGACCGAAAATTTGCAGCCCCCTCCAATGAACTTTGTCGCCTCCATCTTATTTTAAATATTTTTTTATTAATTAAATTAAAAATGCACTTTTCTTGTTTTTTTTTTTCATAACACACTTTACATTAAAAAAATATGAAATAATTAATTTTCATACATATTTTTTTTAAATCGAGTGGCTTGCCGCCCTCTCTTCATGTGCCGCCCGGGGCCACGGCCCCCCCGGCCCCCCCACGCTACGCTACTGACTCTCTAGTTGTTTCAATTTCAATTTTGTTTTTCTTTTGTTGCGTTGTTGTTATTTATAAATGGTCAACCCACTAATGGCCCACTATTGAGCACGGGTCTTGAGGAGGCCTAGAGCATACTCCAGTGCAGATTGGAAATTGATAGGCGAAAATTAGAAAGGTGAAATGTATCCTCACCAGACCCACTCCTGGAGGCCACGCTGAGCCGAGACTGGGCCTCGTGGCTGTACGCGTTGAGCAGGTCGGTCAGCTCGCGGCCCCCCTCGGCTGCGAACACGAACAGGCCTTCGCCCCGGCCGCAGCGCGACCCGCCCTCCACGCAGAACCTCTTGTCCACCACGCCGAACCGTCTGGAAGTAAATGGAACTTGATTGTCCTATATAATGTATTACTTACAAGGAGACGGCAAGGGTGTGGGGTACTCAAATCGAACTGTGGTTCCGCATGTATGTATGTAGTACTCGGTAAGTGTATCCTTATCCTCAAACCGTAGAGCGCACTACTTGGGCATTGCCGAGAAAAAAAATCCTAAAGTATTAGAGAAAGTTAGGAAAGAGTAGAAAATATTTTTTTTATTAAAATTCAATAACTCCTTATAAACAATTTCTTTTAGACTTTTATACATGTTATTGAACCGCGAATTGAATAATTTAGAAGAAGAAAGCGTAGATTTTCTTTCTCATTATGCCATGAGCTATGCATAAAAATATCAGCAAAAAAAAATAAGCAGGTTCGTTTAAAACTTCTTAAATTATCATTGAAGCTGGCGCCACAGATTCAGGTAAAGAATTTACATAGGTGTTTAACGCCCTAAACACTTTTTACGTCTACATCTACACGAGTTCCAAAGCATTTATATCACCGTCGCGTCTTTAATTAACAGCAAAGATTGCATTTTTTAAATGCTTCATAAGTTTGTGATAAAATTTTTTTGCATGATATTGGCTGTAAGGCTGTAAGTAAGGCTGTTCACGACGAACGTCAAACTTGCATTGTCAAACGTGCATTTTTAAGATCAGAATTAATGAATTAACGCATGTAGCGAGAAGAGTGATGGATATGAATGTGATGGATAGACGAAGGGGACGGGGACGACCAAAGAAAAGATGGATGGATTGTGTGACAGATGATATGAAAGATAAGAGAGTTAGTGCAAAGATGACGGCTGATAGGGAATTGTGGAAGAGGAAAACATATTGCGCCGACCCCAAATAAAATTGGGAAATGGGCAGGATGATGATGATGATGAATTAATGAATTAATTAATTCCGCGACGCTTAACTTCACCCGTGCGAATCAGAATTTCGAGTTCGAACCAAGACTGAATGAAACACACGACTGTCACCGAAGTACAACCCCAATCCTACGCCGGATGGGTATCGTAATAGGCGACTAAATCCGGCCCGCTGGTGGTAGGGTAGGTAGGGTAATATTGATTTTAATTGTTAATTAATACCATTATTACTATTATTATTTCTTCATGGGGTTCGCCTGGATAGCTACCACCCTTGAGCATGAGTCAGCCGCCAAACGATTCGTCGTGTTCGGGCTGGGGGCTTGAGAACCAGTTCTTTCTTTCTTTTTTTTCCCTTTCTTGGCCGGTAAAGCATCAGTGATGCCTTTGGTATTGCTGATGTCCATGGGCGACGATGGCCACTTACCATCAGTTGGATCGTCAGCTCGTTTGCCAGCTATTTGCATAAAAAAAACAGTACAATAAAAAAGTTCCTAGTTGGATAAATATTTTTACGCTCGCAGAAAATAATGTCTAGTTTTAGTCAAGTCTGTTCTATAATTCAGAGCAGCATGGCTCACAAATAGCGAGCACTGTGAGCAATGTAAATTACCGTTATACATTATAGAGATAACGGAATAGCTAAAAATTTTGCTAAAAGCTTTTTATTTTAAACTTAGATTCTCATGCATAATGTCCCTGCTTGCAAACGTGTCAGTGATATTGAAACTTTGTATTATTCTGGAAGTGTCTAAGTACACAAAAATACGTTAAGATGCGTATATTTTTTTTGACATTAATAGTGCTCATATACCTACATATTTTCCTATCGTTATATTCCACATAATAATTTCACCTGGCAGAATATAAAAACTTCAATAAAAACATATTAAAAAGTATTTCTATATTCAATCATCGTGATTACGAAAACGTGCGCACAATAGGAGTAGAAAATAGAAATGAAATTAATTAAGCTAATAGCCCAATTACTCCCGTGTTGTCTCCAGTGACGCCGGCCGGCTACTGCCACCCGTATGTTTGTTATTAATTTACGCCTAATTACTTTTAATAAACGCTTGTCGTGTCCATGATTGATGGTGAGCGGGGCTGCAGCACGAGGTGTTATTAATTTGGACTCCATGTTACGGAAGCTGTTTCGCTTTTGGTATAGATAGAATGGGCGATTAATACCGAGACCTTTTAAGAAGTCTTTAAGTATAGTAAATTAAATAAATAAATTAAGACAGTGAAAGCATTGAAGTATAATGTCATAGAACAGACATCTCGAACAAACCGGGAGGTTCTATTTTCAAAATTGAACGAATCCATTGGACATTGAAGCCGCGCGGCGCCAATTCATTGGAACGTACATTGTGTTCGCGGTGTCGGTTCTATATGCTAGTATTACTTCAATGAGTGACAGGCTTAATTATAAAAATTATAATAATCTTCAAGAGCAACCTTCTTTGTCTATTGCAGCCTTTTTTGATTATGTATCGTTTTTATTTACTGTTTATTAATATTACATTAATATAGCCCCTGAAATCCAAATATTCACTTACTCCTCATCCATAAAAACCGACTTATGTAGCTCTCAATGTTTCATTCGACTGGTGGGTGAACTTAAGCAACTTTAATATCGTCAAATCAATGTTCATTCAATTCCCATTAAATCATTACTACTGCCAAAACATCTCAAACGAACGGTCAAAGCGCAAGGAAAGTCAAAGCGCACTGATCGCATCGATGTGATATCCCATTCAAAAGGAAGAAAAATCTATACCATTGAATCTTTAATTGAAAACGACCGTTAAGGAATTAAATTTCCTGTAGAAATCCCGTGAGATAAGGCAGCTAGGAAATTATTTGACCGCCAGGAATTTCATTTCCGCTGATATCTGAGTGGCGCGGTGCCACGAATTTTACGGATGTCTGATATTCAGGCCGGAGCGAGACGACAAGGATCCAGAGGGGCTGGATGTGGCTTCGTACATCCAAGGTTGGTTGCAGCACTTGCAACCATGACAAAACCCGTTATTAGCCCTAAAAGTTTACAAAAGCATCAGCGTGGAAGACCTAAAGTGGTTTAGGCCGCAATGATATCTCAAACAAATGTCTAACACGTTTTGATTTCGTTGTAGCTGTTATGGATATTAATGTCCCACATATCGATACCTCTGGGCTCAAAGGGCGTAAAGCACATTTTGGGCCATATGGAGTTAATAATACCATCGTATTCAGTTTTTCATTCTCTATCGATTGGTATATACGAAGTTGCCAAATTCGCACAAAAATGTTCTTTACGCCCCATCTATTTTGGGCTGCTAAACCAGAATGAAACAGGAAGTCGGGCTGTAAATTACATTAGTACGCAAGTTAAAAATGTCCTAGGTTGTATAGGAATCCAGTTATGAGTATTAGGGCGTATAACACATTAAACCTCAAAATAATTATAAATATTACCTGAAGTTTAGGGTGTAAAGAACATTATTCTATTATTCCAGACTCAAAAGGCGTAAAGCTAATTTTGGGGTTCATGGAGTTTATAATAATTTTATTCAGTTTTTCATTTTTTATCGACTAGTAAGTATAACTACACAAAGTTTCAAATGGACTACACCGATTTTTAACCGACTTCAAAAAAAGGAGGAGGTTCTCAATTCGACTGTATTTTTTTTATGTGTGTTACCTCAGAACTTTCGACTGGGCGAACCGATTTTGATGATTCTTCTTTTAATCGAAAGCTGGTGGTTGTCATGTGGTCCCACATAAATTTTATTGAGATTTGACAATGGCATCCATGAGAAAACCATATAAGTCTTAAATTTGTATTAGAATGTGCGCGACAAATGGATGAATAACTCAATATCACGCCAACCGATTTTAATGATTCTTTTTTTAATCGAAAGCAGGTACTTGTCATGTAGTCCCACATAAATTTGAACGAGATCTGACAAGTAGTTTTTGAGTAACTTTGAAGTCGGTTATTTTTTGTTAGTAAAATTTAGATTATCTGAATTTTAATCAATTAACTGCCAATACTTTCACACCAAGCACATTGAAAAATATAAAACTAAAACAGATTAGAATAGCTACATTTAAAAAGAAATATGAAAACTAAATAAATGTCAAATATTCCATGGCAGAGGAAGCTGAAACTCAAAATATAATGTTAATGGAAAACCATCGGTCAAAGGAAAAGGAAAAGGCAAAGGCAAAGGAAAAAGTAAAGCAAAGAACAAGTCAAGCGGAAGCAAAAAAAAGGAAGCGGAATAAGTTAAGCCACTATATACAACTAAATTAAACATAAACAAAAAAAAAATACGTGGATTTGACACGTCTCTGTGACAACGGTACTATACCATGAAGAATATAGAAAGCTTCCATGGAGCTCTTATGTTTGTGATACATTAAAATATGAAACTGATAAAGAAGAAGATATGGAAGATGAAAATAATAGTGAAAAAGAAAATAATTCTAAAGATGAATAACCCAAAAATTGCTTAAAACTTTCTTGTTTGCCTTTTTATTACATATAATAAAAACTATTAACAATAACACTTAAATTAATTAATTTTTAAAAAGCTTTTTGGTTATTCCCATAATATCCATTGGGATGGGGATTATGAGAATAATCCATCAGGATGGGATGGGATACCCCCCACTCCGTTTAACCCTTTTTATTATGAAAGTTGTACAGTTTTAAATGCAAACTTTGTGATTTACAACACAATTTAACATTGCTATTATCATTTACTACATAATATTATACAACTTTTTACGCTAGGTTATCTTTACTGCCAAAGTTAATAAAGTTAGCTGTTTTTAAATGGGTGTAAAGGACATTTTGTAGTTTTTTTTAGGTCGTAAAGCAAAATTATTTTGGAAACTATTATATTTAGACTTCTTTTAATAATATTAACTTGAAATATAGGAAAATGTAAGTATTTCTCTCATAGAATGTTTTTTTTATAATCATTGAGACCAAAAAGTTATAGCTAATTTTGTTTTATTTTTTAGGTTTTTTGGCTCTCCTGAAAAGTAGCTGTTTTGTGCTATACGCCCTTTGAGCCCAGAGGTATCGATATGGTCTCCGGTTTTCTCTCATATAGGAGTGGATTAGGTTAGTAGTCATCTTAAAAGAACAATATAAAGAATTTTCAGGTGTGAAGGATTCCTCATGATAAGTATAGTATTTTTAGTGTAAGTTTTTTTGAGATAATTCTAATAACCCGTAAGGACCCGTGTGGCGCAATGATTACCGTGCCAAATCGCCACGCCAAGGGTCCTGGGTTCGATTCCCAGTGAGGCAGAAATTTGAATGATAAGTTTGAATTGCTGTACGAGGTCTGGGTGTAAGAGGGTCTTTGTGTGTTGTCCACGACACGGAATCCTACTGTGGCTTTATGAGTGTGAAGCGCTATTTATTTATTTATTATTTAATTCCCTTCTAGCAGTGTAATAGATCCGTGATCAGGATGTCTGTAAGCAAAAGACGTGAAGACTGGATCGGACGTCGCCGTTCCTTCTAAATTGTCTTTTCGCACAAATGAGGAAACTCCGGTCGCAAGAATGAGATGCCTTCCATTCACCGATGCCATTTTATTTTCATGTCATATTCCTTAACATTGAACGAAATACGAGATTGGTTTTTACATCTACTGGCTCCTGAATATATTAACTTGAAGTGCTGTCTGCTCTGTATAGACAACTTTTTTAGATTAGTTTTATTTCGTAGACAATCTTGGCACTTTTTACTGAAATATGAATTTAAATTAGTTTAAGAAAATAACTTATAGAAATGGAAATTGATTTTGGCATTAAATATTTTTTTTGTCTTTTAATTATTTTCATTATTTTTAAATTACAAATTAGGATAAAAAAAATAACTGTAAGATTTTTTATCAAATATTAGGATTTGTATTATAAATAATTCTTGCCAAATAAATACCGACAAAATTAGGGATAGCTCAAAAACTAATTGTAAGTACATGCTCAAGTGGGATTACATGATAAGCACCAGCTTTCGATTAAAGAATCATCAAAATCGGTTCACCCAGTCGAAAGTTCTGAGGTAACAAACATAAAAAAAGAATGGAATACCTCCTCATTTTTTGAAGTCGGTTAAAATGGAGAATTAAGGGGATTGGCTCGCTCAAATCTTAAAAATACTGTAAGTTTGAATAAGATTGCAGATGAATCCTTTTGTGCGATTTCCATATAAAAAATATATGGTATACTGAAGGTCATCACAATGATATTCTATTATTTAAAATTTTAATAACCTCTCCCAAATATTGGGAAAAAAATTTGTTAAATAGGTCCTTCTTCAACCTAAATTGTAAATGTTCTCTGTAACGGTTAAATAGTTCGGCATGAATATTGTACTAAAAAATATGTAATGACGTGTTTCACAATTTGTATGGTTTTTTTTTTCTTAATTATTTTAATATTTTGAAAAAATGAATAAAAACCCAAAACTTCACCAGCACCCCGCTGGAGCGCCCCCGCTAAGCCCTGCGTCGCGTGCTCGGGAGTCTCGCAACGCGATACATCAGTGTCTCGATGACTCTTGTGACGGGTGGATTGTACGCGCGCTATTTTTTCCAAATAAAAACTAAAACCTCACGTTTTGAAAAAATTTTGAATGAAGTCATATTGTAAATAGTACAAATATAAATATTTCGTAAAAGAACAATAAAAATTAAGTTTGTAAATATATGTAAAGTAGATTATAATTTCGTTTAGTTTATTGACCCTATCATAGAGTAACCTGGCTGTGGCTAATATAATGAATAAATGTAAGTGAAACGTGACCGAACTCTCCAAAACTATTGGTAAGTACCTACCCTATTGAGTACATTATTTCTAGTGTGTTTATTTTTTTAACGTTTTAGCTATCTTGAGAATTTCGTTTGACGGCGCCGCGGCAGATGGAGACCTAATATGATGATGGACTCCGACTATCGTGTTTGGATTCATTTGAATTTTTGAAAGGTCTCATGGAGACCTTGGTGACTAATGATGTCACCTACCTGATGGTGGACTCCGAAGGTGGGTAAAGGATCTCAGTGACGGCACTACGTAGAACCATCGTGTTTGGACTCATTTGAAAGCTCTCATTAAGACCTTGGTGACTGATGATTTCACCTACCTGATGGTGGACTCCGAAGGTGGGTAAAGTATCTCAGTGACGGCACTACGTAGAACCATCGTGTTTGGATTCATTTGAAAGGTCTCATGGAGACCTTGGTGACTAATGATGTCACCTACCTGATGGTGGACTCCGAAGGTGGGTAAAGGATCTCAGGGACGGCATTACGTAGAACCATCGTGTTTGGACTCATTTGAAAAGGCTTTTGGCGACCTTGGTGACTGATGATGTCACCTACCTGATGGTGGACTCCGAAGGTTGGTAAAGGATCTCAGTGACGTCACTACGTAGAACCATCGTGTTTGAACTCATTTGAAAGGTATCATTGAGACCTTGGTGACTGATGATGTCACCTACCTGATGGTGGACTCCGAAGGTGGGTAAAGGATCTCAGTGACGGCACTAGATAGAACCATCGTGTTTGGACTATTTGAAAGCTCTCATTATGACCTTGGTGGCTGACGATGTCACCTACCTGATGGTGGACTCCGAAGGTGGGTAAAGGATCTCAGTGACGGCACTAGATAGAACCATCGTGTTTGGACTCATTTTAAAGGTCTCATTAAGACCTTGGTGACAGATAATGTCACTTACCTGATGGTGGACTCCGAAGGTGGGTAAAGGATCTCAGTGATGGCACTAGATAGAACCATCGTGTTTGGACTCATTTGAAAGGTCTCATTAAGACCTTGGTGGCTGACGATGTCACTTACCTGATGGTGGACTCCGAAGGTGGGTAAAGGATTTCAGTGACGGCACTAGATAGAACCATCGTGTTTGGACTCATTTGAAAGGTCTCATTAAGACCTTGGTGACTGATGATTTCACCTACCTGATGGTGGACTCCGAAAATGGGTAAAGGATCTCAGTGACGCCACTACGTAGAACCATCGTGTTTGGACTCATTTGAAAGGTCTCATTAAGACCTTGGTGACTGATGATTTCACCTACCTGATGGTGGACTCCGAAAATGGGTAAAGGATCTCAGTGACGTCACTAGATAGAACCATCGTGTTTGGACTCATTTGAAAGGTCTCATTAAGACCTTGGTGACTGATGATTTCACCTACCTGATGGTGGACTCCGAAAATGGGTAAAGGATCTCAGTGACGTCACTACGTAGAACCATCGTGCTTAGACTCATTTGAAAGGTCTCATGGAGACCTAGGTGACTGATGATTTCACCTACCTGATGGTGGACTCCGAAGGTGGGTAAAGGATCTCAGTGACGGCACTACGTAGAACCATCGTGTTTGGATTCATTTGAAAGGTCTCATGGAGACCTTGGTGACTAATGATGTCACCTACCTGATGGTGGACTCCGAAGGTGGGTAAAGGATCTCAGGGACGGCATTACGTAGAACCATCGTGTTTGGACTCATTTGAAAAGGCTTTTGGAGACCTTGGTGACTGATGATGTCACCTACCTGATGGTGGACTCCGAAGGTTGGTAAAGGATCTCAGTGACGTCACTACGTAGAACCATCGTGTTTGAACTCATTTGAAAGGTATCATTGAGACCTTGGTGACTGATGATGTCACCTACCTGATGGTGGACTCCGAAGGTGGGTAAAGGATCTCAGTGACGGCACTAGATAGAACCATCGTGTTTGGACTATTTGAAAGCTCTCATTATGACCTTGGTGGCTGACGATGTCACCTACCTGATGGTGGACTCCGAAGGTGGGTAAAGGATCTCAGTGACGGCACTAGATAGAACCATCGTGTTTGGACTCATTTTAAAGGTCTCATTAAGACCTTGGTGACAGATAATGTCACTTACCTGATGGTGGACTCCGAAGGTGGGTAAAGGATCTCAGTGATGGCACTAGATAGAACCATCGTGTTTGGACTCATTTGAAAGGTCTCATTAAGACCTTGGTGGCTGACGATGTCACCTACCTGATGGTGGACTCCGAAGGTGGGTAAAGGATCTCAGTGACGGCACTAGATAGAACCATCGTGCTTGGACTCATTTGAAAGGTCTCATTAAGACCTTGGTGGCTGACGATGTCACCTACCTGATGGTGGACTCCGAAGGTGGGTAAAGGATCTTAGTGACGGCACTAGATAGAACCATCGTGTTTGGACTCATTTTAAAGGTTTCATTAAGACCTTGGTGGCTGACGATGTCACTTACCTGATGGTGGACTCCGAAGGTGGGTAAAGGATTTCAGTGACGGCACTAGATAGAACCATCGTGTTTGGACTCATTTGAAAGGTCTCATTAAGACCTTGGTGACTGATGATTTCACCTACCTGATGGTGGACTCCGAAAATGGGTAAAGGATCTCAGTGACGCCACTACGTAGAACCATCGTGTTTGGACTCATTTGAAAGGTCTCATTAAGACCTTGGTGACTGATGATTTCACCTACCTGATGGTGGACTCCGAAAATGGGTAAAGGATCTCAGTGACGTCACTAGATAGAACCATCGTGTTTGGACTCATTTGAAAGGTCTCATTAAGACCTTGGTGACTGATGATTTCACCTACCTGATGGTGGACTCCGAAAATGGGTAAAGGATCTCAGTGACGTCACTACGTAGAACCATCGTGCTTAGACTCATTTGAAAGGTCTCATGGAGACCTAGGTGACTGATGATTTCACCTACCTGATGGTGGACTCCGAAGGTGGGTAAAGGATCTCAGTGACGGCACTACGTAGAACCATCGTGTTTGGATTCATTTGAAAGGTCTCATGGAGACCTTGGTGACTAATGATGTCACCTACCTGATGGTGGACTCCGAAGGTGGGTAAAGGATCTCAGGGACGGCATTACGTAGAACCATCGTGTTTGGACTCATTTGAAAAGGCTTTTGGAGACCTTGGTGACTGATGATGTCACCTACCTGATGGTGGACTCCGAAGGTTGGTAAAGGATCTCAGTGACGTCACTACGTAGAACCATCGTGTTTGAACTCATTTGAAAGGTATCATTGAGACCTTGGTGACTGATGATGTCACCTACCTGATGGTGGACTCCGAAGGTGGGTAAAGGATCTCAGTGACGGCACTAGATAGAACCATCGTGTTTGGACTATTTGAAAGCTCTCATTATGACCTTGGTGGCTGACGATGTCACCTACCTGATGGTGGACTCCGAAGGTGGGTAAAGGATCTCAGTGACGGCACTAGATAGAACCATCGTGTTTGGACTCATTTTAAAGGTCTCATTAAGACCTTGGTGACAGATAATGTCACTTACCTGATGGTGGACTCCGAAGGTGGGTAAAGGATCTCAGTGATGGCACTAGATAGAACCATCGTGTTTGGACTCATTTGAAAGGTCTCATTAAGACCTTGGTGGCTGACGATGTCACCTACCTGATGGTGGACTCCGAAGGTGGGTAAAGGATCTCAGTGACGGCACTAGATAGAACCATCGTGCTTGGACTCATTTGAAAGGTCTCATTAAGACCTTGGTGGCTGACGATGTCACCTACCTGATGGTGGACTCCGAAGGTGGGTAAAGGATCTTAGTGACGGCACTAGATAGAACCATCGTGTTTGGACTCATTTTAAAGGTTTCATTAAGACCTTGGTAACTGAAGATGTCACTTACCTGATGGTGGACTCCGAAGGTGGGTAAAGGATTTCAGTGACGGCACTAGATAGAACCATCGTGTTTGGACTCATTTGAAAGGTCTCATTAAGACCTTGGTGACTGATGATTTCACCTACCTGATGGTGGACTCCGAAAATGGGTAAAGGATCTCAGTGACGCCACTACGTAGAACCATCGTGTTTGGACTCATTTGAAAGGTCTCATTAAGACCTTGGTGACTGATGATTTCACCTACCTGATGGTGGACTCCGAAAATGGGTAAAGGATCTCAGTGACGTCACTAGATAGAACCATCGTGTTTGGACTCATTTGAAAGGTCTCATTAAGACCTTGGTGACTGATGATTTCACCTACCTGATGGTGGACTCCGAAAATGGGTAAAGGATCTCAGTGACGTCACTACGTAGAACCATCGTGCTTAGACTCATTTGAAAGGTCTCATGGAGACCTAGGTGACTGATGATTTCACCTACCTGATGGTGGACTCCGAAGGTGGGTAAAGGATCTCAGTGACGGCACTACGTAGAACTATCGTGCTTGGACTCATTTGAAAGGTCTCATTGAGACCTTGGTGACTAATGATGTCACCTACCTGATGGTGGACTCCGAAGGTGGGTAAAGGATCTCAATGATGGCACTGCGTAGAACCATCGTGTTTGGACTCATTTGAATTTTTGTGTATGGCTTATTACTGACTGTAGCAGCAAAAACATTACATTCGCTCACTTAAGTTATTATGTTTCAGGCAGTTCAGGAACCAGCAAAACTCAGAATTACAAAATCAGGAACTTCAGCCGTTAACAGAAACATACGATCTGTCTGGGATGGAAGTTGATGAGGGAGCAGAGCAAATTTTGCTGGTAACTTATTCTGTTTGCTTACACTATGGTATTTGTTAGATACTAGATAGTTTCCCTAGCTAATTTAATTTGACACTGCATTGTTTGTTTGTTTTAGGTTGAACAAGATGAAGAAGATTTACAAGATTTGATTATTGAAGAAGAATCACAAGCAGAAACAAAAAATATATCTGGAAGACGAGTTATAGATCTAACTTACTTTTTTCCAAAGTACAAGAAATAGGCGGCCATGGTGCTTTAAAAGTTTGAATTGCATGTCCCTGTGACTAAAATTTTAGTCTTTTTTACATAGAACTTGGAACCCATTTAGATCTCAATCGTTTTTTTAACTTGGCTTTCATTTTACATTTATGTTTTTGATAAGATATCATTACTTTTTGTCTAGAAATTATTAGTGTTTATAGATAATGAATATACCCATTATTATTTGTAAAATTACTCTACACAGTGGAACCGCTAATTCACTTGTTTCACTAATTATCAATAACTTTCAGTTTTTAGATTTTTTCCTTTAGATACGCCTGATAGTCTACCTTGATGCAAAATATCTAGTTTCCAGGCCATCTGGAAGTAGATTATGTTTTTAATCCTATGTCAGTGACTCAGTCACCAAAATGCGGATTTTTAAACGTTAATGTATCAAAAACAGTTTTAGCCACATCTATAAAATTTTAAATTTTAAATAAGCTAAGGGGTTTTAATAAATGTGCCAAATTTCATGTATTTAGGTGAAATAGGTCTCGAATTATGAACGGGTCAAAAGTAACTCGAAATGATTCGTATAATATTACACATTATAATAAAATTATAAAAATTTGCTAGTTTCTGATTTATTCCTTGGTATTTGTATTTGTATACTCAACTACCTATCTGGAAGCCAAATTTTAACTTTCTAGGTCATCTGGAACTAGTTTAGAGTTTTGATCTATAGGTCATTCAGTGATAAAAATGACGATTTTTGGACGTTATCTTAATAGCCGTTTGAGGTGTGTTTATGAAATCTGGAGCAAATATGTATTTCGCAAGTCTCAAGCAATGAGCAATTTTACAGACTTATGTCGAATACTTTTTGAGTTATGAGGGGGTCAAAAGTGGCTCCAAATCGTTCGTGTAATTTTACACGCGGTACTGATCGCCAGTTCTGTTAGCTTGAATTTGGCTGGACACGCTACCGCGCGTACCTGCTAGATATAATGGTGATATTTGAAAATTTAAACTCTACAGATTTCTTGATGCCCCCATAACCTTATTTCCTATTTTTTTTATGTTTTTTTATATATTTTTTTATTTTTATTAAAATACACTGATCTCCTTCGGCAGGACCAAAGACCTTGATTACTCCTTATTTCCTATAGAATTAATTAATTATTGTAATTTAGAAACAATCACAAAGGACCATCCATAAATTACGTCACACGTTAGGGGGGAGGGGGTTTCGATGTAGCGTGACATTGTGTGACAAGGGTGGGAGGGGATCCTAAATTTTGTGACGTCACATTCCAAAATCGAATATTTGGTATATATACATATGTATATGTATTTTGGAACTTAATTCATAATATGTGACGTCACACTAGGGGCGGAGGTCTCACAAATGTGACCAGCTGTGACAAAGAGAGGGGGAGGGGTCAGAAAGTCATGAAATTAGTGTGACGTAATTTATGGATGGCCCTCAATGGCAACATTAAAACAAGGTCATCAACTAGGTCATCCTAAGTACTTTCGTTACTGAGAACCTATAAGCACTTACCTGGTCATCATCAGACCTTCAGAATGTTTCATGTAGTAGCACCCGTGCTCAATTAGATAAATGTTGAAAGCTAGGTCATCCTAAGTACTTCCGTTACTGAGAACCTATAAGCACTTACCTGGTCATCATCAGACCTTCAGAATGTTTCATGTAGTAGCACCCTTGTTCAATTAGATAAATGTTGAAAGCTAGGTCATCCTAAGTACTTCCGTTACTGAGAACCTATAAGCACTTACCTGGTCATCATCAGACCTTCAGAATGTTTCATGTAGTAGCACCCGTGCTCAATTAGATAAATGTTGAAAGCTAGGTCATCCTAAGTACTTCCGTTACTGAGAACCTATAAGCACTTACCTGGTCATCATCAGACCTTCAGAATGTTTCATGTAGTAGCACCCGTGCTCAATTAGATAAATGTTGAAAGCTAGGTCATCCTAAGTAGTTCCGTTACTGAGAACCTATAAGCACTTACCTGGTCATCATCAGACCTTCAGAATGTTTCATGTAGTAGCACCCGTGCTCAATTAGATAAATGTTGAAAGCTAGGTCATCCTAAGTACTTCCGTTACTGAGAACCTATAAGCACTTACCTGGTCATCATCAGACCTTCAGAATGTTTCATGTAGTAGCACCCGTGCTCAATTAGATAAATGTTGAAAGCTAGGTCATCCTAAGTACTTCCGTTACTGAGAACCTATAAGCACTTACCTGGTCATCATCAGACCTTTAGAATGTTTCATGTAGTAGCACCCGTGCTCAATTAGTTAAATGTTGAAAGCTAGGTCATCCTAAGTACTTCCGTTACTGAGAACCTATAAGCACTTACCTGGTCATCATCAGACCTTCAGAATGTTTCATGTAGTAGCACCCATGCTCAATTAGATAAATGTTGAAAGCTAAGTCATCCTAACTATTCCCGTTACTGAAAACTGATCAGTACTTACCTGGTCATCATCAGACTTCAGAATGTATCATTTAGTAGAATGAAAGCTACATAATATATCAGCAGGCATGATGCATAGTGTAGTTCAAAATAAATAAATTATTATCATGTAGGCAGGTACTCGTACAAGACTACAAAAACTATAGGAACAAAATGTATTCGAAGATCTCTCAGAGAGCGAATATAAATAGGCAAAAACGATGAAAACTCTGTGCCACATGTTTTCTTGCTTTATCTTCAGTTCGTTTTATTGTAGTATAGTCGTTGGTCGGTAGATGGCGCTTAGTTAAAAAATACTAGTAGAGGGACCAAATCTCCAAGGCCATCGGGCAAGGCAATCCCCTTAATTCGTGTGTTCGGGTTAAACAAGTGCAGATTCATATTTAGTGACTGAATATTGATGATTGAGATATGTATACCTATTTGTGTTCAAATAAGTAATTCTTTGACGATATAAATGGTGTTCCAATATTGAATGTTTGGGGTACGATAAAGTATTTTGTATTGTATTGTATAATATTTTACACTTATAACAAAGGTATCTACTACACAGATATTTCGGGCGAGTTATATGTGATTTCATTGACCAAATTGTAAATTAATATTCAGGTGCGATTAGATTGGCCAATCTTCGTCGTTTCAAGAAAATTCTACGAACTGAATACTGGAATATAATTTTGCGGATAAGTATTTTACCAAGATCTGATATTTGAAAAAGTAATGTTTCCGCTAAGAAAAACATTGCCATAAAAACAATACATAAAAATCCCATCTCTCCAGATCTACTACGTAATATTTATTAAAACAACTCATGGTTTATTCGTCATAAAACGTTGCTTTAATATTCAACGCGAAACAGAAATTATTCGTGAATCGTAAGGGAGGTTCCGCCGAAACGGTCTCTAAAACTCGTAAATGTATCCTTGGAAATGTAGTTACATTTTTTTTTAAATTAAAGTCCTACGCACACGGCGTCTTTTATACGCGCCGACGACACACCTCTGCAAAATTCTGCAGCAGCGTAAGGACCGCCGACCGTGGTCACGTCAGAACCAACAGTTTAGTCACTACCTGTAGCCCTTTAGCCTGTAGACGACCCTGTAGCCTAGTTGGTAGAGACCCTGCCTGCGAAGCGAAGGGTCCCGGGTTCGATTCCCGGCCGGGGCAGATTTATGTAACAGATATTTATGTAACATTTTTATCTGTCTCCCGCTTCAATACACCATTGTCTTTGTTGTATCGTATTAAGGATGATAAAATCCTAGTTTCTTCGTATAGGGCCGTATAGTATACTATATCGTTGCAGGATCTAAAAGGCGTATAGTGGCTCCGCTCGTAAAACGGTTCCGCTGACCGACAGAGCTTCCTGTTATAAAAACTATGCGACTACGTTTTATGGCCAGGGAAGGGTTTGGCCACATATTACTGAACGAAGCGAACATTTGTTTTATGTCAACAGGGAAACTGAAATCAAATATCTTATTAAAAAAAGTTATAATTTTCGATTTTATAAAATGGTTGTCCGTTTAACCGGACAAAGGAAGGTAGGTAGGTCGGTACACTTTAAACTTTTCCTTAAAGATACCCAATCTTGACCCTATATTAAAAATAGGGTCCTATATTATAATTAATCTTAATTGTGTCCAATCTAAAGTAATTTTGACTTTTTGTTTGTTTGTGGAAATGGATAAACTCAAAAACTACTGGACGATTTCAAAAATTCTTTCACCAATAGTTTGCTCTATTGTTTCTGAGTAATATGGGCTGTATATCTATGGTATATATTTATTGAAAACCGAAGCAAATTGAGGGTGGTCACTAGTATTCTCGTTCCCAACAGCATATTATGCAATGTAGCGACGCCCTAACCCCCGCTTCGGGGGTAATAGCGGCACGTTTCAGAGTCATTAAAGAGATGTTACGTTAAATAAAGTGGAGTGTGGAGTGTGGAGACTGGAGACCACCACCACACAGGAATAATGGAATAGCATGGATACTGCCATTGTATCCATCCACACATGTATAACATACAGACATAAAAGGATTTATTCCAGATATCTTTTTTATTCTTCTCTTTTTCTTGGAAAGCAACGCATCAGTGCTGCCTTTGGTGTTGCTGATGTTCATGGGCGCCGATAGCCACTTACCATCAGTTGGATCGTCTTTTTCATAAAAAAGACATCATAGTGTTATTGTATAATGCTTCGGAGATTTTAAAAATAAAAGAATTCTAGATATCTTGCACCAATTCCACCATCTTCATTTTTCCTAAATTAACTTTCGATTAAACATTTTTAAGTATATTAGACTTATTATATTTTTTCTCTGTAGATTACCTAAATACTTTTTATTATTATTTCTGTTAAGTTGGTGTCATTGTAGCCTGCACAGTTACAGTAGTGTGTAGGTATTTAATTATGTATACGTTAACTTCATCCAAGATGTTACAAGTCGTATATTTCTTACGACCCCCGTATTACCACGCCCAGGTCAAAGCTACTACGTGTTTCGCTTAACAAATGAATATTTCGGCCGCATATCGAAACATAGATCCCTCTCATTACATCTGGAGACTGTACTAGTTTTATTTGTTAACAAACTATCTTAGATATTTATTTATTATGTTATTAAAACTTTATTGCGCACAACAACATTTTATAACACAAATTGTAAGTGCATTCTCGGACTACTGCAGCCTTCGGGTCACCGAAATACACGATCATCGATATTATGTAATGATCTATTGTAACATACGTGCAAAATAAACAATATGTAGGCAATTAATATCTAGCAAAACTGAATACAATTTTTGTTTTCTTTTACCTGCAACTATCCATAAAATTGATGGTCTTCAAGGTCTTGCCTTCATGTTAATTGATTTTTTATTGCACCTATTCTCGCTACGAGCCGGACTACGAGCGTGCAATGATTTTTAAAACAATTTTATTTCTCATACAATAGGCATGATGACTGATTTTGAAATACAATTCTATATTGTTGGAAAGGTATTATAATTACAGCGTATATAATAAAATAAGGTTTGGTATAAAATAAATACACTTCAATTTATAACTTTCAAATTCGCACCAAATACACTTCAAAGTGTCATGGCGTCGCTTGTGACGTCTCGCCTCAGTAAAGTAATAGACAAGATATCATTGTCAGTATTGTCATATTCGTTTGTTTACTGAGGCGTGACATAATTCGCGCTGATTGAGACTGATTGGCGTTCAAGATATCATGGCGGCTTGCCGTAATTTGAAGTTTATTTTATCAAAATATTATTAATCTCGCTCATAATAATACGTGAATACGTGTTTTATAATCCAATAATAGGGATTCATTAAATAAATACATACCTTTAGTGATTTTTACTAACTGTCATTATGCCTATTGTAGGTATGTCTGTATCAACCCTAAGGGCCCTCGCCGACGACGACTTTTTGTAGCGATGCAGTAGCGATGCTGTCGCGCGTCCGCAGCGATACAGTCGCGACGCGGTCGCTAGCTGTGTGCCCTCGCCCACGGGCCCAGATTCAGTCGCGATACAAACGCGCTTCTGTCGCGATACAAACGCGCTTCTGCCGCGATGCAAACGCGATTCAGTAACGGCACCATGGTAACTGCGATCGCTACAGTTGCAAGATACCGATATTACCGATGTCGTCCGACACGGTCGCGCGTTGAATCGATACAGTCGCGATGTTGTAGCGCGTTATTAGCGCGTTGGCATCGCTTCTGTAGCGCGTTGCAAATGCGACTAACAAGCGTTAGTAGCGATGCTGTTGCGCGTTCATGAAACGCGCGACAGCATCACTACAAAAAGTCGTCGTCGGCGAGGGCCCTAAGTCCTAAGTTCCTAACTCATAAGACAGCTCAATAAACAAGGAAAAGTCTGAACAAGTTAAGTAATCACTGTTGTTGCAACAGATTAACGGCTTACGGTAAGTCTGTTAACTTATGCGCCTCTCCTAACGTTTGAGCCAGCTTAACCGTTCTGGAGTAAGGGGCAACTTGGTCGTCAGTGAGGGGTCTACAGTTATTGATTTTTTAATATTTTATGAACGGTAGAAAATAAAGTTTTGTTATTCTATCAATTTAAAAAAATAACGTAGATTTCAGCTCTTTAATTGCAAAAGAGTTTGAGTGGGAAGAGATGAGTTATTATGAGTTTGTGCGATTTTGTAGCATGTATTGTGAGAGGCCAATGTTCCGTGTTTTATGACGAGTTTACAATGATGGCTTCAACCCAATAATGGCGCACTACTGAGCACGGGTCTTTCCTCTTGAGGAGGCCTAGAATGCTAGAGTATACTCAACCACCCTGCTCCAGTGCGGGTTGGCGGTTACATGTAATGATAAAAAATAATAAAATCATTAAAGTGAAACTCAATGTTAAACACTTAAGCAAACGTCAATGAAAGTCAACTCTTTTAAACTATGCCAATATCAAAAATATAATGAATCATTTTGATTTATTCAATTCCCATATGAAATGAATATAATAAAAAATATGTTGAATAAATATATGATTGATGATGAAACATTCGAATTGAGAATATATTGAATTACTGGATATGGATATGAATAATTCATTGCTAATAATAAATTACAATAAATATCAATGAATATTTTCTGTCATAATCTGTGATCTCAAATCAAATCAAATCAAATCAAAATCTTTTATTCATATAGGTATCACTGATACACTTATGCACGTCATTTTTAATCTACCAGTTTTTCGGAAAGGTGCTTTGTCATAGAGGAGAAGAAAAACCGAAAGAAACTCCTCGCACATCTTTTAAAATCATGAAAAGTTACATAATATCTTCTAACCTACGCGGAACTGGATGCGGCACTAACTTCCAGGCGTCTTTGTCATTAATATATTCATTTATGCTATAGTATCCTTTGCCTAGTAGCTGAGATTTAACATATCTCTTAAACATTTGGATAGGTAAATCACGTATTGACTTGGGTAATTTATTGAAAAAACGTACACCGAGCCCCATATAAGAGCGTTGTACCCTACTTAAGCGAAAAGATGACGTCACCAAATTATGTCTGTTTCTAGTTAGATGATTATGCGTATCACTATTCTGCTTGAACATACCTAAGTTGTTTTTTACAAATATAATATTGGTGTAAATAAATTGAGAGGCTACTGTTAATATGCCTATATCTTTAAATTTCTCACGCAGAGAATCACGTGATTTCAATTTATAAATGGCTCTGATTGCCCTTTTCTGCAAAACAAATATAGAACCAATGTTAGCCGCTGAACCCCACATCAATATACCATAGGACATGAGGCTATGAAAGTATGCAAAATAAACAAGTTTCGCAGTTTCTACATCGGTAAACTGTCTTATCTTTCTAATCGCATAAACTGACCTACTTAGCTTACTCGCGAGAGCCGTTATATGGGTGCCCCATTGTAGTTTAGAATCTAAGGTGACACCCAAGAAAACTGTGGATTTTTCCATAGTTAGAATTTCATTATTTAATTTCAGGCTTTTACTAATATTCCGTACATTAGGTAGTGTAAATTCAACACACTTAGTTTTTTTAGCATTAAGTAGCAAATTGTTTGTTGTAAACCAGTGTGATAAACGAGATAGAGCACTGTTTACGTCGTCAAAATTCATTTTATTTCTATTCGTCTTAAATATAAGGGAAGTGTCATCAGCAAACAGGACAATCTCTGCATGTTTCTTAATATAATACGGCAGATCATTTATGTATACTAGAAAAAGGAAGGGGCCCAAAATCGAGCTCTCATCTAATCTCTCATCGAATCTCAACATTATATCCTACTATCCTTTCTTTTAAAAACAAACCAATGAATAATATTGTAAATGCCGCGATGGAGCTTGGAAGCCGGAAGATGTATCAAAGATATTTGAAAGCATAGTCAACATTTGCGCAGCGGATTGCGAGTGGCCATCCTCAGTAGGTATCCTCACTCCTCAGTATCCTCTCTCCTCAGTATCCTCACCGCTTGGCTTAAGATGCTCCTTGTTTACTTGCCAATCTTCATTTCATCATTGCCGATTGTAGCTTTCAAGTTTGGTTTACAAATTAAACAATCAACAACAGTTTTAGTTCATATCTAGGTATTACAAATTCTAGAAGAGTTTTTGATTCTTAACCGACTTTTGCTTATCTTTTTAGGGTTCCGAAGTAAAATCGGAACTCTTATAGTTTCGTCATGTCCGTCCGTCCGTCTGTCCGAAGCAAAGCGCCGAGACCCTTAGTGCTAGAAAGCTGTAATTTTTCACGTCATACCTACATATTTATTAAAACTCCAGAATCGTACAATAAAATACTGAAAAACATTTTTTTCAGGTTACCTCCCCTATAAGGTAACGCGAGGATGAATTTTTTAATCGTCGCGTTCCTATAGTGTGGGGCATCGTTGAAAAGGTCTTTCAAAAATATTATGGGTCTTCCAAAAAGACCATTTTTGGAATTACGGGTCCGTTTGCGAAATATTTGACTTTAAGTGCTAATTTTGGTTAGAGTCAAGTATCCCCCCTCCTGCCGGCTAAACGGTTGTAGTTGGACAAGTGAAAAAATTCTCAAAAATAAGTTATAATATAATCTATTTTTTTTTTCATTCATTTAATTCATCATTATTATGATGAATTTACAAAGGAAGTAAGTAGTTAATGCGTAATAGTCGATCAACTTACTACTTCTAAACATTGCGCGTGGCCTGACACGCACTTGCCCGGTTTTTGGGGTTCCGTAGTCAAAACAGAACCCTTATAGTTTTTTTAGTTTGCCTTCACAGATGCCTTGCAAAGAGTATGGGCATTATTATAGGAAGTTGTTTTGTATTCCTACAGGTACCTACATACTACTTAGGCACTACACGCCGATACAATTTCACGGGTTTCGTGAAAAAACTTCAACCCGTCAACCCTGAAACAGGCAACCGACAACCGGATAAGCGGAAACTGAACTACAACGCCGCGCCGGCATTCGTCCGGAACGATCAGTCACTTGCGGACCGGTTTAATTACCGGACCAGATAACCCGTTAAATTGGTGGACAAACGAATGGTTCATAGCAAGACAGGGTTAGTAACCACAAGGGGGATGTTATTCTGATGTCTGTAAGGTTGGCAGAATGTATTTGTCATTGGTGTGTCAATTTTATATTTTCATTTTCAATTTTTAAGTGACTAAAACGTAGTGATTAAGTACTCTGTGTAAGTGACAATGTAAGGAGTGGGATGACACTGCATTACTTACAAAACTGAAAGCAACAGATTCAAACCCAGAGCAGAAATAATATCACAATATCATAGCAATAACTAAATAACATCCCAACAAATTCAGTCTTCTGTCTTGTATAAACGTATAATATTCGCACGCCCTTAACGTTTTGGCAGCGTTAAAAATCGCTTTATCGTTTGCATAAAGCTACCCTTATGTAATTTGTCGGTAGTCAGCCACAAATCATCCCCTTGTTTGAAGGCCCGCCCGTCACGGCGTGACGTCAACCGGGACAAACACTTTCCGCTAAGTGGTTTATACACTGTCCGTGACAACAGAATAATATGTTTTGATAAGGCGTGACTTTGCGATCAAATAGGTATGTGTCAAGCAGTTCACATATTGATACCCAGGAATACTTCAATTTACTTGATCATATTTTAATACAATCATCATCATTGAAACCAAGAAGTTTTTGCTGAGCTTTGCTCTAGGCCCAGAAACGGCTTAACCGATTTCGATGCGGTTAACTGATGTATTGTTTTCAGATTGGAGGTTAATGCTTAATGTTATAATTAATTTGATTCTCAAAATAATTAACACAATTTAATAATAATTGCATCTAAACATTTTTACGCGGTTTGGAACAAAAATTAACTAAGGCATGGTTTCCTGAAGAAAAGCATGGCCGAGTACTAGGAACGCATAAAATTCTACAGACCTTTCAATGTGTGGGTTTCACTTTCAACGCAACTCTTGCAGACGTCTTCAGTAACAAAAGTGTAATGAGAAATTAATGGGCAGGGCTGCCACTTGTTGGAAAACAACATAATAAAAGAACAAAAGGCACAACCCCCTCCTTAATTATTCTCCACTTGCAGACACTGAAGCTTAATAACTCAACTCCATTGCGACGGAACAAAGAGCTGAAGCAAAGATTATCCACCGATTCACTTTAGAAGTTTAGTTGAAGTTCGGCTAATAAGATTCAGGGTGAGATATCGTACTAAGTACGGCTTGGCTCAGATTTGAAAAAAATCTAACAACAATAATGGTCATAACGTTAAGGTTATCCGTTAGCCGTTTTATGTTTTTTTTTATCGTTTTACGCTTCCCGCCCACGTCCGATAATCGGTGACCGTTTTTTGTAGGAGAAAAATAGAACGTACTGATAGCAATAGTGCAACGCACACGTCCTACAAAAAGTTGGTCAGAAATAATATGGCGAAATAATTATCGGTCCTACAAAAAGACTGACGTGGGCGGGAAGCCTTAAAATACATTATATATGTTACCGGATATCTGTATAATTCAGCATTCTATACAATACCTAGGCAATGTTTAGAATATCTAAAACGTTCAGGTAACGTTTTGAATATTATTTATTTCATACTTAGCCCAGGCATTCTATACAATACTCCATGCGTAGTTGGTAATGTGTGTAAAAGACGGTTCTCTAAGCTGCCTTTTCACCGAAAATTGTTTGGCCGATTATCACTTGCCAACTAACTTTTCGCAGAATTTTATTTCGCCGAATAATCATTTGCCAACTTATCACATTTTTTTTTTTATTTCCCAATCTAACAGTTGCCAACTGTACGTTTGGTCTGCCTTTTATAATGACAGTTTTCAAAAGGCCAACTTTTAAGTAGCGAATGTTTCAGTTAGAGTAATATTCATTTAGTTGTATATTGTTTATAAACCTAGGTTTGTAAATTTGCGGTTCTTGTTATCTTCCGGTGACATATGCACTTTTAGGGAGAATTTAGGGGTTTTTGATACACAAAAAGGCTTCCAAACATCTCCGGCGCTGCGGGAAGTGCAGCCCCTCCGCCCTTGCGTAACTAACTGCAGGCACTCCATGCTCGCCTACGCAGCTTCGGCTTTTTGGTCGCCTACGGCGACCAGCCTCAGCCGCTTCGGCTCACATGGTGCCTGCAGTTAGTTACAGCGGGCGTGGGCAGCTCTCCCTCCGCGCCTCCGGGGTTTACATTCACTCTAGGGGTAGGGCAGACTAGTACCACGTGGGGTCGGGGTTGACTAAGTCGGTTCTGTCACCAATTTTGAAAAATCCGAAGCTGCGTAGGCGAGCAGTGTAGTGTAGGAGCCATTAGACTGCATCTCTCCATACCATCAAGTGTGATTTCGGTCAAGCATTAATTTAAAATGTATAAAAAAATATCTATTCATGCAGGTTCCAAGTTGACTACACATACCCAAATCTAACTTTATTCATTGCCGGTGGACCTGCAGGTATTCTGTACAGTAGTTGAGAAACGTATACATTACCTAGGCAAACTATGTAATGGTGATAATATTCATATAATTTAATACATTGCCAAAACGACCCAGGTATTATACACATTTCCTAGGAATTGTGTTGAATACCAGCATTATACAGATATCCGGTAACATATACACACATTGTATTTACATTTGAATGTTGTCTGAACAAAGTCGTCAGGCATCAGTCGTCAAACAACTTTTGCTAGTAAGTTAACGTTTTAGTGTCAAAGTGCTCCCGAGGCTAGAAAACTGAGCTCTCTGCTCATACATCGCATAATCATTATTCAAGTACCTACTATGTCCTAAGGCAGTAAGCCAGCGTGTGTATTGAGAGCTATTAAATATAAGCTAGTCAGAAGATAAGTTGTATTTATTGCGATGTTATTGTTATCTCGATTATCTCATTCGGTTTTAAGCATGAATGTAAAAATTTTTGGGAAGAGCATATTTTATTGTTAAATATAATTGAACTGATTGTTATTTATAAGTTATTAAAAGTATTAGCTTAGGGATTTAATGTTTTTCTCTCAGAGGAAATAGTTTGGAAAATTCTGAATGGTGTAAGTAATACTAAGATTTAGGAATTCAAAATCACAGGTGAGCTTTTAGATGAAACCTAAAAGTTTTTCACTGTGTTTTCAATTTTGTGTAAGATAATTAGTCTAAGCTAATAAAATGGTATTGATGTTAGTTCTTATTAGTAATTAAAGAGAGTCGTACGAGCGATCGTTTAATCTTGCTACGTAGGACACACGACGGTTTCCTGAATGAGAAGTTGGTAACAAAGTTGACTGTTATGCGGGCGGCGGAACTTACTCATAGCTCAAACAAATGTGGGCTCAGAGATACAGAGATCAATGATGGCCATGGAGTTAGTACCTATAGTCCTATACTCAATTCCATTCATTCCAAACCATTAAAATTCCTTTGTAAAGTTTTCACCAACCGTTTGTGGTTGCTAGGCAAGAGTTTGTTTACATCGAGTCCAAACCGAATTTGAATGGAGTTACATAGTGCATAGCAGTGTTTATTTGTGGTGCATAGTTTAGGATAGCGTAGAGGGTGACAGTTTGTTATCAAGTTTTAATTTAGTGTGGTATTTATATGTTTAAAAGTACCACAAATAATAATTATCAGTATCCGGATGACTGAGCTTTACTCGGTATATTTTTAACAAACAACGCCATGTACTGAAGTTGCCTTAGTGTTGCTACTCGCCAATAGATGTCAGGAAGAGGAAGGATATCAGGCAGTTTTTCATAACCTGAAAACGCGGATATAACGACATTTTCTAAAAATGAATCCTAGCTAGATCGAATTATCGTCCCCGAAACCCTGTATACTAAATTTCATGAAAATCTATGGTGCCGTTTCCGAGATTCAGAAAATATATATTATATATAAAAGAATTGCTTGTTTAAAGGTATGTATGTATTAGATATTACCATATCTTCAGATAGATAGATATACCATACTCTTCACTAAAGAACCACCACCAGTTACACCTGCATTTACGACGGGAAGGTGGTGTAAGTTCTAGGTATGTGATCGTTTTACCATCACATGTATCTTCTAACCTGACACCAGATCAATACGCCCATCGGCTGTAGTTATTAATCCGGCGTGTTATTAGCGCCGCTCATTATACCCGTGATTTGTGGGCCAGGCTTTGTTTTGTGCGATTTATTGCGGCGCGATCGCAACCAATCCCACGCTATATGCAGGGCTAGTCCCTTTATCGCCTATTAATTGCTGGACCTGCCAATCTATAAATAATTTGCTGCTGTTGGATCTGTATAGTCTTAGGTTGTAAGCCTTGTAATCTGGCGATTAATATCTTTTGTGATTAGTGTAGTTATAGACGCGTACATATTTTTGGTTATATGTAGTTTGAATGATTTTAACGTTTAAGTTAGCCTTAATTATTTTACTAAAACATAATCTCCAAAATATAGTATTTTATTAGACTCAGAAATATGTAAATAAATCACAGAAATAGTTTTGCATTATAGCCGACGAGACAAGACGAGTCAATTGATGGTAAGTCAACGTTATAAGTACTATTATTTCTACTGTGGTCAAAGTTACTTTGCCCCGTCGACACCAGCAGCACGGCGTTCAAGAAAGAATAGAAAAGAAAGAAAGTTTGAAATAAATTTAAATTAAATATAACATAAACTTAACTTTTGCTTCTCGGCTTTTCTCTTCTGCTTTTCATATTTTAGCTCGCCGTTTATCGCAAAAACATTTAGATAGATCCAATAAACCCTCCATCACGTCAAGGATAAAAAAGGCCTCGCCTAATAAAATGTCAATGGCGACAGATGACGTACGTCGTGTCAAATGACGGAGGTCAGAGGAATTGATCGGTCTTGATACTTGTTGAGTGCGGCTACGAGGCTATACTGATAGTATTGGGTCGCGGCGACCTCTAGCTAGCGCTAACGGGTTAATTGGAACTGCATGCCTCTAATTGAAACAGGCAACCATCTTAAGTACATACGTTAACTTTTTCTCTGTATCACTGAATATCATGTTTTTATACCCACAGCTACTTGTGATGTCGAATTAAAACAAAATGTCTATTATTCTGTGATTCTAAAAAACATCATTTTGATTTGATGTGCCGTCCTAATACTCAGAGATTAAAAAACGTATCAGCTCTCTCTATCTCAAACCGATCATACACACACTCGCATCTATAATACTCGCACATCAGACACAATAAATTAGCGCATACAATGAACTCGACTCAATTACTCCACTCAATTTCGACCCCATTATCCACAAAATCCGATTTCATGCAGAAGTTTTCGGCGCAAAATCAGTTTCAGTGTTTCATCCAGTCACTATCAACGTAGATGCGCCCACAAATTTATGGCGCGGAAATTTGGCGGGAGTTCGTCTGAGCGGGAAGTTTTGAGTTATGGCCGCGCGTTATCTGCGCTATTTTTCAATGGCAACACCAGAAACGTTATTTCTGGGATCCCTACTAATTTAAATGAACACTGAGTGTGATAAAATGAGTGAGTTTTTATTTTATTAATACATAGCTTTGTGAAATGGCGTAATGGTTTATTGTTGTTTTCACTGAACAAAAAGTGCGTTAATTTATTTTATATCTGTCACTAATCTTTACGTCTTCTCGTTTTTCAATGTGTTATACATTTAGTTAGAGATGTTGTCAGCGCTGTACAAATACTGACAGAAATTAGTAAATTATGAGCACAATACTCAAGTGCATCAAGCTGATTTCGACATCAATTATAGGGTATCCTAAGGGAAGGGGTTCCTTCCATCCTTGAGGCAAAGTGCTTATTATGTATTCTGTTTACTTGTCTCGCTAGTTTCCTTCCTCCCAGAATCGTCGTGCCAACCAGTCGTGATATGTTTTACGTGTTTCGGTTGCAGTAATTCATCACTGGCCGGCGATGCATCAATGACGCCTTTAGTGACAACGATAAGGGGGCCGTTACCCGTGCACCCACTGGCTTCATCCACTGGTGATATCCATGGACCACAGTGACCATTTAATATCAGGTGCCACTTTAAAAACACCTATAACTAATTCCAATTAATACTCTCATTAATATCTATACTAATATATAAAGAGGAAATATTTGATTGTTTGCATTGAATAGGCTCCGAAACTACTGAACCGATTTGAAAAAATCTTTCACTGTTGGGAAGCTACACTATCCCTGGGTGACATAAAATATATTATATTTAAAAAAAATAGGGCTCCTTAATAAAACTCCAATAATGTAACCCAAGATGTAAAGAAATAAGAAAACCGAAGCAAAGCGAGGGCGGTTACTCGTTTATAATAACATGAAATGTTGTCTTACGGCGTTTGTTTAAACTACATAATTTATTAACAGCCTAAATTATGCAACATTGCTGTACTTTCCATTAACATTTTGTCATTAATGAAATAAAATACGCGATCAATAACGCCTCAATTGATTTTAATTTAATTCCGGAGAGAATGTGCACTTACTTTGTAATCTTCGCGTCAGTTATTATAGGTTTAAATATTCCCTGATTAACGGCACAGAATTCCCGGGAAACTGGCCGAGTACGAATTTCCCCGAAAATAAGAGCGTTATCTCTACAATTTTTCAGCACCAGTCTCTAAAGTTTAAAATCCTTCGGGCATAAGTAATTAGAATTTATTTTCTTTGGATTTATTACTGTGGGCGTATGCGTTTGAAATATTTAATGAGATTATTGTGTTAACGAATAACGTCCGCAAGGCCGTCTTTAACCTACTGGAGGCCCTGGGCATATTAGTATAATGGGGCCCCAACGACTTTGTCAGAACACTATTTTCTTATTATAGAATAGACAAAGAAAGTAGATCGCAAGCCTCTAGATTTATGCAATAGCTAATAAGTAAATTGGTATTGTAGTTAGTAATTTTAGTTCGATTTATTCGAATTAAAAAAGTTTTTCGGTAATAAATATTGGTTATCGTTTAGTGATCTGGCAGGAACTAGGGGCCCCTATCAATTACGGGGCCCTGGGCACGTGCTCAGAGTGCCCAGTGGGAAAGAGGGGTCTACTTATGGGCACCAGTGAACCACAGACCACAGATATCATCGATACGTTCACGATAAATAAATAAATAACACTACACACTCCCCACACTAGGATACCCTGTGTCGTGGGAGCTATGGACAGCACAACAAGGCAAGAAGAACCGAGAACATAAATTCAAACTCATTATTCAAATTTCCGCCTTGCTGGGAATCGAACCCAGGAACTTTGGCACGACAATCTAGCATGGGAACCATTGCGCCACTCGGGCCGTCAAATCGATAGATTACAGAAGTAGGGTACTCGTAGTAGCTAGCGAGACGAATAAAATACGCTACTACCATGCTGTATGGTGGGACCATCACCTGCACGTTTCGGCTGTTATAAAACTATCCTGACAGACATAACATTTAAAGTCAGTAATTCAAATAAAATCAAATGTTTTTATTCAAAATTGGTTTGGTTTACAAACACTTTTTGAAAGTCATGCAAGCTACGCCAATGCTTCAACAAGGCCCTACTGTGAGAGGGCCCGGGAGAAGAAGCAGCAAGAAACTACCGGGTTTGTTTTTTTCCTGCTCACAGTTACAGATAGCACTTATCATCACTACAATCTATATCCATAAAACTCATGTCCAAGCAGTCTTGTCTTTAAAATAATCATCTAATTTGTAAATCCTTTCGTCATAAGCTAACTGATGTATTCAGATCATAAAGGCCACTTCACTGTAAATGTCCACCAATATCCAATGTCCAATGGACATTCACCTACACAGCTACACAAGCAGAGTACACAGCGTGGAATCCACTCGCTATTATTTTACAACGACAAGCTCATTAGCGTCGTGTTTGTGTAGTTAAGGCGAACCTTCGGGCGCTACATCGATCGCTGTGGGCCAGGTTAAAGGATACTGGAGGTTTGTAGCGGGATTCATTATAAAAATGTCCTGAAAATGCCATAATAAGAGTGGTACCAGTGGGTATATCTATACTAATATTATAAAGTTGAAGAGTGTGTTGATTGAACGCGCTAATCTCAGGAACTACTGGTTCGATTTGGAAAATTAATTTTGTGTTTGATAGTCCATTTATCACGGAAGGCTATAGGCTATATAACATCATATATTTTAGTAGTCAGTTTTTTCCACAAATTAACGCGGGTGAAACCGCGGGAAACAGCTAATTATGTATAAATATACATAATGGCCCAAATGGGCCATGTGTGGTGTAATGGTGTGTTAGCAAAAAAAAGTGTGTGTGTTTAATCTTTACACGCCATTGAAGTTCAACTTCTTGACGGTGGTGACACGTATTACCAAAAAAATTAACTTAATTTCAAGTAAATATCATGTTACAGTTAACTCATATTTATTAACAATACACAATATTTATAAACAATACTTTACAAAAGCGAATATAAAGCTATAATTACCGCTAATAATTCCGTTAATAAAGCTATAATTATTAGTTATCCCGTGATACTTATTGAATCTATAGACTTGTCACAGATACAATGTAATTTTAATAGAATTATGTATCTGTACTTCAATTTTTATTATGGTTTTGTTATACTGCGTCACACGGAACAGTGTCTGTGTTCCGTGCTGCGTCAACAGACTATGGACTTCAAAAATTCTCAGTTCATTTTAATGTCAGAGCTAAGTATATCGAGCGAATAAACAGTACTGTGTATGTAAAATGATACAGTTCGTATTGTTTTATCTTACGTTTTGAATTTTAACATGAGAAGCCTAATTCGATTACGACTCAATAATACAAAAGTACCTACTACTTTCCTAATTCAAAATTTGATAGAAGTCCATCGTGAGTTTTATAGTTCTAAGAAACTTAAAAATCATAAAAATTATAGTACAATAGGTTACTAGAACCTACTTTGCGTTTTTCGTTTTCCGTGTAAAAAATTGTGCCACCACTTTTTATCCCGCTCGCGCTTGTACCTTGTACCCCACAAATTGCAAAGTCGCGGTTTGATCCAGCGGGGATTGTTGCAGGCACGCGTGTGTACTTGCCTTAATAATGAAATTAGTTGCGATCGTCCGATCCCCTAACCCCCCGGACCCCTGTCTTGGGAGACCTGATCGAGTCATTAGGGTTAACGCTGCAATATTGTTAAGACGGTAGTATTATTGAGCTATTGGGAACGTTGATAGCTCGATGTCACCTCAATTCAATTTAAAGACCCTTAACACTTTACCTAAGTACATACCTATTTGAACATGCTATGCCATATATATTCAAAATTATCTAAGATGCCCATAACGATAGCTGCTGTTTATTAATATGAACTAACCTTGTATGGGTGTCTTTGAGCGAAATGGAATATTCATTTACTTGACATGAATAGTTGAATACTTACGGACAAAGGATTATGCCAAAATTTGTTAAAAATCCCTACTCATTTTCATTGGCGTTGATTATAAATCATATTTTACGTTAAAATGTAGTTAAAATACCATCACATCATAATTTATGCAAAATTTAATAAAAATATATGACGTCGAAACAGTCTTATATGAAGAAGCCTAAATCTAATCTGACGTAGGGTGATGTGACGGCTTGAAACCGTTTATAAAACCAATCATAATCGATACATTACTATAATCGAAATTTAAAAATGAAAATAGATTAATTTAATTACATTGTTAAAAATGATTTGCTTGCATTTGAATTTAAAATTAGGTACAGTGGGCCGTAGAAGTAGCTTAACATTTTAGTACTTTGTAATAATAACTGTTTCGACGGTTTCCTAGCAACATCTATGACAAATTCAAGAAATGTAATGTGACAAGGTACTAAAATGTTAAGCTACTTCTGCGGCCGACTGTACCCAAAAATACCACGACGAATTGGATGCTAACAAAGGACATTTTCCATTATGTATGGGCACTTCGCCATCCATGGACAGTAACTGCAGATAATATGTTATATGTAATTATGTATTTAAGGTTGCGGTAAACATTTTTTTTTTCAACAAAATAATAATTATGTATATGTTACCGGATATCTGTATAATTCAGCATTCTATACAATACCTAGGCAATGTATAGAATATCTAAAACATTCAGGTAACGTTTTGAATATTATTTATTTCATACTTAGCCCAGGCATTCTATACAATACTCCATGCGTAGTTGGTAATGTGTGTAAAAGACGGTTCTCTGCCTTTTCGCCGAAAATTGTTTGGCCGATTATCACTTGCCAACTAACGTTTCGCAGAATTTTATTTCGCCGAATAATCATTTGCCAACTTATCACTTTTTTTTTTAATTTCCCAACCTAACAGTTGCCAACTGTACGTTTGGTCTGCCTTTTATAATGACACTTTTCAAAAGGCCAACTTTCAAGTAGCGAATGTTTCAGTTAGAGTAATATTCATTTGGCTGTATATTGTTTATAAACCTAGGTTTGTAAATTTGCGGTTCTTGTTATCTTTATTTATTTATTTATTATAGGATTACCAACATAAGATACAGTTTCATCATTTGCAATACAAGTTGTTACATCTTCCGGTGACATATGCACTTTTAGGGAGGATTTAGGGGTTTTTGATACATAAAAAGGCTTCCAAACATCTCCGGCGCTGCGGGAAGTGCAGCCCCTCCGCCCTTGCGTAACAAACTGCAGGCACTCCATGCTCGCCTGCGCAGCTTTGGCTTTTTGGTCGCCTGCGGTGACCAGCCTCAGCCGCTTCGGCTCACATAGTGCCTGCAGTTTGTTACAGCGAGCGGGGGCTGCTCTCCCTCCGCGCCTCCGGGGTTTACATTCACTCTAGGGGTAGGGCAGACTAGTACCACGTGGGGTCGGGGTTGACTAAGTCGGTTCTGTCACCAATTTTGAAAAATCCGAAGTTGCGTAGGCGAGCAGTGTAGTGTAGGAGCCATTAGACTGCATCTCTCCATACCATCAAGTGTGATTTCGGTCAAGCATTAATTTAAAATGTATAAAAAATATCTATTCATGCAGGTTATAATTTGTTTTGAGTGTGTTTTTAAGTAAATTCTTAATTCCAACCTCCATCCAAGTTGACTATACATACCCAAATTTAACTTTATTCATTGCCGGTGGACCTGCAGGTATTCTGTACAGTAGTTGGGAAACGTATACATTACCTAGGCAAACTATGTAATGGTGATAATATTCATATAATTTAATACATTGCCAAAACGACCCAGGTATTATACACATTTCCTAGGAATTGTGTTGAATACCAGCATTATACAGATATCCGGTAACATATACATGAATGTGTCTTACGAAATAACCAAAAATTTATTCACTGTAGTTTTTTCCTGACGCTCATAATATAATATTATGTCAAAATATTATTATGAAACTGAGCGGGACTTTCATTCTATCATGATCTATCTTTCTTTTTCTTCTCTCTTTCTTAGCCGGCAACGCACCAGTGATGCTTTTGGTGTTGTTGATGTTCATGGGCGAATGGATAAAAGAATATTTTATTGAAGTCGTAAATAGGTACATATTGAGAATACGCGGTACGAGATAGCTCAATCGAGGTAGTAGGTAGGTAACTAGGTACCTAAATATTACGGTTTTTAGTTTAAAATTTAATTATTGAATCGATTAGAAGGTCTTATAATTTTGAATCGATTTGTTGTAATAATTGGTTTCTTTCGTGAACCGATTTTTTGTACATTTCTAATGTCACTGTGATGGCAAACGACAAATTGGGCTCGCGGTAGTTCGCGGTGACTATAACTCAAACAAGTTTTTCCATAGAATTTTTACTAATAGATTGATTGATTCGCTGGGCAGGTTTGAGTGTATCTAAGTACATCAAGAGTTGGGGATCACCTTGGATTGACTGGATGAAAATGCTTCTAGATTTAAATCCACCTTTTGTAAGTTTTAAGTCACATGATAATAATTAAATGATATTATTCTATTAATATTGAAGTGTGAAGTGTTATTTATTTATTTATAATATTATACAAAATGTAAAAGTTTGTATAGATGTTTGCATGTTTGAAAGTTTGTATGTTTGTTGTTCAGTCACGCCACAACTACTTAGCCGATTTGGCTGAAATGAATGGACATAGCCTATACCCTGGATTAACATATAGGCTACTTTTTATCCCGGAAAAGTTCAGGGTTCCCACGGGATTTGTAAACGATCAATAAACGTAAAAAATTCTTAAGTACATCATTATTAAAAAAATATTTTACAGAAAGCGATTCGTACACTTTTTTAGCCATAAAAGGCGAAAATTGCCTCATAAATTATGTCTTCCTTGTTTTATCTTCCTAATTTTTCAAAGGGAAAAATACGACGGGTGTTTCATGTCCGTCGTTAATTGAGGATTATGAAGTATTTTTCACTTTATTACTTTATTTTATAATTTACAATCTAACCGTAAGTGATCGTTTTCCATCCAACACAGGAAACACCAATGCGTTGTCGACCAAGAAAGAATTATTTACTGGTTCCATAAAATTGGAGACGACATATTTTTAATCGACTTTAAAAAAAGGATGAGGTTCTCAATTCGACTGCCTCAGAATCTCAGACCACCTCAGAACTTTCGACTGGATGAACCGATTTTGATGATTCTTTTTTTAATCGAAAGCTGGTGCTTGTCATGTGGTCCCACTTAAATTTGAACTAGATTTGTCGAGTTAGTTTTTGAGTTATTTTGAAGTCGGTTATTTTTTTTCTTGGTAAAATTCAGATTATCATTGCATGTCATCCATTGTTCATAATATTGGGCTAGATTAATTTGTGTGATAGAAACCTCAGGAACCTATAATAGAACCAAATATAGTCATCGTTAAGTTATCTATTGGAAAAGAAAGTAAAATTGGTTCAAATTCCAGGCTTTCTATCAACACACCTTTAAGACATGTAGAGTACCGCAATTCCCAAGATTTTTAAAGAATCACTTTCCTGCTTTCAAACAGTTTCTGTCAAATTCTCATTTACAATTCACAACAGAGGATTGACGGTGGTAAATGTTAGAGCTAATCTTTTTAACGACTTCTCTCTGGCTGAGCGACATAAATATTTCAGGGGAACGAAACGCCGCCGCGTCGGGAGTGACACTTTGTTTGACCTACTTGTAGATTTCGATAAGATTGTTAAGAACACCTTTACTAATTCTAGGATTGAATGGAGAATGTCTGGGTTCGTTCATAAACCTTTTTAACACGCTTTTATTAATTTGACCTCTATGTACATATACGTATATGTAATGGAATCTTTCAAAGTTATTTTCACCAATTTCAAGACGATGAAGTGTGATCAGCGTGAAAATTTGCACATAGGTCAAGGGCCGATGACAATACAATAATTTCATATTTTTCATAAGTTTAATCGTATACCTACATTAAAGTAAAATTTATAAATGTAAAGTAATAAAGTGTATCAAATATGGAAATAGTAATGTCTAGACCAAAAGTTCTAACTAACCTTTTCAACAGAAAACGAAATTTGTGAAAGAAAGGAGGAAAGAAAAGGCGAAAGATAATAAAGAATAGTCAAGTATTATAAATACAAAAGATAAATAAAGCAAAACGGAGATAAAGTATTTTAATATTATATGAAACATAGTGGAGGCAGAATAGTGATAGGTAAATCATTCGACTTATAATAAGCAGGTTACACCGAAAAATAGATAAATATAAGACTTATGAATCTAAATGTTTCTTAATTAAAAAAATCTACAGGGAACCTAAAACATTATTTTGAAAAAAGAAAATTAAATTTGAAAACTAAATTTTGAATTGAAGATTTAGTGTGTAAGATTTCAAGACAAAAGATGGAACAAAAAAAAAAAGGAATATATATGGAATAGCCACGGACGTAAAAAAAAGACGGACGTAATCCTAAGAACAAAACTAGTTAAGTAACATTTATCTAACTACGTAACAAAACCAAAACATCTAAAATGCGAATGAATCCTCCTAATGACCTCATGCAGCAGCGAACCCCATTAATGACACACTAACAAGATATTCCTTTTTAATTTATAACGATGTTTACAATTCATTTTTGTTACGATGATAATGTAAAAAAAAGTCATGGGATCATTTTGTTGCCAAGTTGGCAACAAATTAATAACAAATGTGTTAGGTGTAAAAATGTTTGTGTCTATACTTTACAGACTTTGAAACCATCAAACCCATGTGCCCCAATGGTCTCATTTGAAAGGCAATAATGCGAAGATGATTTTAGACCACTAAAACAATGTGCTTTACATTCGGTCCCTTCACGAAATCGATTTTGAATTTTTTTCCCAATTTATATATTTTTCCTTTTTGCACCTAGTAGCACACGTCCGACGACTAGTAATAAATAACTAAAAGCCTCATCAAGCACTCACCTCAACAGCTTGACCTCCCACAAGGCCAGGACCTCGGGCGGCCTGGCGGCGCACAGCGCCAGCCGCGGCCCGCAGGCGTGCAGGCGCACCGGGCCCGCCTTGATGCCCGTCGCGGCCGGTGACGACACGATCACCGCTGCGAACTCCTTGCTGCTGCCCAGATTGTGCTGCACCTGGGGATGTGACAGCATACTTTAGCTATATAAGCTTTTCATAAACCAATATTTATAAATATTTACTAGCTGACCCGCGAACTTCGTATCGCCTAACAAACTATTTTTTGTTAAATAAAAGTAGCCTAAGTTACTCATTGTTGCATCAGCTATTTGTCAGTGAAAGTCCCGTCAAAATCGGTCCGGCCATTTCAGAGATTAGCCGGAACAAACAGACAGACAGACAAAAAGACAGACAGACAGACAAAAATTGTAAAAAATGTTGTTTTGGTATATGTAGCATGTACACACCCAAATGCACTTAGTAAAAAGTGGTTATTTTAATATTACAAACAGACAGTCCAATTTTATTTGTATAGAGTATAAATATCATCCATCCATCTATCAGCACTTGGAGGTCCACTGCTGGACATAGGCCTCCCCTAACTTGCGTTCCTAAACTATAATTCCATAAACTCTTTCATGAATTTAAATTAGCCACAATACATCATTTTAATAATCTCACCGCAAATCACAGCTTAATTTGTGAGATTGGAGATAAGAGAATTCAAATGCAGGTGCATTTTTCCAACATTATCTTATTTTCTTCTCTTTGCTTTTTTGGCCGGTAATTCATCGGTGATGCCTAAAATGTTACTAATGTCCATAGCGACGATGACCACTTGGCACTTACCATTAGGTAGGTAAAGTAGTTCGTCTGTTTGTTAGTCGTTTACATAAAAATATTTTAATCAACAACTAAGAACGCGTGCTTCGTAGTACTGAAGCGCTTAATTACTTAATAACAACTTAATTAACCGGGTACATGATTGTGTCCATACTGTCCATAATAGGCATGATGACAGATTTTGAAGTACTGTTCTATAATGTTGGGAAATATAAATACAACGTATATCATATTTCCGCAAAAAAATAAGGTTTAGTATAAAATAAATACACTTCAACTTATAAGTTTATAACTCGCATTAAAACACTTCAAAGTGTCATGGCGTCGCTTGTGACGTCACGCCTCAGTAAAGTAATAGACAAGATGTCATTGTCAGGATTGTCATATTCGTTCGTTTATTGAGGCGTGACGTAATTCGCGCTGATTGAGACTGATTAGCGTTTAATAAGTATATCATGGGAGCTTGCCGTATTTTGTAGTTTTATTTTATCAAAATATTATTAATCTCGCTCATAATAATACATAAATGCTTGTTTTGTAATCCATAAATAGATAAATACATAGATAATTTTAGTGATTTTTATTGAGTGTCATCATGCCTTTTGCATATTTTTTACATTAATGTAATCATGATGAGCAATAAAGAATACTTTTGTATGCATCCTTCCATCCATCCAATCCATCCATCTTAACCCACCTTAACCCTCCACTGTATGAGTCCCTCCCGGGTATCAAACGCCAACACCGGCACCACGTCTTCACACAAGATAGCCAACGTATTGGACTCCTTGTCCAGCGTGAATCCCGACTCAAAGCCCAGGTACTGCTGCAGGGAGAGCGATGCCTTCGTCTGCCCGTTCTTCTGGCGCTCCTTCAGGTCCTTGTACAGTTGGAGGTGGACGCAATCTGTGGACAAGAAACATTGTTTAAGAAAAAACTTTTTAATAAAAAAAATTACCGCCTACAAAATGAAAAACTAAATGACTAAAAAGTGAAAAATAATTTAATGAAAAACTGAACTTCCTGTTTATTAATTTACTGCTGAAATGGTTTAACTCTATGCCAAGGTTTATGTAATCTTTATCTTTATAATATGTTTAGGTAATCTTTGAACAAAATATTTTGGTATTTTATTTTCATAGCTCTAATTATTGTTTATCGGGACCACCCTAGGGCAATCCCCTATTCAATACCGTTTGAATAATTCAAATCGATCGAACCGTCTTCGAGTAATCGGTAAACATACAAAGAAAAAAAATATACGCGATGAATAGATAATCTCCTCCGCCCAAACGAAATACAAAAGATCGTAAATTAACTTTTAACACTACTAGCTCGGTTTCAATAAAACGAAAAAGTAATTTGACGGACCTACTGGATTTCTCCATTCTCTAAATAAATAAATATAGGCAGAATACCAAATAACACTTAATAATATATTTAGAGCGGTAACGTAAAAAATATGAGCAAAACAGGTCATTCGAAAAACCTAAGTTCGGAAAAATAGCTTGGCAAAACTTGTACAGTTAAATTGTAGCTTCACTTCATACTAGTTCGTAAGTTACAAGTGATATCAACGCTATATTTCGTGAACTACGTCATTTCCGCCCATAAACGAATAGATTTATGCTACTTCCGGGCACCATAAAGAAGGATATAAACTTTGCTCTTTATCCAGTTACATAATGGAGTCATTTCATTCTGTTTAATGTAATGTACATAATATTGTAGTTTGAACGTGATTCTAAGTATTTTTATTAAACGAGTGAGTGAATGAAATTGAAGTCAATTATTTTATTCAAAAAAGTTTGTTACAAACATTTTTCGACAGCCAATTTACGCCACAGCTTCTACAAATCCCTACCGTGAGTGGTCCCGGGAGAAGAAGCAGCAAGAAACTACCGAGTTACCGAGTAAGTTAAGTGAGTTTGGGGGAAAAGAACTAAGAAGCACCATTAATACTTGACTTCAAGTGAGTGCACCTTGCCTTGCATCAACGAACGACATTACAGACCTTCAGGCTTCGGTACTCGTGCATGTTGCCTTGCTAACTTATTATAAAAGAGAAATGAGCCTTACGAGGGTGACATAGTCAAATGTATGACTAAACACTCTATAAATAAATTAAGAATTAAAAAAAAAAGTGAAATGGATTTTTTATGTTTGGGAACGCTTTAGTTTTGCTGATGATGATGAACTACTCAAATCACACTGACCACTTACTTACTACGTATAAAGAATCACCATACAAATTCTGTACTAAGGAGCGATTTAAGTAACCATTAGTGACTCTGAGTTAATATAAAATATCGCTAGAAAAACAAAACAGTTTCATAAGTGTTTCCATTGACGATTCACTATTTGATGTTCCCACAAAACAGCCTGGCACAAAACAATTGAAACCATAGACAAAAGACGCAGATAACATAAGGTTAAATCCCATTCCAAATTCAAACACATGCTGATTAGACCCGAACAGAGGAGTCACGTCGCGCCAATTAGAAAACGGTCTCGAATTAATTTGAAAATGGAACACTCGATTTTGATGTAGTGGATGTCATATGTTTACTGTAACTACTTGCAAAGTAATTTCTACTTTAAAACAAACAGCTAAAGTTCATAGTTATTTGTAGTGGCTCTCAATAGTACTTGCAGAATAGGCGGGAGAGGATAGAATATTAGCAAGGAAGATTCCCATTGTAAAACATAGTCTAGCCCGTTGTAACAGAGTTTAGTTTAGTGGAGCGAAAAGTGTAAGTAATTAGTCGAAGTGTTTCCTAGCATCTAATCGAGGTGTTTTATTAAAGAACCTCGGTTAAGGACAGGTGAATGCACTAACTTGCACTAACTTTAGATACAAGTTACTTTATATTTAGCTTTAGGTTTATCTATATTAAGTATACAAAATTCTAAGTGCGAAGATGTCTCTTATATTTATGTGTCCTATGGACTCAAAACGGCTGGACCGATTTTGATGATATTTTCAGGCAATCCAATCAAATCAAATCCAATTTAGTCTACCTTTTTAACCTGTGAATTTTGGTAGCGATCGCGAGCGATTTTATAAATAAAACTGTCTTTATGTATAAAAACTGTCTTTGTGTTATAATGCAAATTTTTATTTATTTTTAAAGCCGCAGAGATGCGTGTATAGATTACATAGTATTATCAGGTGTAAAAATGTCTTCGAAGACTTTATATTCTAAGCTGTATTGTGCAGTCGTGAGTGGGCCATCAGAGATAGTTGGTATCCTGACCGTTATCAGGCACACCGGGGCTATTCATACGGAAACTTGGACTCTTAGCTGTTTACCTCTACTTTAAAAAGTAAGATTATGTGAGATACCACAGAGTTAATGCGTACCTATTACTTTCACAGCAACAAGTTTTGCAATGTCGAAACTACGAGAACAAACTTAAAAGAAAAGGAAATCTTCTATAATGTGTTTCAACACTTTCAGCTGAAGTGATTAACTTATTTTCCTCAAACTGTGTAATATATTATTATTCAGGATTGTCCCAAAAATAGTGTGAATGAATAGGAATACAATAATTGTTTAAAAACATTCCCTATGCAGTATAAAAAGAGTAACAATTATTATTTTTTACGTCTATTAACAAGCAATTTATGAGATAATAAATTTTACTAACAAAAAATAACCGACTTCAAAGTTACTCAAAAACTACTTGTCACATCTCGTTCAAATTTATGTGGGATTACGTGACAAGCACCTGCTTTCGATTAAAAAAAGAATCATCGAAATCGGTTGGCGTGATATTGAGTTATTCGTCCATTTGTCGCGCTTACTTAATACAAATTTAAGACTTATATGGTTTTATCATGGATGCCATTGTCAATCTCAATGAAATTTATATGGGACTACATTACAGCCACCAGCTTTCGATTAAAAAAAGAATCATCAAAATCGGTTCGCCCAGTCCAAAGTTCTGAGGTAACAAACATAAAAAATACAGTCGAATTGAGAACCTCCTCCTTTTTTTGAAGTCGGTTAAAAATACACTTTATTACAAACATATTATTTTGTAGAATACACAAAATGTAATTTCGACTCGTTCGTTCAATCATTCAATCCTTCCATTTTTAAATATGTATTGACGGTCCCTCCGCGCCAAACACTTTCAATTATTCTAAATTCAAATGCGAAATGGAAAACACTTTTTGACATGCAAGCATGTTTACGCGCGAGGGGAAATATTCGATTTTCAACACGTTTTATTGTACAGATGCGATGAATGCCGAACGAATGAAAAATGTACGGATAGAGGACACAGTTGACAGATTATTTATGTTTTTAAACATGGAACCCTTTTTTGTCTGTGTTTACAGGCAATTACTTAAGCGATTATTATCCACGTGTTATGGTAATACGCCTTTTTTCTTTATGATTGTTTTATACTAATAAAACAATAATAAAATAATGATAATACTTGATTTTAGTGTATTGTTTTAACTCTACAAGTGACAAAGTTTGCATTCCGTGCGTCAAAAGGCATTTTTAGCAGTAGGTTGATTTTCAGTGGGAATTGAAAAGCCCTTTCCTATTCATAATGCAATAATATAATACATATTATACCATTATCATTGCTAACGCTAAAAAGAAAAAAGGTAACATTAGATATTTATCTTTTAGGAATATTAAAAATTGCTCAAATTTTCAAAAATGGATGAACAAAGCAAAATTCGCTTCACATCCGACCCCATCTCATTAAAATTAATAACAGCAAGTATTTCCTTTCACGAAACACAATATGATCGGAGCGCTGTGTCAATTTACCCGAATAACTCGCCGACTCTGCACCTAGATTCCTCAGTGAGGAATTACAGAACATACGCCGTTTAATTCGAACAAAATCGCGGCGTTCTTACTAAATCATTCGTTCATTTACTCAACGATTTACTATCGTACCCTGTAAACATTTGACAGTGTTTCTTCTTCACGAGGTAGAAGCATTAACTCTACGGAATGACAGGGGTTGAGATAATCTACCTCTAGGTACACTGTACTTTTTTCCAAGTAAATGCCGCGTCTCGTTTATTAATTCGACAGACTGATTACATATCGTAAACCGCTCAACTATTTCACTAGCGGGAGACGTTATGGTAATAGGTCACTGTTAACGCCACATCAGTGATGTGTGATATCACCGACATGTTGTCAGCCAAGAAAGAAGAATATATCGGGGCAGGGCTGGGTTGGAGGTATTCATTCGTATATTCAGATCATCTCTCTAAACCATGTATGACAGAGCACTTCAGTAGGTATTATGAACAATTATGAACATGGATTTCGCTCTATGGGCGTAGTTATACGTCAGGACTGCCAGGACACTATATTTAGTGTAGTTATGCCTATCAAATTGTGTATTTTATTAAATACACAATTTGATAGGCATAAAAATACTATTCGTTTATTGCCTGATAACACCCGGCTTTATCAATTCGTCGTTATTTAGTTTTACTTTGATTCCGCGATCCTGCCAATCTGTCTACCGTAATGACAGTTTCTCTATTCTTAATTTTGATAGATTATTACAAACCTATTTTAGTCTGCACAAACATATAAATATTTTTTTTGAAACTAAATCTTGAAAATACTCGAAGCGACAGTCCGCAATATAACACCCGTATGTTTCCATCAAAATCTGTAGGAAAAGCGTTGCAAAGGCAAAGAAAATCTACTTTCTCGGGACTACACATGTCAATAGCTTGTATAGGACGTCGTTCGGGATATTATTAAGTGACTGAATGCCAGTACGACACACGCTATTACTCGATTTAAACGTAACAAGACTTGGAATATACCCCGGGAGAGGAATGGGAATTTGTTCGGTCTGGTCATTCTACATTTATATCTAAGCGTGTTTGCGCTCGCTTCGCTAACGTAAGAACTTCGCTAACGTGGCGTCCACTCCTCTCTTTGTAGGAAATATTTTTAAATATAATCCCTTTACAAGAAAGTCTTTCAATTCTTTCGCCATTTCTTCTCTTCCATGACCTTTCCGAAATGGCGGTAAATTAAAAAATGACGTGATATTTTGAGTGACTGTTAAAATCGCTTAAATATTTTTTTTACATAGTTTTACAAGGAACAACTAAACGTTTACCAAAACAAGCAAAGTGCAGTTCTCTGAACCCCGAAGGGACGAAAGAGCCAGAAGTTTCAGTATCTGCTTTTTAAGACTACCTACACTTTTTATACAACTAAAGGAGTCTGTCCACTGCAGCGCATGCCCATATGTATACATTTTCGTCGACAATTTTTGACGCTACGTGCATGATACCGTACCGTACCGCAATGCCGCTAATTTATAAAAAAAACATACTGTAAAAAACATAACGTACTACTACGTACTACTACTACTACTACGTACTACCACTACGTACTACCTACTAATATACGCGCATGAGAAGTTATACTTCTTTGGCATCAAAAAAAAAATAATATTCAAAAAACATTATTAAAAAAACGTTATTCATAAAACAATATTAAAAACCAATAATAATATTTTTTTTTAATAACGCGCGTTTTTAAAAAAGCGCGTGACGTTTTCGTCATTTTTTGGTCACCGTGTTACAAATCTTACAATTTCACTCTCATCATTTCTTTCATTCATTTCATAACGCGCCTAAAGAAGTATAACTTCAAAAAACATACCAAGAATCACAGACCGCATATCCTACCGTCTGTGCCAAGAACTAACTCTGCTCAACTCGTTTGCGGGCTAATCCTAAAAAATCAAACAAATCTCATTCGCACGTACAACCAAGCCACGTCGCAGCAAACGGCGCGAGTCTATAATCAAAATGTAGCGAGAAAATATCAGATCTCTGCTGCCTCCTTCACCGCATATTAAAGAGCTGGAGGTATCTGCAGTATACTCACGTTTGGTGAACAGAATTACGTGCCTGCATGGCAAACACAGACCTTGACAATGTTAGCAGGTTTGTGTATTTTTAGAATTTATCATGCTTTGCAAATCTTGCAACTACGCGCAGTCAACCGTTGTCGGGCATAGATTAGCTTTTTTATTAATATTTTTACAAAAAGCTGTGTAAGGATTACCTACACTTCCCGCTGCTAGTGGACAATCGCCTTATATCGAATAGTTTGTAAAAGATTTGTACTCTTTAGAGAAAAGTCTCTAGGGAAGGCCTTTTTGTTCTCGCCAAGAAGCTTAAGTAGGGTTTGCACAATTGAAAGGGTTTTGCATAAGTAAACTAAAGTCGTCGAACAATGAATTTTCCAGTTCTTTGAGAACAAGTCGATGTTATTAATTGAAAATCGATATTAGGTAAATGTGTTTCTTTAATTTCTTTATTGTGTTTACTTTGCTTATAAAAAAATGGTTGTCTGTGAAGTCGGTTTACGGACGGTAGTTTAACGTGACAACGTCATGACAAAGCTCCGCTCCGCTCCGCCCCGCCCCGCCCCGTTCCGCTCCGCTCCACTCAACTACGATCGCCTACGGCTCGCCTACGCTACGGCATCGACTACTATACGCCGATCGTAGCCGATCGTGCTTCACTCTCGCTTTTGCCGCTTTCTCGCTCGCGGAACGCTACATTTTTTCGTGCTTGCGCCCGGTGTTCATCGTTTTAATAGACGTTATCACGTCAAAAACGTCGACGTTTAGAGAGGATTCTTGTTTCTTTGCCGGCGCGTCGGTGATGACTACCGTATTAATTGTCTATGGGCGACGGTATACCAGCAAGTGGCTTGCTTGTTTATCGGCTAGATACATAAAAAGAATTCCTACCACATTGTTTATGGGTGTGTGTCAATAATTACCTTAGGACCAAATTGTAGGTTATTGTTTCTTCATTTAATTTGTTAAGAGCATTGTCTCTTAAATCCTATACAAAACATTAAGTCTTAAACATATTCAAAGACTTACTGGGGATCTGATTAATAATACAGGCTTAACACTGTCAGCGCGAGTGACAACCCTATTACGAACATGTAAGCCTACTTAGCCTACACTTCGGAAAATCCTTTTGTCTAACAAAGTATAAGAAGAGTGACTTCAATATCCCTGCTAATTTTATAATCGGGCAACTTGTCTCATGATAATATAATAATATCCATAGAACATAGTGATTTTTATGGAAAAAGCCGGCAAACGAGCTGACGATCCACCTGATGGTAAGTGGGTATCATCGCCCATGGAGATCAGCGACACCAAATGCATCACTTATGCGTTGTCAGCCAAGAGAAAAGAAAAAAAAAGATTAAGTCATTATTAATTCATAGATAAATCTTTAATACTTTTGGGAGAATTTAAATATCGAACCATCTTCAACTATTAATGTACAAATTCAAATTGAATAGTATACCTAATACAAATATAATTACAACTATAATTGCGATATTATAGTAATTATAGTAGTAAATTAGGTAGTAATAATGAACAGTAGTAAACCCGTTTCGAATATAATAATATTGTTTGTTGTTCGTTGTCAGTTCGTAATGAATTATGAATGAATCGTTCGCCGCTTCGGCACCGAATAATTTATTCGTAGGTTCCTTACTTGGTTAATACTCGGTCATTTATGGAATCGATTTGAGAAGATTAGTAGTCGATTTGGTTAATAATTTTCCTACATCCTTTATTCAAGGTTATATAAGATTTTTTTTTTATTTAACGTTGACACATCAACGACCCATCACTTTGACTAATGCGCGATTTATATTTCAATAAGTACAGTAGCGAGTTAAGTGATCAGACAGTTAAGTAACAAGTAGTAAGTTGTAAGTAGCGTCCAAACGTAAGGCGAGTGAGTAATCATAAGTTGCCGTTCCAACAAGACGACTGGTCGCGCGCGTGTGTTGTTTTGTTCCAACGAAACCGTTGTTTTAATACAGAAAATGGATGTTGAATTACTTAATACCAATTTACGAGATATAATAAGAGATATAGTAGATTCATTCATTTTTTTAAGTTCTTGGCTGTATGTAGACCTTATACTTTTTATTTTCGAGAGAGCCTCCTTCGGTCCGAAACCACTTATAAGTATTCATAACCTCACAAATATTAATAATAGCTGCATTTCTAGCTTGTTTTATGCGGTAAATGTAGCATTTAATTATATAATCATTAATGTTTCAAGTACTCTTATACAAAGATAAACTTACTACTATCAGACCACTTCATTTTTCATTAAATTTACCTTCACGTGTCTGCAGCCGCAGCGTACAAACTTGTGCCCTGTACTAAACTCGCCCGTCTAGGCCGTCTACATGGCGTCCAGTTAAGTTAGCGGGGTGCGGGAGACGCGAGGGAGGGGCCTACTTCGCACTGGACTCGCCAAAAAATAGGATCGCGATCTATTCCAATTAACTTAACTAAACCACTTACTACTTAACTCGCTTTTGCCGTTCAAACGACATTAACAACTTAACTCGCCGGTGTCGTAAGTTAACTCGCCACTGTACTTATTGAAATGTAAATCGGGCTTTAGTCTGCATGAATTGGAGTAACATATCTACATTGTACATTGAGTAGTATGTTGAGTATACCTATAGTAATTTAAATACAACGACACTGTAGTCTAGTTGGTAGCGAGCGACCCTGACTGCAAAGCGAGGGGACCCGGGTTCGATTCCCGGCCGGGACAGATATTTATGTGACGGATGAATATTTATACTCGGGTTATGGGTGTTATTGTTAATAGTTATGTGTAGTCCATGCCACCCGCGACACAGGTAAATAACATGGTGCGTGGGTATGGAGCGTTTATTATTATTATTATTATTATAAAATGAATTTTTTTTTGTTTGTTTGTACGCGCTAATCTCTAGAACAGCCAGTCGGATTTCTAAAATTACTTTTTGAAAAAATTACTTTGTGTCATCGCCACATTTATTAGGAAGGCTATAAGCTATATCTACACTAATATATAAAGAGGAAATATTTGATTTTTTGTTTGCATTGAATAGGCTCCAAAACTACTGAACCGATTTGAAAAATTCTTTCACTGTTGGGAAGCTACACTATCCCCGAGTAACATAGGCTATATTATATTTAAAAAAAAAATAGGGATCCTTAATAAAACTCCAATAATGTAACCCAAGGTGTAAAAAAATAAGAAAACCGAAGCAAAGTGAGGGCGGTTACTCGTTATATATATAATTCCTGACAAAAGGTTACACAGAAATACCTGTAGTATTAAGACTATGGTACCCAGAAGCGGGTTAATAGTTTTTCAATAAATACCAGCTTCTAGGAAATAATTTCCTGTATCCAGCAACCAAAAGGTCCCTTGCTCGAGGCGTCAGGCACGTTTCTCTCACGAAAGTCCGGGCAAAGGTTGCAACGCCTTTACTTAGTGAATAGCTCACGAATTTCGCGACAAAGACTAATGATTCCCAGTATCTTACGATATTCTGTTCAAACTCGATACAAATCTCAGATGCTAAGCTTGCCTACCTAGTATTGTATCAAAGCGGTCGTAGGTCGGCTTAAGTCTACGTGATCGATTGAGTTTAAACAATTTAGAGCAACTATCTGTGAGATCTATAAACCGTATTTTGACTTTGCTCAGACAACAGCCAAAATGTACTAGATGACTGACACTTTATTAGTACGAAAAAAATTTAATGTCATAAAACGGATAACGTTAATGTTATTGGACCTTTAATTTAGGATCTTTTATTTTTGGTCGGATATTTGTTACTAATAAAAATAAGTTAAGATAAAACAGCTAATGTTAAGTTTATTAAAAGACCATTATTTTTGTTAAGATACTTTTAGGTCTGCACAAATCCTAAGTACGGTCAATAGATCTCACCCAGAAAAGCAGAAGAGTCAGTACTTTATGAACCTAGCCTCGAACATGAAAGATTTAAAATACAAAAGAAAACATTTAAATTTTCGCAGAACTATTGTGGCGCATGGCGTCGGAAAGCATTAAGCTTGTAACGTCATCATATTTATTTTAATGTAAAAGTGTAGACCGTTGTTTACATTCTCTCGTAATTTTAAAGAAGTTATATCATCGCAGACATTAGGCATTTTAAGCAAATCGAGTACTCACGATTTGCATAATGTTTCAAATACCTGTCATTATTGCCTATGAAGGCAATGAAGCAATGATTGAATGACATCAGAGTGGCTTAACATAATCAAACTGTATTAAAAATTATGATATACCCTTCGATCTAAAATCGTGTTATAAGTGATCGAGGGATATACCGTTTCGCAAAACGGTACTAGGAGCGAACTCAATCCCACGTCTATGTAAATTGTAAACTGTACAACAGATGCGATGGATCAGTTGATTTGGACGTCATTCACTTATCTTTACACAAGTATAAAAAAAATTGCCTTGTCTATAAATAATGTAAGACAATGTATTCCTTTTCTTTTAAATGAAAATGATTGTGCAAGTGGTGTTTGCCTTAAAAGGTTATGTACTTAGTTCCTAGTTAGATGTAAGAAAAAATGTGTTAACATAATGTAATAACCACTAGCAGACCTTAATAATAAATAAATAAATGATATATGTACATATAATAGGTTTCACACAGTCACTGCGTGTCTACACACACAACATTTTTTGGTGGCAGCAACACCCACGCGCGGGCAACACCAATGCGCGGGCGACCATTATGAAGAAAAAATTCATTCGTCATTCGTCACGTCGTCGTTAAAACATTCGCTTTATGTATCACATCTCAAAATTGTAAAATCGAATTCGCATTCCAAATAAGTATCATCAAGAGAAATTCAGTTTTTTATTTCTACAAAACACCAGCGACCACATCACATAACATTTGGACCTTCAGCGCCGGAGCAAATACGAAGAATCGTCGCTGTATAAATTAGATGTTCGACCAGGAGCCAGCACAAGTAAGGTCAGGCCAATCATTCCTTCTTTACCTTTCCCTACCAATATTATATCCCGCGAGTGCTTAATTTGTGCCAATAAGTGTTTGTAACCATTATCATTTACGCGTCGCGAACATCGCGCGAGTGTAAGCGTAGGCATCTACCTACATTTCAATAGTAATACAAATTCTTGCCGTTGTTTCCCATAAAACCGTTCGAATATGACTAAAAAGAGGCAGTCTATATCAGATAATGCTTTCACAGATGAGGATATCGTTAAAGATTTAAATAAAAGACGGGGAATTATTCGGGGTAAATTCACGTTATTTAGTAAATATGTAGAATCTATCGATAACGGTTCCGTAACCGAAGTATTACGAACGGAATTACAAACGCGTCTACAAAAGGCGGAGACGTTGTTACAACAATTTTCTGAAATTCAGGATGACATTGACTTCAAAGTTCCGGATAGTCAAATAGAGAAAGAATTAGTGGAGAGAGAAACCTTCGAAAACCAGTATTATGCGTGCGTAGCTAAAGCTAAATGTATCCTTAACGTAAAGGACGGTCAAGGTCAAACACAAAATTGTACTAGAAATTCTGGAGCAGTCAAATTACCTACCATTTCATTACCTTCCTTTGACGGTTCTTACGATCATTGGCTTGAATTTCGTGACACCTATTTATCTTTAATTCATAATTCGAAGGAAATAGATAATGTGCAAAAATTTCATTATTTACGTTCTTCTCTCACCGGTAACGCATTAATGGTCATTAAGTCATTAGAGTTTTCATCCGAGAACTATACCATTGCCTGGGATTTATTAGAGAATAGATTTAATAATAACCGTTTGCTGGTACAAAATCACGTGAAGGCATTGTTTACTACTGCGTCGTTAAATAAAGAATCGCCGCGCCGGTTCAAATCCGTAAATTAATTGATACTATCTTGAAAAATATGCGAGCACTAAAGACCCTAGGAGAACCAACCGAGGCCTGGGATACTTTGATCATTTATTTAATTACTTCTAAATTAGATTCGGCTACTGAACGAGAATGGGAAAATTATAAAGGCACGGTTATTGACACGCAAAATAATAGTTCTGTACGGTTGTCACTTAACGATTTATTTAAATTTCTTAAAAATAGGGCCGACGTACTAGAAACAATTCATATGTCGCACAGTAAACAAACACACGAAATAAATAATTTTAAAAAGGTAGGGAATCCACAACATCAAAAAACAAACAGCTTTATATCTACACAACATAAGCAATCGAACGCGCCTAATTCTAAACGTCAACGTAATTGCCCCAAGTGCAACTCCAATCATCCACTATATGCATGCAATTCATTTTTAAATTTATCAATTAAAGACAAATTAAAATTTGTTAATGAGAAGGGGCTCTGTCGAAACTGTCTACGCGCAGGTCACGCTGTATCTGACTGCTGGTTCGGTCCATGCAAGTCTTGTAGTTCGAAGCACAATACCTTACTACATAATGACGACAGTTCAAACACTTTTACATCATCAGCTGTGCATGACTCGCAAGTAGCTAAGCAGGACATCATTCACACCACGACCTTACACTCCGCAACTCACAACTCACATTCGCCTCAGACGGAAATTAGCAGTAGGTCTCATTCATTATTAGAGACTGTACTGTTGTCAACAGCATTAGTGGAGGTCGCGGACAAGCATAATAATTATCACACTACACGCGCCTTAATCGATAACGGTAGTCAACACTGTTTCATTACCGCTTCATTATGCAAGAAGCTAAACGTACCTTTATTGCAGTCCACTGTTCACGTCACAGGAGTAGGTAACTCCGTGACTCATTCGTCGCAGGCATGCGAGATAAGTTTAAGGTCTAAAACCACTAGTTATAATACGCGCCTAAAATGTTTGGTTTTACCTCAAATTACAGCTCAACTGCCATCTTTATGTACGGAATCGATTATTGACGTTCCTCATAATGTACAACTTGCGGATCCCAATTTTTATTCACCGTCAAAAATCGAATTACTAATCGGGGCAGATAAATTTTGGGAGTTATTAAACGACGGGTTAATTCGCTTAAATTGTGGCCCGTACTTGCAAAACACAAAGTTAGGGTGGATCATATCCGGTACAGTGACCACTAACAAACACTCGCGCATTAATCGGGTTCAATGCAATTATTCACAAACGTTAGATATTCAACTTAGAAAATTCTGGGAGTTGGAAGAAATCCTTCCGCAGAATAGTTTATCTAAAGCCGAAGCGTTATGCGAAAATTCTTACAAAAATACTACCTATCGCGATAATACGGGTCGTTTTTGCGTGCGCATTCCGTTAGTGGAGCCGAGCGCGAACGATACACTGGGTGATTCATACACACTCGCACATAACAGGTTTATAGCACTGGAACGTAAGTTCGAACGATGCACACCTGAATACAAAAAGTTATATTCCGATTTTATGAATGAGTATTTAAGTATGGGTCACATGACTCGTATTTATAAATATCCAACACCCAATTATTTTTTACCTCACCATGGTGTTATGCGGGAGCATAGCACTACAACTAAGTTACGAGTTGTGTTCGACGGAAGCGCGAAAACAACATCGGGTAAGTCGCTTAACGATATTCAATTAATCGGTCCTAGTTTACACAATGATATATTTTCTATATTATTACGATTTCGACAATTCAAATATGTCGCGTGCGCAGATGTCGAGAAGATGTACCGGCAAATTAACATTCATCCCGAACAAAGGAACTTACAACTTATTCTTTGGCGAGAAAATAAATCGGATGAGCTCGGTGTGTATCAGTTGAACACGGTGACGTATGGCACGGCGTCCGCGCCATATCTTAGCATCCGATGCCTCAAGCAGCTCGCGTCGGAGTGCAATGATGACGTCACCGCTCGCGTTATAAACGAGGATTTTTTCGTAGACGATTTAATTACGGGACACGATGATAAGAATACTTTATTGAACATTTGTAACAAGGTCACGGACGTATTAAGGTCAGGTTGCTTTCCGTTACGTAAGTGGATGTTCAACTTGCAAGATAGTATTAACGATCAAGCAAAAGAATTATCATTGGGTGATGATTGTTTAACCAAAACATTAGGATTAGGCTGGTTTCCATCTGCGGATCTATTACATTTCACTACAAGGATTGATAAAAACGTAACTAATATTACTAAACGTGTTATATTATCCATTATTTCACAAATATTTGACCCATTAGGATTATTGGGACCTTCGGTTGTACTTGCTAAAATTATTTTACAAAAATTGTGGGAGTGTAAATTGTCCTGGGATGATCCGGTACCGGACCGAATAGTTATAATTTGGCAAAAATTCTTAACTACGCTTCAGTGTTTACAGAATATTCGAATTCCTCGTCATGTAATGGGACCTCATACGCGTTACACAGACCTACATATATTTACGGATGCATCACAAGATGCGTACGGGGCGTGCGCCTACATATGTACCTACGACGACAACTCGCCGGTGACCGTCAGACTGCTGTGCGCTAAGAGCAAGGTGGCACCCCTGAAACCCGTTACGATGCCGCGACTGGAGCTGTGCGGAGCATTAGTTGGCGCGAAACTTTATGAAAAAATTACAAGGTCATTTCGATTAACTTTTAATAAAATTTATTTGTGGTCTGACTCCACCATAGCTATTAGTTGGATCAAAACGGCACCGAATTTATTAAAACAATTCGTTCAGAACAGAGTAGTGCAGATCAACGAGTTAACCGGTGAGTTGCCGTGGCTGCACGTCGCGGGCGCCGACAACCCTGCCGACCTGCTGTCGCGCGGGCTCGCGCTCGACGCGCTTCAACATTCGGATCTCTGGTGGCACGGGCCTTCGTTCCTACGCGAAATAAATTCTAATTTTAATCAATATAGTATTCATGAAGAATTAAATTTTAATAATTTGCCTGAAATTAAAACAAATGTAACTTCTTTAGTATCACAATCAAATGTAATTAGTATTTTTAATTTTGAACATTTTTCTAATTTTAACCGTTTGAGACGCTCGACAGCTTATGTGTTACGGTTTATTAATAATTTGCGCGTTAAAGTAAAATCAAATCGTAATACGGGTCCGCTCACATCGGATGAATTAAATAATGCGGTTTTAATATTATCCCGCCACTCTCAACAGATGTCGTTCCCTGATATTTATAACGCATTAACTAAGAAGTTACCTCTTAAGGCAGACAGACATTTATCTAGTCTTGACTTATTTTTGGATGATAACCATCTGATAAGAGTGGGTGGACGTTTACAGAATTCGAATACATTCTCATATAACAAAAAACATCCCGTATTATTGAGTTCAAAACATAATTTCACGCGACTTTTATTTGATTTCGAGCATAAACGGTTACTCCACGCTGGCCCACAGCTACTCCTCGCCACTATTAGAGAGAGCTGGTGGCCACTCAGAGGCCGTGATTTGGCCAAACAAACCGTACATAAATGCGTAAGTTGTATTCGGCAGAACGGGAAATCCCCACAAATAAAAATGGGTAACCTACCTATTGAAAGGTTAGAACCGGGATACCCATTTCAACGTTGTGGTGTGGATTATGCCGGGCCTATGTTCATTTTGAACCGGAAAGGAAGAGGGGCAAAACTTGAAAAATGTTACGTTTGCTTATTTATATGTTTTACTACGCGTGCGGTTCATTTAGAATTAGTTACGAGCCTCAGCTCAGATGCGTATTTACTGGCTTTGAGGAGGTTTCTTTCTCGCCGAGGTAAACCGGCACAAATATTCTCCGATAACGGAAAAACTTTCGTAGGCGCCTTAAAAGAATTTTCACAATTTTTAAATTCACACAAAGATGATATAATTAATTTCACTACTGGCGAGAATATTAAATTTGAATTCATACCGCCATACTCAGCGCACTTCGGAGGTTTGTGGGAGGCAGGGGTCAAGTCCTGTAAGTACCATCTACGTCGCATAGGGAACGCGAACCTTACTTACGAGGAGTATTCCACATTATTGGCACAAATTGAGGCTATCCTCAATTCTAGACCCATGTATCCTCTGTCCACAGACCCCAACGATCTCCTTCCTCTAACTCCAGCCCATTTCCTGGTTGGCCGGCCTCTCGTCGCACCTCCATACGAAGACCTAACTTCAGCATCTAAATCACGTCTGAATCGCTACGAGCGCGTCGAACAAATGCGACAGAACTTTTGGAGGCGTTGGTCTAAGGAGTATGTTGTGGAGCTGCAAACGAGAACCAAGTGGCAGACCAACAAGGACAACTTATCACCCAACACGTTGGTGCTCATCAAGGACGACAATCTACCACCTTTGAAATGGCGTTTGGGGAGAGTCATACGCACTATACCTGGGAAGGATGGGCTCGCACGAGTGGCTGATATACAAACCTCTACTGGAGTTATACAACGGTCATATCCAAAATTATGCCCACTACTGAAGGAGGACCAATGATGTCGACTGCTGCTGATGTCTACTATTCATTGGAAGCTGTTGCTCCAAGGCGGGGGGCATGTCTACACACACAACATTTTTTGGTGGCAGCAACACCCACGCGCGGGCAACACCAATGCGCGGGCGACCATTATGAAGAAAAAATTCATTCGTCATTCGTCACGTCGTCGTTAAAACATTCGCTTTATGTATCACATCTCAAAATTGTAAAATCGAATTCGCATTCCAAATAAGTATCATCGAGAGAAATTCAGTTTTTTATTTCTACAAAACACCAGCGACCACATCACATAACACTGCGTTAGGATTAACACTAAATAGCAAAGGTTTCTCCCCTAATACCACCTTACAAAGCCATACCATACACAGACTAATATACAAAAATATTGAGCGGTGAAAACAAACAAAATCTTGTAATGTTTTTGCTACGTGAATAACGGCAAGCGACACAGACTTTCATCTCGATAGGTTGCGTTGTAGTTCCGGGTTTGGACAATACATTGCTAGTTACAAAGCACTGACTTGACAACTATTCGTGACTGAGCAGTTTGGTTACGTCGCGTGCTCATAATTTCTCTGCTCATGTGATTAAGTTAAGCATTAACCGTTCGATATACTTAAGTAAATAAACGCTTACACCTGGGATTTCGTGATATCATTTGAAACTTCTCAAGGTAACGAATCCGAAATCCCTTCGAATGGCGAGGTAATGTCACCATACACAGCTACAAGGTCATCGTTAATACCTGACTGAAATATTATATCGCTCACTAAGGGTGAGATCTATAAAGCGTACTTAGACTTTGACTTTGCTCAGACAATAGTCAAATGTACCTCCTATTATATAAGTATTAGGTCCTCTGACATAGTTTAGACTTTTGTAACCAAGAAAAGCTGTGTCATGGCCATTGATCCTCCACCAATCCGCACTGGAGCAGCGTGGTGGAGTATGCTCTAGGCCTCCTCAAGACGAGAGACCCGTGCTCAGTAGTGGGCCGTTAATGGGTTCAAGCCAGCCAGCCATTGACCTGGCTTCTTAACTGCTCATACGCATAGATGAACACACCGCCTAATGCTTTGTATCTATGCTCCGCCCTACAAAAAATACAGTATAAATCAGTAATGAAGACGTCTAAAACACATCCAATAACACATTACACAGCTCGCGGTGTCAGGGCTGTGCTTTATTAGAACGCGTCGTGATGCGTGAACCGATTGTGTCGAGTTACGGGTTAGCGACGTTTATACGTCACGACACAATTTGTTCATTCTTCTGATAAAATATTAGTATTAATAAGGGTAGTATAGACAAATAACCTCTTTATTACTAGCACATTGTATTGTAGACCATATGTAACCGTAAACGTACCATTGTAAAGTATGAAGTGTGAACGTACATACTCTATTAAAAAAACTACAAAAAAGGCGGTTTTTTATTGCTACGATGTAGTTCCCACAGCAGAAGGCAACGTTACAGAATATAAGTTTAGCGCCACGACAATTTTTTTCTAAATCTCTTAACACATTGTGTATGTCATAAGCCGACAACGAGTAGACAAGCTCAGGTAGCTAAGCTAAGTGCTGTAGTCATGTTACCCTGGGTTACCCATGGTCATCAATAACACCAAAGCATCAGCGATGCGTAGCCGGTCAAAAAGGAAACCAAGCACTTGTATCATGTCTAATCCATAATTTTAGAGTAATTCAATACTACCGGAAATAATTTGTGTCGTTATCGTGTCGTAATCGTGTCATGATCGTGAATTGTAAACGACGCGAACGTGATTCCGCGGCCGCGTGCACGAGAGATCGTTTGTCGCGTTGTTCATGTTGTTATACATATAATCGCTGATAAACAACTTCTCACCGACATTATATTTACTTCACTGACTTTGAGAACCAAGTGTATTATGTTGCGAGATTGATCCACCTGGCCAATGGCCTGACATCATCATTTAATTCCATGGAAGGGCTTCTTACATCTAGTATGAGAGGTACAGGAAAAACGCGGTTTTCAGTTATTTTACTATTTGGAAGTAGCATAATGGTTGGAGTTCTTCTAGCTAGTGCAACATGATGTTGTTTTAAGATTACTAATTAATTAGGTAGTAGTAATATAGTGACCCGGACTGTTGAGACGAAGCAGAAATTATGTGGGTCCTCACCCGACGGGGTTGGGGTACCTTTTATGGTACTGATGTCCATGGGTGACGATGATCATAGGTGCCTCGTCTCCTCGTCTATCGGTAGTTACATAAAAAACCAAAAATCCTTCGGTTAAAAAACTGAGCCACAGGTTCGTCTACAAACAGTCTTGTAGATTAATTGCAGGATATATTTTTACTAGACTAATTAAGGGACATTTTGGTGGATAAACTGGGGGATGCGTTTTAACAAGTTTCAGTTTAATTGAACAAATAAATAACTGTCAAAGAAAATTACAATACCCTTCAAGCGGTGAAGCTTGTGTACTTAAATCAGAACAAAAAAAAAAGAAAATTTTTGAGGTAGGAGAGTGAATCGGCAGGCTCGCACTGTAAGCTACTTTCAGAATAATTTTTTTAAAAAACAATTATGAAAAACGCAGGCGAAGCCACGGCCAGAGCGCTGGTTTCTGTATAATTTTAAATTGCCTCACTAAAAACCTATGTTTTTTTATAGCCTGAAGGGGTGACGAAAAAGCATACGGGCCACCTGATGGTAAGTGGTTACCGTCGCCTGTGGACATGAGCAATACCAGAGGAATCGCCAATGCATCGCCGGTCCTGAAGGAGAACTCTTTTTACACCTTTTTTGAAGAACCCCATGTCATACCGCTCCGGGAATACCTCAGAAGGAAGTTCGTTCTACAGTTTGCACGTACGTGGCAAAAAAGTTCGTGAGAATCGGACCGTAGAGGTTCTTCACGAGTCCAATCGGTTTGGATGGAACTTCAATCTTCGGCGAGGGGTGCAATGATGAAAAGGAGACGTAGGCATCAAGTCGAACAATTCCTCGGAGCACTCACCGTTGTAAAGTCGGTAGAACACGCAGAGAGAACCAATGTCTCTTCTGAAACCTAACACAAGATAATGTTGCAATTTTTTGTTTTTTTAAAACTATGTAGTACTTAGTGAAATTAGGTTAGGTTGCTAAAGATATCGATTTAAGCACCTACTATCTTATATACATAAAGAGAAAACAGATACTGTTCATGTATTGCTTTTGTCTTGTCTTTCTATCATCGCAGACACAGACAGAATCCTAGCGACAGCGACCCTTCGTTTTGCAATTTAATGCGTAAAAACAAGCCAATATTATTTTAAATTAAATAATTAAAGTAATAAAACATCCATTAAAACAGCTAACGTATTCAATTTATAAAGGAGCGAACATTGCATTCTGTCAGGGCTCGCGGGGTCCGGGGAAATATTAATTGTGTCAACAATCAACATACAGTTGAATTAAACGCTCGTAATTTGACGGTTTTATACACGTTGATTTTGAACTGAATCGGTGACGAGTTGTAATACCTCATTGGATGTTGGCTTATGAATTTTCCTTTTTATCTTCGTGGTAGACTGTAGCCTATTTTTTAATGGAAGTAGCCGGCAAACGAGCTGACGATCCAACTGATGGTAAGTGGCTATCGTCGCCCATGAACATCAGCGAAACCAAACGCACGCGTTGCCGACCAAGAAAGACAGTGATAATAGAATAAAAAAGAAAGAAAGAACTGAACAGAGTCACATTCTGAGACTGGACTAAAGGCCCAACAGTGGGAAACTAATGAAACCATTTAAAACCACTTAATGGTTCTGTATACACCTCAAATAGTAACTAACCTCAAAGAACAACCTAAGCAGCACTACCCCACTTTTTTATAGAACAATGGATTATTTTACCAACAAACTGAAAAGTGGGGTCGTTCAGAACAACTAGCACTAGAACCCTAGAACCCAGTTCGCAGGGTTTTACGCCTTTAAATGGGTTTTTGACGGTTGTTACAGGCCTATTTACCGCTGCCGAGCGGACTTTCAAAGTTAAATGGGAAAATTGTGGAAACGCGAACTCATTCTTCCGACTGCGCTGAAATTAGGCTTCCGCGTAGAGACCGCTCCGTCCTTTTTGTTGAAAACTAAAATAGGACGCGTAAATGTACCAGGGACAAGCAATGCAAGCTTAAGTCTTTTATGAGTTTAAAATTTAGTTATTAGTTGTAACTGAGTTAACTTTTTGTAGTTGAACGTACGAAATGTTAATATTCGCTTTTATGTTTGCATTTCTATCTCTCTATCTAACAGCCTTTCAAAGTCCACCGCTGGACATAGGCCTCCCCTAATTGACGCCACTGCTACCGGTCCTAGGACCTCTGAATCCAGCGGCTTCTCGCTGTCTTCTTTAGGTCATCAGTCCACCTGGTCGAGGGGCGACCAGTGCTCCTTTTACCGAGACGTGGCCGCCACACGAGGACTTTGCGACCCCATCGGTTATCTGTCCTTCGAACGATGTGGCCTGCCCATTGCCATTTCAGCCGGCTAACTGCGAGCTATGTCGGTAACTTTTGTTCGTTCTTTATCGTTACGAATCTTATCTCTGTAGCTATTTGCATTTATAGCAACATAGTACTTCGTTTTCTTTGGCTTCCTATTAATAAATAATAAATACGCAAAAATATAAAAACATTTGAAACATGAAATGTCTCACAGTTTTTTTATGGAAGTAGCCGGCAAACGAGCTGACGATCCACCTGATGATAAGTGGCTATCGTCGCCCATGGACATCAGCAACACCAAAAGCATCACTGACCGATTGCCGGCTAAGAAAGACAGAAGAAAAAGAAAGAAAGAAAGAAAGAAAATTCTAACTTTATACGTAACAATCAATATCTTATTGATTCGGCCATTATTAATATATCGATCGATAACAGATTTGTCATTGAAGTGTTCAAAGAATGACCTATAATGACAAATTAATAAATGATAGTGGAACTCCACGGCCCAACACTGGTAAAATGACTTCAATCGAACGCGTAAGATATAACAAAACAATAATTATCAGTTAACTATTATACGGGTAGTTACGATATGTATTTTTATGCAATCCATACAACTGCGTCGAAATATAAAAAAATAAATACAAAAAACCTTAAAAATACATATCGTGAGCCCCGCAAAATGTACCTACATAATCCACGATGAATTAAGTTTAAATTCATAAAGTTCATCATACATTAGTATACAGCTTTATCCATATTCAAGAGCTGTTTCCTCTGCTTTTCCGGCACTTCACTGCGTACCTCGTGAAAGGCAATTGCGAAATCGTGTTTCGAAAAGGGATGGTCGAAATTAGGACAAAAACGTTACGACTCATGGATAGCTAGTAAGTTCAATGTTTGCATCAATCTTTACAGTTTGCAGTCTTTTTAACCCAATGCACCAGTTTATAGCCGCCCAAGTAGGGAAAGAAAGAAGAAAGAAATTCAAAAATGTTCATCGCAAAGAAACAACAAGAAATTATTCCTGATACATTTTTAATATCACCGAAAAATTATCGATATCAGTATATAAGTCAAAAGAGCTGAATTGCTTAACCTTAAAGAGTTTAATGCCGAATAATACGGAGGATTCCGACGAGGGCGTTTAAGAGCTGTAGCGCCAGCAAATAAATAAAAAAAATACAATTTTCCACTTAAACTAATATACGACAAATGAGTGTTTTCTTTGGGTGCATTATAGCATTAGCAGTATTAGCACACAGGTAATTCCTACAGCCATGTGCGTAGACCATGATCTGAAATAAGATGTAGGGTATTTACTCAGATTAAAGATTTTGTTTTTCCATGTGAGAGTATTTATTATCCGGAAAACGCGAAAAAGCGTTGGACAGAACGCTACTAAAACGATAAATAACACATATTATCACAATAACACTCATGACTCGAGTACAAAATATTTATCTGTTACACAAATATCTGCCCCGTCCGGGAATCGAACCCGGGACCCACGGCTTCGCAGGCAGGGTCGCTACCAGCTAGGCTACAGGGTCGTCAGACTGTTATCAATTGTTATTATGTAGACGTAGAACGAGACGAATCTTTAGATGAATCCAGGACGGATTGTTTTTTAATCATTTTCGTTTCGGAACCAAAATTTTTTCAATATTTTAGTTAGATTTTGTTAAGTGATTAACTTCAGAATAAAACGTTTGTTTGCACGTAACTTTTATAGCACAAAATACACAACCACGGACCTCGATGCGACGCGAACATTTTTATAACAAATAAAAAACCAAAACGAGAGACAAAAAACGCGAGGGATTTTCGACATGTGTACTCCACGAGTAGACACAGTTTTGCTGACGGTACAAAGTAGGTGCCTGCGGCGTTTCTGCTAGAATCGATTAACTACAAAATGCCTGATAAGTTAGGTGGCTCGCTTACTTTATATCGTTACATTAAAGCCAAGTAGATGGGATTGTTGCTATCGAAGATGCAATAAGATAAATTTAATACAACAATTTATGTGTAAACCGATTGCATAGGGTAATAAACCCAATAATGGACGCATATTAACAGAAGCAAACTGAATAATTTTTTTCTAGACAGTCAATGATGTTGTATGTATCTTTGTAGACAGTACTAAAAATATCATACAAATAAATTTTAGTGGACTGTACTTCAAACTTACATCCTGTATTCATAGTTTCACATTGCTTTAATTGGAGTTAAAGTAACAATCTCGATAAAAACATCACAGGACAGTTCCTGTAACCAAACAACCAAAAAGTCCCGGACATGCATTCCGATCATAAAACTACAAATCGATTAATCACAGCACTGTCACAGTACTCGGATAGAGAAGTCATTTCACATTTAAAATTTATTGCCATTGTCCCATGAGACCGAAAGCATAAAGGAATTTGAAATATAAAAACTGAAAAACATTTTTCTCTGCGATGACATTAATTTATGAATCGAGTTGATTTAATTTCACTGAGAGAATCCTCAATTTAATCATGCCATATTCTTGTCGATAAATGTGTGAATATTGTAAAAAATATATTGACAGTAAAATTGTGGTATACCAACTGTGTTTATGTATTTGTGTTAAAATTAGTATTTTTGCATAATAATTGACAAACAAGTAGACGAAATAACCTGATTTTCACCGTCGCGTAGCTTTGTTTTATTTCAATACTTACAAGAAAAACAAATTAAGGAATAATATCTAAATTATTATGATTTCTGCTGTGGGTTAATTATAATAATAGGAATAGGTTTCTTAATAGACAATGGTTTCCCGAAACAAAGCAAGGTCGGTTCAGTACTAGTTGAAACTTAGTTGACAGGAGATTGAAAAAATAGCGATAGAAAACATTGAAATAGTCCAAAGCAGAAACATTTCCGCTAAGTGAGAGGTTTCGGGTTCCGGTCGGGACTCAGGCAGTTTATGTGACAGAAAGCGTTTCTTCACGGGTGTTTATGGTCTCTTATTTATGTTTGTTTGTTTCCCCTTCTTGTTGTTGAGGAAACAAATATCACAAACTTTTACCGTTATACTTATGTCTCTACGTATTTACTTACAGGTATATATATACATTTATATGGCTTTACAACAGGTAATATTGTATTCTTTTTAATCTTATATTGCGATCTGTTACTAAAGGTTATCTGAAACGCATAATTCTTTAGCGATAAAACGTAGTGTTGTGTTGTGTTTGATTTTAAAATTATTAATTCATAATTCTTTATTGCGTCAAACATGGTACAAATAATATGGTGGTAACATCAACATGTCAGAGATCAGCTATTTGGCTGATCTGATTCTGATTCTGATCCTGATTATGCTGATTTAGCAGATATTTGGCTGGATGCAGCATGCAATGTCAATTTTACATTTATTTATAAATTATTATTATTAAAATTATTAGATAATTTGGAATGGAATTTACATTTATTTATTAAATTATCATTTTCATAGTTACCTAATGTCATATTTATATTTTTTATTAATTTATATTATCTTAATTATCGTACATTTCAATAGATTATACAATTACTATTTAAAAATTCTTTAATGTCATAAAAATTAAAATGTAGCAAAAGAAATTTAAGCCTAATTTTAAATAATTTCTCAGATGGTATATCTTTTATGGTATCAGGTAGCTTATTATATATTTTAATACACATTCCATATGCATTGTTTACATTAGTATGTTACATTCAAGTTTACAATAAACATTCTATCTATCTATTCATTCTATTCAAGGTTACGCCTGCTGCTATATAGGGTGTCCTACTTAAAGATGTAAACAAAATATTAACGTTTAACGTTGTTTACCAGTGACGCACAATACAATACATCAATTAACCGTAATATCTGCGTCATTGAGTACAGATGGTATTAACGTCCACCGATAACGTCACATTTAACGAGACGTCAATAAAGCGACACCTGCCGGCGACGTTACAACGTAACGTTAACGAGGCCTTCACGATGTGCGTCACGTGACCACACGGTACGCTGAAAACGGGAATATACGCATCATTTTTCATTTAATAATAGTAATAACATGAACATTGGTGGTGGAACTTTGGACAGTCTTGTTCATACGATGATCTTAGGTTATCATAGCTCCTTTAAGTATATTATAACAATTTATTACGTTTCTACTAAGACCGTAATAACACCTGTTTATTCTTCAGTTCTGTCGTGATGTTTGTTACTTTAAACATAAAAAGATTTTTCGGCTCAAAAACGAAAATTACCACCCAGCCAGATCCGCCTTGAAGAATGTTGCATTAATTAAATAAAATCAGTCTTAAATCAGCAATACTGTCTGCAATAGCAATAGTCTGTTCTGTAAGTTCTGTTACAATAGTCACACTGTTGGCGGAATATCTACAAATATCTAGCGACGCGCGCACCACGGTGAAGTTACGCAGAAGTTATCTGGACTGTCCCACAACGAGGAGTCGGCGTGGTCACCCTACCCATGCTTCACCGTTTGTTTCCGTTTATTGGCTTTGTTTGAATGTACTTCAGTACTCGTATTTCGTAATGGTTATTGTTCCGGGACACATGAAGTGACACGCGAGTTAGTGGTTTTAATGGCGGTTTCGTTAAACGGGCCCTTTATTGGTGCTTAATGCTTATACTTACAAAGGTATAGTGTAGGCTCGGGCCAGTAAAACGACGACATTTCACAATTATTTTAATTGCACTTTCATTACATTCATCACAAAATAAGTTACTACTAAAATCACAGACTTCAATAGAGAAATAACTTTTGCCTCGCGTTTGCATGCGACCGTTCAGGTCGACTGACGAATGGGGAATGTCCCGATTATTCAGTTCTATGCTCTAACGTCGACATCAATGTCATCAATAAGCTCACCAGCGCCACCAAGTGGCTGTGAGGAGGTGTGCGGTAGCACAATTAAACAAGTCGGTGTCTTAGTTGCTACTGTCTTTATTAAAAGTGAATTACGTTATTATACTTAATCAAATACGCGTACATTCACACATACACACTTACAATATATGTTATGCTAGCTATAACTAACTCCTTACACCACCAATGGTAAGGTAAAAAAAAATAGATTGGATGTCTATTTTTTTTATAAGTAGAAGTAGTAGTAATAGATTCTACAATTAGGCAATAAGTAGTAAGTAGGTATAGTAAAATATATATCATATCGAGAAAATTGTATAATATAGTAGTAATTATGTGGGTTTCACATACAACTTAGTTCTATTCTTATGTATTAATATTGTTTTACCATTTACTTCTATTTCTAAATTAGGAGACAAATCTCTTAAAACTTTATATGGGCCCAAATAAACATTATCTAACTTATTTCCTACTTCATTCTTAATTAACACATAATCGCTAGGTTTATACACTATAGGGTTAATTTTTGTATCGTATTTAATTTTTCTATTAAATTTACTTGACAATAAATTTTTTCTTGCGTCTTTTTGTGACGATTGAATACGATATTTCAATTCACATGGGTAGCTGTCGTAATTATATAATGGATCTACCATGTCACCTAATAAATTACTGGGAAGAGAACATTTCCTACCATATACGAGTTCAAATGGCGTAAATTTCGTCTCAGAGTGAACTGACGTATTAAAGGAAAAGCTCCAAAAAGGTAACCATGAACTCCACGTACCTGGTCGGTTTTCAGATTGAATCCGAAGGAAAGCAGCGAGGTGCTTGTGAGTGTTCTCCAGCGATCCGATGCTCTGGTGGTGGTATGCAGTAGAGTTTAATTGCTCTATATTTAATAACTTACATACCTCCTGGAATGTCGTTGACAGGAACTCTGCGCCTTTGTCCGTAGCGATCTGGCGCGGTACCCCATACCTAAGAATAAAGTTATCAACGAAGGCTCTGGCTACTTCGTCACTTTTCTTAGAAACTAAAGGATACGCTTCCACATATTTACTGAGTTCACATTGTAATGTCAAAACATACGAGTAATTATCATTGTCCCTTTCAAGAGGTCCTACAAGGTCAAGAAAAATTTTTTCAAACGCACAATTCGCTGTTGTTGTAATAACCATCGGCTCTTTGACGGGGATAGAATACTTATATTTTTGACATTTCTCACATTTGCTAACAAATTGCCTGATATCATTTTCCATACCTGGCCAAAAATAATATTTTCTCACGTTATTGTACATCCTTCTCATGCCCGCGTGGCCACTAGTGGGCAAGAGATGGAAATCATTCAGTATAACTCTTATTTGGTCTCTATCACTTATCCTTTTTACATCCTGTAATACACAAAATCTTAGTTTTGATGTACATTTTGGATCTTTAATTGCTTTTAATAGTTTCTCTATGAATATATTATTATCCTTATTTTTTAATATATATATTTCTTTAATTCCTACGTCGACGCTTTTACAAAAATTTTCTAGTTCTTTCACAAATTCGCTTGGCGAGATATGCGATAAAGAGTCTAGATTTTTAAAGTAAATTATCTTTTTATTCAAAACATAGAGAAATCTTTCATTTTCACAATCTATCACTTGCATATTTCTATAACGTAGTAAATCACGTTTATTTATCATTTTTAACTCAACTGATTCACTCGGTTTACTATATGTTTCCACGATCCTCGGTTGTACGGGCCGATCATCTTGAGAAACTATAGGCTCCGGAGAATTCAGAGAACTAAATTGTTTATATTTAGAACGAGTCATGATATTTATTGTTTCGTTCATTTCTTTTAATTCATCCAAAGTTAAACGAATTCGTGACATGGCATCGGCAGGTGCATTATCTGATCCTTTTACATATTCTACACTAAAGTCATATTCCTCAAGCAATAACCTAAATTTAATTAAGCGACTCGAAGGGTCTTTCATACTAAATAAATAAATAAGGGGTTTGTGATCGGTTCTGATGATAAAACTGCGACCGTATAAGTATGGACGAAAATGTTTTATCGCCCAAACTATAGCAAGAAGCTCTTTTTCGATAGTTGCATAGTTTTTCTCTGATTTATTTAAGCTTCTACTTGCAAATGCAACGGGTCTGTTATCTCCGTTACTCAAGACTGCTCCTAATGAGTAGCCTGATGCATCGGTTTGAAGAATGAATTTATTATTTTCTGAAAAATTCGGATATTGTAACACAGGGGGGGAACTTATACGTTCTTTTAATAATTCAAAAGATTTTTGACAATTTGTGTCCCAAACAAAAGGTACATTTTTACGTGATAAATAATTCAAAGGATAGGCTATTTCCGCAAAGTTACAAATAAATTTTCGGTAATAATTAACAAATGCAACGAATCTTTTTATTTCATCAGAATTTTTAGGTACTGGGTAATTTTTTATAGCAACAATTTTTTCAGGATCAGGTAACACACCCTCGCTCGATACAACATGTCCTAAATACAGCATTTCCTTTTTCAAAAATTCGCACTTTTCCGGATTTAATTTGAGATTAACTTTTCTTAATCTTGTAAATACTTCCATTAGATTTTTATTGTGATTTTCAAGGTTGCGGCCAAAAACAATTAAATCGTCTAAATAAATTAAACACTTTTCAAATGTCAATCCAGACATAGCAATATTCATTAACCTAGAAAAAGAATTAGGGCTTGTTTTCAATCCCATTGGCATACGCTTCATTTGATACTGGCCTGAACAGAACGCAGTATACTTTCTACTATCGGGGTCAAGTTCACACTGATAGTAGCCATTTTTCATGTCCAAGTGACTGAAATAAACACAACCTGAGAGTGAATCTAAAATCTCAGTTATGTTGGGCAGAGGATATTTATCCTCATAAATACAATTGTTTAGTTTGCGATAGTCGACAACTATTCGCCATTTTCTTTCATCTGAAATATTACTTTTTTTGGGCACAAGTAAGATCGGGCTCGACCATTCACTTGTACACTTCTCTATAATGCCTTCATCTAACATTTGTTGTAACTGTTTCTGAATTTCATTCTTCTGGGAGTGAGGTAATCTATATGGTTTGATATATATAGGATTAATATTAGGTTTTAAAGAAATACTATGTGTATAAATGTCAGTCGTAGTCAGTTTGTCACCTGGTAAATAAAAAATATCAGAAAATTTAGCACATAAATTTTGAATAGCCACACTTTCCTCGCTATTAAGTGTTTGTAGTCGTAACCTTGAAAATAAAGTTTTTACACGGTTTTGATCTAACGAATCACATTTATCGAAGGTACAAATATTGTAGTCAGTGACTCTGTGTAAAATTAATGAAAGCTTATCAAGAGTGACGTTATTTTCCGTAGTATTTAAAATTTTTATTGGTATTTTACCATATCGGGGTCGAACTAAAGTACTTGCTACAAAAATTCCTTCTTCTAACTGAGTAGAACATACCAAAAAGTCTTCGACTTGGTCAGTGCACACATAATGCAAGCTTTCTGATCTAGCCGGAATGAAAAATGATTGTTTGTTGACTAGCAAAGGCAAGATAACTTTTACATTTTTATTAGAAAATAATGTTAACGTATTATTCTGAAAATTCAATGTCGCGTTATAAGTAGAAAGAAAATTTTTTCCTAGAATTCCATCATATTTACATGGCAAATCATTAAAAATGTAAAACTTATGACTAAATTTTTGACCACATTCAAAAATATCTAAATAAACAAAACCGATCGCTTTTAATTTTCCACCAATTCCGTTGATGACTAAGCTACTTTTATGTATGGGAACTTGCAATGTTAATGCGACGCGTAACTTCAAGGCTGAAATTGACGCGCCGGTGTCAACTAACCAAGAATGCGCTTTTTTATCCACGTGTAAGTTTATTGAGCAAGTATTATCGCAGGTAAAAATTACATTATTGTTCACGAAAAAACTGGTTTGGAATCTCAAAGTTTTGTTCATCAGATCTAGGCACTGTTTCATTAATGATATGAACGTCAGGACGATTAGGGTTAGAGTTCCTTAGGTTTCCTTGAAAATTATTAGATTTACCTCGAAATCCTCGGAAATACCTGGTACCGGTCGCTCGGTTCTGGCCTCGACTGGTACTCGGTGTCCCACGATAGGCTCCATGTCCTCGAGGTCGGAAAGTCCGCTGACCATGGTTGTAGCAAGATGTTGGGTGCACCGGCCGAGTAAATGATGCACGTCCCCTGCTACTGAAATTGTAAAAATTTTTACGTTGATTATATGTAAATATATCAGTTGAGCTTGGTGAAGACGTTATCTCTTCATCCATTGCTCCTTGGATAGCATCTTTTAGTGACTCATAGTTCCGGGCTGCAATAATTGTGCTAATCCGACGATTGCGCAAACCATCCGAAAATCGTTTTACAGCCTGCTTTTCATTTAATTTCCTTAAAATTTTGTAAGTTTCAGAATTTCCTTCAGACTGTGCAATTGTTAGATTAACAAACATATCGGTTAATTTCTTACCGTATTCGTCGGTGGGGTCGTCACCTTGTCGAATACTTTGCATCTGGAACTGGATTGCAGTAGCGGATTTTTTAGGCAGCAGCTCTTTTTTCATGTCCTGTAAAAGTTCTTGAACAGAGGAGTATGATGGAAGCAGCTTCAGTTTAGCCATCTGCGACAGTCGGCTCTTTAAAACAAAAGAAATTAAATTTGGTTTTGATTCTGAATTTATTATAGAATCGTAATATTCTATGTTATCGATGAGCTGTTTAGTAGTTGCTTCCTCATCGTTCATACAGGGTAATAGGGTGAGGGCAATTTTTAAGTCGAAACTTGCCATGGTTGCACTTTTTGACTCGATCTCGCTATTTGAACTTGTACTATATGATTTTGAACAAAAATTTTCTATTAATGCATAAATTTCCTTAATACCATCACAATAAGATTGAATATCGAGTAAGGCTTTACCACTAATCTCTTTCTTATCTATTTGTTCTTTTAATATATTCGTAATCGACAAAAATTCAGCAAAATGTAAGGACGCTTCTTCTAATTTCTTATTTAAAAATTCTGACGTTCTCCTACTGTAACTAAGTTTATATAAATTTTCTTTAATATATTTTAGTTCAAGATAAACATTTCTTAATTCACTAGTCATATCATTAGTAGCATGACAAAAAAAAATAATCAAAATACACAATTTCTATCAATTAATCATAATGCATTATATCGTCTCTAAGATTTACTAAATTATAAAAGTCACATCACGCTTATCTGTTATTACATCATCACGTCACCTTCTCGTTTAAAAAAAATGTTTTATATTAATCGCGCACACACACACACACTAGATTATTATTTTTTTCACTTGCACTGCACTTCATACTCGTACGCTCGCGGGTTGTGGGGCTCCGGGGGCTCGGGACTCTGGTCTTCTCGGTGCTCTTCTTCATTAGGCAGCTTCGGCATCAGGTCCTGGTCCACGATGGGCACAGCAGCTTCTGGGCGGCGGCAGACTACGCATGCGTCGGTTACTTAAGGTTCTTCTTAAGGAGTACTGCATTATAAGCTCATTAGTCCAGGATTTGTGACATTTCTTGTAGAGCCGGTATATCAGGTATAGTCCACTAACAGCCAGCATGGTGCACATTATAATGAGCACAATGGACATATTCGACAAATGCCCATTTAAAATGTCTGTTGCATTATTTGCTCCATTTTGGGTCACAATCACATCTTCTTTTTCGATTTTTGAATTACACATTTTGACTTTTAATTTAACTATGTCCAATTCAAAGTTTCCCACGGCGCGACGCGGCAAGCGCAAAAGCGGTGAGCGCTATTGTATTTCGACACCATCCTGGCAGAGTCGCCATGTGAGGAGGTGTGCGGTAGCACAATTAAACAAGTCGGTGTCTTAGTTGCTACTGTCTTTATTAAAAGTGAATTACGTTATTATACTTAATCAAATACGCGTACATTCACACATACACACTTACAATATATGTTATGCTAGCTATAACTAACTCCTTACATGGCGACTGATGATATTAGTATATTTTAGTCAATACCATACTTATATTCACAATCTATACAAATAAATAAAATTGGAGTGTCTGTTTGTAATATTAAAATAACCGCTTTTTACTAAATGCATTTGGATGTATACACGGTACATAGGTATACCAAAACAACATTTTTTACAATTTTTGTCTGTCTGTTTGTTCCGTTGAAACTTTGAAATGGTTGGACCCATTTTGATGGGACTTTCACTAGCAGATAGCTGATGTAACAAGGAGTAACTTAGGCTACTTTTATTTTAGAAAAAAAATAGTTTGTTGGGCGATACGAATTTCGCCGGATCAGCTAGTAGTACATAATAATAGTCCCAAGGGTACCTTACACTGTAATAATAGAAAGCACGCTAACAATAGTATGCGTAATTTGGCAGTTGACATTCCTTGTCAGTAAAATATTTGAGTCAAAGTAAAACACAAAAGACAAAGACAAAGATAATAAGTACCCTATATCTTGTTTCATCACAGCCTACCCGTGTGCTAAATTTCATGAAAATCCGTTCAGTAGTTTTTGCGTGAATGAGTAACAAACAACCATACCTACTTTCATATTTATAATACTAGCTGACCTGGCAAAGGTTGTTCTGCCATATAAATGATTCCATCCAACCATCCATCCATCAGCCTTTGTAGGTCCACTATTGAACATAGGCCTCCCCTAACGTGCGCCACTCTGTCCGGTCCAGCGGATGCCCGCTGTCTTCTTCAGGTCGTCAGTCCACCATATAAATGATTGCGACTATAAATTGAGATATAAGCTATCCTATCTTTCAAGTTGGATCAAACTGCACACGGTGTGCAAAGATTAAAATTGGTTAAGTAGTTTAGGAGTCCATCGCGGACAAACAACGTGACACGTAATTTATATAATATTAAGATTAGTAGTATTATTAGGACTAGTAATAATTTCGAGCTCTAGTATACTAACAATGTTACACTTTTCTAATATTATGACGTAGGTATTGCTTTTGATGCTTGCTACTGATGTACCGACGGTATTCATGATCTAAAACTAAAACCAAGTGCGATGTCGTTTCGCTAATTTAACACAAGCTTGATGAAGTTGGCAACCTACGTGTACTGCTACCTACTCCTACAGTTGACAGTCTAAAAATGTAAGGATGGGTTTAAACTGAAAGGACTAATAAATTCTTTAATTTCTTCAAAAGATTGACACTTTTCTTATTAATTAAAATAAAACAAATATTAAACGCCAAGTTTATTACAATACATCAAAAACGTTAAGCTGTTTTTTGGAATAACCAGAACTAAATGCAAATATTAAAATAACAAAGTTTCCAAAAAATATTGTTATTAAACATAACTACATGGTGTTAATAGATGCTGCAACGAACGCCCCAACTCAGAATCACTAACGGTTACTTAAATCGCTCCTTAGTACAGAATTTGTATGGCGATTCTTTACTGAGGAACTATTAAAATAACCCTTAGTGACTCTTGAGTTGGGGCGTAAAGCTGCAAACATACTATAAGCCGCGGCTGATCGGACGCGGCTGACAGCCGCGACTGATAATGTGCACATAACAAAAACATCCAGCGCGCCAGATAGCTCTTGGACGTCCGAACGCCTCCAATAGTTTGCACAGCTCAGTGTACATTCATTATCTAGATACCTATTACGTCACATCCTTCAGCCGCGTCCGTAAGCCGCGTCCGACAGTTTGTTTTAAGCTTTAGAGTTCACATATATCTTTCATGTACAGACACATTAGATCAGTTACTTTATAAAATGTACAAAATACATTTTAATAGATCACGGTGCGCTTTGTTGTGCTGACGTTAATCAAAGACAAATATTTTTCATGCGCGTCCACTCGGGAGACGACGGCATGAAACGTTAACGCAGTGAACTTGACACGTTCAAATACCGTGAAATAATGAGGCAGTCATTATTTTTACATAATTTTTTATGTCACGCCTCCATGGATCTGTCGGGAGATACCCTCAGAACAGTCAGAGGAAAGAGTTCCGTTCGATTCCCAGCAGAGACTAATAATTAACTAAAGTAATTCTTAAATGATTGTTTATTTAATAAAAACCGCATGAAAATCGGGAGATCCTTTTGAAAACAACTTAATTCCCAAGTACGTAGTGCCTAAGCATGTTAGTGTTCAACGATTTATAAAAATGAGTAGTAAATAGAAATGTTACGCAATAGTTTTTTTTAACCATTTTGTATAGATTAGAGATGAAACGGATAGTTTGGCCGGATACCAGATACCGGATATTCGGCAAGCAACGAGGCCGGACCACCGCATATTCGGCTGTCGGATATTCAGCCCTTTAGTAGTGATTGTCGCGATCAAGAAGAACAAAATCCAATTGCTAACAAGATTTACTTTTTCTTAAAGATATCTCGAATCGATCGCAATTACGACCCATACATTTGGTGGTCAGTTAAATCGAATCAGTACCCGCAGTTGTCAAGGTTTGTTAGAATTTATCTTTCAGCACCTGGCAGTACAACGAAAGGATATTTTCAGAAGACGAAGCTAAGCGGAGTCGTCTTTTACCACCAAATGCGGAAAATTTGGTAGGTATTCATTCACCACAATTTGCCACTTGTTAATTTTGATTACTAAACTAATTAATAAAACAAACATTTTTGATGTGCTATTATATAAAAAACGGTGTCCATAACCTATTGCGCTATGATTTGCCTTGTATAAAATAATGAGAATGACCGTATAGTGTAAACAAGGCCGGATAGGCCGGATACCGGATAGTTACCGGATATCCGTTTCATCTCTAGTATAGATGATCACTTACGCCGCGCCGTCAAGATGTGATAATGTTTTTACCTGTAACAAAAATACATAATTAAGTAAGCACCACTTACATGTGATTTTTATACATTAGACATTTGACAAATGCAATACAGTTTAAGTAGGTATACTGAGCTCAAGGAGGTTCACAAGACACGTGATAGGAAGGCAGATGGAATCTGACATATCTCGAGGATGGGGATCAGACCCCCGGATCCAATAATGCGGGGTGACGCGGCATGAGCCGTGACTCAGCACTTCCTCAGCCCCGAGCTCGTTAGACATCAATTACACCAGGAACCTGAATATTTATGTTTGAAAATGCTCGTTTTATATTGGATGATGTTGTAATTTCCTCGAGGTGAGTGGGTTGTTCTGATAGTCTTCACGTCTCATTACTTTTATGTATATGTTACCGGCAAAACCCGATTTCAGGTTAAACTAGTTTGGCCTAGGCCAGACTAGTTTGGCGCGACACGATTAGGCAAAACTAGTTTCTCGTCAATAAGTTTGGCTTATGTTTAACTTACCACCAAATAAATCATTGTTAACCCAAAAGTAGTAAATGATCACCAAAATTAAAACAGCATTTTAATGTAAAATTATAACCAAAGATGGTAATTCATTTTTTGATTCACAAACGTCTCTTGCTTCCGAACGTCTCCGGCGCTGCGGGAAGTGCAGCCCCTCCGCCCTTGCGTAACAGCGGGTTACAGCTTGGTTACAGCGGGCGGGGGCTGCTCTCCCTCCGCGCCTCCGGGGTTTACATTCACTCTAGGGGTAGGGCAGACTAGTACCACGTGGGGTCGGGGTTGACTAAGTCGGTTTTGTAACCATTTCGACCTACATCTGGAAATTAAAAGAATCCAAAAGAAACAATATATACGCGAGCAGTTAATTTGGTGATCATTTACTACATTTGGTGTTCGAATACAATTTGACGTGCAGTCGTGACTAAAATAGCTGTAATTTAAGAGCTTTAAAGCACAAAGATTTGTCGAATAAATATAAATCCGTAACAATTCGGTTCTACTAGTTTTGCCTAATCGTGTCGCGCCAAACTAGTCTGGCCTAGGCCAAACTAGTTTAATCTGAAATCGGGTTTTGCCGGTAACATATATACAGTACAGCTAATCAACGTCTTGGTATAATGTGAGCCAGTGATGGTCATTCGCAATTTTCAGTAGACAAGAAGGATTTTTGCAAAGTTCCTAAAAACCAGGATGATAGCGAAAATCTGCTTTAGTATCAAATTATACAGTTTTTTGCAATCGTCCTCAGATTTACATGAAAATTTTATTTTTTTGACTATCTTATACATGTAGCTATTTTCGAATTACTCAAGCTTAAAGCTCGATTACGCTATTTAGCAAATGAACCCTTTATTTTTTAAACTTCTAGTAAAAAATAATTAGTCTTCCTTTAAGGGTATCAAAATGTGCCGTAGAAAAATGTACCCTGGTTTGTGCTGACCACAGGTGCGTTGGGACCCCTGGGCTTAGTTTAATAGCCGGGGCTTACAGCTGGAACTTACCTACAACCCTCTGTCTCAGTGAATAATGCGTCTGTCTGGTATCCTAGCGGAAACCGCACGCTTTATAGGTATCCACGAATTTTAAAATAAACGCCCCATCCACTACACATTACTGTTACACCTGAGTGAAAATAATAGGGAAATATATTATTAAATAAATAGAAATAAATAGTTAAGTGGATCTATCGATATATTTACTTGTAAGGCCACGATCTAGTACAAAAATTCAGCGCATTATCATTTTTAACCGACTTCAAAAAAAGGAGGAGGTTCTCAATTCGACTGTATTTTTTTATGTTTGTTACCTCAAAATTTTCGACTGGGTGAACCGATTTTGATGATTGTTATTTTAAACGAAAGCTGGTGCTTGTCATGTAGTCCCATTTAAATTTTATTGAGATCTGACAATGGCATCCATGAGAAAACCATATAAGTCTTAAATTTGCATTAAGTATGTGCGCGACAAATGGACGAATAACTCAATATCAAGCCAACCGATTTCGATGATTCTTTTTTAATCGAAAGCAAGTGCTTGTCATGTGGTCTCACATAAATTTGAACGAGATCTGACTAGGAGTTTTTGAGTAATTTTGAAGTCGGTTATTTTTTGTTAGTAAAATTTAGATTATATTACTAGATACCCGTAATATAATTAAGTTGCTACAACGAAAAGTAGTTAAGGCGCGGTATGACTACGATTTAAAAACGTTGATTTCACTCACACAACCGCATATCTGCGCTAATCTAATGTTACATTTACGTGACGCTGAATAGGGTTCAAAATTGCAGAGCATATTTTTGCTAACAATGTAACTAGATTGCGAATAAACATTTAATTTGAGGGTTTTCCTTAGGTTATTCAAAATATACACATTAAATTCAATATCTGTCCGGTTTAAGTTTTAATAAAACCATATACGTATTATATTCTCAAAAAAAAAAAATGTTGTTACCGCTGAAAATACAGAGAACTTCGACGATTAAGTTTATTTTTGCATAGCAAATTACGATTTTTATTGGGAATATCAAACAACTATTTAATATTCTATTCGGTTAACATTTTTCTTTAGACCTTTTTCTATGCTCTGTATTTTTTGCGTGCGATATTTTCATTGGGTTTCCTCGTACTCAACCACCAAAGAAACCCAGTTTTGTGAATATTGAGATCACACCGCGCCTTAACTAGTAGTAGTAATAAATTCGCGTAAAACTTTCATATCACCTGGTTTTCATAACGTTAACATCTTCCAAACAAGTTCTCGAGTCAAGTTCACTTTCACTGACTTACAAATCCGTGGAATCAAAACAAGTACATATTATATACAATTCAACCATTGTATGCTAATGCCGCAGGTCAAGATATCACGGTCACAGTTTACATATAGAGCCCTGTTGTTCTTGATACTTGGTTTACACAACTTATTGTTAGTTAAGTACAGTCAACTTTGACATTGGTACATATTCAGTGTTAGGGATAAAATAAATTATACGATGAATAGCTAGCACCCTTCTTCAAAATTATCAAGTGTATTGAATAATTTACACTTGCAGGATTCTAACAAATAACGGACATTATTATAACGGAAATTAAAGTGACCTAACTCAAAATTCCTGTAATTTCTGTTTTTGCTATAAACTTACCTTAAAATGCTTACCCTAAAACCCTGTGATGAAAAAGACCTCAAATTATGAGTAAGAAAAGGACAACCTAATAATCGGTCACTTTCAGTGATCGCTCTATTCATCGATATATACTTTTTTGAAAACTTTCTTTCTCATTTCCCACAAATTCCAATTTTTGAGTTAGATCACTCTCATTCTAAGGGTGCGATAATATGAACCTAAGAAATAACATTGTTACAACAAGTAAATAGCATTAAGTCATCCCAACTGCCAAGAGTCGTGTGACCCAGTACTTTCTTTCTTTCTCTTTATTTCACCTGTTTTGTTGGGTGCAGTAATCTGAAATTAAATTAAAAAAAAAACTTTTAAAATTAAATTTGAGACAAATTAAAAAAAAAAAAAACCGACAGTTTCATTTACACTAAACTTAGCTAAGAACACTCTCGATATCAAACTAAAAAAAACTATAACAAAATCGGTTAATCCGTTTGAGATCTACGATGCCACAGACAGATAAACAGATCCACAGATACACAGATACACAGACACTCAGACACACAGACACACAGACACACAAACACAGATACACAGACACGTCAAACTTATAACACCCCTTTTTCGTCGGGGGTTAAAAACCGGCGTCCCTCGTATTGCTACTTACCATCGGCGGCTCTTCTGCCTTTTTGTCGTCTTGTTACATAATTTTACTTCATAAACTAATTCAATATGCAAAATGTTATATTTGTGCGGCCAGTTCACGTTCCATTGTAATGCAATTTATCCCCGAGGGGTATTAAAATGATCTATTACAAATAATTTATGAAACACTCCATTACGATTTTCGTATATAACAGTCTGACACCAAACAGATTAGTCAATTTACGCTGTTGTCGCAACTGGGAACCGAACTCGGCGCATTAGCAATGTAAAGCAGCAATAAATCTATTTTGAACTAACTACGAACTGAGTGGTTAGTGCACTGCGTTTAGATTTTGACGCGGACATCAGTTGTTTCAGTTCATAAAGCTTAGCGGCTATCTATTATCTACAATATTTGTTAGATCATAAACAACAAAGCTTATGTATGTATGTTAATATGTTATGGATTAGGAATGTGAAGTATGTTATAGCAAGCATATTTATGATCGTGACAAAAGTTGCGCACCTATGAGCTTTCCATAATTTTGATAATTTTCTCTATAGGTCATGTAGAACTTTTAGTCAAGCACGCTAATTTGCACTTAGCCATTGTAATAGAGTATTTCACTTACGTACTACCCAGTGAGATTAATTAGATATACAAGTTAAAAAGTCAAATCTAAACTATCACTACTGATTAGGTAATAAGTAATTAATTAAGTATATTTTACTCTATTCCAAATTAATATTACAGTGTACAACAGTGAGTACTAACACAATTGCATTGAATATTATTTATAGCTAGCAGTTGCATTGACCTCCATTGACCTATGCCATCAAGTGGTCTGCGTGCTTGTCTAAATCTACCGACTGTAATTATATCGAGACGTTAACGAGAGGAGGTGCGTCCACTTTGAATTGATGTCGGCAGCTAGTGTTTGAAAGAAAGGATCGTCTTTTGTTGGTTTTCTCAAGACTGTTGTCGTATATTGGCTATAAAAATAAGGGTTTGTGGCATACGGACAACTATTTATTTCGTACTTCAAGAAAGTTAACATATTTTACATATTAGTACCTTATTTTACGTAAGTAGGTTTATCATTCAGATTAAAGTTTATCATTGATATTTGATGATTGATCACGACCCGAGTGGCGTAATGGTTACCATGCCGGATCGCCGCACCTAGGGTCCTGGGTTCGATTCCGAGCGAGGCGGAAAGAATGATGAGTTTGAATTTCTGTTCTCGGTCTGGGTGTGAATGTCCTTGTCTAGTGTGTTGTCCATGGCACCCACGACACAGGGAATCCTAGTGTGGGGCTATGAGTGTGTAGGGTTATTTTTTTATCATTGATGTTTACCTATCATTACAACTACTGATTCTCATATTTAAATTGGTGATACAGTCTATCAGAAATTTTAGACGTATTTTGTTAATGCGACGGTTTCAAAGTACTTGACAATACAATTTGTTTACTTTGAGAATTTCCAATTTCATCCACGTCAGACCCGGGAGATATCTCGGGAACGAATCGGCCATTTCCCGGAATAGTGGGTACAATGTATGTTAAACTGATTGTACAATCAGTAGGTGAGTACTAAGTTTTACACTTTGAAAATCTGCCCGACTGACTGTGACTGCTCCATGGGTAGATATATGTATAAAGGTTTAAAAATTAAAAACATAATTCACGAATCCTAGCTTTGAATATTGATTTTTCAAAAACGTAACCATGCAGTTTTATTTTTCATAGAAATCGGGTCAGAGAATCCTTTTCGAAAGCACCATTCGCTATTCCTCAGTTAGGGATTTACCTACTCATCCACGCGCAGTAAAAAAATTCAACCAGTAAATTTTAACATTTTTATAGTTTGACCTTAAGCGTATTTTTCTTATTGTTATCCAAGATACGTAGAAGTGGCTTTGGAGAAAGGATTAGGATAATGATCGGAGTCAACAGTTCTCGTCGGTAGAGGCAGAGGCAGCTCACAGTACCAGCAGGACAGTACACAGAGTTCGTTGACCGCGCGACAGGTGTGGGATTTGCATGAACGCGAGCGTGACTCATGCGTTTGAAACGCTTTGGAAAATTTAGCGTTTCAACTTATTTTCGTTGTATGTACGCATTGTATGCGTACGAATATACAATACAATACACAGATCGATACAATGAATAGTGATAGCCTTTTAGTTTGCACGTCTCTCGTTCCAAAGTTTGCGTATCTACTTATTAGTTATTGGTCTCTTTCTTCAGTAAAGTAAAACATACTCAGAAATCCTGCACAGAGTACAAAACTAAAGAGTTAAACTAAAGGTTCTATACACGTACTCTGCCAGTCGGTTTCCCAGCTTTTTTTATACAAAAAAGTTAGTGCTTGACGACAAAACCACCTGATGGTAAGCGGAAAAAAAGTCGTGGATGGTAAAGGGCACTAACTTAGTAGCTTGGCGGACTAAGGCCTGTACCTGTTTAGGTCTTCCTCTGATACTTGGGTAGGGTTGACTCCACCACGAATCTGTGCAGTTCAGCAAGATGGACTACACTTTAGCCTTCTCGAGCAGAATGAGCTCTTCAATGAGCTAATATGAAAAAACAACGCTTACTTTCTCATACCTCCTCCGCACTAGGATTTAGTGAGTCACGTCTTAACGAGTGTCATGGAACTTACGAGTATGTCAATACAAACGACACATTACTTTCACGACCAACAAACATTAATTTGCTACATAAGTCTGCCCTAGCCTGGAGTCGAACCCGAGACTTCGCAGGTTCAACTAAGCTACAGGGTCGTTACATCGAGAGGTCATTCACACTCGGCAACAGATGTCCTGTTCCCATACGTGACATAGATATGTCAAAATGTTACATGTATCACGTAATTCACACATCACGTAATTCACGTATTGCTATCAATATATTCTCGCATGGCATGTGTTCTGTTCTATATTAATCCGATTGAGATTTGTAGTATAAACTACATCTTATAGTTTACTACAAAGCACTCGTAAAGTAACTCCGAAAAGGTCTGGATTTGAACAGGATGGCAGATATTATAGGATATGAAGCATATTCAGTCAATTTAAATTGAAAAACACATATTTTCAATATATACATATTCTACTGTATAATCTGTAAACTCTATAAAATCTGTGTTTAAAAAGAAAATATATATTTGATGTTCCATAACTTTTCTTAGAAGTGGGTAGTTGTAAAAATGGCAGTCATTGTAGCGTGGGCGGCGCGTGCCAAATGATGCTCGATTACTGGCACTGGGCCACAGGCTCCGCGTCCTTCCATGCAGTCCAATGTTAAGAAATATCGCTTCACATGTAGTACACTGCACAGGGGAAATATTGTTTCCTATGTAACTGGTACGTAGGGCTAGGGATGCAGGAGAAGAGCTATCAATACACCTTCATCGGTTTTGTCTTGCGTGAAATCGAAAAGAAAAAGATAGACGCACTAGAAATATGTTGAACAAGGATGCTTGGGATGTCGTGGACCGAATTCAGCCAATGTCTTCATACTCAAGGAACTCGACATCATAAATCGTCTATCACCTTTCACATAAAACGCACCCTTAAGTTCTTCGGTCACGTTTCGCGGGAACCGAAATGTCTCGACCAAATAAAATCTGTGGTGGGTGGCCCGTTAACTAACTGCACAAGGATGACGACCAAAGAGATGGCGAAACATCGTGAGGCGAGCGACATCAATCCCTAACACTAATCTTTCTACATGCTGACCACGACTGTTCTGGCATTAATCCTCCGATTGACAATGGAATAAAACAATTTAATATACTCATGCAGTTCGTGCAACACCATAACACAAGAATTCATTATCCTTGAAACTAACCTTGTTGCAAAATTGCCGTTAAAAACCGTGACGTAATTTCGAGGATGTTTAAGTTAAAAAGCCCAAAAAGGAGATGTAATTGACGTTATTGTAGTGTAGTTGTTCCCGTGCCAAATGATGGTTGCTACCACTGGCAGTGTGCCATCCACGCCGAGAGCAACTGGAGGATGAGACGTTACGACAGGATTCAGGAATACTATTGAGGGTGACAATGTGTAACACTTTTTTTTCCTGTCTTGTAGTGAATCTCCTGAGATCTTACCTTGAATAACATTCCTTTGGTATATCATTTGGCGAGAATTGGATTAACTTCCGTACAATTGAACTATCTCGGTCCCAATTTCACCTTAAATAGCTTACTTTCTTAATTATCTCCATTTAAATAACTTAAATTTATTGCTTTCATAAATTCAATATGATTTGTTTACAAGTATTGACAAGCCGGTTGACAGTGACAATTGGAGATTGAGAGGATTTGACGGGCGGCAGTTGACGGCTGGTCTGTGGTGGTTGCCAAGGTCGCTGTCAGACGGATGGACCAATCCTCGGTCGCCATTTTAGTGATTTCAAAATCGCCGCGTCAGTTGTTCGGTTCTGTAGTCTGTGGTCTGTTCAGCCTCTAGTCTCTGTCAATTTGTGGCGAGTATTTTTTTTGTTAGATGGGACTTCTGAATTTGTAATTTCTTTATGAAGGTCTAGGACTTGTTTATAGAATAAAATATTAAATCATTCCACTCCCTTGATTCTGAGTCTGTGGTTGGACCATAGCCGGAGGCGATATAGTCTGTGGCAGTGGCCCGCGTCTGTGATTGATGGTTTCCGGTCGGGGTTAACAGCGTAGAATTTTTCCCAAATATCGGGGTCTGCTATATTGGGAAATTGATTGGGCGTATATATTGTTTTTTTCATTGGGCAGGATGGAGTAGTCGGAGGTCCTGGGACTAACTGGCCCACGGGAGTTTGGCCATTTCAATTCAAAATATTGTAGGGGTCGGCCCTCTGGAAGGGGAGAAGACAAGGTGTGAGTGCAGGTTTGTGAATTAGTTTGCAACCTTATTGAGTTCTGTTCTCGAAATGGGTTAGCTTGTGGGAGTTTATAATGAATAAATTTAGAGGGATGTCTGTGAGAATTAGGTCATCGGGGTTTTTTGTGTCTAGTTACGTGGAAGGAATGATTTTTTGAATAGGGAACACCTGGATTGTATTTTTTGTAATTTGGCGCCTGAGTCGTGTGATGACGCTTTTCCGAATATACGATAGAAAAGTGAACCTTACCGGCCATATTAATAAACATAGACTAAAGTAAGAGTAACTTTAAAACTTGTCGTAAATAAGATTTAATTAAATTCATTATTAATAAATATAGAGTAACGAAGAAGTAAGCTACTCCGAGTCTAATCTCAGAATCAAAGTTAGTCCATGTCGCTACATAGTTTAGCGACTGATTAGGCGTGGACTAGGCGTGCATTGACGACATTGACGTTGACTTGACGCATATCAAGAGTACTTCGCTGTTCTAACTAAACGTCATTCACATTGATATTTTCTTTGACCTTTTCTTCTTCATCCCAGTTAACTGAGCGAGCACGTTTTTGGTTCATGTAAATCAATTTTAAATTTAACAAGTAACCATAGCATGAAACAAACTGCGAGGAGCGAAATTAGGCGCTTGAAATTGAAAGCTGATCACGTCGTTTGAAGTTGTCAATCCCAAAATATTGTTGTCACTGTCATTTTAATGCATGAAGTCATTCACTGACTCACTCTTTTTACTTTTAAATTACAAAGGTTGCCATATTTTACTCGCTGAAACCGGACTAAGAAATGTATTGTTAGTTCGACGTTACTCCATATTTATTAATAACATTGCAATTACGAAGTTATTACTTAGTTAATCCAGAATTAACTAGTCCAAGTGTAGCTTCAGATGATGCTTGGATTAAGCGATTTTTATTAATAAGGGTGTACCCCAATTGCTATAAGGAGCATTGTTGTGGTTATTGTCTCCTCGTTTCTCGAAGCTGATGGAAGCCGGAAATCCATGTCCCGCGTCTGGGAGTTGTTGCGATTGGTGGATTTGAGTGGCAAGGGTGGCAGTATAAAAGCGTGGAGAGGAGCGCGGCGTCCTTCTGGTTCCCGAGAGTATCCCTACAGTCTGTGCCGTTGTCTGTTCTGAGTTGTGTGGTGACGCACCGGTCAAAGTGGTGTTTTCCATAGAGTGTTGAGTGTTTCTGGTGTTGCTGGTTCTTTGCTGGTAAGTCTGGGGAGTCCTACGGGGATTTTCGAATGGGGATTTGGAGTGTTCTTAGAGAATAACGTGAGGAATCTTTGCAGTGTGGCTGCTTGGTACTGGGTCTGCACCACGTGGTGGTGTGACACGGTGTGTTTGGTTGGTTCCGTGAGGCGGCTTCTAAGTCTTCTAACCAATACTACAAGTAAGTAAGTTTTCTACTTTGCGGCTAAGCCGAAGTTGAGTGTTTTCGTGTTTATAACGGGGTCCTCCTTTGTGCACAGGTTGCGCTTGGTGGGCGCTCAGCCCTGTTCGTTCTGCGTCTGTCTGTCTTCGCTGAGCGCGTAACACCTCCCTAAACAGGTATGCTAAACTTATCCTCTGTAACGCGGTGAATTAGTCAATTAGTAAACAGTGTGACCTAGAGTTGTTTTCTAAAGGAGGCCACGATGGCTGTCCGCCGGCGTGGCGCCGTGGTCGACGCCCGGTGCTTCGGGCACTGGCGTCGCCCGCCGCCAGGAACGTTTCCTGGGACGTCTCGGTGGGTGTTCTGATGATATCTGTATTTGCCAGGTAGCGAGTGAACCATGCCCTTCATGTATGTTGTTGTACGCTAAATTATTCTGGGCCGTAGGGCTTAATGCAGAACGAATATTATATGAATTGTTTAAATAGAAGGGCGGTGAGCCATAGTGTTGGATCTGTAAAGGTCGGTGAGGCAACTAAATGTGTCTAGCCGAATGACCGTTGTTCTACTAAGTCGATTAATTAATAACTAGACATTGTAATAATTAATTAACTATATCCGTGGTTCCGTAGTAGCCGCGAGGGCTGTATAAACTGTTGTGTAAGACGTGATTTCTGTACTATACTAGGAGGTGTTTTCTGGAGAGCCGTTCCGAGAGGGAGTGTAGTTCCGGAGGGGACCCCTCTCCGGTGGGGTGCGCGCCGGAGAGAGAGCGACCGCGGGTGCTGAGGCGCGTGGAGCTGGCGCCGTGGTGTGGGGCTTCGGCGGGCCGACCTCCATCACCGACGTGAACGGCAGCCTTTCCTTAAATTCCTTTTTTTTTGTTGTGGAGTGTGGTGCTTCCGACCTCCACCACCCACAGGAGCGGCTTAGGCCTTATTTTCCGTACTATATTCCGTTATTTTGTATTATTGTTCCTGTTATTCCGTTATATTGTGGGGTGGGGTGTCTACCCATCCTACTACTCATCCAGGGGGTTCACGGTTGGGTCAGTATGGGCCTCACCCTTCCTTAACTACGACACCGGACATCTAAGTTCCCTGACGGCAACGGTTTAGCCTTAGGTTAACAAACTTTCCTTTAGATTAAGAATCTCATTAGTTTGATAACACCGCTCGAACTTCATCCTAAAAGGGTCAAATTCGTGCGAGCTTTCCTTTAGATTAAGAATTTCATTAGTTTAATAACACCGCTCGAACTTCATCCTAAACGGGTCAAATTCGTGCGAGCTTTCCTGTAGATTAAGAATTTCATTAGTTTAATAACCCCGCTCGAACTTCATCCTCAACGGGTCAAATTCGTGCGAGCTTTCCTTTAGATTAAGAATTTTATTAGTTTAATAACCCCGCTCGAACTTCATCCTAAACGGGTAAAATTCGTGCGAGCTTTCCTTTTAATTTCTGGATTTAGTGTGGACCCACTCCGGGTAAAATTGTATAACCATCGGCGGTGTCCGTTAGAACGGACATCACTGAACCAAACAGGGTTACGTATAATACGACCAGCCAAACAAGCCAGCGGACCCCTTTCTTCCAATTATTGTCAACTGTACGAATTCTTACACCTAAAACTTAGGCAACAATAAATGTTATTGGACTTAAATCTGAACAACCTCTTTTATTTACCTCTTATTCCCCCCCACGGGAAATCCCCATCACAAATGTCCATGTAGGATTGTATTGTAGGTAAACAAACAACCTGATATTAAGGGCTCTCTGTGGATCACACTGAATTCTGGTTTCAGTTAGTAATAAAGGTAAATAAATTATAATTCTTGACAAAATTAAGGATAACTCAAAAACTACTCGTCAGATCTCGCTCAAATTTAAGTAGGACCACAAGACACGCATCAGCTTTCGATTAAAAAAAGAATGATAAAAATCGGTTCACAAAGTCGAAAGTTCTGAGGTAATAAACATAAAAAATACAGTCGAATTGAATACCTTCTCCTTCTTTGAAGTCGGTTAAAAATGTAACAACCTGTAGTTGTAAAAAAAGAAATAAAAAAGAAAACATAATTTTATTAAAATAAAAGCTCTTTTCTTATCTCTCGCCGTTCAAACGTAACACGCTTGTATTCGAATTATCGAATATTTATATAGTGTGTTTCAACCAGGAATGGAACTCAGGACCTGTCGCTTAACAAGCAAGACCACAACTAACCTACAGGAGTACCTACGGAGCTGCAAGGCTATTCTGGTTTGTAACTTGACAGCGGAATCAGCGATGACTTTCAAAATTGAAGTTAAAGCTCGAGACTCACTTTACTTATAGATGATTAGAGAATGACATAATACCGAGGCCATCTTTAGTCGTTTGACGTTCGAGTTCGAGACTCACTTCACTTCGCAAGTGCGTACTAGATGATTAGAGAATGACATGTTATCAAGATCTCGAACTCGAACTTCAATTTTGAAACTCATCGCGGATTCCGCTGTCGTGTTACAAAACAGAATAGCCTTCCTGTTTCTGTCCAAAGTCTCAGAGTTTATTTGTCCGTCGAGGCGATTTGCCTCGTTGACTGCGGTCGCGAAAACGATTTGCCCGTGGGAACTAGAATTATGCATAGAGATTCATAGAGAACACCATTCGATTTACAGGATGCTATAGTTGTTGACAAATAATATTGTATTGTATGTCTTTGAATTAGGGTTTAGTTTAGAAAAGCTCTGGTATCAATTTGCTATGCTATGAGGTTCTCGTGGAACTTGGAAGCTACGAGTATTAACGGACAAGCGAGTGATAGTCAATGATATTAACTTTCATAATTATTAATTAACATAAAGCATGTAACTAACTATAAAATGGTTCACTTTTTATGTTTACTACTACAATGATGTTTTGTAATCATTATGAACTTCTCCTCATAGTTCTGTTACCAAGGTAGACATTCTCCACCAATATTCTCCAGTGAGGATTGTCTTTGTGGTCAATCCAAGTATAGGAAATTCTCTTGCCAACCATTTGACAATACACGAAACTGGTCAAGTTTTGCCACTCACGATCACGTATTTTACCGACTGCGTCCAAAGTTGTTCAATCGGTTACCTACGAATCTTAATAGGCATGATGACAGTAAGTAAAAATAACTAAAATTATGTATTTATTTAATAAAACCCTATTAATGGATTACAAAACACGCATTTATCGTATTATTATTAACGAGATAAACAATATTATTGATAAAATAAAACTACAAAATACGGCAAGCCGCCATCTTGGCTAAAACGCCAGTCAGTCTCAATTAGCGCAAATTACGTCACACGTCTTAAAACAAATGAATATCACCATACTAAAAGTCACGTATCGTCTTTTGTTTTCCTGAGGCATGACGTCACCACAACGCCATGACAAATTGAAGGGTTTTGGTGCGAATTTTAACTTATAATTTGAAATGTATTTATTTTATACTAAACCTTATTTTTTTGATATGATATACGTTGTAATTATAATATATTTCCCAACAATATAGAACAGTTTTTCAAAATCAGTCATCATGCCTATTACGGTCAACCCAAGTCGGGCTAGCTCTGAGCTTGTGTTCAATCCTACTTATGGATACGTTATGACTTTACAAATCAATCAAAAAATCTGTTCCGAAAAGAGCTACAACACACACACGTTTATCTTTTGTTTCACTACATCAATCACATTGGTTTATTACACGAAGGCATTTTAATGCTGTATGTCAAATGTCAAGCAATTCTGACGACAACAAAAGCGTGCGTATGGTCTCGTATCGACAGAGCGACTACGAGCAGAACAGTTAATTGCCTGTTCTTACGCTCTTCATCGTCGGCGCGCTAGTGACATATCTACCTCTTTTTACATTATAATATCATTGCTTATAAATGCGAAAGTTTCTATGATGATTGTTAGTCTTACATCCAAAAACTGCTGAATGAATTTTCATGAAATTTTTTTTAGCACACAAATAGACCATCAACTGGAATAGGTCGTAGGGAACTTTTTATCCCGGAAAACCCGAGGAAAGCTGCAGGCAAAGTACTAGAAAGTATTAATTATATCTGCGGTACACAAACTAGAATAGTAGAACGCCGCTCCCACGTATCCTGCCCTGATGCCTATTTCTCACAGCGATCATAAAATTGACGCATTGCATTGCCCTGGCCCGTTATTATCGCTCAAGGAAAAATAATTTTCGCTATTGGCCCCGATTATCGGTATTTTATTCTAACATTATTCGGCCGTAATATATTACCCGATGTAAGGTTCAGTTGGTTGTGGACCTTTTGTTGGGCCTATTGTTCTCCTTTGACTTGGAAATCGTACCTATATGGCAATACAATATTTATTTTGTTTTCAGGATATTTAAAACTTTTCAGACACAATTTTATGCATCAATTTTTTCATGGTTTGCACTTTAAAACTTGGGTTCAGGTGGTACAAACACAAAAATGAGACATTATTATACAAAAATGAGATATAATTAGAGAACAAACTGTTTACCTGGTACCTAAATTATGCCAAATAAACAATAGGCAGGATTTCGATTCGGGAATCGAATCCGCGAAAATTAATTTGGCAAGGAAATTTGTTTTTATTTCAACTGCTTATGAACACTTGTTTCAAAGAAATATGTTTGTATTGTGTGAGATGCGTATTAATCAGTTACTAGTCGTATAACAAAACTTCAATAAAAATAGTTATGAATAACTGACTCTTTTATATAACAATAAATTATTTTTACTTACCAAAGCAACTTTAGGATGTTAATCAATTTTTTATTGACACACACGTCGTATAAAAGTTTTTGCATTAATCCCATTGATTGATTGGAATAAAACCAACGACTGCTCTGTTTGTTTGCAATAATATTTCAAACACAAATTAAAAACTGAACTGAAATGCACGATATCACGAAAGGAACTGAGTAATATATTGTGAGTCACAATACTATGATAATAACTGAAATCACCATACAAGTTATATGCAACATACTTGTCACATTATAATGGCTAAACGCATGTATACACTTGGGTTTACTCGTAGTGCTAAGGTGGATCGTTAGCTCCTCTGTCAGCTATTCCCATAAAACAGCTGTCGTTTATAATCCCATCTGATAAGTGAATATGCAGTCCGGGATTGTAAAGGGCCAACTTGTCAGGATTGTCTTGCTTTGAAAACTCTCTCATTATACTGGTATATCTCTAAATCCTTTTCTTTTCTACACAACATGTTCTCTTAAAATTCCGTACAAACTTTTTAAATTTACGTTCATAGAGCGAGGGATTCGTTGGCTTGGTTGCCTCGCACCTCCCCAGTAGTTCCCGGCGAGGCAATGCCCCGTGTCAGTATCACAATTACCAATCCCGGCTTAATCCCGGGGAGGGGCTTTGTGCGTTGTCTGGCACGAACATCTTGATCGAGAGCCGCTGGAGTGCTTGCCACACCGCTCCTATACCCGTGTGTATACTTGTATAGTCTCACATGTATAGTCTCACATGTATAGTTTCACGTGTATAACTTCGTGCTATAGAAAAGGAGGAAGCCTTGTCAGACGTTGCTGAATTGGTAAATCTTGAAACTTAAAGAGTAATTCTATCTATTCATTAATTTCAGTTAGTTGCCTGGTGATTTCAAAAGTCATTATAGTGTTAGGTGTGATTCATTTTTCTGATGGATAGATTATTGATAATCTAAACTTTACCAAGAAATAATAATCTGAATTATACCAAGAAAAAACTAACCGACTTCAAAATAACTCAAAAACTACTCGTCAGATCTAGTTCAAATTTAAGTGGGATCACAGGACAAGCACCAGCTTTCGAATAAAAAAAGAATCGGTTAACCCAGTCGAAAGTTCTGAGGTAACAAACATAAAAAATACAGTCTTATTGAATACCTCCTCCTTTTTTGAAGTCGTTTAAAAATGAGATAGAATGAGTTATGACTCGAAGCTTGTGAGCTTATCGGAATTTAGAACTATAAAGTAGTCTTTTAACTTTTCATTTTCTATATGTTCTGTTCATTAAATTAATTAAAACAAATATATACATGATGATTGAAAACTCATATAATTCTACGTTTAGTGTAGTACAATCCAACGAACGAAATAAAAGGAAACTAGATTAAAAAACGCCACATCTTCCAGCCAAAGCAGTGGGCCCATAAGGGCTTTTACTACATAAAGGAGACCATCAATGGTTTATTTTAGTTGCAGTGATCGCTATAGTAAGTAACAGAGGGCTCGGTCGAGGGTTGGAGGGATTAACGGTGTATTCCTCCATGCTGGTCAAGTGCAGATTTATTTATATTGATCTAATAAGGTTTTTGGTAGATTGGTAGAATTAGATAAATTCTACTTCCAAGGGATTTGCAGACTTCACACATCTTTGAGAACTTAATGGAGAATTTACAAATGTGCGAGTCTTCTCTCGATATTATTTTAAGCAACGGTATCATGCACATAATTTGAAATTAAATCTGTTTGCGGATTCGAACCCAGCTCCGGAAGCGATTAAACTGGCCTTTAATGGAAAGCTAATAATGGAAAAGATTATCAGTATTTCATTGAATTTGACCAGTTAATAGAATTAATTGTTATCTTAAGTTATTGTTATTAAAGTGAAACTTCTATATCGTTACGGTAACGGGGTGTTACATTAAACTGAGACGTTTTCTTCTAACGTTTTAGCTGCATGAGTACACCACAACATCGTACACTTTTATATTAGGTCTTAAAGCACTAACAGTTTTTCCTAACCTTACACTGGGGCATTGTGGATCCCTGCTAGCTAATGGATCGTAGCCATACATCCGTGTCGTATACCCATTCCCAGCAACAAAGATTCTACCATTCTTCAAGCATTGTTATTCTCGCAAAACAATGAGTTTCGGATATATATTCCGATTTTATGGGTCTGTCAGTTTGTCCGGCCCAGTTTATCACGTAGCGTGCCACCGCAAATCTAGACCTAACTGTAACTCTAAATACCTATATGGACCTAACTTGTCGATACTGGAGTGGAGAGAAACTCACGTGAAGTTAGGGCTTCTAAATTAAAGCTTTTTGATTTTGTATTCGGATTTTACTTTTGAGATTTTGGTGTACCTATGTTTGTTAAAACTGCCCATGTTTGTTAAAACTACCTACGTTTGTTAAAACTACCTACGTTTGTTAAAACTACCTATGTTTGTTAAAAACTATCTATGTTTGTTAAAAACTACCTATGTTTGTTAAAAACTACCTATGTTTGTTAAAACTATCTACGTTTGTTAAAACTACCTACGTTTGTTAAAACTACCTATGTTTGTTAAAAACTATCTACGTTTGTTAAAACTACCTACGTTTGTTAAAACTACCTATGTTTGTTAAAAACTATCTACGTTTGTTAAAACTACCTACGTTTGTTAAAACTACCTATGTTTGTTAAAAACTATCTATGTTTGTTAAAAACTACCTATGTTTGTTAAAAACTACCTATGTTTGTTAAAAACTACCAATGTTTGTTAAAAACTACCTATTGCTATAAATATTTATTTTTGTTATTTGCTCACTTCAAAGTTTCTTTGTAACTAGAAAATAATGTATACCTAACTATGTAAATCAGCCTGACGATAAGTAGCCTTTCTCGATAATCAAACAAGAACAACCACAGACAAACATCTTCATAAACTAAACAAAGGGCAAGGCATGTAATTTCATACCGAGTATTCGCAATAAGCATTATCGCAACTCGTACCCCAGAAAGGCACTTCAGCCAGTATTGCCTGTGCCCGGTAGCAACGATTACCGGAGCCAACCGCAAACCGACGGCTATATTTAACGTCACACCATACCATCTCTACAGTATTATAGCTAGCCATTGAAGATATTTCCTTAGAGATCGGCTAACCTAAATCAGTGGAATACGAAGTTGAGAGTTATATTTTATTGACAGGAATAAATGCTGTTGATCTAAGTCTAAGATTTCACATCATACTTAATATTATAAATTTGAATGTAAGTTTGTTTGTTACGCTTTCACGCGAAAACTACTTAACTGATTTGGCTGAAATTTAGAATAGAGATAGCCTATACCCTGGATTAAAACATAGGCTACTTTTTATTCCGGAAAACTTCAGGGTTCCCGCGGGATTTGTAAATATCGATCTATACCGCGGGCGAAGCCGCGCGCAACAGCTAGTTTTAAAGAAATGTGAGTGAAATTAAGAATGATGTGCCAGGAGTGAAAACTTAACCTAAATCATGATAACATTGATATATGTAATAGTGATTTAATTAGAGGAAATAACGAATTAACGTCGCCCATGGACATAAGCATACGCATCGCCGATAAGAAAGAAAAAAGAAAGTAAGAAACTCAAACGGATCAAAGTGTCCTGGGAGGTTGTCTCAGTGTTGTTGGACGAGGTTCGTCCAGACCATGAGCTAGAGATCCTGGCTTGGACTGAATCACGTCCAAGTTTTATAAGAGTCACTAGCTGTTACCCGCGACTTCGTCCGCGTGGTATTTAATATAATTAAATTTTTCATTGATCCTATTTTTTTCTAAAATTAAAGTACCCTTGTTACATTAGCTATCTGCGAGTGAAAGTCCCGTCAAAATCGGTCCAGCCATTTCAGAGATTAGCGGAAACAAACAGACATATAGACAAAAATTGTGAAAAATGTTGTTTTGGTATATGTACCGTGTGTACATCCAAATGCACTTAGTAAAAAGCGGTTATTTTAATATTACAAACAGACACTCCAATTTTATTTATTAGTATAGATGTATAGATTGTATAAATAAGTATTATTAACCCACAAAGTGTACATGGTAAATCAATCAACAAGACAGACAAGCATGCATACGGAGCTACAATTAATTGTTACAGATAGCGGCCGACTCACTAATTGATAATAATTAATGCATTGTTGCTTTGTCCTTCGTAATGTATGATTGGCATATATCAAATGAATGATGATTATATAGAGTATGTGAAAGGCAACTCACTTTTGTAGAAAATACTCGCTCACAGGCGCTGCAATGAACAGAAGCAGTAGCAAGTTTGAAATATCTATAATTTTATTATAAAATAAAAAAATATTGTACTTTCCTTTATTACACTGAAACCATCCAACCGATATACCTCAAAATAGCTTCATTTAAAGGCAATAATCCGAAAGTGGTTTGAGACCACTAAAACAATGCATTAGGCACATTCAATCCATTGATAAAGTCGATTTTCCACTTTTCCTAATAAAAAAATTAAGTTAAATGTATGTAAATCTGTCATTCTTATCAGAAAAGTTTTTAGCGTCACTACGCTGTCCGTGTTCCACTGAACACGCCGGATATCCACTAGTTTTTAATAACGCTATACAGTACACACTCATAGCCCCATACTAGGATTCCTTGTGTCGTGGGTTCCATAGACAACACAGAAACACATGAACATACACCCAAACTCCCAGACCGAGAACAGAAATTCAAACTCATTATTCAAATTTCCGCCTCGCTGGGAATCGAACCCAGGACCCCTGGCACGGCGGTCCGGGATGGCAACCATTGCGCCACACGGGTCGCAGATATTGATATACTTACCAAACACGCATTGTCACGTGTCATAGTAAAGTTTGCCACTCCGTTATGTCCCACTGCTGGGCTCGGGGTCTCCTCTCACAATGTGAGGGGTACAGGCCATAGTCTACCACGCTGGCCAAGTGTGGATTTATAACTTCACACACCTTCGAGAACTTTATGAGAACTCTCCGGTGTGCAAGTTTCCTCACGATGTTTTCCTTCACCGAAGCAAGTGATAATTAACTTGTAATACGAACATAATATTTAAAAATTAGATGTGCGTGCCAGGATTTGAACTCGGGCCCCTGCGTTCGGGAGTCCAACGTTCTAACCGCTAGGCTATCACTGCTTTATTATGCGTTATGAGTTAAGTTTAAATGAAATCTGTAATGATCGTTACTGAACTTGTATTTCCTAGGTATTAGGACAAAGTCCGAGGTTATTTTTTATTCAAAAAGAGAAGTATATTTGGAGGTTATTTCTTTAACTTAGTTTTAAGGTCAAGTGTTTTACGGACGCTTCGGATGTTTTTGCTATGTTAAGAAACGTCGTAAAAAACTTGATAATACGACTTATCTTTTAATCTTAATCATTTATCTTTCTTACGCCCCATCTCAGACTCACTAAAACTTTAATCGCTCCTTAGTAAAGAATCACCATACAAATTCTGTACTAAGGGGCGATTTAAGTAACCTAGTGACTGAGTTGGGGCGTAAGTGTTCAAGGTCTGCTGGGTAAGCTGCAGGACGGATTGCCATATCATACAAGAAAATATTTTTATGTAATTAGCCCATAAATATTATCGTGAAGCCTGCCTAGCTATCCGGCCAAATGACTCTCTTGTTCCGGATGTGAACTTACCAGTCAGTAATTTTGTTTATCTCTCTTTTTTCTTGGCCGGCAACGCATCGGTAATACCTGTGGTGTTCCCCGTCGGGGGTGGGAGCGCGAGAACTTTCCCCATAATCCTTGCTTGTCCCACTGTTGGTTAATGGATTCTTTCGCAAGGGGAGGGGGAGGGCGAGGAGCAGACGGAGAGGGAGCGGGAGGGAATTTAATGATCTCTGATTTGTTAAACCTACCAAAACTATAAAAGTTTAAAGTAACAACGAAGTACATTCACTGATTATTAGGCGATATGAAGTTCGCCAAGACAGTTAGTATTAAATATTTATTTAATGATGCCAAAGAAGATTGAATGATTACCATCAGGTGATCTTTTATCAGCTATTTTCATAAAAACCTATGACTAAAACAGAAATGTCTCCAAATCCTGAAACCTTTCGCTCGTTTAACTGAACTGAGCTATAAGCTACTACGCAGTAGGTATAAACGCCTACAATCTGTTCACTAAAACTAGGCTTGAAAAGTTTGAAAGTGTTTATCTGATGCAGGGATCCAGCTCCTAGCTCCGAGGACACGTCGCATGGATCGATGGGGCGGAAAAACTCGGAAATTTTCGGCAACTCCCCGACTGTCATTTAGTTGGAGCCTTTTTGGGTTTTTACCGGTACACGTTTATTTAGGGTTAACGGTTTGTATCGGTGAATAGTGTTGTGCTGTACAGATTTCATGTTTAAAAGAAATATGGAATGAAAGAAAAAGTATTATTATACTTCTTAATTGCATACATACATTTAATTCTTACTGATAATAAAACTTTTAAGAAATTTTACTGTAGGCAGGATTATTTATTGATATGACCAGATATGACCCATTTTCGTCTCTCTCTCTGTTTTTGACGCGATGAATGCTAACTCAGTATTCAGCATTTATTTCCTGATTCTGTCAAAATAAAAAACCAATTTGAGTTCTAGGTAACAAAAAATAATCACTGTAAACTCAAACTTAACATTCCATTTTTTTTCATTTCATCATATTCGATCTATTCGATTCCACTACTTGCATTTGATCAATCCACGTGTATTTAACACGGTGCAGGTACACAAGGGTTTTAGTTCCGTCGACTAAAAAATCTTTTATTTAGTCAAAACCCAATCTGCAGCGACGCGACGGCGGCATCGAATAGCTTCGGCAGAACTTCGCTACCGCTACTGCTTGGTTATACCTATACTCACTGCCTGCCTATTGATAGCAGTACTAATTTATTATTACTTATTATAATATTATTTACAATTATAACAAACATTATCACAAAATTTCACATTTATAATACTACGAGTAACCGCCCTCGCTTTGCTTCGGTTTTCTTATTTTTTTACACCTTGGGTTACATTATTGGAGTTTTCTTAAGGATCCCAAATGTTTTTTAAAATATAATATAGCCTATGTCACCCGGGAATAGTGTATCTTTCCGACAGTGAAATAATTTTTCAAATCGGTTCAGTAGTTTCGGAGCCTATTAAATGCAAACAAACAATCAAATCTTTCCTATTTATAATATTAGTATAGTAAGTACGTAGTATGTAGTACACATGTCATATAAAATATATAAACTGCGCTAATACATATATTTAACGTTAGTGCGTTTCTTAGCGTTTCAACATTCATTTGTTTTTCTATGAGACTACGAGCCTTCTTTCAGTAGTTATGACTTTAATTGTGGAAGTTATCGTTATAATTAGGTATAGCAAAAATATAACAAGCATTTTTTTCACAGCTTAAATGATTTTTTTACGTAGCTTTTTAGAACACCTTTTAACTGTTCGTTTGCAGATTGTATCGCTAGCCTGAATAGAACCTTATTAACCTTTTTGGGATCCGTTAAATGAAACCCTTATATGACTGAGCCGGTACATTTCCAAAATCGTTGCGTCTGAAAGTAAAGTTTATAATCAGTTACTTTGAGCCTTATTAATAAGGCCTATATTATTATGCAGCGAAGGGAACAATATTAACGTAGGGTCAGTACTTTGAGCCTTCATTCCAGGTGGACTGACGACCTGAGAAGTACAAGGATTCCGCTGGATTCAGAAGGCTAAGGACCAGTCAGGATGGCGAATTTTAAAGGAAGCCTATATCCAGCAGTGGATCGAAGGCTCTCATGGATGACAATGGTTTGAGCCTGAATCTGTTATTATTTACATCCATTTATCATGTCGAAAAGTGTGTATGCAACCCAAAATCTAAATAACTCGAGCCAAACGAAGCAATACCAAACACTTTTTATTTTCCGAATCTCCGAAAGCTGTAAACGGAGCGAGTGTGCAAAGCTCGTTACAGCGTAGTTCGTGGAGAGACCGCGGCAGCGCTAGTGTGCCCGATACCATCGGCCGTATGAATGGAGCCTTAAATTAACCTTTACGTACACAGTATGCACTCGGACGAAAACCGAATAGGCTGAATGCGGTAATGGACTTGTATGGTATCTATTAAATTATACAACGCAATACTATAATCTTAATACCTTTAAATGAGCAATTTTTTTTATGTATTCTGAGTCTGAGGAACGGCTCCAACGATTTTCATGAAATTTAGCTTGCAAGGGGTTTCGGGGGTGATAAATCGATCTAGCTAGGATTCATTTTTAGATAATGTCGTTTTATCTGTGTTTCCAGGCAATGAAAAACTGCTACAATAGACTCTTCCTGACATCTATTGGCGAGTAGCATTTCCAACATTAATATTTCTAGTAACATTTCCAAAAAACACGATTCATCAAAAAAAAATACCGAGCAAAGCTCGGTCATCCGGGTACTTATTGTTAAATCTCTGTGATCCACTGCAGGATTTAAGCTATTGCTAATTTGGTGAAAGTGGTAATGAGTTCAACCTATACCAAAATCAAAAATTATGTAAATCCATGCCAAATTACAGCTTCTTAGTAATACGGGTCTCGGCGCTATGCTGCGGGTGGACGGACGGACGGACATGACAAAACTATAAGAGTTCCGTTTGGACTATGGAAGCCTAAAAACGGATATCTTTTAAGATATGAGGTATGATTACAATTATTGTAAAACAAAAAAACATCAATAAAAATATTATGCTGTTGCATATACATGTTTGTAACAATTTTTGGCAATTTGTATACCGAACGAATCTGAATAATAAAAAAGAACGAATAAAAAGGGTTATAACAAAATCTGAATAAATTTGTTCCAACAAAATAGAATTCTATGAATATTTAGTATCCCGAACTGTCTATGGATGAATTTTACGGAACACAAGTACAGGTGCGTCGTTCAATGCTAGATTGAAATGGCTGGCTGCTGGAAACGTTCTCCATAGTCCCTAGTGTTTGTGAACATATATCTTACAGTGCCACCAACTTATCTGTGAATTGACGGAGGGCGCTGCCGGACGCATTGGACCAATCATTGGACGCAATTCGAGACGTATAAATGTCAATGAATGAACACAAATAACTTATGAACGGGGCGGCATTAGTTACAATTTTCGCCATTTCACAGATTACTTGGTGGCACTGTACGTAACGTTGGACACGAATTTGTTTAGACATGTTAAAGACGTGACCTGTGTAGGTAAATGTTCGACAAAATGTCACGTTATATCATATTAAATTGGGAACATTAAACTGTACTTCGGGAAAACCTCCATGTTGAATTTAATCGATGTGGACTACGATCTTTAGCAAGTGGTGATACAGAATAAATAGATAAAGAACCTGTGGTATTGAGCGCTATTGAGCGATACAAAAAGATACTCCGTCACGATTATATCGAGGGATCTACTCAAATAATACAATAAGGTTTGCTCATCTTCGAAAAAGTATTATTTAGCAAAAAAAGGAATATCAGGTTTCATTTTGCTTAAACGATTTTTTGAGTTCGTAAAACTTTTTAATGTACTTATTAACTTACGGTAAACATATTCAAATAGTAATAGTGTTGTACCTACATCGTGATGCAATAAATTGAGAATCGTGACATTGAGAATCATTCTCGGCAGTATCAATTTCACAGTACATCTCTCCGAAATACCAAAACTAATCGGTAAGTATATTTGTCTTTAAAATTAAAAAAAAAAAAAACTGGTTTGTTCTCGACAAGACGTGTGAAATATAAGTACACGAAGATTGAGGGATTTCAGTCACTCATTCGCAAGGAATCTTACTAACAAGTGCGTCGTTTGAATGCGTTGAGTAAATAATTAATAACATCAAATGCATTTTTTAGATATCAAACTGTCTTTACGATTATTAAAATAAAAAACTCACATTTATGAAAGAGAAGGAGAAATAACTTACTACGATATCTTTCTACAATGAAACCAGTCATACATGTTATTTGTGGAACCTTTGAAGATTAACCTTGAGTTATTTACATGTATAAATTTTGTGTTTCCCAAATAAAAAAAAACCGGTCCATATTCCTATCCCGAAGTTTAAGTCTTACATTATTATTTTCTCAAGGATATGTAGCACAACAAGAATAAAGTATATAAAATATTTTGTTGAGATTAATGATAAGAAAAAAAGTTTAAACAGGCATCTAAAGGAATGTTACTTAACATGCCAGATTTTATATAAATTTCATATCATACAATAATCTACATTAGATCACAGATAGTGCAATATTCTCGAGATATAACACGAATAAGTGTGAGATGTTCCCGCGTGTATAAATATAGAGGCATAAATTAATTAGTGGGACATGAGACTACATGTTTATTGACACTGACTTTGATTAACTGTGGAATAGCTTCATGCATATAGTAGCAAGAATTAATGGACTTCTGTGCGGCCAACGAGATAAATGATGTCAATAACGCTTGAAAGGTTTAAATTTTTTTTTATTAATCTATGAATAATCGATTTTTGGTAACACTGTCATCATTTATCAGCAGATATAATTATGTTTGATACTGCACAAAAATACCTATATAAAATAAATTAAACCAACAAACATAAGAACGTAAGCAACGCGTACGCAATCCTTGCACATTCCAAGCAGCAATGAACTTGAATTCCCTAGATGGCATCTATTTAAACCAAATGTTTTCACGTGCACCGGCCTCCCCTAGTACCACAAATCTTATGAACGACAGCGGCTACTGACGTTAAATTGCGGTGGAAAAGGGCAGAGATACTAATCGAACCACAGATATATCTATATCTGTAGTTCACAGATATACCTTACCTTACGCCTGTCACCTTACGCCCGTGCGGATTGGTGAGAATGTAAATTTGTGAATGTAAATGTGACACCCAAAATTTTTCTAAAATACTAACGATTACATATATCGTACAAGGCTGGGTTGGATGCTTTCGTATGTTCAGATCATCTCTGTAAACCACGTATCAAAGAGCACTTCAGTACTATGAACATAGATCTCTCTCTGTGGGCGTAATTACATGTCAGGACTGCCAGGATATTAAATGAAACACACAATTCGACAGGCACAAGGATACTCTTCGTTTATTGCCTGATAACACCCGGTTTCATCAATTCAACGTTATTTAGTTTACTTTTATTCCGCGATCCTACCAATCTGTCTACCGTAATGACAGTTCTTCTATTTCTTAATTTCATAGACTATACGAACTTATTTGAGACTGCGCCGACGCATATATAATTTTACCTTGTTTTATTGAGTGTAAAATGTATTTTTATTTCATTTAATTTCATTATGGCTTTTAGTTTTTACTCAACAAATATCTTAATTAAACGTACAATTCTTCACTTAATAGCAAGCACAAACACTACGATTTACACAGGTGTGGGGTCGACTAAAACGTTTAACATAAAATAACAAAAGCCATACATTAAATAAATTCCACGCTATAATACATGTATGACGACGAAATACTCTAGGATTTAAAGTAATGGCGCTATAACGCATAATAGCGTCCACTAGACCCACTTGCAACTCAATTGAATTTAATAGCGTCGCTTCGTGCGAACCGCGTACACTGCTCCTAAACTTACGACACTATACACTAGACTAGACTGTGCATGGGATAAGCGAACTTATACTATCGTACTTAAGACCCAAATTGGTACACGAAGCACAAGGATCTAGTGCTCAACTTATCATTTACAGCCTACAGCGTTATGCGTATTGGATATAACAATACAAGTAATATGTAAGGGTCGAGTCTATTTTTAGTACTGCGATAAAAATGCTTTCCGATACAGCAATTTTGGTGTGATGCGAAGAAATCTACATTAATTTATAGTTTCACTCATAGTTTTATTTAAAAAAATATTGGCTTAATTAGTTTACTATTACAACTTCACATATGTGAATAAATAATAAAAAAATAGTTAAAACATTTAACCACATCCGCAACCGCAAAAACTTTGTGAGATCCTTAAAATACGGATTTACTCGTAGTTTATAAATAAATAAATAACGCTACACAATCATATACCCACACTACGATTCCCAGTGTCGTAGGATGGAAACACACAAAGACACATCCAGACTGAGAATAAACACACCTTTAAATATCACCACACACTATAAATAAGTTGTAAACCAATCTAATAATCATATCTTTTTAATATCACGTATTAAAAATGGCTCCCATGTCACATGCCCCCATAAAACCCTTTGAGAGCCAAGCTACAATTATCCTCAAATATATCAACCCATAATGACGACTGAGGCAGGACCGCGGCTAATAATTCCACCGTAACCCATTAATAAAACCATATTTTTATGAGACATATTTTTATGGGGCCATTCTTCAAACACGTGCTACCAAGAATAGACGAGGTTACAAGTAATGGACATAAATAAAGCAAGTTAATTTTCTTTCTGTTAGGGTGGTAAGAATCTCAATGAAAAATTGGTAAAAATGATTCATAGCTCGCTTTGGTAGGTCCTTGTAATCAGACAATTTTAAATAAGAATCCGGCTTTTTCATTTTATCAGTGAGACATTTTACAATTTTAATAATTTAATGGGTATAATTTGATTTGTTGCTATGTTAGGGTTTGCAAAAGGTAGAAACCCGTAATTAGTATGTTTATTAGACGATTGATCATATGAAAAGAAACCAGACACAATAATTTGGTCGATAGTTGTCTTGCACTTGGTGATCGCTAATAGCAAAACTTCTTTGACTCCTTATTACTTTGTCACGCACGTAAATCCTCTGGTCCCGCGTGTTATCATGACATAGCAGTCATTTAGCAGTACCCGAGGTTTTAAGGTGGATCAGAAAACATACATTAATTGGCTTGGCTACTAAGGAGCATCGTGGCGTATGCTTTAAGCCTCTTCAATTATAAGGAGAGGACACCTCCTGCAGTAAGCCGGGCCCTTAAAGGATAAGTGAAATGATGGTGTAGTTCTAAACAAAAAGTGTAATTACTTTTTTCTTTTCGTAAGACAAACTTACTTTCAATAATTTTGTCCATTCCGAGTCCTAAACACATTGTATTTTGTCCCAACGGTAATCAGTACAAAGAACTGGTGCCTCGTACAACTTGTTAACTTACACAGATACAACTTTCCCGAGGTGACTTTGAAAACTAATTTCGTGATAAAATGAGTAAAGCTGCGGGTAACGGATAAAGTTTTAGCTTCATTGCGTATTCAATAGATGTGCGGACGTACTGGGTTCTCTTATGGTTTTTCAATATTTTTCCTTTAATATAAATAAGGGATAAATGAGCAAACGGATCACCTTGTTAAGTTATCCAACCTATAGACAGTCATACAAAAAGGTGCTTAATATTATTTCTCCGAAATATTTTTGAATTAAAAACCATCTCATAACAGCCATCTCGATTATATCAGCTTTAAAAAACAAAACAAAAAAAGTGTGAGTCAGCTCCGACGCACGACTGGAGTTTAAAACCATGTTGATGATGATGATGATGATGATGGAAAAAAAATTACATAAATAAATGACATAAAAAATGAACAAAAAAATTGAGAAAAAGAATTCCAAAAAATTCTAAAAAGAATTGAAAAATTGACAAAAATTTATACTTATAAAAAATAGACAAAAAAATACATAAAAAATTATGATGATGATTGATGATGATGTTTCACATCATCAGAATAGGATGTACCAAGATTATTATTATCATTAGATGGCGTTGTTACTGATCAACCATCCAACGCCATCTAGATTATGTGTTTCGAATTAAACAAACACGTGTTTCGAATTAGACAAACTTATGTTTACGCATAAATTAACATATCGTAACCGTATTTGATTTTACTCCCCGTAAAATGTCATACCACGGGCATAAATATGAAATCGATAGATAAGGACTCCAAAAACGTATAAAAATCGGTTCATTCGCTTAGGTTAGGAGCTACGATGCCATAGACAAACACACAGATAAATACATACAGACTCGTCATGCTTATAACACCTCTCTTTTTACGTCGGTGGTTAAAAAAATTCACCACAAATTCTAAGGGCTTGTTTCACCATCTTCAAGTAGAGTCCTGAATAAGCTATTCGCCGGTTAAAGTGATGTTAAAGTGTCATTTTACATACACGAAATGTCAACTTAACCAACGAATAGCTTACTTCGGACTTACTTGAAGATTGTGAAACAAGCCCTAAGACTCTTGTAGTAAATAATTACCTATAACAAATGTCTTCCCCACGAATCAAACCCGGGACCACTCACTGTATAAACTGAACTACGTGGTCGTCAGCTATGAATCACATTAGCCTCATATTAAAATAAATAGGACTTATTCAAATTTCCATTTCAAAACGAACTATATTCAGCTGTTTAATTCAATCAAAAGCTGCTTAGTATGTCACGAGGGTCACTCGGGTCGTTGAGTGTTTTAATATTAAACATTTGAGCTGGTTAGGTTACTGTCAGAACAGACGCTTTGAACTAGCAACAGATCGTATTGCTTTTTGCTTACAGATTGGTGGATTTTTTTGTTTAAAACTACTAACAAAGAGTATTATAGTTTAGCAGTTGTTTGTAGCTTAAAATTAGAGATGAAACGGATAGTGTTTTGGCCGGATATTCGGCAAGCTTCTTAGCTTGCATCTTGGCCGGAGCGCCCGATATCCGGCTACCGGATATTTGGCTCTTTAGTAGTTATTGTCGCGATCAAGAAAAATCCAATTGCTAACGAGTTTGACTTTTTCTTAAAGACATCTCGAATCGATCGCAATCACGACCCATACAAAGATTGTTTTTGAAAAGACTACTAAATTGAAACTAAGTTACTCAACTAGGATTGTATATTTAACTGTGTATGAGTGAGTATTTTGATAGGCAGAAAATGTAATTATCTATAATATTCACCACTGTAGTGGCGCTTAAGAGATAAGAGACAAACAACGAGAGAAATTATAGATTTTTGTGCAAGTGTTGTAACGATCCTATATTAAATACTAGCTGACCCGGCTAACTTCGTATCGCTTAACAAACTATTTTGTTTTCTAAAATAAAAGTACCCTAAGTTACTCCTTGTTACATCAGTTATCTGCCAGTGAAAGTCCGTCAAAATCGGTCCAACCATTTCAGAAATTAGCCGGAACAAACAGACAGACAGACAGACAAAAATCGTAAAAAATATTGTTTTGGTATATGTACCGTGTATACATCCAAATGCACTTAGTAAAAAGCGGTTATTTTAATATTACAAACAGACACTCCAATTTTATTTATTTGTATAGAGTATAGATTTATAGACTAGTGCTCTGACCGCAGCTTTGCCCACGTTTTCCGGAATTATAAGTACCCTATATGTTATTTCAAATCATGGTCTACCTGTGTGATAAATTTCACGAAAATCCGTTTAGTAATTTTTGCGTGTAAGAGTAACAAACATCCACAATAACTTTCACATTTATAATATTAGTAGATTTATAATATTAGTAGGATATTAAGAGTTTTAATCGTTCCTCGCATATCGTTACCTCGCCGTAACTGAAACGAGCGATCTACGATTATGGATAAGTTAAAGTAAACATTTATACCGGGAATTGTATTATTGAGTTAAGAATCGAATTACGATTTAATGTGTATTTGGAACAGCCTGTTACCTCATCCGTTTTTTTTTTCAGGAATTGAGCCAATTAATGTAATTCCTATTTCTAGCTATGTTTATATTATAAGTAGTAATATGAGACGGCATGGCACGGTTATGTTGATAAATTATCCAAATCGATGGTCCAAAAAAATCAGAGAGTTCTAATCCAATTTTGATATTTAAGGTAGTGACTGATCTAAAGCTAATTATAAGCATCAGCTATCGTATAAGTATAAGTACATAAAATTTTGATTACAAAAGGGCCAACCAATACAAACCATGTCAAATATATATCAAGTCTATTTTATCAGAGATATTATATTATGTCCAATAAGACTTCTAGATAATGGACATTAATGAAGTTCTATATGTCACTGTTCTCAATATATTTCCAACCGAATTTCTGATCTTTGAGCAAAACATAAAAACCAACAGACATAGGTCACACATAGGATACTTATAAACACATTAAACTATAGCGACAACAGCCGCGAATAAACATTTCTATCAAAAATACGTATATTATATCTTTACCGTAGCCAAGTAATCAAACTCGGAACCTTTTTCTCGGTAACTATTACACCAACGGCTGAAAAACGATCATCATATTTACTGTTACGTATTTTTATGATGTGAACATGATATAATTCCTGCAAGTGAAAATCATTACAAAACCGAGCGAGGTGACAGTGAATTCGTGTGGTGACACTGGTGGCAATTACCACCTGTATGTCACCGGCTGTTGCATGTTTACTCGGCTGTTGAACCCGGTTACCCGGCTACTGGAAAAAAGCCGGATATTTAAAAAAAACTGTTGTTTATATCTAGTAGGTACTTTATTTCGATCTATTTTAGTTTGTTAAGAGTTCTTTCTGCATTTTTTTCATGTTGCTAACATTGATGAGCACTTGCAATCAAGTGGCTCCAATGCACGGTAGTCGGTAAATTACATGAAATAACGTTGTAATAACAAAAAAATGTGGGATTCTTTCAGAGAAGTAAATAAATTCCTACATGATAACTTTGAATTTTTTTTTATACTTAATATTTATTCAGAAGCGTTATGTAGGATTCGAAACCGGGACTCTCCGCTTTAAAGATAGTCACTATTTGGCCTGTGAATTACACAATAACGTCATACGACCCACACATAACCCACGCATTAATAACATTATGATTTCGTAACATTCTTAAATATCATTTTTACAACTTTATGAAGTAGTTTTGACGAGAGCGTGAGGAATTTAATGCTTAATCGCGATATTTGTGTAACCAAAAAGTATACATGTGTGAAATATTAAGTACATTTAATGGAGTTTCTTATTGCCAAGACATAAAATCACTGTATATGATGTTGACGGCTAGGAGCAATCCATTTGGCCCGTGCTTCGCAGGGCACGTAGCGTCGCAGTACTGTTCGGTAATCATTTCCGTGACTTTTGGGTGACTAACTGATTGTCATCAATAGTGGAACACGCTTTTAAAAGATGTTCGAATAAGCAATTTTAACTTAGTATTAAGGGAGAAAAATAATATAATTTCGTATAAAACAAAAGACAATGACAAAGCAGTTACAAAAGGACTTTAATTACCCTTGTCTTTGGAAGAACGAGTTTGAACTTCAATCGTAACAAAATAGGTGCAACGGATCGGAAATCTGAGCCCATGAACTCGAAACGGAATCAAATTAAACCTTTTGTTTTGGTAATCAACTCAGAATATTTCCCGCATTGCCAGTAACTGGATTGTGAATAACGCTCCGGAGCTGGGTTTCAAACGGCACCTATTTTCCGATCAGGGCGCGATGGCCATCGCCGAATGGGGTCGTTGTTTCCGTCATGGGGTTTAGCCCTCGCCCTTCGAAGGTGAAAATGGGTGTCAAGTCATAAGACGCGAAATGGACGAAATTATTTTGTCGGTAGCGGGCTTGTCGGTAACTATACATCTATACATATAAATAAATAAAATTGGAGTGTCGGTTTGTAATATTAAAATAACCGCTTTTTACTAAGTGCATTTGGATGTATACACGGTACATACCAAAACAACATTTTTTATAATTTTTGTCTGTCTGTCTGTTTGTTCCGGCTAATCTCTGAAATGGCTGGACCGATTTTGACGAGACATTCACTGGCAGATAGCTGATGTAACAAGGAGTAACTTAGGGTAATTCATTTTAGAAAAATAATAGTTTGTTAGGCGATACGAAGTTCGCCGGGTCAGCTAGTTTGGTATAAGCAAAATACGACGACACAAGTGAACAGAGTTACACGGTTTGACATGTTTATGTTTTCATCGAGGTGAATGGATTTGTTTCCGCTGAACTGTAACGCTTCCCGCTCACGTCAGTCTTTTTGTAGGCCCGATTATCGGGCCAATTTTTTCTTCCATATTATTTCTGACCGACTTTTTGACCGACTATTGCTATCAGTACGTTCTATTTTCACCTACAAAAAAAGCGGTCACCGATTATCGGACGTGGGCGGGAAGGGTAAAATAAAACGTATTAATGAATATTCTGTCATAGTCATGTCAACTTTGTTGTAAAATTTTGTTATCGGTCATAAATTTTCTCCCAATTTTTCTTGTTGATAGTTAAAAATAAAATAAGAATCGCTTCAGCGCGTGGCTTGCGCCACTCAAAGGGCGAGCTTCGGCTCAAGCAAAATGTTCAGAACATTAAACTTGAATTCTCCCCGCACACCTGTTTGGAGACCGCGTCTGATATCTGAGCGCTACAGTTCTGTAAGCAAATTAAATACACAACTACCCACCCATTATGATATCCTGGTACAATAATAATATGAAGATAGGATGTATTTGATTATACCATGTTGTGGTCACGGACCTAAAAAAAAGACGGACGTAATCCCAACAACAAATTCAGTGAAACACCCATAGTAATACCAACTCTCTATTCGTACAAGTACACACACTCACACATTGACACCATAATGCTTCAATCGCGAATCAAAAAATACGCACACATGGTAAGCGGGCGGCCATTGCTATGCTTCACTCTCGATTAGACGAGGTTACGTCCTTTTTTCAGCTCCGTGGCAAATACCAATTACCTACCCATGATAATATCCTGGTTATTGTAATAATATGAAGATAGGATGTATGTATTTATTTATACTATGTTGTGGTAAAGTTTTTCTTACATTTATGTTATTTATTTATTTAGTTGTTCCCCTAAAAGCCTATAAAACGGCCCATGAAGATGCAGAAATAGTTTATTCACTTGAATTGAAGATTGATATTCACAGTATGAAAATTGATATACCCATCTATTATAACAAAATGCTAAATCAAATACAAAAATCCAAGACATCGACATTTGAAATGAGGTTTTCTGTAATAATTTTAAAGCCATCAATAGAATAAAAAGTGATAGTAAGATCAAAAATTAACACCCCCGTTATTCATACACAGTCAAGTAATAATATTAGCTAGCGTATTTCATGAGAAAATGTATGAACCTTTTTTGAGGCTACTGGGGCCTTAGCCAAAGTAACATAACGAAAACGATAACGAAGTTAGAAAAGAATAAAATGTATGGGATTGACATAAGCTTCGCTAAATCACGTGGTCAATCGTCATCGTTATCGCAAGTTGGTAGACAAGTGTTAAAATTCGTAACGAAACCATAGACTGTCGAATTGTTACCGATCGTTATCTCCTAAATGCGTAGACAAGCGGCACTTTAAGAGTTCGCCTTCGTAAGATCACGAACGTCAAAAAAGATAACGAAAACGAAGTTTAGGATGCTGTAGATATCGCAACAATATGGCCGATTTCATTCATCTTTGACTAGAGGCAATAATACATATCGAAGTATTAAAATGCATACTCTACGTTTATTGTGGGCTGCACATAATGAGTACATCTGGGAGAGGCGCCAAAAGCGATTGAGACTAAGACGGCAATTGGAAACAATTGAGGATATGCCAGAATTGTTGTTTATGCAACATTTCAGGCTAAACAAAGCTACATTTAGGAAGTTGTGTGATGACCTAAAATGTCATGCCAGATTAAAAGGTTCCTCTGAAATTCCGCTGGAAATAAAGGTAAGAATTTTACATTAATTAACAATTATAATAATGCAGGCAACTACGTGCCTATTTGTACTATGTTGTAGGTTGTTTTTTATAATATCATTGGTTGTTGTACTTAATTACTTACTGAAGTGTTGCATCTTCGTCCCTCGTTTAAACATTTGTAGGTAATAAATACCACACAATACTATGGTACTAAAATTATGGTGTAACGAAATCAAGTAGGTAAGTACTTATGTATTATGGTAATTTTCAGGTGCTGTGTGCTCTTAGCTTTTTAGCTACAGGGTCGTATCAAAAAATTGTTGGTATGGGCCAGTATCTGACGCAGAGGACAACAAGCCGTTGCATCAGGGAGGTTGTAAACGCCCTTAACCATAATTGGATGGTCAGCAGGTGGATAGTGTTTCCACAAACACCACAAGAGAGATCCCTTATCAAAGAGAAGTATGTAATAATATAATATTTAATAATAATTGGAAACTTTCCTAAATGTCCTACTGAAATACTACCTAGTTACTCGTTGGTATTTGTTCTTATATTGTTAAATAATTTACAGATTTCAAAGGAAATATAATTTGCCTGGAGTGATAGGGTGCATTGATTGTACTCATGTTGCAATCACAAGACCTGATAAGGAAGAACATATATTTTTTAATAGAAAAGGATATCATTCCTTAAATGTTCAAATGGTAAGCAGCTAGACAAATTCTAATCTTATGAAGAATAAAACAAGTATAAAAATACAATTAAGTGACTCAATTTGGTCCTTTATGAAAACCATTTATTATTGTTATACCTACTTATTTTTATTTTCTTTTCTTTTCAGATATGTGATTATGACATGAGAATAATAAATGTCAACTCCAAATTTGGTGGAGCAACACATGACTCCCACATATGGTCTGCGAGTCATGTGGAGACATATATGCAAGGGCTTCATGAACATGGTGAACATGTTTGGTTATTAGGTAAGACATTGATAATAATAAATAATAATAAGACATTGATCATTACATTGTAAATAGTGTCAGAAATAGCCCTACAGTAGTAATTGCACTATTTTTAAGTGACCGACCATGGCTACAAGTAAACAAAAATTCTTTATTGGAACTTGAGTACTCTATAAACAAAAATATAATTGCTATTTTCAGGAGATTCTGGTTATCCACAGCGGCCCTGGTTGATGACGCCTATATTAAATGCTGAACCAGGATCCCAGGAAGAGGTGTACACTCGGCGTCATGTCCAAGCTAGGTCGCACATTGAGCGCTGTTTCGGATTACTTAAGGCACGTTGGAGGTGTATGCTTCGACACAGAGTTCTTCACTATCACCCTGACATGGCTAGCAAAATCACCAATGCATGTTGTGTACTGCACAACATAGCATTAGATGCTAGAATACCACCTCCAAGTGATATGCCAGTCAGGGGTCTTGAAGGGAGTGAAGACCACTCTGTACAACATATAACCTCCACCACTGATAACCAAAATGAATTAATCCGAGGCAGGGCTATGCGCAATCTCTTGGTTAGTAGAATGTAGGTGAATCTTAGATCACTAATAACAGAACTAGATACACAATCAGCGACCAGAAACGTCCTCACCAAGAGCAAATTGCAACAATCTCACATCCAGGACCCTAAAAATGATGCAGTTTCTTATTTTCGGTAAGTATTAATATTATCATTATATAATTGTTATTACTATATTGTAAATACTGTTATTTCATCAAGGAATCATCGTCAGAACATTTTTCGTAATAAACGGCAGAGTTATTAAGCATGTAAATTGTAAAGACTTACTACACATATTAATCTTAGTTATCGCATGTCCACTTGAATTGGTCGGGTTATGCCGGTTACATGGATTGACTCTGTTCCACTTTTAGTGGAAACGCTGTTTTTACTTTTTTTTTCACTGAGATAATTATATGATTATTTCTTTTGTTTAATCTAACTTCTTGGCTGTGTCTTTAAATATAGTAAAAAAATGTTTGACTTAATTTTGATTATAATATTATGTAATGAAAAATCTCACATTTTATATTGTGTTTTTTGCTTTTTCAGGTTTATAATAAAATTGATAATTGAAATAATTTTTTTAAATAACATTAAAATTTAGCTTTAAGCTCTTTTTCAGGTTTAAATTATAGCACATTTAGTTTAAGCTTTTTTTCAGGTTTGTAATAAGATTAATAACTGATTATGTTCATGAAGATTTGTATTTTATTATTTTCATCTAGTAATAGTAATAAGTATTAAATTACTGATTTTGTTGGGATTAATTAAGTAATGAATGAGATGGTCTGATTAGGTTTTCCTGGGGTTTCCCTAATCCTAGCAACAAATGTTGGACCATGATTATGTATTCCCCAGCAAACATCGGGAAGGAGTATTCGTTCTGTTTAGGGATTTTATGTTTGTATAAATAATGTTTAAATGAGTGGATTACTTTTTGAGGGGGCGTGTTGGTATATTTTAAATTAATTTGCAAAAAATAATCTTGAGTTGACTTTATTAGCATCCGGCGGAAGCGCTACCTATGTGTTTTTAACTTGCAATTTACTTACACGCTCTTCTTCTCGGTATCTTCTTGGTAGGATACAGACGTATTACTCGTACTTCCCAATCTATAAAGGATTAATATAACGGTGATATTTGAAAATCCTAAACTCTGAAGTTTTCTTTCCGCCTACATAACCTTATTTCCTATACAATTAATTAATGATTGTTACTTACTAACAGTCACAATGGCAACATTAAAACAGGGTCATCAACTAGGTGATCCTAATTATGAATTAAAAAAAAATATAATTTTTTACACAGTATAAAAATATTTCACAGTTCTCCGACTAACGACTCCACTCATTCCTTGTCCTAGAAGCGACCCTCAGTCATAAAATTTTATTGTTTTTTTTTGTACTTTGTAAATCCTACCTTAAATCTTGCGCCTAAGGTTGAACTTGTTATGATAGATGTTAACCAGCTAGCTTCTGTCATAAAAAAAGGTCTCCCACCGTAGGGTTTGTGAACCGATAGCTTAGCTTATTTGATATTCACAATGATAAGTGCTTGTAACAGCCTAGACTGAATAAAGATTTTGAATAAAATAACCATTAACTAATATAATATTTTTAATTAATAGTCAATAAACTCCATAAAATTATAACCTTATATAATCTACTAGACTAAAACTATTATATTTCTATTTACTAGACAGGTAATATACTATGTATAAATTAGTCTATATAAATCAATTGCTGGGCATAATCCAACATGAAACTTATATTGTGTCAATTAGTGTGACACACTAAAAAAAATATTAACATCACTTAAAAAAACAAGAAGCAGTCTTACAGTTACAATTCACGGACCTTAACGTCCGTGTTACAATTATTGAACAACATTAACTGTCATACAGTCTTATCACAGTCTTAAAATTGATCAGTAAAAATTAGGAAACATTTAAAATAATTTAACGAAATCACTTCGTATTTATTACATGTTTTTAGGGTTCCGTACCCATAGGGTAAAAACGGGACCCTATTACTAAGACTCACTGTCCGTCTGTCTGTCAGTTGAATTTTTCACAGATGATGTATTTCTGTTGCGCTATAACAACAAATACTAAAAACCGAATAAAATAAAAAATATTTAAGGGGGGCTCCCATACAACAAACATAAAAATTATAAAAACATTGTTTAAATATTATCGCAATAGGGACAACACAATCGCTGAACACTAAGACCGAGTCTACTCAATGTTCAGCGGTTCTGTGTTGTCCCTGCTGCGATAGTAGTCGAGCCAAGCTTGAGCAATATTCACTACGGACCTGAAAACTTCGTTCCGCTCGTGCTCTACTTCCAACGCTCTCATGTCGCGCTCGTGTTGAAGTCTAGTCCGAGTTTCCTCAATCTCCAGTCGTCGTAATTCCACGGCCGTAAACTCGCTCGCCGCTCTCTCGAAGGGGGTCAGTGCCTGCCTCCGGCGGCGGGCGCGCAAACGCGGGCGGCTGGGAGAGCTAGTAGATTGCGGTGTCGCTGGCGACCTTAGCAGCGAACGACGCGGGGGAGTAGCAGGTGGCCGCCGCCGCCTCGGAGTAGTGGGCGCTGCTGGGGCCGGTCGGACTGGTGGGGATGGTGGGGCCGCCGGGGAAGGCGCAGCTGGCTGCCGTTCCTGAGACGAACGGGGAGCGCCCATGAGCGGGCAGGGTGGCGGTGTTCTCACTCTCATTTGGGATGTTGAAGGTTGTGGTGAAGGCAGGCGTGAAGTTTCTGCAACAAAAAATAACAACAACAATTTCATTTATTTCAGATAACATTGAATGTGTTATCTTAGCAATTTGGAGTTCTATGAGGATTTAAAAAAGGGATAATTATTATTATCTACTTTAAATTTTTTTCTTGAATCAAATTAGTAATATAAATAAAAACACTGGGGGGTTATCTAGGAAGTTTTAGAGAATTGGTGGCATGAATTAAAATTATAAAATTGAATTTACATAACTACAGTAATGCTAATTAATTCACTATAAAGAAGACATACCATGTACAATCTCCAAATACACTGTATCATCTACAGTAAGAGGATCATCTCGTGCAGGAGATTGAGATCTCTGAAAAATATATAATATTAGGTTTATTTAAATACATATTAAAAAACTAATAACCACTTAAAAAAATTAAATGAATTTATTATTTTTAACTTTGCATTTTCAATGCTATCTTGTATAATCAATTTTAATAGAAAAATACTAGAAAAAATGGGAGAGCAGTGAGCCAGATACCCTACTGGTTCATGTCTCGTCTAAGAATAATATATATTTTTAATTAAACTGATTTATCTAAAACTAAAAATGGAGTGGTGCCTTCATGATAACTAAGTAACTTTAGTTGACATTTACTACTAAGGTAATAATATACCTATATTATCTTTATATTTTAAATGTGTTGTTGACCATTATTATAGAAACTTGAATATTTTATAAAGCATGCTTACAATAGAAAATTAGCTCATTATTAAGCAGGAGCCTGAAGATGTATAATACTTACAGTAAATCCAAGCTCTTCTACAGAGGCTTGTCCTTCTACTGCTAAAACCCCCATTATAGCCAGCACTCTCTCGTCAATAGCTGACAAGGTTTGCTGGCTTGCTGGCCCACCTCCAGTCCCTCTGGTGTGCTGCCTTATGACCAATGCTTTTTTTTTGGTCTTGGACTTCCAATCCGCCCACACCTTTATTGAATATAGTCATAAGTATAAATTAAGTATAAATAACATTTAAAAAGTCAAAAATTTGGTAAGTACTTGGAAGATAGTTACACTAAAGCTAAATAAATATCTGAGACATCTCCACACTCATTCATCTGACCCCAAACAAAGCAAAGCTTGTACTATAAGTGTCAGAGAATAATCATCAACATCATCATCATAGCTGAATCAATTACTAGCCAACCTTCATAACTGCAAGTATGTGTCCTCTTGTCCAGACACTAACAAACACATGAACAAATAATTATATATTTGTCAAAATTGAGAATCAAATGCTTAGAACCATAGTCAGGATTGCTGGCCACTGTTCCATCCAGTCAGTCATTCCAAAAATATTCATTAGTTAGGTACTTACTTTTTTCCACTTGTCTGTCGTCTTACTGACACCACCACCAACAGAATTTAATATATTCGTAAGTTCAGACCATAATCGGTCTGACCTTATCCGCCCTTGTGCTCCACCAAGGGGCCTAGCCAAGTCACCATGACTGTAAAATAAAAACAAACAAAGATTCAATATAAGTGTTCTATTGCTACGATCGCGTCATTGCTTACATTAGAATAGACACGTAACATTTGTACGAATTAAATCTTAATTAATGAATATAACTTTGATTTACTTACGTTTCCATATACTCAAGCAGTGTTGACAATTGCTCAGGACTTGCCCGCGTTCTTGAATCCATGTTTTATTACTGTAAATTATCACACCGATTTGCAGTCTAAAACCAAGGAATTCTAAAACGGCTATGCCCCATTCGGGCAGTCTCCCTCGCTTAAATGCCGAAAGACGAACCTCAACCCTTGTCCCTGTGTTTTAATTTCTCACAGTAATATTTCATTGAGGTGATGACAAATCCCTGTGCCATGAAGTCAAGATTGTGAATTTCTCACAGTAATATTTCATTTAACCCGATACCCGCCAAGTATTGCGCGATGATTGACACCGGCGGGCGGCGCCGCGAAGTCAAGTGGATTCCGAAAATAATGGCGTCTTTGTTCGTAATATTATTCAAATAGTTAATTGTAAATCCCAAACCCTAATCACTACACTCACTGGTCACAATATGCAATTTTCAATTTCGCGGTTTGTTGATCCGATTTGACATTGTCTGACATACTGACAGCTAAATTTTCGCTACCATAGCCAATATTTTTTTTTCTTAACGAATAAACATTTCGGCACAACGATCGCGACAATGGTGGTACATTGGCTAGGAAATTGTTATCGTTATCTCAAAGACGATGACGAACTTAGATATCTTTTCGGTACATAACGATGTTACTTTGTCTAAGCCCCCTGTTCGGCCATTGTTACTCTACATTACTTCTTCTTACGAGGCGCTTCGGCCGTGTACGGAACCAAAGTATTAATCGGTCATCGGTCATTAATCGGTCTTATGGATATGGTTTTCATATTTATTTATAAAATTAATTAAATTGTACCTAGGATAATTTTGCTAATCATTTATTAAATATTACCATTTACATTATAACTAAGGATTCCTTACATACATATCGAACAATGTCACCGACAGACATGAAATTTTGTATAGATTTGTGCTTCAAACACGAGGGTAACGTATATCCTATACTATACTCTGTGGAATTGAGAGAATTGTTTTATTTATAAACGCATTTCATATTCCCCTTCACTGTTTTTGAACGGCACGGAACTATATCGATCTATAGACGCAATGACAAGTTTTATAGCCGGCTACGAATGCTAGATCTTTAGTAGCAGGAAATGTTTTGTGATAACACAAATGGAAGTAAATGAAACAACCTCAGTTCTTTAATTATGCATTTGAATACTATGACTATTGATTATAATTATTTAATAAAAAAATAGAATGTATGGTAGTTTCAAAATAATCTTCCTAATTCTCCTATTCTACCTTGATATCTTACACCCCGAATAATTTAATGAAAATAGAAATAGTGAGTACTGAAACTACAACATTATTAAATTTTTAACCGACTTCAAAAAAGGAGGAGGTTCTCAATTCGACTGTTTTTTTTTTATGTTTGTTACCTCAGAACTTTGGACTGGGCGAACCGATTTTGATGATTGTTATTTTAATCGAAAGCTGGTGGCTGTCATGTGGTCCCACATAAATTTTATTGAGATCTGACAATGGCATCCATGAGAAAACCACATAAATCGTAAATTTGTGTTAAGATGTGCGTGACAAATGGACGAATAACTCAATATCACGCCAACCGATTTCGATGATTCTTTTTTTATTGTGTGAAAAATCTATGGTTGAGCTCAGATTACCTATTAGGAGGGAGACGAATAAATTTTTAATTATAACATCTCTTCTCACACTCATTATTTATTTTGGATAAAGCATAAAGTTATAAACTTGTTTAAAGTCCCGTGAAGGGTGGTCGTGTGCCAAATTAATATCTAATTTCGGGGTGAACATCCCCAATTTTCATTAGTGAAGAGGAAGTGGGGGCGAGACGAATACGCTATTAATTTTGTTTAGCAAAATGGCGGTTTTGATTACGTTTACGCGAGAATTATTTTGTTAAAACAAGGGTTTATTTAGGGATGTAATTATCCTCGATTGCACCTGCGACCTTAATAAGGTTTTTTACTTTGAACTATACGTTGCGCCACAATATCTGGTTTTTAGGATTTAAGGTTTTTTTTTTCACATTTAATTAATTAGGGGCCATCCATAAATTACGTCACAGGTTAGGGGGAGGTCGATATACTGTGACATTGTGTGTCAAGGGGTGGGAGGGGGTCTTAAATTTCGTTTTGTCACATTTTAAAATCGAATAATTGGTATGTACTCGTATATGTAAATATTATAAAACAATGAATGGAAATTAAACTTTTTTCGGAACTGCTGTGTTCATTTAACAATTTCTATATTGCAATAAGTAGAATTAAGTGCTGTCTGTAACTGTGAGTAGGAAAAAAATTATCGCGGGAGTTTCTTGCCGCTTCTTCTCCCGGGACCACTCACGGTAGGGATTTGTTGAAGCGATGGCGTTAAGTGACTTTCGAAAAGTGTTTGTAACAAACCTACTTCGAATAAAAATTCATTTCATTTCATTTCATTTCATTTCATTTCATTTCATTTCATTTCATTTCATTTCATTTCTAGGTGTAAAATTTCATAATATGTGACGTCACACTAGGGGGGGAGGTCCCATAAATGTGACCAGCTGTGACAAGAACGGGGGGAGGGGTCAAAAAGTCATGAAATTAGTGTGACATAATTTATGGATGGCCCCTTATTTTTAATTTAAATTTGACATGAAAATATCTACCAACAAGTGCTCTGCCCACGTTTTCAAGGATAATACCTAAATATCCTATGTCCTATTCCAGATCAAGGTTTGTGTGCAAAATTTCTTGAAAATCCGGTCATTATTTTTTTGTGAAAGAGTAACAAACATTGTTACAAACTTCCACAATTAAAACATTAGTAAGAAGTTATCTGAGGTGTCATAATTTATCAATGATATTATAATGTAAAAAAGAGAATAAAAAAGAGAATTTTTGCATACTTTCATAGTCTCATGTCCTATGGTATTTTGATGTGGGGCTCAGCGGCTAACATTGATTCTATATTTGTTTTGCAGAAAAGGGCAATCAGAGCCATTTATAAATTAAAATCACGTGATTCTCTGCGTGAGAAATTTAAAGAAATAGGCATATTAACAGTAGCCTCTCAATTTATTTACAGCAATATTATATTCGTAAAAAACAACTTAGGTATGTTCAAGCAGAATAGTGATACGCATAATCATCTAACTAGAAACAGACATAATTTGGTGACGTCATCTTTTCGCTTAAGTAGGGTACAACGCTCTTATATGGGGCTCGGACTACGTTTTTTCAATAAATTACCCAAGTCAGTACGTGATTTACCCATCCAAATGTTTAAGAGATATGTGAAATCTCAGCTAGTAGGAAAAAGATACTATAGCATAAATGAATATATTAATGACAAAGGCGCCTGGAAATTAGTGCCGCAGCCAGTTCCGCGTAGGTAAGAAGATATTATGTAACTTTTCATGATTTTAAAAGATGTGCGAGGAGTTTCTTTCGGCTTTTCTTCTCCTCCATGACAAAGCACCCTTCCGAAAAGCTGGTAGATTAAAAAAATGACGTGCATAAGTGTATCAGTGATACCTATATGAATAAAAGATTTTGATTTGATTGATTTGAAAAAGAAAGATATCTAATTAGCACGCCGACGATGAAGAGCGTAAGAACAGGCAATTGACCGTTCTGCTCGTAGTCGCTCTGTCAATACAAACCGATACGCACGTTTTTGTTGTTGTCAGAAGTGCTTGACACTTGACATACAGCGTTAAAATGCCTTCGTGTATTATACCAATGTGATTGGTGTAGTGAAACAAAAGATAAACGTGTGTGTGTACAGTGGCGTAGCTACCCCTAAGGAGGCCCCATATCAATATTTGTTGTGGGGCCCCCTCAACGTCAGCTGTCAAATATAAAAGGAGGTAGAGTCGTAAGCCGCTGGCGAGCTTTTTTTTAAGAGAGTTAGTGCGGGCCCCTTTACGCTGGGGGCCCCGTATAATTGATACGGCTGATACGGCGGTAGCTACGCCCCTGTGTGTGTAGCTCTTATCGGAACAGATTTTTTGGTTGATTTGTAAGGGCATAACGTATCTTATATATATATATATATATATATATATATATATATATATATATATATATATATATATATATATATATATATATATAAGATACGTTATTTATATACGTTAGACGTATATTTTTCAAATATCATTGATATAATATATGAAATGAGACATCATAAACACCCCATACCTGAGGAGTGAAAACAAACATCCGTAATTATTATATTTATTATTTATTATATTATTTATTTATTTATTATTATAATTGTCAGACCCGTGGGAATTAAACATTTTGCTTTGTGGACTAATAGACCGGACATCTGTAGTCCAGACGTCAGTTCTATTAGTGGTCTCCTTGACATTATTTTGACCGAACAGGCTTTTTATTTTATACAGAGCACATAAAATCATCATATTCATAGGTTTACGAAAGCATAATAAAACACCTACGTACTTCGTGTTACGTAGGCGTTTTATTGCACTACATATCAAATAAACATACATGTTAATATTTTAAAGTTAAGTGCTATCCATTTTAGGACGACATCAATTCAAGGAATTTTAAACCTTACACGCTTTTTTAAAGAGCCTCGTCACGCGTCATTGTGAGATGTGAATTTTGTATTTACTGAAGACGAGTAACCGCCCTCGCTTTGCTTCGGTTTTCTAATTTTTTTTATACCTTGGGTTACATTACTGGAGTTTTATTAAGGATCCGTAATTTATTTTTAATATAATATAGCCCATGTTACTCGGGGATAGTGTAGCTTCCTAACAGTGAAAGAATTTTTGAAATCGGTTCAGTAGTTTCAGAGCCTATTCAATGCAAACAAAAAATCAAATCTTTCCTCTTTATATATTAGTATAGATAACCAAAATTATATTTTATTTTTAAGCGAGTGGCTTTTGTCAGGAATAAATTGACGTGAACATAACAATAATGTATTCTTCTGTACGTCACAACGGTGGTAAGTTGTAATTTACAGTGAGGCTTACGGGAAAATAATATTTTAAGTTGAAAATACAATATGAGGAATTATATTTTTTTATCAATACGTCAATATTCTTCAGCATATGGAAGGTTATTGTTGGAGATTCCAATTAGCAGGATAAATAATTTCGGATTTGTATCCAGTATTTTATTTTTTATTAATATTCAAAAAATTAGCTAACCATTTTTTTTTACTATCGTACCACTATTCGTGTGATCCTATTCATGCAAAATCTGATGATCCACGCATCAACTAACCACTTACGTTTTTGACAACTTCATTTGTTACTGATGGTTCTTACCTGAAACAAATAAAGAAAAATCATAACATTTATTTACTGGTGTCATAATATTATTCACGTCGTTTGAGGTGTACATTTTAATGGTTTTACGAGTTAGAAGAAATCCATTCATTTCAAAATAAAAAAAAGTTAACAGAACTTCCTTAGTGCTTTTCTGGCCATGCCAATTAAAGTCTAAATCTGTTCAATGATTTAAGGCGCGGTGTGATCTCAATATTCACAAAACTGGGTTTCTTTGGTGCTCGAGTACGAGGAAACCCAATGAAAATATCGCACGCAAAAAATACGAAGCATAGAAAAAGGTCTAAAGAATAATGTTAACCGAATAGAATATTAAATTGTTGTTTAATATTTCCAATAAAAAATCGTAATTTGCTATACAAAAATAAACTTAATCGTCGACGTTCTCTGTATTTTCAGCGGTAACACCATATATTTTTTTGAGAATATAATACGTATATGGTTTTATTAAAACTTAAACCGGACAGATATTGAATTTAATGTGTATATTCTGAATAATCTAAGGAAAACCCTCAAATTAAATGTTTATTCGCAATCTAGTTACATTGTTAGCAAAAATATGCTCTGCAATTTTGAACCCTATTCAGCGTCACGTAAATGTAACATTAGATTAGCGCAGATATGCGGCTGTGTGAGTGAAATCAACGTTTTTAAATCGTAGTCATACCGCGCCTTAACAGGAGAGTGTACAGGGACAGGCAAAATTCCAAAATAAATACAGTGTTTTTATTTCTACAACAAAACCTGCCAATCTAAATTTTCCTAAAACATTTAAGGAACGCCGTCGTTCTTTTATTGGTATTGGTAAATACAAACATAAAAAGACAACCTCAGACAACTGTCCAACTTAAACTAAGCATGACTAATCGAACTTAGTCTATTGACAAAGACAGGCAACAGACAACCGCGCCCAAACCCACAACATAAAGAACCCGTCAGTCGGTTCTAAGGATGAGATCTTTAAACCGTACTTACACTTTGCTCAGACTTAAAATCTGCACAAGAATAATGGTCCGAAATCAACCTTAACATTAACCGTTTTATACACAACTTCCATATGATTTTTATTACTATTATTATTGTTTCTTATTACCAAATATCAGAACAAAAATAATTCGCACCCTCAGTGGAAAAAAGGCATAAGATGAATATTCATCTCTTCATTCATTCAGCAATTTTATAGGAGAGCAAAAAACTGTTAAAATATCAGTAAGTAGTCAAACGAATTTACATTACGATTTCTTGCACAAAACCGTCAAGATTAATGATAAAAATTTGGAAAAAAAAATTAAGCATATGCAGCTTTTGTCCCTCTTTTCAATCATATGAATAACTAAAATCAAAGTAACACGACTTATGCTTTTTTCCACTGAGGGTGCGAATTGTCCTTAATCGAACTTAACGTTTGCCGTTTCATGTGACCTTTTAATTTTTTCATATTAACAGAGAGTCCGTCATCTAGTACATTTGAATGTTACCCGAGCAAAGTCCAAGTCTAAGTTCGCTTTATAGATCTCACCCTGAAAGACCGCATTGGAATCCCACAGAATACAGAACAAATCAAACTGTAAACAGATATACAAAAGCCGGAGCGCCGGCTTGAAAAATGAACAACTGCTGAGAATTTCGCAACGTTTTAGGGCTGTCACAAATCTTTCTTTTGTGTATGTCCATGACACTCGCAGACGCTACAGAGAATCCTAGTGCCACAATCGGTGTGTGTTTACAGTACCACCGCTATAGCAAACATTTCTTGGTAGCAGTGATACCTCGTTGCTGACACCTAAATAAAATTCTAGTAACTTTTTGCACCACTCTTACAATTCATTGTCTATTCTAATTGATGTCCTCCAAACTAAATCAATAAATTATCTGTCATATTAACTTGATATCTCTAACTCAATCAAAGAATGTCTGTAACGTGATAGCCGTTTTAATAATAAAAATTAATGACGTATTCTGTATTACTGTTACAGGGGAACGATCCAGTTTCGCATAGAGTAAAAATGTTAGTTACTAAAGTCTACCATCAGTATGACAAAATTTACTTAATTTTAATGTATTTTTGGGTTTAAAAATTACATGTAATAAAAATACGTAAAATCAATTCAGTTATCATAACAAACAATTTCCGAGACGTACGTTTAATATATTATATGTGGCAACCCTACGGCGCGGCGCGGCGGCGGCGCGCTAACAATATGTCGTGTGTTCGACAGCGTTACTTGAGTGATTTGCCTGAGATTTTATTTTAACTCCAAGTTTGCGCTGGTTTGTTTTTTCTTCAAGATTTATGGGTAACAAACAATGTTGGGAAAATATTTTCATTTATTTTGTATAACAAGAGATTTAGAAAATAAAATGAAAATGAAAGTATACGCCATCGACAGAATAAAACTAGCGTACTCGGGACTTGGATATGTGGCCAGTAGTAGCCTTTTAAGAAAGAAAAGAAAGAAATAAATAAATCTTTATTTCACCTAAATTATCTACATCAACAAGTTATAGCCAAAACAATACAACACTTACATGTAAGATAATACATAGGTTTAAAGGGTTCACGCTCAGTATAATGGTCGCGGAAAAACCGCGGCCGCTGGTTTTCAGATGAAGACCCTCAAATTGTGCAGTTCGGATGATTGAGGGTAATACACACAATATTTAAACCACTTCTGTGCTTTAAACGGCACGGTGGTTTGGTAACAGAGGTGGGTTTTGCTTGGCCTAAGGATTTTGAACCTTGGGTACTTATTTCTACCTGCAGCGTTAAGGCACACTTAAATACTTTTTTATTTTTCCACACTTTCGCCTCGAGCTAAAACTGATTTATTCTACTGAAAAATACGTCTTTAACATCTAAGTATAATGTCATAGAACAGAACATCTTGGACAAAATGTGTGTCCCCGCCAGGAGGTTCTATTTTCAAAATTGACCCCCGTTCTCCTTTCAAATCGAACGAATCCATTGAAAATTGAAGCCGATCGGCGCCAATTCATTTGGACATTGTGTTCGCGGTATCGGTTCTATATGCTAGTAATATTACTTCAATGGTCTTTAACAACGAAACAATGAACACTTTTAATTAATAGATAACAATAGGTGTATTTTTTTTTCCACGACCGACAACAAAATGATATCAGTCACCCCAAATAAAATGATAGCTCCTAGCTAGTGATAATTACCACGTATCAAAACAAAAGTAATTTTTATCGTGGGGTTAGAAATCAACTATCAAACGAACGTGTTCAAACAAATATCGTATTACGTAAACTATCGTTTTAGTGCTAAATTGAACGACGTTTACTTTAACAATGATATAAATCATAATATCAACTCACTCACGCGACTCCATATTTCCCTATCAAAGTTCCCCTCTTCCAACATATTTGAATTTCGTTCGTACGTCGAATTTCTCAAAACGTTACGTCAATCAGGGCTTTCCCGCCATTTCTCACTGACAGGTACCGGAAGGAGGAAACTTTTTAAAAGTAGACTGTGAATGTAAATCAAGGGTGTGCGGTATCGATACCGCACGAAGAGCTTTGTGTCGATGTCGATGTTTAATTTTACCATATTTTACCATTACGCAACGCAAATGGATGCAATAAATAATAATCAATCGTAACGCGATGTCGTGTTTGCTGTGACGTTTCGTAATGTAATTGTGGTAGGGTACGAACCACTGTTATTGGCACCCTATCAGTGATGAGGCATTTTTATATAGGGGTGGAAGGACCACTGCACCTGTTAATTCTGTTGTCGAATGTGCTTCAAGCAAAGTTAGTCTAAAATAAAAATAGCAGAGCCTTTTCCACTCCATTCATTCATTTGCTTAACTACTATAATATTAGGGACCCATTGCTGTACACAAATCTTCCTTAATTCTTCGATACCTCTATGTTAAAGTGCCTTCTAAACTCCTTTTTCCAAGGCTCGACCGCCTTTCAACGTCACAAGTCACCACACATCACTTTAATTCAATTTATATTCGTCCTTTCCCATACCAAGCCCTCAAACCAGTCACAACAAGGGCACTGCGTGTTCTAATGAAATATTTAAAAATGAAAGATATTGACGTCCGTCAACGTAACGCAATCCAATGAAACGTCACATCCCCATGGGTTAGTTGTCACTTTCAACATTTCATATGTACGACGTAACTAATGTAACATATGTAAGCTAAATTATAACTTTACACGCCTTTCATTTTGCAAAATTTACCTCGTAAGTATTTGATATACATTGATTAATTAGAAAGAAATATAAATTTTACAACACTGAAAATGTCGCTATGTCAGGCACGATTTCTCACACACTGACATTAGACTGTAATAATATTACGTATAAACTAATAAGCAACAATTTTGTTTAAACAGATAATTAAAGGTTTCACGTTGAACTTGTGGACTAATGTGCGATCCATCATTGGCGCGAGCACCTTATCTGGTTCAATCTATGTTTGAATCATCGTACAAATGTTGGAACAAAGCTTCACAGAAAGATTACTTTTCATCACAACATGGCAGTTGGCGCACAACGAGCCAACTGTCAACCATCAGTCCAATATTGATCCGATTAACAATGCATGGCGTATGACGGACGACTACAGCCAACGTGACGCCATTATTAATGTGATGTAATTAATGGGCAATGACGATTCCCGGTGGAGAGCTATAGTTGGCGACCATTGGTCTTGGTACAAGATTTGATGGAATACCTACTGAATTAACATTTGAAGTGCTTAATGCAGATCCCCAACTTCCTTTTAGTCGGCAAAGCGTTGATGTCTTTGGTCTTTTACTCGTAGTAACAACTAAAGTCTATGGGCGACAGTGACCTTACAATTTTGACTGACTAGTTGCATAAAAAAAGCGGCCAAGTGCGAGTCGGACTCGCCCATGAAGGGTTCCGTAGCAGCAAGTAGCATATTATAAAAGTTCTTGTAGTTCGTTGTAACTTTGATCAATGTTTTTTGCGGTTTACGATTTATGACGTATTAAAAAAAACTACTTACTAGATCTCGTTCAAACCAATTTTCGTTGGAAGTTTGCATGGTAATGTACATCATATATTTTTTTTAGTTTTATCATTCTCTTATTTTAGAAGTTACAGGGGGGGGGGGGACACACATTTTACCACTTTGGAAGTCTCTCGCGCAAACTATTCAGTTTAGAAAAAAATTATATTAGAAACCTCAATATCATTTTTGAAGACCTATCCATAGATACCCCACACGTATGGGTTTGATGAAAAAAACATTTTTGAGTTTCAGTTCTAAGTATGGGGAACCCCCAAAATTTATTGTTTTATTTTTATTTTTGTGTGAAAATCTTAATGCGGTTCACAGAATACATCTACTTACCAAGTTTCAACAGTATAGCTCTTATAGTTTCGGAAAAAAGTGGCTGTGACATACGGACGGACAGACAGACAGACAGACAGACATGACGAATCTATAAGGGTTCCGTTTTTTGCCATTCGGCTACGGAACCCTAAAAATCAATTTAAAACATTACTATCTCGTTTTTTAATTTTACGAGTTTTTCTTGATCGATAAAAGATGGCGCTATATCCCGATTTCTAAATTACGATATCAAACTTTTAAGGCTACGTCCGCACAGACAAGTGGCTTGCTTAGCGCCTAGAGCCTAGCTGGTCACCTAACGACTAGCTTAGTAGAACAAACGATCTAGAGTGTTCGTGACTGGCCGCACTGCGCGCTTGGTGCCTAGCAACGCGCTTAGCGTGTATCGAAGTAAACAAACGTGTTGGTTTTCTGTCACTAGGCGCTAGGCATTTTTGAAGCAAAAATGAGATTGACAGTCGGGTTGTCATGGATATAGTATTATTGATGAATGTCAATGTCAAAAACTAAAAGCTGAAACGAGAAATTGTTGCATTTATTCAATGATCTCATTGCATTTATTTCATTAATTTTGTAAGATATTTTTGAGAGTGACATTTCGTCAACGTGCCGACAAGCAAAATGACCAAGGTACCTAGCGACCCACCACGCAAACCACCTCTCAGTGCGGCCACCGTATATCCTAGCAAGTAGCCAGAATGCAACCACTAGGCTCTAGGCACTAAGCAAGCCACCTGTCTGTGCGGACGTAGCCTTACATAAAGCTTTACGTACCTAGAAAACAAAAAAGAGCTACAGTAAACGATTGCAGCGAATGACAATTACGCTTCCCGCCCACGTCAGACTTTTTGTAGGACAGAAAATCGGGCCGATTTTTCCTCCCATATTATTTCTGACCGATTTTTTGTAGGACGTGTGCACAATTGCTATCAGTACGTTCTATTTTTTACACGCTTTATATTAGCTTCACCTGCATGTTTGTTTGTTTGTTTGTTAGTTTGTTCTAAAGAAGAAGCAAGTTGACATATTGAAATTACCAACAGTTTGTTATACAATTTAGTATTCGTATTAATATAGTAGTAACTCCCAACACAGCTGCATTGACACTTTCTAACGCGTAATATCGCGGTCAATCTATCCATGAAAAACTAGATCACCCATATTCCTAATAAAGACTAGGTTCGATGTTTCATTAGTAGTCTTCGCTTCACCAAAACAGATAAGTGGTTTTTGCCTCGTTAAGGAACAGTTTAAATAAAATAAATACGATGTTGTGGGTGTCATATACACATGCCACCAAGCTCTATTTCTCTCTCATAAGTCCCGGCCAGGAAAGGAATCGAACCTGGAACATCGCTTGGCTACTAGGAAGCAGTTCTAAAGGGAGCTACGGTAATAATTTCAGTTGAGAGTAATTATGTTATGACCTGTGGTTATGACTCATTAATTCATTGGATACTACTGCTCTGTCCACGGCTTTACTCGCGTTTTCATGGATAATACGTACTCTACATTCAGTTCTAGACAACTGTCTACCTGTGTGCTCATGAAAATCCGTCAATCAATAAAGTAAATCATGAAAAAAAAAACTTTCAGATTTGTAATATTAGAAGGACTATTTTTGTTTTTTGAAGTTTGGGAAGGAAATATTTCCATAACTGTACTGCTATCTATAGAATATCTGTACAAACAACTCAAATGACCGATATGGTCACACTTCCGCAATTCCGCATTCCATTCACATAATTATGTCACTCACCATCACGCATCTCACTTTCATACTATTCATAGACGCAAATAGCCGTTATGGATTTTTCAAAGAAAAACAGCCTTTCATTCGAAAGTCGAATGGAATCGGAAACTCTATCGTTCGGTATTTGAATCCGGCGCGCTAATTCGTGCGCGGCGAGATCAAAGGCACGCCGCGGACCAATTACAGCTGCGCACGCGCACCTAAACGCTCCAGTTCAAACTGGTTGGGGTTAAGTCAAAAGAGGAAGAGATTTAAATGATTGGGTATTTACTTATTGCTGTTAATTTTCCTTACTTAACTTTCTTACTCACTGTTTTTTTAGTCACTTTTTTTTCTAAATGACTGACATATATATAGCATATATAGCAGTACTTACACTTTAATAATAAAGTAATACTTAGTACCTGCATTTGTTTTAAATGGACTGTAAAAGATAAGCAGTGACAGCGGTTTGAAGTAATGTCCGTTGCAGAAGCATTTATTAATTTAAACATACGCTTCGATGTATGCACAGACATGTATGATGTATGACAATAACGGGAAAGTTGCATCTGTGAGTTCTCCATAATGTTGGAGTCAGTTAATCACCACTTAGGCTGGTCGATTATGGCTTAAGTTTCCTAAAGAGTTGTAGGTTATCCCACTCAGACAAGAGCAGGATATATGAAATGAACCCTTTTTCTGTAAGCCTATCCGTGATTTTACTTCTTTGATTTTGTAAATATCTAAACGAAAATTTGTTAAATTATTCACTTTAAAACCAACATGTATTTTCTATTCCTAATATGTACCATGATGATGTAACTGAAATATGTGTGTGTGATTAATTTTAAATGATAACGTAATTCGAATATATTATTTAATCTGTAACTGTAACAAGTTCATACATTAGACCAAACGTCACGTTTTGTTTAGCAAGCACCCGAGAGCTGGTCGGGATGTCGAAACTCTTGAACCACGGGCTTGGGTAATATTTGAACACCTTCTAATTCTGTTTCGCACCCAAATATACCAATTACACGAAGGTTCTATCTTGAATACTGCCCAAATTTTTAAATTAAGCTGAGACTTGCCTGTCTAGGTAAGTATTAAGTGAATTTTTTTCGTTTATCTTTTTCCGGCAAAATTTTTAGGCACTTCTATGCTTCGGAGGCCACATTAAGCAGTAGATTCCGGTTGTTATCGTTGGATAGCAATTGGTTAAGGTTCACAACTTCAGAGGTTCGAGCGACTTTAAGAACTTTCGATACTTTATTCGATTCAAAATTTTTCATTTTTCTCTGCTCATTAGCCGGTTATTTATATAAAAATACGTACGTAATAATACGTAAATACAGCTCAAAACGACTGAAGCATCAAGTTCAATCAACATTATAACTCCTCGTCCGTAAACGTGAATAAACGTTACGACCCAAGTAACACTCGCACTTACATCAATTTTAATAATTACTCCACACGACGTGCCTAGTTATTGGCGACGACATAACGCGTCTATTTTTACCTCATCCCATGAGAGTAGAGTTTACGGCGGTGAATGACGGATAACTGAAATGACGGCTTCTTAGGGTGGGTCCTGGTTTTATGGGACTCGAAATAGAAGCTTTACTTAGAATTGTGCGCTGTATTTTGGTGGGATGTTTTATTGTTTTGCTCTTTGATGTTTGAATTGTTTAAGGGTCGGTGGAGTGGCATTTAGAAATGGCTGACCTGAAGGTAAATTTTGTTTGGAGCACTTCTGTTTTTTAAGTGCTATAGGGAAATAGGGAAACTATTTTTAATTATTTGCTTTGTTTTGCAGTGTTATCAGAGGGATAGATCATTAAACAGACAATCTCCTATATATTATCTACGCAAAGATATAGAAAGAACGAGTTAAATAGAATAAACATTTTAAATTATAGCGCCAAATTGTAAGTAATACATAATTCTAAAATACTTATAATCCTGGACTAGTTAATTCAGCCCTTTAAACGCGCAATGGTATAAAAACTCGTAGTTTTATATTTTATGAACGTTTTAAATTTGAATTTATTAAAGGTCTACCTTTTAATAAATTTTATTACGGTCTTATTCTCGGCCAGATGGGTAGGCCAATTTTATTAGTATTGTTCCACATTTATTTCTCGAATATTAATTAATTTAAGGGTACTTACGTCAAATTTTATTACATTAAACCTTTCACATTTAACCTAAAATACGATTCGCTGGGACTAGGTATATTAATACTCGTTCTCACCAAATTCCAACTTCCATCTATAAATTTATTTAAAAATAGAATCAATTATCACCGTCCCTATTTTCGACTCCACAGATAATTTAAGGCGTCACGTCGGAAGTTGCGACAGATAAGGAAAAAGTATTCTCTTGCATTAAACACCTATTCAGGAAAGTCATCCGGTTGTAACACGATTGTCACCAGTGTTATCAAAGCGTGAAGGTTTATTGTTTAGGTTAATTGAATTGGAGAAAATAATCGGTCTTAGATATGCTAGAAGGTCTTTAATTCGTTTACCGGTAAACGGTTCCCCTTTTTTGGAATTTAACTCCTTATCTATCTATCGATTTTCATATTTAAGCCTGCGCGCTGCGGTATGAAATTTTATGGAGAGTAAAACAAAACAAACTTTCTCCGTTACGTTATGCGTTATGTTTGTAATTTGTAATACAGAATATAGATGGCTGATCAGTAACAGCGCCATCTAATGATAATAATAAACTTGGTACATCCTATTTCGATGATGTGAAACATCATCATCATCATCATCACCCGTTGTTACTGATTTGACAATTACAAACTAGATGGCGTTAAACTCCAGTCGTGCGTCGGAGCTGACACACAAATTTTTTGTACGCACTAATAAATATAACTCATTTCTCTCTTTCTCTCACATTATTATTTTCTATACCACTGATGCAGGTATAGCACTCCTTAAGCAAATTTTTGATGCGTGGGAGTGTAAGCAGGATGCCATTGGTATATTTTGTGATCTCTCAAAGACGTTCGATTGCGTTGATCACAATATACTGATAAATAAACTTAGGCATTATGGTGTCTCAACACAATCAGTTGGCCTTATAAAATCCTACCTATCCGACCGTATCCAGAAAGTAGTTATTAATGGCAAGGAGTCCCCAGGAGCACACATTACTATGGGAGTGCCCCAAGGATTTTTATTTATTTATTTATTTATTAAGGTTCACCAACAGTTTCTACATGATTAACAATGTGTAGATACAAAACAAAATGTCATTATGCTACATGCGAAACCTATTACAGGCAAACACAGCTTTCACCAAGAATTGACACAGTATGAAGTGTGGGTAACCTAATAAAAAGTATTACATAATATAAAAATAGAAATAAAAACAAGAACACGACCGCGGTCTTTAGAAAATTGACTACTGACTTACGAGTTTAAGCATATTTATAAAACAACAAAATAGATTTGTCATTATTATATGTAATTTTATTATCTTATTACATCAGATATCTTTTAGAAAAAATTTGATCATTAAGATGGAGATACATTTCGCTGGCAGATGATCTTAATAAGAGAACGAAATTTATAGATGCTGGTATTGCTAATATCCAAATCCTCAAACTGATTATATAGCCTGCTGAGGCGATGTATTGGTGAGTTAGATCCTAACACTGTTCTTCGTAACGGAGGAACCAAAGGAGTTACTTTGCAACGAGGATACTTGTAAGGCACTCTAAAGTTTATAATTTGTAAGATTTGTGGGCAATCAAGGTTGCCTCTTAAGAGTTTATAAAGAAACATAAGGTCAGTTTGATCCCTACGATCCTCTAGAGAGACAACCCTAAATTCTCTTAGTCTCTCGTTGTAGGATACCGATTTCCTTGCAAAAGTAGTTCCACGAGCTATGTGCCATAGGAATCTTTTTTGGATTCGCTCCATTCTTAAAATATGAACTGAAAAATGAGGACGCCAAACAGTGCTGCAATATTCAAGTATGCTGCGAACTAGTGAGTAGTAAAGGATTTTTTTCGTTACGAGGCTTATAAATACTTTTCCTTGCCGTATGACAAATCCAAGCATGTAAGAGGCTTTTTTGATAATAAAGTTCATGTGTGGGACAAATGTTAGTTTACGATCAACTATTACACCTAGGTCTCGGATTGTATCGACTTCTTGGACTAAGTCTTGCGAAATGCGATACGAAGTAGAAATATAATTTAATTTTCGTGTAATTTTTATATGAAAACATTTTTTGACATTTAGTGTCATTTTATTGTATAGGCACCAATCAGTCAATCTATTTATATCATCTTGTAACAGATCTGCATCATCAATTGATTCTATACATCTAGCCAATTTGAGATCGTCAGCATAAAGAAAGGGTGTCGAAAGGATCAATATTAGGACCACTTTTATTTTTAATATATATCAATGATCTTCCTTATTTCACAAGGGACTTGTGTGAAACTGTATTGTTTGCAGATGATACCTCATTACTTTTTAAAGTTGATAGGAGAAAAAAATGTTTTGACGATGTAAATAATACTGTTTCCCAAGTGTTGCAATGGTTTACATGTAACAACCTAATGTTAAATGCTAGTAAAACGAAATGTATGAAATTCACATTACCAAATGTGAAACAGGTACCAACTCAAATAGTTATAAATAAGGAAGTACTTGACCTTGTAAATTCAACAAAATTCCTTGGCCTTACTATAGATTCACGGTTACAATGGAGTCCTCATATTGAAGCCTTGTCTGGGAGACTGAGTTCAGCTGCTTACGCGGTTAAGAAAGTAAGGCTCTTAACTGACGTAGAAACAGCACGGTTAGTTTATTTTAGCTACTTTCATAGTGTTATGTCCTATGGTCTGTTGTTGTGGGGCTCAGCTGCAGATATTGAGTCTATATTTATTTTACAGAAAAGAGCAGTCCGTGCCATTTACAACCTCAGGCCTAGGGACTCGCTTAAGGATCTCTTTAAGGAAATTAATATTTTAACTGTGGTGTCACAATATATATTGGATAATGTTTTGTATGTTAAGAAATATTACGACAGTTTTCTTAAGAAGAGTGACATCCACAATATTAATACGAGGAACAAGGCTAAACTGATTGTACCAAATTTTAGACTATGTAAAACTGGTGGCTCGTTCATGGGTACATGTGTAAAGATTTATAATAAAATTCCATCGAAATTTACAGAAATGCCTTACCTTAAATTTAAAACTCATATTAAAAGCATTCTTATGAGGAAAGGATATTACAAATTAGATGATTATTTTAAAGACAAGACTGCTTGGACATGAGTTTTATGAATATAGATTGTAGTAGATGATAAGTGCTATCTGTAACTGTGAGCAGGAAAAAAACAAACCCGGAAGTTTCTTGCTGCTTCTTCTCCCGGGCCCTCTCACAGTAGGGTTTTGTCTGAAGCATTGGCATAACTTGCATGACTTTCAAAAAGTGTTTGTAAACCAAACCAATTTTGAATAAAAACATTTGATTTGATTACACACACTAGCACTAATCACTACACAGTATAAAATAAATTAAGAGTGTCAATTGTTTTGGGGTTGGCTAACGTGTGACGAATTAACGATAACTTACCTATTTGTTAAACGACTTTTATTTGGCAGTCTTGGCACTACTTTTAACCTTATTGAATAATTTATTTAAATAAGTTATAAAAATAGTAATAGTAAAATTTGTTTTGGAATTAAATAATATTTTTTTTCATTTTGTGTCAGCATTATTTTTAAATAACAAATACGATATGCTATGAACATTGCAATATAAATAAATATTCTACTCTTGATCTATAAGTATGAACATGAACATATCAAGAGATATTTCTGTCTCAACCTGACCTTACAGATAAAGTTGCAAACAGTTGCGATAACATAATATCAAGAATATCGTTTAATTACTTGGAACCCTATTGTTTATAATACCCTCTGACTGTAAGATGATATCGTAATGGCTTGTAACTTATAAATTACCTATATTATGCATGTTTAATGGGCATAAAACTTTATAACTTTAATAATACAGATTAATAAATTGAATCAAGGAAACATATTTTTGTAGATCAATAACTGAAAATCGACCATTTACCTGAAGATTTTTTTTTAATCGTTTATTTACAAAATAACATGCTTATAACTAATACAAACATCCCGCCAAACTATCAACTAGTTTGTAGGCGGAAATTAAAATTAAAATCCATGTCCTAAAAAATTTTTATCCAAACGCCAGTTCCAAAAGACTGATGAGATGAGATTTTCTTTCGCCATATCTTCTCCTCAACTGACAAAACACCTGCTCAAAATTGTGGTAGAAGTAAAAAAAAATACGTTCAAAAGTGTATTGATAACATAAATGATTGAAGTACCTACCGTAAGTACAGACCGTACTTGGTCTCTTGCACATCAAATATGTAATTAATTGAATACGACTGTACAATAATACAAAAAACTAAATTCAATTACATTCATGATACAGTCAGGTTCAATAATATTTTTAAGATAACTTCGCCGTAGTTCTTTGAAAGTTCCGAAGAATTTTTCCTTTACCATCTCAACGCCCACAAAGTTGTGAACGGCTAGTTCTTCATAAATCCAAACTATGCACAGATCTCGCAGTAAATAGAATTTTAAGAAGTTCGCTCCTGTCTGAAAACTTCCACTGAGTACTCTTTCGTACTATTTTTAACAAGTCTGGCTTTCGTGAAATTAAGGCAGTCTTCCGTACAATTTTTTAATTTCTTACCGAATAAATTATGTCTAAGTATGAACGAAAAGTTAAGTAATTCAAAAATGTATATCCACTTGAATTAATAGAAACGAATGAAGACGGTAAAAGAGTAGATAAATGGATTATGTGAGAGACGATACTAAATATATAATGAGGGATCAATACACAGAACAATGGAAGAAAAGGACATATTGGGCCAACGCCAAATACAATTCGGAAATGAGCAGGACAATGATGGTCTGAATCTTTTTAATTATTGTACTGGCATAGTTTCGGTTCGTGAATAAGTCGTATTTATCTTTTCAGTCTATTCGTAGATTAAGTTCAGTTCTAACAGTTATGTTGCTCTGTTGCTTCTAGACATGCAAGAGGTTTCGGGTTAGATTCCCAATGACGTAATTATGCGGACGCCACTAATTAACCCATAATGAAAGTCTTCAGATGGAATAAGAACTTTTTGAACCCGAGTTCCCATACTCGCAACATGGTCTCAGACTTTTCTGTTAACCCATAGTTAAATAAGTACAAAATCCAGTAGCAGTACGTACGTCCATGTTGAAACCATAATTTTAATCATATTATAAATTAAAAGAAAATACGGATGTAACATCGAATTAGTAACGCGTCCAGATTTCCGACGCGAATTAACGTCGTTAAAAGTTTAAAGTACTTATCATTGCCTTCACAGTGAAACCAAACAAAGGTTAAATTTAAAGTAGGAATGAGTTATACGTATTCTAATAAAGTTGAAGCGAAGTCCGAAATTAATACAGGGACGGGACGATAATTCACGTCGCGGAAGTTCCTGTGGCGTCTCCGTGATTCCCGACAAGACAAATGCATTTGCAAGATTGTTCCCATTGTCTGTGGACTGCTTTCCAAATGTTGTATAGATAGAGAATTGTTTAACAGCTGTGCTCAATAATCTATCTATAATACGTATGTTAAAGCAACTATAAAAAACCAGGCAAGTGCGTGTCAGGCCACGCGCAATGTAGGGTTCCGAAGTAGTAAGTTTATCAACTTTTACTCATTAAGTACTTATGCTAACATATCCGTGATAGTTTTAGTTGTAAATTCATCATAATAACCTATTTTTGAGAATTTTTCAATTTTCCAACTCCAACCGTTTAGTCGGCAGGACTACACTTGACTCTAACAAACTTTAGCACTTTAAAGCCAAATATTTCGCAAATGGACCAATAATTGCAAAAATGGTCTGAAAAGACCCAGAATATTTTTGGAAAACCTTTTCAACGATACTCCACACTATAGGGTACGCGACGAATAAAAAATATACCTTGAAAAGAAAATTGTTTTTCAATATTTTACTCTACGATTCTGGAGTTTTAATAAATATGTGTATCCATGCCAAATTACAGCTTTCTAGCACTAAAGGTCTCGGCGCCTTGCTTCGGACTGACGGACGGACAGACGGATATGACAACATTATAAGGGTTCCGATTTTTTGGTTTGTTGTTATAACTTTATCACAATATTTTAGTTAAGTTATTGTTACTATACCTACCAACTGGATTTTGTAAGGTACTGGGGTTAGATCGCTTATTGAAAATGGGCTTTAGATATCGATGCGTTGCCGGCTAAGAAGAGAGAAAAATGTGTGTAAGAGAAAGAAAACTCACAGCATAATTACACCATGTATTATACTATAATCTATTCGAATTCAAATATCTGTTGCTTTTACAATCTCAAGGCGTGGCCGTAACGAAATCCTTCACAAATTAGCAATCGCAATGTAGATTCAGAAATTCCATTTAGATCTTGTTATAGATGTGGCCGTCTGGGTTCAAATCTAAATTGAACCGCGGATTACAGGACGCTAGCAGACAGATTTTAATGAACATCTAAAGTATGGACCTTTCGGAACAGATCCGCCATCAGTCTCCGTACGTTTGAGGTACGTAGATAACTACATACATACTTAATTGCATCACTAACGTTCAATAGGCATGATGACAGATTTTGAAATACTGTTCTATATTGTTGGGAAATATATTATAATTACAATGTATATCATATTTCCGCAAAAAAATAAGGTTTAGTATGAAATAAATACATTTCAAATTATAAGTTTAAAATTCGCACCAAAACACTTCAAAGTGTCAGGGCGTGATTGTGACGTCAGTCCTCAGGAAAACAAAAGACGATACGTCATTATTAGTATGATGATATTCATTTGTTTTAAGAAGCGTGACGTAATTCGCGCTGATTGAGACTGACGGGCGTGTTAGCTAAGATGGCGGCTTGCCGTATTTTGTAGTTTTATTTTATCAAAAATATTGTTTATCTCGCTAATAATAATACAATAAATGCGTGTTTTGTAATCCATTAATAGGGTTTCATTAAATAAATACATAATTTTAGTGATTTTTACTTACTGTCATCATGCATATTATAACAACTGCGTCAACACTCAACAGGGATTCTCAATTGATATTTTTGGAACGAAGTTCCTTATCGTGCGTTGCGAAAGGGGGCTAGACGGAAAAAATTAAGACGAAAAGTTGTAACGACCCTTTTTGCCGTCGTTTATTAATTAAAGCGAGTTACTAAGCGACCAGAAGTCTTCGAGGGTGCGACAATACAATCATAGTATGTGGCTGTTTTATTCACTCTTCGGTATTTAGCACAGGCACAACAGGGACGTCCATATCACGATCATGCACATTAAGCTATTATTGCCATTCCCGTCATGCCAGTCAATATGCGGAAGAACGACAGTGACAGAACAAATCCATCACTGCCACTGTGACAAGACACAAGACACTTGTGAGAACAGTTAGAACAAATCCATCACTGCCCCTGACAAGTGTCTTGTGTCTTGTCAGAGTGGTAGTAATGGATTTGTTCTAACTGTTCTCACAAGTGTCTTGTGTCTTGTCACAGTGGCAGTGATGGATTTGTTCTGTCACTCACTCTTCATCTTCATCTTCATCACTGTCGCTCTTCCGCATATTGATTGGCATGACGGAAGAAAGGGCAATAATAGCTTAATGTGCATGATCGTGATATGGACATACTATGATTGTACTGTCGCACCCTCGAAGACTTCTGGTCGCTTAGTATTAATCGAAAGGAACTTCGTTCCATCCGGGTGTCCCTTGACACCTCTCATTTTTTTTTATCTTTTTAAGGTAATGTTTAAAAAATATAATTGTAGTGATATTTTTCTTTAAACACATTGAATCAATGTGGTCATCAATGACCACAATCCATGCAACTGGATCGAACGAAATGTCGGAATACCCGCATTATAGTAAAAATTGAATGAATTTAAACATGTCATTTAATAACATGAGATCAAACAACGTTTGGTGCATATTTGGTCATGATTATTTCAAAAGCAAGTTCAACATACATTGAAGACAATGAAGTCTTCAACACAAAGTACTTAACGGGACGTTTTTTGGCGGGAAATTTGACAATTATGGTGTTTTTAGGGTTCCGTAGCCGAATGGCAAAAAACGGAACCCTTATAGATTCGTCATGTCTGTCTGTCTGTCTGTCTGTCTGTCTGTCTGTCTGTCCGTCCGTATGTCACAGCCACTTTATTCCGAAACTATAAAAGCTATACCATTGAAACTTGGTAGGTAGATGTATTCTGTGAACCGCATTAAGATTTTCACACAAAAATAGAAAAAAAGCAATAAATTTTGGGGGTTCCCCATACTTAGAACTGAAATTCAAAAATGTTTTTTTCATCAAACCCATACGTGTGGGGTATCAATGGATAGGTCTTCAAAAATGATATTGAGGTTTCTAATATCATTTTTTTCTAAACTGAATAGTTTGCGCGAGAGACACTTCCAAAGTGGTAAAATGTGTGTCCCCCCCCTGTAACTTCTAAAATAAGAGAATGATAAAACTAAAAAAAATATATGATGTACATTACCATGCAAACTTCCAACGAAAATTGGTTTGAACGAGATCTAGTAAGTAGTTTTTTTTTTAATACGTCATAAATCCTAAACCACAAAAAACATTGATCAAAGTTACAACGAACTAAAAGAAATTTTATATTATGTTACTTGCTGCTACGGAACCCTTCATGGGCGAGTCCGACTCGCACTTGGCCGCTTTTTTTTATCAATGTTTCCTATAAATCGTTTATTTTTATTGTTATACAATTTTTAGTTAATATTAGTATTTATCTATATAAAAGATAATAAAATTAGTCCAAATCCCTATTTCAGGTTATGAGTTAATAGCAGTAGGTACTTAACAGATTATATCATGACAATAGCAATACAGAAGTTAAATAAAATTTGTGTAAATCCACAGAGTAATAAACTTTGTTCGCTGTCGAAATAACGACAGAGTGCTCCTTCAGGGCATTAGGCGTTCTAAATATATTCAGTCTATATCAGGGCTCAGACGCAGGCCATTCCGGTGCACTAATGGTTTCTTTGGTCGTAGGAAAAGTGCTGACTGTAGGGTTGTCGATGAAGAGATATCCGTTCTATCTTTCTAAATCTAATAACGCCTTTTCATATCGTGTGTAATAAAATAAATTTCAATTCTGTTATGAAAGTAATTAATTGGTTTAATATTTTTTTTGATACATTTGCGTACTGAGAGATTGTTTCCACATTGGGCTCAGAGACGTAGTGCCGTATGATTTTATTTGAACCTCAAATTAGATCAGGTCAGGTACTTCGCCGAAAAGGCATCAACTACTACAAACATTTCATCATACTACATTACAAAGGAAAATTATAAGTAATTTTTCTCACATTGAACAAAATAATGATGACGTTATCTAGTGTATTGTCGTCTCGTTAGAGCCTGGCAAGTGGCAACCCTAAAGCAGTTCTGTTTTATTATTGCAAGTAATTGCAAATGCGAGTCGACAGTCACAGAAACCTATGCATATGTTCAACATTATTATGCATTCATGAAACTAGCATCAACTATGACGTCAGCGCGGTAAGAAGGGACTGTGCACACTTCATATTCCTCGGTTAAAGGGCTCTTGCAAACTTGGTCAGTGTTTTTTGTATACTCAATATTTGCGATTTTTTAATAAAAACAATAATAATAAACACTTACACACTCACCCCCCCCCCCCCCACAATAGGTTTTCACCTGCGTCGAGGGTGGCATGGACGACACATATGTATAACACACATCACAATAACACCCATGACCCGAAGACAAATATTTATCTGTCACATAAATATCTGCCCCGGCCGGGAATTGAACCCGGGACCCCTTGTTTCGCAGGCAGGTTCGCTACCAACTAGGCTATAGGGTCATATACATATTATATGTACATTATTATGCCTGCACAAAGTGTAATTAAATTACAATGAAGTGTAATAATAAGTCTGACTTTTGGATTTTAATTTTGATGGGATTGTTTTAACTTATCCGAAGTAAAATGTACTCTGAATATACAAGGTCCCAGAGCCTAGCTGTTGACCTAGAGGACCAAATTAAATTGTGACAGCCCTAAGCGAAAAGTTTATCAGCGACGACGGCGACCCCTACGGATAATAAAATAAGAGTATTATCGCCCACATTTTCTGTTTAATATTGACTTCTGAATCTAAAATATAAACGACGGTCCCAAATCTTGGGTTCGCCTTTGACAAAATCCAACCCAAAATAACATTTATCCTTAACTAAATAGGTGTGAATTTTGACCACCCTGATTATATGAGAAGTACAAACATTAGTCTGAATTACTTGTATAAACAATGGGAAACAATGGAAGAATCGAAATCTGAGCTTAGCAGCTATGTTTTGACGTTTGCTTTGCCTAAACTACAGGAGAAATATTTTTTATTTTGATTGCATTATACCTGGTAATATTAGACTTGTGGTTGCAAAGGGGTTTGGAATCGATATGTTAGTTGCTTTAGTTGTTAGTAAGGTTCCCCAATTACTAATTATTAAGTCAAAAATCTTATCCCATTTAATTACTTTTTTACGAAGAGTTAAAAACCAAATGAATGAAATTAGAAACGCCCTTAAACTTAAATACAATGGTAAGTGCAGAGACCTGTTCTTTGATATTAATTAGCATTAATGTATTTGCAAAGGTCGAAGTCTGTCTGCGTTGCGACCACACATTTTGCATATTGCATATTGTTGCAGTCGACGAATGAATGCAACGAGTGGAGAAAGGTATTTTCTTGATGTAAATAGATGGCGTTAGCAGAAGGGAAATGACGTACGACGATATTTCGGTCGCTTATATCTTGGTCACGGCAGTATGTTCGCAAAATGTGCAAAATGTTTCTGTCAAAAGAATGCTTGTACACTCATAGTGCCACTATGGTATCTTAGCGGATGGCATGGACAATTGGAACACTAAAATTAGGTATCACGACCCGTCAACACACATTCTGTCTTATTAATACCTCAGCCGAGGTATCTATACAAATCAATAAAATTGGAGTATCTGTTTGTACTATTAAAATAACCGCTTTTTACTAAGTGCATTTGGTTGTATACATGGTACCTATACCAAAACAACATTTTTTACAATTTTTGCCTGTCTGTCGGTCTGTCTCTCTGTCTGTCTGTTTCGGCTAATCTCCGAAATGGTTGGACCGATTTTGACGGGACTTTCACTGGCAGATAGCTGATGTAACAAGGAGTAACTTAGGCTACTTTTATTTTAGAAAAAGACGGACGTAATTCCAAGAACAAACGGAATTCAGTGAAGCACCCATAGGAATACCAACTCTGTATTCGTACAAGTACACACACTCACACATTGACACCATACGGCTACGACATTGACACCATCGCGAATCAAAAATTACAAAATTACGCACACATGGTAAGCGAGCTGTCAGCTTCACTCTCGATTAGACAAGGTTACGTCCGTTCTTTTTTTATGTCCGTTGGCGATACGAAGTTCGCCGGGTCAGCTAGTTGTCAAGAATACGAATACACTACATGGTTAGCCATGTAACTCTTTACAGCTTAAATCGATCAAACGTGACATGATCTATATGCTTTAATATCTACTTTTAATTTAATGTAGAAAAACAAGCTAGTCGTTGTATGTCACAGCAGATGGCGTGCACAGGGACATTATCCAGATATATGACGTCATTACACTTGAACCGCGCGAGTGGGCGTACGCGTTATCATTACATTTTACTATATCGCCTGTTCATCCACAACGCGGGGCCCATAGACGCGTTATAGCGGCATGGAAAAATGTTGGTAGAAAAACTGAAATGAATTGAATTGTGCATTTAAAATGTTTAAAATAAGACATGCTGTATTGGGGTGACCCAATCCCATGCCAGCAAATCAGGATGTCGTAAGAGGCAACAGAAGTCGCCCCCCCTCACAACTTGGTTTCTACCAAGAAACCCTTCTGGGTTTCACGAGAGGATTACATAAATTTATTATTTGTCCCCTCTTGCTTCGAGTCAGCCTTATAGTATTCCGGCTGGGACTTCAGAGCTTATCCGTAGACATATAATTTTTCGTTCTTATCCCTTCTTTTCTGACCATTGCATGCATTTCATTGCACCACAATGCACTGTTTATGTTTCTGATTTAACCAATGTTCAATAATAACGGTGACTTAGCAACAATTTTGCAAATCAACTCCTTAATTCCAAAGAATCTGAAACCTCTCGACTACAAAAAAAGCCTTATCTTTTTAGGGTTCCGTAGCCGAATGGCAAAAAACGGAACCCTTATAGATTCGTCATGTCTGTCTGTCTGTCTGTCTGTCTGTCTGTCTGTCCGTCCGTATGTCACAGCCACTTTTTTCCGAAACTATAAGAGCTATACTGTTGAAACTTGGTGAGTAGATGTATTTTGTGAACCGCATTAAGATTTTCACACAAAAATAGAAAAAAAACACTAAATTTTGGGGGTTCCCCATACTTAGAACTGAAACTCAAAAATGTTTTTTTCATCAAACCCATACGTGTGGGGTATCTATGGATAGGTCTTCAAAAATGATATTGAGGTTTCTAATATCATTTTTTTCTAAACTGAATAGTTTGCGCGAGAGACACTTCCAAAGTAGTAAAATGTGTGTCCCCCCCCCCTGTAACTTCTAAAATAAGCGAATGATAAAACTAAAAAAAATATATGATGTACCATGAAAACTTCCAACGAAAATTGGTTTGAATGATATTTAGTAAGTAGTTTTTTTTTAATACGTCATAAATCGTAAACCGCAAAAAACATTGATCAAAGTTACAACGAACTACAAGAACTTTTATATTATGTTACTTGCTGCTACGGAACCCTTCATGAGCGAGTCCGACTCGCACTTGGCCGCTTTTTTTAAAAAATCTATCGGCATTTCAATCTCAAACTACTCAACATTTTAGCAAAGAATGAAAACAGTGAAAGTAAGATCGTAGAAGACATTTAGCAAGCCGATACGGACCCGATATGGACCCGATACGATAGCAATACGACCCGCGACGCAATGAGCCGAGCGTCGAACGCCGCTCATAAAACATTTCCGCTCGATCGACGCAAATATCTTTCAGGCTTCCAAGCGAGTACAGTCAACAAAAGAGATAGGTATGCAGAGCATGATACAAAAAAGTTACGTAATGTTTATATTATTATCAACTTTAAATCATGCCTTACGCGTGTAGGTAGCATTTAACATTGAAAACAACACAAAAGTTCTGTAATATTAAAAATTAGAGAACGCATTTATATCATGTCCGGCATACCTCTTTTGCTGATTGTACCTATTCTGCAATTAATAAACTTTTATGGTATGGTTGTTGCAAACAGGCAACAAGACCTGCAAAGGTTTATGGTGGCTGTAGTTTTTCGGTGTTCAAACGAGCTGACGATCCATCTGATGGTAAGTGACCAACGTTGTACACCAGCAACACCATAGGCATCATTTGTGAAGACTGAACAAGAAAGAGTGAAATAAAGAAAGCACTGGGTCCCAAGCAAGCAGCCAGACCACGATGAGTCGTTTAGCGGATGAATCAAGCAAGGGGGTGGCAGTAGCCAGACAGGTTTCACAGAAAGATAATACATTATGGATAACATATTGGTATGGACATTATCAACGCTGAATAAATCTGTATTTTTTTTTATGGAAATAGCCAGCAAACGAGTTGACGATCCACCTGATGGTAAGTGCTATCGTCGCCCATGGACATCAGCAACACCAAAGGCATCACACAGAAAAAGAAAGAAAGAACTGGCTCTCAAGCCCCCAGCCGGAACACGACGAGTCGTTTGGCGGCTGACTTATGCTCAACGGTGGTAGCTATCCAGGCGAATAAATTCTCCCCATGGAGAAATAATAATAGTAATAATTGTATTAATTAACAATTAAAATCAATATTAGCAATATAATCCCTCGAGGGGCCCTACCACCAGCGGGCCGGATTTAGTCGCCTCTTACGACACCCATCCGGCGTGGGATTGGGGTTATCATTCTAAGCCGCCCCAATACGCCTAAACAAGTTTTATCAATGTTGCAAATTGTAAAGGCGGCGACTAAAGTTGAATTACATTTTGTTCGTCACGTAGTTACCTCAGGGTAGAATGTTTGAATGAAATTACATATTTGTGATAAAATGTGGAAAAGATGTCTACTCACATCTATGTAAACTTTTATTAAACAGAAGGGGAAGCGGCATGAAACTCCCAAGTAGAATCACGAATCAAAAGTCAGCTAAAGATAAAAAATTCTGGAGAGCAATACATTGATATATTTTGATATGAAATTAAAAAACCTAATATGCAATTCTTCAAGGATATAATCGAAATGCTACAAAGAAATGTTTTCTATCTAATCGAATCGTTAACTAATCGAATCTACAGCATCCTACTAATATTTTAAACTAGCTGACCCGGCAGGGGTTGTTCTGAAACATGCTATTTTTTCTAAAATAAAATAGCCTAAGATACTTCTTGATGTAAAGCTATCTGCCAGTGAAAGTCCCGTCAAAATCGGTCCAGCCGTTTCAGAGATTAACCGAAACAAACAGACGTAAGACAAAAATGCTAAAAAATGTTGTTTTGGTATATGTACCGTGTATACATCCAAATGCACTTAGTAAAAAGCTGTTATTTTTAACCGACTTCAAAAAAAGGAGGAGGTTCTCAATTCGACTGTTTTTTTTATGTTCGTTACCTCAGAACTTTGGACCGGGTGAACCGATTTTGATGATTCTTTTTTTAATCGAAAGCTGGTGGCTGTCATGTGGTCATTTTATTGAGATCTGACAATGGCATCCATGATAAAACCATATAAGTCTTAAATTTGTATTAAGTAAGCGCGACAAATGGACGAACAACTCAATATCACGCCAACCGATTTCGATGATTCTTTTTTTAATCGAAAGCAGGTGCTCGTCACGTAATCCCACATAAATTTGAACGACATCTGACAAGTAGTTTTAGAGTAACTTTAAAGTCGGTTATTTTTTGTCAGTAAAATTTAGATTATAATATTACAAACAGACACTCCAATTTTATTTATTTGTATAGATGTATATATGTAAAAAGTTTGTACGGATATTTGTTACTCTTCCACGCAGAACTACTGAACGGATTTTCATGAAAACGCGGGCAGAGCACTTGTTTCGAATATAATATAACATTACCTTTACATTACATTACAAACCAAGATAGAATGAATCCTAATGAATCCCGTTTCACACGAACCGTAGCGACTTGTGACAATATTTTCGCGGCGTAATGAAGACAGAAACAAAAGACTGATTAAAGTCGGCGGCGAAGACCCTCGGCCTTCGGTCTAACGAGCCTTTGTACCCAATACCTTTGAATACAGTTCACCGCGATTGTATTTTGTATTGTTCCTGTTTTGAGGTCTTTTCCCTTTTATCCTTTTCACGGCTTCAGTTTTAACTTTGCTGATTTTGTGTTTGAATATCAAACGAAGGCACAATTATTTATTGATTTCATAATTGTAATTCAATGCTCTAGATTCGCATATAATTCACGTCACGTGGCCTGTTAACGATGCGATAGATAGAATAATTATAAATAAATCATTTTATATTATAACAGTTCAGTTTAAAGCTTTTAAGCTGTTGGTATTTCAAGGTCGAACTCTGCACACACCCCTGCAATTCGAAATTAATTATACCTCAGTTTTGTAAAGGAAAATCTTGAAGTATGAGAAATGTGCAGATGGCCAACCGTTATATTTGCTATAGTTCTTAACATTACTTGAACAGTGAAGAGTACTGAGATAGATATCGATCAGATTAATTAATCTATACTAATATATAAAGAGGAAAGATTTGATTTTTTGTTTGCATTGAATAGGCTCCGAAACTACTGAACCGATTTGAAAAATTCTTTTACTGTTGGAAAGCTACACTATCCCCGAGTAACATAGGCTATATTATATTTTCAAAAAAAAATTAGGGATCCTTAATAAAACTCCAATAATGTTACCCAAGGTGTAAAAAAATAAGAAAACCGAAGCAAAGCGAGGGCGGTTACTAGTATTAAATAAAACATAATATTGTAATATAGATCATAGCGAAAAATGTATTCTTAAAACACATGGACCTGAAAAAAATAAAAAATATTTTTTCTTTCTTTCAAAAATGTAATAACCAATTTGGTCAAAAATTTGTAATGCAACAAGTTTGAAGAGTAACTAACTCATCACAGAGAATGTTACTCATCAAAGAACTGAGAACTGAACTGAGAATGACATGTCGCCAAGTGGTTCTGTATCATTCCCGTCTCAGCATCAGCTGACAAGACGAATGTTTGGTTTGAGATCTTGGACATTTTGTGGCACATGTCAACATCAAGTGTCGAGGCGACATCGGCATTTTAAATGGTATCAAATATTAACTACATTAAAATTCAATTTTTGTGAGTCTGTGGCCGATTGAAAGTCGAAAAGTATCTGGATGGATGGACTGATTTGAAGTTGATATTTTTTTTAAATTAGAAAAGTGTTTTAACTTTTTATGCCAATGTTTCTTCGAAAATGAGGCTTGACTTGGCAGTTATGGATGCGTTTTGGATTTCATTTAGGTACTACGTAATTACTGTAATCATTTGGTCTGTGCTGTAATACTACGTGGAACTCAGACGTGCATGAAGACACTTTGTAGTGTATTTTAATGATTTTATGTTATCCCTTAAAATGTGAAAATTCAATTTGGAACGAATGTCAAAAAATAAACTTTCTGTTTACCAGTTTATAAGATAAGTAATGGATAGCGGTCAAGTTAATAATCATCTCCACGCATTCCCAGCATTTATTCTAGGACGAAATTACCATAACATTACCACAACACAAGGCAACAACCGTCGTATTGTGGTGCATTTACCCTAACGGAAGTAGGCCGGCGCTTGTCTAGGCTCTATCACGCTTAAATCATATTGTAGTCAAGCGGTGGCCTAGTAAGGTAGTGGCACCACACTACAATACGATGTACTATCTACTTACATACTTAAGCATATGAAACGCACTTACTTCGTATTGCTTGTATAAATTGTATTACGCATTTTGTTTTAATAACGCTCCCGCCCATGTCCGACTTTTTGTAGGACAGATAATCGGGCCGATTTTTCCTGCCATATTATTTCTGACCGACTTTTTGTAGGACGTGTGCGTTGCACTATTGCTATCAGTACGTTCTATTTTTCTCCTACAAAAAGTCGGTCACCAATTATCGGACGTGGGCGGGAAGCGTAGGTGTAATAGATGTGTTGAGGAGTCTTGAGCACGGAGTTTTAGAGACTGTGGTAAAACCAAAAAAAAGTAGTTCTAGTCATTGAAGTATTATTACTAGGGTATAGAACAGACACCGCAAACACAATGTATGTTCCAATGAATTGACGCCGCGCGGCTTCAATGTCCAATGGATTCCTTCGATTTTGAAAGGAGAACAGGGGCTCGATTTTGAAAATAGAACCTCCCGGCGGGGACACACATTTTGTTTGAGATGTCTTCTCTATGTATTTACCTCAATGGTTCTAGTTTTTATATTTTGTATATGTATAGGTACGCAAATGTAGAACGTTTTGGAAAACTATTTCCAGGTTTCAGCTACGGAAATTACAAGCTTTGTGGATTTATTTTCGATTTGGTATGACTGCTACTTTTTTGTTTAATAACAATGATATTTAAATATATGATACTCGTATATAAATAGATACATTATGCCCGTCTAAATCAATCAAAAAATCTGTTCCGAAAAGAGCTACAACACACACACGTTTATCTTTTGTTTCACTACACCAATCACATTGGTTTAATACACGAAGGCATTTTAACGCTGTATGTCAAATTTGAAGCACTTCTGGCAACAACAAAAGCGTGCGTATCGTCTTGAAAAATTACTATAAATGCATAATATTATACCAATAATATATATATATATATATAATACATGAGATAAATAGAAATAGGAAGTGACAGAGAGTTGGGGCGTAAGAGTCCTTAACATTGTCCCATTCATGGGCTACTACCATCCCGAATGACACAACTTTATATAACGCAATACAAGTTCCATCAATCCATTCGGCCGACAGCTTGAGTGCACGAGCCTTGTGATGTAGCGGTACTAAATAATTTGTTTGATCCAAACTCTTCACTACGCCGTTAATAGCGCGCCCGGATAGTATATCAAAGCGCGGTTATAACCAAAACTATGTTAAGAACGACGTATATTGAAAAGCTATCTATTTTTTGTAACCCCCAAACGACTGGGTACATCTGATTTATATCGTCGTAGAAACTACACAATTTCAATGCAAACAGGTCCTCACGATTTTTGCATTTTATACCGATAAAATCGTAAGTGCAATAATCTGAATTTTACCAAGAAAAAAGTAACCGACTTCAAAATAACTCAAAAACTACTCGTCAGATCTAGCTCATAAGTGGGAACACATGACAAGCACCAGCTTTCGATTAAAAAAAGAATAATCAAAATCGGTTCACCCAGTCAAAAGTTCTGAGGTAACAAACATACAAAAAAAAACAGTCGAATCGAATACCTCCTCCTTTTTTGAAGTCGGTTAAAAACAATTACAAAGTGATCCACCTGATCCAAAAAACAAAGTCTCCCAAAGACAACAGTAACACGAAAAGTGATGTGTGATCAAGAAGGAAGAAAGAAAGGTTAGATTCCAAGTTCCCAAGACTCCAGCCGGAACACAACACTGACTGGAGTACGAGGGAGCCAGCATAGGTACTACACCTATGCTTTCTTTTTAACAGACTTCAAAAAAGGAGGAGGTATTCAATTCGACTGTATTTTTTTTGTTTTTTACCTCAAAACTTTTGACTGGGTGAACCGATTTTAATGATTCTTTTTTTAAACAAAAGCTGGTACTTGTCTTATGATCCCACATAAATTTGAGCGAGATCTGACGAGTAGTTTTTGAGTTATCCTTAATTTTGAAGTCGGTTATTTTATGTCAAGAATTATTATATAACAACGCAAGGTGTTTATTTGTAGGGTAAAATTTTATTTTATTGTTAGATAAAAAATCTAAGTTCAGTGTCCGTGTTGCCTTACAAGCGCAGTAACGCTTGGTGGGTAAAACAAACAGCAAAGTTAAGATTATGCCCGTTCATCAGATATTCCTCTGAGGGAGTGTTTACATCGCTTTCTTATAAATTATGGACGTTATAATGTTCGTAGGAGTTTTATAAACGTTACTGTTGTAAATAAAATAAAATAATTATGTGCTGTTATGCCCATACATAATGGAAAATGTCCTTTGTTAGCATCCAATTCGTCGTAGTATTATTGGGTACCTAATTTTAAATCCAAATGCAAGCAAATCATTTTTAACAATGTAATTACATTAATCAATTTTCATTTTTAAATTTCGATTATAGTAATGTATTGATTATGATTGGTTTTATAAACGGTTTCAAGCGACGGCTTGTGTAATTTAATGTGACGACATCACCCTACGTCAGATTAGATTTAGGCTTCTTCATATAAGATTGTTTCGACGTCATATATTTTTATTACATTTTGCATAAATTATGATGTGATGGGATTTTTACTAGATTTTAACGTACAATAGGATTTAGAATTAAGGCCAATGAAAATGAGTTGGAATTTTTAACAAATTTTGGCAAAATCCTTTGTACGTAAGTATTCAACTATTCATGTCAAGTAAATGAATATTCCATTTCGCTCAAAGACACCCATACAAGGTTAGTTCATATTAATAAATAGCAGCTATCATTATGGGCATCTTAGATAATTTTGACTATAGTCCACCGAGCGAGAAACTGACAGTCAAACCGTTAAAAAACATAATTCTTGACAAAAAATAACCAACTTCAAAATAACTCAAAAAAAGCGGCCAAGTGCGAGTCGGACTCGCCCATGAAGGGTTCCGTAGCAGCAAGTAATATAATATAAAAGTTCTTGTAGTTCGTTGTAACTTTGATCAATGTTTTTTGCGGTTTACGATTTATGACGTATTAAAAAAAACTACGTACTAGATCTCATTCAAACCAATTTTCGTTGGAAGTTTGCTTGGTAATGTACATCATCACACATTTTACCACTTTGGAAGGGTCTCTCGCGCAAACTATTCAGTTTAGAAAAAAATGATGTTACAAACCTCAATATCATTTTTGAAGACCTATCCATAGATACCCCACACGTATGGGTTTGATGAAAAAAACATTTTTGAGTTTCAGTTCTAAGTATGGAGAGCCCCCAAAATTTATTGTTTTTTTTTCTATTTTTATGTGAAAATCTTAATGCGGTTTACAGAATAAATCTACTTACCAAGTTTCAATGGTATAGCTCTTATAGTTTCGGAAAAAAGTGGCTGTGACATACGGACGGACAGACAGACAGACATGACGAATCCATAAGGGTTCCGTTTTTTGCCATTCGGCTACGGAACCCTAAAAACAGTCAGATATCGCTCAAATTTAAGTGGGACCACATGACAAGCACCAGCTTTCGATTAAAAAAGAATCATCAAACTCGGTTCACCCAGTCGAAAGTTCTGAGGTAACAAACAAAAAATACAGTCGAATTGAATACCTCCTCTTTTTTTGAAGTCGGTTAAAAATTAGCTTAACGTCGATACTACGACTAATATCAGTATCAGTAAGCAAGCATACAAGTCTAAAATCTAATTAAAACTAGTACATAATCTTACACCTCACAAACAGCAAGCACCCCATTCAATTGTTATCGCGCACCGTTACAGTTAGAACGTAATAACATCGCAACTATTGGGGAACTTCCCACAAAAACTGGACATACAAAAGAGCAAAAATTTAACCAACTTTCTATTACACTTCCAGGTGTATCTCACGAGGACGCAAAACAAGCTATAATCAACCGTATTCCAACGTGAAACGGACTAGAAAAGCGCCATCGTGAAATTAAAAGGTATCTATTGATAAAGGAATTGATAATTGTTTTACAAATTTGATCTTTATCACCAAGGAATAGAGACGTGTCAAAGATATTTATTGACTGCTAAGCCTCGATTCTCTGGTCTCCAGTTACCAAAGGAAGTGAAGATTTAATACCTCATGTGGCTCGCATTCTTTGTATGGGGAGTGTTCCCGATTTGATTGTATTAAATTACAAATTGGGTTTTGAAGTGAATGCTCTTTGGTCACGATAGGGTAAAATTTTTTTTACGCGAAACATAAAATATATGTTATTATAAAAAGAGAAGTTTGTTTTTAGACACAACACAAAATATAATTTCCTTATTTCTGTGTATATTTCTTAACAAGCGAATCAGACCAAAGACAAGGATGACATAACAAAAGGCTGAATAAGAATATCTTTTGTTTGAAGAGATAGAATAGAGAATTTCGGCGTGCACATTGATATGAATCATCTAGGTATGCTTGACAAATTGATTCCAAGACTTACTGTGATGCACTGTGTCCGAATTCTTGGGTGTAAGGAACAGGTAAAGTTAAAATCGGTAAAGGTAAAAATGGTAAAGGTAAGGTAAGGTTTAGTTGTGTAAGTAAATGTTTTTTCAATCAGCTCGCAGGTCCCTGACTCAGGATAACCTAGTTTAACTTTATTTTTCGTGGCTCCGTTTTTATTTTAAAGAAAAATTTAAATAAACACGTAAACGCGAGATTTAAGTAATTTTACGGATTGCATTCCCACTAACAGCATGCATGTTTACTTCTTTCGATGATAAAAAAATACCTGCACCAACTACCTACTCAGTTATTCTGTCTCTCACTATCCAGTTGTGATAAAAAAAACTAGGCAAATCGAATACCCCACAAGGTCGCGACCGCGGAACAGCTGTTTTACCAAGTACATTTAATTGATGAATTTTAAATTGAAATTATTCGTATAAAAACTTTCCATCATAAGAAGTTAAATGGTCTAGCCTTCTATTTTATTTATGCACTTTTTGCGTGATTCATTTATGACGAGGGGTTAAATGGGTGCCGAGGACAAAATTAAATTTACGTGTAAGTAAAAAAAACTAAAATTTATATTATTTTTTATTTCCATTTTTATTAATCAAAGTACCTATGTACGTCGTGTACACCTTTTAACCTAAATAACGCGCTCATCGTAAAAATTTTCCAGCACGTTTACCGGTAGTTTTTAGAGAAAATTGAAGTTACTTAACGTGGAAAAATCCGTGTCGTGTTCTTTTAAAATTTTCTCGCAGTAGCAGGCAGCTAGACTTCAGTCGCAGGGAAATTTAATTTTCCACGTGTCACCATGTCACTAAACATACTGAGGCTGAGATAAGGCGTCGTTATCTGCCGGTATCCGTGTTTTGCATGACTAGAAGTGAAATGTTCTCCGGATAAATATTGCAGATAATATCTTAGGTGAGATGACTTCATCTTATCTACTTGTATGTAGGTTGTGATACGTTACACATAACGTAATTTTTTTAACAAAATAAATAAGTCACGAATGCTTATAAATTCCTGATTTTCAAAATTCCTGATCACACATAATATTTTTAATATACATCATTATAATTAAGACATCATAAACAAGAATACATCAAACCAAAGAATACATTTATCCGTGACATTAATGTCCAACTTAACCGCGAATCGAATCCAACTGCTTAGAGAAGTTGTATTGTAGGTCAAATATCGTGTTAGTCTAGTAGTTACGTGATGAATTAACATACAAAAATAAACCTGTATTATTATGTTTTATTATGGTAATAAAACCGACATGAATAAAAAATTTCAAATCAAATAAGATTGAATGTATCCGATGTTGAATATTAATATTGAACAGGGTCCCATAGATTTAATATTAGTATTAGTGATGGGCCGACTATGAGTTTTGCCGATCAGCCGACTAGCCGACTAGTCGGCAAGAAAATTGCCGACTATTCGGCCGACTAGTCGGCAATGCTGATCATCCTTACTTCCGTCAAATTCCTACTCTTTGGGATATTAATATTGTGCGAGATAACGGCAGAAATGTTGCAAAAGCCATCGATGACTCCTGTTTTAAAGTAGCACGCTGTTTTATACATACATTAGAATTATCAATCAAAGAGGCGATGAGTAAAATCAAGGCGCACTGTCACTCACTTCAATCATTCATTGATTTACTGAAACCCTTTGAAGAAGTTACTAAAATAATAAAATTAGTCTGCTCATCTATGTTGCCGAAGATGAAGTAATACAAATGAAAGGTGTATTGCAAAACGACTTAAAAAGTCGATTTAACTCATTAGAGAATGATAAAATTCCCACTGGTAACATTGCTTAATTCTTGGTACAAACTAGTTTTTCGAGGCTAAAAATGTCCACAGTCAGATCGTAGTTTATATTGGAAGCCCTAAAAAATAATTTAAATTTTAATGATGATGACAGCGACCCATGATGATGATAGATACCCAGAAATGGCTCGCATGAGTTGCCCTGCTAGCTGCTAGTCTATAGTACGACTATTTTCCGAGGCTGGGAATATTTAAGAAGATAATAAATGGAACCGATTACTTCCCAATCAGCTGAAAGTCTGTATTCCTTTACCATAATTTACCTTTGCTTGATCAAATAAAGTAAAAACGCGATCGTTAAATTTAATTTAAAATATGATTAAAAATAAAAGTACAAACTTGTTAATTATAATTACTGTTGCTACATGCTTTAAATAATGTTTTTTTTTGTTATTATCAAATTTTTAAAATAATAAATCTAGTTATGTTGATTGTATAATTTTGTACTTTTCTTTATTTGCTTTTTTTAGTAGCGAAAGTAAATGCCGACTGTTCGGCCTTTTTTGCCGACTATTCGGCGAATAGTCGGCGACTAGAAAACGTGCCGAATAGTCAAATACAAATACAGTCAATAACAAAAAATAACCGACTTCAAAGTCTCTAAAACTACTTTTCAGATCTCGTTCAAATTTATGTGGGACCACATGATAAGCACCTGCTTTCGATTAAAAAAGAATCATCGAAATCGGTTGGCGTGATATTGAGTTATTCGTCAATTTGTCACGCACATCTTAACACAAATTTACGACTTATGTGGTTTTCTCATGGATGCCATTGTCAGATCTTAATAAAATTTATGTGGGACCACATGACAGCCACCAGCTTTCGATTAAAAAAACAATCATCAAAATCGGTTCGCCCAGTCCAAAGTTCTGAGGTAACAAACATTAAAAAAAAATACAGTCGAATTGAGAACCTCCTCCTTTTTTTGAAGTCGGTTAAAAATAGTGAGTACAACTCACATCTGAAACACATTATAGTGTAATTACATTGTGATAATGATATTCTGATTCCGAATGTCTATTTCAATGTCGACCTCATTGACGGTTAATTAACGGTCTTCTTACAAAGCGGTCAATTTCTTTTGTTCTAATGTTAATACTCGTTGTTTACTACTGATTAATGATTCTCGTTTTTTTTTTACTATGATACGGGTACTCACGATATATATTCCATACGCCGATATTTCGACCCAGTTGCATGGATCATGGTCACGGCTAGACTAGATTCTCGTTTTGTTTACGAGACGATGTATGATTCTACAGTATTATTATAATTGTTTTACCTTTTTATTTTTTTACTTTATAACGCAGCGTTCCATTACTGTCCGACATGCTTTAACTTTCTTTTATTAGTGAAAGCAAGCTTACATTGTAAGAAAGTTATTAACTTAAAACATGCAATTTGACAACACAGGTGGCTTCATTACCGAAATTCCGGAGGAATACAATTTGCCAAACCGAACATTTCTTCTGCAAGATTCCCGAAAATGATGGACAGACCGCAAGGTGCACTCCATTACTGGTTCTGAGATAAGGTATTTGATTGGAAGCCGATTATTAACGCAATGCAGTCGGGACAGATGCTGTGAGCAGGTGTGTTCCAGAACGGGTCTTGAGCGATGACAGTGTTAAACAATACTTTTTACACGCTTTTTATGCATACGCTTGGCTTGAAGGTATGTATAGTATATTAATATTTTAATTTTGTTTCCACCTGCATTTAAAACAGTAGTAGCCAATCAAAGAATGAGCACAAAAGCAAAGCAAAGCAAAGCAAAAGCAACAACCCATAATTGTCCCACTGCTGGGCTCGGGGTCTCCTCTCACAATGTGAGGGGTATTAGGCCATAGTCTACCACGCTGGCCAAGTGCGGATTGGTAGACTTCACACACCTTTGAGAACTTTATGGAGAACTCTCCGGTGTGCAGGTTTCCTCACGATGTTTTCCTTCACCGAAGCAAGTGATAATTAACTTCTAATACGCACATCATATTTGAAAATTAGAGGTGCGTGCCAGGATTTGAACTCGGGCCCCTTTGTTCGGGAGACCAACGTTCTAACCGCTAGGCTACCACTGAATGAGCACAAATATTAGTCTTATTTTGTTACATACGTTTGCTACTATAAAAACAATTAATGTAAAAAATCGGTGGTGATACTGCTTGGCGAGTGGTTTTGACTTGGAAATTGAACCGTAGCTGAGAGGGAATCTTTTATAGGTTATGACGTCAGTGTAAGTTTGTAGATGTTACACGAAAAACCACATTTTTGTGTGTGAATTAGCTTCAAACGTTTCAAAGAATGAAGTTATTTTAAAGGCGAGAGAAATAATTTCCGTGCCACGTCCGTTGTGACAGGTCTTGTACCTCCTATTACCATCAAACCTAACAGTTTAAAGTCCCAAGTCACCCCCATTATCCATCACTTGATCCCTAAACTAACCAGTCGTGTTCACGGACGGAACTTAATTATATTACGAAGTTAACTAACTTTAGGGGCACTAGACGCTTAGTAATAACTGAAATTGTAGCAGACGGGGCCCTATTCATTTATAAGATTACTGCCAAGTCACTATTACTAGATTGGAAACTGAATTTAAATTAAGCGTTATAAAAAGAATTGGAATTGGCTGCAAAGAAAAAGATGTATGGTCTTGTTCTTTAACGCTTAATAAATCTAATTTAGCTATTGCTATTGCACTGATATAAATTATGTTTTATTTTTAACCTTTTTCAACAAATAAAACAACAAAAAGAAGTGCATAAACCCTTAAGAATTTTGTGGATAGCGGTCACCCATCTAACTACGCGACTGGTGAATTGCCCGTTGTACTACCACGTTGCGATTTGCCATAGCAGAACCAACTTGTTCTATCATGGGACAACTGAATAGGACTAGTGGGATAAACCCAAGCTCTCAGTGTATTAGTTAGGATTGACACCAACCGCGTCTGTTACTGAAAACTGAAAATTAATACTTCATTTCTATTACCTACATTAAATTTTTGAGACGCTAGCAGTTGAGTTTTAGGGCTTTAGAATTAAAACAATAACTTTTGTACAAATACGTCTGGAATGGTTGAACAAAGCTTCGAATTTACCCAGTTGTAGTAGCTGCCCTTGTTAACCCTTAGGCCCGTAGTTATGTACCTAACTAAACTAACATGGCAATGTATGTATATTATTTATTAACGAATCATATTAATTATTTAAAATTTAAATTAACGGCATGCGACGGCTGCGAGTGGATAACAAGCAATAAATAATAAAATAGGTGATAAAAATCAGTCGCAACTCATTCGACATTTAACAGGCGTGATATCACGACTAAAGATACCAATCACGCCACTGGTATATCACGATTTTAATACTAACAGCAGGTGGGGTCAATGTGAACTAGTATCTATTTTTACTACTGCTGTATACTTACGTGCTGAAAGCAATCGCTAGGTGTCGCTAGGTTCGCTTTTTACATAAAATAAGTTAATGCTTGAAACAATCCCACCTGAATACTGATAGTAGGTGGCAATCATTGAAGTATAATGTCATAGAACAGACATCTCGAACAAAATGTGTGTCCCGCTGGGAGGTTCTATTTTCAAAATTGAGCCCCCGTTCTCCTTTCAGAATCGAACGAATCCATTGAAAATTGAAGCCGATCGGCGCCAATTCATTGGGACATACATTGTGTTCGCGGTGTCGTTTCTTTAAGCTAGTAATAATACTTCAATGGTGGCAATGAAGATTGAAGTCCAAAATGAGCATATTAACAATAGCTTTTGACACTGGCAAGCCCTTGCGATGTATTGGATTAATAGGTAAGTAGGTGATCACCCTCGATGATGTCATCTTCAGTAACTGAATGTCATCACCGATGCGTTGCCACCGGTTGGTGCTACAGACGTCTACCACAGGCGACCATTTAAAGTCGTCTCGTTTGACAGCTCACATAAAAATATATATTATGTAAATGACAAGTTCCATTCAAATCTCCTTTCCCGGGCAGCCTTGGTGCACTCATTATCATACTAAACTGTAAACACGAGTGGACGGACGGACAAGGTCTCGGATACGAGTTTGTTGAGTAAACTTTATGAAATAGTCCATTTGAGGTCATGTATGGCGATTACTCGAAGTGTAAGTAAATTCTAAATCATTAAAATGGGTAAATTCTAAATCATTAAAATGGGTAGGAACTTTCATTTAATAAAAATCTGAAATCAATTATATTAGAATGCGTTACCGAAACATTCGTGCATCTGCGTCTATCGTTTTGAAAAAGTGCTCCATGGAGAAGCGTAAAAAACTCCTCAGCATAAATTAAAAAACCCCCGACAATTTGATTTACACTACACATATTATATTATAGATATGTAGAATACTTTTGACTATCACCTTTAAGACAAAAACTAGATCAAAATCGGTTTATCAGTTTGGGAGCTACGATGCCTCAGACAGACAGACATATGTACAGATACACAGACACGTCAAACTTATAAGAGGAGTGTTATAACACTCCTCTTTTTTCGTCGGGGGTTAAAAAGAATAAAAATACTTTTCTTGATTCGGTAAAAAAAATATCATTATTTAATACAAACTACAAATTTAAGTAGGAACATACATACATAGCTGTTATTATTTTATATTATCGCGAGATTTATCTTACTAAAAATAGATTTGTTAGAAATGAGTCACTACCGTAGTGCACTAAGTGCTATTCTTAAACTATTTAATGCATGTTACTTTAAAGAATGCTTAAATAAAATGTATTTGTATTGTATCATAATTCTTAAAACTATTCCTGTCTTGATTTAGTAAGTACACGAAGAAGTCCGCAAAGACAAGTTAACGCATAACAAAAAAAAAACACAACAAAATAATCTCTCATAGCACAATGGTGAATTATAATATCTCGGACCGAGACCAGTCACAGAAACAGGTTGGGAACAGGTGCGAAATCCGCCCGCAGTGCACACTGCCCGACTGCCCAAGCGGCACAACATCTGCTCTTTATGGTAATTTGTACAGAGTACTCCCGTCAGAGACTGCATGACTCAATTTTGATAATTTCCTGAAGCAATATTCACGTAGAAAGCAGCCTAGTGTTGTCAGGTGGCTGGGAAGGCTGGGAATTTTATGTCTCGTAATTAATTGGTGTCCGGTAATTAGACTTGTGTCCCGGATTCCGCAATGTAAGGATATAAGAGTGGGACAGTTATGCGTTATAATGAGATGTCTGTCTTTTAATAGCACCTAGGTTCTACTTCCTTCTAATCTAATATACATATAAAAATCTCGTGTCACGGTGTTTGTGGTGGCACTTCTCCGACACGGCTCGACCGAGTTTTATATTTTTTTTTGTGTATATTTGGTAGATAAGAGAATAAGTCATAAAGCATATTTCATACCGCTAAGTGATAAGGATTGTGTTCTCACTATCCGAAGGTTGACTGGGAGAGAATGCTATTAGCATTAAGTCCGCATTTGCTGTTATACAAATTGTATTGTAAGAAAGTTAAATAAATAAATAAAATAAGGGTGTCCCTATCTAGGATTTTTTTAGCAGAGCAACTTTTGACGAGTCAGCTAATAATATTATAAATGTGAAAGTTTGTGAAAGAGGATGTTTGCAAAAATTAATGAACGTATTTTCATGAAATTTAGCATACAGATAGACCATGATTTGGAATAACATATAGGTGTATTATCCAAGAAAACATGGGCAATGCCGCTAGTACTGAATACATTTAATAAGCTACTTGCGACGCGTACTTCCTTCGATTACCAGACGACGCCTTCAGAACCAAGCGACTTATCATGCACCAGCACTATCGATACACCTCGTAAATCTTCATAAAATCACACGGGAACATCTTCCATCTCTATCGCACGTATTAGATATATCTTGTGTCCTCTTCACGCCCAGGACGTCGGACGCGTCACCTTATCACAAGATACTGAGAAATATTAATCACGTTTCATGGTATTTAAATAGAAGTGCTATTTGTGGTTGTTAGAAGAAAGTATCTAGTGCATGTGCTTGGCTTCCCTTTATTTATAAATAAGGTATCTATATGTTAATATTTTATTAATGATTTCATTTATTTATTAATGGCGATGATCTCATTGGCAATTTTGATTATTATTACAAACTTTATTAGAATTTCATCTTAGGAAATATGTGGTGTAACCACAGAATATTTATTAGTACCTACCTATTATATTTACTAATAAATCTAATAATACAACAGATTAGGTACGAGTATAATCAGTTTAAATTATTATAAGTACATGTGTTGGTTCCGATATGCCTTTCAATGAACAAAAAACTTTTTTGTGTTAGGGTTGCCTCATTAATAATGTATTGTTGCAAGTTTCCAAACACAGTAGAAAACGCCACCTACCCACAATTTAAAATATTGTGATAATCACTTTGCAGAAAATCGTATTTTCTCTTTTTCTATTGAGTAATTTTTTTTCCTAAAAAGCTGCTTTGATCTCATTCTATTTATTTGTCCTAAACGCAACACTCGCATTAAGAACACAAACATTTTTCAAACTTACAATTCTATTTTTAAAATTCAAGCAGTAACAATCACTTCCCGAATTAAAGGATTCAATTTAAAGCTAACCACATCGAGATCAAACCTAAAAAATTAAAAACAAAGCAATCCTCATCCGGTGCAATACAACACAAACTATCTCACATCTGGCAGCCCTGCGGCTGAAGCGATAATCTGTCGTGTAAACACAGATCACAAAAACAGGCGCTTCCACACCTGTCGCGAGCTAACGGCTTAGGGCTGTCACAACATGGTAATTATGTCGGATTTGATGAAGTTTGTTGTGTTGCGTGAATCGAGATTGAACGTGGCATGACCTAGGTCAAGCCCGAATATATGGGTGAAGCGGACTGTTAATTAGCGTTGCCTTTGAGATTAGTTTGTCATCAAGTTAATTATAAAGGTTTGTTGTACGTCATTTATGTATTGTTAGAGATCTTTGCAGGTTCAGGGACTGGCCACTTACACTAGCAATCAATAATTTTGCTTAGGTATTGAAAATTTGAAACAACACGTTGTTCGCACGTCCTCAAAAGTGGAGGAGAATGCGAATCTGCCCTTTTTGTATCATTTGAGAGACAGCTCTCACTGAAGGGGTCGGGTCTCATCCTGGTCAATGGCTGACCAAGTGCCAGTTTCTTTGATGCCTTTACTCATTTTCATGGCCGACGTTAACAACATTCCATGTTTCTTTCTATTTTTAACCTACTTCAAAAAAGGAGGAGGTATTCAATTCGACTGCATTTTTTTATTTTTTATTTTTATGTTTATTACCTCAGAACTTTCGAATGGGTGAACCGATTTTGATGATTCTTTTTTTAATCGAAAGCTGGTGCTTGTCTAGTGGTCTCACTTAAATTTGAGCGAGATCTGACGAGTGCTTTTTGAGTTATTTTGAAGTCGGTTATTTTTTGTCAAGAATTGTTTCACAATCCATACGAAATGTGATGAAAAAAATACCAATATTAAATCGTGTTTTTAAACGGTTTTATTAAGCTCGTCCTTCTTGTCTGGATCAAATCCTACAAGCAGAATTAGAACGACTTCCTATCATCCTACGAAGTTGAATTTTGCATAGGTATTGCTATGGTTCCAATGACAATATATTTTTATGATTAGCAAGACCTGATAATACTTTCAGGGTTGGCTCTAGACGAGGGAACTCTTTATACAGCACCCCCGCAGTAGGTTTTAACCTGTGTCGCAGGACTCGCAGGTGACATGGACGACACATACAACAACATCACAAGAACACCCATGACCCGAGTAGAAATATTTATCTGTCTCATAAATATCTGCCCCGGCCGGAGATCGAACCCGGGGCCCCTCGCTTCGCAGGCAGGGTCGCTACCAACTAGGCTAGGTCGTCGAACTATAAAACCGTTTTAGTTTTTGAACTATTAACTTATTATAATTACTAATGATATAGTCGACGTAGTATACTAGTACTAGGTACTAGTTCAAATACGTAACTGTAATGTACCTACATATACAATTCGCGGGAAGTTTGACAAATATTCAGCCGCTTTGTTTCGCTAAGTAGGTCATATTATTATAAGTGGAGTATGAAATTGTAAATTAGCATTACATAGCGGTCAGCTCATTGTACGGAGATTTGGGATACAACAAAGGAATAGACCACTACAATTATATCTGTTCGGAGTAAATCTTTGTGTTGAATGTGGGTTAATACTTAATACATGTATGCTATGGTTATTTATGAAGGCAAAGAAAAGAAAGAGATTTAAATGCAATGTTCAATGTCAAAAAGAAGGCAAGTCAAAGGCAATTAGGCATGATAGTCATCCTGTGCTAATTTAAAATGTGCTGAGGAGTTCCTTTCGCCATTTCTTCTCCTCCATAATGAAGCACCTTTCCCAAATCTACCACAAATTAAAAACAATTGACGTTCATAAGTGTATTGAAAGAATACCCACAAGCCATAATATGATTTAGAGTTTGAATTTACCATAATCAGTTCTACCTGGGTCTATGTTATTCTACACCACCATGTTGAATGATGGTATTCAAGTTACTTCATTTGCCTATTCTGCCTCCTTGTAGAATATACCGCGAAATAATTTAACACGTTTTAGAGTTAAAACAAATGTTTTTATTCACAATTGGTTTGGTTTACAAACACTTTTTGAAAGTCATGCAAACTACGCCAATGCTTCAACAAAGCTCTACTGTGAGAGGGCCCGGGAGAAGAAGCAGCAAGAAACTACCGGGTTTGTTTTTTACCTGTTCAAAGTTACAGATAGCACTTATCATCTACTACAATCTATATTCATAAAACTCATGTCCAAGCAGTTTTGTCTTTAAAATAATCATCTAGCCTATAGGTTAGAAACCTATGTTATAAGGTCTTTAACATAGGTTTCCACCCTGTAATATAGGCTATAGGATCCACCAATTCGAAACATTGATTGATTGTGCACTAAAGGATACACTTGGGAAACAAAACACAGTAATGTAAACAAGACTGTCTTCATCGCTAAAGTCCGGTTTATACGTATTAAGTAATTAAGCAGATAACTAAATAACTAAATTTTTAGTAAATTAATACGTGTAGACAGACAATTTAGTAACTTTTTAGTTAAAATTTAGTTAATTACTTAATACATGTAAACCGAACATAAGAGCGATCTTTTCCAGACAACTTAAGGTCTTTCTTTCTTTTTATTTTCTTTTTCTTAGCCAGCAGCACATCAATGATTCCTTGGTCCATGAGGTGGATCGTCAGCTCGTTTGGTGGCTATTTCCGTAAAAAAGAGGATTGAGATTTATGAAAAGATATTATTATTACAAAATTTTATGTATAATTTACAGTTTTATTCGCCAGGCATCCGGTTAACCGGCAGCCGGTTAAAACCGCATCGGGATCATTTATTCGGCCCATATTCCGACCGTTCCCAGGATATCCTGTGAGACCGCAATGTTACTAATTTTAGTATTCGTGATAATTAACTAACCGGACACACTCGTGGTCCGTGCTAATCGTTTGCGGAATGGAAATGACTGACAACTACATATTTTCGGATCGATGAAAATTTGATAAATAAATGCTTACACACTCATATATTTGATGACCCTGTAGCCTAGTTGATAGCGATCCTGCCTGCGGAGCGACGGGTACCGGGTTCGATTCCCGGCCGGGGCAGATATTTACGTGACAGATCAATATTTGTACTCGGGTCATGGGTGTTATTGTGATGTGTTATATGTGTCTTCCATGCCATCCGCGACACAGGTAATAACCTACTGCGGGGGTATGAGAGTGTGTTAGTTAGCGTTTATACTCGCATTAAAATTAATCTGTGTTGCGGGTGGTACGGCGAACACTAACATACATGATCCGCGACTATAGTCCACGACAATAAATATTCTCTCTGTCACATAAATATTTGTCCGCGTTTTGCGGGTTAATAACAATGATATTTAAAAAAATATAGATACGTTATAACCTTACAAATTAACCAAATTTGTTCAGAAAAGAACTACAACACACACACGTTTGTCTTTTGTTTTACTACACCAATCACATTGGTATAATACATGAAGGCATTTTAACGCTGTATGTCAAATGTCAAGCACTTCTGACAACAACAAAAGCGTGCGCATCGTCTTGTATTGACGGAACGACTACGAGCAGAACGGTCAATTGCCTGTTCTTGCGCTCTTCTTCGTCGGCGCGCTAGTGACATATCTACCTCTTTTTTACATTGGATAAAAGTTAAATAGCTACCCTATGTGCTAGCAGATCATGGTCTATCTATGTGCTGAATTTTATGAAAATCTATTCAGCAGTTTTTGCGTGAAAGTGTAATAAACATCTATACAAACTAATTATTAAAATAATAAATAAACGCTTACACACTCATACCTCTGCAATAGGTTATTTTACCTATGTAGCGGGTGGCATGGACGACACAATATATAACACATCACAATCACACCAATGAGCCGAGTACAAATATTTATTTGTCACATAAATATCTGCCCCGGCCGGGAATCGAACCCGGGACCCCTTGCTTCGCGTGCAGGATCGCTATCAACTAGGCTACAGATTCATTAAGAAGGCCTTATAAAAATTTAAGCGTATTGACTGTTTTCACAAGAGAATCCGACGATAATTTATAGCCTGTATAAATATATAGGTAATTGGTACAATCAAAGAGCGCACATTGAACCGAAACACTCGAACCATTTGGCGGTCTCACAAGCGGTCTTTGTGCGGTCTCATAGACCGCCATTCAGACCATGTACCATGTTAGCGAGCGTTTCCGGGTTATGACTATTGAAACGGGTTAAACTATTAGTATGAAAGGATTATGTTGTGGGGTTTAGATGTTAACAAGGTCTTTACATAATTATTATTATACATGTTTGGGATTCTAATTCTCAGATCACGCTCATGCCTGAGTTTGGCGGAGGAGTTAATCGCTTATTCAATCATATTATAATTTTATTCATAAGACATGAAATATTGAGAACTTAATTAAATCGATACTTATATATTATTTCGACGCCTACCTAAAATACATGAACAAATTAAAATAACCACATCTAATTTAAAAATTGCTTAGAACTATAATGAAATTCGAGTCAAAAGACCGAAATTTATTATTTTACCCAAATAAAGACGAAATTTTACACGCAACACAGAAAAAAGTTGTCACGACACACATTTAAAATTGTTATTACTTTAACAATCCAGTAGCTCGAGCACGAATATTTGCGAGAAAGTATTCGTATGGTTAACGTAAGCAATTTGTCAAATTTGTATGGCATTTTAGTACCATTTACGTACGATAGGGGCGCTTTTGAAAAAATGCCATACAAATTGCTTACGTTAACCATACGAATACTTTCTCGCAAATATTCGTGCTCGAGCTACAGTTCTCTTAATCAGCAACATAAATCATCAAGTTAATTTGTGACGTCACAGAGAGCATCAAAAATTCAGTGCAACCAAAACGCACCGACCCAAGTACTTTAACAATGCATGGATAAACACATAATTAGAACCATCAAATCTTAACATTAACATCCGTGGCTCGTACCAAACACTCAAGAACCAGTGTTTAGTATACAACTATACACGTATCTATTAACACGCTGTAAATAAGCTAGGCGAGCAACGCAAACAAAAAGACAGAATGAAAGATTAATAGATCGAAATAGCCGCTCTCTCACCTCGCTGTCACAGATTCTTAAAAGCTGGTGTCAGAGTTTCTCAGTATCGTGCCTGTGAGACATAGATTACTTTGAAAGTAGACTGGATACAAAGATAATGTTGTGAAATCTACATTATCTTTTGCTAAGATCTGATTTTAGAGAATATTCGACTGACTTTTTTTATTTACGTGTACTATCTATTCTTGTAGGTTAAAATGTGTTGATTTTGATGAGATTCCTTTATAATTTATATTAATATTTGACAAACGTTTTCGTAAAAAATAAATACATCGTAATTATTAAGTACCTAAATAAATACATCATTAATAACAGTAGACATTTATATTTGCGCAACGTTAATTTTATTCTCAAACATTTGCATTGAATTAAACGACAAATATAAATGTAATTAATACCTGTTTATCTTTGAATGTTTCCCAAATCCTATCTGTTCATATTGCGTAACAGATTAACAGACGACACTGAACATAAGACCTGCGGTTACCGCGGTCTGCGATCTGCTATCCGAGATAACGCGCGGTCAGAGCTAATGCGTATAGTTTACCTCCACTCCTACTAGATGTTTTCTGGTTGCCATATGAAACCCTTTCTGTAACGATTATGGCTCGGTGAATGAGCACGTATTTTTATATGATGGTGGATAGATACTGTTTGCTTGCTGTGTCTAGATTTTATTTTATGTCGTATTTGTAAGACAATACTTAAATCCAATTGCATCTACATCTGCGTTGGGTCTTATATGAGAGATATGGTTTAAGTGGCCCACGTATCATGTACCAGGTATCGTTGGCCAATCTAGTAGAATACGGATTGGCATTGACAACCCCTGTAAATTGTTTTAGGGTTCTGTATGAAAAAACGAAAAACGGAACCCTTGTAGGATCACTCGTATGTCGGGGCGACCGCCGTTCACAACCAATTTACTCCGAAAGTACTGGACCCCAAATGAATTGAAATTTGGTACTCATGTACTTTTTTGTGACCCAAAAACAAAGGTATAAAGTAAACAACTGAAATTGAAAAAAAAAATCAAAATTAAACAAAAACTGTTTTGCAAACCGTATCCATACGGTGTGTCAAATGAAGGAACTTGTTGTAAGGGTCTTAAATATATTTTTGTTATAGTTCTACAATGGATAGTTTTAAAATTATTCAAGAAAGAACAAATTAAAGCCAAAAACTGACCATTCCTTTCCCCTCCTTATCTCCGAAACTACTGACGCTAGAATTAAAAAAAAATACAGAGAATAGTTCTTTACTTAAATATTACATGAAAAGAATATAAGAAGTCTATGGTCTTAAAAAAACGGCAAAAATAAATAAAATATGAAAATAACGGTAAATACATAATCAACGTACGGAACTCTCTCCAAGCGTGTTTGTCTCGCAATTGTCAAGTTTATTTGAAACAGACACACTCACCGTGCTATTGTTATTTTCAGAAAGTGTGTGAAATGCTTTCATGAAATAAATGTTTACGACTTTCAAAAAACTAGATCTTCTATTATAGTTAACTTATCTATGACGAAAGAACACACGTGAGTCGTGACTGCTTTCAGCTATTTACGACAAAAGGTGTCAAGAGCAATCATCGATGTTATTAAGAACGTTCATTTTGCTGCCCTTACCGTAAATCGGGAAACATACTGCATCTTACGTTTTTTTAATACATAATGGAGCAGAGAAGTCATATTGTGATGGTACTTGGTCCTCCATGATTACAAAGTTCAAGTCCTACTTATATCTATACTAATATATAAAGAGGAAAGATTTGATTTATTGTTTGCATTGAATAGGCTCCAAAACTACTGAACCGATTTCAAAAATTCTTGCACTGTTGGGAAGCTACACTATCCCCGAGTAACATAGGCTATATTATATTTTAAAAAAATTAGGGATCCTTAGTAAAACTCCAGTAATGTAACGCAAGGTGTAAAAAAAACCGAAGCAAAGCGAGGGCGGTTACTCGTTATAAATATGAAAGTATGTAATTCATTTCGTTGGTACCTCCAAAACAATAATAATTAAGAGTACAGGCAACTGAGTTAGACATTCGACCACACTAATGAGACAATTAGTCAGCCAGGAAATCCGAATTTACATTCAGATAACTATTTTCAAGGTCCGAACAGTTGAAACTGCCTTCAACTATATAACAAAACAATACATATAGCTTTTAAAATGAAACTAAATAATTAATAAATAAACGCTTAGAGATATTTATGTGACAGATAAATATCTGCCCCGGCAAACAGGGTCGCTACCAACTAAGCTACAGGGTCGTCATGGTAACACTTTCGGTGCATAAATGTATTTCAGAGTAATATTTTTTTTATTAATAACGAGTAACCGCCCTCGCTTTGCTTCGGTTTTCTTATTTTTTTACACCTTGGGTTACATTATTGGAGTTTTATTAACGATACTTAATTTTTTTGAAAATACAATATAGCCTATGTTACTCGGGGATAGTGTAGCTTCCCAACAGTGAAAGAATTTTTGAAATCGGTTCAGTAGTTTCGGAGCCTATTCAATGCAAACAAAAAATCAAATCTTTCCTCTTTATATATTAGTATAGATAATTACTTGCGAATCTCATGTGAGGTCTAATTAAAACGTAATTAGTTAATTTTAACAAGATACGCTTATTAACAGAATGCACTTTGGAAAGTGTGGTACAGTTTTTAGTTTTTATTACCCACCTTATTTTTGTTCTTATTTGGTGGTATTTTTTTGGATTTTATGTCTGTTTTCTCATTACTCCGCCGTTATAAGCCGATTTAGAGGATTCTTCTTTTATTTAAAAGGGATATTTTGTTTGATATGTGATAATATCTTAAATATTATCAATAAATAATATCAATTGCGATTTTGACAAAGGTTTCTTTTTGTAGTCGGTTATTTTTTCGGTTATCATCTTGTATTGACAGAGTGACTACGAGCAGAACGGTCAAGTGCCTGTTCTTACGCTTTTCATCGTCGGCGCGCTAGTGACATATCTACCTATTTTACATTATAATATCATTGGCCATAACCAACAAAGTTAAAACAAAGATTATTTCATTCATTGCATATTTCTTCGTTGAAAAGCAAAATACCTGTCGTTCCCATGATGTCATAGATCTAAACATGGCGGTTTCTCGATAACTGGCCAAGGATATCTCACGGAGTGACGACATGCATAATAATATAATTGCTAATGGCCCTAACTTTATGAAGTAATGGTTAAGTTAGTTTAACTGGACACGGTTGTTTATTATTTAACTAGGATTGATAGTGATTTCTATGAAATACTAGACTACATGACAAGCACTAGCTTTCGATTAAAAAAAGAATCATCAAAATCGGTTCACCCAGTCGAAAGTTCAGAGGTAACAAACATAAAAAAAATACAGTCGAATTGAATACCTCCTCCTTTTTTGACGTCAGTTAAAAAGTAATAAGTAGTCCTAAATAAATTTTAACGTTAGCCATTTTGTTTGACTACTTAATTTTTTCGTTGTAGTAAATTTTACTTTCTGAACAAAGTCCAAGTGTAAGTGCGGTATATAGATCTCACCCTTAGAGTGTTCATATTCGTACATTTTTTTTTTACATCACCCGACGTCTTTTTTTTACATCACGTCAGTACAGTAAATATATTACCATGGACACATTAGCAATAATATCTACCCACGAATGCGTTCAATTATATCTGTCTGCAAAAAGGTAGCAAAAACATCTGATCCTTAATAGGCGACACATTAAAGTGACGACAAAATTATCTGACGAAAAAAGTACATCAAATAATTGTGACAACCACCAAAGCAAAAATATGTGACGACATTAGTTACAAAATAATGTGATCACTCTTTTAGTGCAAATATATGGCGACGTCGCCGGCGTAGTTGCCACGGCTCCCTTTGGCGTTCGAAGGTAGCCAAAAGAGTAGCCAGTGGCTACCCTCTGTCAGTCAGTTTTCTCAAATCTCATATCTTTTTTAAATTCTTTAAATAAATTGACTATTTCGTCCCAACATCTTATTTTTAAATTGCAGTCGGAATAATCAGTTCTTGCGGTATCCCATAAACATGGATGTTAAATAAAAGAAAGATTTGCCACTTTCTTACAGTCTCCTTTAATTGATTTGCGATTACAATAAAATGAATTAGGAAAAAATTGTAAAAAATAAGGAGCGAAAGCGGATCACGCACTCGTACGCACTCGCACGCACCGCGGTTGAGGGGCAATAAAAGTCGAGTGAAGGTGACCAGTGCAGTCCAGTCCGCCGGTATGACGTGGGCCACGACGTCACGCGCAATCGCCTTCTCCAGGAGAGGAGCAACGCGCGTATCGAAATTGCTTGGTGTTAACTATCAGGCGCTAACATAACCTCCCCCCCTGGAACACCTCCTGGTGTTGCAGTAGGCTCCTGAAGCAATGGACAAAGCCGTGTGAGTGCTCTTCGCACGGTCCCTCTCATCGTAAAGATGTCGGCGACTCTAGCTACGCCGTCGACTCCAGGGTACAGCTTCAACACGCGCCCCATACGCCAATGAAGAGGTGGAGCGTTGTCGTCCTGCAATAGTACCAGGTCTCCTTCTTTGAGCGTGTTGAATTTATTTGAGCGCCATTTGTTCCGCTGCTGCAACTCGCTGACATACTCGCTCTGCCAGCGCCTCCAAAAATGCTGGCGAGCTTGTTCGATCCGGGCGTAGCGCTGCAGGCGGGCAGGATGCTCCTCATGAAGATCCGGATCAGGCAGCGAAGTGAGCGGCCGACCGATCAGGAAGTGCCCTGGAGTAAGAGATTGGAGATCGTGAGGAGAGGAAGAGATAGGACACAAGGGGCGGCTATTAAGTATAGCTTCCACCTGTGCGAATAAGGTAGACAACTCCTCGTAAGTGAAATGTGAATTGCCTAGAACACGTTTAATATGATGCTTGGCTGACTTGATACCGGCCTCCCAAAATCCAGCCATATGGGGGGCGTAAGACGGTAGGAATCTGAATTTAATATTTTCGTTAGTAGCAAAGTCAGACAAGCTATTTGAATTTTCGTCAAAGAAAAATTTGAGTTCCTTAGCGGCCGCGACAAAATTACGGCCGTTATCGCAAAATATTTGTGATGGTTTACCGCGTCGCGCAATAAACCGTCGTAGCGTCATTATGAACGCATCCTTTGTGAGCTCAGTGACCGCTTCTAAATGAACACACTTGTACCTAAAACAAATGAAAAGACACAGATAGCATTTCGAAGTTCTTGCGCCCCTACCTTTTCTATTTAAAATTAAAAATGGACCACCGAAGTCCAAGCCTACGGTTTGAAAGGGAAACGCCGGTGTCGTACGTTCTAGTGGAAGATGACCCATCATAGGCGTAACCGTCCTTCCGTTGAGGCGTTTGCACCGTACACAACCACGCGACGTCTGGCGTGCAAGAACTCTACCGCCTATCGGCCATACATAGTCGCGTATTGTGCATAATAAAAGCTGCGGTCCTGCATGCATTTGTCTCGTATGCTCATAGCGGAATAAAAGAATACACAAGCGGTGTTTAGCATGTAAAATAATAGGATGCCTTTTGTCGTAGTCATAATTAGAATTGTCGAGTCGACCACCTACACGCATAACGCCATGCTTGTCTATGAATGGACATAAAGATTGAAGAACGCTATTATTGGAAATAGGATTGTTTTTATTTAAAGCGTCTTGTTCGTTTGAAAAAGATTGAGTTTGAGAAAATTTACAAAGAAAATTAAATGAATTGTTGAGCTCATCCACTGTCAAGGATCCGTTTATTTTAGATTTAGGAAATCTGGCATTATGAATAAACCTTAACACGTAGGCGAATGATCGTTTTAGTCGGTTAAAATTAGAAAATCTATCGAAATCGATGATTATTGGTTCTGTAGTTTGACTAACATGAGCCTTAATTTCCGGTAGTTCGCATTCGGGTTGGTAGCACAGAACTGGCCATTTTGATTCGTCTTCAGACAAGAAATCTGGACCAAACCACCACAGCCTTGAATCCATGAGATGTTGAGCCCTAGTCCCCCTAGAAATTAAGTCTGCAGGGTTAGCATTTGTTGGAACGTGACGCCAATTACCTGATGCAGTAGTTTCGATGATCTCGATTACTCGATTTGCGACAAACGTTTTTAATTTGTTTGGGTTGGTGCGTAACCACCCTAAAACTACGCTAGAATCGCACCAATGGACGCAACGCGATATTGTGCACCTTAGAGAGTCTAGAACTATTTTATATAACCTAGCAGTAAGTAACGCGCCTAACAGTTCTAACCGCGGGATTGAGACTGGCTTATTTGGGTTTACTTTAGACTTAGCGCAAAGTAAATTGACTACTACGCGCCCGTCACGTCTAACTGACCTCAAATAAAAGCAAGTACCGTAGGCAGAACCAGAGGCATCACAAAATGTATGAAGCTCGACACTTACTGGGGACTCGCACAAAGTTAATCTAGGTACTTGTAACGTAGTTAGATTATAAAGATCTGATTTAAGTTCGTTCCATTGGTCTAGCAAGTCGGAAGGTATTGAGTCGTCCCAATCTATATCGCGGCGCCATAACTCTTGCATTAGTACTTTAGATCGAATAGTACAGGGACTAATGAGCCCAAGAGGGTCAAAAATTTTGAAAGAATGCGATAAGATTAACCTCTTGGTGACTTGTTCTTCATGATCTTTCGGAATATTTATAATGACATGTAAAGTGTCTGAATTTGGTACCCACTGTAGGCCTAGAGTGCTTGTAGACTCACTAAATGTAAGCGTTGCTTGTGGGTCTGTCAATGTATTATCGAAAATAAAAGGAACATTAGATTTGAATTTTCGAAGTGGAAAGCAACCCGACCGCAAGGCTGAAACAACAGAATTTAAAATGTTACGTAATTGTGATACAGAATCAGCGCCCGTTATGAGATCGTCCATATAAAAATCGCGTTGTATGATTTGTTTTATAGACTCGTCTTTACATTCCTCCCCTAACTGCCAGATACACTTAGTGCTTAGATAACTGGCGCTTGCGAGACCGTAAGTCACCGTATTAAGCCTAAGAGTTTGAAGAGGCTGCGACTCATCCTCTCTCCATAAAATGAGTTGAAGATTACGGTCGTCTTCGTGCACGGTAATTTGACGGAACATCTTTTCGATGTCGCCCGTCAGCACATATCTGTGTTGACGAAACCGTAATAATATGGAAAAGAGAGAATCCTGAACTGTAGGCCCCACGAGTTGTAAATCATTGATTGATGTGCCGGAGGAAGATTTAGCCGAGCCGTCAAATACAACTCGTAATTTAGTAGATTCGCTATTTTGTTTGAACACCGCGTGATGACACAAGAAGTACGATGGACTGGGCCTTGGATCGTCTGAAATAGAACAATGATTTAGATCGATGTATTCGTTGATGAAATTAGTATATTGAGCTTTAAGCTCGGGATTTGCTCTGAAACGCCTTTCTAAATTGAAGAACCTGCTCTTAGCCATTGTGTATGAATTACCTAAGCAATCAGGTGAGTCTTTGAGAGGTAAGCGGACACAAAATCTACCTGAAGAATCGCGAGAAGTGTGAGTCCTAAAATGATGCTCGCATGCTTTCTCATCTTCACTTAAAACCCTTGTAGGTGAAAGCTCTTCTAGCTCCCAAAAGCGACTCAGTTGTTTGTGAAGGCTGTCATCTAGATCGGTTGAAACTTGGAAATTGCAATTTATATTAGAATTAGTATTTGAAATTTGAGATTCGAAATAAATAGAGCCAGAAATAATCCAACCAAATTCGGAATTAATTAGATAAGGTTTGTTTGAACCTAAAGATTGACGTTCGCTACCTACAATTTGCCAAAATAGATCAGCACCGACTAACACGTCTATTGGTGACGGTTTATAGAAATTTGGATCGGCTAGCTGAACTCCTGCCGGTATGTTGAAAACCTTGGAGTTAATGAAAGACTTAGGAATGTCACCTGTAAGCTCGGGTAGCACCGGACATGTCAACCTCGCAACGTAGTCACTGTGTAATGATTTAAGTTGAAATGAGCAAAGCTCATTTACACAGTGAGAGGTAGAATTTCCGATCCCTATTACCTTAACAGGTTGCATCGGCGATGATTGTAGGCCTAACTTGTCTCTGAGAGCCTTAGAAATTAGACTTGACTGACTCCCGGAGTCGAGTAACACCCGCACAGTTTCGCACTTGCCAGTTTGTGGATTGACCGCTACAACTATGGCTGTGGACAAGAGAGTTAATTTGTTAACATTGTTGCTAGAAAAGTTCACAGTCATATTTGTTTGAGTTTCAGAACTCGCGGTTGTGCGAGATGCGCTGGAGGCGTTCCCTTGAGAAATGGATTCTTTGTTGCCGTTGCAAAGCAATGTATTGTGTCGCCCTTTGCAATTGCGGCAGTTGCCGAAGCGGCATGTGTAAGCGCTATGGCCAGAACGCAAGCAATTGTGACAAAGCTTTAATTTTGTTACTAAGGCCTGCCGTTGTTCAATTGTCTTGGACTTGAAATTCGAACAATCATAGATTCGATGAGGACCCTTACAGACGGCACAAGTGATGTTCCCTTCATTACAAACCTGCGTAGTAAACGTACTGCTTTGTGATTGTCCTCTCTTATTGTAGCTACGAGGTTTAGTGTAATTAGCGCTAGATGATAAATCACCACATGACTTATTGTGGTTATAAGTTTCAAGGATATCTGCGCGGTCCTTCAAAAATTTAGTGAATTGCTCTAGAGAAGGGGAGTCGGGAATCGAGTTCCTGTACTCCTCCCATTTCATGCTCGTTTTGCTAGCGAGCTTTGATGTGACGATATGGATGATCAAAGTGTCCCAGTGTGAAGTAGGCTCTCCTAGACTAGACAGTGCACGCAAATTCTTGTTAATATTATCTATGATAGATCTAAGTACCTTGTCTGATTCAGTAGTCTTAGTGTCAAAATTTAAGAGAGAATTCAAATGACTCTTAATAAGCAACCGTTTATTATCATAACGTTCGCGTAACAACTCCCAAGCCTTGTGGTAATTAGACTCAGTTACTTCAAGATTACTTATAACGCGAGCCGCCTCGCCCTCAACGTAAGAATTGAGATAGCAAAATTTGATTGGTGTTGGTATATGCTGGTTGTCGTGTACGAGAGAACAATAAAGGTCACGAAACTCCAGCCACTTAAAATAGCTACCATCGAATTTAGCTATCTGCAGAGTAGGAGGCTTGAAGCCTATGCCCGTTTGGTTGTTGTGACAACAATTAGACGAAGTGCTACGAGCGTCAACTGCGTGAGATGTGTTAGCTGCGTTATGTTCAGATTGAAATTGTTGCGCGGTAGCAATTAAATAAGCAAACTCAAGTTCAATTGTGTCTCGTTCACTGAGCTCACTGTCCATCTCTGACGAATTCAAAACCTCTATCTGACTTTGCAAATCTTCAAACACGAACGATAAACTTTCTATTTTAGCTAATTGAATATTTAATTTAGCTATCTCAGTATTATCTATCGATTTTAAGTTCTCAACAGTAGCTAAATAATTCCTAAATTTCGTTAAGCGGCCCTTGATTGAGCTGCGCTTAGCATAAAGTTCCTTCAATTTTGCTTCGGACATGATTTAAACGATAGTATTAAACAACAGAGTGATATATAACAAACAAGCGAGTGCAAAGGATACCGATAGATGCGAAACACGACGTTAATTCTATGCAAGTAAAATGAATATTGCGTCTTACGCCGCTCCTTAGTATAATAAAAACCGGTTAGCTATTCCACAGTGCAGCGGCCGAGCGATGCATCGACTGCCCGCCGCGTAGCGAAGTGCGTGCGTAGAACAATAGGCCGGCCGGTAAACAAGTCAGCCGTGCGATGCACCTGGAATCACGAACAAATTATAATTTAGAATCGTTTTAGAAACTTGTTGCGAAGATTATCCTAACCGGGAATGGATCGTAATGGAGCTTTGTAAAAATAATCTGATGTAATTAATAACTATTCCCTTTATAAAGGCAAATATGTATTATTATAATGTGAGGAGGTCTAGGGTTAATTCTTATTAGATTTATGTATTAGATTATGTGAATAATAAGCCTTGAGCTTGAAAAGTTTTCGTTATATATTTGAATATTATCTAACCATACACACGCAATATACTGCGTTAGATGTAGGTAGTTTGATATATAATGCTTATGTACTTATTCAATAATGGAATATTAATTGCTAGTAAATCTAAATCACTATCGAATTAAAATTGTTGGAAAATATAGGAATGAATTAAGTATATGAAAGAATGAAATTAAATATCACTCGGACTCGAAAGAAAAATAATTGGAATTTTGACTTTCAAATTGAAAGCGCGCACAGGATGTAAGCTAAACTTAAGGAAGTTAGGAAGCACTTTCGGAGAACGGAAAGGGGTTGTTTAAATCGGATAAGATAGGTACTTGGTATATGGAAGGTAGGATTATGGAAAGCACAGGGACACTTAGCTGATCGGCGGTGAGTGCTGGTGACCGGCGTGATGAGAGGAAGCCAAGTAGCGTTGACCCGTCGAGCTGGCCGTAGACTCGTAGCTGCAGCTTGAGATGGGGCTGGTTCCTCGATGATGGTTATTTGAAGCGGACAATAAATTACGAAGTCCGGTCTCGGTCGCCACTTTTCTTATGTTAAATAAAAGAAAGATTTGCCACTTTCTTACAGTCTCCTTTAATTGACTCGCGATTACAATGAAAATAATTTAAAGAAATATTGTAAAAAATAAGGAGCGAAAGCGGATCACGCACTCGTACGCACTCGCACGCACCGCGGTTGAGGGGCAATAAAAGTCGAGTGAAGGTGACCAGTGCAGTCCAGTCCGCCGGTATGACGTGGGCCACGACGTCACGCGCAATCGCCTTCTCCAGGAGAGGAGCAACGCGCGTATCGAAATTGCTTGGTGTTAACTATCAGGCGCTAACAATGGACGATTTTGTATTTCTACAATAAACCTTCCTGTATCGAAACTCATTATTGAAAAATGGAACCGTGTTAAGTGAAAAACATAAATAAGAATATTAAATAAAATAGTTTGTTTTTGTAAAAAACACGCGTGCGCGTCCGTCTTGGCAGCCGGTTTGGACACTGAGTGAGTGAGTGAGACGCAGCTTGCACGTGTACATTTTACTGGCGACGTCGCCAGCTCGCTACGCTTCCAAATCGGCGACGTTGCCAAACCGTCGCCAAGTGAAGCAGCTGCATAAAAGTATATTATTGAAAATGTAACAAGAACATAGAGTAGTGTACTAGTAGAGGATATGCAATAAAAGAAAGATGGTTCACTGAGAAGAGCGTGTTTACTATTTTTTTACACTTTTTAGTTAGGATTCATTGACTTCTATATTAGGATTATAAGACAGTAAAATTCGCAATGTTGTTATTTCATTAAGGGAGTTAGTAAATTAACGAGGATGTTTGTTTAAATAATTATAAATCTTTACATATCCTAAGCTGTCACTTAAAATTAAAAATGATGAAACGAACCTAAAAATAATTTTTGAATATCTGTTTAGCGATACCCCACTTGACCTACGTCGAATTTTTTTTTCATTTAGAGAATATGGTGTCTGGTTGTCCCTGTGGTTTTTGATTATTGTCATGTCTTTAATGACACTCGCAAGGTTAAGGCGTATCGATTGATATAAGAATCATCAAAATCGGTCAACCCGTTTGATCTCTATAACGCCACATAGGAACATACATACATACATAGACTGATAAACACATTACCCTCCTTTGCGTCGCGCAGTCGGGCAAAATGTATAAAAATAACTAGCTGCCCCGACAGACTTCGTTCTGTCAAAAGTTAATAATAATTAAAAAAATAAAAAAGTTTAGGGGTGCACCACCCTTAACATTTAGGGGGATGAAAAATAGATGTTGTCCGATTCTCCACCCTAGCCGATATGCACGCTAAGATTCATGAAAATCGGTCGAGTCGTTTCGGAGGAGTTCAACTTCTAACACCGTGACACGAGAATTTTATATATTAGCTAAAAGATTTACGTCAGATATTTTTGCCAACTATTGAACGTCATATATTAATCCATATGAATCAATGTAAATGCTTACAGAAACGTAGAATTAGTAAACGGAAAACATATATTTGCACTAAAAGAGTGATCACATTATTTTGTGACTAATGTCGTCACATATTTTTGCTTTGGGCGGTTGTCACAATTATTTGATGTACTTTATTTATCAGATAATTTTGTCGTCACTTTAATATGCTGTCTATGAAGATCAGATATTTTTGTTGCGTCCGTGCAGACAGATATTATTGACGCATTCTTGGGGTAGATATTATTACTGACCTGTCCATGGTAATATATTTATGCTCGTGACTGTACATCACCCGATCAGGTGTGGTGGCGTGTGTTTTGGTACCGATGGATATCATTCGAACGAGAACGAAACGAGACGGTAGAGGTAGGTATACAAATCTATTCTACCATTGATCGACCATCGATTATCAATCTTCCATGCCATCGATCCACTATCGATCGATTGTAATTCGTAAGCAACCCTTAGAATATTGATTCCGATTGTTTAGTATATTAAGAAACTTGACTTTTGCAACTAACTTGAATAAAAGTAACTGAAAAATACGTGATATCTACGTCAATGTGAGGTAGCCGACCGCTGTATAAAAACAATTGAAAAACAATACGTCAGAACAAATATTTGGGAACTGTCTGTAAGTTTTCGCAAGTTATACGAAGAGCAAAACCATTATTTACAGATAGTTTCATTTTGGGTATTAGAACTAAATGCTTATTCCGTGCTTCGGAGGCAAAAGAGAGTGCTTCGAAAAGCCTCTACCTTCCTCAATTCGCACTGGAGCACCGTGGTGGAGTATACAGCTTGACCTCTTCAAGAGGAGAGGCCGTGCTCAATAATGGACCATTAAATGGTTGAAGCCAGCCACCAATAAAATCAGTATTTTTATGGAAATAGCTGACAAACGAGCTGACGATCCACCTGATGGTAAGTGGCTATCGTCGCCCATGGACATCAGCGACACCAAAGGAATCACTGATGAGTAGTCGACCAAGAAAGAAAGATGAAAAAGATATAATATATTCAGAGATATTAGCTTGGTAGTGGTATATAACTGTACTAATTAAACTCATTCTCACACATTGCCTAGGTATAGTATACGTGGATGTATACAAGTATACAGTATACAAGAACATAAAGAGACGGGAAACTTTGTTTTCCGCAACTCAAATACAAGTTCATGTGACTACACTTGTGAATTAACCGAACATGACACAAGATGGTGCATTCCCTGAGAGTGGTTCCATCTTCTTAGTTTAAATTTAAATGTTATTTTGTTTTGCTTTTATTTTCGGTCTTGCTATTGTTAAATAGTTTGCGATTTACTTATTTTAATTAAATATGAAATATCAATTAAATAATCCATAACTATTCGACAAGGGTCCTGGGTTCGATTCCCAGCGAGGCAAAAGTTTTAATGAAATGAGATTGTACGTCTGTTCTCGTTCTGAGTGTGTATGTTCTGTCTTTATGTGTTGTCTATGGCACCCGTGGGCTGTGACACAAGGAATTCTACTGTAAAAAAAAATTAAGTAGTGGCTTTTCACACGCGCGACAGGAACGCGACTGCGATTTGAAAAAAAAAATATTGTAGATGAATATTGTCGCTGCGACATTGAGGCGCTCATGTGCATAGAGCCTAATTTGCGGCTCTCAGCGTATTACGACAATTTGTGATCTCTTCAGCGTGATCACTTGTCATGTAATATGTTACCGATAAATAACAGTGTGTGATTAAAAAAAAGTTTATAATTATTAAGCTTGTCACATACCTGCTACGGGAGACAATTTCCGCATAACGCACCACCGCGATTTCCACTGAAAAAGAAAAGAAAAACTTTAAATAATAATATTAATAAAATGCACATAAATGCCCAGCCCAGAATTGCACCCGGTACCCTTCGCTTCGCTGGTTAGGTTAGGTTAGGTTAAAACTTATCACTTACACTACTTTCTATTGAAATATTAATTTAAATTAGTTTGAAAAAGGATTAATCGTAAACAGAAATTCCTTTTGACATTAAATGATTATCTGTCTTTAAATTCTTTTCATATTATGTCAACCTTCTTTTTTTTACAAATTACTATAAAAAGACAGTAGATTATTTTCCAAACAGGACCTGTATACAAAAAAGCGGCCAAGTGCGATTCGGACTCGCTCATGAAGGGTTCCGTAGCAGCAAGTAACATAATATAAAAGTTCTTGTAGTTCGTTGTAACTTTGATCAATGTTTTTTGCGGTTTACGATTTATGACGTATTAAAAAAAAAACTACTTACTAAATATCATTCAAACCAATTTTCGTTGGAAGTTTTCATGGTAATGTACATCATATATTTTTTTTAGTTTTATCATTCTCTTATTTTAGAAGTTACAGGGGGGGGGGGACACACATTTTACCACTTTGGAAGTGTCTCTCGCGCAAACTATTCAGTTTGGAAAAAAATGATATTAGAAACCTCAATATCATTTTTGAAGACCTATCCATAGATACCCCACACGTATGGGTTTGATGAAAAAAACATTTTTGAGTTTCAGTTCTAAGTATGGGGAACCCCCAAAATTTAATGTTTTTTTTTCTATTTTTGTGTGAAAATCTTAATGCGGTTCACAGAATACATCTACTCACCAAGTTTCAACAGTATAGCTCTTATAGTTTCGGAAAAAAGTGGCTGTGACATACGGACGGACAGACAGACAGACAGACAGACAGACATGACGAATCTATAAGGGTTCCGTTTTTTGCCATTCGGCTACGGAACCCTAAAAACGGACTGTAGTATTAATATTCATTAATGTTAAAATCCATGAGATTGCCAGTTAGAATATAAATTGCTGTACAATCAATACGCAACATTAATGAACTAGTAATCTGTCAAACTAGTCACTCGATCAACTGACTAACCGACTCGTTCAACTAGTTGTCAACTTGTCAATGTCAAATTGGTCTTTGTTTTTTAAATGTAACAATAAAATTGTAACGGGACCTGCTATGTTGGTACATTGGTACATTAATTAAAAATATATAAAAAGTTGGTAGGTTTTGATATCCGATATTATTGTGCCTTAAGCCTTTTAAGTAGTTTCGGATTCAGCCATCCACGGCCACTAGAAAAATGTACTCTGAATATTAGGTATCTAGAACGTATGTTTCTAGTTCAAAGAGCTATACGGAAAACACCATAAAAAATGAAATTTATGAAAATTATGAATGAAATGGTAATCGTAACCCAAGTTTTTAGGGTTCCGTAGCCGAATGGCAAAAAACGGAACCCTTATGGATTCGTCATGTCTGTCTGTCTGTCTGTCTGTCTGTCTGTCTGTCTGTCTGTCCGTCCGTATGTCACAGCCACTTTTTTCCGAAACTATAAGAGCTACACTGTTGAAACTTGGTGAGTAGATGTATTCTGTAAACCGCATTAAGATTTTCAGACAAAAATAGAAAAAAAAACAATAAATTTTGGGGGTTCCCCATACTTAGAACTGAAACTCAAAATGTTTTTTTCATCAAACCCATACGTGTGGGGTATCTATGGATAGGTATTCAAAAATGATATTGAGGTTTCTAATGTCATTTTTTTCTAAACTGAATAGTTTGCGCGAGAGATACTTCCAAAGTGGTAAAATGTGTGTCCCCCCCCGTAACTTCTAAAATAAGAGAATGATAAAACTAAAAAAAATATATGATGTACATTACCATGGAAACTTCTAACGAAAATTGGTTTGAATGATATTTAGTAAGTAGTTTTTTTTTAATACGTCATAAATCGTAAACCGCAAAAAACATTGATCAAAGTTACAACGAACTACAACAACTTTTATATTATGTTACTTGCTGCTACGGAACCCTTCATGGGCGAGTCCAACTCGCACTTGGCCGCTTTTTTTACTTTCGAACACCCGCTAAAGAAAAAATTTGAGTCGATGAATTTAACGTTTCGTTATTTGAAAAGTAACACAGAAACCGGTATCAATAACCTGTTACAACAATAGTTAATATAGCTGTTTTAGATCTGATATAATATTCTTTTTTTTGTTATTTGTTTGTGATAGTTGGAAAAAATACTGAACGGAATTTGATGAAGTTCACGAATGGATAACCCAAATAAGATAAACCCCCCTAATTCGACTTTCACCTAATCCTCTGGCCCGACTAGGACTCAAATCTGCGAATCCTCGCTTCGCAGGCAAGGCCATGCACTGAGTAGACACACTACGAACTTTGAGATGGTCAATGAAAATTTATTACAACTGTTTCAGATATGGATGCTATTTGTTAACAAGTAAATGATGACAATCGAGGTGTCCCTTCGGAAATTATTTATTTATCCTTATTTGATCAAATCTCGCAGTGATTAAGTGAAAGGGTTAATACTTTTTTTTTCGGTTCCAGGGTTAATACTTATTTACGTTATACATCAAATCCCTTAACTTTATACCTATTTATACCATTCTCGTAGATACCTAGGGTTTTGATCAAAGCACGGTTTTATCATTACCCTGCGACACAAAGATCAGCGTCTAATCGCTGATACTCTAAAGCGAAGCGAAGCGTTACGAGTGTTTTATAATAGAGCTTAGCTAATGTCAATAATAATTAATATTCATTGGAAATGGAACCAGTGTGAAGGTCAACTGACTACTAAGATAAACACTTTGCTACGTCATTTTCTTACGGTTATCTTGAGGTGATAAAACGTACTTAGCCTTTACTTAAATTTCAAATTATTCGGCCAAAACTAATGGTCCTAAATCAACCTTAACTTTGCAGTTTTATATGACCTTAATGCTTTGATGTTAACAGGGTCCGTCATCTAGTAAATTTGAATTTTGTCTGAGCAAAGTCCAAATCAAAGTTCGCTTTATAGATATCATGCTTAATGTAGACATAAAAGTTAATAAAATAAAATTAGGGGATCTCCTTATTATAGAATACGTGTATTTCGCTGTCAGTCCGTGTATCTCGCCATTTGGGCCCAATGCGATTATTTCTGCCGAAGATGAAATGACACACAGAAACAGGATAAACTAAATAAAACCGTTTAAAAAAGCGAATAATTCGCAAACAACGGTCACACGCATTTTTTTATAACTTCTACGTCATGTAGTTTATCTTATTCATAGCGATGCATCGCTCGCAAACCACATTTCATAAACTAAGTATAGTTCGGCCGCTGTATCTTGGCGCGTCTGAACTTCGCGCAGAAGGCTGCGCAGTAACATAATTCGTCAATACTCAATGCGCGGTGTTTTATGTCTCAGTCATACGTTAGCATGTTCGTGTTGCCATCTCTGTCCTACATGCGCTAAAGTTCGCAAAGCCTATGTTCAGACGCGCCAAGATACAGCGGCCGTACTGTATAAGTGTGCAATCTCGTAGAGTTCCCATCTTATTGCAGAATTTATAAGAACGGTTAATAAGGAATTTATTTCGCATTAAAATTCATGAACGAGCCAATTACGGCGGAGCGCATAATATTATCACCGCGTGCGATTAATGTTTGATTAATGCGACACTACTTTGTAGTAACCGATAGCCAAGTTGCTTGGATTGCTCTGTTTGCTCTGCCATAAGTCACTGCAGAAGTCGTATCTTAGGAGGCCACCTAATTCCACCCAGTCAGTAACAGAGCTGGAACCCAGGAACATTCTAATGTTCGTCCGAGCAATAGGACTTGGAGACCAGATCTAACTCAGAAACGGATACTGCTACAATAGATCAAATCTGGTCGCAGTGGCCACTGGGATGGTTACCCCAGGCCCGAAATTTCAAATAATAATAATATAATAATAAGTTGCTTGGAAGTTGGAACAGAATCCTCTCACGTCTAGGATCGAATGTACGTTTATTCCGGACTGTAAACATATTTTATGTAGAACGGGTTAAAAAGTAATCATGAAATGAAATGAAATTAATTTTATTCGAAGTAGGTTTGTTACAAACACTTTTCGAAAATCACTTAACGCCATCGCTTCAACAAATTCCTACCGTGAGTGGTCCCGGGAGAAAAAGCGGCAAGAAACTCCCGCGATAAATTTTTTCCTACTCACAGTTACAGACAGCACTTAATTCTACTTATTGCAATATTTAATATAAAAAAAACTCATGTCCAAGCAGTCTTGTCATTTAAATACTCATCAACTTTGTAATATGCTTTCTTCATGAGAATACCTTTTACATGAGTTTTTAATTTACAGTATGGCATTTCTGTTAATTCTAACGGGATTTTATTATAGATTTTTACACATCTACCCATGAACGAGACACCAGTTTTGCTGAGTCTAAAACTAGGCACAATCAGTCTAGCCTTATTTCTTGCGTTAATATTGTGAACATCACTCTTTTTAAGAAAAGTATCGAAGTATTTTTTAACATACATAATATTGTCCAAAATGTATTGTGAAATAACAGTTAGTATATTTATTTCTTTAAACAATTCTCTAAGAGAGTCCCTAGGCCTGAGGTTGTAAATAGCGCGACTTGCTCTTTTCTGTAATACAAAGATTGACTCAATATCTGCAGCTGAGCCCCACAACAACAGACCGTAGGACATTATACTATGAAAGTAGCTGTAATAAACTAATCTTGCTGTTTCTACATCAGTTAAGAGCCTTACTTTCTTAACAGCATAAGCAGCGGAACTGAGCCTCCCTGACAAGGCTTCAATATGAGGACCCCATTGTAGTCGAGAGTCTATGGGAATGCCGAGAAATGTTGTAGAATTTACTAGTTCTAGTTTTTCTTTATTTAGGACAATTTGAGCTGGGATATGTTTCACATTATGTAAGGCAAATCTGACACATTTAGTTTTTTTCGCGTTTAACATCAAGTTATTACATGTAAACCCGTGTAATACTTGTGAAACAGTATTATTTACGTCGTCATAACATTTTTTCCTCCTATCTACTTTAAAAATTAAAGATGTATCGTCAGCAAACTATACCGTTTCACACATGTTCTTAGTGAAATAAGGAAGAACATTGATATATATTAAAAATAGCAGTGGTCCTAATATTGATCCTTGGGGCACACCCATGGTCATGTGCACTCCAGGTGACTCTATTCCATTAATAATTACTATATTACATGGATTACTTAATGGAATATCTGCATTTATTTTTAAAAATCTTGGAGAATTAATAATAGTGTGAGTAAATTATTAGAAGAAGTTGGGAGTGGGGATTACACATAGGGGGATAGGATTCCTCTCTAACAAATATTGACCATAATTGACCACAAAATTACCGCTGAAAACACTGAGGCTGCGAAAAGATCCTGTTTTTAAGTCAACAGCGAAGGGCAGGCACGTGAAACGCATTAAAGCAATGATATTATAATGTAAAAAGAGGAAGATATGTCACTGCTCATAGTCGCTCTGTCAATACAAGACGATACGCACGTTTTTGTTGTTGTCAGAAGTCCTTGACATTTCACATACAGCGATAAAATGCCTTCGTTATAGCGTGAAAATAATCAATGTGATTGATGTAGAGAAACAAAAGATAAACGTGTGTGTTGTAGCTCTTTTCGGAACAGATTTTTTGGTTGATTTGAGGGACATAAGGTATCTATATTTTTAAATATCATTGCACTATAGTTATCGAAATACTCGTGTTCTACTACAATAGACCAACCTAAGCGATAAGTTACAACAACACTAACTAACAACAACAACAACAACAAAAGCATTCCTACTCACGTAGTTGTAGTGTTAGGTAATATCCGTAACAGCAAGTTGCCGTAGTAGGTTAGTTGGTTCAAGTACGGATATAAGTGGGTTTTCAGTTAGTTGAATTGACAAAAAAGCTACATATTATGTTTCGCCTTCGCAACATGATTCCCTTTCACTAAGAATTTTTTTTTTACCTTTTTTGCGACGTTATAGTAAATTATCATAAAAGTATTGTATTCAAAATACGATAAGTAAATGAATTTGTTTATAACCCTTTTTTATAACAGTAAGTTATAATTTATTGAATGTCAAGGCCACGTAATATTGCAAAAACTAGATAGCGCTTGGTTACGCTTACGCCCGACCCGTGCCATCGCTATGTAATCTGAGCTAATGGCGATCGTTGCGTCGCGCGACTGTGGCTTTCAACAGCGCGCCGACGCCATTTTGAATTAGTTGCCGCGTGTGTGCGAAGCCGACCGCACGTTGCGTCGCCGTCGCTCGGTTTGAAACAAATGTTAATTCAGATGGCTCATGCCTTACACTGCATACACAGGTCCTGGTCGTCCTGGTAAAATGGGACAAATTAACACAATGAAGTTGATAAACGCGATCAAAATCCGGCCAGCGTTGTACAACAAGGAAGATTCAATGTATTATAGTCATAAGAAATTCAAGTATAAGCTGTGGAGAGAGGTCTGTCAAGAGGTGTATAAAAACTGGGGGACCTTGGCGCCGCATGAAAAGCTTGAATATGGTACGTATTACGTGAGCGATAGTTTTGTGCGATTGTCGTGTTGTCGTGACGCTTACGACAGTCGCGCGATTTTTACAAGATTCGTTACACGACTGTATCAGGTGATCAACACGTGATGTTTTCATGATTTTATGACAATGTTATTACGTTAACAAAGTTTTATGATGTCACTGCAATTCTATAGTGACGACCCTTTCTGGAGGACGAGCGGTTTTGGTTTGAATGTAAACTATTTAATTATAAGACGTCCATAAAATTATGATGATTTTTTTTAAAACTTCCTAAATTTATTTCATGTTATTGGCGTGAATGTTGGTGCGTAATATGCTTATGATGCATATGTAGTTGCACAATAACAATTCGTAACAATCATTACAGTGTTGTTATGTTAACAAATGTTATGTAATTTATTACTGAACTAATAAAATGAACATAGCATAATTCATTGTTCATTATTCAGGTCATTTTGGTTTGAACTTTGAACCAATTGTTCATTTCATTTAGAGCCGTATCACTCTCGATTCGATATAAACAACTAACACTGACTGAAAACAAGGAGTGAGAAAAACATTTATAGGTACGTCACAGAGATGATTGCCCCGGCCGGGAATCGAACACAAAACTTCCTTCTGCAGGAATGGTCACTATCAAATAGTTTTAGCTTACAATTAGATTACGACTCTTGAGTCAGGTATTTACATAAAAATATATACAATGTACATGCAATTTTTTACTTTTTTAGGTAGACAACGTTTTACATGCAATAAACCTAGGTTACCTAGGCATATTATATTAGTCAGGTTACGAGCTCTCATAAAGATTTCTAACCACAAACTTGAAGAGACAACCACAAGTGTCTTATTACTAGTTGCGTAGAGTTTTTAGACTTTAACTTCATAGTTATCTATAAAATAGTTCGATTTTATGTATGTGGAAATATCAAGTCGCGGGTTCGATTCCAGGGGCATACTTTTTATTTTATTATGATTTATGATGGTTACTGCATTAATATTGCCATAATAGGTTTCATTTGCTAATTACAAATGGATGATCTATTAATTAATGTGTACTAAACGTTTGCTAGCAAAAATTATGGAACTACAATAATTGTAATGTTTTATAATTTTTATGTGCAGAAATTGAGTACAAATTGCAAATAGGCTTTTTACAAATTGTAAAACATTGCAATTTTTTATTGCTGTGGAATTAGTTAAATAGTTTGAAAATTTTCAAGACTTGTTCAGAGCCTTTTGCTTCCAGAATCACTAAAAACTGGCCTAGGAGTTTATTCGTAAACCTGCACTTTTCATGTTTCAGCACGAGAACTGCAAAAGCGTTGGAAAAGTTTAAGAACGTGTTTCACAAGAGAATTGGGGCTACAAAAGAAAGAAAAATTGAAAAAGGACAAGAATGAGTCATTCAAGAGAAGAAAGAAATATGAATATTTCAATTTCCTAACTTTTTTACTGAACCCTGAAAAAGCAGGGGAGTATACTGCTAATAATAGTGAAAGCGAGGAGGATCCTCTAGACCCTGACAATAGAACCGTTGAATATTCCACTTTGGAGGTACAAGAGACAGATTCTGATCATGAAATGAACACACGTAATAATTCTGACAACTTTAAAGCGAGTAATAGTTCGCAAATAAAACTAGAAGCTTCATACGACCAACCGATAGAGTTTGAGAAACCTTCGTTGGATGACAAGTTGTTAGATGTACTCAGAGACTCAAGAGGCTTAGAAAATGATGAGGACAGAATGTTTGCGTTGTCTCTCGTATCCATCTTCAAGAATTTAAACCCTAGAAAGAAGATTGAAGCAAGAATTGAAGTTCTTAAACTATTGCATTCTATATCTTATCGGGATGGTGACATGGACGATTAAAATTATTTAATATCCGTTACAATAATTACAATCATTTTCAAAAATCTATTCATCAAAATCTATGGATAAGTTTATGTAAAGAAATGGGCAATACAATGTTGTGATTTTGTGACAAGATAGATTATATTATTGAAACGGGCGGTACCAGTAGATGTTTTTTTTATGAACCTCCGAATTTAACTCGCAAAGGATACAAATTCGAAATTTATACGAAAATCTGCTAAAATGTACAAATCCTAGCCATTCCCTGAATAAAACCAAACTATATTACATTCATTGAGCAACAAAAGAAAATAGGAAATTGGTATTTCCATTGAGAGCCCATTCGTCCATGCCAGTTTTGGATACGCTAGTCACTATTGCGTCGAACCAAAATACAATTTGTTAACATGACGTGAATATTTTGAGGCAAATAAATTAAATTTTCAATAAATTAAAATATTTGTTTCAATTTCCTTTAAACATTTGAATAGTTAAGGTCATAAAGAAATCTGTAGCTGCAACTCACATCAATTAAGCTACGGAGATGTCAAAGCTAAGTGAAGATAAGAAGCTGAGAAGCTAGAATTAAAGTTTTCAATTCCTTATCCTTAATTACTCCTTACTAGTTCTTATGAATAGCATCAACAGCTTACTTAACAAATCTCTTCCAAACTTGCACCGACAGAAGCGCTGGTGCGAATGAAGAAAGTCGTATCCGTGACGAATAGGGAATTCAATCTAGAAATAGTTCGGACATTAGCCGCATCGCTTCTGCCGATGGCTGAGAAAAAGGACCGGCGGAGTTTTTAATTAAAGCGTCACAAAGAACTAGGAATACTGGACGAGTCTCCCAAATCAAAGTTTTACGTACTAGCTATAACAAGGATTAATTGGTCTGAATACTTTCATGTTATTACATGATGAATTCTTCTCATATCCATTTAGAGACTATTTTGACTACTAAAAAATAACGCTTTACACTCATAGCCCCACACTAGGACTCCCTGTGTCGTAGATGCCAAGGACAACACTAGAAAAGGACAAAATAACTACATTAACCAACCAACCCGGTTATCGAACCTTCGTATCTGTATTTATCATCAAGTAAAAACGCATCAGAGCGCATTTTCCCATCACAGAACAAACACTCCCATTTTATAATGTTTGTTTGTTGTACATTCATCTCACACACAAACAAACTCTTGTGGGAACTAGCAATTTCGGGACTGTTATCTTCATAAGTGTAGGTTATGTTTATATAGGGTGTTTTAGGTTAGGTTTAGGTTTATACAGGTGAATAAAAATATCATTAATATTAAAAAAAAATCATTTTTTTTATTTGGTACATTTAAAATTTTATGAATTTTGTAACGATCGAGAAATATACTTTCATAAATGCCTATAACTTTTCTCTGTTCATTATTGTACGTAAATTTTTGTCCTAGAAGTTGTTTACTACAAGTTGTTGTCTAGAAATTACAAGAGAAAATTTTTAAGCAACTATTTCCCGCCGACAATCGCCAAACGTAATGGAGCAATTAGTGGAGCAATCTATAAAAATTGCAGCAATTATTTCGATAACTATTTCTTTATTTGCTCCATATAATACGTGTTGCTTGTGTCGCTGGCAATTGATCGCCGGTATATCAAACCGTTTGGAAAATTCAAAGCATTTTTTGTATCTGTCTCATATGCTGGTGTATACATGTCCATTTCTTCTGGAGCCACAATGGAGCAACATAGTAAAAAAAATGATTGATGTGGCCGTGACGTCAAAATTGCCTAGTGTTGCCGGCAATTCAGCAATTTCAATTGCTCCTGTAATTCACCTCTAGTGTCAGCGTTTACTTTACATAACATTTAATGATTGTTCACCTAAGTATTATGTACACTTAACTGACTTTTATTTGATTTTTAGGTTAGCTGATTTTTAATTTGATTGATTTAAATTGATAGATTTTTAATTCCATTGATTTTTTATTTAACTAATTTATAACTTTGATTTATAACATTAATATTGTAATCTATATTGATCTTTCTAAATTTTTTTTAGCTAAGTATTGTACCATTCAACAATGTAATTAATTTATTTCATTATACATAGAATTTTAAAATCCAGTCACTATTATTATTTTTGTATTATTTTAAATAGGAAACATGATTAATGCCACTTATTGTACAAAGATGTTTACATCTATAATTAAGGTGACATTTATCTTGTTATATAAGTAGCTATAAAAATTACTAAAAAGTTCTAATGTTCACTTTGTTGATGTAACTGATAATAATAAATAAATAGAATGTATTGTTAAATAAAATTAATCCTCTGCTTTTATTTCAAGTTTTTTCTTAGTAACCTATTTTTACAAAGAAAGAACAATAGCGTGTCTATAATACATATTACCAAAACTCAGCGTGCATTTTTATGCTGAAAACTACTTCGACTACATTTAGAACAAAAATTAAAATGTCTGAAATTCACACGTGATAGAAGTGAAACCTTCAAAAATTTTAATTTCAAGATAATGAGACGAATGTAAAATTTCGGGAAAATGATAATTGTAGGTTTTAGTAATGATCATAGTGACGCAAAAATAGAAAATAAAAATAAAACAGTGGTAACTAACGCCATCTCTTAACATAATATGAAGAGTAAAATGAGCAGCTAGCACCATCTACCCAGCAATAAAACGAATATTCTATCTTGTTCCTCGCGCCATCTATGAATACAACTTAGCACTTTTTAAAGTTAATATTTTAGTAATTAGGTAGGTAGGTAATTAATCTTATATTATATTTTTTCTTGTGTTTGAGGTCAACAAGCTTGCGGACAAACCGATACGGTTTATGCAAAGCTTTATGATTTAAGTTATTGTAAATCTGCTTGTATTAAATAAAAGAAAAAAAAGTAACACAAAGAGAACCACGAACATAACAAACACTGTATAATGCTTCCTATCTCATTTTCTCCCACGTTAAATCTTATGAATTTATGTCTGTCTCTTTTTACTGTCGCTTTTTCGTTTCATCGACTTTAAAATCACAACGATGCTAAAGAATTTTCACTTCAAAAATCAGACATTTTTTGCATAACTCCTTGAATTTTACAACGTGTCTCATGCCACGTCTAGTGAAACTATATCTTCGTTCATCTCACAAGAACGCATCACGGGTTCTATATTTATGGACATTAAGTTCAAAATAGATCATTATTGTTCATGGTAAAACTATTTCTAAGTAATAAATTATTCGCGTCTAAACTTTTCCTTTTTGCAATTTAAAAAGATCTTCATGATGAAAACGCAAATACTTAACATTAGTAACGTTACACAAAATGTACATAGTTTCTTCTCGTTCAAGACAATGATATTATAATGTAAAAAAGAGGTAGATATGTCACTAGCGTGCCGACGATGAAGAGCGTAAGAAGTAAAAACAGGCAATTGACCGTTCTGCTCATAGTTGCTCTGTCAATAAAAGACGATACGCACGCTTCTTTGTTGTCAGAAGTGCTTGTCGTTTCATTTCATTTTCTGAGAAAATTTACCGTAGTAGTTTATTTAAAATGACGTGCATAAGTGTATCAATGATACCTACATGAATAAATGATTTTTAATTTTTATATTTTTTTATATGTAATACTTACCATTAGAATGTAGAGATTTCAGCGAACAAAAAGCGCACCGACTTATTTAAAAAATCAGATATTTTGACGTGAGATTTTTCGACTGAAAATAAGGGTGCTTTTTCGATGTAAGGTCAAAATAAGGTGAAAAAAAAATTTTTTGAATCAAAAAAAAAATTACAGTATATTAAGGCCATACAAAGATAAGTTTTCACCAAATTTCGTAAAAAAACAAAAAAAAATATGTAAAAGATAAAAATAAATAACCAAAAACTTGTTTTTTTTTTCACATATATTTTGAGGTTATGTAAAAAAGTGTAAATACAAAAGATGTAGATCTTTTTATTACCTACAACCTTGCCATTTAACTTTTTTCAATAGGACTTGCAGTTTTGCCGGAAATCGAGATAAACCGTTTTTTACCCTTAAACCCCCCCTCCCCCCACTTCCCGACCTCAGATCGCCCGTAATTTTTTTTTTCCATTAATTTTTGTTATATTCTCTTCCCTTTGCAATGGGTTTTTTTCTACTATATTTTTTTTCCACTTTTTACCGTTTTTAGAGCTATTGATCGGCACTGAACTAAACGTAATTGGTGTAGTTAAACAAAAGATAAACGTGTGTATTTTAGCTCTTTCGGAACAGATTTTTTGGTTGATTTGTAAGGGTATAACGTGTCTATACTTTTTTTAATATCATTGGTTCCAGACTTCCTTTTTATAGAGATAAAGTGAAAAATGCCTCTCTCCACAAAAGTGATCTAATAACAGAACTCTTCTAGCTTCCCTAGCTCCTATCTTTTTAGGTAAAATGATTTACCACCATTCTTCACGCCTACAAAAGTTGTTTCTTATGGGATTTACCACACTCTAATAGGAGTATCTACCATCAGATCCCATGATAGCACGTAATAAATAATGTTTGTTGATTCAATTAACGCCAACGGCACCAAGTTAAGGTATTAGCGTGTTTCCAAACATGTTTGTTTGACTATCAATGTATTACATATTGTATGTACAGTGAGCGAAAGAATTAGGTACGCAGTGCATTATTCTAAAATCTTCTGTAATTTTATTAATATTACAATTTTTTTTTGTTATTAATTATTATCTTATCAACGTTAAATGATACCTGTATACGTAAGATATGATTTAACTTTGCTAATAACGTAAACAATATGTAATATAATATTACAACATATAATATTACCAGATACTATTTATAATATATATACAATTTATAATATTACTAATATTTAACAATGCAGAAGGTTTTAGAATCATGCCCTGCATACCTATCTCTTTTGCTTTGTGTACTTTGGAGTAATATTTTGTGGAACTTTGCTTAAGCATTTTCAAAGGTGTTACAAGAGGACTCAGATGGAATCATCTGAGCAAGAGGGTAAGGGGATGTCTGGTAGCCTTAAATCTGGTTTTTATTCCCACGCGGCCACGGAGAGAACTGACAGGCAGTAATATCAAATGCAAAATCAATGTTGCCTGTTTTTAACATCCTTTTTTAACTGAACTATATGTATGTATTGTATCTATTTATTTATTTTGTATTATTTATACATGTAACGGAATTTTTCAACGTAGTTTTCACCAATTTCAAGACGTCTGATTTGAAAAGTATAGGTCAAAGGTGACAATACAATAGTTGCAGCTGCAGTGTATTTTTTAAGTTTTTTAAACTATAATTTATTTTGGTAAAAATGCTCCAAGAGTCCAAGGTTTCGGTTATGTGAATCGTAAGATGTTTATTCGTTGTATAATTTTTTTTGAAGATTAATAATGAATAAAAATTTGAATAAACTTGCATAGTTCTTTCTTGTGGCATGATCAAGAATGGCAAGATGTATCTATATAAGATCTGTGCTCCGTTACCTATAAACTCTCGTCAGCATTAGTCGGGGAATCCCCTATCATGCTGTCTATAACTGTATTGACTGACTCAACAATCTATTCACAAACACAACAATGTTTGTGTAACAATACTATAATTTCATTATAAGTGTTTTTAAGTGGTGTCTGTGCAACAATAATTTCTAAGAATTAACATTCTATGCAGGTGTTGACACGTCTGTTTTCATCACATGTCAAGGAATAACTTGTAATTTTATTTTAAAATTCTCTGTTATCATAATAAATATGTGTTAATTAGGCAGCTTTTTACCACTAAAGGTCTCTGCTACGGAACCCTAAAAACAAGTAGCATGCAAGTCATCAAATATTTCTTTTCTAATAGATAATTTCTGTTGGCCTTAGCTTCACGAGCATTCCCTACGTTTCAATATATTAAATAGGTACGAGTAATCGCCCTCGCTTTGCTTCGGTTTTCTTATTTTTTTACAACTTATTGGAGTTTTATTAAGGATCTCTAATTTTTTTAAATATAATATAGTCTATATTACTCAGGGATAGTGTAGCTACCCAACAGAGAAAGAATTTTTGAAATCGGTTCAGTAGTTTCGGAGCCTATTCAATGCAAACAAAAAATCAAATCTTTCCTCGTTATATATTAGTGTAGTCATAGATATTAAAAACTCTGACATATTTCTTCTTCAAAAATAGTTAGCTGTCATACCGTCACATACGATCGATACATTCCATCAACAGTTACCACGAACTTCGACTGATATCGGACGATACGGTCGACGTTCGACATACCATTGTTAAAAAATGATTTCATTGTAAGAATTTTAATGCACTACGCTTAGCTACTGATGTGTAGAAACATTATTTTATTTCTGTTTCATTCTTTTTTATAATATATAATTCTTCTATACAAATAAATTCTGTCGAGATCGGTCTAGCCAGAGATTAGCTGGAACAAATAGACAGACAGACAAACATTGTAAAAAATGTTGTTTTATGTACCGTGAATAAATACATCCAAATGCACTTAGTTAAAAGCGGTTATTTTGATATTACAGACACTCCAATTTTATTTATTTCTATAGATGTATAGATATGATTGGAAAGAGGGACAAAAGCTGCATATTATGCTCAATTTTTTTCAAGTATTTATCATTAAACTTGACGTTTTGTGCAAGAAATCTAAATGTTTTCAAAATTCCTTTGACTACTTACTGATATTTCAACAGTTTTTTTGCTCTCCTATAAAATTGCAATATTCATCTTATACCTTTTTTCCACTGAGAGTACGATATATTTACTGCGATTGAAATGACGAGCATGTATTGAACTAATAGTCGCATCGATAGCGTGATTTGATTCGCTCTCGTTGTGGCCGCGGGCGTTTCCAACTTTTATTTCAAATTTCAAATTAATGCAATGACTCCGTCGATCAGTACACCATCGGTTGTTTGTCAAACAAACTCGAACCGGCCATTCAATCAAGGAGTACATAGTAACAGAAGGTTTACAGTAAACATTCTATATTTTATGAAATAACTAGACTTTTACCCTCGGATTTTTTTTTACTTATAATAAGTTAATGCTTGACCAGAATCCCACCTGATGGTAAGTAGAGATGTGGTCCAGGATGGTGAGCGCTAACTTAATAAAAGCCTATTCACTCTTTTTTTGAAGTCATCCACGTCGTAGGTGGAATAATAAAATCATCGTCCATATCATCTCACGGGAACGTATAACCGGGATAAAATCTACCCTATTAGCGGGTGATACTAACCCAGACATGCAAACTTTCACATGTATAATTTTATTGATAAAACGAACTTACCTGTACGTGAAGTTCTAAAAAAATTATTCAAGCTGCTCAATTCGAAGCGATTAATATTTACATACAGTACTATTTCCAATCCACGGCCTTTAACACGATAAGTTTAAAGAAAACCAAAAATATTATCAATATGAAACATAAAATCACATTTAATAATAACTATTAAAAGTAATTTTGAGCAGCAGTAGGTATAACTAACTACATTCATGTTAACGATATTCTGTGTTCTTAGGACTACATAAACTAGTTTAATTAAATGACTTAATTAAATGATGGCTGATGGATGATAGAGTTCTGAGAATTGAATATCAGTATAAAGACCGAATTTCAGTAAATCACGTACACTTTTGTTGTAAATCGTACCAGGAATTGTATGTAGTACAGAAGTGTAATATGATAATTATGACACTATTTACAGTTTTTATTAAAAAGAATTCAATTAAATCATGTCCTAAGTAAACCATGTATTTTAACAATTACGCAAATAAATCAATGTCCATCAAACGAAACCAAACCTCAACTGGTGAGTTATACTTTCGATTGTTTTCAATTAGCAGAGCAGCGGTTAATTAAATTGTGGGCCGAACTTGTTCAATATACGTTCCATTTCTGGAACGGAAGGACGAGTCATCGCTTTAATTAAAAGTTGCGAATCCGATGGGACTGAGGTGGGATTTATGTCGGCGGAAAGATTCCCTTTGAGTAATGTACGAAAGGAAAGCGAAGTTATTGAGACCGTAATTAACTAGGCAACTTATTTTATGTACTGTACTGTATTGATAAATATTGAATTAAAAAAAATAAGTTTATTGAATAAATGTGTTAACACAGTCAAACACACACGAATGAAGCATCCTGAACGACCAAAACTCATGAACCATTCCTAGCATTATTGCCTTGACAAGTTATAGTACCTAATAGCTATCAGTTTATCTTGCTTACTGCGCTGATTCTAAAGCAATATTTTTCTTTTTTTTTGAAAGGAGTTTTGTCACTTTTGTGACTATGTCACCCCTCTAAGGTAACCCAAATGATAAAAGGATCTTAAATACAATATTTAACTGAAACTAATATTATTTCACAATATTTGTCTATATAATCTGATCAGTATTTTAGCTTCCTCAGATGACGGAGAGGCCAAAATACTGTTACAAATTCCTACATTTTTTGTGAGAAATAAATTAATATTACGTCTAAGTTGTTCATTCCGGACACACTCCATCAACACATGGGTAACATCTTCCTGGATATTACAATTCGGATAATTTGGTGATTCTGAAATGCCCATCAAGAACTTAAACTTGCTCGATGAAATATGCCCAGAACGAAGCCGTAATAATAATATTATGTCCCTTCTGTTGGTATGTGGTTGATCAAACCATGGATAAATATTTAACTCGATTTCGACAAAAACCGACTTACTGTGAATATTGATAGCACGGCAAAATAATATCTAATAATATGTAGATTCAGTTTGTACGCACCATCGCAATACAATAGCGCCATGCATTGATAAACAAGCCGTTAGTCACGCGGTACTTTGATCGTATCGGATTTGACTCATAATATCCGCCGACCACCTTCCGCGAACCATTGGACTGTGGTATGTGGTAATAAGACTACTACAACTTATTTTTAGCTTAGCCCTACTGGCAACGATGCTTCATTTGACGAACGCATGCATGCTGCATAATGGAACATAAGAAATAGGTAAACTCAACGATGTCGTTTCGTAGACAGTACTTTTCGTACTTTTACTATGTAAGGTGCAAGCAAGCTGCGTAGGACGTATGTAGACGTGGGCAGAAGGCCTAACCTGGCCATACTTCCTTATGGTTCAGTTACCGGTTAGGGACCTACTGTAGGAACGAAATCTACCATTTTCGTGGAAAAACTTTCGTATAAAATAATTTAAAATCAATCCATGAACCACAAAAACGGATGAAATAATATAATTACATTATTTTGAGGAGGGACGAAAAAGGCTTTGGGCTTGGGGTGGCACAAATCTGTTGCTTTCACATTTTAGGGTTCCGTAATGAAAACGGAGTTTTCTTATGTCGGACCGTCCGCAGCATATCACAGAGATCCTTTAGTGCTAGAAAGCCGTAATTTTGCACGGATATACATACATTACTTTTTATGTGAAAACGATAGCAAACGACCTTACTGTAACTTTATTCACTTTTGTAATATAATATTGTATGGTATGGCCGTTTATATTTAGTACCCGGATGGCCGAGCTTTGCTCGGTATGTTTTTTTGTAAATCTTGTTTTTTGAACTACTGAAGTAACTTTAGTGTTGCTACTCGCCAATAGATGTCAGGAAGAGTCTATTGTAGCAGTTTTTTATTGCCTGAAAACACGGATAAAACGACATTTTCTAAAAATGAATCCTAGCTATATCGATTTATCGCCCCCGAAACCCCCTGGATACTAAATTTCATGAAAATCATTGGAGCCGTTTCCGAGACTCAGATTATAATATTATATACAAGAATTGCTCGTTTAAAGGTATTACATAACATCGACCAACCACGTTGTATCTGTCTGTTCATCCCATTTGCAATCGTCCATAGAAATCATACAACTTTAAATATGTACAAAGCAGTAGTTATAAATACTTCAGTTACTAGCTTCTTGTGTTCTATACAGCTTACCGTTGGATACGACGAATTTCGCCTACGTGGGCGACAGCAAACACTTATCATAACTTATCTGTCCACTGACATATTTCTGATTATTGATATCGTATCGACTATCGTTCAAGCAAACATACAACTTGTCATACGATCTACTACCTTATCACAATCATATAAGATCTTATCCAATACAGACGCGATGAGCTAGCACTCTTAAAAGATATACATACGTATAATCTCAAACACTTAAGGTAGTTTTTCGATTGCACCTTGACATACCTTTGAATATTTAATTCCGTTATTTAGCTCAAATAACAAGGTAAGTACTTTTAGGATGATAAAGTCTAAATTTAATTGCAGTGGCAACGCTAATACGTGCAATGTCGGTGGTTCCGTTTGATTATATCCCAAGTTTTTGTGCGGAGCGTAATTTATTTGAATAAATTCGTAAATTTTAATAATTTTTAGCATTAATCATTATTGGTCGGTCGGATTAGTCGGTAAGGATATTTCATGTTTATGGTTAAGTATGGTTAAGTCATTAACGGTTACTTAAATCGCTGCTTAGTACAGAATTTGTTTGGAGATTCTTTGTTAAGGAGCGATTAAATTAACTCTAGTGAATCTGAGTTGGGGCGTTAGACAGTAATGATATTTAGTCATATGCAGTAATAAGCAGTAGTAAAGATCCTACCAAACACATTTCATGTCAAAAAAGTTATCAGATCTCATGTAGAGCCAACCTTTTAACTCTCTCTACACGCCCTAACTTCACAAAATCTACATCTTAGTTATAATTATGTGGTTTGGCCGTTTAGCTTCCATCACATGGCATCATTTGGATCGTCTTGGCGGGGGCACGACCGTGCACCCCGATAAGCGCCGACAACAATCTTTCATAGGTACTAATTAACATTCTGTACTTTTATAGCTACTTAAGTTTCTATACATATTTTAGTTTAGTCTTTGTATGTTATTCCTTTGTTTTTTATTTAAACATTTTATTGACATTTGTCAATGGAAACAATCAAACTGGCATGCATAATAATTTAGCTCTTTTTTTCCAAGATTAATATTTTTTAATAATGTTGAATAACAAAACCGTTTTTTTTATGGAAGTAGCCGGCAAATGAGCTGACGATCCACCTGATGGTAAGTGCTATCGTCGCCCATGGACATCAGCAACACCAAAGGCATCACTAATGCGTTGCCGGCCTAGAAAGAGAGAAGAAAAAAAGAAAGAATTGGCTCTCAAGCCCCCAGCCGGAACACGACGAGCTTTTTGGCGGCTGACTCATGCTCAAGGGTGTTAGCTATCCAGGCGAATCCCATCGAGAAATAATAATAGTATTAATTAACAATTAAAATCAATATTACCAATATAATCCCTCGAGGGGCCCTACCACCAGCGTGCCGGATTTAGTCGCCTCTTATGACACCCATCCGGCGTGGGATTGGGATTAGTATTCTAAGCCGCCCTAAGACGGCAAAAACTGTTATATTTACAATAATAGAACTGAAAAACTGTGATCTTATCTTTTGAAACGAAGTTCCTTAATGCGGCTTGCGGCAGGAGTGGGAAATGGAGAATGGAAGAAATTGTCCTCTATCTATGGCTCATATCTCTGTTTCATTTATCTTTTTCATGAAACATGTCAAAATGCTATTTTTAACCGACTTGAAAAAATGAGGTATTCAATTCGATTGTATTTTTTTTCTTTATGTTTGTTACCTCAGAATTTTTGACTGGGTGAACCGATTTTGATGATTCTTTTTTTAATCTAAAGCTGGTGCTTGTCATGTGGTCCTACTTAAATTTGAGCTAGATCTAAGAAGTAGTTTTCGAGTTATTTTGAAGTCGGTAATTTTTTGTCAAGAATTAAATGTATAGCAGTGACTAGCACAGCATATTTCAATCAAAATTGTCAAACAACGCTCCACAGCCAAATAACACGGCGTACACGGTCGGTTGGCTGCGATCCAATAGGTGATACCCTGACAGCGATACAGACTGACGATCCCAGGTTATAGACAACAGACATTAGTCTGCACACTTTCCAGACGATGCTCAAGTTCTATAACTTGGCTTTTTAGACATTTGCTGTAAAATGTTATAGTAAGACAAAGCTACATTTTACGTCAGTTTTGAGCGATCTTAACTGTTTTCTAAGTTAGTTCAACGAACCAAGATGATAGATAGTTCTTAAATCGTATTAGTATCGAAATTTTATTTATTTATTTATTTATTTATTTAGCTTACATTACCTATTGTCTTAGAATTGTATCTATCTAACACTCTTAAAAACTAAAGAGTTAAGTTTGTCTCAGAGTGTAGATAAGTGATTACAATAAATAATTTCATTCGCGGCGCAGCGCGGTCGTTAGTTCTATCATAACAATTTTTAAAGTTTAAATCATAAGTCATAAGTACATTGCCGGTAGCCGGTGCAGCCCGCGCTCCACTAGTGTCCGGACTGACCGTATCACACGTGACGCGTCGTTTGAGCAAGATCGCTCGTTCTTCTTTATACAGGCTGCTTCCCTATTGACCGATTTTTTGCATGTTTTGTATATCTGCTAAATATTTCATATTTGTGGAATTAAATTCTCTCCAGTCAATAACCCCACGAAATAACCGAATTTTTCATGTAATCCGTTATCTTAATAATTGTAATCAACAATTGCAATCTGAGAAGTTTATAATTGTAATTTATATTTAGAACGAGTAAACGCCCTCGCTTTGCTTCGGTTTTCTTATTTTTTACATGTTGGGTTACATTATTGGAGTTTTATTAAGGATCCCTATTTTTTTTTTCAAAATATAGCCTATGTCAACCGGGGATAGTGTAGCTTCCCAACAGTGAAAAAATTTTTCAAATCGGTTCAGTAGTTTCGGAGCCTATTCAATGCAAACAAACAATCAAATCTTTTCTCTTTATAATATTAGTATAGATTATAATACTTCATATCGGTACTATCTGTCAAAGTACACTTTTAATACTTATTTTTTATCGCTTTTAGCAGTAATTAAAAAAAACCATGTTGCTTAATTGAATTTCAATAATTTCTGGGTATGTTTACAGTGCTTACCTTTTTTCCATCGCGAAATTTGACAGTACCCTCTATAATGGAGGTGGCGGGACTGCCGTCCGCCATCTTGTTTTGTCAAGTCACACACCGGCACCACAGCGCCGCTCTAGCGGCATTATTACGAACTACAACATCACAGCACCTCACGCCCGGATGTACACTTGGGCTCGTTAATTGTGAACATCAGTTCGTTTAGAATCTCACGTGGATCACGATATCACTGCACTGCACTTGTTTTTCACTTGATTTCTGACAGAGGCTTGTTACTTTGTTAAACCTGTAACAAAAGACAAGAATGTTACATATATTCAATGATATCATAATGAACATAATCTAAATTTTACTAACAAAAAATAACCGACCTCAAAGTCTCAAAAACTACTTTTCAGATCTCGTTCAAATTTATGTGGGACCACATGACAAGCACCTGCTTTCGATTAAAAAAAGAATCATCGAAATCGGTTGGCGTGATATTGAGTTATTCGTCCATTTGTCGCGCACATCTTAACACAAATTTACGACTTTTGTGTTTTTCTCATGGATGCCATTGTCAGATCTCAATAAAATTTATGTGGGACCACATGACAGCCACCAGCTTTCGATTAAAAATCGGTTCGCCCAGTCCAAAGTTCTGAGGTAACAAACATAAAAAAAAAATACAGTCGAATTGAGAACCTCCTCCTTTTTTTGAAGTCGGTTAAAAATGAATGAAGAGCGGAAGAACAGGCAATTGACCGTTCTGCTCGTAGTCGCTCTGTCAATACAAGACGATACGCACGCTTTTGTTGTTGTCAGAAGTGCTTGACATTTGACATAAAACGTTAAAATGCCTTCGTGTATTATACCAATGTGGTTGGTATAGTGAAACAAAAGTTAAAGGTGTGTGTTGTAGCTCTTTTTGGAACAGATTTTTTGGTTGATTTGTAAGAGCATAACATATCTCTATTTTTTTTTGAATATCATTGGAGGTTGTATGGATGTTAGTTACTTTCACGCAAAAACTACTGAACTAGTTTTCATGGAATTTAGCACACAGAAAGACTATGATTTGGAATAAGTTAAAAGCTACCTAGTCTACTTATTATTCCGGAAAAAGCCGCTGGCAGTGCGCTAGGTAGATACCTACATATATCTAAATATTACGAAACTAATATTAAACGCGTGCTTCATTATACTTAGAAGGCTGAGACGTAGCAACAACTTTGTGTAGTGCTCTTCACTCCTATTCCATGTAAACTTTATCTATGCCAAATCTCGCTCTCCTACGCGCGTACTCTTAAAGGAGTAGAAAGTTTTGTTCACTAGATGTACTCGTACATATGTATATAGGATATACTATAAACATTAATGTAGGCCGAAGAGTTTACAAATATATAGTAATTGTGTGTGTGTGTGTGTGTGTGTGTGCCTGCGTGCGTGAGTGCGTGCGTGCGTGCGTGCGTGCGCGCGCGTGCGGGCGTGCCTGTGTCTGTGTGTGTGTGTGTGTGTGTGTTTGAGAGAGAGAAAGAGCTATGCGTGTATAGCTTTTCCAATTCTATTGTCCAAAACTGTCGGGCTATAATTTTATATGCCTCTCAGTACTGCCACAGTATAAATTAGATTCCTTTACTGTGGTACTGCCATTTATTCGCGACGCGTAGGTACTTATTTAATAATATTTACGTAAAGCCATTGTTATTTAATCTGTGTAATTGAGCCACAAAGCCATTATACAAGCGTTTGATTCTTGAATGTTTAAAAATGTAAACACCGACTGACACGAAGGCATTGCCATGGTTCCTAGAAACACCTATTACTAACTATTGCACAATTCCTAGAAACAGTGTACAGTTAGGAAGCTACTTCTGACCACAATCTTGCTAAATTTACGTTTTATATGTTAAATTAGCATATTCTGATATTTCCTACTGCAGTTGAAGGATATCCTCAGTTGGTACTAGATATTATATGTTTAATTTTTCAAATGTTCCTTCTACTTATAAATACCTATACTGCTAATATTACTGTATTATAACTACTGTTATTGTAATATTAACTGACATTTATTTCGCTAATTTATAATTGTAATTTGATAATATAATATTAATTTTATTAGAGTCATGTGCAACAATTTTCATGCCCAAAAAGACAGAACATAAGGTAAAAAAATCGTATTTTTTTTGTGAAACATCAGCATGTACTATGTTCTACTCGTAGCAATAAATGATGATGATGATTATTAGTATTATTATATTATTATTACACTAATGATGACTTTAGTCAGTACTAAGTAAACTCGCTAGAATAGATTATTTTGCAGAACCTCCCTGGTGGTAATTGGTGATGAAGTCCCGAGACTGTCTGAATGGTGAGCGTCTAAAAGCCTATTCACTCTCTTGAAGACTCACTTAAAGGCGTTAAGTAATTCAATGTGAGTAAATCCGACAGCAGGTTACAACTTAAATCCCGAACTTGCGTTTAGAATTTCCTCACGTTGAGCTTATAAACATTGTTACATACAAAATGAAGGCGGCAGTTGAAGTTTGAGTACTTAAAGCGCTCGGCAGTTTCCAACTACTTAAGCCTGCACTAAATGTAAGTAGTTAAAGTTTAAAGAGAATTTACAAAATGACGCTAATAACTTCTATATTTCGGTGAGAGGATGGTAGGTTTTATACTTTATTTATAACTAATTATTTTAAGTTCTAAAAGAACCTACTTACTGAGAGAATACTTAGTGTGAGAACATCAAAAATTAAGAAATCTTTTTGTAGATTTTTTAAGGGGGAAATAGTTAAAAGATAAGATGTGTTGAGTTGTGCCAGTTAGTAAGTAGCTATTCATTACTTTTTTGAGGGAGAAATATTCGAAAGATACCTGCTAGAGGACTTGCGGATTACATGGGTTTCCCCACCCGCTAAAATTACTTCAATATCCATCCGGTGCTTAAGGGGATAATTGTGTCTTTTTCCCCAAGGTTTTCTGACATACCTGGTACAGATGCATTCAGAACCATCCGAAGTATTCGCCGCAGGTGGCCTAGTTGATGACGTCACGGGAAATCTTACGAGACATGCATTATGTACACTTCATAGGCCGCGTGTGACCACATCTGCTATGAATTCATTGGCTCCTGGTACCCAGCGACGCGAAAATTAAGTGAAAAATCACAAAAAATCTACTTAACAGTTGAATAAGAACAAAAATCCCAACAAAGTGATTTGTTGATTTATTTTGATTGAATTTGGATGCTTTGAAAATTACAACGGAAGAAAATTTAAGTTGACAACTTACAGAAAGCAATTTGGTTATATTTCGCAGAAATAATAGTCTCTTATTTTCATGGACATCAATGAAAAAAAAGTTATTTTTTCCAGTAAAATACAACGTTATTTAATTAACAAAAAACAACAACAAACTTTCTGAACGAAAAACAAAAAATCTGTTCATGAAAATATAGAAATGAAAGATAAATTAATATAGTCCTGAACAAACATTGTGAATGTTACAGGGTTGTTTTAGATAGGGCTGTCAGAAAAAAGTTTTTTTTTTTTAACATGAGCCTTTAAAATAATATATCAGTTTGATGGACGTCCAAGACTGCGACTTAATGACATTTAAGTCTTCACAAATAATCGCCTTCGGAAGTCAATTTACCAAATCCTTATTAATAAATTCATAAACAATATAATAAATGTAATAATCATGTTTTACTGTTACAATAATGATTTAAAATTATCAGATAAGTATATTTATCATCTCGGTAAAAGTCAAATAATTGTAGTTAATATGTAGGAATATGTTACATGAAATTATGCTGTGTGGCTACTGGCTATACAGTAAGATATTTTTTTAGATTTAAAAGATAATTTACAGCAATACCGATTCCATATCGATAAACGACGGTAGGGTTTTGTGACAGCCCTAGCCCTATGTCTATCAATGTTGACCCAAGAGACGGCCTCCTGCGGCGAAATGAAAAAACTTTACGAAATCGATACTTCAAATTGCACATTTATTACGGCCTTTGTATAAATAATCGGACATTTCAGACAATAAATCAGATTAAATTCGATTCGCTGGAAAACGACAATGACAAACCGAAATAACGTAACCGGTATTAAGTAACTTACCGTTATGTTACATAATTTGATCGAATTTAGGAAACTTGTTATCTACAGTAACAGCAACAGATTTATGCAACCATAGATGTTTTATTGGAGCTTGACCTTATAAGACCAAACTAAAGAAAGGTATATCGTAGCTTTCTTCTACAACGCGTTGCCGATTACTACCCTGGTGTTACTAATTTCCGTCTATTTTTTTACGGGCTGATAAGTTTGCATTGTAAAAATGCATAAATATATTATTATTGTTCCGAAATTGTCACTGAATTTAGCAGAATTGTGGACATCAAAATTTTTCACAATTATTACAAAGACTACTGTAATTATATTACAAAGTAATAACTTTATAGTTTATACACATTTTTCAGTTACTTTTTGCGCCAGAACTGGTAAACAAAAATAGACATGTCAAATAACACAATAAATCAATGCTACCAATAATATTACTTGGGGCAAACTAAATGGCCAACCTTTAAACTGGCCTTAAGCCCTATAAAAACATAGCCGTAAGCCCAATCGCCATAAAGGCCCCCATGGGTGCAATATGGACGCATATGAACAACCCTGGAATTGTTCACTTATCGATACATCTACAGGATGATTTATTTTAGGCGTAAATTATTTTATTACTTGTAAAATTATTAATGAAATTGCGATTGAATTTTACACTGAATATAAGTAAACATTTTTGAAATCAGACAAATGATTTACTATTTACTAATATTAACTATGCAATCATGAATATAACACTCTTTTATAGGGTTGTTGGGATTAACTATGTTAGTAGGTAAAATAGATGTTTCTTAGGGACAATAATAAGTTTTAGCAGAATTAAAAGAAGATAACTTAAAACCGGTTACCATTACATTGACTGCGTGTCTCAGAATTCTTAGTTTAATACTCTTGCGTCTAACCTATCATAATAATATACTAGCTGATTCGGCGAACGTCGTATCCCCTAACAAACAATTTTTTTCTAAAATAAAAATAGCCTAAGTTACTCCTTCTTACATCAGCTATCTGCCAGTGAAAGTCCCGTCAAAATCGGTCCAGTCATTTCAGAGATTAGCCGAAACAAACAGACCGACAAACAGACAAAAATTGTAAAAAAATGTTGTTTTGGTACATGTACCGTGTATACATTCAGATAATTAGTAAAAAGCGGTTATTTTGATATTACAAACAGATACACCAATTTTATTTATTTGTATAGATTGTTGGAGGTTGTATATAAATTAAATATGTAATCTGACGGATGTCTAAAAAATAAGTAAATAATAGTTTGAAATAAACGTCTAAAACGAAAAGTGGTTTCCTATATCTACAAAAATCCCTCTATACATATAATGTAGAAGCAGCCACATTTTCCTACATAGATGTATAGATAAACGGTAGTTTAGGACAAGTGTCACGTCGGCGCTATTTTATTTTTTTACTAATTTTCCTTTAATTACGTAAGTCTGTCCTTCAACTTTGTCAGTCCACAAGTCTTGTTATCTGTAGAATATTATAATGTTATTTTACACACACAGATACATGTATCCTATTTCTACATCAAACATAGATCTAAATCTAGATAGATAGATCTAAGACTACCCTCGCAAACCTACGCGGGGTCATACTATAAATTAAAATATACGAAAAATTCTAATTCGCAAAATTATCATAAAACCGTCGTAACGAGCTTTTTAGAGCCCTTTCATTAGCTAATTATTCGCTCGAGTTCACTTTACGTGTCATTTGCATATCTTTGTGATCTAGTCGGGAAACGGGCAAGGCCGCTTCTTTATTGGACGACACGATCACGACACGACATCTTATGTATGTATTGTTGCACACAAAAACTTGTGTGTGAGTGGCGTGGAGCTTAAAGGTGCCACTAGTAGATGTTATAGTGTTAAGTAATGTTTTAAAACAAAAAAAACGTTACACACTCATAGCCCTACACTAGGCTTCCCTGTGTGGGTTCCAAGAACAACACACAATATCGAGAACTTATACTCAGACCGGTTCAAGTTTCCGCCTTGCTGGGAATCGAACTCAGGATCCTTGGCACGGTTCGGTATGGTTATCATTACGCCAAACTTATCTGCTTGTCTAGCCTACTAGTATTATAAATGGAAAGTTTGTCCAGTTGTCTCTTTCCCGCAAAAACTACTGAACGGATTTTCATGAAATTTAGCACACAAGTAGACCATGATCTGCAATAAGATATAAGGTACTTATTATCCCGGAAAATACACAGCTTTTGATTAAAAAAAGAATCATCAAAATCGATTCACCCAGTCGAAAGTTCTGAGGTAACAAACATAAAAAATACAGTCGAATTAAATACCTCCTCCTTTTTTGAAGTCGGTTAAATAGCGTCTTTATCGTGTCGTCCGATAAAACGGCCTTAGCGGAATGTCGAGAACTCGCGTTCAGCACGCACAGACAGCTTCAGGAAATAGTAAGCTGGGTTTTTAAATTACTACAGGTAATGTTCCGTATGCAAAGTAATAACTTTGTTTATTTTAACAGTTTAATAGACTGAGAATTTGGCAGATTACAGTCACATTCGAAAGGTGTTTGTTATTGATGTTCCGAACCGTTCCGTTCCGAACTTTTTCGTCTTTATAAATCAAAATTTACATCTCTTTGTATAGGAAATAGATTTTATGCCATCAAAAACAAAACTTGTAAAAAAAACCAAGTCTCGCAACTCAGTTCTTCTACCATAAAAAGTTGTGAGATCCATGTAATACCAAGTCGGTTAATTTATTCAGTTCCTACTTAAGGGTCCTTCTGTCTTAAGTTATTATGTAATTAGCTAAACTAACAAGTAACAACATCTTATAGTGACCATATTATCAATATTAAAAATCTTTTATGGTTTAAATAAATAGATCGACTTGACCATCGCATGAAAACACAATGTACCTCACAAGTAATACCTACTTGTGAGGTACCTAATTATACCTAATTATATTAAATTTGATTGTTTAGTGCGATTGCCAAGTCAATCTATTTATTTAAAACATAAAAGATTTTTAATATTGCTAATATGGTCACTATAAGATGTTGTTACTTGTTAGTTTAGCTAATTACGTAATAACTTAAGACAGAAGGACCCTTAAGTAGGAACTGAATAAATTAACCGACTTGGTATTACATGGATCTCACAACTTTTTATGGTAGAAGAACTGAGTTGCGAGACTTGGTTTTTTTTACAAGTTTTGTTTTTGATGGCATCTCATTTCTTTTTGTAGATAGTTCTACTTTTTTTCCTTTTACAAGTTACCTTTGAACATAATTATATCTAGGTACCTATCTACACCTATTATTCCATTATATTATATACAGGTACAGTAATTCATTAACTGCAAATGTAACTTTGTAATCCTATATATTTATATGGGATTACAAAGTTATATATGCAGTTGATATATCTAGAAAACTGGACCGAAATTGCAAAATATTTTAGTTTTTCCTTGATCTATACACTAAACACTAATTGTGTTCCAAATTTGAAGCTTCTATGTCTGCTAGAAGTGCCTTAGAGTTTTGATGATCGGTCAGTCAGTCAGTGAGTGACGAAATTAAGAAACTTTGACTAGTTATAATTCTTAAACTACTGGTTCAAATTGAATGAAATTTTAAATATACCGTGTTTATACAATGCCTGCTTGGTTACTAAAAATTCAGGCTTCTAGGTTTATCCACAACGAAGTTATAGGGGGTCGAAAATGGCCTGAATTGCTTCGAGAAAAGGATGGTACGGCCGTGCCGCTTTTTTGCTCGACTTGGCGGGGGCACTACCGTGCCCCCAGATATGCAGTTCACTTGTCTTACCTGGCTATAGATAACTATTCGTAAATAGACATGAATAGTCCTGCTTAAAATCTCTCATCTTTACTCTAGAGAATTGACTAGTCATTTGTTGACAAGCAGTGATAGCCTAGCGATTAGAACGTGGTCTTCCGAACGCAGGGGCCCGACTTCGAATCCTGGCACGCATCTCTAATTTTCAAATATTATGTGCGTATTAGAACCTGCACACCGGAGAGTTGTTCATAATGTTCTCAAAGGTGTGTGAAGTCCGCACTTGGCCAGCGTGGTAGACTATGGCTTGTACCCCAGTATTGTGGGAGTAGACCCCAAGCCCAGCAGTGGAACAATTAAGGATTGTTGCTTTGCTTTCTTGTTTTGTTAGACTCATTAAAAGTGTCCATAGAATTTTACTTTTTTAAAAATATAAAAATGTTTAGAATTAGAATAATATTGGAGCAGCCTGTATACAGACCATATTGCACAAGGGCGCAACGCTACAAATGCACATTAAGGAAATCTAATATTTTGGACAAATAATTAATTAATTTTCACCCCCATTTGGCCGCCATGTTGCTATCGGAATATACATTAGCATTAGTTGATTAATTTATTAACTTAATCCTACGTTCCATAATTCTACTTGTCCGTGAAGTCTCCTATATACTCGTAATTAATTAAAGTAATAGAATGATTACTATAAATAATTTATAAGCATAATTACTTTATAACTATAACAATTGTTCTATAACCATAATTATTCTGTTAGCTTCGATCTTAGCAGTACAGGCAAAGTTAAACTCAAATCCTACATTCACATTAATAATAATGGGCCTGTAATTACTTTGAAATTTAATATTTTGAATGTAAAAGAGCCATATAGAAGATGAAAAGAAACTGCGAAAGAATCTCCTTAGCACATCTATTTAAACCAATACCCACACTAATTACTAACTTTGAGCGAATCAGAGACTATTTCCAAGTCTTTGCCATTATGTTCTTTAACCTACCAACTAATATTACTTATTTGAATACACACTCAGAGATAATGTTTTACTTACAGAAACAAGTGAAAATTCATTCGTGAAATGTGGTACTAAGCTATAATCACGGAATCAATTATAATAATAGTTTGAGACTATACAACAATGTAGGTAATACATAATAGTGTAACAATATAGGTACACAAATACACATAATTGAGTTATAAGTATGTATGTGTTACCGTTTACAGTGAAAGTAAGCATGTACATTGTATGCAGCTAATAATGTTTTGTGACGTATCATTAATTATAACTAACATCACGGGTGGTCGATATTACGCATGGCTGCAGTATTTTGTTGGTGGGGTAGAATAATTTATTATTTACTAGCAAGTATAGTAAGTATAAGTATAGTAGGTAAGTATATATAGTAAGAATATTATAGTAAATAAATGCTAAATTTCATGAAAATTCGTTTATTAATTTTTGCGTGAAAGAATACCAAATGAAAGAGTAACACAATCAAATATCACATGCAAAACTTGAATGTAGCTTCAAGTTTTTCTAAAATTTTCGATAGTGGCTATTGGTTTAATTTCAACAGGAAGAACAATCGTTAAAATGAACCCTACATAGAAACTTCGGATTCTTTTAATCTGCTGAGCGATCCTGTAAACAATGGACAAGACTCAAGGTACCAGGATAAGATGTACCGGACTTCACCGTATCGAATTACCGTCAGCTGCTCGCAACATCTGCCGGTCACAATGCACTGATACAATTCAATTCGCACCCACTTCCACAGATAACAAAACAACGCTCTCTTTCAAAATGTTTCTTACATCTGCTTCGTAGGGCTGCCACGTGCGGATTGAGATTATTTGCGGTTGGTTCCAAAAGTTGTTCTGTTTATAACATAGTTTTGAATTTAGATGTTTAATGCATAAAATTAAATGGTATGTTTATACTTTAGATTTCTTTTTCTTGCATTGTTGTTATGATTTTTTCTCTCTGTTGCATGCAGCACGTTACTTCAGTGGAGTATTTCAAGGCAAATTTGAATACAACTTAAAAATTTATGGAGTATCTTAGGTTAACTACCAGATCAGGTGACTTAACGTACTCTTAGAACTAAAGCGGTCATAATTTACAAATCACTGTCAACCATGCATCTTTTGACCGCATCCGACTAAAGAAAATTTATTTCGGTCAACTGAGTTCTTTGATTTAATTCCCCCTTCCCCGTTCCTCCATCGAACGACACGACGCACAGCGGGTATCCACCCTTTCATCCAGCTGATACGGACGACGCGGTTTGCATGGTCATTCATTATGCGCACCGCGAAGGATTGGAATAGCTTGCCTGCGTCTGCGTTTCCACTTACCTATGACGTGGATTTCTTCAAAAGCGTGAATAGGCTAATATTAAGTTAGTGCGCTCACCATCCTGGACCACATCTCCACTTACCTTTAGGTGGGTTTGTGGTCAAGCATTAACTTAAAAGTAAAAAAAAAACAATAGCAATGCTAACTTGGTTAGATTCAACCTAACTTATAGCTCATTTATTTCATGGACCATTTGTACCAAAGTACCCTAATAATGACATTACTATTTACATTTTCCTCATTCACACCCATTTCACACCACACTGGCCATTCAACTCAACACACCCGGAAATAAATGACCAAATCTAACGTTTATTTAAGTACTAATTAAACATTAAATGTACAATTACACAGATGTGCGGGTGTTTACACGCTTGGAGTATTTGTGGGTTATCCACTGTGTAAAGATTATGGTATTTGGGTCACTGATTTGTATTAAACAGTGATAGCCGATGGGTTAATATCCGGCGTCTTGTTGTAGTGGTTTGCATTCCAAGTGTTAAATATTTAGTTGGTATGTATTTGGAAATAAATTGGGTCACATATTTTCTGTTTAAAAAACTCTGCCTTTGTTAGTCGTACTAAAGGCAAACGGAAGTTAAAGAAAAAGTTACTTTTTCAGCAATAACTTTTGCATCCCTAATAATCATGGTGTATTTTTTTCGACGTTTTTGTCGCTTCTATGATAAAGCACCTTTTCGGGATGACACATGCAAAAAATTCAGCTTTAAGTGTACAATTGATTTTGAAGTAATGCTTCGTCTAAATGTTGAAAAGAATCATTGTATCTATTTCACGGTGTAAACTTCCATATTATATTCATAATAGTTTTAATATACAGAAATTTTTTTGACAAAATTACCCTTTTTTATTTAATTTCTCTAAAAAGTTGGGAAAATGCCCTATGAATATTATTATTTTATCAATTATTAATTACATGATATTAGCTACAAAATCTCATGAACATGTTTGTAGTTATCTTAATCATTTACCGAACTGCAAACTTTTGAAATATGCAACTAGGGATTGCAATCCGGAAAACCGGATCCGGTAATCCGGCCGGATCCGGCGTTTTTTACGCATACCGGATCCGGTCAATTTTACCGGATCCGGCAACCGGATCCGGTCACGCAAATTTTTGACAAAATAACCATCCTGTTGCTAGTGTAGATGCTTTAAATGCCTGGTATCGATGTTGTAATTAATCTAGTATTGCATTCCGGTATTCCTAACGTTCAATAAGGATGTTATGTACAACACAAATTACTGAATGGATAAATTGTAAGTTGTAAAAGTGTGAAATTATGTTCTCGTTAAAATTACTTCCTGTTTATAATTTTTCATATTTGCCCTAAACGGATGTAGCTGTAAGCTGTAGGTGTATTTCAATTGATGCGCGATAACACTACAACAGAAAAACGCCTTAAACATATTATTATAAAGAAGTGTAGTAGTGTACATGTACACTTGTTATTGGCTCCCTTCTTAAAGAAAATAAAGAGAAACAAATACAGCAATTAATACATACGTATTTTTTAGAAGATAAGTTGTATTGAAAATCTGTTTTACTTGTAACTAAAATTACAGTTTTCGGACTGTTTACATCCAGTTGCAGGTATAATATAGGGTGGCGCAAGAGTCATCATCACCCTATCGGAAGATGCTATATTTTTTTCAAATGGCGGTAAATATAAGTTTTGCTGTGACATTTGTGTACAACACAAATACAAAATACACGTCAATAAGACATGAATAGCTATACTCCTCAAAAACGCGGAGTAATCATAATAATATCTCGTTATTCGTCATTTGCACTAGCCGGCAAGATCGTCCATTTTAACCGCTTTAGACTTATTTTGGGTTCTCGGTGGGGTTTTTTGAAGTCACAAGTTTATGTCAACAAGCCTCAGATTCTTGAAGCCCTCAAAGAGAATATCCGTCATAAATGCGGAAACCTTTCGCCAAAAGTTCTGGCAGGAGTGATGGCAAGTTCCATAAATCGGCCCGATTCTGGCGGCAGCCACTTGGCTGATATCATTTTTCTAGTTAATGAAAACAAATATTTAGACATCAAATAAACACAATTCAATAGCAAAACTAAAGTTTTTCATTTATTAAAAAAAATACAGTCAAACAACATCGGGTGGCAACTTTCGCGCTACCCTATATGATAATCTAGCTTAACCGTACCCACTTCGATGGGCGTCAAACATTTTTACTTCTGATTATGTAAATAAAATATATTATTAATCACAGTAAAATATAGCCTATGTCATTAAGGAATAATGTATATTTTTATTGGTGTGAAACTTTTTGAAATTGCTCCAATGGTTTTTGAATATATCAATTATTATAGAAAATAAATAAAATATCAAAATTTTCCTCTTAATAATATTAAGATCATTAGGTGCGACGGCTTTATTATGGCTCGCATTTGCGTTCCTTTATATTCCAAAAAAAGAAATACCTCAAAAACAGTCTATATTGGAACGAAAAGGAAAAATTCTGATCACGTGATCAATCGGCCGGATTGGTGAAAATCCGGTAAAATCCGGCCGGATTGAAAATGACACCGGATTGCAATCCCTATATGCAACCTACTGCGGTACGGTCTACAACAGCTATGTTCTAATATCTATTTATCAGATACTAGCGCCATTCATTACGGGTGTCATAACTCAGCAAACTTCACTCCGTCTACAACGGCCATGTTCATATATCTATTTTTCACACACTAGCGCCATTCTGAAGTGGCCATTATTGGAACCTCTATTTTCAGTAAACAGCTGGACACTTTCATATGAGATGGCCCTCCTTCCTTCTATGCTCCATGGTTTTAATGAAGCTTTGCAATTATTTTTCTCATTATATCCATGCTAGCTAGCTTCATTCTGTAATACTAATACCACAAGCAAGTCCTCTCAAAGATTTAACAACCTATATTATTTTGCCAACTTACACTAGGTCAGTAGGTAGTTCTATACTTTTTTTTTACTGTACTATACTGTTTTGTTTTTTTCTATCATACTGTTCTATATTTTTACAATCCCTTTCATTCCAATAGAGGACCCGAGCTCAGCTGTTACAATGGCTTTATTTAAGTGTTAAATAATTGGAAGTTTCACCCAATAACGCTTCAAACGTTTTTGTATTTAATTGTAATGTATCCGATAAAAAAGGACAACCCTATTATCAGTAAGCCCCGGCTATTGTAAAGGCTGTGGGTTGTGGACACCTGCCTGAGGTTGTATTTATTGCTGTCCTTTTCTATTTAACGATTGCAATTTTATTGTTTTTGACAGGTTGCCACTGTTATGTTCTATAGGTGGCCAGTTTTCACTAATGACGGTAAAATAATAAAAAAATATCAAGACAGGTATCTATAACAATTTTGTAGCATAAAGTAGCAGGTACAATAATAAAAGCAAATCGTACTGTGATGTTATTTGACAAGCTATAGTTGTGAATTGTGAACAATATTTCTTAAATATTCATAAAGGTTATTTTATGGTTAAGTACAAAGTTACAACTTATAATAATAATAATTTTTATTATTTGCATAAAAGTACAGACATTTTTTACAGGACATGTAGTTCCCACACTCATGGCCGTAGATAGCTAGGGGGGGGGGGGGCATTGTGGGGCCCTACCTTAAAAATACCAAAAACTAAGATAAATTATTATAATTAAATTGTTTATTCATAGTTTGAGATAAAAAGAATTGTAGCGATAGGTATCTAAATTTTTTCGAACATACCACAGTTTGTGACATTCATTTCATATTATAATAATTCTTTGTTCTGTGACCTAGAGAGCAGATCAATTATGATTTATTACTTCTGCCCTACCTGTAACCAATGCTGTCCTACCTCAAATTCGACTCAAGCTGCAACCCTGTCCACACTAGGATACCCTGTGTTGTGCTTGTGGGTTACTACACTCTTCCGAAATGTTACATAATGTTACATAATAGCACGGCATAATAGGTATTTTTAATGTCTAGAGTTTAGAAGAACATTTTTAGTTATAATACAATTTCAATTAAAAAAAAACAGGGCAAGTTTCATAAGCACGCAAAGTATTCAAAGTACACTAGACGCTACTGAGTAGTTAAGGTTTCATCCATGTAAAAATAAGTCATGTCTGATCGCTCTGGGATCTTACTCTATAACCAAACTATAAGGGTTCCGATTTTACTTCGGAACCCTAAAAAGGGCAAATTCGTTTTAACAGCGAACAATGAATAGACCTTTGTACAAGGAGTATCCTTGGCTGAGCACGGAATTCACAACAGATGTGTAGCAGACAGCAGATCTACAATTATAATCGTGCATTTATCATTAATCACACACAAACACAAACAGTGGAAGATAACTGACAAATGTCACGATAGCGAACAATATGTCATTATGTAACCGAGCTAATGTAGTCGGTAAAATGTTAATGTTTCCAGTGTATCATCTTTGCTTCTCACAGAATCTATTGTGTTATTGTTGCAGTTAATCTTACTTACACATGTGATTGGTAATTATAACGAGAACTTTTATTGTTTATTTGGCAATTACAAGGACAATATAAACAAATTCGTGGTCACTAATTTTCAAGAGGCGTTTGAAAATGGCTTCCGTACTTATCCCATTTTTTTATTTTAATTTTAAATCCAATCAGATTTTTTGTGAATTTGAAAACTATAATATCTCGTATTTGTTTTTTTAAATGAACAAATGCATTTTCAAGGATGTAAATTATCCTCCGTAATGCATAATTTGATTTTCAAATATTATGTGCGTATTAAAAGTTAATTATCACTTGCTTCGGTGAAGGAAAACATCGTGAGGAAACCTGCACACCGGAGAGTTCTCCATAAAGTTCTCAAAGGTGTGTGAAGTCTACCAATCCGCACTTGGCCAGCGTGGTAGACTATGGCCTGTACCCCTCACATTGTGAGAGGAGATCCCGAGTCCAGCAGTGGGACAATTATGGGTTGTTGCTTTGCTTTGCTTTGCTTTATGCATAATAATTTTCCATTAAACTAAATCCGCCCAGTAGGTAATCACCGTAAGGTAGCACCTACTAGTAGTAGTAGCTTGCTACTAGGTGAACAAAGCCAATCAGAAATTTAATACCTTAGATTTGTTTTGGCACACTTGCTGCATGTTTTTGCTATCCTAGTACTGACTGCAAGGAACTTCGTTCCATCCGGGTGCCTCTTGACACCTCTCAAGTTTTCATGTACCTACTTAGTGATCACATACTACAATCTACATATTTATAATTAATTATTACGATTACGAATATGTTAAATGTACGAATAAAACATACGTTAAAAACAAAAAAGTGCTTAACTTTACAAATTCATCACACTTTAGGGTCTTCATGATTAACTTCGCTGCTAATTTTAAAATCTTATCAAAACCCATACAAAAACCGTTTCCGCCATATGCTGGCAGGAGCAGTTCAGGGTCACACACAACTTCGGAGTCAAATGTAGACTTTCATTAAATGCAACAAGGTTCAAAATCTAATAGCACTATGTTTATGCCTCGTTGATTTTAAGTTAAAATGTTAGAAAAATAACTTAGTAAGTACGAGTATATCTATGACGTCATAAGAACACACCTTGTTAAATTTTTTATCAACATAGAAGTAGCAAAGCAGTCTTAGGCAAAGTAAAGTGACATGTGACCAGAAATGTTATAAAAAAATCAGGACATTTCCAAAAAATCGGGACTTCGCACACATAGTAAGATAACTACTAACCAGTTATTGGTCAGCAAAACGAATTAACCTAAAAACTAAAATATTTCACAGCGATCTCAACAAATAATTAACACTTAACTTTCACACGGTAACTTCTTTTTGATGTTTGACCACGAATAATGTCTTTTAACAGATACTTAATTATATTTGTTTACGATTTAACAAGGTTCTGCAAAAACTTTTATAACAGGTAAGGGGCCGTCCATTAATCACGTGACCTTTTTTTTAGCATTTTTTGACCCCCCCTCCCCCTTGGTGATATGTAGTGAGGTTTAAGACTACCCCCCCCCCCCCTCCCCCAACATCACGTGTATTTTTAGTACCTGCAAAGGATCTTAAAAAATTCTTAAATAAATCTTAAATTTTTTAGAATATTATCTTTAAATACAGGTATAAACTATAATCTTATTTTATTCTGAAAATAAGGACCATGATAAAAATGTCTAGACTAGGTTGCAAGTTGTTTTTGATTGCCATAAAAATAATGATAAACGAAGGGTGTAATCATGCGAAAATCATGTATTGTATTATTACAAGAACATAATATTGTACTAGTACATGAACATATTTATTGTGTATTGTCCTCGGACTACAGATTAGCAAGACATTCTTCAATACTAATAACTGGATAAGCATCTTGCAGTACTTTTACCGCTCATTTACACGCGCGTGTCGCGGACCGTCTCGTGGCGCGTCCGTAAGCCACGCCCCCTACGCGCGTGTGAACACCACGCGAGCGCTCGCGCGAGCCCCTTTGGCGCGCGCCTACAAAACCGCTCCCGACGCGAGCCCGCGAGCCACGAGACTTGCCGCGGTCTGGTCCGCGAGCGCCCTGTTCACACGCGCGCGTACGCGCGCGTCTCGCGGATTGTCTCGTGGCTCGCGCGCGCGTGTAAATGGGGTATTATAATACTGAGTACTTCTATTTCTCAAGAAAGTGTTATGAAATTGAGTGCCGATGACCTTTTTTTTTTAGCTCGTAATGTGATCCTCGTGAGTACTCGATACTGAGTAGTATCGATACTTTAGGGCCGATACTTTTTGGGTATCGATACCTTACCCTCGATACCGCACGAGTACTCGGTATCGATATCAGAGGCCGATACTTCGAACCCTAGCGAAGTGGCGACTGCATGTCGAGTCGGGCAGTTGGTGGCGGCGCGTGAGGCCTTCGTTAAACGGCAAGTCAAATTCACATTACACGCTGCTTTTCTATTTAAAATTCGCGCGTTTGACGAAAAAATAAATACACGTGATATCTTACTACACCCCCCCTCCCCCTTTGTGCTATTTTCGTGATTTTTGTCAAACCCCTCCCCCCCCTTTCAAGCCTCACGTGATTAATGGACGGCCCCTAACATCATAGACATAGCGGTAAGTTAGTAAAGAAAAGAGAAAAGCATTGCTGCACCTATGTTAGAACGAGATAAATAAATGAAGTAGGGCTGCCATCTATCTGGGTTTCCCCAAATCCCCATGGTTATCCCCATGGTACGTCCGAGGAGCGTCCGGGTTTAAGAAAAGGGTCCTTTGGGGGAAAGGGGACTCCGGGTAAACCCGTACAGAATTTGAGGAATAACTTATTAATGTTGGAAGATACTTATTTTAGTAGAAGTAGTAGTTAATTTAGCCGTATTTGGGCGGGTTAGAATACTAATTCCAATCCCAAGCCGGATGGGTGTCATAAGAGGCGACTAAATCCGGCCCGCTGGTGGTAAGGCCCCTCGAGGGATTATATTGGTAATATTGATTTTAATTGTTAATTATACCATTATTACTATTATTATTTCCCCATGAGGCTCGCCTGGATAGCTACCACCCTTGAGCATGAGTCAGCCGTCAAACGACTCGTCCTGTTCCGGCTGGGAGCTTAAGAGCCAGTTCTTTCTTTTTCTTCTCTCTTTTTTGGCCGGCAACGCATCAGTGATGCCTTTGGTGTTACTGATGTTTATGGGCGACGATAGCCACTTACCATCAGGTGGATCGTTAGCTCGTTTACCGGCTATTTCCATAAAAAAAAAACGGTTTTGTTATTCAACGTTATTCAAAAAAATCTTGGAAAAAAAGAGCTGAATTATTATGCATGACAAATTTATTGTTTCCATGTTGATTGCTGTTTGGTAATGGCAATAACTGGAGGGTATCACACACACTGACACACAGACGACATACATACACATTCCACTACAGAGTTCAGAAAACAGAAGGTACCGTCCCTGATTTCATCATGTCTAGCCTTGACCACGGTATCATCCGACGCTCACAATTCGCAAATCGCGGCTAACATCAAAACATGGCTCTCAAGTAGTTTGCTGAGGAATTTCAGACTTTATTGTTTGAAACATAAGTAAAGTCATTAACAAGCCTATTAGACGCATACTGATAGTTACATCCAAGCTGAAAAGGACTTTGTTAATCAGTAAATACAGGTAATTTTTGTGTACACGTTGTCTGGTTAAATCTAGGGTGTGATTACATTTACGAGTTAGAATGATGGACCGGTTTTGTACGATAATTTTCAAGTGTAACCGGTTTTTGCGAGTCATAAACTTAAGTCCAGTCACAGGTGCAGCAGCGAAACGATAAAATGTCGCAGAATGTTGTTGGCGGACGCAAATTTGTCGAAAATATTTTACACACCACACGTTGGTTCTTATGAACGAAGAACTAATTTTTAGTGGCGACTTTGCTCAAAAAATTTAAACAACTGTCTTAAAAAAATTTCATTTTACTCTTATCTTCAACGGATTTAACTACGATTGCATTGCACGAATTCCTCGATGACGTCATTCAGTGTGACGTCACAGTTTGACTGCATTTCACTCGTGTTGAGTTTATGCAACGATTATTCTGTATTGTTGTTGTTGTCGAAGGGCCTCCATGCTTTGTTATATTGCAGGATGGTTTTGTGTCTGGTGTCACATTTAACTGATCGATTTTTGACGACAATTTTGTACGAAACCTAGAAAATGTTAGCCAGACTCAAAGTGTCCTTCAAAGTTTATTTTTTTAGACTTTATTGAACCATACAAACAAACCAAACAAAAGGCGGGCTTAATGCTAAAAGCATTATCTGCCAGTCAACCTTTGGACAGTGGGAAAACAACTAAAGTGAAACAAAAAAAAGTTCACTTGGCTCAGTGAGGGATTCAAATTTTTTCATCAAAAAAGACCAAAAATTTTAACCGAAAAGAAACTTATTATAATTATCACAATGTGCATCACCGCACAATTGGTATATTGTTGGTTATTAAATAACAGCTGTCATGGGACGGCTGACAGATGTGAAACATCGAAATACGTCGCCACAATCGCCAAGTCTAAAATCAGGTTTACCTCTCGCGTAAAGATGTTTCACATCAAAAGTTTAAGTACATTGTCCACTTCATTATTATAGCATTTCGTTGATTTGAGTTATTTCTTAAAGTACTTTAACAACATCAGTATACTTAAACTGGACTATCCCGATAAGAAACAAGCTGATGGTGACCACCGCGAACAATGCAACGGGCGACTTGAATGGCCGTTAGGTTGCACGACGCCGCCGCGCCGTAGGAAGGCTCTGTGGAGGTTCCCTTATCACACGACAGACATATTAACGACTTTGTATATGTATGTGTACTTAGATTTGATGATGTAAGACTCAGATTATAGAACAAAAGATGTAAGATTAGTACCTACTTACTGTTATAAGAATGTAATGTCGTCAAAGTCTGAACCAAAGTACATATATGAGCTCATAAGCAAATTGTATTACGAGTAAGTATGTAGTAGTTTTGAATAATATGAAATATTCGAAACTCTTCGCTATGTAGTCATACATAGCTAAGAGTTTCGAATTTAATTCCCGAAAGCAAATAAGATTTTGTCGAATACTATAAGGGCTACGCGTCGGTGAAGACTTAGTTACTAGTTAAATATATTATGTATTTAGTATACTAGTTTTTATCATTTTAAACTTATCTTTATATCATGGACTGAAAACATTTTTATTTTTTACACAAACAATACTTAATGCAGATACCCGCAATAAATGTAAATTTGTATACCGATATTTCGATCCAATTGTATAGACCGTGGTCACAGAAACATATCATAGTAGGTAAATATAGTAAAAAAAATTGCCAATGCGAGTTTGCGTACTCCATCTATAAAATCCTTGTTTTTATATTATGCTTATGTGCTATGATTATAACCTCTTGTAGCAGTCAGTGTTATCGCCTACAGGCCCACAGCTTATTTTTTTATCAAATTACAGTACCACTTGACCAGGGGTGAATGACCGACATCGCGTACCTAACGTCTTGACTTCTATAGGTACGTCAGGGCTGGCATACGTCCGAAATTCTATAGATTTACTAGTGTATAAAAATATAAAAGATGTAATACTAGGGTCACGGACCTAGAAAAAGACGGACGTAATCCCAACAACAAATTCAGTGAAGCACTCATAGTACCTAATACCAATTCTCTATTCGTACAAGTACACACACCCACACATTGACACTTCAGTGCTTCAATCGCTAATCAAAAATTACGTACACATGGTAAACGGGCGGCCATTGCTATGCTTCACTCTCGGTTAGACGAGGTTACGTCCGTCTTTTTTTCAGGTCCGTGCTAGTGTATAAAAGTATAAAAGAGATAATTCTACGGTTTATAAGCAGTTCGAGTTCCGTCCAAAGTCCAAAGAAATGAGAGTGTGAATGTCAAAACTCAAACCATTGGTTTATTCAATACTAAAAATAATGTAATTAAATCACAAGGTTGAGTTGAGTACACACGGTTTGATATTGACGGCCGCGGCGGCAATGCCGGCAGTCGAGGCAAGTTATATGTGAGTGTTAATTGCAGAGTTGCGTGTAACGATGTAATCGGCTTTTTATATAGCTGTCTATCGAGAGGTTTCAACTTACATTATTATTAGTTAGGCAAAAAATCGGCCAAGCTTGAAAGAGGCGTGTAGTTTAGGGTTCCGTACTGTATGTCAGTAAAATAATAAAATTGATACGATGTAAATGAGAATTTAATGTAAAAGTTTTACAAGTATTCTATTATTTTCTTGTAAACTATGTTAAATTGTTTAATACTGTTTGAGTAAATTTTGTCTGCAAGTAACTATTTATTTTTCTAAATATTTATTTTTTAACACTCTAACTATAACACTAACTAAAATATAACATGAAAAAATGGAACACATTTCCAAATTTTTCCAAAAATTCCAAAAATATAGAAGCAAAATGTGACAACCCTAGAGACTCGACAAGCCCTCAGATTTCATTTTACATTTGTTGTGCAGAACCCAAAAACAATTGAGTTCATAAAAGTAGCCGCGTTAAGTACTGTATAACTGTAAATAACTGAATTACGTTATTATTCACTATTATTATTCACCATTTCTGAATAAATGAGTGCAAATTAATAAACTAATGAATCTTTTGTTCAGGTTAGCGGACCAAGATAGAAAAAACATTGATGGCAACATGAATGTAAGATGGTAACTATAACCTTACGAGCATACTGACGCGGACGACCCGTTATCACGCGAGATCGCTGTGCCAAGATTCCTAGGTTCGAGTCGGAATAATGAGCTAGAATTTCTGTTCTCGGTCACTGTTTACTTATGTAGCGTTATTTTTGGACACCTCGAACGCTTCCAGGACCCGTCCCATAGTCCACGTGAAGCTGTAAAGGCCAAAAGGCCAACAGCAACAAAAACAAAAACGAAGTGGAGAGGTAGTGCTCTATTGTCACCAAATCAAAAAATCACGATCCACTCATTTTAAATCACTTCCACCAGCTTTATATGGCACTTGCATATAATAAAAAAAACAATATTAAAAGAAAAACAAAATTCAAAAACAATATTCTAACAATATAAAAAAAAAAAACAATATAATAAACGTTTTTCCTGACCGTCGTTTTTGTGTCACCGTCCGTGTTACAAATCTTAAAATTTCACTCTCATCATTTTTCCAATTATTTCATAAAGCGCCTAAAGAAGTATAACTTCAAAAAGTACGCCAATAGCAAGAGGATATTTCAGTTAACACTTCTGACGTTGTCATAAGATTATTTATTTCGATTATCATAAAAAAAGTTAATTGAAAAAAAAAAACACTTTTACGTCAGTTGGTCTGTATGGATGTAAACAAGATATCTTTCGAAAAACTTCGATTTTTTTAGTAACTTTAGAATTTTTATACTGCACAATCAACTAATTCGAATGCTATACTAACTAGAATGCTATAATATCAGTTTAGTAAACTCGTTTAAAGTTAACCTCGTTACTATAATCAGTGGCGCCGTATTGTCGTAAAGGGGCCGTTTACAGAAACTTAGCGCGCTCGCCAAATTAATGACAATTTCACTGTTCGCGCACAGCAATAACCGACTAGAATCTAGTCACTAGATGATGGTAGAATCATTTGAACCATAAAGCGGTTCGACGCTGCAATTGCATTGACATAAATAAGGCACGATATTACGGCCCCTATGGCCCCTACAGCTTTACTTCGATTCTTGTTTTAGGTCCAGTAGTGCTTTTCAAGGTACATAATTATTTAGAACTAGCTGAACCGGCGAACTTCGTATCGCCTAACAAACTATTTTTTTTAATAAAAGTAGCCTAAGTTATTCCTTGTTACATCAGCTATCTGCCAGTGAAATCCCGTCAAAATCGATCCAGCCATTTCAGAGATTAGCCGGAACAAACAGACAGACAGACAGACAAAAATTGTAAAAAAAATTGTTTTGGTAAATGTACCGTGTATACATCCAAATGCAATTAGTAAAAAGCGGTTATTTTAATATTACAAACAGACACTCCAATTTTATTTATTTTTATGTAGTATGTATGTATGTATAGATGTATAGATAAAATGATGCAAAGGCATACATTACTTACTAAGTTTGTTAGTTTTCAATCTCATAGATTCTTAGGTATCCAATACAGGCTTTGTTACTTAACATCAACCACTTCAATTAATTGATTGCGTCCGTAATTGGTATGTGCAACTCAACTATGAGTGGAATTAAATAGTTCATTCCTTCCAAAATATTTCACTTTGGATTTTCAAGTTTTCATGGAAATAATAAAGCAACATTAAACCAAAACACAGAAACGTGTGCTAAGTATCAAGAGAATACAACTTTAGTGTTGTAACCTAACGAGGAGTAACTCCGTCTCTTATGACCGTTTTATAGGCACCAGATTTGGCACCCGCGCCAAATAACACGACAATTTAACTGTACGAAGTGCATTTTAGCGCCCCGATTGAGATTACGATGCGGCATTTTAGACGCGAATAGACAGGCCAGTGAATACCATTCATCATTAAGGGCTGCATTATTAACATTATCGTTTCGCTCATATCGACATTTGGCGCAATTTGCATTTCCGATTGCATATTTGGTTCCGATCAATTCGCAAAGGAGTCACCGAATCGGGTAATTGTGTCTGTTTCGTCACCTCTTCAATGTCGGAACAAGTTGTGATTCAATGTTGTAATTCGTTCAACTTTTAAATTGGGCTGTAGGTGAAGAAAGTTGTATCGACGCCTCTTTGACCGTCTGAAGGATAGCTGACTGAACTGATATTGAGCTCTTCAAAATTGCGACACGTATGACGACCTTTGAAATCAGACTTTTTTTATATTTTTTAAATGTTGGACTACAAATCCGTGATGATTATTGATTCAGTGAGTTGACAACATTCGAGCATACGAGCCACCTGATGGTAAGTCTGTTTAAACCAAAGGTTGACTGGTTGAGAATGCTTAAAGCATTAAGTCCACCTTTTGTACCACTTAGCTTTAAGGGTATAATAAAATGTAAATAAATAAATAAGTCGCCCAAGGACATTTGCAACTCCAACGGCATCATCGATAAGCCGAGCATTAAAGAATCGGGTAGCACATTCATTCATTACTCTTCTATCATTATTTGAAACACATATAAAACATTTGACAATTTCAGAAACAGGATAGCAGTTTTTCAGCCGAGTAACACTACGGTTACTGCCGGGATTAAATTGGGATACAGAGCTCAGTCACCTCCAATACTGAGGAATCTGGCGCCATTGTTTCAACAGGGTGCACCACGAACAAGAGAAGTAGGCTTGGAGCTTGGATTTAAGAAGACCCTTGAACCCCTTAAATTATCCCCCTTAGATTATACAGCATAAGATGTATTTATTAAGCAGATAATACTGAAATCTTAAGCAGATAAAGATTTCAGTGGCGAATAAACCTCATAATGAAACATTGACCTTTTCCGAATTCCGGTTGTCATGTTTCGGGTGATTGCGTGAACCAAATGATGCATCACCAGATCACGCAGTAATGGCGAGTCCGCACGAAACGTGAAGGAATCGTTTGCGCTAATGTTTCCACATTCTGTTTATTTTTTACCACTATTTATTAGATGACAGCTATCTGGGCGAGGAAGTAATTTTGCGTCTGTATTGCTTCACATTAGGCAGTGATTTGCTGTTTGGAAACATGGTATCCTAATTTCTAACACCAGATCGAATTCTGCACGTAAGCCCGGATTGTCAAAGGAGTTTCTCTAATTTAATATTTGACCACGCGCAACAAATAGTCTTCATAATTCCAAAATTCAGCAATGGGGCAGATATTTGACTCAAAATAATATTATTACAAAGTACTTTACCATCTACAGCCATTGTCTTAGAATCCTTATTCAATGTACTAATGGATTACAACCTAAATTGCTTTAAAATCATCGAGACTGCCTCTAGGCGCGGTATTTTAATGTCTTTTAGAGTCAATGCTCTTCATCATGCTGATAGATTCAAAAGGGCGATAAAATCATTAATTAACTCGTAACAGCTACTAATTACACATGAGATAGCAGTGGCCTGTAATGTTGGTATTTGATTGGATTAAAGCCAATGCACTTGGGGCTATATGGGCCAATGTCTTGGAATGAAGGAAGTGTCTTTTTAATTAGTGCTTGTTTCCTGATGTGTTCATGACTTGTTTAATGGGAACACCAGCATGATTAGGTACGGTACGTCCATCCATTAACTTTTAAGATCCATAATTATCAAGCTGCTAGTCTTAAGTCTCTAAAGTACCTCGTTTAACAGTACAGGTTGGAAATCTTCACATTTGAGAGTATTATAGAGATGTTTACTAATCAATTACACGCATCCCTAAAATTAATTAGGGAATTCCTAGGAAAAGGAAAGTATGATATACTTAACCTGTATCTGGGAGTTCTTTATGATGGTTGCGGAGATGTGTGAAGTATGCCAATCTTTACTTGGACAGCATAGAGTCCAAAGTGACCATTATGGGATGGGTTATAGGTATTTTGGGATTACGACTTCATAAGCAAATATTTGAATAAGATTTAATCTGTGGCAAATAGGCCAATGGTTAATCTAGTAATAAGGTTTATCCTTCAATTCGGATGTTCTCACGTATCTAGCAGTTTAGGAAACGTGCGTAATAAAACTTGTTTAGGCCCTACTTATGTGAAGAAGTAGGTACGTGATTTCTTACTAAGTGCTGATAGTATACGAGTAGGTGATGTAGGTGTTTACCCTATGATAAATTAACAAAGTAAAACGACTGACTAGAAGTAAGATTAAAAAATAATCAGGCAAGACGTTTTTTTTTGTAATTTGGCAGCTCGTCTGGCGCTTTTCCAATGAAGCCTTCAAGAGTCAACAATTAATAACGTCGACTCAATTTCTTCTAAGTAGATACTGTATGTTATGTGCAATTTATTGAACGCGTTTTCTGTTGGTGTATTTGGTGTTAAGTAGGTAATAGTGAAATAAAAATTGTAGCTCTTTCTTTGCATTAACGTGTTAAAGCACATAATCGCATCAATCGCGTCATCCATGAAACACCAGACTGGCTGGCCATCTTTGTGATCGATAGCTTAGAGCAGAAAAAACTTTAATACGGGCTAAATAGTTAAGAGAGGAAACTCACTTTCGTATAAACGTGAAATGCAATCTATCACTTTAGTTATCGCACAATTACGATAGCGCGATAGCGTGACGGTCGCGAGTGGGATTATCTGCAATTATAAGATATATCTCATTGCAACATTGCAGCTGCAATAATTGCACACACTTTCACGTAATATCACTTAACGCATTCATGCGTGGGTGGCATTTTTGGGCGATTATTGTCGAATTAGTGACGTATTTTTTGTCAATTCTTCGGTTCATCTCGATGTTAATAAAGCTTATTTTTTCTGTCATATTTCTTTTATTGCTACGCTTCGAGGGTGCCTTTTGTGTACCCGACGTCCGAGGCCGACGATTATTTACCATTAGCATGGCTTGCTAAAATTTAGTTATAGTTTGTCTTTTACCTACACAAAGAACTTCTCTCGCATAGTACGACCCGTGTGGCGCAATGGTTACCATGCCAGATCGCCACACCAAGGGTCCTGGGTTCGATTTCCAGCGAGGCAGAAATTTGAATGATGAGTTTGAATTTCTGTTCTCGGTCTGGGTTGAGTGTTCTTGTCGTTGTGTGTTGTCCATGGTACCCACGATACAGGGAATCCTAGTGTGGGGCTATGAGTGTGAAAGTATACTATGGACGAAATAATTAAGCCAAGTTCTTAGTTTAGATAAGCTCCGTATGAGTATAATGGCAAGGTATTTTACCAACTTGGTTTTCTTGAACTCTTATAAATAGACATCCTCTCCCAAGAACAACAGTAGTAAAAATCCATAACTGTTCCACAGCTGGGCTCGTGGTCTCCTCTCACAATGTGAGGGGTATAGGCCATAATCTACCACGCTGGCCAAGTGCGGATCGGTAGACTTCACACACTTTTGAGAACTTTATGGAGAACGTTCCGGTGTGCAGGTTTCTTCACAATGTTTTGCTTCACCGAAGCAAGTGATAATTAACTTCTAATATCAGCCAAATTTCAGCCGTATTGAGGCGGCTTAGAATACTAACCCCAATCCCACGCCGGATGGGTGTCGTAAAAGGCAACGAAATCCGGCCCGCTGGTGGTAGGGCCCCTTGAGGGATTATATTGGTAATATTGATTTTAATTCTTAATTAATACCATTATTACTATTAGTATTTCTCTATGGGGTTCGCCTGGATAGCTACCACCCTTGAGCATGAGTCAGCCGCCAAACGACTCGTCGTGTTCCAGCTGGGGGCTTGAGAGCTAGTTCTTTCTTTTTTTTCTTCTCTCTTTCTTGGCCGGCAACGCATTAATGATGCCTTTGGTGTTGCTGATGTCCATGGGCGACGTTTGCCACTTAACATCAGGTGGATCGTCAGCTCGTTTGCCGGATATTTCCATAAAAAAATAATAATACGCACATAATATTTGAAAATTAGAGGTGCGTGCCAGGATGTGCCCTGTGTTCGAGAGACCATCGTTCTAACCGCTAGGCTATCACTGCTAAGGACAACAATAACATCAAAGGTATCACCGACGCGTTCAAACCAAAAACGACGCGACACCCACAGTAAATGCAATATTTTTTTGTATTTGTACTTACTTACTGAATCACAAAACTCGTTCAGACATTGATAGGTATATAGGTACTACTACGTCATATGAACATGCCTAGGACTCGAACCCGGATCTCCGTGCCCTGTCGTGACAAACCGGTCACCGGTTGTCTGACGTTCTTGTCACTGTGTCATTTACCGACTGCGACTCCCGGTTACGTGAGGAATGACCTTTGCCAACTTTTCCTTTCGCAATGACGTTGCATTGTTGCTTGATGCAATTATTTTGCGGATTGGATTCGAGATATACTCTGTACTAAACGCTCTAACCTCAGTATGATTTGTGTCAAGATCTTCATCCTACTAATTATATAAATGCGAAAGATTGTGATAAGTACACTGTAGGTACATCCATTGTTGTTCTTGTTATTCTTTCACGTAAAAACTACTGAACGGATTTCCATAAAACTTAGCACACTGGTAGACAATAATTAGGAATATATATATATACATCTATACAAATAAATAAAATTGGAGTGACTGTTTGTAATATTAAAATAACCGCTTTTTACTAAGTGCGTTTGGATGTACTCGTATAAACGGTACATATACCAAAACAACATTTTTTACAATTTTTGTCTGTCTGTCTGTTTGTTTGTTCCCGATAATCTCTGAAATGGCTGGATCGATTTTGACGGGACTTTCACTGGCAGCTAACTGATGTAACAAGAAGTAACTTAGGCTACTTTTATTTTAGAAAAAAAAATTAGTTTGTTAGGCGATACGAAGTTCGCCGGGTCAGCTATGTATTATGTACCTACTTATTATCCCGGACAATGTAGGCAAAGTCTAATTACGTTTCCCGCCCACGTCCGATAATCGGTGACCGATTTTTTGTAGAAGAAAAATAGAACGTACTGGATAGCAATAGTGCAACACACACGTCCTTCAAAAAGTCGGTCAGAAATAATATGGCAGGAACAATCGGCCCGATTATCTGTCCTACAAAAAGTCTGACGTGGGCGGGAAGCGTTAGGCTTGCAAGATTTAACCCACATAAACAAGGTAAGCTAAATAAAACCGATTAAAACCAAAAACTATCTCACTAGTAAACAAAAACCGCAATAAATGACAAACGCCATATTAACCCAGTAGTCAATTATAGGTGTCACTAGTGTCTTATCCGACAATTTACTAAAATAGATCAACATAATAATTACCGAGGGAGATAACAAAAATAATACGTAATCCGACACTAAAACAACGCCCCAGTGAAAGGAATGGACAAAAAAGGAAAAGGGACTTTCAGACAAAAAAGGAACGAATCTCATTGGTATGTTTCTTTATGACGGGTCATACAATTGATAATCGATCTTATGTCTAGGAACATAAGAGTGATGCGAGACTTCCTGATATTTATGACGGTGCTGTGCACAATCTGCTTCGAATAACAGTAATAGCCATTTTATATGGAAACGAGTAACCGCCCTCGCTTTGCTTCGGTTTTCTTATTTTTTTACACCTTGGGTTACATTATTGGAATTTTATTAAGGATCCCTATTTTTTTTGAAAATATAATATAGCCTATGTTACTCGGGGATAGTGTAGCTTCTCAACAGTGAAAGAATTTTTGAAATCGGTTCAGTAGTTTCGGAGCCTATTCAATGCAAACAAAAAATCAAATCTTTCCTCTTTATATATTAGTATAGATAAACTTTGGAATTCTTCTAAAGGCGCGAACGCTAAGGGTCTTTATTATTAGGTTTCTGTACCAGTTTTCTATTTGATTTTTTGATCTGGTGACATCTTCGTTGCTTCTGTTTGTTAGTCATAGCTGAGGGGAATCGAGTCTCAGATTAATTCTTTAATCTAAGATTCGAGTGTGGTTTGGACTTCTGGAGTTGGATGAGTGACCGGTAGAAAATTTCATCAGTAGTTTTACCTTTTCAACCCTACAGGAGAAAAACAACCAATTATGTACACTCAATACTTTTAATCTGAGACTCAATATTGTTAAATAGAAATCGATAAACATGACGTATTGTAGTTAATTTTAAATTGTTTTTTTTTAATATTGTTTTTTGAATATTGTTTTTCGAATATCGTTCTTTTTAATATTGTTTTTTATAATTTTTAATACTGTTTTTTGAAGGTTTTTTTAATTTTTTTGATTTTTTTTTGATTCCTAAGAAGTATAACGTCTCACGCGCGTACTTAAGTTTTTATGTTTCTTACCTCAGAACTTTCAACTGGATGAACTGATTTTGATGATTCTTTTTTTAAACAAAAGCTGCTGCATGTCATGTGGTCCCACTTAAATTTGAGCAAGATCTGACGAGTAGTTTTTGAGATAACCCAAATTTTGAAGTCAGTTATTTTTTGTTATCAAACAGTTTTAGGCGACTTCAGTTCTAACGTGTCGCGATGTACATCCAGAACGTGTTTATCTCCTAAATACTTACGAACCGATTGAAATCAAACAAATGTAAAAACTATTATAATAATAGTTTTTCTCAAATATATTTTCTGAACACGCATCGATCAGTTCTGTAACTTTATGTACTGTTATCAACAGTATTAATCTATGTATGTAGGTATGTATGGATAGCTATAGTGCCACCGATCGGATTCCAACATAGCTTCCGTCTAAAAACCATTTAATATTATTTATATGAATACAATCAATAATAGTCATTCGATCGGTATCACCAACAACAATGTTCTTGTTGGTATTCTTACATAATTTATGAAACATTTATCAATGACTAGATGACATCATTTTATTCCGCATTTTTTAAATACTGCAAATATTATATTTGCACCAGACGACCTTGCATTCTACTGTCTTCTAGTTTTCTTGTAAATGAGCTAATAATGGAATCTATAATTTATATTGTTTCTTGGGTGTGACGGAATTTATTTATACATTTTATTTAAAATAGTACGTACCTATTTTTTATCTTATTAAATAGTATTTTTTATCTGGTAATAAAAGCTGGACAGGGAGAGGAATGTTAGGTCAAAAAATTAAAATTAAATACACTTTTAATAAGTAATGTAGTTTTATGTAGAATAGTCACTGATGTATTATTACTATTTTAAAGTAAAACAACTTTATATTTTCATAAATAAAAAAAATCAAGCATACTACCTTACTTTGTCCACGACTGTACAGGAATCGAATCGAAATAAAAAATTGATTCGATTACATAACAAAACAGTTTATTCTAGCATGACTAAATAGAGATTGGTTCGCTGCCTGTCATTATTCATTTCATTAATGACTGATTGGTTACGTATTGGTAGCAATGATAATGATATGTCATTAGTCATCATTACGTTTTTGACGGTGATGAAGCGAATTTAGATCAAGAAGTTTCATAAGTATCACAGTTACTACACTTAGTTCAATGTTATCTAACAGAGATAAAATCGGATATTCACGGAACGAAAATATCTACCTATTTAATTAAAAACAATCAACAGATGTATGTATAAGTCACAGGTGTAGTACGACTTCAGAAAGATGCTTTATTAAGTTCTCCTCAAGAAATAGAATTACTATTATCCACGGACCTGAAAAAAAGACGTACGTAACCTCGTCTAATCGAGAGTGAAGCATAGCAATGGCCGCCCGCTTACCATGTGTGCGTAATTAATGATTCGCGATTGAAGCAGTGAAGTGTGCAATGTGTGGGTGTGTACACGTACGAATAGAGAGTTGGTATTACTATGGGTGCTTCACTGAATTTGTTCTTGCGATTACATCCGTCTTTTTTTAGGTCCGTGCTATTTTCATAAAAAATTTCATCCATTTCTAGAAATAACTGACCGATGCATGGACAACAAAATAACACATCACTGAGGAGTCACTGATGTGTTATTTTTGGAAGATATTTATATGACAGATAATTTCCCCGGACGTGCACCAAACTCGAGACCACTCTCTTCACAGGCAGGGTCACAGTCAACCTGAATACAACTCTACATTAATAGCCATTAACTGCAACAACAATAATCCAATGGTATTTCCCCAAAACAGCGCACGACAAAACAGAGCCAAGTTCCGTTTCCTAAACCAATATTTATAGAAAAAAACTGTGACCTGTGAGCTATCTTAAAATAATTCCATAATGATCTCAGTGACGCGTAACTTGTTCGAACCTGTGCCTGCGCCTGCGCTGCACAGACAGCGTTTTTTTGCATCTTCCGTTCAAACCGGTTACCTTAATAAGAACAAAAATGTTTTTTTGTCTTTTTGTCGTGTTAGACCTTGCGGGTTTCGAAGTTTTATTTGTCGTGTTAATGTAATAATACCAGCTAGTTTCATTGAGTGTCCTGATCTTATAAATAGGTACTTTGTAGATTTTACAAATATTCAAATAATTTTTTTTTTATACATTTAAAATAAATAGCCGATTAGAGATAAATAGAGATTAGTCGAGAAATCTGATGGTAAGTGGTGACATACCATGTAATGTACTTACTTACCTACCTACACTGGAAAATAATTTTCTTAACTGCAATCGAAAGTAAAAGTTTGATATTATTTTGACATTGGAGGGAAGGGATCTTTTCAAACTCTATAGCAATGGAACAAAAGATTATTTGGGAGTTCCATATCGCACTGCACTATCAGGTTAAAGTGCAAAGTGCTATGTTTTATTGAGCAACTACATGCATACAACAATTTAGTTAAAAGTTCATTTGGTTATTTCGTGGGAAAATAAGGAAATAACGACTACGTTTTTTTTCGAAATTAACTTTGATTTCTATTCCTTCAAGCTTCATTTATTCGAAAGCTGATTTAAATTATAAGGTAAGAATTTATGACGTTATTCGTAATAAATTAGTATCCTAAACGACTAATAAACCGTGTTCCCTTCCATAAAACAGCATTAAGCATAGACGTTCAGACAACCCAGCCATAAAAACGTAAACCCATTACATCTATTACACTACACCTCATCTCATTGTGCATGCCTAACTCGTTTCAAAGTGTCTTTTAAACCCATTCCGATAGTATTTAATTATTATAATATCTTCATTACAATGTAATTGGTTCCTTGTACGTCGTTACGCCATTTTTCGATTAAAGTGGTAATTAACTCGCTGCTGTTAAAGAATTGTAATTGGACTAAATTAAGTTCGCAACGAGTAAAAAACGTTTCATTCATCTATACGCTGAATGTAACTGCTCGTACATAAAAAATAATGTAGTCTACTAATACTTAAATTGGGTACAAATGACAATACTTTAATGCTTTGGTTTTTCCTGTTCTTAAGTCTACTTAAGTTTGCTAGACATCTGGTCTGTGATTATGAAGGACTATAGGTAGTAGTAGATATTTTTAACCGACTTCAAGAAAAGGAGGAGGTTCTCAATTCAACTGTATTTCTTTTATGTTTGTTATCTCAGAACTTTGGACTGGGTGAACCGATTTTGATGATACTTTAATACTTTAATCGAAAGATGGTGCTTGTTATGTGGTCCCACTTTAATTTGAGCTAGATCTGACGAGTAGTTTTTGAGTTATTTTGAAGTTGGTTATTTTTTCTTGGTAAAATTCATATTACATCATTTGAAATTTGTAATAAAAATAAATAATTAAAAGTTTGCTTGGTGGTAGCACTTAACATAAGGATGATATTATTATTATTATTATCAAGTCTTTAATAATATAACTGGTTTCTCTCTGTGAAGCCTTTCTACGTTATAATATTTTCCAGCTTTTTTAATCCATAAAAAGTGAGGAATGTACATATCGGATATCGCGAAGAAATTATATAACGGTTGATAAAAAAAACAATGAATACTTGCTACTAATGCGTTCTTATAAAAAAGATTTAATATTTCTTTAAATAGAATTTTAATGGATAAGACTCACTTCGCTGATTTTAGAAAGCACATAATTGCAGATATTTCAAACGCCTTCTCGACAGAATATGAACAGGTAACAAAACAATCCAGACGCCTTCAAGTATGACAAGAAATGGTCGCATGAAACTCATATTTTTTTGACAGAAGTAGCAAATAATTGCACGCCAAGAGAAACCTAAACCGATCCATAATATCAGTGGAAACCAAACATTTGCTCTACGTTCTATTTGTAAATGTAAGTCGTTACGAAACTTACGAGGGGATGAATACTTGGTAGGATCCCTCAATGCCCGTGATTGTCCAGTTCACAGTTTCAAAAACTCATGAATTAAATACGAAGTAAATAAGAAAACTAAAGAGCGACTATTGCATTCATATCTTACAAAAATGTTCTCATTCCGTAAACACAAAAACTGAAAATGAACTGCCAGAACAAACGTAACATACTTGTAACCAATCATCGTTCTATGTACACATATTCTCATAGGAAATTAAACCTTCGAGCATTATTGGAAATATGTTTGTCACGTTCAGTTGTAAACAGAGACGAATGTTAAGAAGCGTGCCAAGATAAACTGATCTGCTCATTGCAGAATGTGCCACACGTACACGAATTATTATAAAGTCTACATAAATGTCTAATGTCACTCAATTTGAAAGAGAAATGTGTTTTGGCAACGTAATTAGTGTGGAAGAAATAAATAACAATACTACTTCACGATTTGGTAACAATGTTGAACACAACAAAGATGTAAAAATACGTGCTTTGGAAACACAATAACGAAAACTTTACTGGCAAAAAACTACCTCGCTATCTTGAATTGAAATTCCTAACAGAAACATAAAAACATTGGCTGTTAAGGAAATTCTTTAAAAATACTAACGAACTTATTCTGAGCAAGGAAAATATTCTATACAAATCTTTGGGTAGTCTTGCAACCGCGTTCCCTACCACCTTCGATATTTTTAAAAGGAAAAATAAAATAGTATGAAGCCTTGAAAAGCAATCTTTGCAATAAAGCGTAGCTGATTGACTTCGCTTTCTAAATAATTTTCCAGAAGACGGGCTGGTCAATAGCTTTCTCGGACTTTCGAAGTCCATTCGCCCTAATTAGCTCTTTGATCTTACATGTAATTTGTATCTTAGTTTACTTGAGTAGGTACTTCGAGCAATCAATAATCTGTAATAGATTAAATATAGTCTACTTTATTGATGTCTTAGTAATCTTCGCATTTCCTTATACAAGACGACGACAGCAAAAAAGGGGAGATTGCTGCCATTAAAAACCTACACAAACGAACAATGCTGTAATAATGTTTATTTTAATTTTTAATCAAGAATTAATGGATTAAATATAAAGCATATCCAGTTTTTGCAATGTTTCATCTTCTCTTCTTTTCACACAGTTTATTAAATACATTCCTATCAATAATACCAAACACAATGAAAGTCGTGAAGAAAGAAGAGTGCATTAATTTAGAAAAACCAGGCAAATTTTTGGCTCAGCTGCCAAAATTATTGGAAGATATCATGAAATACCAATACAGAGGTCGCTACACCACGTCAAAGTTCAAATTTAAGATATGAAAGAGAAAGGAATACGCTACCTAATTTACCGAAACTACACGTAAATTTGAACAGCTGCCAAATTTAATGCAAGACTGAAAAAATAACAGAAAAACCATCGATCATTTTACGAATTTGCGAAAACGCAAGCTACTCGTAATGTAACAAGGTCGGGGTATCACTGAAATATGTCCTAAGGCGATTTAGCAAACTGAATCTAAGAAACGTGAGAACAATGAATTATGGATTCGCGGAATGCGAAGTCCACAACTTTACCTTGTATAGCCTTCTAGGAAAAGGCTTTGAACTGAAACCGGTTTGTTAATAATAGATACTATTCTCTTTCTAACAGCACACCCATACATTATTATCTGATGCAGTTTAATATAAACAGACTTACCACTTATAGCTATTCAGATACCTAGATACTGTTATAAATCCTATACTACAATTGGTTAACAACAAACTAGGAAATTTTAGAATTAAACGCCAAACCGAGTTAAAGATTTTTTTGTATTTATGTTTAGTTTAACCGTAAAAACCTATTTCAACATTAATCATTTTCCTAAGGTCAGACATTTAAATCTAAATCTTTCAAGGGTTCTAGGACGACGAGTGAATTTCTAGTATTATTAATTCAAAGGACATTTGCGCTAACAAATTTCTCTATCTCATTGTTTGGCTTCGTTTGTCCCATTTTATTGTTATTGAAAGTCAAGGCGGTTATAACGATACTCATGTGAGCTCGGCTATTGTTCAATTTGTCTCACATTGTTTTGATTGTTTAGCGCTGTCAAATGAAAGAATTTGTGACTTTCTTTAAAACTAAAGAAATTTTGTCTTTTTATGATGTTTTTATGCCTTGCTATCTTTTTTTGATGTAAAGGTTTAGGATTTTTATGACTGCAGATATTTTATCAGTGATCTATCACACTATTGACATATTTGAGTGATCTGTTCATACTTGTTACATAATGTTATGTGACGTCACTGTCTTATCAGCGAAGGTTTCATGTGACTGGATCATGTACATATATCAATTTAATCGTAAATATTTACCACTTGTTCAAGATTCTTTTAATTCCACAAAACAAAGTTCTCGTAGTCGAAGCAAACACAACTGCTAAATAACACTCAAAACACAAACGAAAACCCCTAAATGCGAATGTTTTCTCTAAAGTTTAAGAGATATGCGGCGTCGGGCATGAAGGTACGATAAAACAGTACAACTGCTAGGGACTTGTTTGACTAGTGAATGAGCGAGTTGGCAACTGAGGTTGATTTGAAACCAACAACCACCAAATTGTTTAATGGAAGTGTCACTAACAAATCTAACAATCATATGGTTTCGATGGCTACCTATGTATGATCTAAAACCAATACTCTAAGAATTAGGTAATTAATAGATGCAACATAATTCAAGACGAAATTGGATTTTGAAAATAGCTTTGGAGTTAAAATCATTGCAAAGAAATCTGCGTATCGGAGAGTTTTCAAAGGCTGGCAATTTGTAGGTACCTATTTGGCTAGCATGGTTCAAAAGGCCTTTTCCTTTGACGGTGTACGAGAGCCGAACCTAGAAGTGGGATCATTATGGAGTATGACGAATGAATATATGAATTGTTTGTCATCATTATATGTTTCTGTTATAAATCATTCGCCAGGTGCGTTAACTCTGACAATGACTCTGAGCAATCTTCATGATCCTAGAATTTCGGTTATCATTTTCTTGATTTTGGTTACTTTGAAATACGAATATTGCAGATTAATGAATTAAACCCACTCTTCTGTCTAATCACTGTAGTCGAATACAATAATCGCTCATCGCCTAATGTTATTGTGTTGTTTGTCTGCTTGTGGTCGGAGCCGTAAATGCTGGATGGAAATAAATCGCTCTAAGCTAGCTACGTCCGCTCTGACTCGGATTGCCTTACTGTAACATAAAGGAAACTCACGTATCTTCGGAGTACTACTTCAGTAGTTTGTTAAAAATGCGAATATTTTCAAGCTAATTCCCCGATATTTTCACGTGTAACAAGCCTAGAATTCTAATTACGACACAAAAATGTCAGTGTATTACCGTAGAACGTTGCTTCGATAATAAATCGTCAGTATCTTATCAGAGTTATCAGCGTTCAGGTGCAATATAAAGAGTAGGTACCTATCGTGCATGCAGTGATAACGTAATATCTACTTTAAACTATCCATATATGTATATTAATGTAGCGTTGCATATCATGGGTCTTGTGACAACAGTACTTATGTAGGTATCAGCCTTGTCTATTTGTAAAAGTCCTATCGTTAGAAACGGAGTACCTACTTACGTACATTTTTAAGCCAATACCTCAATAATAGCTCTGTGATAAACTGCAATGGAACAGGATTTACATGTGCATTCATGGGACATCTGATTACAGTTAACACAATCATAATTAAAATCAAAAATCAGATCAGATTGATTGTTCTAGTGAGTGGTTTGAGTGATAGATTATAATTAATTATTAATTTTAAATCACGTTCATTCAACGATATCTTAACTGCATGACAATAACATTAAAATATTATTGTAACGAACTTGGCGCAATCCACAAACTACGATTCGTGACTTAGGTATGGAGGTACATGGTCGTTTTACTTTATGAGAAATGTTGGTTTTGTCACGGTTTTAACATAGAACAATGTATCGTAAACCACGTGCTTGCCTCTAATACTGTTGATACAACTGTAGAATTTAATTGTGTGTTAAGCCTTCGATAGCAAGCAACCTTGTCTCTTATGTGGGTATTTGCATATTTCTGTTTATTTGCTGCTGTCAGTAACAAAATATTCTCTCAGGTACAATTGTGTGTAATTCCACTGAAAAGTTACGACATCATAGGAAATCGTGGTCTCAAGGTTTTCAAAGAAACTTTTTAGTTACTTTTTGTGATTTAACAAAGCTTCAAAAAAGATGTTCTACCAATAGTTTCGAAACCCTTTAAATCCACCAACTTCATACAATTTTCGTGTTCCATAAACAGTTTTATTTAAATCAATTTTATTATCAATCAATTTAATCGGCCACGTCAAAATGACGAGGTGATAAGAAAAAAAATAAGACCAACCGTAAAAAATCCGCTCACTCTTAAACATAATAACTATAATTGTACACCAAGATTGCAATCCAACATTCCGAAATGCACTTCAATATATTTATTAATTCAGAACTGATTAACACACAGCACTTAATATCATGTCACACACTGCTGAACTTTCGCGAAAAGAATAAAAAGTTTTAGTTCCTTTTTTACGAAAGTTGACGCGCGATTTTAGAACGACAAAGAAACGTCCACCTCACGCGGAGTCGCGTCGGCAACTGGCGGGCGCGCGAGCGAGAGAAAGATCTGATAAAATTCGAATGGATAATCATGCGAGGAAAAGGGATGGAGAGATAATGGTATGAAGTTAGCGGTTTGCTGTAACCGAGAGTGACCACATGGTACGCATTTTGTTTAGCAACTATTAGTACAATTGCACCAATGAATGTTCCCGCGTTTTAGTTTAGCCACGTGTTACGTGTGTTTTAGTTAAACAATGAAGTTGTTGAGGTTTTTCCATCAGAAGTGGGTACTCAAGTTTATAAACGATTGTGAGTACAAAAGCAATAAAAATTGTTATAGGTAGGTACTCGTTGGCTAAAATAAAGTTATAAATATAATGATGCTTAATAGGTTGCTACCTGCTAGGGCTCAGTGATGAGTATACCGACTACACACCGACTAGTCGGGAAAACTGACTATTCGGCATGATTTCTAGTCGGCGACTAGTCGGCAGAATATTCGGCATTTATTTTTGCAATTAAAAATAAAGAAAATGAAGAAAACTACACAATTACTTAATAAGTAAACTAGATTTATTTTAATAAATCCCATATTATCGAAAAAAAAACTTTATGTAATTTTAGCAATAATAAATAAACATGATTGTACCTACTTTTATTTGTAGTTCCATTTCCAATGAAATTTAATAATAGTATTTTTTACTGGATCAAGCAAATAAATTATGGTGAAGAAATGTCAGACTTTAATTTTTTTTTTTATAAATAATCCCACTAGCTGCCCGGACAGACTTCATTCTGTCAAAAGTTTTTTTAATTAAAACCTTCCGTGTGCCTTATGGGAGATGTAAGCTATCCTACTACGCGTTCACTCTAAGTTTGCCCTCGTCGACCGTTACGATTTAACAGCTAACGGTACTGTAGACAAAAAAGTAATCAAATAATTTCACTAACTTAAATAACAAATTACGTTTGCCGCCGTGTAAACATTTTCTATTTTAGTTATTGTAGCGACAAAAATCAACGAACGTAAAATAAGTTTCAATTCAAGTTGGATCAAACTGCACACGGTGTGCAAATTTGATTAAAATCGGTTAAGTAGTTTAGGAGTCCATCGCGGACAAACAACGTGACACGTAATTTACATTAAATATAATATTAAGATGACCGAAGAAAGGTTGGTACCTAAGTAAGTAAGTAAGGTCTCCGTGATTCAAAGCGGTCAGTCCCGTTTGTTGTCGAAAGATAACATCTTTAAGCTACGTCGAAGGCATCGGGAGCGGTATGAAAACCCATAGTAATTAGGTTGGCAACTAACACCACCAATCCTCACTGGAGCAGCGTGGTGGAGTATGCTCTAGGCCTCGCCCAGTAGTGGGCCATTAATGGGTTTAAGCCAACCAATAACAAATCAATTAAAATAAAGTTAACATAACTGCGCACATAAGTCAACCATAACAAAAGAAAAAAAGCACTCTTTATTTTTTTAAGTAGCAAACCAGAACGTATTTGACGTAACTCCTTAATCCGCCATCATCACAGCCGGTAATATCGCCTGAATATTAAACCGATTCACTCGAGAACATCACATTTACATTTTTTAATGAAAATATACAACACAAAATAAGAAACAAAGATGATATTCGTTGTATATTAAACGAGTAACCCCCCCTCGCTTTGCTTCAGTTTTCTTATTTTTTTTACACCTTGGGTTACATTATTGGAGTTTTATTAAGGATCCCTATTTTTTTGAAAATATAATATAGCCTATGTTACTCGGGGATAGTGTAGCTTCCCAACAGTGAAAGAATTTTTGAAATCAGTTCAGTAGTTTCGGAGCCTATTCAATGCAAACAAAAAATCAAATCTTTCCTCTTTATATATTAGTATAAATTACGAAGATATGTTCAGTAGGGCGCGCGGGCGCTATTATACTGAATTTTACTTATGATAAGTATTTACAATAATTAGTGTCCGACCGAAGCTTCGGCTTCGGCTTCGGCTTCGGCCACCTTCGGCCAAAAAAGCACCTTCGGCCAAATCTTCGGCTTCGGCCAAAAATTTGCCGAAGATTTGGCCGAAGCCGAAGGTTTGCTAGTTGTCAAATATTGAAATTTACTGAACGAAGCTAGAGCGAGACGGAGAGTGTGCAGAGCAGCAGAGTTTCGCCGCGCCGCCGCACCGGCCCAAACGAAATAACGAATCGCAGTTAGTAAACTAAACGAGTCAAAACAAGTTTGAGAGCGCGTCTTAAAATCTAATAAGTATCTAATAAATAAATAAAATGTGACTGATTATTTGATTATTTTTGTTAAAATTACTTTAAGTAAATAAATATTTAATTAACATTGAATATTTGAAACTTTTATTTTTGACAATATTTTATTACCTACTTGTATATGTTGGTCACTCGGCTCGTTATTGGGCTAAATCTCTAAAGCTCTCACAATATGTATCTAGTATATCCTGAGATCAAAGTAACTATCATATTTCTCAAGGTCAATGACACCTTCGGCTTCGGCTTCGGCTTCGGCCGAAGGTTTTGGTGAATACCGATTAATCGGCTTCGGCTTCGGCTTCGGCCAGAATTGCACCTTCGGTCGGACACTAACAATAATAGAGTAAATACACGTTATGCATTAGTATTATTATATTAGTATAAGTATATTATGCATTATAATTATTCAAAATGTTTTTATATTATGTAGTAATATCATAATACTATTAAAAATATTTACAACTAGCTGACCCGGCGAACTTCGTATCGCCTAAGAATGTAAAATCGGTACAGCCGTTCTTAGCCGTTACAGTTTCTGTGTGCTCCTCCCTCTCCCTCTCCCTCTCCCTCTCCCTCTCCCTCTCCCTCTCCCTCTCCCTCTCCCTCTCCCTCTCCCTCTCCCTCTCCCTCTCCCTCTCCCTCTCCCTCTCCCTCTCACGCTCCCGCTCCCGCTCCCGCTCCCGTTCCCGATAATAGCTATCTATCAACTACACATAACAAAATTTTATCTTATCCCGCAGGAACAGGTCTATTTTCCGGGATAAAAAGTATCCTATGTTCGTCTCCTGATTCTAAGCTAACTCCCCACCAATTTTCAGCCAAATCGGTTCAGCCGTTCTTGAGTTATAAATAGTGTAACAAACACGACTTTCTTTTATATATATAGATACTTAATAACTGGAAACCATTGTTGAGTTGGTCTATTCCAAAATCCCACACGGATTGAATTATCACACTACCTATTTCAGAATATAGTCCGTTTCTTTAACGGAAATGAATCTTATTTATTAGTAAACCTAGGCACTACTTTGCGTTGAAATAGTAAAAAAAAAACGTTTTAAAATATAATTAATAGTAAACAGAAATTAATTTCGCCATTAAAATATTATTGAAGTTATACTTCTTATGCGACTTGCAAAATGTTTGCGCTTCCATGGAGGGGTATGAAAGCACTGGATAGATGGCCCTAGCTTCTTATTGTCTTTACCTCTTTTAAAATTTAATGTTATTACTTATACAAATCTCACAGTCTCAACAGCGTGATTCAGGTTCCTGAACAACACCATCTAGTTTGTACTTGTGTAAACATAGGTAGTACACAAGTAATCTATACTAATATATGTATAAAGAGGAAAGATTTGATTTTTTGTTTGCATTGAATAGGCTCCGAAACTACTGAACCGATTTCAAAAATTCTTTCACTGTTGGGAAGCTACACTATCCCCGAGTAACACTATATTATATTTAAAAAAAAGCGGCCAAGTGCGAGTCGGACTCGCCCATGAAGGGTTCCGTAGCAGCAAGTAACATAATATAAAAGTTCTTGTAGTTCGTTGTAACTTTGATCAATGTTTTTTGCGGTTTACGATTTATGACGTATTAAAAAAAAACTACTTACTAAATCTCATTCAAACCAATTTTCGTTGGAAGTTTGCTTAGTAATGTACATCATATAATTTTTTTAGTTTTATCATTCCCTTATTTTAGAAGTTACAGGGGGGGGGACACACATTTTACCACTTTGGAAGTGTCTCTCGCGCAAACTATTCAGTGTAAAAAAAAATGATATTAGAAACCTCAATATCATTTTTGAAGACCTATCCATAGATACCCCACACGTATGGGTTTGATGAAAAAAACATTTTTGAGTTTCAGTTCTAAGTATGGGGAACCCCCAAAATTTATTGCTTTTTTTCTATTTTTATGTGAAAATCTTAATGCGGTTCACAGAATACATCTACCTACCAAGTTTCAATGGTATAGCTCTTATAGTTTCGGAAAAAAGTGGCTGTGACATACGGACGGACAGACAGACAGACAGACAGACAGACAGACAGACAGACATGACGAATCCATAAGGGTTCCGTTTTTTGCCATTCGGCTACGGAACCCTAAAAATTAGGGATCCTTAATAAAACTCCAATAATATAACCCAAGGTGTAAAAAAATAATAAAACCGAAGCAAAGCGAGAGCGGTTACTCGTATTTTATAATATTAGTGACTTGAATATTGAAGAAGTATAACTTCTCACGCGCGTGCAAAAGTACTTTTTTATCTGTCTTTACTTTCTTTTCATTTTATGTCAGTCTTATTTTTAAGTTACAAATTACGATAAAAAGCCCTGTGAGATTACAATATAATATGATTCGTCTGAAAAATGGAGTATAGAATACATATGTTTTTTACCTTCGTGTATACGCCGACGGCGATAGCCAAACTCGCCGAACAGCTTTCGTCTTCTCGATTCCTTGCCTCCGTGGGAGAAGCGAGTGATTACGTAGAAACAGTCTGAGCTCTCACGAACCCTCCTGAAGATCGCGGATTGACACTGATGAATGAACGCTAAAGATGTCATTAATCTTTAACCTGGTCAGAAGTGCTTTAGGCCACGTGCCCCGTACTGGATATGCGGGACGAAATAATTCATAACTATACATATTACAGGAAGTAAAAACATAAATAACACAACCCAATCCCACGCCGGAAGGGTGTTCTAAGAGGCGACTAAATCCGGCCCGCTGGTGGTAGGCGCCCTCGAGGGATTTTATTGGTAATATTGATTTGAATACCATTATTACTAGTATTATTTCTCCATGGGGTTCGCCTGGATAGCTACCACCCTTGAACATAAGTCAGCCGCCAAGCGATTCGTCGTGTTTCGGTTGGGGGCTTGAGAGCTTGTTGTTCTTTCTTTTTCTTCTCTTTTTCTTGGTGTTGCTGATGTTCATGGGCGACGATAGCCACTTGACATCAGGTGGATCGTCAGCTCGTTTGCCGGCTATTTGCATAAAAAAAACATCAAATCATTGAACTTGGGGCCAGGCCCTTCGTCTTGATTTGACTAGATTCGATGTTTTTTAATGTATAGTGGTTGAAATCTTTACCTGCTTGTCTAAATACTAGCCTCTTTCTAAAATAAACCCTGAAACTAGGTTGCCAACCGTAGCTACTCTAAAATAGAGTATTGTACTCTATATCATGTAGACGTACTCTATAATCTATAACACTAATAGAGTAAAATACTCTTTTTTACACAATGTTTACTATACTAGTGCCAGTCATGTAATATTATGCAAATCCATTATCATAACCAAAAAAGTCGACTATTTACTGTTAATATGTTGGTATCCCCAATTCCCCAAGCCACATTCGGACGTTTCTGAATGCAAAAATATTAAATAAATGATACTCATTTTTGGAAGTCCGTACTCTTTATTTACCTCCTTTGAAATTAGATATACTCTATTTCTTCTAATAAAAGTTGGAAACCCTACCTGAAACCCTGAAATGTTTTGTGTATGGGTCATTCTGTCAGAGAACCCAAATAACGTGGGGCTACGGAGTCTTTTTAACTGGTAAATCTTCAGTGATGCCTTTGATATTTAGCTCGAAAATAAATCTACCATCAAATCAGACTTGTCTGCTACTTACATTAATAATCTAAATTTTACTAACAAAAAATAACCGACTTCAAAGTCTCAAAAACTACTTTTCAGATCTCGTTCAAATTTATGTGGGACCACATGACAGCCACCAGCTTTCGATTAAAAAAACAATCATCAAAATCGGTTCGCCCAGTCCAAAGTTCTGAGGTAACAAACATAAAAAAAATACAGTCGAATTGAGAACCTCCTCCTTTTTTTGAAGTCGGTTAAAAAAGTAATTTACATAAAATTTTAAATAATCCGAAGTTGCATAATTTGGTCTATGATTTAATATAAGCCTTGTAGATACTGTGAATGCTTGAACTCTTCCATTCTATGATATCAAAATAAAAAGTGCGCCCGGCTAAAGGTAGATAATTATGACTCGTTTTGTAGAAAACCGGTCCGAAGCGTGTCCAATTTACACGTGTAAAAACCCATTACTCATATGCTGATGTTTTACTCGCGCAAAATTTCAAATAGTTACGCTGCTATCTACATTGTATCCCAATTTTTTTTTTACTTTATCTGCAATCTGCAAAGCCTCGCACAGGCGCCGAGTAGCCAGCCTTTCTATAGGGCACGTTTCGGAGAATGTGTACAGGAATTGTTTGAGATAATTCCCCATCCCCGTTTCTCCATCAAACGACACGACGCATGGCAGGTATCCATTCTTATGTTGTGAACATCCTGCCGCTACGGATGACGCGGTTTGCCTCGTCATTCGTTACGCGCACCGCGAAAGATTGGAATAGCTTGCCTGTGTCCACGTTACCACCCGCCTATGACTTAGATGTCTTCAAGAAGAGAATGAATAGGATTTTACTAAGTTAATGTGCTCACCATCCTGGACCACATTTTCACTTACCATCAGGTGTGATTATGGTCAAGCATTAACTTATTGTAAGTGAAAAAAAAATTGATGATGACTGAAAAAAAACAAAAAGTTAACAATTATTTTACAAAAAATAACTGCGGTTGTTGCAAAAAATGCTTAAGTTTGTCGAAAAACCAATATGTTTCATAAAAAGGAACAAACACGAAATTTAATAAATACTAAATAAAAAAAACATGAAACTTGTTTCAGGTGTAGTTGCTATCTGTAAACGTAAGGCGAAGCGAATACTAATTCTATCTAAAGTTAGGAACTTGATTTTTAGGTAGCCATATTTATTTTTGAATTGATCCAGCTTTCATTTCTTTGAATAAAGAAAGAGAGGTCTTAGGTTTCCATTTTAATTCCGACGGCAGGTACTTATTCATGAATAATATGCCCTAAGCTCTCCATCTCGAATCAACGGGGATTTTTTTAACCTTATTCTATTCGCACTGTTGGAGACCCAGTCATAGGAAGGTTAATCGATTCCGTTTTGACCAGTAATGCTCCGATGGTATCACCATTATTGTCGCTTGATAATAATAATGTCGTGGGTGCCATGAACAGTACACAAAGACAAGAACACATACAGCCAGACGAATTCAAACACGTCATTCACATTTTTGCCTCACTGGGACTGCCTAAACCATAGACATAATACTACTAGACTAGGCAAGGTATCTGAGCATATGTAAGTGAAACCGTCACGCTGCGAAGAAAGGCAGAAGGTAAACCTATCCTTGTCTTACTTACGAGTTACGCGAGTCTCCTTGGTCTCTTTCTCTTTCTAATAGCGTGACGCAAAGAAGGCCCGCTTGTCTAGTCTAGTAGTATTATGTCTATGGCCTAAACCCCCCTTTACAACGGCGTGGTAACCATCGTTAACCGTCTATCAACCATCACTACAATTTTACCGGAATGAGACCAAAAACGCGTAGATAAATAGTTATTTCCACACACCGAAAACAATTTGAGGTAGTGTTGACTCAGCTTATCCTCGTATGAATACTCCGGCTTAGCGGGTGCCGCAAATATTGTGGTAAAGCCGCGGAAAAAATTGAAAGGCAATTCGTTACGAGCGGTAGAGGAAGGTGCAAGAAAGGAATATTACAAGGAAGTTGGTCGGGGAAACTTTGTTCGTTTTTATGTTGTTGCTCCGTGACACAGGAATGATCTTTCTGTTCTGAAGTGAAGAACCCTTTGTCTGTCTCGATGGTTCTTTGTATCTCAAGGTACGTATAATTTGATAAGGATTTCTTCCTTCTTATCTCCAAGTCACCTTCAGCTATCTCCTACAATATATGCAAGGGTTCTGTAAGACTGGTATCATCGACATCCACCCGTGACAATATTTAAATAAGGTAAATTTGATTTCCTGAACTTTTTTAAACTAGCGCTCATAATATCATCTTAATATATGTACCTATATAAATTACGTGTCACGTTGTTTGTCCTCGATGGACTCCTAAACTACTTAATCGATTTTAATGAAATTTGCACACCGTGTGCAGTTTGATCCAACTTGAAAGATAGGATAGCTTACATCTCCCTTAAGGCACACGGAAGGTTTTAATAAAAAAAAACTTTTGACAGAACGAAGTCTGTCCGGGCAGCTAGTATACCTTATATAATACTTTATATTTCATGAAAATTTTGATTTTATGAAATTATGTTCAGTTCATTTCAGTTTTTGTGTCAACGAGGAACAAAAATCAATGTATCCTCACAAACAATAAAACTATTTGTGAACACAAAACTAATTGTGACAATGGAGCAGACGAGCCAACTAATGATAAGTGGTCACCGTCAGCAATGGGCATAAGCTAAATAAAGGCAAAATCATCACCAATACGTTGCCGCCAAGAAACGAGAGAAAATAAAGAAACAAACTTATCTAAGAGGTTGTGAATGAATACTGTAAACCGTAGACACTAACTTAACATCAATCAATCAATCAATCATCAATCACTATTATCAGTTAGAGACCTTAATCAACGCAGAAACAACGTCATCTCCGAATATGGCGATGAGATACAAACTGGTACAATATTTGCTTACATTCATTGAAGTATAATGTCATAGAACAGACATCTCGAACAAAATGTGTGTCCTGCCGGGAGGATCTATTTTCAAAATTGAGCCCCCGTTCTCCTTTCAAAATCGAACGAACCATTGAAAATTGAAGCCGATCGGCGCCATTCTTTGGAACATACATTGTGTTCGCGGTGTCGGTTCTATATGCTAGTAATAATACTTTAATGTAAGCAACATTATAGTTTAACGTATTACAATATTTTAATGTATTACAATATTTTAATATGCGCTCCCCACGTCGAATGTGGCGTTACGGCGATATTAAACTGCCTGTGCTCGCGGCTTCGCTTCATAACTATGCTTGTATAATAATAATTATTGGAGCGAAATATTTACCTGGTGTTACTATTAGTTGGGAATCTATAATATATTTCTTTTTATGGAAATAGCCGGCAAACGAGCTGACGATCCACCTGATGGTAAGTGCTATCGTCGCCTATGGACATCAGCAACACCAAAGGCATCCCAGATGCGTTACCGGCCAAGAAAGAAAGAAGAAAAAAAAGAGAGGTGTCAAGGGACACCCGGATGGAACGAAGTTTCTTTCGATTAATACTAAGCGACCAGAAGTCTTCGAGGGTGCGAGGTGCGGGTTCGAAGACTTCTGGTCACCTAGTAACTCGCTTTTATTAATAAACGACGGCAAAAAGTGTCGTTACAACTTTTCGTTACAAAATTTTCCGCCTAGCCTCCTTTCGCAACGCGTGATAAGGAACTTCGTTCCAATAAAGAAAGATCTTCGGAACACGTCGCGGCGACGTATTGTTTGGCGGCTGACTCATGCTCAAGGGTGGTAGCTATCCAAGCGAACCCCATCGGGAAATTATAATAGTAATAGTGGTATTAATTAACAATTAAAATCAATCAAAATTACCAATATAATCCTTCGAGGGGCCCTACCACGAGCGGGCTGGATTCAGTCGCCTCTTACGACACCCATTCGGCGTAGGATTGGGGTCACGTCGCGAAGGGAGATTTGGTATTACCAACCTATAGTACCTACGTCAAAGTTTTCTCGGTGAATAATGGCAGAAAGCTATTTTTTATATAATACGAGCTGGTGTCTGCGACTGTTATCTTTATACACATAAATAAATAAATAACACACAAACTTTTACCCCTAATTTTACCCTTGAAGGGATGAATTTCTTACTACAATATGGTCTTAGGCTGTGTGGTCCATGGCATCCGTGATACAGAGAACCACTGCGGGGGTATGAATGTGTAAGCGTTTATTTATTTATTTAATATAGCTCTGAAAGTAATAATAATTAATTACTTGTAAGCTGTTGGTGAGCAATCAATACTGGCCGCTCTGACAGCCAATCAAGCGTACGTCTGTCATTTTCTCTTCGTGACCTTACACACGGGACGAAGTATCGTTACGACGTCGTGTCGTTTCCAGGGTACACTCCGTACACTAACGACCCAAGTCAGAGTTACTGACGGTTACTTAAATAAATAAATAATAATAAATAAATAAATAACGCTTCACACTCATAGCCCCACACTAGGATTCCCTGTGACGTGGGCGCCATGGACAACACACTAGACAAGACATTCACACCCAGACCGAGAACAGAAATTCAAACTCATCATTCAAATTTCCGCTTCGCTGGGAATCGAACCCAGGACCCTCGGTGCGGCGATCCGGCATGGTAACCATTGCGCCACACGGGTCGTCAATATATTATTAATGTGCTTTCACATTTGTGAGGATTTATAGATGTTTGTCACTCTTTCACTCAAAAACTACTGAATGGATTTTCATGAAATTTAGCACACAGGTAGACCATGATCTGAAATACGATATGGGGTACTTCATCCATTCATCCATCCATCCATCAGCCTTTCAAAGGTCCACTGCTGGACTTAGGCCTCCCCTAATCTACGCCACTCAGACTGGTTCTCAGCCTTCTTAATCCAGCGGATACCCGCTGTCTTCTTCAGGTCGTCGGTCCACTTGGGTACTTAATGTCCCGGAAAACGCAGGTAAAGTATATTATGTCGATCCTGTGAGTTTATAAAAGATACAAATACTATTGAAAACTACGACTTCCTTTTCTGTGAAGCCAATAGTTTTCGTACATAATTTCATAGGCTCCTATTCTAATCGGCTTAAGTTGCGTCGGCTGGTATGGGGAGACTTAACGAAACGGTACGTTCTGTACCCATTACATTGACACGTTAGCAGTTTGCGAGTGACGGTATAATTAGGAAAGATTTCCCGTCGTGGAAACCGGGCGATGCGTTTTTTGCAGTCAACTTGTCTGACGGAATAATTTAGAGCTTCGGTACTGGCTGTCTTGTGTTTTTACACCTAAACACAGGTACAACTGAACAGGTTTTGCAGATCGTATCATGTTTATTACCGTAAACTTACTTTGAAGGCATAATCTATATACAAATAAATAAAATTGGAGTGTCTGTTTGTAATATTAAAATACCCGCTTTTTACTGAGTGTGTTTGAATGTATACGCGGTACATATACCAAAAGAATATTTATTACAATTTTTGTCTGTCTGTCTGTTTGTTTCAGCTAATCTCTGAAATGGCTGGACCGATTTTGACGGAACTTTCACTGGCAGATAGCTGATGTAACAAGAAGTAACTTTTACTTTTATTTTAGAAAAAAAAAATTGTTTTAGAAAAAAATAGGATCAATGAAAATTTTTATAATATTAAATAGCACGCGGACGAAGTCGCGGGTAAAAGCTAGTGTCTTAATAAAATATAAGAACTACATCGAAGTATTTTTTTATACATTATGACTTTATCTGATAACCCTCGATTTATTTTCGAGTTTTTTTTTTTGAATAGCAAATAAACGAATACGTGAACTATCTATCTTATGATAAGTAGAAACCGTCGCGTTATGGATGTTAGTACCAGCAAAAGACATCATAACAGTGACATAAATAAACAATTAAATAAAAATAAATACACGGTTTTAAAGTGTCAATATAAGTATTAAAGAAAAATAAATTGGGCAAGTGCGTGTCAGGCATTGATTAAAGAAAAAGTAGAGGATATGCCCTAAATTGCATATATTTTTTTTCATTATACATATATTATGCAAATATGACCCGAAATACCAAAAATACATCTGTCCTGTTCTTACACGCGACAATGTAAACTTAAAGAAAGAGTACAATACATGTAGCATATTTCAATTTTCTGGCAACATTTTAAAGAAATCTATCTAAGCTCCGCCTTGAAGCCTGTTTTCGGACGCCATTTTATGAAAACAGTTGCTTCTAGGGATGTTCGATCCAGGTGCCTTTTATCGATATTCTATACAGCCGAAACATATGTCAACAAACCATTAAACTCGTTTTATAGGGTTTTTCACCAACTGACATGAATTTGTACACCAAATGCGTTTAATTTAGATTTTAGACAAACTCCCATTAAGGTATTTGTGAATTCTTCAATAAATACATATTGATCGATAACAATTATAAACTCCAAGTAAATGTAGAAATAAACAAAATTAAATAACACTGTCATCATTCAAACACTTTGCAATGACAATCTTATTTCCAAGAAGAGATTTGAAACGTTTATCATAATGTAGTATTTTGCCCTAATGAGTAGTTTGTCTAAATAAACGCATTTGGTGTACAAATTCATGTCAGTTGGTGAAAACCCTAAAAATCTATTTTAATATGGATATTAATTAATATGGATGTATTTCCGAAATAAAATTATTAATATTATTATTATTATTATTAATATTATTATCGTATATCGCAGTGTATCGCTCCAGGTATCGATCCTAGTGATTTGATACTGATCGATCCAGTATCGAATGAATTTTTTTATGGAAATAGGCGGCAAACGAGCTGACGATCCACCTGATGGTGAGTGGCTATCGTCGCCCATGGATATCAGCAACATCAAAGGCATCACTGATGCGTTGCCGGCTAAGAAAGAGAGAAAAAGAAGAAAATAAAATTTTAAATAGGAATGTTTAATCCGGGTGCTTTATGTATCGATAGTCCGGTTCGTCATGAATATCCCAATAAATAGTCCAAATATCGATTCATATAATTAAATATACCTGTAAGGGGGGTATCGCGGCCAATGAATATCAGCGACCAAAGCGTTGTCAGCCAAGAAAGAGAAAAAAAGAAAGAAATATGTTAATAAATGAAACATGATACTAATAATTTAATACGATACTAATACTTATAATTTAATACGATGTTTTGTATCGATTCATAATCGAATAAAAATCTCGAATTCTAAATAAATATAGTATATATCTTTAAGCCAGTATTAAGGTTAATCGTTTTAGATTAAATTTTATATTAGATTTAATTATTGTATAATTAAAATGTTGTATAATTAAATATTAAAAAAAGTTACTTAAGGTTTTTTAAAACAATGTGGTATGTTGTAGGAACATCATATAAATAATAATATCTCACTCTATAACAGTATATTTCATTTAGAACTCTTGTGTTTTATAAACTAATTAATCAAATAAATTCATATCATCATATATTTTTTTCTTAAAATATTAAATCGATATGTGTAAAATACAACACTATTTTGTGGGCGGAGTCGACGCCATATTTGAGAAACTTTTGGCTTCAGATCACGTGACCTTATTTCCTATCCTCTCTTTTTCTTTAATCAAAGGTGTCAGGCCACGCACAATGTAGGGTTCCGAAGTAGTAAGTTAATCGACCATTACTCACTAACTATTTAAGCTAACATAGCCGTGATAGTGTTCCTTGTAAATTCATCATAAACTATTTTTGAGATTTTTTTCACTTGTCCAACTCTAACCGTTTAGCCAGCGGGGAGGCGACACTTGACTCTAACCAAAATTAGTACTTTACAGCCAAATATTTCGCAAACTGACACCTATTTCCAAAAATGGTCTCAGAACACCAATAATATTTGTGGAAGACCTTTTTAATGATACCCTACACTATAGGGTACGCGAAGAATAAAAAATCATCTTCACGAATATTTTATTCTACGATTCTGGAGTTTTAATAAATATGTACATCCATGCCAGCTTTCTAGCACTACGGGTCTCAGCGCTTTGGACACACGGACGGATGGACGGACATGACGAAACTATAAGGGTTCCAATTTTACTTCGGAACCCTAAAAATGGTGACTGTCCTACTGTTAACCGCTATAGAGTTCACCCGCCTGGAGCCAAATCGAAATGTAGTAAGTATCGAGTTGAGCGAAAAATTTCACCCTCAGGATAGGAGGAAGTAGATCAAAGTAGGCTTGCAAGATTTAAAGGACAAACACACAAACAGGGGAAGCTTAAAACTTTTAAAATATAAGTACTTAAATGAACTAGGTAAATGGATTTTGCAACAAAAACGTAGCATTGCAACGATTACCTAACAGTTCATATTGCTCATTATCATTACTGCTCATTAGGAATTTCTTTGTCGCGAGAGGCATTAACAAACACAGTTAAGACATCACATCACGAAGACAATAGAACAAACATTCGTCTTACATAATTGTTTGTTACCTATCCAGGTACATGAGGATACAGGGAGCTCTTGTTTAGTTTAGTACCGTCTAGGCTATAGGGTCAATATTGACATATCAGGCACAATATATAGGATTACCATACGTCCGGATTAGTCCGGACATCTCCGGAATTATAGAATTCTGTCCGGACTTTGTCCGGCTTTTTAATTTGTACGGATTTTTAGGTTAAGATGGAATGTGAGTAATAAAATTCAAATTCAAATTCAAATTCAAAATCATTTATTCATGTAGGTATCATTGATACACTTATGCACGTCATTTTTTTAATCAACCAGCTTTTCGCAAAGGTGCTTTGTCATGGAGGAGAAGAAAAGCCGTAAAAAAACCCCTCAGCACATCTTTTAAAGATAAAAATACATCGGTATATTTGTTACAAAAAAGTATCAATCACAATTTACATAACTAATATTAAATCAGTCTTTAATCGTTATTAAAACTTCCCACTCATCTTGTGGGTACCTCAAGTTGGCATTTTGTGACTAAAATATCCGGACTTTTTTTGATCTCTCAGGGTTTTTGTCAGGACTTTTCAAATTTATATATGGTAACCCTGAACATATAGCAAGATTAGTACAGATAGTATAGGCCTCTCAAGAAAAGGGTATAGGCTAGTTCCTACGTATAACATGTAGTAATAACAACCCCTGGTTTGGCAGAAATCAAGTGTACCGTAAATAGGTACAGGTACTAAAGACCCAGCGGTGAGTGCCTCATCCCGCGGCTTTGCAAGTGTTTTAATAAGTACCATAAGTATATCTTATTCCAGATTGTGTGCTTAACATGAAAATCCGTTCAGTGGGTTTTTCGTGAAAGAGAAACTTAAAAAAACAAAAAAGAGAGAAAAACAACTTTCACATCTATACAAATAAATAAAATTGGAGTGTTGTTTGTAATATTAAAATAATCGCTTTTTAGGGTTCCGTAGCCGAATGGCAAAAAACGGAACCCTTATAGATTCGTCATGTCTGTCTGTCTGTCTGTCTGTCTGTCTGTCCGTCCGTATGTCACAGCCACTTTTTTCCGAAACTATAAGAGCTATACTGTTGAAACTTGGTGAGTAGATGTATTCTGTGAACCGCATTAAGATTTTCACACAAAAATAGAAAAAAACACTAAATTTTGGGGGCTCCCCATACTTAGAACTGAAACTCAAAAATGTTTTTTTCATCAAACCCATACGTGTGGGGTATCTATGGATAGGTCTTCAAAAATGATATTGAGGTTTCTAATATCATTTTTTTCTAAACTGAATAGTTTGCGCGAGAGACACTTCCAAAGTGGTAAAATGTGTGTCCCCCCCCCCTGTAACTTCTAAAATAAGAGAATGATAAAACTAAAAAAAATATATGATGTACATTACCATGAAAACTTCCAACGAAAATTGGTTTGAATGATATTTAGTAAGTAGTTTTTTTTTAATACGTCATAAATCGTAAACCGCAAAAAACATTGATCAAAGTTACAACGAACTACAAGAATTTTTATATTATGTTACTTGCTGCTACGGAACCCTTCATGAGCGAGTCCGACTCGCACTTGGCCGCTTTTACTAAGTGCACATATATACACGGTTCATATACCAAAACAACATTTTTTACAATTTTTGTCTGTCTGTCTGTCTGTCTCTTTATTCCGGCTAATCTCTGGAATGGCTGGACCGATTTTGACGGGACTTTCACTGGCAGATAGCTGATGTCAGAAAAAGTTTATTAGGCGACACGAAGTTCGCCGGGTCAGCTAGTTTATAATATTAGGTAGGATACGCTCGTTTAGTCTTTCCCTTTTTGTATGACTTTTATATTTTGGCGTATTTGGCCTTTCATCCCTCACTAACAAGATTCTTAGGAGTGTGGCTTATCCAAAATCTAATCTAACAGCATTATCGTCTGGGCTCCTAATAATGCTGAGACTCATGAAAGAAACGCCACGTAATGAGTACAGGTGGCGGTCTAATCGCTCGAGGCATAAGCGAACGTTCAAAGGAACAATGTCGACTCAGGCACGTGCCTTCCGCGACAAAGACATCGGCTCTCGTCGCCGGGAGAGGATATAGTGACGGGCTTAGTGTTGTTCTTGAAGTCCGGTTTAGACGTATTAAGTAGTTAAGTAGTTAACTAAATTTTAAGTGAATAATTTTTAGTGTGCGTCCGCACGTAATAATTTAGTAAAGCTCTCTAGTTCTTATAATTCTACTTAATTACTTAAGTATTTTACTAAATTTTAACTAAAAAGTGCCTGTCCAAACGTGTTAAGTGATAAGCCTACTTAACAGTAAATAGAAAAATTTCTAAATTACTTGTCTACTTGATTCCTAAACTACTAAATTACTAAACTATTTACTAAATTGTCCGTTTACACGTATTTATTTACTTAAAATTTGGTTAACAACTTAACTACTTAATACGTGTAAACCGAACATGACTTCCTAGAGAGAAAATTAGTATCATAAAAGCTTGTCGCTGTGAACGCTCCGACTGTCATCCCAAACGGCACGGCGATGCCTCCTTCCGTAGCGTGTTGCTCATTTTGGAAGACATTGTTTAATTTATGTTAGTTATATATTAAATTAATATATATTTTTGAAGTTATACTTCTTTCGGCGCGTTTGGAACAAATATGAGAGTAAAAATTACGATGTGCGCGCACGCCGACAGCCGAAAAGCGACTTCATGAAGTTAGCTGATAACTGTCTCTCAAGTTTCCGTGTTACGATGCGCGCGCACGCCGACAGCCAAATGCGACGTGATGAAGTTAGCTGATAACTGTCTCTCAAGTTTCCGTGTTACGATGCGCGCGCACGCCGACAGCCAAATGCGACGTGATGAAGTTAGCTGATAACTGTCTCTCAAGTTTCCGTGTTACGATGCGCGCGCACGCCGACAGCCAAATGCGACGTGATGAAGTTAGCTGGTAACTGTCTCTCAAGTTTCCGTGTTACGATGCGCGCGCACGCCGACAGCCAAATGCGACGTGATGAAGTTAGCTGGTAACTGTCTCTCAAGTTTCCGTGTTACGATGCGCGCGCACGCCGACAGCCAAATGCGACGTGATGAAGTTAGCTGGTAACTGTCTCTCAAGTTTCCGTGTTACGATGCGCGCGCACGCCGACAGCCAAATGCGACGTGATGAAGTTAGCTGATAACTGTCTCTCAAGTTTCCGTGTTACGATGCGCGCGCACGCCGACAGCCAAATGCGACGTGATGAAGTTAGCTGATAACTGTCTCTCAAGTTTCCGTGTTACGATGCGCGCGCACGCCGACAGCCAAATGCGACGTGATGAAGTTAGCTGATAACTGTCTCTCAAGTTTCCGTGTTACGATGCGCGCGCACGCCGACAGCCAAATGCGACGTGATGAAGTTAGCTGATAACTGTCTCTCAAGTTTCCGTGTTACGATGCGCGCGCACGCCGACAGCCAAATGCGACGTGATGAAGTTAGCTGATAACTGTCTCTCAAGTTTCCGTGTTACGATGCGCGCGCACGCCGACAGCCAAATACGACGTGATGAAGTTAGCTGATAACTGTCTCTCAAGTTTCCGTGTTACGATGCGCGCGCACGCCGACAGCCAAATGCGACGTGATGAAGTTAGCTGATAACTGTCTCTCAAGTTTCCGTGTTACGATGCGCGCGCACGCCGACAGCCAAATGCGACGTGATGAAGTTAGCTGATAACTGTCTCTCAAGTTTCCGTGTTACGATGCGCGCGCACGCCGACAGCCAAATGCGACGTGATGAAGTTAGCTGATAACTGTCTCTCAAGTTTCCGTGTTACGATGCGCGCGCACGCCGACAGCCAAATGCGACGTGATGAAGTTAGCTGATAACTGTCTCTCAAGTTTCCGTGTTACGATGCGCGCGCACACCGACAGCCAAATGCGACGTGATGAAGTTAGCTGATAACTGTCTCTCAAGTTTCCGTGTTACGATGCGCGCGCACGCCGACAGCCAAATGCGACGTGATGAAGTTAGCTGATAACTGTCTCTCAAGTTTCCGTGTTACGATGCGCGCGCACGCCGACAGCCAAATGCGACGTGATGAAGTTAGCTGATAACTGTCTCTCAAGTTTCCGTGTTACGATGCGTGCGCACGCCGACAGCCAAATGCGACGTGATGAAGTTAGCTGATAACTGTCTCTCAAGTTTCCGTGTTACGATGCGCGCGCACGCCGACAGCCAAATGCGACGTGATGAAGTTAGCTGATAACTGTCTCTCAAGTTTCCGTGTTACGATGCGCGCGCACGCCGACAGCCAAATGCGACGTGATGAAGTTAGCTGATAACTGTCTCTCAAGTTTCCGTGTTACGATGCGCGCGCACACCGACAGCCAAATGCGACGTGATGAAGTTAGCTGATAACTGTCTCTCAAGTTTCCGTGTTACGATGCGCGCGCACGCCGACAGCCAAATGCGACGTGATGAAGTTAGCTGATAACTGTCTCTCAAGTTTCCGTGTTACGATGCGCGCGCACGCCGACAGCCAAATGCGACGTGATGAAGTTAGCTGGTAACTGATTCCTTTTACCAACAAAGAGTTGTGGCATACGGGATGAAATCTTTAACTATTTTTGTTCTGTTACGCCAAAGAATTATAACTTCTTACTTGTGTACATAAGTACATACACATACGTTTTATTAATTTGAAACCTTTGTTTTTGATTTTGATTTACCTTCTGTTAAACATACTATAATGCTTATTTTCTATACAAGATCGTTGCTAAGTTTCATAACTGCCTGATCTCGGTGGTTCTATTTTTAACCGACTTCAAAAAAACAGGAGGTTTTCAATTAGACTGTTTTTTTGTTTATGTTTGATACCTCAAAACTTTCGACTGGGTGAACCGATTTTGATGATTTTTTTAATCGAAAGCTGATGCTTATCATGTAAGTAGTCCCACTTAAATTTGAGCTAGATCTGACTAGTACTTTTTGAGTTATTTTGAAGTCGATTATTTTTTCTTGGTAAAATTTATTTGTCGGTCTAATTATCTATGCAGACGAAGTTGGGGCGAGCTACTAGTTATAACTATACGTACTACTAGCCTGTCCAAGTTATTCTTTGAAGCCACACCCGCTACCTCCTATCACCATGCACAAGTGTGAAAAGTACCTTCGGTAAGTGCACAGCGTTTTAGAGGAACTTTCGAACATCACTTGACTCTTACCTTTGTACGTGGACAAATGCAGCACTCAAACGTTCGATGACTTCAGGTGAAGCGACGCATGCACTGCAACCCTTACTCATTGAGATTTGGAAACGCTCAGCTGGGGTTGATGCCCTAGGTCCTAGGTTATTTAAGATATTATCATTGTTATAAAAACCGGGTGAGTGTCAGGCCACGTACCTACATATGCTAACACAGCCGTGATAGTTTTCCTTGTAAATTCATCATGATATACCTACCTGTAGGGTATATACCTGTAGGTACGTGTTTATCTTATGCTCAGATTAAAACTTGTATCTTAATTGCAATAAATTGTAATACTTTTAAAATTACGTAACAAATAAACAAATAAAAAAAAAACTGTAAGTACGTTAACCATTATGTAGTTTGTAAGTTCTCATGTAAATGAATTGTAATAATTCGTAGTGAGAATAAAGTTCTTAAACCAAAAAAAAAACCTATTTTTGAGAATTTTTTCTCTCGTTCAACTCCAACGTTTAGCCGGCAGGGGGGGACACTTGAGTTTAACCAAAATTAGCACTTTAAAGCCAAAATTGGTCTTAGAAGACCCATAATATTTTTAAAAGACCTTTTCAACGATACCACACTGTAGGGTACGTGACACAGCTTTTTAGCACTAATGGCCTCGGCGCTTTGCTTCGGACAGACGGACAGACGGACGGACAAAAATGACAAAACTATCAAGGTTCAGATTTTACTTCCGAACCCTAATAGTACCCGCAGATAACAGATCTAACTGTTCTAAGAGTGAATTACAACCATAAGAAATAAGTAAGTTAAGTCATAAAAGATATTTAGGGTCATAAATCTGCGACCTCTGACCGATGTCATAAATAAGTAATCTTTATCATTTTTTGCAAACTTTTACTGTCTTTTTATGACTTTTGTTAATCGGTTTAGTTCGGGGTTTTAATGTTGTATACATTTGCGTAGTCAGAGTCGTGTTAAACGACCCCTGTAGAGTATTTTTTTTTACTTTAACAGCAAAAGCATCACTGATGCGTTGTCAGCCAAAGAAAGAGAAAAAGAAAGAAACAAAAGAACTGGCTCCCATACCTCCAACTTGAACACGAACCAGAACAGTCGTTTCGTGGCTGACTCGCAAGATGGTAGTAGGCGGTAGCTATCCAGGCTTCACGGATAGATGATAAAATCATTAATAATATTAATGACTTAAGCAAAGGAAAAGCAAAGCAACAACCCATAATTATCCCACTGCTGGGCTCGGGGTCTCCTCTCACAATGTGAGGGGTATTAGGCCATAGTCTACCACGCTGGCCAAGTGCGGATTGGTAGACTTCACACACCTTTGAGAACTTTATTGAGATCTCTCCGGTGTGCAGGTTTCCTCACGATGTTTTCCTTCACCGAAGCAAGTGATAATTAACTTCTAATACGCATATGGCTGGCTGGCTTCAACCCATTAATGGCCCACTACTGAGCACGGGTCTCTCCTCTTGAGGAGGCCTACAGCATACTCCACCACGCTGCTCCAGTGCGGATTGGTGAAGGGGTTAGTGGCCAACCCGAGTGTCGAAAGTTTTCAAACCGCCCGAGGGCCTCCGACATGGCTTAACGACTGTTATCTTATGATAACAACCGGGACCGACGGCTTTACGTGCCCACCAAAGCACGGAAACGCTCAAGAAATTTTTGCGACTAGCGGTCACCCATCCAACTACCGACCGCGCCCGCTGTTGCTTAACTTTGACGATCACATAGGATCGACGCAAGTCGCCGGGCTATGAGCGCTTCAAATACGCACATAATATTTGAAAATTAGAGGTGCGTTCCAGGATTTGAACTCTGGCCCCTTCGTTCGGGAGACCAACGTTCTAACCGCTAGGCTACCATTCCGCTCGTTCGCGTCTCAACTATTAATGACTTAAAACAATACAATTGATAATATTATCCTTAGGTGAAGTTACCAACCAGCGGGCCGGCTTCTGTTGCTTTTTATGATACGCTTATATGCCGTAATAGGATTTTCATCAGTATCCTAAGGCGCCCCAATACGGCAAAGATAAATCAATACACGGACGTCAGTACACGAATGAGTACAAAATTTACAAATACATCATTCTATTTTTCAATTCACAAAACCCTAAAAATAAAAAAAATAATTATCAGAAGTTCTAACAGCAATTTAATTTTAGGATTCAAACCCAAGAACATATAAAATTACATCTCAAAGTCTACCGAGTACTATTAGTATTCAGCTGAGTCTAGAAAACTGGTTAAAGTCTGGAAAATTGCTTACGACGTTGTATTTATTAAACTGATTCGTCGAACTTACAGCCATGCTGTCAGACGATCTTATCACGTTGTACCGAAGCAAGTATTACAAGCAGACAGACGAATAACTCATTTTGTTTATCTTGGTTATCCAGAAAGTTTAAGGTAGCTGAATTGAGCTTAGCTTTTCGTTTTTATTTTAGTACTAAAATGTAGTCGAAGATAGAAGCAAAATTTGTTAACTTAATGATATTGAACTGCTAAATAAAATATTCTTGGAGCTAATAGTAAAAAATAATAGTTAAAAAAAAAGTAAAAAACACGTTTTTATAGAAAATCCAACTAAAAATATAAAATTTTGAATTAAAAATCGTGTGATTGTAAAAAAAGCGTGGGGTGCTTTTTAAGATATTATTAAAATGATAAACCTACTCATTGACACCATGCACCCCATGCTTTTATGACAATTACACGATTCTTAATTCATATTTATTTTCTATTTTTTACTTTTTTAAACTATTATTTAAGTATTACTTCATTTTTTTGTTTGATATGATTATTTAATTTATTTCTTTTTTTTTTAAATATTGAATTGTCATCGGTCCTTGATAATCTACGAAATTTAAATGAAAGGGCATCGAACCTAATTGGCACACCTACAAGTCCGCCATTTTGAAAAAACCTCGATTCTGCGGCCAGTGATGAAACATGTGTCAATCGATAGACTAAATGATTATGATCAAAAAGTATTCAGTGATAAAATGTCGTAAGTGATATACTTTCTGAGATAAGTGAGTTCAAAACTAGAAAAATAAAGCAAAAAACTTCGTTTCGGCGGACATTGATAAATCATATATCATTCGATAGACTAAATAATTACGATTAAAAAGTATTCAGTGATGAAATGTTGTAAGTGATATAATTTCTGAGATATTTGAGTTCAAAACCGTAGAAATATAGAGCAAAAAAAAACTTCATTAAGGCGGACATTGATGAAACATATGTCAATCGATAGGCTAAATGATTACGATTAAAAAGTATTCAGTGATGAAATGTTGTAAGTGATATACTTCCTGAGATATTTGAGTTCAAAACCGTACAAAAATAAAACATTTGTAATTAATTATCTTTTTATTTCTAGTGGATCTGTAACTGTATCAGTGTAATGCCAGATAAGAAATATTATGAATATTTAGAATAATTACTATAATACATATAAAATCACGATATAAAAGCAAAGCAAAGACCACGGGCGACAACATTCTAATTGCTTCAGGTAGTGCTGCCGGACTTCTTGAAGGAGCTTTTGGTAGTATATGATTTTTTGATGTCTACAAGCCTCAGATGGAATAAACAAGCAAAAAATTGATAAATATAAGAAAAATTGATGAAATAAGAATAAAAATGAATGAAAATTGATAGCAAAATTATCCCTCCCCGGCGGGGAATCAAACCCCGGTCTCCCGCGTGACAGGCGGGGATACTAACCACTATACTACCGAGGATTGTGTCTTGTGTGACCAAATATGGGGTGATGTACATTGGTTAAAGATGCGCAGGTAAAATATAAACAATACATTCTCTCAGGCATTAGTCTTAGCGTAGTTCGTTCAGTAGTTTTGGGGTGAAAGAATAACAATCATCCGTAGAAACTTTCACATTTATAATATGAGTAGGATTACAAATTACATTATTTTACATTTATGCTCTTTTAACCTAGTAATTAGATTAACCCATTTTTAAATATTAAATGCTGCTCGTTTTCAGTTGTGTACCCACGTAAAACGTTTTAAAAACATTTTATTTGCCCTAAAAACGCAACGAGAGCTGCATACAAATAGGGTAATTGTCACGTTTACCTGATTCTGTGGGAACGCATTCATTTACCCGGCTTAAAGTGGCCTATATGCGAATGCATAATACAAGTCATAAACGAAAATGTTTTAAAAATACAATCTTTATAAGAATTTAACATGGCTCGGCTGACTTCAACCCAGTATTGATCCACGTTGAGCACCAGTTTATCCACCACGCTGTTCCAGGGTGGTTGGCGGTGGGGTTAGTTAGTGGCCAACTCAAGTATCGGAAGTTTCATATCGTACGATTTGTTATCCGTTTTATAGCAAATGAGACCATAGTCCTCGGTAGTATAGTGGTTAGTATCCCCGCCTGTCACGCGGGAGACCGGGGTTCGATTCCCCGCCGGGGAGGATATTACATACTTTTATAAATTTTTTGTTTTATCAAATCATAAGTAGCAAAATGTTGGAGTTTTGGACTAAATTCTGTGATTATTGTACACGTGATTATTGTAGGTTTCCTAAGATGTGGAACATCAGAAGTTGGGTATAAGCCGTATAAGGATCCTAATATTGAAGTATAATGTTATAGAACAGACATCTCGAAGAAAGTGTGTGTCCGGCCGGGAGGTTCTATTTTCAAAATTGAGCTCCCGTTCTCCTTTCAAAATCGAACGAATCCTTTGAAAATTGAAGCCGATCGGTGCCAATTCATTGGGACATTGTGTTCGCGGTGTCGGTTCTATATGCTAGTAATACTACTTCAATGGATCCTAAATAAATTTTGAAGGTTTTGTATCAGTTGCCAGTTTCGGTCTTCTTCTAATCTTCAAATACAACTTGGATTGTGCGTGGCCGTGAACCGACTTGTATTTAGGTATTTTGTTTTAATTTCGAACTGAATTATCGTAGTTTAAACTATAGCCGCTCATTTACATACGCGTCTCGCGGATCGTCCCGTGGCGCGTCCGTAAGCCACGCTCCCTACGCGCGTGTGAACACCGCGCGAGCGCTCGCGCGAGCCTCTTTGGCGCGCGCCTAAAAAACCGCTCCCGACGCGAGCCTGCGAGCCACGAGACGCGCCGCGGTCTGGTCCGCGAGCGCCCTGTTCACACGCACGCGCACGCGCGCGTCTCGCGGATCGTCTCGTGGCTCGCGCGCGCATGTAAATGGGGCATAAGTAATAGTCGTAAATTGCAATAAAAAATTAAGACTTAAACAACTAAGATGGGATTATGACTAGTTTATGAAAATTTCTTTACAAGCAAGGACTCGTTTAATATTAGGTTTACACGTATTACGTAGTTAAGTAGTTAATTAAATTTTAAGTAAATTAATACGTGTAAATGGACAATTTAGTAGTTCAAATTTAATTTGCAAGCAAACAAGTAATTTAGAAATTTTTCTATTTTTCTGTTAAGTAAGTGGGTGGGGCACTTAACACGTTTGGACAGGCACTGTTTAGTTAGAATTTAGTAATAAGTAATTAAGTAGGTTGTGAAAAATTGTATGAAATAAAGAGCTTTACTAAATCTAGTTATCTACTTAACTACTTAATACGTTTAATTCGGACATAAAAGCATCAGTCTACAATTTAGTTGACCTCTTAAATTTATATGGATAACCTTTGTTACATCTCATTAACACAACAAAAGAATGTAATTCAGAAATTCTAATTTAAATTCAAAAATCGAATCCGGAAATGGCGTCGAACACGCTCAATTGACACCCCTGCGCATGCGCCACACGACCGGATATGCGCCCGCGCAACAATAGTAGCACGAAAATAGAGCTGACACATTATCGTTTATCAGAGTTCAAATATAGAAACTTATATTACCCGCGCTTTTAAAGAAGGAATTTCAATAAGGTTGCTTTTTAGTTTGACTTTCACCGATAAACTTGTATTGTTCAGAAATTTATTTGTTATACTATTGTCTATATTGTTGCATGATTTAACAGATACATTGTTCGTTAGTTTCTTAATGTGCAGCCTTGTAAGAGGAAGTAGTTGTAATTTAGCTTGCAATATTCGACCCATACCTATATTCTAATTAACAAGGTAAGTTAAATGAAAGCTAAAATATACTTTCTTTTGCTATTTCAAATCATCATGTAACTTTAAAATGATTACGTAAATCTCTTTTTTGATTGGCAACCATTTTTCAAATGCTTCTTTACGCGCGGGGTTCCAAATACTCCATTAGAGTAAGTAAAGCCATTTGTTTTGGAAACAAACGTTAGGGGGCGTTAATGTGCTCCTTATTTCACGAATTTCTTTTAAAACATATCTGTTTATATCTACAAAATCTAGAAGAAATTCTATGGAAAGAAATAAAGTTAAGTACTCCAATGAAAACATAAATTTGAATATTAGGTCAAATCAAATGAAATCAATCCAAATCGACATTTTTTTAGGTTTTTAGTTTTGGATTAAACTTGTATTTGGTGTTTTTTCTTATAATATGTACTTTATTCGGAATTATAGTGAAGCCCGATGTTAAGTGGTCCAGAGCCGGCGTTACGGGGGGGAGGGGGGGTGCGGTGGGGCGACGGTTAAAGGCGCCAAATTTGGAGGGGCCCCACATTTGGGGTGAGAAGTAAAAAAAAATTAAGTTCTTCATAAACGTTCCCATTGGTTCAGCAAAAAAAAATTCCAGCAAAAAATGCTCGATTTAAATTTTCTTATGTGGGCGCCACAATATTCTTGCCTGGGTTGTCAGTTGCTCTAACGCCAGCTTTGGGAGCGCTGTAGAAATCTCGCCAAGGGCGATGGTAGTACTAAAACCAGCACTGTAAGTGGTACTGAAAGTCTTCCATGGTATAAGCCTACTGATTTAGTAAAACCCTGTATATACCAATACCCAATACTTCTGACTTGAATCCCACAATAAGCGAACTGTAACACCAGCGCGAGGACTTAGTTCTTCGCGGTACAAACTGGTGAATATTAGAAACGAATCAAAAGTAAGTTATCACATTGATGTATGGGTTATTGGTAATAATAACCCGTCGGCTGCACGGGGCCGCAGGGGTCGAACGGCACGTGGCTCGTATCGGTCGTATTATCACGGTTGTTGGTTTACGACTAATTGACGTGCATGAGTTATTGTCATTTTCTCATTATATACACTTTGAATGGCCGTGAAATTATGTATTTATACATAGATATACATAAAAGGCAAAGTCCTGACTGTCATTGCTCATGACTATTATCGCCCACCTCATTCCTCTGAAGCCAGACCTAACGTGATCCTAGTTTGTCATGTAAAATCTGGCCTGACAGCCTCGGCGCGACATGGTGGAATGCGACAGCTATTCCGTTGCGCCCCAAGAAGAGGATGAGGTAAAGAGACCGCCGGGTTTTAGTGGGTATTCTTTGAGTCCCACATACCAACATTACCCACCCTCAAAAAAGTCAAGCTTTTTAGGCAGGTTATCAATTGGAGGCGTTTCTCTATGACATTACCTATCAGGAAGGAGACGCGTCTATGACAAGCGACCAGCTCAGGTCTTAAAAGACTCCGACGCGTCATTGAAGACACTACATATGTCTTTTAACTTCGGCCATTATCGTTACTATTCATTGATTCGCAATAACATTTAACTCAATACAATCGACATGTCTAGACAAATCAATTATTTTACATCGTAACATATAAACAGAATAGGACCCTTACGCCATAACGATCACGTTCAATAAAACCTCATTATTATCGAGTTTAATAATCGTCGCGCGTCGCCAATCACGAGTGACAAACAAACAAACAAACGGACGTAGACACGCGCCCGCACGCCCGCCGCCGCGCCGCACCCCTTCGCTAGGGTGAGTGATTAATTTCCAATATGCCCTATTTGTTTGCTCCCTATAAGCTTAGTAGCGCACGTGGCAAGTAGTTCTGCCAACTTTAATTTTCTGAAAACAAAAAAGAAAACAAAAAATACAGTCGAATTGAGAACCGCCTCCTTTTGTTGAATTCGGTTAAAAATGAGAAGGCGTAGGTACTGTTCATACCGTTCATATATAAGTAGGGTTATATAGCCGCGGTGATTATAATTTGAGATGCGAAATAATATATCTCATCAAAAACATAAATGTGAAATGAGAGCCAAGTTCAAAAAAAAAAAGAATTGAGATCTAAATGGGTGCCAAGTTTTGTGTAGAAAAGCCTAAAATTTTTGTCACAAGAACATGTAATTCAAGCTCCACATTTGACGTGGTTAGTTTTAACGTACCTACCAAGGCTATATTATATTTGTATAATTTTCTTCGTTAAGTCGTGTCAGGTTGATGATGAATACCTATGTTATTTGCTAAAATTTGGTGTTGGTTGTTAACTAACGAAAACTAGCCAAGTTGAGTCACCATAAAAAAAATTGTGATAACATCACTAAAGTGTGAATTACTTACTATTTACTTAAATGTTTTTTTTTTACAGATTTTGGTATATTCATCAGTCATTGTCTTATGTGAGTTCATGCCACTCGAGACAATAATCCTAGTGAAGCGAATGTCATGTTTATTAATTCATCGCTTTTCATCCCAAGCCAGTTGTATAGCGATCGTTCATTATGATCATACCGCGACTCGCGATGTTCAATTACATGTTAATTAATGATTCCGAACATGTTTGTTGACGCCAATAACAGATATTAACACTGTGATTATAACAGAAGATTGGAGATCGATGCGCGATAATTGTTATTGAAATACGTAATTAGAACGATAAATATAATGGAGGTTGTTAGTTGTGTTCGAATCTTGGTTCGCGGCTTGAAGTATACTGCAATTTTCTAATATTAAAATCGGCCAAGTGCGAGTCGGACTCGCCCATGAAGGGTTCCGTAGCAGCAACTAATATAATATAAAAGTTCTTGTAGTTCGTTGTAACTTTGATCAATTTTTTTTGCGGTTTACGATTTATGACGTATTAAAAAAAAAACTACTTACTAGATCTCATTCAAACCAATTTTCGTTGGAAGTTTGCTTGGTAATGTACATCATATATTTTTTTTAGTTTTATCATTCCCTTATTTTAGAAGTTACAGGGGGGGGGGGACACACATTTTACCACCTTGGAAGTGTCCCTCGCGCAAACTATTCAGTTTAGAAAAAAATGATATAAGAAACCTCAATATCATTTTTGAAGACCTATCCATTGATACCCCACACGTATGGGTTTGATGAAAAAAACATTTTTGAGTTTCAGTTCTAAGTATGGGGAACCCCCAAAATTTACTGTTTTTTTTTCTATTTTTGTGTAAAAATCTTAATGCGGTTCATAGAATACATCTACTTACCAAGTTTCAATGGTATAGTCCTTATAGTTTCGGAGAAAAGTGGCTGTGACATACGGACGGACAGACAGACAGACAGACAGACAGACAGACAGACATGACGAATCCATAAGGGTTCCGTTTTTTGCCATTTGGCTACGGAACCCTAAAAAGTGTGGTGTCTCTTTTATAACTCAACTATGGTTCAGGGACTTGACTCGCCTATACCTTCTCTGCAAGACAAACTATGACAACCAGTACGGACCACACTTGACTTTAACCAAAATTAGCACTTTAAAGCGAAATATTTCGTAAACGGATCCCTAATTCCAAAAATATTTTTGAAACCTTTTCAACGATACCCTACACTATAGAGTACGCGACGAATAAAAAATAGCCGTATTGGGGCGGCTTAGAATACTAACCCCAATCCCACGCCGGATGGGTGTCGTAAAAGGCGACTTAATCCAGCCCGCTGGAGGTAGGGCCCCTCATTTTATTAATACCATTATTACTATTATTATTTCTCCATGGGGTTCGCCTGGATAGCTACCACCGTCGAGCATGAGTCAGCCGCCAAACGACTCGTCGTGTTCCGGCTGGGGGCTTGAGAGCCAGTTCTTTCTTTCTTTTTCTTCTCTCTTTCTTGGCCGGCAACGCATCAGTGATGCCTTTGGTGTTGCTGATGTCCATAGGCAACGATAGCCACTTACCATCAGGTGGATCGTCAGCTCGTTTGCCGGCTATTTCCATTAAAAAAAAAAACATCCTCACTTTTAATTACCTGTAGGGGAGGTACCCTAAAAAAAATGTTTTTCAATATTTTATTCTACGATTCTAGAGTTTTAATAAATATGTATATTCATGCAAAATTACAGCTTTCTAGCACTAAGGGTCTCTTGCGCTTTGCTTCGGACAGACAGATGGACAGACGGACGCACAGACAGAAGGACAGACGGACGGACAGACGGACGAACACACGGACGGATGGACATGACGAAACTATAAGGCGGAACCCATATAGTATTTTACTTCGGAATCTTAAAAAGCTCTATCTTATTAAAAGCTTTCTTCAGGTTCACGACTCAAACAATATAACAATGAACTGGATAATTACATATTCTAATCAAATAATATTTTAAGCTACACGTCTTACATAAATGATCATTAATTCCTTATAATATTATCAATGAAATCTATGCGTGAGGAATGTCTGCTCATATTGTATTCGACTCGACGTTGTTAGTTATGTCCTATTTCGGATATAAATACGGATACGTATATGGGTGAATATCAGAAACGTGCATTTTTTTTTTCAATTTTGGTGGCGAAATTTTCTCTTCAGTTTTCGTGAAAAATGAGGCCCTGGTATAAGAATAGAAAGTCTAAGCTAGAAGAACCTTCAAGAGGTATGAGAATATGTCGATATCTTTTTGAGATATTTAAGTTCAAAGTCTAGTGTGGCCACCAGAATTGAAAATCACCCACCAAAATCGAAAGTACCCACCAAAATTGAAAATCAGTGACACCAAAATTGGATTTTTCTGGAACATAAGCTCTAAAATCAATGAAATAAAGCTCAAAGTGGCTAATATCACAAATTCTCGGGAATTATCAATAACTTTCAACGTTTTATAAAACTCTCTATTGTTAAAAACATAGATATTATTATTTAACATCTATCAATCCATCAACCCTTGGAGATCCACTGCTGGACACAGGCCTCCCCTAACTTGCGCCACTCTGACCAGCCCTGTGCCTTCTGAATCCAGCGGGTGCCTGCTGTCTTCTTCAGGTCGTCAGTCCACCTGGTTGGGGGGTTTCCAAACCTCCTTTTTCCAAGACGTGGGCGCCATTCGAGGACCTCTTCCCCAATGGTCATCGGTCCTTCGAATTATGTGGTCAGCCCATTGCCACTTCAGCCGGCGTACTCGATGAGCTATGTCGGTTATTCTTGTTCGTCTACGTCATTTCTGATTCGTTCACGTACAGAAATACCAAGCATAGCTCTCTCCATCCGCTCTCTCTCTCTCTCCGTAGTCTGTGTGACTTTGAACTTATAAATAAGTCCAATAGTAATAAAGCACAACGTCTCGGAGCCGTATGTCATCGCTGGCAACACACACTGCTTGAACACCTTCGACTTCAGGCACTGAGATAGTGTTTTGGCCGACAAAATATGATGCAGTTTCCCGAACGCAGCCCAATCGAGTTGAATTCTACGAGTGACTTATTTCTCGAAGTTGAACATACATACGTATATGATATGGACATTGGAGATGATTTTCATCTTGTCCATGTTAATACCCACCGATTATGGTGCTATTCAAGTCCCCTATCATTTTACCAAGTTCCTCCAGGGATCTTGCCAGAATGACTATATCATCAGTATATCGCAAGTGTGTGATGTCTCTGTTGACCACGATGATACCACGTTGTTTCCATTCCATCAGCTTGAACACCGCTTCCAACGCAGCAGTTAACAGTTTAGGAATTATGACGTCCCGTTGCCTGACACCTCTCTGCAGTTGAATAGGGTTAGCAGCTGTGACGGAAATGGTACCTGATAATTACAAACACTTCAACACCTCAATATGAGAATTAAGTACCGATACTGATACCGATAGAATCAAAGTCTTTCTCATAGTCTACATAAGCAACACGTAACAACAGATTATACTCCTTGGTCTTTTGTATAATCTGCCTCAGTGTGTGTATATTATGGTCCTTGGTTCCGTGGCCTTTCGGAATCCTGCTTGTTCGGGAGGCTGGAAGTCATCAAACCTGCTATGCGATTTGTGAGCACCTTCGCAAACGGCTTACAAACGTGGTTCAGAAATGCAATAGGACTTTAGTTCTTCAAAAGGGCTTTTTGGCTCTTCTTGAAGAACAGAGTCACCACAGTTCTGCTGCACGCTTCCAGGGTAGTTCCAGTATTGATAACGGAAACGAACAGCTATTGGACCGTCATTAGTAGAGGTTTCCCATCAGCTGTTGTGAATCCGTCATTTCCCGGAGCGTTTTCCTTTTTAAGCTGTTTGAGAGCCTCTCTTATCTTATACTAGTACAGGCGGCGTCCGGGATATCCTGTGTGTAGCGTCGGGTCAGTTTAGCTTGCTTATTATTGTCCTCGCAGGCAGCTGGAGCTTGAGAGGAGGCATACGAACGTCTCTCAGAACTTCAGATTTCGGCGAAACCTTGGTGCTGGACTCGGTTTTCAAACTCGTTAGCTGATTTTGCCTAATAGACAGATCCCTGACGAACAATTTGAAGCCCTAGTTTCGCTCAAATGGCTCGTTTTAAATTTTGGTCACGCATAAACGCCACCAAAGCCACCAAAATTGAGCCACCAAACTTGGAACCATGCATAAAAAAATCTTTAAAAATAGGGGTTTTAAGTTACAATTAAATGTATATAACTGTTTTATGCGTAATCCAAATCACTGCCTTTAACGTGTAGCTTACTATAAAAGCACTTTAAAATAAACAGCAAATCCATCCACCAAAAATTGAACAATTCTTGTCCCCCTGTGCCACCCAAGCGGGTACTTTTGTTTTAGAGGGAAGTCACAGCTCTAATCACATACTCGTTACACTAAAACGTTACCACACAACTGTGCCATGCGAAATAATAAAACTTAAATGATCGCATACGCAACAAAGTTCATATTTTAGTAAGTTGAACAAGTGCACTAAAGATTTTGGTTTTTTCTTGGACAAACTTTGATCGAGTATCCTGTGATGTTAAATAAGATTTTATAATATGGTTTAGTTATTTTTAGATAATGTGTCTTATGCGTATACTAACGAAATTATATATTTTTTATTTTAACTTCAATTGTCACTGTGGTGAATGAAATTATATCAAAAAATGGAGCTGGGACATACCACCAAACTTGAATTTTAAGGCATTTTTTTTACCCAGATTTTTTATATACACATATATTTAAAAAAACAATGTGGCCCCAATTAAAAGAAGTTACGTAGTTTACTATATAAAAAATTAGAAACATTCTATCATTTTACACCTCGATTCTCAACCTGGACACGTAAAATTTGCCGATTTGATATTCACCCATATCCGTTACGCAGTAATTAAGTCAAAGTGTCTTGAAATAATGTATCAATATGAAGAAGTTGCAATGTACATAAATTGTAATTTCATAAGTCAAATTATGTTTTTTTAACTGGAAAATTATCTACCTGCCTAACTTACCTCTGCACTGGTCATCCTGGCGAATAACGGACGAGGCAGCGATGCAGTAGCACATGGTTCCTTCTATAATATTGAAGGCCAGTGGACCAGTGGCCAGTGGTCTGTATGATCTCTGTAGCACCTCGTATATCTGACGATTATCTTGGGTGCTATCAGGTTTCTTTTTCGTTCTAAAATATTTTATACCTAAGGTGATTGCAGCAAACCAATAGGTATAATTACTTATATCGGATATTTTACCGTTGTAATGAAGTTTACAAATATCTGTCACATCACTAGTAGTCTATAGATTCCCGTTCTATTGAATTTAATAAGGTATTTGGAAGGTCTTTGTCTATAAATGATTGAAGTTTGAACTATCCACGAGTTTGGGCTTACAAGGAAATTCTTTCAAACGTAGTATAATGTTTTGGCGTGGCTGGACTAATGTTAGAAGAATGACTGTCAACCTCTTGCTACAGTCAGCTACCAAACGACTCTTCGTCTTCTTCCTGAAGGCTTGAGTACCAGTATTTTCTTTATTTCTTTCTTTTCGATTCTTTCTTGTTCAGCAATTCATCGGTGATGGCCTAGAAGTTTTGCACGTTGATCTTCCAAACGCAGGCTCCTAAGTTCCAATCCTGCACGCACCTCTTGTTTTAAAAAAATTATGTACATATTATTGTTTACTTCGGTAAAGGAAAAAACGTGAGGAAATATGCAGATATTGCTTGCATAAGGGTTCTCCAATGGAATATGGCCTGTACCCCTCACATTGTGTTCAGCAGTGGGACAAATTATCTTGAGGAATGCAATGGTCGTCTGTGTCTGTGTGCATAGCATTGGGTGACTTATAGTCTATTCGTTTGTCATTTATTTTAAAAAAGGGGCCATCCATAAATTACGTCACACTAATTTCATGACTTTTTGACCCCTCCCCCGTCCTTGTTACAGCTGGTCATATTTGTGAGACCTTCCGTCCCCCTAGTGTGATGTCACATATTATGAAATTTTACACCTAGAAATTATTAAATTAAAACAGCAGTTCCGTAATAAGTTTTATTTCCATTAATTGTTTTTTAATATTTACCTATACATACCAATTATTCCAATTTGAAATTTGACGTCACGAAATTTAGGACTCCCTCCCACCCCTTGTCACACTATATTGACCCCCCCCCCTCCCCCCTAACGTGTGACGTAATTTATGGATGGCCCCAAATTAGGGAAAATGGCCAGCTTGCTGTTGGGACAATGGAAATTTTCAGTGCTGATCGCGCCTTGTTGATTAGTATTATAAGATGCTCTCCAATCAGATTCTAGAGAATACTACCCAAGATCAATCAGAATGGAGCCAATTAGACTGATCTAATTGCTTTGAAAAAAGCCCGAGGCTTATTTGCATCAGTGGACTTCACGATGAAAAAGCTCTCTCATACTCAGGCATTTTTCCTTCCTTCTGAGTTCTGTCTAAAGGTTCCCAAGTTCGTCACTCAGTTGGAGCTGAATTTTATGTCACAAAAAATGTTTATGGTTCTTCTCTCGTCTCTGATCTTGGTTGTTTCATTTATGGAGTCTCTAATACGTGAACGTGTCAGCTTTAAATTAGGTATAACTAGTAACGCTTCTGGAAAAATGTTTATTATCACAATTTTTCTCTAAAGAAAATATTAACAGAAAGAAGTAATAAGAAGTTTTTATTCTTAAACGTAGAATATCAAGTACCTACAAAACGTAGATAAACATATTACAATCAGATTTGCAACTAAACAACATCGAAGTACTCGAGATGAAAGGAGTCGAGAAGACATCTTAACTAGAAATGATTATGCAAAGAGGGCTCGTTGCCTCTTCAAGAAAATTGCTTTTACTTGATTCATGCAAAAGTATTTGTAAGTGGTTGTTCTCGTATAACGATTATTATACTGCCAATAAGTCTTTGGCAAGATTAGATTGAGAGAACCAATTGGAGCTTTGGTTTCACGCTTGATTTTTAGGTATTAGTTAGTAGCTTACCTATCTACCCTAGGAGAAAAAATAAAATGACTACAATTTTAATAAAATGACGATTTGTTAAAAACTTTCTTCAACGGCGTTACCGATGTTCATGGGTGACGGTGACCACTTACCATCAGGTGGATCGTCAGCTCACTTGTCTACAAGTTACATATCCTATCATTTTTGTTATTCTTTCACACGCCTGGATAGCTACCACCCTTGAGCATGAGTCAGCCGCCAAACGACTCGTCGTGTTCCGGCTGGGGGCTTCAGAGCCAGTTCTTTCTTTTTTCTTCTCTTTTTCTTGGCCGGCAAAGCATCAGTGACGTCTTTGGTGTTGTTGATGTCCATGGGCGACGATAGCACTTACCATCAGGTGGATCGACAGCTCGTTTGCTGGCTACTTCCACAAAAAAAAACAAAAACTACTGAACAGGTTTTTATGAAATTTAGCACACAGGTAGATTAATATTAGATAATTGGTACCTAAATTATTTCGGAAAACGCGTGCAAAGCCACACGCAGAGCGCTAGTAAAATAATATTGAAATCGTGAGCACATGACTTGTACCTCATTATGTATAAGACCCTATCGATTTCACATCTCCCATATTGTGCAGTCTAGGTCGACTGGTCTAGCATCTAGGAATGCGCTCTCTCGCCTGGCGCCCGCCGCGTATGGAGCTAGTTTCACCATACTAGCTCATTCAGTGTTTAAGGAGAAGAAACGGGTTACTGGTAGCACATGTAAAATAGGCGATTATTATACATGGCGTTATTAATATCTATAGTAATATAAAGATTATTAGATAGATATTGTATTTTATAGTCTGTCTACTATAGCGAACCATACCACGATCGTGCTATGAACGTACCAGGCACGGAAATTAACACAATATGCCCACTGAAACGGATCGTCGTCCTTCTACTCGTATGGGCGTATCTTTCACTTGCGTCGACAAATTTTGACTCTCCGTTCATGACCTGCTAGGCAGACTCCTTAAAAACACGCTTTTATTGTAGCAATTTCTGATTTCATCATCAGACATTGGGTATCATCACTTAAGATCAGCGCTTCTCAAGAAAAATCAAATAAGCCCAAACTTGAGATTGTGTGCTTTTATTTACGCGATCGAATTAGAAATGATGATCCTAGCGATGGGCAACTCGACGAAATTTACTCGAGTAACTCGAGTAAACTCTTTGGTCGAGTAACTCGAGTAACGATTTTACGTACTCGAGTAAACTCGGCCGATTCAACTCAGCGACGAACGCGAGTCGACGCGGCGACGCGGTTCAACTCAGTCGGTGTTAATCGTCGAGTTCGTCGACTTCGTCGAGTTGCCGCCGACGCGCTTCGGGTTGCGACGATTTTACTCAGTCAACTCATTACTCGCTCGCGTCGGCTACTCGCTGACCTCGCTGTCGCGTCGGTTCGGTTCGGTTCGGTTACTCGTGTTTACTCGAGTTTTTACTCGAGTAAACGGTTAATTTTGCTCGAGTAATTCGAGTTGTAAAAAGTATTACTCGGCCCATCGCTGGATGATCCGTAGACTAAGGTGACCGATATAGCTGCAGCTGAAGTGGCGATGAGCTGGCCACATAGTTCGAAGAATCGATAACCGTTGGGGAAGAAAGGTCCTTGAATGGAGACCACGCCTCGGTAAAAGGAGCATAGGATGCCCCCCGACAAGGTGGACCAAGGACTTGAAGAAGACAATGGGTAACCGCTGGATTTAGAAGGCTCAGGACCGGTCTGAGTGGCGTTGGACCTCTAAAGGCTGATGGGTGAATGAATGGATGGATGGTGGTATTATTTCAAAGTTCCGACGTCCATTAACACACACACATCATCAAAACACGAGAAAGATAAATTTAGATCAAAATCGATTCAAACATCGATTGGACATAGAACAATATCAAAAACTTTCTGTCACGACATATGGCCTCTACACCCCAAGTTTAACTACATTGCCTCCCGACACGCGTCGCCTGCTTTAAATTAGACCATTAAATAGACACACGACCCATAAACACGTTTTTGTGTGATAATTTCTAATTTGTATCCTCCATAAATTATTGCATGACGTTTTGGTATTAAGTTTTAATATTGAACGAGTTGCACATGTTATTATGTATAATGGTTCTGTCGTTATGATTAATAGGTAGCTTCACGCTTAGTCAAAAGATGAGGCTGGAACCAGGTCCCAGCTGGTGAAGATATTGAAAGGTTATAGGTATCATGCAGCTTTATCCAGACGATTAAGCACTCATAGCCCGATAGTTTCTGTCCATCCTAAGTGTTCGACAAAGTTAAGTAACAACGGACGTCAGTGGCAAAAAAATCCTCGAGCGTTTCCGTGCTTCGGAGGGTACGTGAAGCCTGGTTCGAAGATAAGTCATGTCGGAGGCCCTTGGGTGGCATAAAAACTTCGGACACATGGGTTGGCCAGTAACCCCTCCACCAATCCGCACTGTAGCAGCGTGGAGGCTCTAGGCCTTCTCAAGGTTGATTAGTGATCAGTAGTGGGCCATTCATGGGTCGAAGCCCATTCATCGAAAACAGTAGAGAAAAGAAAAATAATAGACGTTGATTGACCAATAGTGTTCAATGATTCACCTGGCAATCAACTACGATTTCAAATATAATCGACAAAAAAACTATTTTTCTGTTTAAACAAAACCCGAACGCAAACCTATTATTACACCCTAAACCCCAAACGCGTCAAATTACTAGCGTAATTTGAAACTATAATACGTACGTATTTGAAGGGTTGTGAAATGGTTTAACACATTCAGGCTTCGGCAAACATCTGTTTCAAGGACATGCGCCCTTGAAACCACCTTTGTGCTTAGCAGGATATTCAATTAAAGCATACCTATATGAAAGGAGGAATTAATTGTTCACAATAATGTGTTTGGTAGCGAAGTCGGTAGCAATATAAATTGTAATTTGTTTTAGATACTTGGCCCTAGAGAATCCATGTTTTGAGTTAAGTCTCGTCTCGCCTCGCCTTCCAATTATTAAAATTTTTTAGTTGTCAAAACTACTTAATAATGTTGGTAGGCAGATTTCCGGTTGATACATAGTTATAGTCCAAGAGCCCGTGAGTGCTAGACCTTCGGATTTTTATAAAAGCTGAAAATTTTTCTATGTGTGTCCCTGGTACAGGTAAGAATGATCCCCACCCATGAAGCTGAGGCAGCGGTGGCTTTGGCAGGTAACAGGTAACAAAGGTGTATAAAATTCCATTTCAAATTTATCATAAAATAAAACTGATTTTTTTTATATTTGATTCATAATAATATCAAAACTCGCGTTGCTCATTGCCAGACAGTTAGTATGGTTACAACCCTCTGCCGGACACCCTTAAACTATTATAATTTATAATTATACTTACGTTATATTATAAAACCTAAATTTTATATATAATTTTTTGGGGGCCTATTAATCTATGTTTACATAATAGCCGGACAGTTTCGACGGTTCTATCATCTTGCCAGACGCATTCAAAATGAGCAGTAGTTCGGAGAACAAGGAGCGTATACAGTAACTAGTGCGAGTGAGACAGAGCGCTTGGTCTATTGCGGCCCTTCACTGCGCATCCACTGTTATTAAGTTCAAATTGTGCAGTTTATTTTTTTTTTAATCAAGAAATCTCATTAAATAAATTTTTACAGTTTGAATAACAAATATTTAAAACAATACTCAGTAAAATTGTTCTAATACAACTTCAATCATATCGAAACTCTAATAATTTTATTTATATTATTTTTCATTTTTACGTAGTTTATTATTTTCAATTCTATCAAAATTGTAAAGCCAATGAATTAAAGTAAATCAAATTTTATTGTTTATTTTATCAAAGGGCAATTTTTTTAAAATAAAAAAGTTACAGAGAAATACATTTATTTTGATTAAATCTTTAAACATTTTCATCATTTTCATCGTCGTCGTCAATACATCCATATTCCTCGTCACTATTATTCCATTCTGTGGATTGATCGTCTTCAATATCGCCTTCTTCATTGTTTTCTGCAATAGTAAAAAAACCAAGTTAATTTAATTACAAATAGTCCAAAATTAATGTACAATAATTTAACATAATTATCAAATACCTGGAACTGTTTTTAGAGATTCGCTGACATAATTCGGTAATTGATCTCCTTCAAACCATTTAAAATAGTAGTGGTCATTTTTCAGTATCCAACCATTATTTACTGGTTTATATATGCTGTTGGCTTTTGTAAGTGAGCGTTGTTCCATATGCTACATATGTAATTCGCTCGCAAAAATTACTGCAATAACTCACTTTTGCAAGGTGGTATACAGCTAGCATCGAAATTTTGCAATTTTTTTCGATCAAAAGCTTCGTTCACATCAGATACTGTATACGAATTAATAAACATTTGTAGCCTAGCAGCATCAACATCATTGATATCATTCATATTGTATAGATAGCATATAAAACTTTGAATTATATCGAAGATTAATACTTGTTCATTGTTATTTTCGATGATTTTGCTGTCACCAAACTTCATGAATGCTTGTTGAAATTCTACATATTTTTTTTAACAATTTAATTTAAATTTAAACTCGCACTAGTTACTGTATACGCTCCTTGCTCTCCGAACTACTGCTTACTTTGAATGCGTCTGGCAAGATGATAGAACCGTCGAAACTGTCCGGCTATTATGTAAACATAGATTAATAGGCCCCCAAAAAATTATATACATACTATATAAAACTTTGAATTATATCGAAGATTAATACTTGTTCATTGTTATTTTCGATGATTTTGCTGTCACCAAACTTCATGAATGCTTGTTGAAATTCTACATATTTTTTTAACAATTTAATTTAAATTTAAACTCGCACTAGTTACTGTATACGCTCCTTGCTCTCCGAACTACTGCTCACTTTGAATGCGTCTGGCAAGATGATAGAACCGTCGAAACTGTCCGGCTATTATGTAAACATAGATTAATAGGCCCCCAAAAAATTATATATAAAATTTAGGTTTTATAATATAACGTATGTATAATTATAAATTATAATAGTTTAAGGGTGTCCGGCAGAGGGTTGCAACCATACTAACTGTCTGGCAATGAGCAACGCGAGTTTCGATATTATTATGAATCAAATATAAAAAAAATCAGTTTTATTTTATGATAAATTTGAGATGGAATTTTATACACCTTTGTTACCTGTTACCTGCCAAAGCCACCGCTGCCTCAGCTTCATGGGTGGGGATCATTCTTACCTGTACTAGAAAAATTTCACATAGAAAAATTTTCAGCTTTTATAAAAATCCGAAGGTCTGGCACTCACGGGCTCTTGCTCTATTAGTTGTTGTTAGCTGTTAGTAACAAATAAATTTTAATAATGTTTTAAAGGTTTTTTTTTATGTTTACATATGAAAAATAAATTCCTGGCTTCCTACTTCACATTTCCACTAGGCAATACACTTTCACTCTGCAAGATGCGTTAACTTAAGGAACTTCGTTCCAAATAGAAAGCCTGGCTATTTATTACACATTTTTTCTTAACTTTTGCTCCAAAAACCATAAAACCGTACTTATTAATTCAGTTCAGTCAACAATACACGTATAATAAAGAGAGATAAAGAGAGATAAAGGGCTGCGGCTGGCGCAGTGGCGGCCTCTATCGCTCAATGACCCGGACTCACTTCAATCAATTGTATGATAGACACGTGCCTCGCTGTACGGTTAGCAGAATCATGTAAATTTTAATATAAAATGACATCCATAAAAAAGCCAATAATGAGCATTTTATAAAACCGGTTTATAGTCATAGGTCACCTGATTCACGGTCTAGAACTGACACAGGTTGTCCAATATCAGTATCTCCCACAAAATGCACGCTCGCGTCATTGTATTGTGTTGTGTAGTATAATACTACTTTTTTCTCATTAATTATGAACAGAAAACCGTATTCTCTAAGTAATAGATGAAAGCTATGCCGTATCTCAAAAACTAATCAAGAAATTTAACGAGTGATTGTTTTGAAAAAAGAAAGCACAAAAATCGCGAACATTATAAATGGAATCGGAAAAAATGTTAAAAGCAAATTGTAACAAAAAATATCACAATCTAATAGTACCTATTTGAGCTGAGAGCCTTTTGTTTTGTTGGTAAAATACAGTTTAAATAACTAGCACGTAATATGAAGCTGTTGCTAAATGACCCTACTATTACGGGGTGGGTTAAAAGCCATAATTTACGAAACACATTGTGGACAGATAAAGGCTTGCGGCGTCTATCGTAAGCCCTAGCTAGTTCCAATCAACAACTGTTGAAGGGACACGCGCCTACTGACTGCTGGGGAGCGTTAGCAAAATAGGAAAAAAACTTTTACTAGTATAATACGAAAAACATTATCTAATATTAAGTATATACCAGTGGGAGCAACACATGCCTTTAATTCTGGCTTCATTCAGCCCAACAATGGACCCATACTGAGCATAGAGGATAGCAAGTGGAGGGGTTATTCGCCAACTCAAATGACTGAAATTTTCAGGTCACCCGAATAATGGCTTACGCCTCAACTCAGAGTTAGTAACGGTTAATTAAGTCGCACCTTAGTACAGAATTTGTATGGTGATTCTTTACTAAGGAGCGATTAAAGTAACCGCTAGTGACTCTGATTTGGGGGGTTAATGCCTTAAAGACTGTTATTCTACGATAACAATCGGGACTAAAAGGTTTAAGCGCCCGAAGCACGGGAACAATCAATATTTTTTTTACCGTTAGCGGTCACGCATCCACCTACCGGAATCGAACTGGAGACTTAACTGCTCAGCCTCAACGATTACCAGACAGTCTTTGCCATATTATTTAGGAATTTTTAGACATATAACAGTTTAACAGTTGGTATTTTTTTATAATTTTTCCTACTGACGCTACTCACTGATAGAAAGGGTTAAGCGGTTTCGAAAGCTCAAATGATTTATAAAATGCCTTCATTTGAATGTGAATGGTTAGTGTAGGATTACCCACCATTTTTAGCAACCCCCTCCCCTGGCCGCTTCACCCCCTACAGCCCGTTATCCTGTCATCCCTTACGCGGTATATCAGTTGGAAGTTAATCGGGAACGTAATAAAATTAATTTACGAGTTGTTGGCCTCATTATATATTTTTTCAGTATTTTTATAGGATTGTTTTTAATAGGACTCATATAATTATGCAAAGTCGTGGGTAGCAGCTAGTAATAAATAAATGCATTATGTGTTATGTATGGACTCATAGCCTCACACTAGGATTTACTTTATCATGAGTACCATAAACAACATAATACAGGCACGCAAACGAAGAACAGTCCATCCATCAGCCCTTAGAGGTCCACTGCTGGACATAGGCCTCCCCTAACTTGCGCCACTCTGACCGGTCCTGAGCCTTCTGAATCCAGCGGATGCCCGCTGTCTTCTTCAGGTCGTCAGTCCACCTGGTCGGGAGGCGTCCTATGCTCCTTTTTCCGAGACGTGGGCGCCATTCGAGGACCTTTCTTCCCCAACGGTTATCGGTCCTTCGAACTATGTGGCCAGCCCATTGCCACTTCAGCCGGCTAATTCTTTGAGCTATGTCAGTTACCCTTGTTCGTCTACGGATCTCCTCATTTCTGATGCGATCACGTAGAGAAATACCGAGCATAGCCCTCTCCATAGCCCGCTGCGCAACTCTGAGCTTGTGGATCAGGCCAATAGTAAAGCACCACGTCTCGGATCCGTATGTCATCACTGGCAACACACACTGCTCGAACACCTTCGACTTCAGGCACTGAGGTAGTGTTTTGGACGACAAGATATGACGCAGTTTCCCGAACGCAGCCCATCCGAGTTGGATTCTACGAGTGACTTCTTTCTCGAAGTTGGACTTACCCATCTGGATCACTTGTCCCAGGTAATTGTATTCGTCTACAACTTCAAGAGCAGCGCCGTCAACCACAACCGGTACGGGTGTGACATGGACATTTGACATGATTTTCGTCTTGTCCATGTTCATCTTAAGACCCACCTGTTTTGAGGCGCTGTTCAAGTTCTGTGTACCAAGTTTACCAAGTTCTTCCAGGGAACCCGCCAGGATGACTATATCATCGGCATATCGCAGGTGTGTGATGTATTCGCCATTGATGTTAATGCCACGTCGTTTCCACTCCATCAGCTTGAACACGTCTTCCAACGCAGCGGTGAACAGTTTTGGGGATATGACATCCCCTTGCCTGACACCTCTCTGCAGTTGTATGGGGTTCGTTGCTGTGTCGTGTACTCTGACGGACATGGTGGCTGATGAGTACAAACACTTCAACACCTTGATATACCGGTAGTCGATCCGGCACCGCTGGAGAGAATTTAGTACCACCCAGGTCTCGATAGAATCAAAGGCTTTCTCATAGTCCACATAGGCAACACACAATGGCAGATTATACTCCTCGGTCTTTTGTATAATCTGCCGCAGTGTGTGTATATGGTCTATGGTGAACGAAGAACAGTAATATAAGCTAATTATTTTAACGTCAGCTTCACCGGGGATCGAACCAAGTACGTAAGAACGGTAGTCTCGCATGATAGCCATAACGCCCTATATTATAATACTCCTTATATTTCAAGTCATGTTACACTGTTCTTATGTTACAGTTCAGTCAACTTTGAGAACCACCACCAATTCATTCGATCGAGGTATAAACCTAATCCCGTTGACAGCGGCTGAAGTTCATACTTCAACCCCTCAGTTAACGTCAGCCTGGATATACTGAAAATCAATCGTGGTGGGCTAAAGGGCCTAAGCGACTCCATAGGATTAACACTGCAGGTGCAGTGCGGACTTTTTGTATTGTAAATGTTGTCGCTTGAGTTTTTGTGTTCGTAACATGTGTGGTGGCTAATATAAATACAGTTTAACAATATCTATACATCTATACAAATAAATAAAATTGGAGTGTCTGTTTGTAATAAAATAAAATAACCGCTTTTTACTAAGTGCATTTGGATGTATACACGGTTACATATACCAAAACAATATTTTTTACAATTTTTGTCTGTCTGTCTGTCTGTTTGTTCCGGCTAATCTCTGAAATGGCTAGACCGATTTTGACGGGACTTTCACTGGCAGATAGCTGATGTAACAAGGAGTAACTTAGACTACTTTTATTTTAGAAAAAAAAAATTGGTAGGCGATACGAAGTTCGCCGGGTCAGCTAGTTTGTACAGAACTTTCTTTAAGTTACTTGCAAAAGTCACAAACCCACGTGTCAAACTCTGCACCAGTGCAATCACCATGTGCCATATAAATAGAATACAACAATAAAATGCAATAAGTATACTTTTTATTTGGTGTTACATATGGCAAAGGAGCTGAACAGACAATTTCATTATTACTTTAATTTGTATGATGTAATCATCGTTGATCATCAATTTGTGTAATGGTATTTTTTCTTTTTTATATGTTTCTATGTCTTTTTGTTATTAAGTTTTTGTTCATACAGAAATATACGTCATTATAATATTATGCGTGAAAACCTTGAGTGTGTTTTTATCGATAGCTCGTCATGCAAAGTAACTCTTGAATTACATTTACTTGGTTGTAAATTGTAGCAGTACTCCCATTATATCCTTCAGTACGATTCGGCTCTTTCATCCAATATTACCCCAGACCTGAATTACAATATCTCAATCGTGAGCATACGTGGAACAAATAACAAAGAAATTGAAACTTGCAGCGATTATTATCTAAATAATGTTTTTTTAGAGATGTTGTTGTTGAGATGTTTCGAAAAAAAAACTATGGACAAAAGCTTGTTAAAAAGACAAACCTCATACGAATAACGCTTAAGAATATTCGTTTCCCTCAGCATTAATTTGAATCGGTCGTAAAATTTAATAAACCCAAAACCTCAATCAGGACATAGTTTTCCTCTCCATTCGACCCTGAGATCCTTAAAGGACTCCTCATATCCTTTCTGTGCACGTAAGTGGGTTAAGAGTCCGAAGGGTCCTTAATTATGCCAAGTGTGTATTCATTAGGCCGTTTGAAGAATACAGCTTTTGAAACAGTTTGCAAAGTACAGCTTGTGAGCGTAACTAGGTGATTTGTTGCTCTGCCAAGCTTTTTGATTTGGTATTTGACCTCTTTCTCCACTTTCAATGTTTTCACTTTTGTTGAGCTTGACTGTACCACATGTATCTTATTACGTTGGCTACAGACTTTTATGTCATTTCCATGTATTATGAAAGTCTGCTGGAATTATGAGCATTGACAGTGCAATGAATTTATTTTAAAAAGAAAATAAAAGATAAAAGAAGTATTATGAGTGAACAAGAGTATAATTATTATCTTTTCGTGAATGCCTGTCTAGTTACAATCCTCTTGTTAAATTAGACATAGCCTCGACATGTTCCGACTGCGGGCTTATGAGCAATTACAGTTGTATACGTATTTGTTTACTTTAAATAAGTTAAGACTTGACCACAATCCCACCAGATGGTAAGTGCAGACATAGTGTTAGATGGCAGGTGTGACTAACTTAGTAAAAGCCTGTTTATTCTTTTCATGAACAGCAAAGATATTTAAAAATATAGATACGTTATGCTCTTACAAATCAACCAAAAAATCTGTTCCAAAAAGAGCTACAACACAACACGTTTATCTTTTGTTTCACTACACCAGTCACATTGGTACGAGTATAATACACGAAGGCATTTTAACGCTGAATGTCAAATGTCAAGCACTTCTGACAACAACAAAAGCGTGCGTATCGTCTTGTATTTAATTGTTAGAGCGACTACGAGCAGAACGGTCAATTGCCAGTTCTTACGCTCTTTATCGTCAGCGCGCTAGTGACATATCTACCTCTTCTTTACATTATAATATCATTGGTTACGCATAACGAATTTCGACATCGAGGTTGGACGTTTGCTGTGTGTTTAAAGTAAATACATACTTAATTCAACATAATGTTTAAAAACTGTGTAAGTATAAACAAATTTCACTCAGTTCGCGGATATGCATGTTATTAGGTACCTATATTTTAAGTTAATATTGTACTGTAAAGTTAATTTTATAGATTGGCTTCAACCTAACCCTTTGCAGAGCACACATCTTTCGTAGTACCTAATTGAAAAGGACAGAATCGTACTCCTGTGTGATCTGGTGGAAAAGCTGCGAATTGGTTAATGTTAATACAGGGAGCCAAACATTCTGTAAATGTAGTTCTATTGTATATTAAATATATGTGTATCTGTATTGTATATTATATATATGTATTATATGTATATTGTATATTAAATTAGGTATGTATTTATGTATGTCTATGTAGGTATATGTGAACTTATATATTTATGGCTATATATGTATTTATGTACGTATTTTGTGTATTTTTTATGTAGGTATTAATATGTATGTATATATATTATTATGTATATCAACTTACCTTCCCAAACCGCCTTTCGTGCATTTCTATTTTGGCCAATGGTTAGCTGGTAGAGAATGCATTAAGCATTAAGCTCGCCATTTGTACCGTAATATTTTATTGTGGTCAATAAAGGTTAAATAAATAAATAAATAAATAAATACTTGCCTTAATAGTTTTCCTGTTATATCTTGCATGTTCAACATCAATCAATTACATTTTTATTAAACGTGCATAGTTATCTCCTTAGATTTTAGTGCGAGTTAGTCTCTGAGACTCCTTAGTCTCAGAGACTAACTCGCACTAAAATCACTAACACTCAAAAGATTTTAAAGTGCTACAAAAGATAAATGTATTCGTAAACCACTAAACTCCCAAATCATTTAACGCAGATATCGTGACATCCACATCTCTCATTCGGGGTCACATTTTTTAACGAATCGGTGTCATTTTTTATCATTACCGTGGCGTGGGGTGTGGGGGAGCTGACTGCGATGAGGGAGGATCGGAACAGATGGCGTATAAAATGAGACGTTCGGCTTTTAATTACATCGCTTTGTTACTTATTTTTGGAGAGAAAACTGTATTTTTAGGAATTTTCAAAGTACAAAATGCAAAGTTTAAAATTTTCAAGCGTGAGATAAATACAACAACAACAACAACAACAAAACTCTTTATTGTACACCGATATACAGTAATAACTTAAATTAATAGATATAATGGTAAGTACAACAGGCGGCCTTATCGCTAAAGAAGCGATTTCTTCCAGGCAACCTTAGGGAAGAGGACAATTTAATAAAGAAACAAAGTAGTGGTGTACGAGTGTTTAGTGAATGAATACAGATATAATACAGAATGTTATAAAAGTAGTAAGCAGATAATTAGTAATTATAGCAATGTGGTCTGCAATCTTATGACGAAAGGAAGTACGCTTTAATTAATCTTTTAAAAGTATTTATTGATTGAGCGCGGCGAATGAACAGCGGCAATGAGTTCCATAGGAGAACAGCCCTAGCTGAAAAAGATTTAGCAAAGAAGGTAGAAGAACACTCTGGAAAACTTAAGGTTAGATTAGTAGAAGATCGTAGAAAACGATCATGAGTAAGATGTCTATACTGAAAAAGTGACTTTAAGTAGTCAGGTGTGATAGGATTGAACAGCACGGAGTAAAGAGAAACAAGAATATGAGTATCCCGGCGAAGGCGGATTGGGAGCCACTTGAGCTTTGTGCGAAATTCGGAGACGTGGTCATATTTCCGAAGATTAAATATGAACCGGATGCAAAGATTTTGAAGTCGCTCAAGTTTATTTAGTTGCTCCTCAGTTAAGTCCAGATAGCATACGTCAGCATAGTCAAGTATCGGAAAGAGCAGCGAGTGAGCGAGTGCAATTTTAGTAGCTGTCGGAAGAAAATTACGGAGCCTACGGAGAGATCTAAAAACTGAAAACATTTTCCTACTGACATCGTTGACTTGGGGACCCCATGACAAAGTACGGTCGAGAATAATCCCTAGATTCTTGACCTTGTCACTGTAAGGAATTATAGTATTATTAAAGATGATAGGAGGTACTTGGTTCCAGTTGATTTTACTAATCATCCGCTGGCTGCCAATGATGATTACTTGAGATTTAAGTGGGTTAACTAATAATCCATGCGAATGACTCCACTCTGATATACTCGCAAGATCATCATTTACAGCCCCGATAATTGCTGGGAGGTCTTGTAATTTGCCTTGTCTATAGATCTGCAGATCATCAGCATAAAGATGGTAGGAAGAAGATAAATTGAGACTTATAGAATTTATAAATATAGAAAAGAGAAGTGGAGACAACACGCCACCTTGTGGTACCCCCGCGGTAGTACGAGACCAGGAAGAATATGTATCCTTAACCCGAACTCGTTGCCGACGCTCCAGGAGGTAACTGCGAAACCACTCAATTGCAGTCGGAGATATGTTAACAGAACGTAATGTGGCTAGCATTAAATCATGGTCGACAGTGTTGAATGCATTACTAAAATCCAGTAGTGAGAGCACCATGACTTGTCTCTTATCCATTCCTAGTCGAATATCGTCTGTAATTTTTAGCAATGCAGTAGTCGTACTATGACCAGGGCGGAAACCGGATTGTAAAGGATTTAATAGGTTAAAATTGGTAAGATAGGAACACAACTGTTGATGTATAAGACGCTCGAACACTTTTGAAAAGAAAGGAAGAATGGATATAGGACGATAATCAGAGAAACTAGAGGGATTGGTCTTTTTGGGAAGAGGAATAATCAAAGCGTCTTTCCAAGGAGTAGGAAAAGCACCAGAAGTAATAGATGAATTAAGGATACGTGTTATAGTAGGAAGGATGAGGTCAAGTATAGGGATGATCATTTTACGACTAATGCTATCACTGCCAATTGCATCAGAATGAATGGACATTACGCTCTGCTTAACATCACGATCTTTAAATTGAGAGAAATTAAATAAAGGATTGTCAGGAGGGAAAACACTAGAAAGAGCATTTAACGTTGCGATTTTAGCATTAACATCCATGCTAGACGTATTAGAGAAATGCTGATTTAGTAGCTCTAAGTCGACGTTATTTGTAGGAGGATCACGATGTGATTTTCCAACTCCTAGAGACCGAAGAAACTTCCAGACTTTTGCCGGATCTTCGTCTTCCACTGATTTATGAATGTGGCGTCGTTGAGCATTCCTACACACCTTATTGCAATGATTGCGAATAGACCTATATTTGTCGCGGTTTTTGTCACTGGGGTCGATCTTATATTTTGATTTTGCCTGGTTTTTCCTCTGAATTAACTCTTTGATGTCGTCTGTCAACCAGGGGGCTGGAAGGTGGCGAATTCGAACCGGTCGCAGTGGAGCATGACGATCTAACAGCTGGATGAGTAGTGAGCTAAATAGAGTAACTTGTGCATCTACGTCATCGGTGTCATGAACCACACTCCAGTCTACATTTGCTGCATCTGCACGAAACTGTTCCACATCTATTCCACTGTAATTGCGCTGAAGAATGATTTTTGATCTAGCCTTAGGAGGTCGCAATTTATAGGAGACAAAGATGAGGTTATGATAAGAGAAGGCGTCAGCAGCATGTTGGCCATGTTCCTCTACATGGTTAGGAGATGAGACAAACAATAAGTCAAGGAGAGAAGGTATAGAATTGGGAAAGAAATGGGTGGCAGATAAAGGAAGAATATGTAAGTTTGCTGCTTCAACCAAGGATTTCAAATGATTACATCTTGAATCTAGTTTTAGGAGACACGTATTAAAGTCACCCATGACGATAGTGTGTGAATAATGCGGGACAAGATCTTCTAAGATATTCTCCAAAGCACAAAAATAATTCGTCGTGTTGGTTGGACTATAAAAAACACCAAGAAGAAGCTTTGTGTGGGAGAAGAGGACTTCAATAAATAAGTACTCAGCTTCATTTCCTGGTTCAGACAGTTTAGACGTGCGTAAAATAGAGAAGGGAATGTGCGATCGGAGATAGATTGCAACGCCGCCACCGCCCCGATCAGTGCGGTCATTACGTATTAGGTGAAACCCTGGTATTGAATAGGATGTTGACGGGAGGCAAGGTTTAAGCCATGTTTCTGACACTAGTATTGCATGGATATGTTTGCTATCGAACGAAGTAATCAAATCGGGGTAATGTGCGGGGATACTCTGCGCATTTATGTGACATACATTAAAGTTTTTCGGTTTACCTGAAAATTGTGCATCTAAAGTTGTACTTAATGGAGGGATACTTTTAAAACTATCATCGCTGCTTAATACTTCGCTTCCGGATACAAAAGAAAATTCACATGAGCTTTGACCATCACTGTCATTTATTTCTGTATTCATTTGAGATATATATATATATATATTACTATTATATTAAAAAAATAAAAACAACAAAAAAAAAAAAAATCAAACAAAAGTAAGTAAAAACGTCATCTTCCCGTCAGCAGCTGGGAAGAGATTATAAATTACAATGAATTAATTTGTCAACCATAAATAACAGCTGGCATGTTATAATAATAATTACCGGCGTGTTAACAGTGTTTACAATTTACAGTTTACATGGACAAGTAAACGACACTTAGTTTTGTTTAGTCACAGTATTGGTTACAGTACGAAAAAACATTTAAGTAATATGGAATACCGGTATTTAAGATATAGCTCAGTCAACGCCGCATTTACATGCTCTGTACACTATACAGTTGGACACTAGACTAGTCACTAATGTCAAAGTCAACGTCATACGTCAGTGTCATTAATGTAATGGTGTTTTTAATATTTTATTTCGTTGAGCTGATCAATATCTATTAATGCTTATTATGCTATAAATTAACAACAAACAAACTATTTTATTGTATTTTAGCCAGTTAAAAGGATGTACATATAATATAATTGAATGAATACAAGTAATATTATCTAACGTAATCATTGTAGTGTTGACAAAAGTAGTGTTAAAGCAAACAAAATTTATAGTATCAGATTAAATGAAATTGTGAGTAATATAGGAATCCTGAGTCAACATAATAGAAATCAGTGGGAGTAATAAAAAAAATAAAAAAATAAAATATAATAATATGACTACTGTAGAATATTTACTATCACTGACTTAGAACAGCAACACAGGAATGAATAAGCCTATAGTATTACCACATTAACACCATTCACAGTTGCAATGTACACATAATATGATATCATTACAATCTTATTTTTATATTTAATAACGTAAATCATCTTTTATAATAAAGTCATTACTTTGAATCTAAATAGAGTTCAGTATGATTCACAGGATTACAATAATAATATTTTTATGTGTATATGATGATAAATATAAGAATGCTATACTATAACATAATATGTTCCACAACTTTGATAACTTAAAACAAGCTAATATTTACACAACTTGAGATAGCAAATTTAATGTTATATCAATGAATTATAAACTACTATATTTTGAAAAGAACCATGTTCCTATAAATACTTGATAATTACCTCGACCAAATATATATTCATTTAAATATAATTAATAATAATGTAAAGTAAGTGAACATATTATGTATTATACATAATATGAATACATAATATGAACTTGAATTGAAACTGATAGGAATAGTTTAATAAGGAATAGTTTAATACCTACATCTTTGAGGGACCACGTTGAAAGATAGTAATATCGTACAGAATTATTTGTCTTTACAAGTCTGCCTGGGTAGCTACTACATTCTAGCTCGAGTCAGCTACTAGCCTACTAAAAATGTTTTACTGAACCAATGGGAACGTTTATTAATAATTTTATTTTTCCTTTTTTTTGCTCCTCACCACAAATTTGGCGCCCCTCCAAAGTTGGCGCCCTAGGCCGTCGCTCCATCACGCCCCCCCTCCCCCCCTTACGCCGGCTCTGAGTGTCGAAGTGTTCCGGCTGGGCGCATGGAAGCCTGTTCTTTCTTTCTGTCTCTCTATTCTTTCTTAAGCGGCAACGCTGATGTTCATGGGCACCAGTGGCCTTATCATCGGGTCGTGAGCTCGTTTCTCGGCTTGTAATAAGCTTGTAATAATAAATAAGCATTTGTCACGTCTTTGTACAGCAGTGTGCCGTCAGCACTGATAACTACTACATAATTTTCAATATACTAGTCATTTACTTTCTAATAAAAACTAATCAGTCCCAAACCCAGATTAAAACGAAGATTAAACACCAATTACAACAATTATCCATATCGACGGGCGTAATTTAGTAGATTTTGGTATCTAAACGAGTCCTCGCACGGCATGGGGGCATAGAGAGCGCTGCAGTCACAGTTAATAGCCCATATGGCTCATCGAACAAATACGGAAACACATTCTACGGTTCGGAAGATGGGTTTTAATCAGCTGTCTCAGGCGTAAGGCTAACCTGAACGGTAAGTGGTAACCTCCATGAATACACACGCGAAATGACAGAGGGATTGCAAGCGGGTAGCTTCAAAGGTAATCCTGACTAATGATATTTACAAAATATAGATACGTTGTGTCCTTACAAATCAACCAAAAAATCTGTTCTGAAAAGAGCTACAACTTTTGTTTCACTACACCAGTTACATTGGTATATAATACACGAAGGCATTTTAACGCTGTATGTCAAATGTCAAGCAATTCTGACAACAACAGAAGCGTGCGTAACGTCTTATATTGTCAGCGACTACGAGCAGAACGGTCAATTGCCTGTTCTTACGCTCTTCATCAACGGCGTGCTAGTGACATAAAGAGATGTAACTTATCTAAGATACAAGTATCTGAAATACAGATACAAGATACAAAATACGTATTTTCATCTTGTATCTACAATACTTTTTTTAAATTCATTTCGTATCTTGTATTTAAATACCTTTTGTTTGGTATCTTAGTATTTTGTAGATACTATGTTTGCTAAAATACTTTTACTAATAGTGTACTTATATAGTACTCAGTAATAGTTTAATACTTGACATTGGCAGAATCACCGCACGGCTAAAAGTGGGATCGAAGTTTAATAAAAATATATAATAACTATTATGTTGTTATAAAATGTAATATTACGTTTGCGCGATCAAACGATAAAATAAACTTTAATTAAATAATTACTTTTAAGCTATTGCATAGCTTTTATCGCGGGCTTGAGCGCGGCGAGCAAATCAAGAAAAACCGTGATGTCTGACAAATTGTCCAACAACTTGTCCAACATCACTGTCGCTCTTTTGCATATTGATTGGCATGACGGGAGAAATGGCAATAATAGCTTAATGTGCATGATCGTGATATGGAGTCCTTGTTGTGCCTATGCTAAATAACGAAGAGTGAATAAGATCGCACATACTGTGGCATGTGCGCTGTCACTGATGTCGCATCCTCGAAGACTGTGCGCCCAGTACTCGCAATACCCCAGCTTTGTTTTGGCATATCTACTTGCTTGCATGTTTTTGCTATCCTAGTACTGACTGCAAGTGGGGTCAGGTTTTATTTCGCAACAAATGCTATGAAATAGCTTTATCACGGCAGTCCCCGAGTGTCACACGTTTTTTTAACAAAAAAATAAAGCAACGAAAAAAACTGAAAAGCGAAAAATAAGCCATTTAGTATTATAAATTAAGATCCTAAATTAACAGTAAATAAATAATTTTGAAACGGAGCCACACAAACAAGCAAAATTCATTACATAAAGCTCATTTTATGAGGGCAGCGGCATGCGATGCACACGGCAGCAGTAGCGCGGCGCACATCTTTTCGCCGTTTGTTTTTTCATCTGTTTGGCACCGCTTCAAAATTATTAATTTAATGTTAATTTAAGATCTTAATTTATAATACTAAATGGTTTATTTTATTTTTCACTTTTCAAGTTTTTTTTTCGTTGGTTAAATTTTTTGTTAAAAAGTAATTATTTTTTAATTTTTAGTATATTTATATTATACGTGTCGAATTGAGAACCTCCTCCTTTTTTTTCGTCAGTTAAAAAACGTTGTTTTTTTACAAAAGTATTTTATCTATAAAAAGTATTTAAAAGATACGTATTTTGTATCTAGTATTTCAGATACCATTCCAGAAAGTTATTTGCATCTGGTATCTGAAATACTTAATTTAACAGTATTTTGTATTTTGTATTCCAAATACTTTACTTAAGGTATCTTGTACATCACTGGACTGACATATCTACCTCTTTTTTACTTTATAATATCATTGATCCTGACCTACACTTTATTTTAACTGACAAGCTATCTTGAAGCAAATTGTCTCCGCAAGTGTATTTTAAGTATCAAGTGTCGGTGACTATAGACGCGTCGCACTGTCGCGACACCTCATTCACGAGTTCATTTAGAATAGATTAGATAAAAAATTACAGCTTTTGAATGCGTGAGACTTTTTCTCACATTTTAACTTTTACACACATGAACACAAAAAAATAAATACATAAAAGTAGTCTCAATGAAGTACGTACTAAAACAAAAATGATCGTGATTGAGTATTAGTATTAGTATATTTCATACTTACTACAAAAGTGCATTGTCATCAGGATCAAAGCAATCACAAGCAGGCACATAATTACCAAAACAACATTTTTTACTATTTTTGTCAGTCTGTCTGTCTGTCTGTTTGTTCCAGCTAATCTCTGAAATGGCTAATAAGTAATATTAAAATAACCGCTTTTTACTAAGTGCATTTGGATGTATACACGGTACATATACCAAAACAACATTTTTCACAATTTTTGACTGTCTGTCTGTCTGTCTATTTGTTCCGGCTAATCTCTGAAATGGCTGGACCGATTTTGACGGGACTTTCACTGGCAGATAGCTGATGTAACAGGGAGTAACTTAGGCTACTTTTATTTTAGAAAAAAAAAAGAGTGTTAGGCGATATGAAGTTTGCCGGGTCAGCTAGTATTAGATATGTAAAATTGCAACGCCTTTGGTAATCCTTGAAAATCTGCTACTACTTTTGCAATTTACAATCCAATGTATGTAAGTCATACATACTTACTCGTAGACACAGTTTCTTATTAAATTAATAGAAGTATTTACTTTCAGTTACCACACATATAAAGTCTTCTTGCAAGCGGAATTTCATTTCACTTGACTTCTGAAAGATTTATAGGTAACCGATAACATTTTAACCCCTTTTCACCATAACCTACCCCACGCGTCGCTACTATAGTGGTCTAATCATAATAAATCAATGAACCAACATTCATCAAACCTTAGAATAATGACTCTTACAGCTTTAGACATAAGGGTTCGATAAGTTTATCTAAACATTGGTTCTTTTCAAAGCTAAACGACCAACTAAAGCATTTAAATTGATTTATAGAAATATGATCCTTATCTTAAACGTGATAAGAGTGTAGTTATATACTACGTAGTTATAGTTCTATTAGCTTAATATTTGACGTTAAACGACACGATAGGAAGCTTTATCTGGAAGTGACAGATCGTAAAAAATTGTTTACCAAACTGTCAGTTTACAGCAGCCCGTGTTAAAATTAATGTTTTTATGTACCTTTAAGTGTTTACCCCAAAGTTAAATGCACCCTGTGTTAAATGTACTGTTTTTTTTTCGGGATATAAAAGTAGGGGAATGTGGGGGGAAACCGGACAGGGGGTGAAAACAGATAGTTGCTATTTTACTAGTAGGCATATAGCTATCTCGTTCTAAATAGTCAAACGTTATTTGGGAACACTCGAGCAGTTTGCTTGCAAAAGGCGGACAGGATAGAATTTCATCACGTGCTTGTACTCCACAAAATAGAAAAAATTGGTAAGTTATCTAATATTTTGTAATTTTTGACGTATTCTCATTTGTTTTGGCCATGTACAATCATAATGTAACATTCTTTTCATAATATGTTGGTTATTTAAGTTAAAAAAACAGCATTAATTGTTGCTGTGAGTCTAAGAATAAAAATTTTGCAAGTAGTATTTGAAAAGTGGCACCTGTGGGGTACGACCGGACGGGGTGATATCGGGTATCCGGTGTCACCCCCAATCATTGAATAGGTTATGTCTGCTTATTTACTTAAAATCTTAAACCTTTACTTTATTTATTTTTTCATAAGTATGTTTACAGGACCTCAGTATCACTTGAGTTGAAGAGAGACGTAGGCTCCCTATGCGAATTCTACAGTCTGTACAACGGGGAATGTTCTGAAGAACTGTTCGGTTTAATACCTGCGATCGATTTCCGTCACCACGCATCACGGTGTATCAGGTTCCATCAACACCAACTTAATACTTGGCGTTCGTCCACAGTTCGCTTTTCATGTAATTTCCTACCACGCACGTGTAAACTGTGGAACGTGTAGGTGCCATTACACTCAAGTAAAAATAATGATTTTTCAATATTTACGCACAAAATTAATTCGCAAGCAAACCCGAGCTGAGAGCGTTGTTTATGAGGGAACGTTCTGTTATCGCGTCGCCGACCTTATATGGTAATGTTTTAAATTTTCTTTGCGTGACAGATCGGACAAGCTCCGCCTACCGAGGCGCCGGGCGCCTTACACTGGCAGTGCTTGACTAGATACGACCGCGAATGCTCACGCCTTCTGCTATTACGTTTCCGCGCTTTTTCTTATGTTATTTTAATTAATCTCTGTTAACTATCGTGTCTAACTGTACTCGTTCTTCAAGTTTCTAAATTTCCTTTCGTATCTTCTATAATTATATCATTTATATAGCATCTGTCCTTCACATTTCTTTCGCTGGCTTGTATATAACTTACGTGCATTAAACGCAATTTAGTGTCGAACATATCGGCGTTTTTAATTGAGACTCCCGATAGGAAAACCCCACAGAACGAACTTCCTGCATCCTACTACTGTTCCTACTAAGCTTTGACATGGAGTCCTTCAAGAAGCAGGTCTATTATTCTTCGAAGCCGGCAACGCATTTGTGACGTCCCCGGTATTACTAATGTCCATGAGCGGCTGTAATCACTTACCATCAGGTGACCCGTCAGCTCGTTTTCTTGCTTAACCCGGCGTCATGGGGGTGAAAAAGTTTTACACGGACATTGGGGTGGGTCTCACAGACCCGTTCATTAATGTCAAAATTATTCCAATACTTTATAAATAATAAAGTAATATTTAATCGTCTTTAGTTACTTAGGTATTAATTTAAAGAAATTAAACACAAAAATCATATTATATTATGTTTTAATTATATGTATTTAATAGAATTTTAAAAAAAGAACGACAAATGTCAACAAAAATTTTCTCTTCTACTTAAATGTAATTATATTATTAATTAAAAATCAGTCTTAATGTTCTATTTTCACTTTTTTGGAAGAAACTAAATTAACTTTAGAAAAAAAAAGAATGAATTACTCCGAGTCATTATCTTTGGTACAGTCATCGCAGAAAGGATATATGTTATATGTATGTGAATATGTTATATGTACTCTTTTGCCTGCCTGATCGGTAAAGACTAGCTAGATAAAGGCCTATAAAAGCTTTCAATTCAATCATAGTACATTCCTTTACATGGGCGTACTTAGATAGGCGATCGTTCTGCCTCTTCTCGATCCATTTTTACTAAGTACCTAAAAAATACAAATAAAATACATTGAACTAAATATATATCAGCAATTACAATTGTAAACAATAACATAAAGTTTAAAAAACCAAGTATAAAATAATAAAAATACAGATAATAATTAAAACAATATCTATACAAAATGGCGCGCAATTGTTACACTGACTGCGGTTAAGGCGCTGCCGCGCCCGTTTGGTTGATTTTCTTTTGGATATATTTCGTAAAGTGTATACGCTATTACCGTAATACTTAGGTATATGTTTTTTGACTATGTACTTTAAATCTGCTCGAAAATGAAAACACGATAACGTGAAATTTTCTCGATAGAAAAAAATCATGAAGTTGGCTCTAATTATTTACATTATAGCTTGCCACCGCGATATTTAAAGAAATTTGTGCATGGAATTCTTTTTAAAACATAGTACATTATCACATCTAAATCCATGTGTTTTTTTGTGAAAAAACATGAAGTAGTTTTTAAAAACCAAATAAAAACGTTGTTTGGCGCTTATGTCGGTCAGTTTCGAGCGCACGCTCAGTATAGCTGTCTCACAATTTTCATACAATAACTCATTCCCACACTGTCTTTATGATGTGCGTTCAGTCGACTGCGGTCTTCATCGACGTCGGACGTATGTCTCTCTGCGCTATTTTTTACACGCTTTTTATTAAAGAATTTGAAGTAACGTATAAAGTTTTTGACTTTTGCTTATGATTGTCAAAACGTTAAATGGAGAAAACTAAACAGCACAGAGAAATGGAGTAGTTTTGTTTTATTATTTATATTTTATTATTTGTACTTAAATAAAAATGTTTGATGATATGTAAGAGAATGAATAATTAAATTACTGTTCAGTTGCGTAATACATTATCTATATATATAAAAGCAAAAGGAGACTCGCCGCTTTTTATTCGGTTCGGTAGTTTCTTACATAATTAATAAAATGAAATTTTTCAAGGAGATTGCCGGGAAGACGTCAGCTAAGAACGGATTTTTCGAAATTCATCTCCTAAGGGGTAAAAATAGGGGTTGGAAGTCGCTTTCATACAAACCAACTCCGTCAGTTTTAGAGTAATAAATATATTTTTTTATGTAAGTTTATCGTTATGAACAAAAGTTTACTTTGACACATTTTTTTTGAAAATCCTCACTTAAAGGGAAGTCAATACATTATTTATGAAGATTTAAAACATACACCCACACTCAGATTGTAAATATACGTATATATAGTATTAGTAGAAACTAGCCAAGTTAAATGTAGAGCTTGAATTACATGTTGTTGTGACTAAAATTTTAGGATTTTCTACACAGAACTTGGCACCCATTTAGATGTCAATTCTTTTTTTTATTGAACTTGGCTCTCATTTCACATTTATGTTTTTGATGAGATAGTATCCTACATAAAGTAAGACCAAGCAAAAATGAGTTTTATTTCTGTCAAGTTCCTACTTACTATTTTCACGTATGCACAGATTTATTCTTCGACTGAATTCACTTCGTGTCGCCTTTTATATCGAATTATGATGGATATCATCAGTGTCCAAGGAGTGAATTTGAATCAAGTTATTTTATCATGTACTGTATTGGTCTGACCTTTTTAAATAGGTTCCGCTTTTTAACTACGTTCCGTTAAATTAATAATGTAATGAATGTTAAAAAAATATGATAATTTTGAAATTATTACAGATATTTCTTTGATGTAATGATGCAGTTTTAGTTTTCATCAAAATCGGCCCCGAGACTCCTTTCAGCATTGTTCGCTATTCCTCATACTTTCAGAGTTGGCCATCCACGCACACTTTGAAAATTCAACCTTTATATAATTTGTATACATAAAATGATCTGTTTTCTATTCAATTGTCTTTTACCTATTGCCTATTTTAAAACAAATTGATACATTACTTAACACTGTGCGAGTTTAATTAATGAATAATGTATTAGGGAATTTAAGAGTAACGTATCCCATAAAAAAACATAAATGTGAAGTGAGAACTAATTAAAAAAAATTGAGATCTAAATGGGTGCCAAGTTCTGTGTAGAAAAGCCTAAAATCTTAGTCACAAGAACATGTAATTCAAGCTGCACATTTGACTTGGTTAGTTTTCACGTACCTACCTAAGCTATATTTGTATAATTATCTTCGTTAAGTCTTTTAGGTTGATGACCTATGTTAATTTTCTAAAATTTGGTTTGTTGGTTGCTAACTAATGAAAACTACCCAATTCAAATGTAAAGCTTGAATTACATGTTCATGTGACTAAAATTTTAGGCTTTTCTACATAGAACTTGGCACCCATTTAGATCTCAATTCTTTTTTTTTAATTGGCTCTCACTTTACATTTATGTTTTTGATGGGGAATCATTACTTTTTGTACAGAAATTATTAGAAGGTACTTATTCATAACGTTACTGATTAATTATTTACCTTATACATGAACTGTTATAGTGCTCTTCAACTAAATCTGTAGTTAGTGCGCCGTGGTCTGAAATACCTATTATTTCATTATTTATAAGTAATGACGTTCCACTATTGATGTCCACTAATATTGAAATAATAATTATTAATACTAAATCTCAGTTATAAAATCGTAATATTAATAAATACGATATTCAACTATACTCCAATCCATACTCATATTATAAATGTGAAAGTGTGTTTGTTTGTCCGTCTTTCACGTCGCAACGAAGCTGATAAATGGTATGGTTTTTGTGTATGGAGTTAGTGAGGAGGGTGGAGAGTAACGTAGGCTACTTTTTACCGCGGTAAAACAAGTAAGTAAGTAAGATTTAAAACAAGTAGGTAAGTAGGATTTGTAAAGAATCGATCTCTACTGCGGGCGAAGCTGGGGGCAAAAGCTAGTTATAGTCAAAATTATCTAAGATGCCCATAATGATAGCTGCCATTTATTAATATGAATAAAGCTTGTATGGGCGTCTTTGAGCAAAATGGAATAATCATTTACTTGACATGAATAGTTGGATACTTACGGACAAAGGATTTTGCCAAAATTTGTTAAAAATCCCTGCTCATTTTCATTGGCGTTGATTGTAAATCATATTAAACCTTTTATTCTAGTAAAAATCCCATCACATCATAATTTATGCAAAATTTAATGAAAATATATGACGTCGAAACAATGTTTTATGAAGGGGCCTAAATCTAAACTGACGTAAAGTGATTGACGGCTTGAAACCATTTATAAAACCAACATAATCGATACATTACTATAATCGAAATTTAAAAATGAAAATTGATTCATTTAATTACATTGTTAAAAATGATTTACTTTGTACAAAAATTTCTCGTTTTGTTCTACCAAAAATAAGTAATATGTCAACAACCTTAAAAGCCTACCACGGCTATGTTGCCTCTAATTTAAGGTATGGTATAGTTTTTATGGGGAAACTCTACAGATTGCAATAAAGTCTTCATTGCTCAAAAACGATGTATACGCGCTATTTGTAATGTTACCCCAGACACTAGCTGCAAGCTTCTCTATAGGAAGCTAAAATTATTGTCATTGACAGGTAGGTGTATATACATATATGAGATTTGTATTTTTTTTTAGAACAAATACCTATGCACCTTTTTCAGGAAAAGAAAAATAATTGATATTTTGCAACCAGATACCCTAATCGACTATGTGTACCATGGTACCTTCTTCTCGATCAGCGATACGTTCAAAAAATTAGACTTCGAAAACGATATATAATAAAATCCTTGAAAACATAAAAATCTTGACTTTCACTAAATTTAAAATAGAGTTACTTAAATGGTTAACTGACAAATGCTACTATACAATGAAAGAATTTAAATGACGATTTTTTTTATTTTATGGAAATAGCCGGCAAACGAGCTGACAATCCACCTGATAGTAACCATCGTTGCCCATGGACATCAGCAACACCAAAGGCATCACTGATGTGTTGAAATTTGAAATTAAAATTTATTATAATATGATGTAAATAATGTAAATTCACATATATTTTTGTGAAAATCCATAAAGTAGTTTTAAAAACCAAATAAAAAAATAATTTGGCGCTTATGTTATTCGCATCCGAGTGCAGGCTCAGTAGGTATAGCTGTCTGACAAATTTTATACAAGAAGTCATTACATTACTGTACTATCCTTGATCCGCAACTGTTTGTTTTATCATCTGTTTGGCACTGTCTCATAATTATTTATTTACTGTTAATAATTTAGGATCTTAAATTATAATACTAAATGATTTATTTTATTTTTCATTTTCAATTTTTTTTCGTTGGTTCAATTTTTTGTTAAAAAGTAATTGTTTTATAATTTTTAGATGCAATAAAAATTACTGAATAAGTACTACTCCGTAGTTTTTCTGTGCTGTGCTTGTGAAGTGAGTGACATGATGGAAAGAAGAACATCGAGGACAAAAGATAGTGGCCACGCCCACTTTCAGCATAAATTTCCATCACGGCCTCCTCTTAAGGGTTATTATTCAATTTTGTGCACATGTAACTCCCACTGCGGCTGAGCCACGACCAACGTGTTACTTGTAACGCATCGAACAACTCAACAGCTCCAGCTATTGAGAAGAGCAGCAACGTCGCACACATAGTAACCGAACTATAAGCGAAATAAAATATGACGGGTCGCACAGACCCAACCCCCATGACGCCGGGTTAAGGCATAAAAAAAATATCCGTATTCACCCCGTTGACTAAAAACGCGTATCCGGTTTTACCCATAGGTATGGGGTGAATCCGGATTTATGTTTTTTATTAAAATAAATTTCTACTTCTTTTTATCTTTATTGATTTCGGATATTTTTTGCCAAAGTAATGTCTTACATATGTTCTTTGAGAAGTGTTGTTGATTTTTTAAATATATAACATTATAACGAATTTATGGTGTTTTTTTCTTAACTATCCGGTGTCACCCCACATTCCCCTACCTAGTCTATGTTTTAATCCAAGGTATAGGCTATCTCTATCCTAAATTTCAGGTACATAAATTGGTTTAGTAGTTGTGGCGTGATTGAGTCTCCTCAAAGTTTCACATTTATAATATTATTAGGACTACAAGAGTTTGAGATTGTTAAGATACTAATAAAAAAATACAAAAAATCTGTATAAGAGAATTAGCATTAGTGGTCCGTAGTGCTACCGGTAGCTGATTAAAAAAGCTTACTTCCGAACCCAATACTGCCGTCATAAGGAAAAGAGGCACATCTAACCTTTTTGTAAATTGCGAGAAAATCGAGTTAAAAGTCCAAATAAAATTAGTAATATCACGTCTAAAAGGCACAAATAACCACATAATGACTTTTCAATGTAATGTTTTGCGTGCAAATATAAAATATTACAATGAAAAGGCACTTTTATTCACCTGTGCTCTTTCATTGTAGTAAAAAGTGACCATAATAGTATATGTAATATGATAAATGAAGGTATAACTGCCAGTTGTGACTTTTACATTACATGTTAAGGTTTAGTATTGGTAAACATTAAATAAAAGAGCACATTTGTCACAGTTCAAATGTGTCCTTTAAGGTTATGGTATTTCCTGTTTATCGTGATCCTAAAAATCTACGAAAAATTAAGCAGACAGACTTTTTTTTCACTGATTCCGAATATGTATATAACTCAGTTTCGCAAAAAATGTTAGTTGTGCCCTTTTTCCTAATGACGGCAGAATAATTGTTTGGATTTTTGTTATAGGTAAGCCCAAAACCTCAGTTCAACCAAGCTATATCGTAAAGGTACGAGTAAAGTTATTGATGCGATCAAAACAACCAAGCATTGAGTTATGGTTAAAGTTAACCAGTAAACGTTAGGCGTGTTTTGCCTAGTTCCGACTTGTTTGCGTTTTCATTGTTTTCCGTTATTAATGAACGGCGAGGTGAGTCTAGAATTTGGTTAGTAATTAATTCGGCTGTGGTCAAACTTGATGGAGGTATTGAATCTGCTTCTGTGGTGGTTAGGCTGGTTTGTAAACGGGAAAGTTTGAGATATGTCAGTTTTCAGCTGTCAGAAGCCAGATTTTGTTTAACCTGTCTCTACATGTTATCCACCTGGTTTCTATCTTTTTCTTGGCCGGCAATTTATCAGTGATTCCTTTGGTGTCGCTGATGTCCAGGGGTTGATGGGACATTAGCCATTTACCATCAGGTGGATCGAATGTCGGTTATTTCCATAAAAAAATTGTCACCCTATATGGTATTTGTTATTTATAATTTATAATATATATTTTTCTTTCAGCGTATAAGAAAGTAACTGGCGGCGTATTCCAAGTGGAACGCATGTCACACTTTGACTGTCTAAGACTGTCTTAGCATTAAGCCTCTGTATTTATCACAAGGACTACGTGCTAACTTCCATAATATATTCTCCGTAAATTCCATATTAAAAAGGTTGCCTTCAATGACCCTTGGTCCCAATAAATTAATATAAAATAATATTAGATAAAAAGGTCTGCAAGTTCAGTTTGGTTGTAAAGCAAGTCTCCCATCTCCCGCCAGACCGGACAATTCTGAACGGACGTGACGTCATCTCAGCTTGACGCTAATTAGTTTAATTCAGTTTTAGCACTTCTGTCGCGATGTCATGTCGCTGAGATGGCTGTTATTTAAATTTGCAAATTTTTTTTTACATCTGTATAAGCAGTATTTTTTGCTGTTTAAAGTGTCTGTACATTATAAGTCGAGCGTACATAATAATAGTTTGGCGGCTGACTGAAGCAAGAAAGCTATCCAGGCGTACCCTACGAAGAAATAATAATAGTAATGTTTAAAACGGGCATAAAAAATGGGTTTTATGTACTTCCTTTATTATACGAGAACATGTTACAGACGGCTTCACACTAAACTTGCAGATACTTTTGAAATATATGTAAATAGAGATTGATGAAAGAAATGTGCAGTATAATTGACATTAAAACCACGAGGACAACAATAATACGGTGTAATATCATTCTAAATTAAGACAACTTTCCAATTTACTTTCCAAATAATGCAACACTGACATAAAACGAAATGACACTATAAAGGTATAATTAATATGTGCTATTAGAAGGACAATGGGCATCGGGTGCAATATGGCATACCTTTTATTTTATACTTCAGTGGAGGGTTTGACCCTTCGGTGACGTAATGACAGACATCAAATTAATAGACAACAGTGAAGTATATTGTTTTGTGTGAAATTTTCCCTCCCTATCTCAGATGAAAGAATAAACCCTATACATACAACATCATTGCTCAGAACCAATGATGTTGTATGTATAGTGACTCAGAACCAATGATGTTGTATGTATAGGCTCAGAACGCACTTTTTGAACGAATCGATTTTTAGTGTGGGCGATAATTAAATTATTACAAGGGTTAATATGAATATTTTTCATCACTGCCATATGTTTATTGGATAGCATTTGGGATTGCATTTTTTATTTATAGCATTGCAGGAAGATGTCCAAGTTGATATGAAGCTGCGGGACTCAAATTCCACTCAAACCCACATGCATTTATGTGATAACTGATTCACTCCCAACTTCAAAGGACACATTACATGTCAAACCCAATACTTACCTCAAAACCACAACTTAACCCTCAAAGCGGATATTAGGTAAATTTAATTACATTAGCCCCAACTCGGACATCAAAGGGGCTAGCCCTCCGGTCGCTCGTAAATTGCGAGTAAAAGCACAATGCCGCTGATGTCCTTTCCAAAGTATTATGGAATTTTCTGTTCTGATACCTATTTTATTATTATTCTTATTTAATTGGGGAAAGAGCCTGCCGTTTTAGCTATAAATGCATTCTTTATGCTATGATGTTGTCCTCTTTAGTCAAATATATATGTCAAATATTATAACGCTTTATCATCACAAACTAATATTGCACTTTTTAGGGTTCCGTAGCCAAATGGCAAAAAACGGAACCCTTATAGCTTCGTCATATCTGTCTGTCTGTCCGTCCGTATGTCACAGCCATTTTTTTCCGAAAGTATAAGAACTATACTGTTGAAACTTGGTAAGTAGATGTATTCTGTGAACCGCATTAAGATTTTCACATAAAAATAGAAAAAAAAACAATAAATTTTGGGGGCTCCCCATACTTAGAACTGAAACTCAAAAATTTTTTTTCATCAAACCCATACGCGTGGGGTATCTATAGATAGGTCTTCAAAAATGATATTAAAGTTTCTAATATAATTTTTTTCTAAACTGAATAGTTTGCGCGAGAGACACTTCCAAAGTGGTAAAATGTGTGTCCCCCCCCCTGTAACTTCTAAAATAAGAGAATGATAAAACTAAAAAAAATATATGATGTACTTTACCATGCAAACTTCCACTTAAAATTGGTTTGAACGAGATCTAGTAAGTAGTTTTTTTTAATACGTCATAAATCATAAACCGCAATTTACCTCGATCAAAGTTACAACGAACTACAAGAACTTTTATATTATGTTACTTGCTGCTACGGAACCCTTCATGGGCGAGTCCGACTCGCACTTGGCTGCTTTTTGCTATGCTGGTTAAAGCGCTCAAAGCCCGGAACCTTGTGTCGATCATAAGTGATCGACAGTGGCGTAGCTAGCCCTAAGGAGGCCCCATATCAATATTTGTTGTGGGGCCCCCTTAACGTCAGCTGTCAAATATAAAACGAGTACCAACTGTAGCGGTCGTAGGCCGCTGGCGAGCTTTTTTTGGGAGTGTTAGTGGGGGCCCCTATACGCTGGGGGCCCCATATAATTGAAACGGCTGATACGACGGTATCTACGCCCCTGGTGATCGACCGGGTTAAACAACAGTTTGTACGCAGGTCGGTGACAGCTAATGTCCACGATTTGTGATTATTTCCGAACTTTAGAGGTCATGTAAACCTACCGGTCACCGTTGTTATCATTAGAGCAGTCGTTAAGCTATCGGAGGTCTTCGGTCGGTATAAAAACTTCCGACACTTGGCCAGTCATCCCTCCACCAATCCGTATTGGAGCAGCGTGGTAAAGATGTAATCTCTAGATCTCTTCCAGGACACTTGCTCGAGTCAACTGCCAAACTACTCGTCGAGTTCCGAGGAGCTTGAGAGACAGTTCTTTCTTTTTCATCTCTCCTTCTTGTCCGGTAACGCATCAGTGACGATAGCCACTTACCATAAGGTTGGTCGTTTGTCGGTAATTTCCATTAAAAAAATATTAATCTGTGCCCTGTAATAAGCCAATTAAGTTGAAGCTTAAGTTGTTGAAGTTCCTGTATCCGACATCCTGCAGGTAAACTTTAAATTACTCCTGCTAGATACACTGCGCTGTGACTGCGCTAAATTGGTGGCACTAAAGTTCTCCAGCTGTATTTTAAATAGTTTGAATGCGCCATCATACCGGCGGCGGAAAACTTTCTTTGTAGCCCAGGGGTGAGGTTTCATCTAATCTACATATACATCTATACATCTAAATATAATAAAATAAATAAAATTGGAGTGTCTGTTTGTAATATTAAAATAACCCCTTTTTACTAAGTGCATTTGGATGTATACACGGTACATATACATACCAAAACAACATTTTTTACAATTTTTGTCTGTCTGTCTGTCTGTTTGTTCCGGCTAATCTTTGAAATGGCTGAACCTATTTTGACGGGACTTTCACTGGCAGATAGCTGATGTAACAAGGAGTAACTTAGGCTACTTTTATTTTAGAAAAAATAGTTTGTTAGGCGATATGAAGTTCGCCGGGTCAGCTAGTTGGTAATATTTAATGTAAACATAAGTAGTCGTCGCGGTAAACAAATTCTAGCTATCATTATTAATCTTTGTTATTTGCTTCACAATGTAACTAATGATTATGGAGAGCCTAGAATTGTTAGAAGTTATAATGAACTCACATATTTGTACATAATATTGTATTATTGAAGTTATAACACAGAAGAAGTAATAGTATTTATGTTATACCTACTTCTTTTAGCGCGTTTGGAAAAAATATGAGAGTAAAATTTTTACAGTGTGCGCACCGACAGACAAAAAGCGACATAATGAACTTAGCTAATAATTACTGATTCCTTTTATAAATAGAGTTGTGGCATACGGAATAAAATCTTTAGCTATTTTTGTTCTGTTACGCCAAAGAAGTATAACTTCTTGCGTGCGTAGACACACGTTTTTTTTAATAAGTAATAGTAATTAAACAAAAAGGCAAAAATATATTATTATTATGCTACAGGATGTTTTAATGATTTTTTCAAGTTGAAAATTGATGTCTCTTGCCAATACACGATCATAATTTAGCCAGCTCCTAAACTATATACCTTAAATCACGGCACTAGGTAGTACTAGTGTAATCCGACCGTTTGTCGACGTAAATTATCTATTCTGTTGGAACAATGCTGACACCGGAGCTTATCTGCGGATTTAGTGCCGCGCAAGGAAATCAAAATGGCGGAGACCACACGCGGCTACTTTCACTCGCTAGATTAACGACGAAAACTTCGATCTGGTGGTCTACTGTTCATCAGAAGATCGATTGACGTCAATACTGAGTTTCTTTTTTATGTAAACTGACTTATAATCCTGATGGTAAGTGGCCATCGTCATCCATGGGCATCAGTGAAACTAAGGCACGGCTCATTTTACCCCAAAAAGAGAAGCGGAATATTTTACTGCCTGTATGACAGGCTATGAACAGTCTAAACCAATCGACCTGAAATTATCACACTGTGTAGAGATTCCGTAAACCCATAGTATGACGGAGCACTAAGAGAGGATTTTCGAAAATTATTTTAGCTGATAAAATCACTGGCTGGCCTTATTTACTTTGGTAAATAAGTTTCATGTTTGGTTTTTTATATGGAAATAGCCGGCAAACGACCTGACGATCTACCTGATGGTAAGAAGCTATCGTCGCCAATGGACATCAGCAACACTAAAGGCATAGATGATGCGTTGCCGGCTAAGAAATACATAAGAAAAAGAAAAAAAGAACTGGCCCTCAAGCCCTCAGCCGGAACACGACGAGTCGCTTGGCGGCTGACTCATGTTCAAGGGAAAAGAGAAAACTTTTTGATTTCATGTCAAACAGTAGATCACAGTCCTTATTGCCATTTTGTCACCCGTATTTTCTTCAAATCAGTTATTTATTTGTCAACGTTAAAATATGACATGAATATATTTTAATTAAAATAACGCACACCTAAAAGATAAATTGAGGTAAACGTGAGGCGCCTGACAAAAATGAACAGCAACGTTTTGGTGCGGGTACGATTTAAATGTTACGACTTCCGTGTATTCAAAGACTACATCTGTGTTTTCGTTTACCCATGCGACCTGCATCGAAATCGGTTTAGTCGTTTCGCGAGCTGGGCACAAGCACATAAATGGAATATCATAAACAATCTTCTTGGCTGAGTCTCTTCAGACCCGCCTTTCTATCTGCGTAAATATAAATCTGTCATAATAAAATTTAACATTAGTCAATCAGCAATAAGTAGTTACCAACTTGGCCCCTATAGCTTTGGCTATTTGGCATGTGTACCTAAATTGTGGAACGAACTTCCTATTTTGGTATTCTCACTAAGCTATGACATGGGGTTCCATCAAGAAACGGCTGTCTAGTTTCCTTCTAGGCCGGCAAATCATTGGTGGCGATCTTGATGTTGCTAACGTCCATGGGCGGTGATCAACATCGGGTGACCCGATTACAAACGCCTGTTTGGTGCATAAAAAATAAAAAACTTGGCCTGTAGTGAACTGCGTAGGTGACATTTCATGACGTCGTAAAAAGCTCGTAAGCGTTACAGGAACTAACATCAATGTAAGCTAAAAGTTTCTACGTTACGATGCCCTAGTGCAAGTGAAATTGGCGTTTTATTGTGTTACGTTTCCGTTCGAAGCATTGCTTACAAACAAAATATTGTAACGCAAGCTATAAATGTCACGCGTGGTTGCGTGATGGATTTCAGCCGCTTTTGTATTCACGTAACGTTTTCTATAATATTTTCTGACGGGTTTAAGCTAAAGTTTATTTCACTAGTTGAAACTAGTTTTAGAAACCTCAATATCATTTTTGAAGACCTATCCATAGATACCCCACACGTATGGGTTTGATGAAAAAAAATTTTTGAGTTTCAGTTCTATGTATTGAGAACCCCCAAAATTTATTATTTTTTTTTCAATATTTGTGTGAAAATCTTAATGCGGTTTACGGTATACATCTACTGACCAAGTTTCAACAGTATAGTTTTTATAGTTTCGGAGAAAAGTGGCTGTGACATACGGACGGACAGACAGACAGACAGACAAACAGACAGACATGACGAATTTATAAGGGTTCCGTTTTTTGCCATTTGGCTACGGAACCCTAAAAACCGCATCAAAATCGGTCCATTCGTTAAGGAGCTTCACACTGACACACACCTCAAACGAATATCACCTCCTTTTTACGGAGCTTAAGAAATCGTGTCGTACTCATATCGTACGTTGAAAGTATGTTTTACAAGATTTTATGACGTAACTTCTCAACATACCACACCTGTTTCATTTACGAGGCTGACGGCATGTTATGTTGATAGCAATAAAACTAGCGTATGCTGAAGCTGTTGAATTGCTTAATTAAAATTAGTTTAAATTAGTAATGAAATTAATCTATACTAATATTATAAATTAAATAAATAAACGGAGATACATTGTTTGGCTACACTTCCTTGTACCAATTTCGGTCAGTTTAGGCGACGTATAAAAACTTCATTGCAATTAATTAAAATCTTGGAGAAAAATGAAGTAAAGGAAAACAGAAAAATATCGAACACAAACTATTCAATTATTGTTGTTGATCGTCAGATGATTTGTCATTTGTTTTGCAAACTATAATAATTCAAGTTTGTGAATTGCCGTGTACAAATGAATAATTTTAACGTTATGTTTAATTGCATATTTCGCGCCAAAATTTTACAGGTATCTAACCGATACTACAAGAAGATTAGGATTATTTAGGCATTAGGACACTCACCGATCTGTAATGTCCTCACAAATTGGGTTGAAGCCATGCTCCATTAAAGCCCATCTTTAAATATATATTTAAAAATATATTCGAGTAGTAAATCAAGATACAACTTGACCTTCATTTCCGTGCTTTCTCGATCTACTCGTATCAATCAAAAGTCACATCCAAACTCGTCACAGATCATACATAAATTCACGACCTACTCACGGAAATAACTTTATTTCTCAATTTCCCGTGACTTATCCTCACCCACGTAGTAAAACCTACAACGTCATAAACATAAAAAGGTCTAAACCCAAAAACATCAAACTGTGTTGCAACTCTGATCTACTTTCGAAAGATTTTAAACATACGAGTGGAGATGGTGAGTCTATTTGGCGACCACATAATTACAGTATATTTTGCCGCTTTTTTATTTATGGTATAATCACTGTGGTTAAGTTAACACCTTCCTTAAAAATTTTAGGAATGAAGCAAGCCACCTAACCACTATTCACTTTCACGTAATACAAATAGGTATGTCAAGATTGCATTATTGTCATAGATGTTATGACAGACTAATATGTAAACACGTACGAGTATAAAGATGTTTTACTTGCAAATAAGAATACCATCGGAAACTGCGTGGTGCTGTGATGTCTTGTTCATTCAGGAATTTCAGAACCGCGAGCAAGACTCGTTGTAAGAGATAAATGCTTAAACGCTTACACACTCATACCCCCGTAGTAGGTTTTTACCTGTGTCGCGGGTGGCATGAACGACACATATAACACATCACAATGATCCGAGTACAAATATTTATCTGTCACATGAATATCTGCCCCGGCCGGGAATCGAACCCGGGACCCCTCGCTTCGCAGGATCGCTTCCAACTAGGCTACAGGGTCGGCTACAGGGTCGATAGCATCATAACACAAATATAAGAACATACCCACGCAAAATGAAGAAATGAAATTGAATTTTTCATTTAAATTTCTGTTGGGAATCGAACCCAGCACCGCTTAAACGGTGGTCTAGCGTGGTAAGCATTAAAACGCTACTCCCTGTGTGGGGTGCCATGGACAACACACAGAGACAAGAACACTCAAACCCAGACCGTGAACAGAAATACGTACTCATCATTCACATTTCCGCCTCGCTGGGAATTGAACCCAGAAATCTTGATATGGTGATCCGGCATAGTAACTATTGTCATTAAGATCTTGTCATTGTAATTGTAACTAGTGTACATTGGTCGTCCACATCAGTATAAGAAGCCATTAAACATCCATCCATTCATCCATCAGCGTTTGAAGGTCCACTGTTGGACTTAGGTCTCCCCTAACTTGCGCCACTCTGTCCGGTCCTGAGCCTTTTGAATCCAGCGGATGCCCGCTGTCTTTTCAGGTCGTCAGTCCACCTGGTTAAGGGGCGTCTTATGCTCCTTTTTACGAGACGTGGGCACCATTCGAGGACCTTTCTTCCCCAACGGTTGGTCCTTCGAACTATCTGGCCAGCCCATTGCCACTTCAGCCGGCTAATTCTTTGAGCTATATCGGTTTCCTTTGTTTGTCTACGGATCTCCTTATTTCTGATGCGACCACGTAGAGAAATACCGAGCCCTCTCCATAGCCCGCTGCGCTATTCTGAGTTTGTGGATTAGACCAATAGTAAAGCACCACGTCTCGGATCCGTATGTATATTAAACATCGCCTGAAAACAAAACATCTACTAAACTAAGACCATAGCTGTTACCAAGAGCCTTTTCAGTTAACTATGCGCTGACGGAGTCTGGCAAGTTGCCGATCGGCTTGCAGTAACTTACTCCAGCAGTTCGCACCTCCGTAATTGTTCTGAACTAAGACGCTTAACTCTTAACCGCCGCGACCTAACTTACATAAGTTTGTGGCTCCTACTGTTAATGTGTTACGTGAGTAATGTTGGCGGTTAGTATATTTGGCTACAAGCCATTATGACCGACAGTGAGTAAATGAGAAAGTTTGCGGAGTCTCTGTAACGCAGATAGTTTTACTTACTAGCGGCATTGTAGAGATTTACTTGAGGATTTATAATTATCAATGAGATATTAAATAGGCTATAATTCGAGGGCCATCAAGACGCTTCTGTTATAATTTGAATCTAATTTAAATTTGTTTCTCACGTAATTTGTTCAAGTAATTACTGACTGACCTTTTATCCTTATCACCTTTCTTCATTTTAATATTTACGTCGCTTATAAGAGATCGTTAGATAAATAAGTGAAGAAACCGCCTGTTTTACTATGGTACATGGTGTTTTCAGAATATTTTTATTTGCCCCTTTAATAAACACTAAACATAACTTACTAAAAATGTCTGACCACACCATTACGCCTAAATTAAATAACTTAGACTTGGCTGCTTTACTGCCGTGCGCCCAAAACTAAATTGTGTACGATCCGTGCATACAAATTAATGCAACTTAATTAAATACAAACAATGCCGTCCGGTCACGCTCTGCCAGTAGAATGGGAACAGTTTCACAGATGGTTACCTTATGAAATGCTTGTTTGCTGTAATATGGTGAATAAACGGAAATTAGAATTTTTGTTAATGCCACGGTTTTGTAATGAACAGCTTATCTACGACAGTCATGGATAAGCATCGTTAAGTGCGGTAAAATGTATGACCCAATTTATTACTGACCAGGAAATACGGTTCTCATTGCTTACAATTTTTGTTGCCTAAGGTAATTACAGAATTTGTAGGCTTCTACTAAGTCAGTGCGCTTATCATCCTATACCTCATCGCTAATTACCAATCCACGTGGGCAACACCACCGCACCAAGGGTCCTGGGTTCGATTCCCAGCGAGGCGGAAATTTGAATGATGAGTTTGAATTTCTGTTCTCCGTCTGGGTGTCAATGTGCTTGTCTAGTGTGTTGTCCATGGCACCCACGACACAGGGAATCCTAGTGTGGGGTTATGAGTGTGAAGCGTTATTTATTTATATTTATTCGGTTGACCAAACTTTAGCCTACTTTGCAATAATCCAAAAAGCACAATGTACGATGGTATGCGTAGCATCCAATAAAAACCATAACAATAAAAGTACTTAGGTACCAACAATACGAATATACATGTAAGCATCAACATACATATTAGCACCAGCAAATGTTTCGCCCCGAAACGAAGCATCATGAAGGCAAGATACATTTACAGTGTTAGTCGCTATCACATTAAGGGCTTGTTTCACCATCTTCAAGTAGAGTCCTGAATAAGCTATTCGCCGGTTAAAGTGACGTTAAAGTGTCATTTTACATACACGAAATGTCAACTTAACCAACGAATAGCTTACTTCGGACTTACTTGAAGATTGTGAAACAAGCCCTAAGAGTTATAACATTATATTGGATCTCCGCCAAGTAACGCCTTTCGCTTTTCAACGAGAAACATAATTGTAATGGTTATTATATTAAATCGCTATTAAATTTTAACAGGCGATTCACGTTTACATCATTTTATTTTTCAGGTCTCAAATTTTCTTAATAAGTACTACAGTTATTAAAATAAAATAAAATATATGGAATATATTTTGGTTTCTACAAAATGTAAAATTATGAAGGCATTGACTGATTGCGTAGTTTATGTGAACAATCGATTTAAGCAACAGTTCTTGCGATAGTAAAATGGGTGACCGCAAGTAACTAAATAATTCTTGACAAAAAATAACAGACTTAAAAATTAGGGATAACTCAAAAACTATGTGGGACCACATGACAACAAACATCAGCTTTCGATTAAAAAAAGAATCATCAAAATCGGTTCATCCAGTCCAAAGTTCTGAGGTACAAACATAAAAAATTCAGTCGAATTGAATACCTCCTCTTTTTTTGAAGTAGGTTCAAAATCAAGTGTTCCAGAGAGCACGTAAACCCATCAAATCCATTTCGACCCAGTTACATGTCTCATGGTCACGGAATCACTTGGTAGAAATGTTGATATTATCTAGACAACATTAAATTGTGTTCCATCCACGAAGAGTTAATATTAAAATACTAGCTGAGCCGGCGAACTTCGTATCGCCTAACAAACAATTTTTTTTCTAAAACAAAAGTAGCCTAAGTTACTCCTTTTTACATTAGCTATCTTCCAGTGAAAGTTCCGTCAAAATCGGTCCAGACATTGCAGAGATTAGCCGGAATAAAGAGACAGACAGACAGACAAAAATTGTGAAAAATTTTGTTTTGGTATATGTACCGTGTATACATCCAAATGCACTTAGTAAAAAGCGGTTATTTTAATATTACAAACAGACACTCCATTTTTTAATTTGTATAGATGTATAGATAAGAGAGTAACGATATATAACAGTTGTGCCGAATCCCCTGACGTAATCTGTATAAAATATGAGGAATTAGGAAGATTTCATTATCTCGCCAGATTAGTGTTGCAACGAGAACTTTGAAGCTTCCTCGGTTAATGAGGTAATCTGCTGTAGCTAAAAGGTGAAGGTTTGAAATTAATTATCTCTTATGCAACAATGGCGTGTTCAGTGAGGGGCATCATTCATCTTTGAGCTTGAGCTGGTTGGACCTAGGTTTCCCTGCTCCCTGTGTAGGGTATAACGGCGAGAAGGGAGAAAAACAGACAAATGGTCACTTGTTAGAGGTTATTGGGTAATGTAACAACTGATCTTGAGGATACTCATAGTGGTGGAGTTTATTATCAGCCAGGAATCAGGATAGCTAACACTCTCCTTTGTTAAATCGATTTGTACCGAAATGAAAATGTTTTGTAACCTGTTTCAGTCGTAGTTTAGGAAAGACCTTTTTAATCGGCAACGCGTCGTTTACAACTTACCATTAGATGGAGATGGATTATCTTCTCATTAATAGGCTGTTTATAAAAAAAATAGACATTCCAAAACATATAAAAAATGGACTCTCTCAAAGTCAAGAATAATGAAATGCAAATGGAGGGAACGGATTATTGCTAAAGTTATTAATTTATGCAAATGGTCAGCAATTTGTTCAAGTGAAAATTGTGCCATAACGACAAACCATAACAAAGTTTAATTCTTGCGAACTCTAAAAGCAAGGGCTCTTTCGATACAGCCGAGACAGGAAACTTTATAGGGTTATGAAAAATTTTTGCCAAAAATTTTAACGGGGGCCGGAAAACTTGGCCCGTGAATAAGTAGTTGGGGCCCACGGGCGTCAGAAAAGAGACCCTTCAGTAACTTTTTAATAGAGTTCCTTTGTGCTGAATGCTATTGGGCCCACCGGTAATTTTGCGCTAAATTTAACCTGACATAGGAAGTTATTTATAAACTTTGCAAAAATTTTAGTCTTACACATTTTATTTTTTATTTAAAGCTTTATATTTATTTTCATGAGTATGTGTAAAGATATTTCAGAGTGAATATTAAAAATTTCTCATACATTTAAAACATATTTTATTGTCACAATTTTACCAAAACGGCTTGGTTGTTAGTTGAACACTAACAACCACTAACAACAACTTATGTCAAACACGGTCATTAATTGGTCAGATAACGTCGTATGTGCAATTAAAAATATTAATAAATTTATAATTATTAAATTTTAATTACTTTTTTTATTCATAGGCATATATTTGTATGATTACGGTAAATTTACTAAAAAAACTAAATATTATCCTGAACTTGGCCCCAACGCCGCCGCGCCGCCGTACACCCGTTAATGACAAAACGCTAGTCGTAGATAAGTTCACGTCATTTGTACGAGTCGGTGTTACAAGAAATCTGATTGGAAGTTATTTATCGTTTTAGATGAAAATAGAAAACCCACAAGAAAATAAACAGAAGTTCTGGTTAAGAAGATTAATTATGAATAATTATATGTATGTACTCGTATATTGTTCATGTTCAATTGTTCATGTCATGAATATACACGTTTATTGTATAATTCAACTTCTACGAATTCAATATTTTGCAAATTCAATATTGTGGTTCTAAAGGTTTACGAAAATACTAAAATAACGTGATATTGTATCATCTGCTGCTGAAAATAAAAAAATTAATAAATTGCCTTTTAATATGACAAATTACCGTATCAATAATAGTACTGCACACCCGCTGCGGTAGTGTTACGTAGGACCTATTTACTCAGCGCGCTCTCAATTTTTCTAATGACCGCGAAGTTCAAAATGGTTCAAAATAATGTAACATCAGATAAGCCAAACATTGACAGCTAGACATTGTACGAACATTTTAGTTGAACGTGTCTGTCTGTCGTGTTTATCTGTATGTCTGTGGTATCGTAGCTCCAAAACGGATAATCCGATTTTGATCCATTGAAGTATAAAGTCATAGAACAGACATCACGAACAAAATGTGTGTCCCGCCGCGCGCCGGGAGGTTCTATTTTCAAAATTAAGCCCCCGTTCTCCTTTCAAAATCGAACGAATCCATTTGAATGAAAATTGAAGCCGATCGGCGCCAATTCATTGGGACATACATTGTGTTCGCGGTGTCGGTTCTATATGCTAGTAATAATACTTCAATGTTTTGATCTAGTTTTTTTTTGTATGAAACGTGATTTAATCGAGAATATTCTTAGCTATGTTTAATGTAAATAGAAGTGTCCGTTTTTTATTTTTATTTTAGAGTAATATATAGAGATGTAACGAGTACTTTATCGGAGCAGAATCAACGATCGATACAGAAGTTAATCTCAATTAATTAACGACCGGTTCCCATGCATTGGGATTGAATCATCTCAAATTACAGCAGTTGTTTTATTATTACTTATTCTTTGCCGCCATCCTCTCGTTACAACTACCACTTCTAACGACCATTTGATGGACGTCTTCCGGTATTTTTGTAACACGTGTATCTTTTATATCATAGATCCACATCATTATAGGCTGTAATTGATGATTAAACGAACTTACTTGTAAGTAAAGTTCTTGTAAGTAACTTCTGAAGTTCTTACAAGTAAGTACTTGTAAGTTAAGTTCTATCGTAATTAGGGGCCATCCATAAATTACGTCACACTAATTTCATGACTTTTTACCCCTCCCCCCTCCTTGTCACAGCTGGTCACATTTGTGAGACCTCCCCCTCTAGTGTGACGTCACATAATATGAAAGTTTAACCTAGAAATTATTAAATTAAAACAGCAGTTCCGAAATAAGTTTTATTTCCATTAATTGTTTTTTAATATTTGCCTATACATACCAATTACTCGATTTTGAAATGTGACGTCACGAAATTTAGGACCCCCTCCCACCCCTTGCCACACAATGTCACACTACATCGACCCCCCCCCCCTCCCCTTTAACGTGTGACGTAATTTATGGATGGCCCCTTAAATGAGTAGGTACGTTTCATTCGAAGGTACAGTACAATGTACATGTGTTGTTATTATATCTGAAGAATGAAACGTACGCAATAGAAAGGTAATTATACCTTTCTATTGGTCTCCTCTCACATGAGCCTTGTTGGTTTTAAATACGCTTTCAAGTACGCGAAAATGTTATTGTTATGTTGTATGTGGTTTTACTGTTTTTGAATAAGTATACGATTTATAACATCACAAATAGCTACTAGTGATACCTAAGAGAGTTATTTTTGTTCTTTTCTCTTTCTTGGCCGCCAACGCAACAGTGATGCCTTTGGGGTTTGCTGATGTTCATGGGCTACGATAGCCACTTACCATCAGGTGGATCGTCAGCTCGTTTGCTGGCTATTTCCATAAAAGAGACGACTAGATATAGAAGTCCAGCTCCAACTTTCTTTTCTATATCAATATCAATAATATTTATTATTTAGTTTTCCTAAAATACATATCTCATTCTCGCACAATTTTTTAAATCCATGATTCATTTTTTATTGAAAGCGTACCCACAAACAATAGAATTGTTTGGTCTTTCCAGCCACCGAACTTACCGAACATTACACAATAAATCACGCCGATTGGACCATCACAAGCAATACGTAATTAATCGCGCTATCATTCATTCCGGAGTAGAACAATACTCGTAAAATCCATTCACAGTTCCATTCACTCGTTCAAATCATTCGATCGTTCTTTACTGGGGAATGCTTGGAATCATTTTTATTGGCCGTCGGGTGTTTCAATTAAATTTAAAAGCCCCTAAACAAAAATAGCTTGGCGGAATGACTGAAGCGTATAGCTTTGTGTGAAATACATTTAGGCTGATAACCAGGACATGTAACCAATTTTATTACTGAAACAAAACAGAAGTTGTAAAACGTTATCAGCTCTAAATAATAAATTAAAATTAAGGCGCGGTATGACTACGATTTAAAAACGTTGATTTCACTCACACAGCCGCATATCTGCGCTAATCTAATGTTACATTTACGTGACGCTGAATAGGGTTCAAAATTGAAGAGCATATTTTTGCTAAAAATGTAACTAGATTGCGAATAAACATTTAATTTGAGGGTTTTCCTTAGGTTATTCAAAATATACAGATTAAATTCAATATCTGTCCGGTTTAAGTTTTAATAAAACCATATACGTATTATATTCTCAAAAAAAAATATGTTGTTACCGCTGAAAATACAGAGAACTTCGACGATTAAGTTTATTTTTGCATAGCAAATTACGATTTTTTATTGGGAATATCAAACAACTATTTAATATTCTATTCGGTTCACATTTTTCTTTAGACATTTTTCTATGCTCTGTATTTTTTGCGTGCGATATTTTCATTGGGTTTCCTCGTACTTAAGCACCAAAGAAACCCAGTTTTGTGAATATTGAGATCACACCGCGCCTTAATCTAAAAAAACTTATTATTTTTATAAGAATATCCAACCAAGCAACTTAATCTTGGACATGACTTTCATAAATAATATAAGATAGTAATTGGTAATAAGTGCTATCTATAAATGTGTGTGTTCTTCTCCTGGGTCCACTTACGGTAAGGTTGCCAACCTCAAATTTAAAAAACTAGGATTTTAAGTTGGAGAAACCAGGACAACTCAGTTTGAAAACAGGACGCAGTAATAAAGTTGCAAACTTGCGAGCCGTGAGGCCACCCGTAACGTAAAAATTTTTACAAGAGGCGCGCGAATTTTAAAATTTAAAAACCCAGGACGCTGCTTAAAATCTATCCAGGACGTCCCAGGACACTACAAAAACCAGGACATGTCCTGGGAAAACAGGACGGATGGCAACCCTAAGTCTTACGGTAGGGCTTGAAAGGAACAGAAGTATAACGTAAGTTAACTTTCCTGTGTCGTTAATACTAATAAAAGTCTACGTGAATTTTGGCTATTTGCAATTGACCACTGTAGTAGTAGTGTAACCTGTGTAACTGTCTTACATTGTGACCTAAGGGGCTTCATTAATTACGTAGGACATTTTATGCCATTTTTGCCCCCCCCCCCCTCCCCCCACCCCCGTCCTCTTAAACCTAGTAGTGGAATAGTTATAAGACTCTTTTGGGCTTAAGATGTAGGTAACTAAGGAGTTCACAGCTACCCTTAAATACCCTTTACTCATCGAAAGAGAAATTATCTTCGAATATACATATTTAGCAGAGAAAATCATTCATCACAAGTAATGAATATGGAAGAAAAAATAACAAAAAATGTTATACAATAATTTTTTGCAATAAATTCTGCTAGTTGCTGAAATTACTGTGGAAAGTTACAAAAAATACACAATTAGCAAGAAACTGAGACGCCTTTGTTAAAACGAAGCCGTTTTTATAGGGCTGGCATTGTTGCCATATTAAATAACATTCTTGTAGCATGTAGTATGTATATTTTGTCTTTGAAGTGAAAACTTCTTTAGGCGCGATGGGCATTTTTCAGATGGCATAAAACCAATAAGCTTGCGACACCGTAATCATTTTAATCGACACCTACCTGTAGCGCCATCTCTGAAAAAAGTACAGAACTATAGTTACTTAATTTACAGCTCGTTTTAATATCAAGATTGTAGTTTACATATACTTTACGAGGCGTTGCCAGTCATTCACTAAAAATGTAATTAATAAAAAAACACTTCATTTAAAAGTATTTTCTGCACACTAAAATATTTCCTAACGATTTCAAAAATACACACGTAATCGTTCAAGTATTCACTTCTGTCAGCACTCCCAGAGTGCATTTTTTTTTATTTGTTCACTGTATTTTTAACGGACAGAGTCAACAAACTATTAAGTGGTTACAGTCATTCGTAGAAAGTAATACCAAGAACATGTCTCAATCAAAAAGGACTGTCTAGGTAGCTAGGTAATAAAACAAAACAAAACTTTAAATAAAATATTGTGATATCATAATCTTTTAGGCATTAAAACAATTTTTACTATGCTACGTTTTTCGCGTATTGCTCTGTTTAAAGTACACATAATACATTAGTTTCTTAGAACCTTCCTCTGTAGAACATATGTACCTTCTACTACAAACATACCCATCAAAATAATAGTATGAAAATACTAAACATTTATTTCATTCATGAATCTAGTGAAAACCGAGCCATCATCGAACAACTGGAATCTATCAGGTAGATGAAAAATTAAATTACAAACTCTGCAAAATTATCAGTAAATATTAGACAATGATTTTCGGGAGTGGGGAAACATTTTACCAAAGGACGTGGTAATTAATAAACTTTTACAATAAATTAACATATTTATTGAAAGTTTAGCACAACCCTAGTTATTATAGTGTATTTGCTTGACGTGTCGCTTTGTTTTCAGTGAAAAATGATTATTACATTTTGAATGTTTTGTCCTTTCTCGCAATGCAAATCACACCCTACATCGCTCTAGATAAGAGCTATAATTTATCTGGAAGGGAGCTAAGAAACCTTACCAAATATGAAATGATTAATGCCCCGTTACTCTCAGAAGTTATACCAAACTGGAAATGTATTATAATTATTTTCTCTTAAACTGTTTGTTTGTCAAAGGAATTTTCGCGAAAATAATATTTTATATTTGCCTAGAATTATTTTAGATTTATTATTGTTATGATTTGTGACAATGTATTTTGTTTTTTACAACATTTGGATTCTGCAGTAACTATTAAATCTTTTTTCGTGGGAGTTTTCAAGAAAAAGTGAATTGGCTAAGTTATCACTTGATTGTGGCCAAGAAGTCAAGTAAAAAATGTAGGTTTAGATGATTCCTTTGCATAATATGACTTTTTTATTTTATACGTAGAGAGTAGTTGAGCCACCTATATACATATATAGGTGATAAATAAATACCGTCGCATGCCCAGTTTGCATAATAATTTATAACTGATTCATCGACACTGCGACCGAAACTCGTAAAATCATTTCTCGGTCGAAACGGATTTATTCCTTCTCAAAGGATCTCTTTGGTCGACAGCACGTGGTTGAATACTGATAGAAACTGCGTTCGTGTATTATGAAGACGTGAAAGAAAGACTTAGTGGAAATCATTTCGTGATTGAACCGCCACCTTACGCCCTACTTGCGAACTTCGGACGCCCTTCCGCCCTAGTTCATATGAAAGAATGCGGTTCGCGTGTTTAGGGGTATTCATATATTTTTATTTCTCCGGTAACCTTGTAGCTTACTTGGTTATTCTGTAGAGTGTAGAGCGAAGGGTTCCCGGCCATTCCCGGTCAAAACAGTTGACATTGACAGGAAACAAATCGACGCTTGAAAAGCAAAACTTACCAAGCGACATGTTGACAACTTTACAATAGGCGTTTTAGTTTTTAATTTTAGAAAAAAAAATCGTAAAAAATTGCTTTATTAAGCATCTAAAATGCATTTAAAATTCATTGGTATGAAGTAGCTATGACTAATAGACGATTTTTTACGATTTTTTTTTCTAAAATTAAAAACTAAAATGCTGTAGTGTAAAGTTCTCAACATGTCGCTGGGTAATTTTTGCCCTTCAAGCGTCGAAATGACTCACCCCGGTGTCGTTGTAGTAGCACTAATGAAACAAATAGAATTCTGTTGATCCTATCGCTATCAAAAGGGGGCTAAGCTAATCTGAAGACTGCGTGGAAATATCATCTAAATAAATGTTTGTTCTGCCGTGTTAGTGGCGTCTCCTACAGACAGGGAATCCTAGTGTAGGGATACATAGACAAATACAATGACAAAAGCCCTGGATGTAATCTATACAAATAAATAAAATTGGAGTGTCTGTTTGTAATATTAAAATAACCGCTTTTTACTAGGTGCCTTTGGATGTATACACGGTAACTATACCAAAACAATATTTTTTACAATTTTTGTCTGTCTGTCTGTTTGTTCCGGTTAATCTCTGAAATGGCTGGACCGATTTTGACGGGACGTTCACTGGCAGATAGCTGATGTAACAAGGAGTAACTTAGGCTACTTTTATATTAGAAAAAAAATTAGTTTGTTAGGCGATATGAAGTTCGCCGGGTCAGCTAGTAGTAAATTATAATAAACGCTTACACACTCATACTCTCGCAGTAGGTAGGTAAAACCTGTGTCGCGGGTGGCATGGACGACATATAACACATCACAGTAACGCCCATTACCCGAATACAAATATTTATCTGTCACATAAATATCTGCACGGCCGGGAATAGAACTCGGGACTCCTCGTTTCGCAGACAGAGTCGCTACCAATTAGCCTACAAGTTCGTCCAGTTTAGCGAAAATTCAGATTAAACACAGATAACATAGATTTTACAGATATATATTTGTTAAATAAAAGAAAGATTTGCCACTTTCTTACAGTCTCCTTTAATTGGCTCGCGATTACAATGAAAATAATTAGGAAAAAATTGTAAAAAAATAAGGAGCGAAAGCGGATCACGCACTCGTACGCACTCGCACGCACCGCGGTTGAGGGGCAATAGAGGTCGAGTGAAGGTGACCAGTGCAGTCCAGTCCGCCGGTATGACGACGTGGGCCACGACGTCACGCGCAATCGCCTTCTCCAGGAGAGGAGCAACGCACGTATCGAAATTGCTTGGTGTTAACTATCAGGCGCTAACATAACCTCCCCCCCTGGAACACCTCCTGGTGTTGCAGTAGGCTCCTGAAGCAATGGACAAAGCCGTGTGAGTGCTCTTCGCACGGTCCCTCTCATCGTAAAGATGTCGGCGACTCTAGCTACGCCGTCGACTCCAGGGTACAGCTTCAACACGCGCCCCATACGCCAATGAAGAGGTGGAGCGTTGTCGTCCTGCAATAGTACCAGGTCTCCTTCTTTGAGCGTGTTGAATTTATTTGAGCGCCATTTGTTCCGCTGCTGCAACTCGCTGACATACTCGCTCTGCCAGCGCCTCCAAAAATGCTGGCGAGCTTGTTCGATCCGGGCGTAGCGCTGCAGGCGGGCAGGATGCTCCTCATGAAGATCCGGATCAGGCAGCGAAGTGAGCGGCCGACCGATCAGGAAGTGCCCTGGAGTAAGAGATTGGAGATCGTGAGGAGAGGAAGAGATAGGACACAAGGGGCGGCTATTAAGTATAGCTTCCACCTGTGCGAATAAGGTAGACAACTCCTCGTAAGTGAAATGTGAATTGCCTAGAACACGTTTAATATGATGCTTGGCTGACTTGATACCGGCCTCCCAAAATCCAGCCATATGGGGGGCGTAAGACGGTAGGAATCTGAATTTAATATTTTCGTTAGTAGCAAAGTCAGACAAGCTATTTGAATTTTCGTCAAAGAAAAATTTGAGTTCCTTAGCGGCCGCGACAAAATTACGGCCGTTATCGCAAAATATTTGTGATGGTTTACCGCGTCGCGCAATAAACCGTCGTAGCGTCATTATGAACGCATCCTTTGTGAGCTCAGTGACCGCTTCTAAATGAACACACTTGTACCTAAAACAAATAAAAAGACACAGATAGCACTTCGAAGTTCTTGCGCCCCTACCTTTTCTATTTAAAATTAAAAATGGACCACCGAAGTCCAAGCCTACGGTTTGAAATGGAAACGCCGGTGTCGTACGTTCTAGTGGAAGATGACCCATCATAGGCGTAACCGTCCTTCCGTTGAGGCGTTTGCACCGTACACAACCACGCGACGTCTGGCGTGCAAGAACTCTACCGCCTATCGGCCATACCTAGTCGCGTATTGTGCATAATAAAAGCTGCGGTCCTGCATGCATTTGTCTAGTATGCTCATAGCGGAATAAAAGAATACACAAGCGGTGTTTAGCATGTAAAATAATAGGGTGCCTTTTGTCGTAGTCATAATTAGAATTGTCGAGTCGACCACCTACACGCATAACGCCATGCTTGTCTATGAATGGACATAGAGATTGAAGGACGCTATTATTGGAAATAGGATTGTTTTTATTTAAAGCGTCTTGTTCGTTTGAAAAAGATTGAGTTTGAGAAAATTTACAAGGAAAATTAAATGAATTGTTGAGCTCATCCACTGTCAAGGATCCGTTTATTTTAGATTTAGGAAATCTGGCATTATGAATAAACCTTAACACGTAGGCGAACGATCGTTTTAGTCGGTTGAAATTAGAAAATCTATCGAAATCGATGATTATTGGTTCTGTAGTTTGACTAACATGAGCCTTAATTTCCGGTAGTTCGCATTCGGGTTGGTAGCACAGAACTGGCCATTTTGATTCGTCTTCAGACAGGAAATCTGGACCAAACCACCACAGCCTTGAATCCATGAGATGTTGAGCCCTAGTCCCCCTAGAAATTAAGTCTGCAGGGTTAGCATTTGTTGGAACGTGACGCCAATTACCTGATGCAGTAGTTTCGATGATCTCGATTACTCGATTTGCGACAAACGTTTTTAATTTGTTTGGGTTGGTGCGTAACCACCCTAAAACTACGCTAAAATCGCACCAATGGACGCAACGCGATATTGTGCACCTTAGAGAGTCTATAACTATTTTATATAACCTAGCAGTAAGTAACGCGCCTAACAGTTCTAACCGCGGGATTGAGACTGGCTTATTTGGGTTTACTTTAGACTTAGCGCAAAGTAAATTGACTACTACGCGCCCGTCACGTCTAACTGACCTCAAATAAAAGCAAGTACCGTAGGCAGAACCAGAGGCATCACAAAATGTATGAAGCTCGACACTTACTGGGGACTCGCACAAAGTTAATCTAGGTATTTGTAACGTAGTTAGATTATAAAGATCTGATTTAAGTTCGTTCCATTGGTCTAGCAAGTCGGAAGGTATTGAGTCGTCCCAATCTATATAGCGGCGCCATAACTCTTGCATTAGTACTTTAGATCGTATAGTACAGGGACTAATGAGCCCAAGAGGGTCAAAAATTTTGAAAGAATGCGATAAGATTAACCTCTTGGTGACTTGTTCTTCATGATCTTTCGGAATATTTATAATGACATGTAAAGTGTCTGAATTTGGTACCCACTGTAGGCCTAGAGTGCTTGTAGACTCACTAAATGTAAGCGTTGCTTGTGGGTCTGTCAATGTATTATCGAAAATAAAAGGAACATTAGATTTGAATTTTCGAAGTGGAAAGCAACCCGACCGCAAAGCTGAAACAACAGAATTTAAAATGTTACGTAATTGTGATACAGAATCAGCGCCCGTTATGAGATCGTCCATATAAAAATCGCGTTGTATGATTTGTTTTATAGACTCGTCTTTACATTCCTCCCCTAACTGCCAGATACACTTAGTGCTTAGATAACTGGCGCTTGCGAGACCGTAAGTCACCGTATTAAGCCTAAGAGTTTGAAGAGGCTGCGACTCATCCTCTCTCCATAAAATGAGTTGAAGATTACGGTTGTCTTCGTGCACGGTAATTTGACGGAACATCTTTTCGATGTCGCCCGTCAGCACATATCTGTGTTGACGAAACCGTAATAATATGGAAAAGAGAGAATCCTGAACTGTAGGCCCCACGAGTTGTAAATCATTGATTGATGTGCCGGAGGAAGATTTAGCCGAGCCGTCAAATACAACTCGTAATTTAGTAGATTTGCTATTTTGTTTGAACACCGCGTGATGACACAAGAAGTACGATGGACTGGGCCTTGGATCGTCTGAAATAGAACAATGATTTAGATCGATGTATTCGTTGATGAAATTAGTATATTGAGCTTTAAGCTCGGGATTTGCTCTGAAACGCCTTTCTAAATTGAAGAACCTGCTCTTAGCCATTGTGTATGAATTACCTAAGCAATCAGGTGAGTCTTTGAGAGGTAAGCGGACACAAAATCTACCTGAAGAATCGCGAGAAGTGTGAGTCTTAAAATGATGCTCGCATGCTTTCTCGTCTTCACTTAAAACCCTTGTAGGTGAAAGCTCTTCTAGCTCCCAAAAGCGACTCAGTTGTTTGTGAAGGCTGTCATCTAGATCGGTTGAAACTTGGAAATTGCAATTTATATTAGAATTAGTATTTGAAATTTGCGATTCGAAATAAACAGAGCCAGAAATAATCCAACCAAATTCGGAATTCATTAGATAAGGTTTGTTTGAACCTAAAGATTGACGTTCGCTACCTACAATTTGCCAAAATAGATCAGCACCGACTAACACGTCTATTGGTGACGGTTTATAGAAATTTGGATCGGCTAGCTGAACTCCTGCCGGTATGTTGAAAACCTTGGAGTTAATGAAAGACTTAGGAATGTCACCTGTAAGCTCGGGTAGCACCGGACATGTCAACCTCGCAACGTAGTCACTGTGTAATGATTTAAGTTGGAATGAGCAAAGCTCATTTACACAGTGAGAGGTAGAATTTCCGATCCCTATTACCTTAACAGGTTGCATCGGCGATGATTGTAGGCCTAACTTGTCTCTGAGAGCCTTAGAAATTAGACTTGACTGACTCCCGGAGTCGAGTAACACCCGCACAGTTTCGCACTTGCCAGTTTGTGGATTGACCGCTACAACTATGGCTGTGGACAAGAGAGTTAATTTGTTAACATTGTTGCTAGAAAAGTTCACAGTCATATTTGTTTGAGTTTCAGAACTCGCGGTTGTGCGAGATGCGCTGGAGGCGTTCCCTTGAGAAATAGATTCTTTGTTGCCGTTGCAAAGCAAAGTGTTGTGTCGCCGTTTGCAATTGCGGCAGTTGCCGAAGCGGCATGTGTAAGCGCTATGGCCAGAACGCAAGCAATTGTGACAAAGCTTTAATTTTGTTACTAAGCCCTGCCGTTGTTCGATTGTCTTGGACTTGAAATTCGAACAATCATAGATTCGATGAGGACCCTTACAGACGGCACAAGTGATGTTGCCTTCGTTAGAAACCTGCGTAGTAAACGTACTGCTTTGTGATTGTCCCCTCTTATTGTAGCTACGAGGTTTAGTATAATTAGCGCTAGATGATGAATCACCACATGACTTATTGTGATTATAAGTTTCAAGGATATCTGCGCGGTCCTTCAAAAATTTAGTGAATTGCTCTAGAGAAGGGGAGTCGGGAATCGAGTTCCTGTACTCCTCCCATTTCATGCTCGTTTTGCTAGCGAGCTTTGAAGCGACGATATGGATGATCAAAGTGTCCCAGTGTGAAGTAGGCTCTCCTAGACTAGACAGTGCACGCAAGTTTTTGTTAATATTATCTATGATAGATCTAAGTACCTTGTCTGATTCAGTAGTCTTAGTGTCAAAATTTAACAGAGAATTCAAATGACTCTTAATAAGCAACCGTTTAGTATCATAACGTTCGCGTAACAACTCCCAAGCCTTGTGGTAATTAGACTCAGTTACTTCAAGATTACTTATAACGCGAGCCGCCTCGCCCTCAACGTAAGAATTGAGATAGCAAAATTTGATTGGTGTTGGTATATGCTGGTTGTCGTGTACGAGAGAACAATAAAGGTCGCGAAACTCCAGCCACTTAAAATAGCTACCATCGAATTTAGCTATCTGCAGAGTAGGAGGCTTGAAGCCTATGCCCGTTTGGTTGTTGTGACAACAATTAGACGAAGTGCTACGAGCGTCAACTGCGTGAGATGTGTTAGCTGCGTTATGTTCAGATTGAAATTGTTGCGCGGTAGCAATTAAATAAGCAAACTCAAGTTCAATTGTGTCTCGTTCACTGAGCTCACTGTCCATCTCTGACGAATTCAAAACCTCTATCTGACTTTGCAAATCTTCAAACACGCACGATAAACTTTCTATTTTAGCTAATTGAATATTTAATTTAGCTATCTCAGTATTATCTATCGATTTTAAGTTCTCAACAGTAGCTAAATAATTCCTAAATTTCGTTAAGCGGCCCTTGATTGAGCTGCGCTTAGCATAAAGTTCCTTCAATTTTGCTTCGGACATGATTTAAACGATAGTATTAAACAACAGAGTGATATATAACAAACAAGCGAGTGCAAAGGATACCGATAGATGCAAAACACGATGTTAATTCTATGCAAGTAAAATGAATATTGCGTCTTACGCCGCTCCTTAGTATAATAAAAACCGGTTAGCTATTCCACAGTGCAGCGGCCGAGCGATGCATCGACTGCCCGCCGCGTAGCGAAGTGCGTGCGTAGAACAATAGGCCGGCCGGTAAACAAGTCAGCTGTGCGATGCACCTGGAATCACGAACAAATTATAATTTAGAATCGTTTTAGAAACTTGTTGCGAAGATTATCCTAACCGGGAATGGATCGTAATGGAGCTTTGTAAAAATAATCTGATGTAATTAATAACTATTCCCTTTATAAAGGCAAATATGTATTATTATAATGTGAGGAGGTCTAGGGTTAATTCTTATTAGATTTATGTATTAGATTATGTGAATAATAAGCCTTGAGCTTGAAAAGTTTTCGTTATATATTTGAATATTATCTAACCATACACACGCAATATACTGCGTTAGATGTAGGTAGTTTGATATATAATGCTTATGTACTTATTCAATAATGGAATATTAATTGCTAGTAAATCTAAATCACTATCGAATTAAAATTGTTAGAAAATATAGGAATGAATTAAGTATAGGAAAGAATGAAATTAAATATCACTCGGACTCGAAAGAAAAATAATTGGAATTTTGACTTTCAAATTGAAAGCGCGCACAGGATGTACTCGTAAGCTAAACTTAAGGAAGCTAGGAAGCACTTTGGGAGAACGGAAAGGGGTTGTTTAAATCGGATAAGATAGGTACTTGGTATATGGAAGGTAGGATTATGGAAAGCACAGGGACACTTAGCTGATCGGCGGTGAGTGCTGGTGACCGGCGTGATGAGAGGAAGCCAAGTAGCGTTGACCCGTCGAGCTGGCCGTAGACTCGTAGCTGCAGCTTAAGATGGGGGCTGGTTCCTCGATGATGGTTATTTGAAGCGGACAATAAATTACGAAGTCCGGTCTCGGTCGCCACTTTTCTTATGTTAAATAAAAGAAAGATTTGCCACTTTCTTACAGTCTCCTTTAATTGGCTCGCGATTACAATGAAAATAATTAGGAAAAAATTGTAAAAAAATAAGGAGCGAAAGCGGATCACGCACTCGTACGCACTCGCACGCACCGCGGTTGAGGGGCAATAGAGGTCGAGTGAAGGTGACCAGTGCAGTCCAGTCCGCCGGTATGACGACGTGGGCCACGACGTCACGCGCAATCGCCTTCTCCAGGAGAGGAGCAACGCACGTATCGAAATTGCTTGGTGTTAACTATCAGGCGCTAACAATATTAGACATTTTATAAATAGATAGATGATTTTTAATTCGAATTTAAGTCAGTTGTGTGTTTCGGGCATTTAATGTAAATACGTAAAGCCGCTTCGACATGACGGGCAAACCTCCCTTTCCATGTCGCTCGTTATGGGATAATTAAGATGAACTAGTTAAAGGGAAGCATTGTTTAATTGTAAATTAATTATTTTACAAGCAAAGCAAGAGAATGATACCGTGTGTTCTGCCAAATAAAACCAGTGGTTGGTTACCATGCCGGATCGCCGTGCCAAAGATCCTGAGTTCGATTCCCAGCGACACGGAAATTTGAATGATGAATTTTAAAGGTCAATGCATACGTAACATGGACGGGACGGGGACGGGATGGGACGTGAAGTTTTGGAAACATCGTTTCGTAGAAAGTGTAAACCATAGATTAATATGGTGCTACCGCATACGCCACGGGGGCACGCACGTATATTTAATATTTATACCCCGTCCACGTCCCATCCCCGTCCCGTCCACGTTACGTATGCAGCGACCTTTTTCTGTTCTTTGGCTGGGTGTGTCTGTTTTTGTCTTTGTGTGTTGTCCATGGCAACAATGACACAGGAAATGGTATTATGGGGCTGAGTGACCAGGTTTACAAGAATTTTTTTTTGCAACTAACAAAACTTTTTTTAACGCTTATGTGCTCTGAAGGTCACGTAAAGTCAGTCCCGGTTGTTACCATGGGTGGAAACCGAAGCTTAAAAGTATGCGTAAGTTAGGGCGTTTCCTAGTAATATCATCAGTAATATTATAAAGTAAAATCATACCATAACCAATGATATTATAATGTAAAAAGAGGTAGATATGTCACTAGCGCGCCGATGATGAAGAGCGTAAGAACAGGCAATTAACCGTTCTGCTTGTAGGCGTTCTGTCAATACAAGACGATGCGCTTTTGTTGTTGTCAGAATTGCTTGACATTTGATATAATAGAGCATTAAAAATATGCTTTCGTGTATTATACCAATGTGATTGTGTATTGAAACAAAAGATAAACATGTGTGTATTGTAGCTCTTTCGGGAACATATTTTTTGGTTATTTTGTAAGGGCATAACATATCTATATTTTTTAAATATCTTTGACCATAACCCCTTAATTAAACCGTCACCCATCTCATTTGAATTTGACAGCGTAATGGCCACTGCCACATATAAAAGTATCATAGTCCGTACGCCCACTGAACCCTACTATTATGAAAACCACTAATCCTAACATGCATTATGCATTAACCGAGTGAAATGATGCGGTTAGTATGCAATTGATACCAGGTGTCGCTGTAAGCTGGATAAAGTGCGTTTGTTTTATTAACCTTTTTCATTATAAGTACATACGGAAATATGAAGAATGTTAGAAGATGTAAAGAAACAGCATAATCTCTTGGTATTTTTTTCTTATTTAGTGGGTTGCATATTATAAGATATCCATTCTTGGGACGCTTTGGTGATGATTTTTCGGACGGTCTATCCTTTCATCCTTCCTAACAACAGAGTATTTATCTAGGCCTTAGGAGTGTGCTTAAACTTAGGATTTTTTTTCCATTAGTTAGGTAAATCCCACCTGATGCTAAGTGGCAATGAAGTTTATGGTAAAGCACTCTAACTTAGTGAAAACCTTCATGTAGATCTGAACTCAGATCGACTCGATGAATTCCAAAGCAGCTAACCTTATCCAAGCCAAACTAAGCTGTCTACATTTACCAATTACTACAGCAGACGTCAAAAATAGATGTACCTCATTGAAGTATAATGTACTAAAGTATCTAGTACTAAAGTTCTATTTTCAAAATCGAGCCCCCGTTCTCCTTTCAAAATCGAACGAATCCATTGAAAATTGAAGCCCACTGGCGTCAATTCACTGAGACAAACATCGAGTTCGCGGTGTCGGTTCTATATGCTAGTAATAATACTTCAATGTAGACAATGTACTATCTAGTAGTAGATGTAACACTAAGTCAAAAGCTTTTCTCGAAGGATATATGTACTTATAACGAACTTACCGCACTCTATCAGTCGTGACGTAAGGAAGCTAATCCAGTTGAGCTGCAGTCTGCAGTCTGTACCGACTGCAGCTGCAGCGCTGCACACGTCGGCTGCAGTTTCTTCTCATCGCCAAACGAACTTATCGCTCTTCCAAATCGCATTACGTCTTCACGCGGTCTGAGTTGTGAGAGAGTAGCGGGTGGTAAAAGACTGTTCAGATAGTGCGCGGTCGAAGTGCGTGGACGTGCTGCTGCAACTGATATGTCAAAGAACTTTTAAATAAAAAGTTGAAGCACCTTCAGAATAATTAAAACAGACTTGAAATGTTGAGAAAAAAAGGGTGCGTGTACTTTTGAACGTGCGTGAGAAGTTATACTTCTTTGACATAATTAAATAAATATTTAATTTAATAACGTGTATCAGTTTTAATTATCTTTCAAAAACTATTTTTGTACTCAATAAAAATAAACAAGTACAAACTAGATGGCGTTGTTCATGAACCTGAATCATGCTGTTGAGAATCTGTGAGATTTGTATAAGTAATAACATAAAATTGTAATGTGTACTACCTATGTTTACACAAGTGCAAACTAGATGGCGTTGTTCAGGAACCTGAATCACGCTGTTGAGACTGTAAGATTTTCATAAGTAAAGTAATAACATTAAATTTTAAAAGAGGTAAAGATAATAAGAAGCTAGGACCATCTATCCAGTGCTTTCATACCCCCTCCATGGTAGCACAAACGTTTAACGCAACCTTTTTGCAAGTCGCATAAGAAGTATAACTTCAATAATTTAATGTAAAACTGAACATTACATACGCCATCTATTGAAATATTGTAAGACGGTACCGGTTTCGTGTTAGGTTCGCCAATGGTGCGATATTGAGACTTCTAAAACAGTTTCGCATAAGTTTCCACTAGCAAAATGATTAACTTTTACTTCACGTCCTATGTCTACGAAATGCCGTTTTCGTTCTTCTTTACGTTGTTATTATGGAGCTCTACAGCGCTGGGATGTGGTTCCACTACCGCATTTCTTAAAGGAAAGGTTGGAAAGATGGACAGACAATTGAGATTTTACCGGTTTTCGGTGGAATAATATTTCACTTTGAATTACTTTCATTATAGTTTGTTTTTTGAAAATATTTTTCTCTCCTACGTACACAGAAATAGCAGAAAGCAAATTAAATAAATAATAGTTTAAAAAAAACTAAAAAACACGCTTTTATAGAAAATCCAACTAAAAAAATGCAAAATAAATCGGTCCTCAATAAGTCCACGAAGTTTGAAAGAAATCTGACCGGTTGAAGTGGGTCAAAATCAAGTTCAAAGAGAAGTTACAAACAAACAAACAAACATACATACAGGTGAAGCTAATTTATAGAGTGTAAAAACATAATGGTATACACGCTCTCCGTTTATAACTTACAACACACTTTCCGGCTGAATCTAGATTCAGTACGAACTACTACGAACTACATGAGGCAGATGGAGACAGCAAGTGCTTCGTGCTCATACAGCGTTTATAACGCAGCTTGTTATCAGCGTTCGAAACGCCAGGTCTCATCCCGCTCCCGCGCTAAATGAATATCATCCAACATCCGTTAGAAGTAATAATCGATCAATATAGTTTATATAATCAAGCGTCATTTTAACAGAATACATTGTTTACAAATAAATAAGTGTAATTAAGCTAATTTGTAACAATACGTAACTTAAATGTATTTTGATACAGTTATATTTCATTGAGCACAAACTTACAGAAAAGCATACTTCTTTCCGTAATTAGATTTATTCTAATTAACATTGATCTTAAACTACTTCTACCACGACAAGACTGTTGGAATAAAGCTGACTTGTATTGGCATTTATAAGGGAGTTTGAATCTCGCTCGAGCAGAATATTATATTTATTTGACATAATATTTTTATTTATCCTCGCTTTGTGTTGGTATTTATGTTTATTTATTTAATAACTCAACTCAACACGGTGATAAATCGCAATGAGCGTCCCTGCCACTCCATGCGTTCCGCGCCTAAGCCCCGCTGAATAAACACGGTACAGATATGACGCACAGACAACCGAATAGATATTTCATTACGTCGCAGCCGGCGAAGTTGATTTCGAAATGCGTATCGTGGAATGAGTATGGCGTATTTACTATGGAGTGAATACACGTATCACTCTGGTATGGTGGTAACCAACCGTCTTGTTTTCCCAGGATATGTCTTGCTTTTTGGTGTGGTCTTGGATCTCCAGGATAATTTATGACTTACTCTTATGACTAGCGTTTTAGGTTTTTGTATGCTTTTTGTACTTAAAAATTTGGGCCATAATTTTTTTTATGGATACAGCCGGCAAACGAGTCGACAATCCACCTGAGGGTAAGTGGCTATCGTCACCAATGAACATCAGCATCACCTAAGGCATCACTGATGCGTTGCGTTGAAGAGAGAAGAAAAGAAAGAAACTAAGTTTATATTCACTACGCAATTAAATAATACTCATAAACCATATTATCCTGTTTTCTAAGTGAAATGTTATTTGGTATCTGGTATTTGCATCTTCAGATCCTGGTTTTCAAATTGTGGTTAATTATGGCAATCGTACTCTGAGAGAGCTGAGGAATTTGTGTTTGCTAAATCAATAAAGTGTATTGATGTAATATAATTTTAACAATTTAATACGCAATTAAAAATGGTTTAACGTGTTTAGGCATTATTGTACATTGTAGAGAAAGAAACGGAGATTAAATAATAGTAAAAAAAAAAAAACTAAAAACACGCTTTTATAGAAAAATTAAGTAAAAAATAGAAAATAAAATTGAATTAAGAATCGTGTAATATTTCAATCACTCGGTTCTTCACTTCACATCTTACGGTTGTCTCGTTACGAAAGCTCGTTCTCTAGCAAAAAGGCCATCTTCAGTAATTTATACAGATACATGCCTGCATTTACAATATTGTCTCATTATGGCTTTACGAATGTTTGACTTTCATCTATACTAATATATAAAGAGGAAAGATTTGATTTTTTGTTTGCATTGAATAGGCTCCGAAACTACTGAACCGATTTGAAAAATTCTTTCACTGTTAGGAAGCTACACTATCCCCGAGTAACATAAGCTATATTTTCAAAAAAATTAGGGATCCTTAATAAAACTCCAATAATGTAACCCAAGGTATAAAATATAACAAAACCGAAGCAAAGCGAGGGCGGTTACTCGGATAAAATAAAGGTAAAAATAAATAGATAAACTTTGTAGTAAGATGAATGATTGAGTTAGTTGAAACATCACTCAGTCAGAGTGCTAATGCAAAATTCATTCAATCACTGGGGTTGACTTAGTTAGACCTATTGAATATTCTGTCTCCAACGTTTATGCAGTAGGTACCTGTTTTACTTTATAGGCACAATATACGGAACTCGTAACTCTTGGCGACCCATATATTAATGGAGGCGTTTATACACTTGCGACTACATACTACGCTAATTTAGAAAGTAACTCATGTTTAGTCATAAAGTGAATTATTTTTATAAGAATAGATTCTTAAAATAATTTAGAATGATTCTTAAAACAAAGAAAATAAAAGATACAGCATGCTATTGAATGTGATCATTTTAAATGATTTTCTATTCATGTAATTTATGATGTAATTTTTTCTTCAAAATTTATTTCTCCTTATAGTGTGTGATAATTAATTTATTGTAACTTCGTAACTATGTTTCACACCTTTTTAGTTCTTACTAACTCCAATAATATTAATATTTAAATATAATATTATAATATTTGTTTAAGATATTCTGGATCATGACGAAAACAGAAATAGACTTAAAAATAATAATATTATGTAAAGTCGCAAAATAGTGAGTTTGTGAACAGACTAAGAATTTTTATGTGAATAGTGATTGATTTAGGGTTCAATCTTGAGCGTTTCGGCTGAATAAGGGATGTCCGTAACGGACAGCGCCAGTAGGCTTTACGAATGACTTGTAGCTCGTACGGGACCCTCGGCTTTTTAATGTAAATACCATTATTTATTGCACTATCTTATTGCATGGTATTTTTTATTATGTCTTAACTTGTTAGGATGTGTCAAACTCAGATAGATAAGTAAGTTTATGTAACGGAGATTAAGATTAAAATATTTAATACTTTATTAAATTGATTTCATTTTCTCATACGTCCATGTCTTTTGCAGGCAGACTATGAAAATATAGTTGTATCTTAATTATCTTATGCACTATATTAGAAGATTTGATACATATTAGGTATACATTATACTTATTACTATAAATTTTGTCAATAATTATTTAATTCATATTTATAACATCTGAATATTCTTACTACGGTATTAAACACCTATCGATATACCTATCTATCGATAAATAACAAATAGATAAAACCAAAAAACTCTCGTAGCGATTCGAAAGCGTATTTGAACATTTTCATCTCGCACAACACAGTTTACATTGATAACAAAGTTATATACGTTAAAAAACCCTTTTTATGTGTACAAAAAACCTTCCCTTTGATCTGTCAAACACAATAACAAGAGGTAGTGTTTTTGATAAATTAAATTCGCGTTGCAAGCCGAGCTCTTTCGAGAGATTTAAGCTTCGAAAAGGAAAACCCCTCGATATCTAACTTCAATCGGTGTTTCGTAATACAATACAAATAGTGATAAGTATTAGGTATTGAATTGCTGGGATGAAAGGTAGGGTTAACTCAATAACATCAGAAAAGGGGTCTTTGTAATTTTATTACGCAATCAAAGAGAGTAAGGCATTACATTACATTATATTATTAGTACAGTATTAGACATACCAATATTGCTCTATGTTATAATACTAATCTATACATACGTGTACCTATCATAAGGTATAACAAGACTGTAAATGATTGGACATAGAAGGTATTTGTGAAAACGATAAGTGCGGGTATTTAGATTTTTGTCTGTTTATCCCTGCATTTGTTTACGCTTATCCCATAATGGTTAAAAGATTTGGATGCGGTTTTCATTGATGTATTGTCGTAAAGGTGGTGGGTTTGTTTTATTTCAATCAGTTCACAAAAAATAATTTTAATTTAAAAATTGCTGTCTAAAATATAATTTACGGTGTTGGTAAAGGTATAGATTTCCAGAAGCGAAGTGAGGGCGATAACAAGTAGTAAATAATAAGTACAATGCTTTGGAAATATAATTTAATGGTTGAAAGAACTTACCTGTAACGGCCGGTCTCAATAATGTACTAACAGATGGAAGACTGTGGATAGGGCTACCATTGGTATGTCTTCTGTCATATTTGTCAATTTTTGCATCTGAAAAATTGACAAATATGACAGAAGACATACTAATGGTAGCCCTATCCACAGTCTTCCATCTGTTAGTACATTATTGAGACAGGCCGTAAGTGAATTTATAATATCGAAAGGGATTGCGAAAGGGGGCTAGACGGAAAAAATTAAGACGAAAAGTTGTAACGACACTTTTTGCCGTCGTTACAACTCGTGCGGCGTCGTCACAAGTCGTGCGGCGTGCGCATGTTTCTCTGTCTGTCTCTCTCTCTCTCTTATAGAAAGCAAGCCAGATATTTTCATTTCGTCTTTCTATTTCGCATTTATCAGTGTGGTGTCGCGACGATTATTTTTGTTGAGTGTATACAGGTTTTTTGTACATAATACATAATAAAAGATAATAACAATAAATTATAACTTGAAAAAAAAAATTATTACAATTCCTTCACTAATTATTAATCGAAAGGAACTTTGTTCCATCCGGGTGTCCCTTGACACCTCCCATTTTTTTATCTTATTTATAAGTAATGACACTAACGACGATGCAGCACACGAAAAATGAATGACGTTTTAGGGCTGGGTATATACAACAGTGATGTGATGGCAAAGACTAAATAACTGTCACTTATTATTGTTTTATTTTCATATACCTAGTCCAAATGTGTGACGATGCAGTGTCTCGAAGGACAACTACATGGTTATTTAAATCTCTTCGGATGCAACATCGAAGTACAATTAGTATGGTTCCCTATTATTTTATTTTTATCTTCTCACATTAGTGATTTACATACGTGATCATAACTCATCTCCCTTGTATACCAATCTGTTGTTTCGACAGTGAGTTGTTGGAATAGTAATATATTCCAGTACTTTGTAATAGGGTAATTACCGCGGTGCAGGGCGGATGCACGCGTAGCGGACAATAGCGTTACAATATGATAATTTAGTGCATTTCACCTTCCGTCGTTGTAAGGCTGCAAGGTTTGGTGCGAGTTGTAAACGTTAAGCTTGGTGCTCTGAACTTAGATAAACACATTACAGTAGACCCGCGGTAATCCGACAAACATTTTGCAGGGCGATGTCGGATTATCGAATTTGTCGGATTATAGAGTACTGCCTACTATTACTGCCTAAGACCCTCTATAGTCCGGAATTTTTTGAATAAAATAACCTTGTAATCCGACAAATTACATTACCGACAATTATATCAAAGAATCAATTTTTATATACACTCAACAGTGATAGGCGTGTTGGATTACAGGGGGTGCCGGATTAGACAGGGGCCGGATTACCGCGGGTCCACTGTAATTTCATTAATCTTTAAAAATTTGCGAAAATCCAATATTTTTTATTAATTTAATTCCCAAAATGTGTGTTGTATTAGGTATGTAAATAATGGTTGTAGTCAAAAAGTTTACACGTTTTTATATAAGTACATTTTATTTATCCTTGATATTAATTTAGAAAGAAAAAACAGTTTATTATATGTAGGGGAATGTGGGGGGAAACCGGACAGGGGGTGAAAACAGATAGTTGCTATTTTACTAGTAGGCATATAGCTATCTCGTTCTAAATAGTCAAACGTTATTTGGGAACACTCGGGCAGTTTGCTTGCAAAAGGCGGACAGGATAGAATTTCATCACGTGCTTGTACTCCACAAAATAGAAAAAATTGGTAAGTTATCTAATATTTTGTAATTTTTGACGTATTCTCATTTGTTTTGGCCATGTACAATCATAATGTAACATTCTTTTTATAATATCTTGGTTATTTAAGTTAAAAAAACAGCATTAATTGTTGCTGTGAGTCTAAGAATAAAAAATTTGCAAGTAGTATTTTAAAAGTGGCACCTGTGGGGTACGGCCGGACGGGGTGATATCGGGTATCCGGTGTCACCCCCAATCATTGAATAAGTTATGTCTGCTTATTTACTTAAAATCTTAAACCTTTACTTTATTTATTTTTTCATAAGTATGTTTACAGGACCTCAGTATCACTTGAGTTGAAGAGAGACGTAGGCTCCCTATGCGTATTCTACAGTCTGTACAACGGGGAATGTTCTGAAGAACTGTTCGGTTTGATACCTGCGATCGATTTCCGTCACCATGCATCACGATGTATCAGGTTAAAACAACACCACCTTAATACTTGGCGTTCGTCCACAGTTCGCTTTTCATGTAATTTCCTACCACGCACGTGTAAACTGTGGAACGAACTTCCTGCATCAGTGTTCCCACTAAGCTTTGACATGGAGTCCTTCAAGAAGCAGGTCTATTGTTATTCTTCGAAGCCGGCAACGCATTTGTGACGCCCCCGGTATTACTAATGTCCATGAGCGGCTGTAATCACTTATCATCAGGTGACCCGTCAGCTCGTTTGCTTGCTTAAGGCATAAAAAAAATATCCGTATTCACCCCGTTGACTAAAAACGCGTATCCGGTTTTACCCATAGGTATGGGGTGAATCCGGATTTATGTTTTTTATTAAAATAAATTTCTACTTCTTTTTATCTTTATTGATTTCGGATATTTTTTGCCAAAGTAATGTCTTACATATGTTCTTTGAGAAGTGTTGTTGATTTTTTAAATATATAACATTATAACGAATTTATGGTGTTTTTTTCTTAACTATCCGGTGTCACCCCACATTCCCCTATTGCATCCTACTTAGATATAAATGTGCCGAATGCTCTTGTATTTATCTATCTATCTAAAAGCCTTTTAAAGTCCACTGCTGGACATGGCATAGGCCTCCCTTAATTGGCGACACTCCGACTAGGCCCTCTGAATCCAGCGGCTTCTCGCCGTCTTACTTATGTCATCAGTCATTGCATCATAAAATCGTTACCGTTAAATCTACAAATTAAAATTACCCGCTCTGAATCTACGAGTAAATATATATGTAGTATATTGTGAAAATGCAATTGTGGTTTAATAAAATATTTTCCGTTATTTAAATAAATAAACGCTCACACGATTTACTTTTGAACAAAAAATGAAACCAACGAAAAAAACTGAAAAGCGAAAAATAAAATGAACCATTTAGTATTATAAATTAAGATCCCAAATAAACAGTAAATAAATAATTTTGAGACCGTGCCAAACAAAGAAGCAAAATTAATTACATAAAGTTCATTTTATGAGGGCAGCGGCATGCGGATGCACACGGCACCAGCAGCGCGGCGCACATCTTTTCACCGTTTGTTTTTTCACTGGTTTGGGCCGTATTGGGGCGGCTTAGATTACTAACCCCAATCCCACGCCGGATGGGCGTAGTAAGAGGCGACTAAATCCGGCCCGCTGGTGGTAGGGCCCCTCGATGGATTATATTAGTAATATTGATTTTAATTGTTAATTAATACCATTATTACTATTATTATTTCTCCATGGGGTTCGCCTGCATAGCTACCAACCATCCTTGAACATGAGTCAGCCGCCAAAAGACTCGCCGTGTTCCGGCTGGAGGCTGGAGAGCCAGTTCTTTCTTTTTTTTCTTCTCTTTTTTTTGGCCGGCAACGCATCAGTGATGCCTTTGGTGTTGCGGATTTCCATGGGCGAGATGATAGTCACTTACCATCAGGTAGATTGTCAGCTCGTTTGCCGGCTATTTCCATAAAAAATCCCCTATTTTCGTAAATTTAGGGGTAAAATTTTGTTTCTAAATTTAAATAAGAGTAACTTCAAAAAAAAGGAATCATCGAAATCGGATCATCCAGTACAAAGTTATTGGGGTAACGGGTAAAAATTCCGTGGTTGAATAATCTATCATCCCCTATTTTCGTACCTTTAGGGTGGGAATAAAATTTTCAAAAAAAAAATGGGACCAACTTCAAGACATATTCTATTCATTAAAAAAAGAATCATCAAAATCGGACCGCCCTGTAGCGATTGCTGTGTGATCATACATAAAAAAAATACGTGTCGAATTGAGAACCTCCTCCTTTTTTTTCGTCGTTTAAAAACGATTAGTACCTAATAATGCTAGTTTTAGATTGATCTAGAGTTCAAGTCGGTTTTAAGATTTTGCTCCACTTTTTAATACTAAATTAGCCCAAAATAACCCACGCAAACGCCTGTCACTTGTACCACAACCTGATGAAAGTGCATCGCGACTACATTTAACATAATATAATAAAGCCAATTGCATAATAATGCATTAATGTATCATCCCACCAACCTATTAAGTTTCATCTCTTTTATGAATGTTAAGAGTAGGTAAGGCCTCTTTGTCTTCATCTATTTATTACAAAAATATTTTAATCATGTTATTTAAAACATTCATTGTTAAGTATGAGGGCGATAAACAATTCAGTTATCATACAAAACGTTATGTCATTTACCATGCAGTGCAGGATAGTAGTGATAGCCTAATGGTTTGAACGTTGGTCTTCCGTACGCAGGGGCCCCAGTTCGAATCCTGGCACGCATCTCTAATTTTCAAACATTATTTATTTATTTATTTAACCTTTATTGACCACAAAAACACGGTACAAATGGCGAGCTTAATGCTTAAATGCATTCTCTCCAGCTAACCATTAGGCTAAACAGATATGCATTATGTGCGTATAAGAAATTAATTGTTTCAAATAATGAAAACATCGTGAGGAAACCTTCAAACCTAAGAGATCTCCATAATGTTCTCAAAGGTGTGTGAAGTATAACCATGTCTGTCACGCAAAAACTATTGAAAGGATTTTAATGAATTTTAGCACATAGGTAGTCCATGATATGGAATAAGATATAAGGTATTAATTTCCGAAAAACGCGGACAAAGGCGTGGGTAAAGCGCATGTAGTACACAAACGCATATCTCACTACATTGAAGTATTATTACTAGCATATAGAACCGACACTGCGAACACAATGTATGTCCCAATGAATTGGCGCCGATCGGCTTCAATTTTCAATGGATTCGTTCGATTTTGAAAGGAGAACGGGGGCTCAACTTTGAAAATAGAACCTCCCGGCGGGACACACATTTTGTTCGAGATGTCTGTTCTATGACATTATACTTCAATGTCTCACTATGAGTTTTTCCCGTCGTAGCGGAAATACGCTGCTGCAAAATGCACAGCATAAGGAAACCACCCGACGTAAAACTCGTAATTCGCTTACACTTTGTTAGCCTAGCAATGGAACTAATATTATGCTATAATACTTATTATACTAACGTAAGCCTAGCCTAGCCTCTTTGCTACGCGGCGAAGCACCGCTACGGCATGTTGCGGTCCCCACGAGAAGTAACAAGCGGGACTCACGCTTTCTTGCTGGCGATGCGACGGTAATGCTATTTAATCGACTTCAAAAAAGGAGGAGTTTCTCAATTCGAATATATATTAATACCTACTAGCTGTTGCCCGCAGTTTCGCATGCGGAAATTATGTTTTATTATTATTATTTGTACCTCTTATTTGTACCTCTTGTAGAAGATAATCTAAATTTAACTAACAAAAAATAACCGACTTCAAAATTACTCAAAAACTACTTGTCAGATCTCATTCAAATTTATGTGGGACTATATGACAAGCACCTGCTTTCGATTAAAAAAAGAAACATCGAAATCGGTTGGCGTGATATTGAGTTATTCGTCCATTTGTCGCGCACATACTTAACGCAAATTTTAGACTTATATGGTTTTCTCATGGATGCCATTGTCAGATCTCAATAAAATTTAAGTGAGACCACATGACAAGCACCAGCTTTCATTTAAAAAATTAATCATCAAAATCGGTTCTCCCAGTCGAAATTTCTGAGGTAATAAACATAAAAACAAAAAACAGTCGAATTGAGAACCTCCTCCTTTTTTTGAAGTCTGTTAAAAATTTAAAAAACATTGAATTTATATTGAAGTACCTATATTTAGTAATTTATGTACTGAAATTCGCGATAAAATCACAAAGGCTTCCTCCAGGAGCGGGTTTTGAAAATTAAGGCATATTCTTCACATTAATTTTTATTTTTTTTCTTTTTCTTACAAAATTTTGAAAAACAGAAAAATACATATTCCATCAATTTAAGCAAGGAACATTTGTCGTAGTTTTTTTTTCTATTGTTTTCGTCGAGGCCGGCAACGCATTGGTGATGCCCTCAGTGTTACTAATGTCCATGGGCGGCGGTGATCACTTACCATCAGGTGACCCGTCTGCTCGTTTGCCTGCTTAGGCATAAAAGAAAAAAAAACTAACTTTCCATCAGATGGTCCGTATGCTCGTTTTTGTGTATTCACAAACACATTTTTAAACTGATAATACCGTTGTATCACTAAATAGTTTGAGCAATATTTTTTTGTTTTTATTTCATTTAAAAATATATCTGGGGACGCTCAATGTAGTTTCCGATGGAACAATAGTAGAGCACTTTTCATTCGAGGAATCAGTGAATTCACGAGATTAAGTGAGACAAGGTCTTTCGCAGACTCATATAAAAAAATAAGCAAAGTCTAGAATATTTTTTATTACAACGTGACATGGGTTTTTTTACTAGAAAAAACCATTACATAGCCTTCAACTTTCTTAAGGCGGAATTAGATTAGGTAATTGAGTTTTCATTCTACATTGCGCGTAGCCTGACACGCACTTGCCCGATTTAAATTCATACAAGTTTTGTAACATTTTTTACCTATTCCGATACAATAAAGCAGGTACCAGATACAATGCGTACAATACGGTAGGTACCAGATATTAATCTAAACCAAAACCTTTTCCCACCTGTCAGTTGGGAAAGAGCGGAGTCATGCTACAGCTTTATGCTCTCCGCGCTAATTCAATTATACCTAACCAGAACTTTCCATATTGACATCCAGGTTTGGGAAACTGCAGGATTTTGGACCTTATCCAAGCATGTTTAAAGTAGCAATTAAAACTAGAGCAATTTTTGTTCTGAATTGTTCAGACGTACAGGTTGGTATAGAAGTGTTAAGTTATATAGATTTTAATTACTTTTAAGTCACATCTATTCTGATGCGTTCCATAGTTTACATCGTGAAATTTAAAATTTTTTTGGTAATAAAATTACTGGGTACCAATAAAAAGCTTGTTGGTAGTGAATTGGACTGGTGGATCCGGCATACAAAGGTTAAACATGTAAATGATTCATAAAATGTGAGTCTTGGTTCGTGTTATCTTATTAGAGTCCCATCTAGAAGCTCTAGATGCACTAAAGTTAGTGCATACTTGAAATACTTTTTGTTTTACGTTGTTGACAACAGCCAGTTAACAAGCGATTTTCTCGTTTTCATCATAATCTGTAATGTGTTCGGTGACCATTTAAAGAAAAAAAGAAAGAAAGAAAGAAAACATTTACGAGTACCATCAATTGGCTATTGGCGCGTCTGCTTTGGTTTAGAATTTGTTGGCATATAAATCTATTTCTAGTTCATATTTCTATACCAAATTTAATTAGTAGCACAGTTTTCATCTCGACAGTACAGTGCAATGGTTCACTGCATTCAAGGATGTCACACTTTTTTTGTCTGACCAATTTGTTCGGTTATTCGGCTGTGACTAAGGTCGCAGCCCTGATTGACAATCGAATAACATCACATCACTTTCATTACTCAATTCAAACAGTTGTTCACTAGAATTAAATAACAAAGTTAATAAATAATGGGACGTTTTTCGGAAAATATTTTGTTAATCTTCCTAAGTGTCGCTGCAGGCGTCTACGTTGTGAAAGGTAGTTCACTTCTTTCTTATTATTGCATGCTTGACTGATACCATTTATCTAATAGTGAGGAGCGATATATTTTTGAATGGTATAATGTATATGACGCAGAAACGGTGTTCTACGGTGTTGGTTATATTTATAATAATATTTCTTTTACTTTGCTCTATGATATATTTCCAGCTTTTCTAACATTCACATCAATAACAATCTCTACTAATCCGCAATCTATAATGGAATCTCATAGAATGTCCCACACGAATTGTTCTAAATAGAATGACACATTCCTTATTCTAAATATTTGGTTTTTCTTCTTGATTTCTTTAATAACAGCATCTGAATCGGCCGATCGTTGTAAAACCAAAGAGGTTGCTCGCCGACATATGTATATACTCCTTAATTGAATTTTTTGAAGTGAAAACTTCTTTAGCATCGTTGTGATTTGAAAGTCGATGAAACGAAAGAGCGACAGTAAAAAGAGACAGACACATAAATTCATAAAATTTAACTTGGGAGAACTTGAGATAGGAACATTATACAGTGTTTCTTATGCTCTTGGTCCTCTTTGTATTACTTTAAAAAGTGCTAAGTTGTATTCATGGATGGCGCGAGGAACAAGATAGAAGGTTCGTTTTATTGCTGGATAGATGGCACTAGCTGCTCATTTTACTCTTCATGAGATGGCGTTAGTTACCACTGTTTTCTTTGCATCACTATGATCATTACTAAAAGCTACAATTATCATCTTCTCGAAATTTTACATTCGTCTCATTATCTTGAAACCAAAATTTTTGAAGGTTTCACTTCTACCACGTGTGAATTGCACACATTTTAATTTTTTATTAAACGTTTCTCTTTAGTTTGCCCTGTGTATTTAGTTTTTTAAACTATTAACTTGTTTTATTAGTACGACTATCCATCTTTCGTGTCACGTGAGTAAATACAAGTGTGCACACAAGTACACGCATTCAAAACATTTTTTAGCAGAAATTCCTACTTTTATCTGTTTTCCCGTGGGAGCCTTTTACGCAGGAGCCCTAATATTCCTAGTACAAATTCATTAAAATTTTGAAATCACACAGTACAATACGATTTCAAAAAGGAAGAGGTATTCAATTCGACTGTATTTTTTTGTGTTTGTTACCTTAGAACTTTCGACTAGGTGAACCAACTTTGATGATTTTTTTTAATCGAAAGCTGGTGCTTGTCATGTAATCCCACTTAAAGGGCTTCCAACATTTTTGTATGGAGCCTGGCATACCTACAAGTCCGCCATTTTGAAAAAACCTCGATTCCGCGGCCAGTGATGAAACGTGTGTCAATCGATAGAATAAATAATTATGATCAAAAAGTATTCAGTGATAAAATGTCGTAAGTGGTATACTTTCTGAGATAATTGAGTTCAAAACCATAGAAAAATAAAGTAAAAAACTTTTTTTCGGCGGATATTGATAAAACAGATGTTAATCGATAGAGTAAGTGATTACGATCAAAAAGTATTACGTGATAAAATGTTGTAAGTGATACGCTTTCTGAGATATTTGAGTGCAAACCCGTACAAAAATAAAACATTTGTAGTTTATTATTTTTTATTTTTATTATACATATTATATTATATATTAAGTATATAAATATTTATAAATACGTATATATAACATCTTGTTGAAGACAACGGGCGACGACATTCTAATTGCTTCAGGTAGTGCTGCCGGACGTGATTCTTGAAGGAGCTTTTGGTAGTCAATGTTTTTTTGATGTCTACAAGCATGGAGTTCCTGAACAGTATTAACTGTAGTGTGAAGGAATTCCCGAAATAAGCAGTGCTATGGGTTTCATTTAAATAAACAGGAGAAGACACATTATTCAAAATAGCATAAGATATTGAGAGAATTCTGTAGTTTCGCCTGTGTCAAATGGTAGCCATTTAAGTTAGGAATGGAACTGGAAAATATGGTCATACTTACGTAAGCCGAATATATATCTAATAGTTATTAAGAAGTTCCTCTGACAAACCTGTACAACACACATCAGCATAATCAAGGTGAGGGATGACCATGCCTGCATCAACATAATTTTGGTCTTAAACGGTAAGAAGTGTTTATGGCGATACAGCAATTGAAGTGTACCGGTCACTTTTTTCCTTACCTCAGTTAAGTTATGTGTTATAAAAATAAAACAAATTCGTCAAATAAAAAACTTAAGGGTAGAGATAAAATCGCGGGATGGTACGCTCGGTACTGCTCATGCTTGAAAAAAAGAACCTTGTCCTCTTGTTCCCATATAATGTGTGTTATATGGTTCTTGACATGGGCTCGACACCAGGAAACATTGCCTTTATCACCAGCGGAATTTTTAGATTCAGTAATTGTCAGAGATGATATAGAAAACGAAGCCAATAATGAATTTTAACTTTTGGTTTAGAGTTGCCAAAGTTGTAGCCGCTGGTGGCAAATAAATTATTTATAAAACAATCTAGTAGTTTGCTTTGCTTTTTTTTTAATTCAAACCTACCCGTTATTAATAAATCAAGTACCCATGCAGCTCAAATACATATACATATTTTTCATTATTGACCCAATAAATGCAAAAGAAGTAAATGATAATTTTTATTGCATTATTTTTGTACGGTTTTGAACTCAAATATCTCAGGAAGTATATCACTTACAACATTTCATCACTGAATACTTTTTAACTGTAATCATTTAGCCTATCGATTGACACATGTTTTATCAATGTCCGCCGAAACCAAGTTATTTTGCGTTATTTTTCTACGTTTTTGAACTCGAATATCTCAGAAAGTATATCACTTACAACATTTCATCACTGAATACTTTTTAATTGTAATCATTTAGCCTATCGATTGACACATGTTTTATTAATGTCCGCCGAAACCAAGTATTTTTGCGTTATTTTTCTTAGGTTTTGAACTCTTTATCTCAGAAAGTATATGACTTACGACAATTCATCACTGAATACTTTTTAATTGTAATCATTAAGCCTATCGATTAACATATGTTTTATCAATGTTCGTTGAAATGAAGTTTTTTTACTTTATTTTCCTTCGGTTTTGAACTCAAATATCTCAGAAAGTATATCACTTACGACATTTCATCACTAAATACTTTTTGATCATAATCATTTAGTCTATCGATTGACATGTGTTTCATCACTGGCCGCCGAATCGAGGTTTTTTCAAAATGGCGGACTTGTAGGTATGCCAGTTAGGTTCATTGCCCTTTGAGCGAGAACTGACGAGTAGTTTTTGAGTTATCCCTAGTTTTGAAGTCAGTTATTGGGTTGGCTATAGATCTAAGGTACCTGAATTTGATATTGGTGTGAGTTGAGAGATGTAGCTAGGGTTTAGTGTGAACGTTTAAAACTATTTTTAGGTTCCGGAGATGCGTTTTGAATTAATTACGACAAAAATAAGTTTAACAAAAATTGCGTATTATGAAAGACAATAAAATTCTTGTCAATTTGGTCTACAGTTAGAGGGTACTTCGTCAAAAACGAGTGAAATGGAAGGTAGCACAAAACTTATTGCACTGTCAATGTTGTGTTCAGTTATTCCGTTAATCTTCATATTACGTGAATGTGCTTTCTTGTTTCTTTTGGATTTTTGACGATCTCTGCTGTGTTATTGGACTGATTTGATTTCTTCTCATACGTTACTTAGCTTACCCCTACTCCACGCAGTCTTGTTTGCCCTACCCCTAGAGTGTTTTTTAGAAGCCGGAGGCGCGGAGGGAGAGTAGTCCCCGCCCGCTGTAACAAAGCACAGGCACCCGGGCGAGCCGGAGCGGCTGAGGCTGGTCGCTTGTGTTTGTTTTGGATTTTTAAAAATTTCCAGATGTAAGTCGAAATGGTTACAAAACCGACTTAGTCAACCCCGACCCCACGTGGTACTAGTCTGCCCTACCCCTAGAGTGAATGTTAATCCCGGAGGCGCGGAGGGAGAGCAGCCCCCGCCCGCTGTAACAAACTGCAGGCACCATGTGAGCCGAAGCGGCTGAGGCTGGTCGCCGAAGGCGACCAAAAAGCCGAAGCTGCGTAGGCAAAAATCCCTAAATTCTCCCTAAAAGTGCATATAATGTAATTTTATAATTATAGTGATTTGTGTCATTATTTTTCCAAAATAATAGTAGAAGTGGTGTAGTGTCTCCCCATACGGAGGTCGAAATTTTGCTTCTTCCTCCACAATCTGACAGTAATTTACACTATAGTCACCGCAAACTAAGAAGCCCAATTTGTCGTTTGCCATCACAGTGACATTAGAGATGTACAAAAAAATCGGTTCACGAAAGAAACCAATTTTCACAACAAATCGATTCAAAATTATAAGACCTTGTAATCGATTCGATAATTAGCAGTTCCGTAGCAGCAAGTAACATAATATAAAAGTTCTTGTAGTTCGTTGTAACTTTGATCGAGGTAAATTGCGGTTTACGATATATGACGTATTAAAAAAAACTACTTACTAGATCTCGTTCAAACCAATTTTAAGTGGAAGTTTGCGTGGTAAAGTACATCATATATTTTTTTTTAGTTTTATCATTCTCTTATTTTAGAAGTTACAGGGGGGGGGACACACATTTTACCACTTTGGAAGTGTCTCTCGCGCAAACTATTCAGTTTAGAAAAAAATGATACTGGAAACCTCAATATCATTTTTGAAGACCTATCCATAGATACCCCACACGTATGGGTTTGATGAAAAAAAAAAAATTTGAGTTTCAGTTCTATGTATGGGGAACCCCCAAAAATTTTTTTTTTTTTTTTTCAATTTTTGTGTGAAAATCTTAACGCGGTTTACGGTATACATCTACTGATCAAGTTTCAACAGTATAGTTCTTATAGTTTCGGAGAAAAGTGGCTGTGACATACGGACGGACAGACAGACAGACAGACAGACATGACGAATTTATAAGGGTTCCGTTTTTTGCCATTTGGCTACGGAACCCTAAAAACCGTAATATTTAGGTACCTAGTTACCAGTGGCGGCTGGTGGATCCTAGATGTGGTGGTGCACTGTATCAGCGTATTTTTATTTTTAACGACTACCAAAGAACGATTATGATTTTCGCGCGTAGACCTTCTAAACGGCTGGATGGATGTGTATAGTTATATTCGTCTTAAAAGTTTTACGATTTTAATTCCAATTTTTGTTGAAAAGTTTTATTTTCTAAAATAAATTAGCTTCCAAAATGGACGATGTTAAAGTCAATACTCATTTTCACAGCTATTTACTCACACACAATGTCCCACAATTCAGTAACTATAATATTATAATACTGAAAATCCTTGCAGAATGTAAACAAACGCAACTCCTTTTAGCTACCACAGAGTACTTAATCAGTACCTATGTTAGCTACTAAAAGCGCGGCGCCGCGGCCGGGCGTAGCGCGCGCAAATTTCGTGAAACCTCGTTCCGCTCGGTAATCTTCGGTTCGCTGGTGCGGCGCTCGAAAACGTCATAATTCGCCGTACATTTTCTATTGAACTAGCTCTGTCTCACGCGCCAGGCGTTTTCGCTCGCATCTCATAGAAGTTGTATGAGCATTCGCCGTGCGCTTTGGCTAGCGCACCGTGAACCATTTTACAGCGATTTTCGCGATTATGAGTCTTAATACTAGTGATGGACGTTGAAAAAAAACATCGATGTTTTTTTCGATGCAATGCATCGCATAGTGGCATCGATGTTATATCGATGTATCAAAAAATACATCGATGTTTTCCATACGTCGATTGTTTTTTTAACAAATTAGGTATGAATGTGGCGCATATCAAAAAAATGATCCTGAAGTTAGTAGGCAGTTAACAATTTTTGGATTTTTCTTACTAATGATAATCTAAATTTTACTAACAAAAAATAACTGACTTCAAAGTCTCAAAAACTACTTTTCAGATCTCGTTCAAATTTATGTGGGACTACATGACAAGCACCTGCTTTCGATTTAAAAAAGAATCATCGAAATCGGTTGGCGTGATATTGAGTTATTAGTCAATTTGTCGCGCACATCTTAACACAAATTTACGACTTATGTGGTTTTCTCATGGATGAAATTGTAAGATCTCAATAAAATTTATGTGGAACCACATGACAGCCACCAGCTTTCGATTAAAAAAACAATCATCAAAATCGGTTCGCCCAGTCCAAAGTTCTGAGGTAACAAACATAAAAAAAATACAGTCGAATTGAGAACCTCCTCCTTTTTTTGAAGTCGGTTAAAAATAGAATTAACTTCATTTTAAAACTTATGTAAAAACATGATGTAACTTTTGAAAGCAAGAAAGAAAATACATTTATTTGCAAAACATACACTTATGGTTATGCAATACTTATACAAGGTAATAATATCTTTTCATAATATCAATAAAAAGAGCAATGCAAATATGTGCTGGCAACATTTTTGCATTTGTGTTGTCAAAGTGGTCCGTCGAATTATGGATTTGACTATAGTGCTCTCCAACTAAATCTACCCTTGAGCGTATAGTTGGTAGCATTGAAACAGGAGTATAAAAATTAAAATATTATATTATATGTAATGTTTTATATAAGCTCGTAATATAATATACATATCGTTATTACCTTTGATGAACTTAATAACAACGCTATTATTATGTCCATAAAATGGTTTTTGAAATATAAAAGACACTTAATTTAATACTACCAACATTACGCCCAAGTGCAGATTTAGTTGAAGAGCACTCTTTAGGGGGTAACAAAATCAAAGACAAAAATAGTTCAATAGATACTCAATGTAGGTTTCGATCTCAACTCGTTAAAAAGTATTTGTACAACAATTGTTGTCATTATTGCCTCGTCTCCCATAGTACCATTGCTTTCATATAAGCACCACTTTGAGAGGAGTCATCGAACCGATAACCGTTTGCTTCTTCGATTTATCGAATTAAAAACATCGATGTTTACTCGATGTTGACGTATTAAAAAAACATCGGATTGAATCGATGTATCCATACTTTACATCGAGTGTTTTTAATACATCGATGTATATCGTCCATCCCTACTTAATACTTTGTCAAAGAGCTTAAATTGGTTTAACATATGTAATTTCGTTAATATTGAATAGATCGTTAATCAGACACTATTAAACATTTTTTGTTTTATTTTTCTAAACATAAAAATCTGGCAGTTCGGTGCACGAGTGCACTTAAAGTACAGCCGCCCCTGCTAGTTACCTACCTACTACCTCGATTGAGCTATCTCGTACCGCGTATTCTCAATATGTACCTATTTATGACTTCAATAAAATATTCTTTTAAATTATTCATTCGCCCATGAACATCAACAACACTAAAAGCATCACTGGTGCGTTGCCGGCCAAGAAAGAGAGAAGAAAAAGAAAGAAAGATAGATCATGATAGAAGGAAAGTCCCGCTCAGTTTCATAATAATATTTTGACATAATATTATATTATGAGCGTCAGGAAAAAACTACAGTGCATAAATTCTTGCTTATTTCGTAAGACACATTCATGTATACATAATTATTATTTTATTATTTATTTAAAACATAAAAGATTTTTAATATTGATAATATGGTCACTATAAGATGTTGTTACTTGTTAGGTTAGCTAATTACGTAATAACTTAAGACAGAAGGACCCTTAAGTAGGAACTGAATAAATTAACCGACTTGGTATTAGATGGATCTCACAACTTTTTACGGTAGAAGAACTGAGTTGCGAGACTTGGTTTTTTTTACAAGTTTTGTTTTTGATGGCATTCATGTATATGTTACCGGAAATCTGTATAAACCAGTATTCTATACAGTGCCTAGGCAATGTATAGAATATCTAAAACGTTCAGGTAACGTTTGGAATATTATTTATTTCATACTTCGCCCAGGCATTCTATAAAATACTCCATGCGTAGTTGGTAATGTGTGTAAAAGACGGTTCTCTGCCTTTTCGCGGAAAATTGTTTGGCCGATTTATCATTTGCCAACTTATCACATATTTTTTTTTATTACCCAACGTAACAGTTGCCAACTGTACGTTTGGTATGCCTTTTATGATGACACTTTTCAAAAGGCCAACTTTCAAGTAGCGAATATTTCAGTTAGAGGAATATTCATTTAGTTGTTGTATATTGGTAAATTTGCGGTTCTTGTTATCTTCCGGTGACATATGCACTTTTAGGGAGAATTTAGGGGTTTTTGATACACAAACAGGCTTCCAAACGTCTCCGGCGCTGCGGGAAGTGCAGCCCCTCCGCCCTTGCGTAACAAACTGCAGGCACTCAATGCTCGCCTACGCAGCTTCGGCTTTTTGGTCGCCTGCGGCGACCAGCCTCAGCCGCTTCGGCTCACATGGTGCCTGCAGTTTGTTACAGCGGGCGGGGGCTGCTCTCCCTCCGCGCCTCCGGGGTTCACATTCACTCTAGGGGTAGGATAGACTAGTACCACGTGAGGTCGGGGTTGACTAAGTCGGTTCTGTCACCAATTTTGAAAAATCCGAAGCTGTGTAAGCGAGCAGTGTAGTGTAGGAGCCATTAGACTGCATCTCTCCTTACCATCAAGTGTGATTTCGGTCAAGCATTAATTTAAAATGTATAAAAAATATCTATTCATGTAGGTTACAATTTGTTTTGAGTATGTTTTTAAGTAAATTCTTAATTCCAACCTCCATCCAAGTTGACTACACATACCCAAATCTAACTTTATTCATTGCCGGTGGACCTGCAGGTATTCTGTACAGTAGTTGTGAAACGTATACATTACCTAGGCAAAGTATGTAATGGTGGTATTATACACATTTCCTAGGAATTGTGTTGAATACCTGCATTATACAGATATCCGGTAACATATACATAATTATTATTTTGTTGAAAAAAAAAATGTTTACCGCAACCTTAAATACATAATTACATATAACATATTATCTGCAGTTACTGTCTATGATATATAGTATAATCTGCCGCTATGTGTTGCCTATGTGGACTATGAGAAAGCCTTTGATTCTATCGAGACCTGGGCAGTACTAAATTCTCTTCAGCGGTGCCGGATCGACTACCGGTATATCGAGGTGTTGAAATGTTTATACACATCGGCCACCATGACCGTCAGAGTACACAACACAGCAACGAACCCCATCCAACTGCAGAGAGGTGTAAGGCAAGGGGACGTCTTATCCCCGAAACTGTTTACCGCTGCGTTGGAAGACGTGTTCAAGCTGATGGAGTGGAAACGACGTGGCATTAACATCAATGGCGAATACATCACACACCTGCGATATGCCGATGATATAGTCATCCTGGCGGGATCCATGGAGGAACTTGGTACAATGCTCGGGGACTTGAACAGCGCCTCACAACGGGTGGGTCTTAAGATGAACATGGACAAGACGAAAATTATGTCAAATGTCCATGTCACACCCGTACCGGTTGTTGTTGATGGCGCTGCTCTCGAAGTTGTAGACGAGTACATTTACCTGGGACAAGTGATCCAAATGGGTAAGTCCAACTTCGAGAAAGAAGTCACTCGTAGAATCCAACTCGGATGGGCTGCGTTCGGGAAACTACGTCATATCTTGTCGTCCAAAAAGTTACCTCAGTGCCTGAAGTCGAAGGTGTTCGAGCAGTGTGTGTTGCCAGTGATGACATACGGATCCAAGACGTGGTGCTTCACTATTGGCCTAATGCATAAGCTTAGAGTCGCCCAGCGGGCTATGGAACGAGCTATGCTCGGTATTTCTCTACGCGATCGAATCAGAAATGATGAAATCCGTAGACGAACGAGGGTGACCGACATAGCTCAGAGAATTAGTAGGCTGAAGTGGCAATGGGCTGGCCACATAGTTCGAAGAACCGATAACCGTTGGGGAAGAAAGATCCTCGAATGGAGACCACGCCTCGGTAAAAGGAGCACAGGACGCCCCCCGACCAGGTGGACCGACGACCTGAAGAAGACAGCGGGTATCCGCTGGATTCAGAAGGCTCAGGACCGGTCTGAGTGGCGTAGATTAGGGGAGGCCTATGTCCAGCAGTGGACCTCAAAGGGCTGATGGATGGATGGATGGACTGTCTATGAATGGCGAAGTGCCCATACATAAAATGTCCTTTGTTAGCATCCAGTTCGTCGTGGTATTATTGGGTACCTACCTAATTTTAAATTCAAATGCAAGCAAATCATTTTTAACAATGTAATTAAATTAATCAATTTTCATTTTTAAATTTCGATTATAATAATGTATCGATTATGATTGGTTTTTTAAACGGTTTCAAGCGTTCACATCACCCTACGTCAGATTAGATTTAGGCTTCTTCATATAAGATTGTTTCGACGTCATATATTTTTATTAAATTTTGCATAAATTATGATGTGATGGGATTTTTACTAGATTTTAACGTATAATATGATTTATAATCAACGCCAATGAAAATGAGTAGGGATTTTTAACAAATATTGGCAAAATCCTTTGTCCGTAAGTATTCAAATATTCATGTCAAGTAAATGAATATTCCATTTCGCTCAAAGACACCCATACAAGTTTAGTTCATATTAATAAATAGCAGCTATCATTATGGGCATCTTAGATAATTTTGACTATAGTTTATGATAAATATTAAGCAGTTTTCACAGATTTATCCTCAAAATAAAAATAAAAAAAAAACTCAAAAACTATGTGTTTCCTCACGTATTACCTTTAAGGGGGGGTCCTTTCCCCAACCCCTCCCTTCCCCCCAACTCCACCCCCTTTCCACCGATACTAAAGAAATACCCAAGGTTTTTCCTATGTATTATGATTTTACAAAAAAAATCATAACTCGAAAACTATACCTTTCCGGTACATAAAAATTGTAGTGGGGGGCTCCCCTTTACCCCCACCTCCCATCCCCCCCACTCCCCACCCCGAACGCAGGTACCTTAGATCTATAGTTTTACCCAGTTATTTTTTGTCAAGAATTATCTGCAAGCCATATCCTCAATAAAATTTTCGTTTTCAAATAGCATCTTTACAAAGCTTACGTCACTTCACACTTTGACCATATAAGCAATATCAGATTTCCCTCATTTCACTCCTGCCACAAGTCGTGTTAAGGAACTTCGTTAAATTTTAGGAACGTAAAGCCTTCAGTTTCATTCATTTCATTGATAGTACATTCATTCCATTTATACGGAATTAAGTGTTGGTATTGAAAAACAAAATTAATTTAACTAATTCTTTGACACATTAAAGTCAGACAATTACTGCACAGTGGCGAAAAAAATTTTATCTTGTAATCGTAACCTAAATCATTAAACCATTTCTTATGCAGGAAGTTTGCTTAGGAAATGCCTTATTCGCTCATTGAAGCAGTGAGGCGCTTGGATACAGGGGCCATTCGGGTATTCACGGACGAAACCATTTCTGAAAATACAATACATTTTTAACAGACTTCAAAAAGGAGCTTCTCAATTCGATTGTATTTTTGAAATTATGCTTCTTATGCGACTTTCAACAAGGTTGCGTTAAACGTTTGCGCTGCATTGATGAGTCAATTGCTGGATAGATGGCGCTAGCTGCTCATGTACTCTTCATATTATGTTAAGAGATGGGGTTAGTTACCACTGTCTTATTTTTTATGTTGTTCACCTCAGAACACTGTCATTTATCAACCAATTTGGAAGATTCTTTTTTATGGGGAACCCTTTCAGATGGATATGATTTCCGGCCATAATTAAGCAACGATGATCAGTTACCATTAGGTAACATTTTCCACGTACTATTCTACTTTTTACTTGGAAAAATAAATATTCCCGGCTTACTTGCAAAAGCAACCCGGTATGCAATGAGTCAGGCGTTTTGGTAGCTTCATCACCCGGATCTCCTTGCGCTCGTCTTCCCAGCATGTATACTCCTCGTAGAACCAACAGGATCGGTGGGATTCATTAACTGGACATTCTTTTTCTAGAACATTATTGTATACTAATAAATCCGCTCTGGGGTAAGGTGGTTTTTGGATCTTAAATATATCTTTGCTAATCTTTTTCCTTTTCATCAAAAAAACGGAAAATTTGTGAAATGAATGATAGTTATAAAAGCAAGTACTAGGTCACTTAATGATAAAAAATCAATAGAAGTAATAATTTCCATTAACAGGTTATAACAATGATATTTTGTGGAGGGACATTTATTATTAAACTAGGCGATCTCTATATATTATTCTATGTATATAAACCGATGTTTCGTTTGGCAACTATTGCCGAGGTTCCCCGCAGGAAAGGGGGCGGGTTAGCTAGTATTAAAAGCTAGAACAACCCTCGTCTTGCTCATAACCCATATCTGTCCTACTGTCTCTAACTTACTTCGGAGTAAGGTCACATGACCAAGTGCGGGTTAGTGAATTAATTACATCAATGAAAATATAAGAACGTTAACGGTAACCACGAAACTTACAATTACGTCAAAATAATAAAATGGATGCAAATCCACATTATAAAATTTATAATATAAGAACTAATAATAAAATGATCCTCACGATAGTTTATTTATTCAGAGCGAAGGACACTTACTTAGCATTACAGCATTCAAAATTTCGACTAGAATCATAAAGTAAAAGACTATCATTAAAATATTGGCTCGGCTGCAAACGGTACTAAAATCGGCCATGTGTAATTTTATGAAAATCGGCCATGCGAAATTTTATAGGTACACAATTATGTCAATATATAATCTAGAAGGCTTAGTTAAAAAACATTAAATGCTTCATAAAGAATAACAAAGGTGCATTTTCACAGGAAATATTTACATGATTGTGAATTAAGTAACTTTTACCACGAAAGTTCTGAAAATTATGTAATGACTAATAAGTGTGTGTAACTGTGATATTAGGTTTAACAATAATTAATAGTTTCTATCCTACAAACAATACCAAATTCCTACTCTTATCTTTCTTACTCTAACCACTCTTATTACGCAACAATGCACTATACAATTGTATTGTGTTTGGGCTAGTTCGATTTGTCTTTAGAAAGCCTTTCGTCTGAGATTATATCCGGGATCTGAAGTTCAAGCGAAAATATATGATAATAATATTTTATATATATATAAATATGATAATATTTTACTAACAGTATAATAATGATTAAAATTGAATAAAACTTTTAATAGCATAATCAATGCAACCTACTCATATGACTAATTCTGTGCGGCCTGGAATAATTGGAAAACCGCCGTTATTGCACATCATTAGGATTATCTGAATGCCTAATGAAAAATTAACATGCTGTTGGGTTTGCATGCTAGCTAATAAAACAGATGATGGGTTCAATTAGGATTAGTTGAGATTTTAATATGTTATCGAGTCCTATCATTAGCGTGAATTTTATATTGTCTACTTTATTATGCAGAACCACAATTGGGTATGGATTCATTGACCAACATAATGCAAATTATGGATTGAAAGCGGAACCCTATGAGAGTGATTGGGTTAGATGGCTTCAAGTGCTCGTGATATTTGACGACCCGTGTGGCGCAATGGTTACCATGGCGGATCGCCGCACCAAGATCTGGGTTCGATTCCCAGGGAGGCGGAAATTTGAATGATGAGTTTGAATTTCTGTTCTCGGTCTGGGTGTGGATGTCCTTGTCTAGTGTGTTGTCCATGGCACCCACGACACAGGGAATCCTAGTGTGGGGCTATGAGTGTGAAGCGTTATTATTATTATATTCAGAATTCTGATACATTCATATAACATTTCTTTCACAGAAGAATGTCCTGCAAACGAAGAGTACCTCATCTGTGGATCGGCGTGCCCATTCAACTGCACCGATCCTGAGGGTCCCGTGACCTGCGCCGAGGAGTGCGTGGAAGGATGCTTCTGCAAGTCTGGCTACTTGAGGAATGAGAACGGAACTTGTGTCAGTGCTGAACAGTGTATTGGAGGTAACGGAACTTCTTAAAGAATCCCGGATCTTCTTAAAGAAGCAATAGTTTCGGGGCTTAGGGGTCATTCATTACGACTAATCTTTGATTTACGTCAAATTATGAGTATTAGTGCAACTGATTTTTTTCTAAAACTATATAAAATCTTACGTAATAAGGGGGACGGGGGGTGGGGGGTTCCACTAAAAGTGTTCTTACGTAATTAATGAATGGCCCCTTAACTTATAAGACTAAAGCCTTCTGTCGTTCAATATTCTTTCAACATAACGATGACGACCTAAACCTGTCAACCTTTTCAGGCAAGAACCCAGTTTGCGGACCTAATGAAGAGTTCCTGTCTTGCGGGACAGCTTGCCCTGCGACCTGCTCCCAGCCTGAATCACCCCTGTGTGGGCTGGCTTGCAGCATGGGCTGCTTCTGCAAAGCTGGATACTACCGTGAGGATGTGAATAACACCTGTGTGACTCTGGATAAATGTCCTATTGGTAAGTAAAGATTCCAAGCCTTTTTGAAGTACCTAAATTACGACAGAACTCTTTCTTTAGGATAGGATTGCCTTAAAGATTTAGTGGTCAATCGAAATGTCAAAAAAATCTTTGGCTGCTCGCATACCTACCTATTCTAAGTGTTTTTAGAAAACTGTATTCCCTCACAATCACTCATCCAATTTCAGTTTAGCAATAAGTTCAATATTAGGCATGTTTTCCATAATCGACAAAAAATTCTTGAAATAATTCTTTGGATTGGCACTAAGATTTTAGTATACGAGTGTAAGGATAATCTAAGAGGAACCTAAGGTACTGTAAGAAAGCAAGGCGTCCAAAAATTTTCGGAACCAGCCAGCAATCAACCCAGTTTTTTAACTGCATTCAATCAACCGCCGAGGACACTTTATTCGACACACGTTGGGCTTTTAAGTGGCGCATTGTTTGTCAGCGCCTATAGCCAGTCCATGCGTGTACATAAAAATTGGACCAAATATTGGTTAACCTTGTCAATCACTCCAAGTGTAAATGATTGACAAGGTTAAACATCATACTGATCCAATATTTATGTAAAAAAGCTGACTGATGAGCAGACTTAATGGCTAATTGCGACTGTCGTCCATTGACAACAGTAACACCAAGACATCAATATTGCGCTATTTAAGTAAATTGCACCGTGAGCAGGAAAGGTTGGCTTGGGATGATGATGCTCTAAGATGGATGGAGCACCTTACAACTCAAACTTTAAGATAGGTTGGGATACGAGATCAAAGATTTCTTCAGAGCCTTCGTGTTTCGGAGGGCAAGTTAAACAGCCAACGATTTTCACCATCAAAAGTCTTTAATATTATACTGTGATTTGGAAGTGACAGTTGTTCTAAGTTAGGTAGGAACATGTCAGTTCTTAGAACCATTTCATCATCAAAATGGATACAGTACTCCTAATTATCTGTTCCCAGAGGAATGCCTCAACTCCAACGAAGTCTACGACATCTGCAACAAATCCTGTGAAGCGAGCTGCGAGGACCCTGAGCCGATTTGCACCAAGGACTGTGTTGGAGGCTGCGTCTGTTCTCCAGGACTCCTGAGGAATATAGAGGGCGTTTGTGTTACAGTTGACAAGTGCCCTGATGGTAATGCTACGGATCCTGGTTTGCTGGGGAAATACTTGAATACGATCAATAAAATTCTTCATTTGACGGCCACTCCGGCTTGATATGTTGTTACATATAGAGTGTAGTAGAATAGCGTCTAGTTGTAGGTAGTAAAAAAAACAGAGTTTCTTCTTTGATATTGGACGGCGAAATTGACAAAAATGGGCTCATTGTCAGAATGATTCTATATTATACGTGTTCAGTATTATGAATTTATAGTTTAATGTGTGTTGTTATGTTATATGCAGGTGGTGGTTATATTGTAACTTAATTATAATAAAAATAATATTTAACTAATGTTTGTTGTTGTGCTTAAGGTAAGCACTAAGCAGGCAACCTTAAGCTTAAAGATTAAAATTTTAAGTAATATTTTCTTCTTAAATTTTACAGATAAATCCCGTAAGGTCCCATCCATCCATCATCCCGTCCATAGCTAACTCGTGCATGGTATTTGTTCGTGCTAAGAACAGCATTAGTACTCTATGAATACATTTGCCTGTTCCTGCCAAAATTCGTCGTAATCGTGTCTCACTATATTCCCTTTATTTTCGGCAGTTGCGGTAAACCATTCTTTCCCATTTAAACTCCCATCCTTCTCTTGTTGGCAAGCGGATTTTTATAAAGCGGATTTGCAGCAAAAAAAAACCATTCTAATGAAGTATTATATCGCCGCATTACCGCTCCCGCTAGATAACTCTCATTAACAATCGAAATATGAAGTGTAATAGTGAACCTCAACCAACCATATAAGGTATACCGAATAAGAAGTCAGGAAGATTGGAGTCATTGGGGCAGCCCCAACCGTCGACGCAGCTAATACGAGTACCGCACCAGCCCTGAAGACCAGGTGTGCTTGGCTGCTTGCCAACCCTTCAAAAAACCCAGTGGCGTAGCTAGCCCTTCCGGGGCCCCGTATAAAAATTTTGCCGGGGGCCCCCTCTCGACTCAAGGGCTCGAAAGAAATAAAAAAGCTAGCGTGAATTAAAACAAATATAATATACTAACATCGATTAATAATAAACCACATACAATCAATACTCTAAAATTTTAATCTGGGGGCAGCTCTGTTTCGTTTCGGGAGATCTGAACGCGAGCGCAGACTCAGTAGCCGATGTGATACGACAGGGCATCATGGTCATTGTCAACGACATGGTCATCCGCGTGCACGCTTATAGATCTATCCACCTCAGGGCTTAATACAAAGTTTAACGCTGCCTCCTGGTCAGCAAAGAAGAAAATGACTAAAAGGAAGGCAATTTAAAGTTCATCGGCAGAACTGGCTAGCGAATGGACGATTACCCCTCTGGTAGTCGAGAATTCTGGTCGCTAGCTCAAGCTGCTGAGGGTAACTTCTATCGGTCGCCTCTTCCACAACTGCGTAAATCGGACGACTCCGTGGTCCATACGGCAAAGAGGAATGCCGAACCTCTTGGCATCCTTTTTGCCGCCAACTCAACTCTTGATGATAGAGGGATCGCCTCCGCCTAAAAACCTGTGAGAGCTTGATACCAAGAAGTTGAGAGGACCAGACTGTATTCACGCAGTGGTGTTAAAGATGTGTGCTCCCGATTTGATTCCAGCCCCGGATCTAGGGGGAGAGAGGCAAACCGGGGCACCCGCCCCGGGCGGCAATTCAGGGAGCGCAAAAATCATAATATAGTATGATTAAAAATAAAAAAAACTTGCTGCACAAAGCGCCTTATAGCATACGGAAGCCTAGTTGGAAGAATAAATAAATTTATTAAAAAAAAGTTCTTATTGTCCCATTCACGAAAAATGCCAACTATTATATTATTTGTGAGTTTTTTTTTATCTTATCTCTATCACTATCAAGTTTCTGCCCCGCTTCGAAAAAATTGTAAATCCGGGGCTGGTTGATTCCCCGTCTTAAGGTACTTATTCTTATTCTATCTTATGCCACATGGTACGTCTTCGCTTTTTCATTCCATCCACATAATGGGCGATCTCAGTGATCTGGCTAACCACAGGCCTATAGCGATAAGCATATAGCCTCCATGCTTGCAATGGTAATGGAGCTCCTGGGATATCTGGAAGATCATCAGCTGATCTGTGATCGACAATACGGTTTTTGCGACGGTCGTTCAGCTGGTGATCATCAAATTTATCTTACGCACCTGTAGGCATCGTCAGGCTATTGATCGCAACGGGGAAGCACTGGCAGTCAGCCTAGATTTTGCTAAAGCCTGTGACCAGGACTGGCACAGGGAGGTCTCACGAAGTTAACATCTTACGGTCGCTGTGAGAGGTTATGCAGTTGGGTAGTCAGCTTTCTATCTGAACAACATATCAAGGCTGTAGTAGATGGTTGTTGCTCAGATATGAAACCTATAAAATGCTGGTGTTCCCCAAGGGTCTGTGGTATCTCCTACGCTGTTCATTCTGCATATGAATGACATGGCATGAGTGGCAACTGTTGCTATGCAGATGACAGCACAGGGGATGCCCACTACACAGCTCCCCTTAATTCCTCTCAGTTGCAAAACTTGCAAGTGGCGGATAGCAGGCTTAAAATTGTGTCTGAAGTCGAGAACTCTTTGGAGCAAGTCTCGGAATAGGGGTGACTTAATTTAGTCGAGTTCAACCCCACGAAGACACAAGTTGGCGCGTTTACCACTAATAAAACCCCATTTTTCACAATGCCTCAATTCCAGGGCACCGCGCTCATCACTAAAATTGTTGTAAGAGTAAGATTCTGGGAGTTGACATCTCGAGTGATGTGTAGTATCAGCGTCATTTGGAAGCCAAGGCTAAGTTGGCTTCCAAAAAGCTTGATGTTCTAAACCGGGCTAAGGAGTGCTTCACTGCGAGCGAGGCATCTGCTCATGCTTTACAAAGCTCATGGCCGAATTGAAGTTTTATCCACACCGATGAGACTCGTGGAGAACTTCTACGGTCCGATTCTCCCGATCATTTTTACCACGCACGTGCTAACTGTAGAATGAGCTGTGCTACGTGGAGGATGAGCTTCCTCCTGAGGTATTCCCGGAGCGCTGTGTCATCGGGTTGCCGCCGGTATGTCTGCGCAGCACTCAGTTCCGGAGAGCATCATGAGTCGTGTAGAACGTAATTTTTTTTAACATTAAATATTTTATTTAAATTTTGATTTAGGCATTTAAAGATTTTTTTCTTATTATTATCTGTACTGCCTGTATGTCTTCAATTCGTTGAGTTTCCAGATTTAGAATCATGGTCTCTTAAAGATAAATTGCATGATGCTAAAGTAATTAATGCATTAATACGATGAAAGATGGTCCAGAAAGTAATTTTATTGTTGTTTTCACTTTTCAATGAAGTATCGATGCATTCCGGAACATTTTTCGAATCATAATAATTCATTTCCGGATCATTTCACGAATTTTTTCTAAGGCGCATTGGGGGCCCCCTCAGCCCCGGGGCCCCGTATAATTGATACGGCTGATACGGCGGTAGCTACGCCCCTGAAAAAACCCCTAACTTCTTTCCGCACCCGCGATACAGTCCAATTTCGAATTCTACAAAACGCCCGAGAGAACCAGTTTGGCAGCCTTCAAAGGTTTGCCCAGCATTTCCACCAGTATTTCACCTGGCTAACGCGTCTGTAACAAATCTACTTCGATTAAAACTTATTTCATTTCATTCAGTCTCTATTGGTTCTTTTGAATACAAAAAAAATATTTTCGATGTTACGCCGCGGCGCCGCCAAGAAAGTAATCCATGTTTGTAATCCGGTAATAATTCCCGCTCGAGAATCGTCCTTGGAACCTTTGATCTACACAGTTTCATCAATAGACAACGTGGTCAATTAAATAGACTACATGGACCCTTTTGAACTTAGGAGTTTACAAGCTTTTGAAGCCTAAAATAAATTCTAGTAGGTATAGGTACGAATAATGTATATAAACATCGTGCTATTCGTTTTAATAAAAAACAGGCATTATACATACAATAAACTTTATTTATGGCATTATAAATCTTAACCCTATTGTAATAAAAAGCATAACCATGACACCGATGTGCTGAAGTTGAAGCCCACTCGCTTTGTTTGGCATCGGCAGGGTTATAATATTTGCGATCTGGAAATTATGGAGTGAAATTATTTATCACACACTTTAACATTTAGTTTTTATTTAAAATAATTAGAATAACTTAAAATTTGTGAAATATTTACACGTCACGCGTCGCGTCGATAAATGTTAACCCATAATAAAATTTGTATTAACTTTTATTGTATTATTTCTAAAATGGATAGTTTTAAAATTATTCAAGAAAGAACGAAAACTGAAGACGAAAATTGACCATTCCCCACCCCTATCTCCGCAGTTACTGAGGCTAGAATTTTGAGAAAAATACAGAAAATATTTCTTAACTGATATAACCTATAAGAAGTCTACGGTCTTAAAAAAGGGCAAAAATGAATAAAATAGAAAATAGTAAATACATAATCAATGCACAGAACCCTCTTCAAGCAAATTAAACTCGCACGTGTTTTTGAGTATAACATTAAAACAAAATAGGTATGTATGTACGTGTACCACGCCATCTTTTGACGCTTCTTTAAACTAAAATAAAAGCAAGGCACCAACCACTACCATAGCACCAAACAAAACACCTACATAGTGAACTAAAGCGTACTTTTACTTTGTAAGTGTAGATGGCGTTAACATTATATTGGCTAACATTTCCAATTTGGTTCCTGGATTTCCGATTCTCTCAGGAAATCACAAATAACCTTACACGAATCACTCGTTTTCCATAAATTAAAACTGACCTAATTACTCAATGAAACTGAAGTCACCTTTTTGTACTCTGCTTCCCGAATGCCGTATGTTAGGTAGGAGTAGGAGAGGAAGTCAGTGCGGTTCGAAACCAGCTGGAACACCATGGTCTGCGAGCCCGCCTGTCCTTGGATGAGGTTGAACTCCACTTCACCAGAAGCATCCGTAGTCGCTGAGACTTCTAGATAGGAGATCACGTAACCTTTCTGTAAGGAAATGGAGATGACTTTCATTATTTTTTATTTTACTTTATTTATTACATTATAAGTAAAATTTATAGAATTAATACCTATTTCGAAATGTTTACTTTTACGAAATCCAGCTTATCACTATTTCTACTGAATTTACAGCTGCTTTCTGGGTGATGAGCAGAGACTAAAGCAACAACCCATAATTGTCCCACTGCTGGGCTCGGGGTCTCCTCCCACAATGTGAGGGGTACAGGCCATAGTCTACCACGCTGGCCAAGTTCGGATTGGTAGACTTCACACACCTTTGAGAACTTTATGGAGAACTCTCCGGTGTGCAGGTTTCCTCACGATGTTTTCCTTCACCGGAGCAAGTGATAATTAACTTCTAATACGCACATAATATTTGAAAATTAGAGGTGCGTGCCAGGATTTGAACTCGGGCCCCTCTGTTCGAGAGACCAACGTTCTAACCGCTAGGCTATCACTGCCTATATTGATGAGCAGAGACTATTGTCCACTAAGTTAGCTTTCACATTTGCTGTAAAGTTCCTTTCTATCTTCTCTTTTTTTACACCCTTTATATTCGTTTTTCGCGGCAATGCATTGGCAACATGTCCTTGGGTGATTGGGTGCCCATGGGTGACTGTGACCGCTTGCTAGATGGCTCGTCTTCTTGACTATTCTTACAAAGGTTTATGCGAATTAACTACCAAAAGTGTGTATTGAAAGTCAAAGTAGTATCTACTGAAAAGTAACATAGATTGATAAACAAAACGTAGCTTCCTATAGGCATAGTACAATATTATTTTTCCCGAGTGCTCTTTAATTAATGTTTATCAGGTCATGTTTAGAGGCCATCCATAAATTACGTCACACTAATTTCATGTCTTTTTGACCTCTCCCCCTCCTTGTTACAGCTGGTCACATTTGTGAGACTTCCCCTCTAGTGTGACGTCACATATTGCGAAATTTTACACCTAGAAATTATTAAATTAAAAAAGCAGTTCCGAAATAAGTTTTTTTTACATTAATTGTTTTATAATATTTACCTATAGGTACATATCAATTATTCGATTTTGAAATGTGACGTCACGGACCCCCCCTAACGTGTGACGTAATTTATGGATGGCCCCTTATTATAAAAATGCATTGTCATCGGAAGCAATGCAATATTAAATACAAAGCTATAAAATAACTTCGTAGAATGGGTGGAAAAGGGAGTAATTATTGTAATTCAGCTTGCAAAAGACCCGAACAAACATGATAAACTAAATTTGCAGTTGGGCGTAATGTTGGTAGCAGAGCCGGTGTTGAGGGGGCGCGGTGGGGCGACGGCCTACAGCGCCAAATTTGGAAAAGCGCCACATTTGGGATGAGGAGCAAAAAAAAAGGAAAAATAAAATTCTTAATAAACGTTCCCATTGGTTCAGCAAAAAATTTTTGAGAAAAAAAAGCTCGTTTTTATTTTTTTATGTGGGCGCCACAATATTCTTGCCTGGGGTGTGGCTCTGGGATGTCTGGTAGCACTGAAATAGGTGTCTTTTATATTTCAAAAAACATTTTATGGACATAACAATAGCGTTGTTATGAAGTTCATCAAAAGTAATAACGGTATATATCACGAGATAATATTATAAAACATTACATTTAAAATAACATTTCAATTTTTATACGAGTGCTCCTATTTGTTCTTATTTCAATGCAAACAAGATTACGCCCAACTGCAGATTTAGTTAAAATGCACTATACATTGCAAGTATAAAAATATAATAATAAATAAAGCTTGTAAAAAAATAACCAAATTATTAAAAACTCAAAATTTTGACTACAACGGACATTTTGAATACATTCCGATACCGGGAATCGAACCCGAGCCTCCTGGGTGAGAGCCAGGTATCCTAGCCACTAGACCATATCGGATCGTACTCGTAGAGTGAAAACTAACAATCAGAAATTGTGTGTTTAATGATATTAGAACAATAACTTCACACATAATAAGTAGAGTCCGACCGAAACTGGTTTTTCAGCCGAAACCGAAACCGAAACCGAACCTTCGGCCTTAGTTCCAGTTTCAGCCGAAACCGAAACCGAAACCGAAACTTAGAGTGAGGCCAAACGAGCGTATTTTTGGAGCTGTGAGTCACGTGAAATGAGCTGGTTTCATACAAAAGTTCAAATTGAATTGTTTGGAATTTATATTATATGCGATTTTACGATTTACGCTATTTTACGCAACGCACAGCTCAAAAAATATGCTCGATTGGCCACACCATTAGGGTATTTTTTGAGCTGCTCATTTGTGGATTCAACGTAGGTAGGGTAAAGGAACCGAATTGTTGAAATTTTACAAAGGGCATTTTTTGACATTTGGCAGGTCAACCCTCAAGCTATCTTTCCGCTAACGTAGATCCACTACTTACGGGATACCCTATATATAGGTACATATATACTGAAGTACCTATAGGTATTTCTGTACCTATAGGTATTGAAATATAGCGTGTTTTTTACACATTTGTATAGTAGTACGTGCCTTGAGTTCGATAAACTTATATCTTAATACATATGTAGACGGCAAAAATTCGAAAAAAAATGTTATGGGCGCTGTTTTAACCCCCGACGAAAAAGAGGGGTGTTATAAGGTTGACGTGTCTGTGTATCTGTTGTATGTCTGTGCATCGTCGCTCCCAAACGGAGAAACAAAGGTGACTAAATCGAAAGTGTTCTTAGCTATGTTTAGTACTATATCAAACTGTCGGGCCTCACTCAATAAATGTAAGTATAGGCGAAATTTACATAACGTAATTTATTTGTGAACCGTTTGAAAAAAAACAAACACTAAATGTTAACCCAAGCTCACTACAATATGTATAAGTCAGTGAAAACCGCAGCTAAATCTGTTAAGCCGTTCCTGAGATTAGCCGGAACAAATGCTCAGACAAATAAACAAAAATTAATTTTTATTTAATCTATTATGGCTAATACATACCCCTATTAAAAGTTTTACTCAAATATTAGTACAGTTACAGTTTCATTATATGGCTATGACGATGATGGTATATACCTACAGACAGTTAAATGGTGTTAGATAAGATCAAAAAAAAAAAACAATAAAATTAAAGTCCTATGCTCAACATAGGCCTATGCAAATGATCGCCAAAGCACCCTGTCAATTAATTAATGAACAAATAAAATAAACATGTTAAATTAATGACTTCACTTGAAAAGTCAGTGCCCACGAGTTAGCCGCGAATTTAGCACGACGACGAAATTACGCACGACAATTCACGAACACAGAGTTTCGGTTTCGGTTTCGGCCAAATTTTGCCAAAACCGAAACCGAAACCGAAACTAGATTTTTTGGCCGAAACTGGCCGAAACCGAAACCGAAACCGAAAGTTCGGTCGGTCTCTAATAATAAGTATGTCTATGTTGTGCTAAAGAGCCACTCTGCAGTTGAAATTGTACTAGTGTTGAGGTATCGTAGAAAAGGTTTTTCAGAAATATTAGGGGCATGTAAAAACATCCGTTTGCACGTACAGAAAAAAAATTGCTTTAATTTAATATAGTTATAGGTGATGAATATGCGTTAGGAACGTAGAATTACAACAAAATGGTAAGTGTGTAACGGCAGCCATGACTTTTCAAGTTCTCTACGTCTATTTCAGTGGACAATATTATTTATTTCAATAACAAGTATATAATTCTTATCCCAAAAAGTCACTCAATATTGATTCAATTTGAAGTACCTACTAGCGGGCTCCATTTAATAGGCAGCCTAGGCAAACCATATTGCCCCTAATTATCATAATATAAGTAAAATATAAGTATATAAATTACGTGTCACGTTGTTTGTCCGCGATGGACTCTTAAACTACTTAAACGATTTTAATCAGAGTTGCACACCGTGTGCAGTTTGATCCAACTTGAAAGATAGGATAACTTACAAATTTCCTTAAGGCACACGGAAGGTTTTAATTAAAAAAAAACTTTTGATAGAATGAAGTCTGTCTGGGCAGCTAGTTTTGTATAAAAAAATATTTTGATTCAATACTCCTCGATGAACGTAGCAAACTTGCAGCGGGATCTTGATCTATGGCTTATTCATTGTTAGTACAGGCAGTCCTCGACTTACGTCGTTTCGATTTACGTCGTTTCAAGTTACGTCCAACAATGTTTTGACACTATTCTTCAAACATACGTCATTTGTTTCGATTTCCGGCATAGGAAAAATAACGAGCAATTTCATAAGTGCATATATAATTATTTTAAGAACTTACTTTTGATAATAAAGTATGTATATCCTTTGTTATAAATGCAGTTTTTTTTTTAATTCCGAGTCCGTGTGCATCCTAACCCTTGAGTTTTACATGTAAACATAATATGAAAAAATATGTCTCGACTTACGTCGTTTCGATTTACGTCGCGTATTTCGAGAACCTAACATGCCGTAAGTACGAGGACTGCCTGTAGTCTTAAACCATTTTCGGATTTGCCTTTCAAATTAAGCCATTTTGAGGCATATCGGTTGGATGGTTTCAGAGACTTTATAGGACATCCGTAAAAACATTATTTGTGTTTCATATATTATACATATAGATTGTCCCAGAAATAAATCCCTGTTTAAACAAAATCAGGTGTAAAAAAGACTATAGCGGGAAAACAGGCGTAATAAAGACTATAAATTCGGGAAATCATAATAGATTTTTAACTACGATAATACGAGTATATATACCTACAAACATACATTAATAAATGTCAACTACTTCGCAACCTAGGTAGCTATATATACTTTTTTCAAACATTTCACATTAGTCTTTCACCTACCTAACCTAGTTGTATTTACCATCGATACTCGTATACGAGTACGTTCGATTCCCCGCCGATATAAGTTATAACATAAAGTTAACTGCTCTGAAATAACACAAATTGATGAACGGCTTTTCAGGGTTTCGTATTAAAAACAGATCCCTTATTTTGTATGTTCACGTCTCCCACGCTAAGATGCTTTCAGACGAACTTTGACATGAAATTTAATGTAATAATTTAAATAACTTAAGATGTAGACAGCCCTATGTTAACACGACATGTAAATTACTCAAGTACATTAGGCTCTAGATAATGATCTTAAAACCCTCATAAGGTTCTTTGCGGTATGAGAAAGACTATTAAAAAATACTAGGGCTCGGCTCGCGGCTTTGGTCGCGTTTAAGTGTACGTTCACACGGCGTCCATTCGATTCGATTTTTTCCCGTATATAGCCTAAGATCCGGCCGCAGGATTAGTGCGCTCATCTGTTTTTTACTACAAATCAAATTTTTATGCATATTTATAATGAGGAGAATATATAATTACTAGGTTACCTATCAAAATTTGGCCGCTAGTATTTTTAATTAAATTATTTTTAATTTATTTTTGGGAAAAATTTTCGTTCACTTGTTTTTTAAATAAAACCTCATCTACGTCACGGCCACTTATATAAAGATTCTAAAAAATCACGGTTGCCGTTGCGCAAACGGCCGCACCACTTCGCAGCCTGGTGTAAATAGGTAGGTAGGTAAAAAAAACAAGTGAACGAATTTTTTTCCCAAAAAATAAATTAAAAATAATTTAATTAAAAATACTAGCGGCCAAATTTTGATAGGCAACCTAGTAATTATATATTCTCCTCATTATAAATATGCATAAAAATTTGGTTTGTAGTAAAAAACAGATGAGCGCACTAATCCTGCGGCCGGATCTTAGGCTATATACGGGAAAAAATCGAATCGAATGGACGCCGTGTGAACGTGGCATAAGGGGATAATAAGTAGTATAAATTTTATATTATCTTAATCCAGACTAGCTGACCCGGCGAACTTCGTATTGCCTAAAAAACTATTTTTTTTTTCTAAAATAAAAGTAGCCTAAGTTACTCCTTGTTACATCAGCTATCTGCCAGTGAAAGTCCCGTCAAAATCAATCCAGCCATTTCAGAGATTAGCCAGAACAAACAGACAGACAGACGGACAGACAGACAGACAGACAGACAGATAGACAGGCAAAAATTGTGAAAAATGTTGTTTTGGCATATGTACCGTGTATTCATCCAAATGTATTTAGTAAAAAGCGGTTATTTTAATATTACAAACAAACACTCCAATTTTATTTATTTGTATAGAAGATGTATAGATCATGATCTAGCTGTATGCTATATTTTCTGAAAATCTGTTCAGTATTTTTTGCGTGTATGTAAACGACGTACAGGGGGCTTACCATGAACTCTTAAAACTCCCTACCATCCTAAAATATCCTACCATGATCTGGCTAAAATACAGGGCAGCCAGCGACCACGTCACCGTAACAGGACAGTGGTCACGTGACTTCAAAAATGATCTTCTGCCCTGCAATTCGTGTACCATGACGCGATTGTTGACGTATTGACATCAGAAAGTGGCATAAGTTAACGTCAAAATATTACAGCCCACCAAAAGTAACATTTATTGTCCTGTTTCGGCTATTTCGTTGATGATGATGAAACACAACGGGATGCAGCCATGGCGAATTTCAAATACACCATCATCACAAAATAAATACATTTCATTTGTTTGGAAAATTTAAAAAAAATCATTGCACTTATGCTTTTTAAATTATCGCTCCTAAATCACACATTTTAATAGACATTTAGACATGTCACTGTGTCAAGTGTCAAGTGGTGTAGTAAGATTACGTTCAAAAATGTAAGCATCACTTAGGGATAATTTTTTTGGTAATTTTAGAGAACGAAGGATAATAAATCACAACACTTGAGTATTTATAACAAATCTCAAAATCTTCAGTTGAGATTGTTAATTTAAAAGTTTTAAAAACATCAATATTACGCATTGATTTGAAAACCGGTAAACCGATAAAACGCTCTATTTCAGAACATAATTATTACAAATCAAGTACCTTGCATGTCATAGACTAAGATGCAGGACAGAAGTAGAGGCATTGCAAGTCATCGGTAAACGTTCATGGTACAAAATATACTCCTGTCAGGTTTTAGCTACAAGCTGACCTGTCCTGAACACATTTTATTAGAGTTCATGGTAAGGCACCAGTTCCCATCTCTTGCCGCCCATGTACACTTGTGACAAATCTCGAATATGAGGGACTGTAGTCAATTAGTAGTTCCTGATACCTGTTTGGTGTCAAATATAATATTAGTAAATCGATCAAATCTGGGGGCACGACAGTCGAGCAAAAAAGCGGCACGGCCGTACTACCATCCTTTTATAGTTTTATATCTCAAAATTCCAACTCATTAAATCATTCGGGCATTTTTTCCGTACACTTAAGAACGCCATTTTTTATATACTACCAAATCTGAAAGACGTTTTGTCAAACAGAGGAATTGGCGAAAGGAAGATGAAAAAGCATGTCACCCTAGCTGTGGCGGTGACGCTCACGAAGAATGGATCATAGTTGTTCCTGTGGCGGTATCGGTCTGATCCTCCATTCATAGGCAGGGAATCTGGAATGGAAAACAATGTGATCAGCTACAGTATTTGTACTTTATACTAGTTTCTAACTAGGGATTCTAGGAAGTGTTTGTCCAGGCAGGTTATAATTTTAACACCTTGTTGGACTATCGTCTGTATTAAAGGCAGGGGATGTATAACTTCTCACGCGCGTACGAAAGTACACGAGTGACTGTGCACAATGTATTTTAAGAGGAAGGGATTTCCAAAAACTCACATCGACAGTAGTAAAGAATTTAGAGTAGAAGGAGGAAAATGAGCAGGCATCAAGAAGGAAAGGTTATAAGAAGAACGGAGAGAGAGGTTGTGGGATATCCTGTACCTATAGTCAGGAAAACAGGTATTTCCAAAATAAAATCATACCTAGATTAGCACTTTAGGAGCACTTTTGCTTTGCACTTTGATGGGGATCGGTAGAGCCGATATTGAGTCGTTGAAAGTCCATTTTTGCTCATTAAATTATACAAAATGTATCTTTACTCAAGTTTTAGAATTTCATAACAAAGGCCTCCGACACGTTTCGTTACAATGACAACCTGGCTTACCGGGTCCATCGAAGCCAGTAATTTTCCTACCAGAGGCCGCTTCGTGAACCTCATTTATTTTACTGGTATATGTATCAGCTGCGAAGGTTCCACTCACATCATTAACATGAATAAGTGTACGTAAACGCATGCATGTATTCATGAAAGATTTAACAGCCATTTACAAGATAAAAAGTAGGTTATATTTTGCGGCGAGAAAATTCGCTCCTCCTATTTTCAGGAGTTTGAATGATGAGGCAATTATAACGTGTTTATGTTCTACGCTATTTTAGACAGGTAAGTGATGGTATAGGCAAGAAAATTGTTTATGTTAAAGTACTTTCAGGGTCCTGTGTGTGAGAGGAAAATTATAATTATTGTTTTTTATTGACGATCCACCTGATAGTAAGCGGCTATCGTCGCCCATGGAAATCAGTGACACCAAAGGTATTAAGGATGTCATCGGCCGAAAAAAAGAAGGAAGAATGAAAGAACTGTATCTCAAGCCCCAGTTAGAACATGACGTCGTTTGGCGGCCGATACAAGAGGATGGTAGCTATTCAAGCGGGCCCCACGGACAAATATGTATAATAATAATAGTAATAATGGTATTATTGAACTATTAAAATCAATATTACTAACTCTCTCCATGGTGTCTGTCAAATAAATCCATCCTCAAATCCAGGCCAACCTTCCTACATGTGCAGCAAAATAAAGTGCCAGGTATAGGTCCCTACTGCTCAAGGATGAATGATTCTATTTCATTTAATTCTGATACCCAGAGAATTCAGCTACATTTTAACTTGTGCAACTTAAACTATGACATTATGTTTAAATACAATTTCATTTTCTTTCTCTCTTTGAAAGTTATGCCCCTGTAATATTGTTGATGCCACTGTCCGACCAGTCTGGTTTTCCGGCTTTTATTTTAAAGCTCTTGTATCTTTTGCTTCTTTCTATCAGTGTGTTCTTCTCTCTTCTTCTTGGCCAGCAATTCATCAGTGATGCTCTTGGCGTGGCTGGTACCCATGGGCGATAGTAACCTCTTTCCATCAGGTAGATTTTTCTGCGTTTACCGAATATTAAAAAAAAATACATACGGTCATATTCAATCCCAACTTTGAACTTCTGCGTCTGGTAAAACGAAGGGATCGCTAACACCAATGAACTTAAGAACACACACAATATAACACTTTGATACATCTTGACAAGTTATACTCCCGGATCAGGAGTGACTGAGCCATCTCAATAGCATGATAACGTTCCACAGATATCGACTGATAAGAATATCGGAATATTTGGATCTTGAATAGATCCTTTCGCAATGGTGATGATAAGCGTATCTTTGCAACTGTTGAGATCGCATCTGGTTATAATCAGAACTGTGTAAATGTTCAATCTAAAATAGATACTTTGATTTTTTGTTTAGATATATTATTTTTTTTGCATTATGAAAATAATCCTTCTTATATTAAAGAATAGTAACCGCATCGCTTTGCTTCGGTTTTCGATTTATAGATCTCTAAATTGTTTTTTAAAAGCCCATTTTATTCAAAAACAATAGTGCATTCTATTGGTGAAAAAATTTTTGAAATCGGTCGGTGAGTTTATTTCTGCAAACAAAAAATCAAAACTTTCCACTTTAGATAGGCTGCGAGGATCACAACTCCAGGTGATGTATTCTGAATCCTGGAGATCAGCGGACTTAGCTCTGCGGTGACCCTAACAAATTAATACTGTTGTTCTTATTCATATTATCAGTTACCCGGTTTTCAGCAGAAGGTATCTCTTATCATTGCAAGCTGATATAGTGTGTCGACGGTTTTTGGCATCATTATATTTTTAGATGTATTAGTTGTATGATATTGTTGTATCACGTGGTGATTGTCTTTGGTTCAAGTGGTATAAAGTTGTATTAAATACATAGAAATAAACAAAATTACATGTTGTGACAATAATATTTTAGTAGGGGCACGTTCGTTAAAGTGGACAATTTCTACCTGTCTAATGAAAATAATATTAATATTTATTGCTCCATACAATTTGTCACTCAGTTACCTATTTCGCTGTAATGCATAAGTGTAATATGGTTGATATACATATTTCGCTTGCACGCCACATTATTCAAAACATGTTATTAAAATGATGTAACAAATTTTCTCAAATGAGAGCTGATTTGTCAAATGAGGGTCGTAAGGCTTATTGCATACACGGCGTTTTAGCAGACAGTGTTTGATAATCGTTTGATTAATAATACAACAAGAAATTCATTTTTTTGCTCGAAAGTATTTAGTTTTTTTTTATGGAAATAGCCGGCAAACAAGCTGACGATCCACCTGATGGTAAGTGGCTATCGTCGCCCATGGACATCAGCAACACCAAAGGCATCATTGACGCGTTGCCGGCCAAGAAAGAAAGAAGAAAAAGAAAGAAAGAACTGGGTCTCAAGCCCCCAGCCGGAACACGACGAGTCGTTTGGCGGCTAACTCATGCTCAAGGGTGGTAGCTATCCAGGCGAACCCCATGGAGAAATAATAATAGTAATAATGGTATTAATTAACAATTAAAATCAATATTACCAATATAATCCGTCGAGGAGCGCTACCACCAGCGGGCCGGATTTAATCGCCTCTTACGATACCCATCCAGCGTGGCATTGGGGTTAGTATTCTAAGCAGCCCAAATACGGTTTAGTTGTATTAAACATATTACAGTTATAGCACAACTTATCACAAATATTCTCGAGAGTCTTTTCAAAGGTTCCTCTGATTAACCTTCAGGCGTTTATTTCAACGCATCGAAACTTTCGAACCAAATAAACCCGGAGCTAATTATAGCATAATCAGTCATGGTTACCGAAAAACTTAATTCATTTTCGGGGTAATTTTAACCAGGCGTCAAAAATACTTTAACTAGACAAACGCTGAAAACTACTAACTACTGAAAACAATGACAATAAAATATCGTATTTGACTCCAGTATTTTCAGTACCCGCATTATTTCTATACCAAACTATTTCTAACAGTTTTCATCTCCCGTTGTTTTGAAATATGAAATGAACAGAAGTAAATAAGCCTATAGCTATTTCCCCATTTCCCCGAGTACAGATTACTGTTCGCGGAACAATGGATGAGGCAATGGTGCAATGGTGCAATGGTGCGGTGACAGTAGCTGTTATTGGACTGGGTTCGGCTTGCATTGTTTAGTAGTTATGTTTGGAATTTTTCTCTTTTTATGCTGTGAGTTATTGCTGTTGTAAAGAAATAAGTATCTACAAAGGTTACCAATTAGTAAAGTAAACGCTTCGATTTCAAAACTGCACAGTTTCATCACACGTGCGACAAAATGTCGAATGTCGCGACAATGTTCCCACGTTATCCATGAGACAGTTATTCTTCTTTACCCTCAATCCTTTATCCTCCATGGTTGAGAGGAAGTCATAGATTACCCCCAATAGATACCGCATAAGTGACATTTTCTTAGAGTTTGAACTCACAAAATTTGGCGGAAGGCGCGGCTTGCGGGGGACAAAACAATGCGCTGTGATTGGCTATTTGTAATTCATACTTGGACTTGACGGGTCAGTATTGGTCGACACTATTGTCGTCGACTTGCAAATGCACGTATGTGTTGGCGCGCGTCAGTTGCCTTGTATGCGGTATCTATTGGAGGTAATCTATGGGGGAAGTTCTCCTTAGTATTTTCACAGGTATCTGAAATTCTTCCTCTCACTAACCAACTACTATCATTTGCCGATAATGTGTAAAAAATGCTTCACAGTTAAAAACGTGAAAAAGCCTTACTCACTAATATTACTGTTAATTAAATCTAGTTTATTCTATTAATCTATAAACCTCGCTCAAATACAGAAATTCTCGCGTTCTGTGAATTGCCAGTAATTTAAACTTGGCACCAGTCTCCCAGTGAAGCGATTCGCTTTAAGCTATTTAAAAAAAACTTCTTTAGCAATAAACATGTGAAAGTTTTGTGAGAATGTATGAATGATTGTTCCTCTTTCACTGAAAAACTATTAAACAGATTTTTATCAAATTTAGCACACAGTAATGGACGGCCATGATCATCAAAATGGAATAAGATATTTAGTTATTGACCCCGAAAACGCGGGAAAGCCACATCGTTGATAAATTAAGTTGTCAAACAAAAATGTCAGTGACAGAAGTGGAAATAGGCTGTTACTAGTCACTAGTCATACACATATACCTCTCGGAGTAAGATGTCACAGGTGGTTTTTGTCGCAGGCAACTAGCTTAATTAGGCGTCAAGCGTAGCCCTTTAACTGAACGGCGCCGTTCAAGCAGCGCTGGAGCGGCCCGAATGATGTTTTTTAACCGACTTCAAAAAAAGGAGGAGGTTCTCAATTCGACTGTATTTTTTTTATGTTTGTTACCTCAGAACTTTGGACTGGGTGAACCGATTTTGATGATTCTTTTTTAAACGAAAGCTGGTGCTTGTCATGTAGTCCCACTTAAATTTTTTTGAGATCTGACAATGGCATCCATGAGAAAACCATTTAAGTCTTAAATTTGTATTAAGTATGTGCGCGACAAATGGGCGAATAACTCAATATCACGCCAACCGATTTCGATGATTATTTTTTAAATCGAAAGCAGGAGCTTGTCATGTAGTATACCCATACCAGAAAACCGACCATGCTGGGAGAGAAGCGTGGAATTTTGCCTTGACGCTTGGACTCTCTCAACTGGTAAGGCAAGCGACACGGGTGCCCGATATCGATAGCCACACGGCCAACTGCCTAGACCTTCTGCTGACAACTGATCCAGACAGGTATGATATTCAGGTTTCCTCCCCGTTGGGAACTTCTGATCACTGTCTGGTGAAATCTGTATCGACATATTCCCCTCCGGACTGCGAGCCCCGTGGTAACCGACGAATGTGGCGATACAAGTCAGCAGATTGGGATGAGATGCGACACTTCTTCGCGTCTTATCCTTGGCGGCAGCTTTGCTTCTCTTCTGACGATCCGTCGAGCTGCGCGGATGCTATAACCGATGTGGTACGTCAAACGATGGAGTATTTCATCCCTTTTTCTGATGTACCCATCGGTGGCAAAGCTCGCCCATGGTTTACCGCTGAATGTGAGCAAGCTGAGCAACACAAACATTCAGCGTACTTAGCCTGGGTGGATGCTCGAAGCCGCAAAGCTCCGGACGTCAGCGCTAAGAAGAAAGCTTTTAATCAAGCCGCCAAGTCATACAAAAAGGCATTACAGAAGGCAAATTCCGTCCGCATTACTAACATCGGCGAAAAACTCTGTACCCAACCGTCCGGTAGTAGAGTTTTTTGGTCTCTCGCCAAAGCGGTCGAGAATAATTTCTGTCGGCCTACGCTGCCTCCGCTGCTAAAACCGGATGGTTCCCTGGCTCATACGGCTAAGGAGAAAGCGAACTTATTCGCATTTCTTTTTGCTGAGAATTCGCGTCTGGATGTCAGCAATAACGTACCACCTCAGTTGACTCATTGCGGTATCTCTATGCCAGAGATCCGTATTACAAACAAAGAAGTCCTTAAAACCTTGCGGTGTCTGGACGTGAATAAAGCCAGCGGACCGGATGGTATTCCAGCGATAGTGATCAAGAAATGTGCACCCGAGTTGTCTCCTGTATTGACACGTCTGTTCCGCCTCTCAATTGAGACTGGATCAGTGCCTAAATCCTGGAAGCTTGCCAACGTGCAGCCCGTGCCCAAGAAAGGTAGCCGTGCTGACCCCGCCAACTATCGGCCTATCTCAATTACCTCCATAATCTGCAAGATTATGGAACGTATATTGAATAGGCGCCTCATGGCATACCTTGAACAGAATGATCTCCTTAGCGATCGGCAGTACGGGTTCCGCCGAAACCGATCAACAGGAGATCTTCTAGCGTATGCCACACATATATGGGGCGAGGCCCTCGAGAAAAATGGGGAGGCACTTGCTGTCTCCCTTGACGTCTCGAAGGCCTTTGATAAGGTCTAGCACGCTAGCCTTCTAAGCAAGCTTCCAACTTACGGCATATCCCCTGGCCTTATTGACTGGGTAAAAGACTTCCTGAGCGACCGGTCTTTCCGCGTTGTAGTCGATGGTTGTTCATCGGAGACGATGACTACAAATGCTGGAGTTCCTCAGGGGTCCGTTCTCTCCGCCACTCTATTTCTGCTACATATAAATGATCTGCTTATGCCCGGTATCTATGGGTACGCAGACGATAGCACAGTGGTAGAGAGATACGTACCAAGTTCCAGGGCCAGTCGGGACGAAATTCAGTCTGAAAGAGAGGCCATGGTGGCTCGTGTGAATCTCACACTTCGGGCTGTGTCCGAATGGGGCGAAGCCAATCTTGTGAGATTCAACGCCACTAAAACGCAGACGTGTCTATTTACCGCCAAGAAGAGCCCGTTCACCTTGGCTCCTACTTTTCGGGATGTGTCCTTGGATTATACCGACTGCCTTCAGTTATTAGGAGTAGAGATATCCTCGAAACTCAACTTTGGGCGGTTCATCGAGACCAAGGCTAAGGCTGCTGCAAGGAAACTTGGTGTCCTTGCAAAGGTACAACGGTACTTCACACCTAGGCAACTCTTAACCTTGTACAAAGCTCAGGTTCGGCCGTGTGTGGAGTACTGTTCGCACATTTGGGCAGGCGCAGCCAAATGTCACCTTTCTGCTTTGGACTCGATGGAGAGACGTGCGAAGAGGCTCATTGGTGACCCAGTTTTGGTTGAGACCAATCTTCAAAGCCTCGAGCACAGGCGCAGAGTAGCCAGTCTCTCGGTTTTCTACAGGGCACATTTCGGAGAGTGTGCGCAGGAATTGTTTGAGATAATTCCCCCATCTCCGTTTCTCCATCGAACGACACGACGCACGGCGGGTATCCATCCCTTTGTCGTGAACATCCCGCCGGTACGAACGACGCGGTTTGCCTCGTCATTCGTTATACGCACCGCGAAAGACTGGAATAACTTGCCTGCGTCGGCGTTCCCGCCAATCTATGACGTGGATGTCTTCAAGAAAAGAGTGAATAGGCTTTTACTAAGTTAATGTGCTCACCATCTTGGACCACATCTCCACTTACCATCAGGTGGGATTGTGGTCAAGCATTAACTTATTAGTGTAAAAAAAAAAAAAAAAAAAAAAAGTCTCACATAAATTTGAACGAGATCTGACAAGAAGTTTTTGAGTAACTTTGAAGTCGGTTATTTTTTGTTAGTAAAATTAAGATTACAAATTCATGTGAATAGACTCAGCGATATAAGCGTTACATGGCCACTTACCATTAGGATCGTCGCTGTAGCTTTAACCCATTAACCACCAACTACTGATCACGGTTCTCTCCTTTTGAGAAGGCCTAGAGTATACTCCATCACACTGCTGCACTGCGGATCGATGGAGGGACTAACTTCTCCATCGATTGCTGCCGCATTGTTTGGCTGTCGAAGGCCTCCATCGTGGCTTAACGACTATGTTACGATAAATACCAGGATTGGCGGCTTCGCGTGCCCTTCGAAGCACCAGATGTTTTTTGTCACTGGAGGTCACCCATCAAACTATTGACAAACACATGTCTACTGCGACTTTTGTCCCTCAGCGGCTACAAGATGTTGCTTCATCTTGTTAGACGTGTAATGTTGTCGGACATCGTGCGATGTCACGACATCTGTGACGACCTGTTGCGGATGTCCTTCTAATGATGGCTTTAAGCTACTTAGTTGCCAGCGACAAAAACATTACAAGCAACCACAACCCAACATACATTTTATCAGTTACATAAATGTCTGCTCCGGCCAAGACTCAAATCAGGACCCTTTTCTTTGCAGGAAAACCAACTTAGATGGTCATCAGTGTAATAATGTAGAAGGTTTTTTGTTATTATAAATTTGCATTTTTTTTCCAAGTGTCTGTAGATTTTTCATTTTTTTTATTCATGTCTATAGATTCAACAGTAATTGTAATAAAATAATTATGGGGCAGTATTGAGTGATGAGAATTTTGAAAACTTCAGGATTTGTACACGATCCCCAGCTTATCCCCCGCTTTTGGAAGACCAACCTTTCAACCACGAAGCTATCACAGATCTGCACTGCATATATCTATATAAAATTGACCTACCCTCGGTTGCCAGAAGCAAGACGCTTTTGCATCTAAGTTTTCGCTTCTAGTAAATGAAATTTTACTTGAAAATGAATTCAAAGTGCAAATTGAACTAGCTCTTAAAACGAAGGCGCCGTTTTAAATCCTACGTAGAACAAACTAAATGAAATTTCTCAAAGACGGTTCATTTAAATTCTCGATAAGCTTTGGTGGAATCGAGGAACAACTGTTTAGGAAGTGGAGAAAATTGTACACGATTCAATTAATAGTTTCTGGGGAAACTTATTTTAGGTTCAAAGTAGGTGTGAGATGTTATTAAATTATGCAGAGTTATACATAAATCATTGGCAGTAGAACTTCTAGAGTCTATGTCACGTCAGTGAAAACATTTAAAAACGTAGCAACTGGGATTTCACAACCTCAGTGCTATAGATGTATTCTTACCCCCCCCCCCAAAAAAAAAGAGAGGGGTGTTATAAGTTTGACGTGTCTTTGTCTCTGTGTATCTGTAACTATGATCAGGTCTTTTAATAACATGAAAGGATTAAAAATGTCATAGTAAGAGCCATCGGCGATGCGGCAAAAATTACATGTAATTTTTTTTAGAGGGTGAGTACCCTTCGTTTTTCACATCATAAGTCTAAAGCAGCCTCTCATGCCTGGGATGCATGAACTATACGCGAGGCTATGAAGTTAGGAGGCTTTCTGACGTAATCGAGTTATGTCTCCCAAGTCTAAAGTTAGGTGATGGCTAATTAGACTGGTAATGAACCTTAGCCGAGTACAGTCAGGATTAAATGAATAAAGCCCGGCCACTAACAGAATTAAGGTAACGTCATTGTGTTACAGTATCGTAGTAGGTACAATATTTTAAAATAAAAAAAATAATCTTAAATTTAAGTTTAAATAACGCCCAAGAGTTATATTTACACTAAACGTAGCTAAACCACTCTCGATTAAGTCATATTTCAAACAAAAAACTAGATCAAAATCGGTTTATCCGTTTGGGAGCTACGATGCCACAAATATACATACAGACTCACAGATACACAGATACGTCAAATTTACAACCCTCTTTTTTCGTCGGGGGTTAATAAATAAAATAATGCTACACACTCATAGCCGCACACTTGGATACCCTGTATCGTGGATGGACAAACACAAAGACACAAATCGAAACCAAAAACAGAAACTTATCATTCTGCCTCACTGGGAATCGAACCCAGGACCCTTGGCACGGCGATCCAGCATGGTAAACATTGCGCCACACGGGTTTTATAATTTAGTTAATTTAAATTGAGTAATTGGTTTTTATGAAACCTCAGTAATAAGCTACAAAAGTCAAAACATACAGAAGGAACTGACTAGCTCGTGGGTACGTTCTGGAAAATGCCGCAATTTCGTCACGGAATTAAGGTAACTTAAATGCAAAATATAAATCCTCTTTATTCCCTGAACCTCACTATCTATAGTAATATTATAAAGAGGAAAGATTTGATTGTTTGTTCGCATTGAATAAGCTCCGAAACTACTGAAGCGATTTGAAAAATTCTTTCACTGTTGGGAAGCTACACTATACCCGGGTGACATAGGCTATATATATTATATTTTCAAAAAAAATTAGAGATCCTTAAACTGAAATAATGAAACTAAAAAATAAGAAAACCGAAGTAAAGCGAGGGCGGTTGCTCGTGAAAAATAAATTTGTTTTCAAAATGCATCTTTAACTTTATACTTAGTCGTAAACACTAGGTATTTCTTTTTTTGTGCTGATCTATTGTCGATCATTTAGTTTCAGCTTCCGTTCAATCCAAGTGCTAAATTAAACGTTCCTTATTTATATCCTATCACTTCTTACATCTCTTTTGGTCCTCGAGATGAGGGTTGAGATCCTTATGTGTATTATTCTAAGACAAAGCTAAAACTCGAAGTGCGGTGGCAAGTGAAAGGCGCAAGGGTGACTGCAGTGCGTGCGGCCACAGGTGGGGGGTGGCTACCCTGCACCCTCGCCACCCTCATCTCATCTCAGTGGCAAGGCGACCGCCGCAGCGACCGGTCGCTCTGCACGCGTAGTCATGACAACATCAAGACTTCCGCGGATAAAATTGTGAAAATTTTTGGTTTGAAAGTGTTGTGTTTTGGATCAAATGTCGGTGTCAGTGGTCGGTAAGCAGTGATGGATGGGGAGAATCGGATAATTCTAAACGTTGGGGGCATAAGGTAATCGATTGTTTTTAATTGAGTGGTAAATTAAGGTAATGTGTTCGCAAATTTTTGTTCAATACTAATTTTTGTAAGAGAAAATTGTAATGATTATTGTATAAATCGATTAGTCTTAATTATCAAAGCGTTAATTTTTTTAAGGATAAAACTAATCCTTTTAAATCGTCTACGACTAATCCTTATATTCTAAGCGGGTAGATACACGTTTAATACCTAAATTTATTGTTTCCTATCATTTGAAAGTGAAGCGAGAAGTTTTTATTTCACATTTTATTTGAAGTCGTAATACAGATAATAAAATGTTGGCAATAAACAGAACACTCTCGGGTTCAAGGTTTGAATTCCGAATAGACACTATAATCCATGGATACCATAATCTATCCCATAACAAACTAGAGATTTGTTTGTCCATATTTTCGGCAAACTTTACCATATTTGTCTTATTGGTATCATGCCAGACGACTTTTAGTTATAATAATATAAAGTCCTTTGGGGAAACTTATAGGATTGGTAAGTAAATAAGTCTCGCAAGATAAGTGATAAATTGGTACTCCTAGTCAAAGCAAACTTAATGGTTATATGTATGTACAGTAATACAGACCAATAGGTATTACTCGTAGGGTCAATAAATAAAAATAAATCATCAATTAAAAATCTATACTGCTGTTTTTTGGAGACAATGTTTTGGGTGAATGGAATCAGTGAAAATAAAATATGTATAAAGTGCGTTTCAAGCATGTCTGCAGTTGAAATAGTCATTGAAATAGAATTTTCCAAATGAAAATGTTATTTAGAATGAAATGTTTTATACTATCTCGTATATATTCTCGCCGTATTGGGGCGGCTTAGAATACTAACCCCAATCCCACGCCGCGGCCGGATGGGTGTCGTAAAAGGCGACTAAATCCGGCCCGCTGGTGGTAGGACCCCTCGAGGGATTATATTAGTAATATTGATTTTAATTATTAATTAATACCATTATTACTATTATTATTTCTCCATGGGGTTCGCCTGGATAGCTACCACCCTTGAGCATGAGTCAGCCGCCAAACGACTCGTCGTGTTCCGGCTGGGGGCTTGAGAGCCAGTTCTTTCTTTCTTTTTCTTCTCTCTTTCTTGGCCGGCAACGCATCGGTGATGCCTTTGGTGTTACTGATGTCCATGGGCGACGATAGCCACTCACCATCCGGTGGATCGTCAGCTCGTTTGCCGGCTATTTCCATAAAAAAAATATGTTATTATCTTTGATGAACGTGATCACAATGTTTTTATTGGTAAATAAGGTTTTTGAAATTTTAAAACACTCATTTCAATGCTACCAACATAGCGTCCAACTGTAGACTTGCTTGAAATGCACTACACATAATATGTACTGTAGTAGTTGTTGTACTTACGTGCTCACGTAATATTTGGATATAGTGATATGGGTGACTTGCATTAGCTCGTTACGACACCAGTAGGTAGGGAAACACGTCTGCTCTCGTCTACGGCTGTCTCGTGACTGACCCAGTGTTGCCCTACTACACGTGCTCCCGAGATAACCTGACTACTGCTATAACTATAATAGCAGTACAAACACTACATCCCTTCCTTATTAAAATCTTTATTTAATCTGGAGCCCGATCCACAGTCGACTCTGCAGTTGATCGCAACTCAAGCCTGCAAAGGCCACTCCACGTCTACACCATTCAATATTCCAGTTTCTTAGACAAACTCATTTGTAACACACACTACATGTATGAAGCAGGCTACGGTTTGTAAACCGTGGCCTTCATGCTTCATTTAGAATTTCTCATGTAGATTATACCTTCACTGCAAATTATAAATTTAAACATTGAAACAACACCTGAGACCTCTTCCAGCATTTTGTCTTACACCTTTCCCATTCTCACCCATTCTCCTTCTATCTTTATTAAATAATAATTATTTGCATCACCTCTTAGCTTTTCATACTTCCCTCTTTCTTCTCTCCTTGATCAAGATCGCCAAGTTATTAGGTTTCATACCAACATACAAACGAACCTCGTCATTTCTGTCCTTAAATAGACAACTTACTGGTAAAACAAACAGGAAATATGAGAAAGTCGATGTAAATTTATATTGTTACTAAAAGTGGTTTACTGTCAACAACAAATTACGTACAGCTTACAACCTGCTTTCGTTTTTAAAGACTAAAGTCTTACTTGCGAGACAATCTTCTTATATTCGTAATATAAACTAGGTCCCACCGACGACCATAACACGCCAAACATGGCTAGACTCGCAACAGGAATTTCCTTTATTTAGGCGTCCTTTCTGAATGGGCCCAACGGACCCAACGGTGTCACTTATGAGTCAGACACTGCAGATACCAATCATTCACACACCAGTCATTTATTGAAATACCTCGTCTATTCATTATCTTTATTCTACATCTCGACTCCATCACGCCAAATAACTAATATATTCACAAAATCACTACATTTTGTATGGTTTTTAAAGTTATGAGGGCCCATAACTAGTCAGTAATGATTTCAATTTCAAGAGGTCATACACACTTTAGTTACTATGATTTCAAATCATGGGACCCATACTGCCGTCTAGTCAAGTAATGTATATATGATTCTAAATTTCATGAGGTCACTACTTCCATCAAGTCAATGTATCAATCACAATTTCATGGGGGCTCATACTGCCGACAACTCAGTAACGTATGATTTTCAATTTCATGAGGGCTTATATTGCCGACAGCTCAGTAATGTATGATTTTCCATTTCATGAGGGCTCATATTGCCGACAGCTCAGTAATGTATGATTTTCCATTTCATGAGGGCTCATACTGCCGACAACTCAGTAACGTATGATTTTCAATTTCATTAGGGCTCATATTGCCGACAGCTCAGTAATGTATGATTTTCCATTTCATGAGGGCTCATATTGCCGACAGCTCAGTAATGTATGATTTTCCATTTCATGAGGGCTCATATTGCCGACAACTCAGTAACGTATGATTTTCAATTTCATGAGGGCTCATATTGCCGACAGCTCAGTAATGTATGATTTTCCATTTCATGAGGGCTCATATTGCCGACAGCTCAGTAATGTATGATTTTCAATTTCATGAGGGCTCATACTGCCGACAACTCACTTCAACTCAGTAACGTATGATTTTCAATTTCATGAGGGCTCATACTGCCGACAACTCACTTCAACTCAGTAACGTATGATTTTCAATTTCATGAGGGCTCATACTGCCGACAACTCACTTCAACTCAGTAACGTATGATTTTCAATTTCATGAGGGTTCATACTGCCGACAACTCACTTCAACTCAGTAACGTATGATTTTCAATTTCATGAGGGCTCATACTGCCGACAACTCACTTCAACTCAGTAACGTATGATTTTCAATTTCATGAGGGCTCATACTGCCGACAACTCACTTCAACTCAGTAACGTATGATTTTCAATTTCATGAGGGTTCATACTGCCGACAACTCACTTCAACTCAGTAACGTATGATTTTCAATTTCATGAGGGCTCATACTGCCGACAACTGAGTTACGTATGTTTATGTTAAGTAAAACTAAACTTCATTATAATTACCTTTGGTTGATCTTACTCTGATTTCTCTGACTCTTCGAGTTAGAGTGCCTTTTAAATTTTACTTTCATTGTAACATTAGCTTGAATACTATTTTTTCCTTTAACTCTGAATTTAACTAAAACCTCAGAAGAAATAATAGTATTTTTAAATAAGTACAGAAGGTGCACTAAGAAAAATTCCGAAAAATCATTTAAATAAATAGTGACTCTGGCTCCAACGCAATAAAGTGTAATTCAGGTCGCACAGCGCTAATCAAAACGCGTAATGAGTTGCCTTCCTTTCTAACACTGTCGCTTATCCTCTCTGGCAATGTCAGGGTTGCCTTTTTTTGAAAGAATAAAATTAATCTGAAAGTTTAGTGACATGTGTGATGACCTGAAGGAAACTAACATTTATAAAAGTTAATTAATTTTGTATTTTTTTTCTGAAAGTTTATTTTTATGTGTTACACATGTATTATTATATATGTGTAAACGATAATTAAATATATATCAGTTCGGACTTGATTATTTAACATCTTACTGAAGAAAACGCATCAACATATAGACAAACACCAAAATTTTTACTATGTGTGATAGATTACGAACGTGTGACTGCTATTATGAATTTTCTGAATTAGTAGGACATGTCGAACGTGGCATGTACCTACTTGTAACGTTATGGTAAAATGCGGAGTGCGCCAGGCCTGATAAAACTTCAACTCGGACTATAGCTTAAACATTCACTAAACTTTATCTTTATCTTTACCCTTTTCGCTTGAACTCAACATTACCTTGACCTCACTTTTTTTTATGAACTTTTCTAGGTATTCCAGGTATTGGTATGAAATTCCAAGTGGTTTACAACATTTAGCTGTAAATCGATACACAACTACAATCGGTTTGCCTGCAAAACTATTTAAAGAGGACTTCTCGATTTATAACTAAATACATCCAGCTTAATAAATATTTTTTTGGACGTCCGGAGAGTTTCTCCTTCACGATTTTTGTGGAATTCTGTCAAAACCAAGCCTCGGCTTCTCCAAGGTTATGAATTTACTATAGTATATCAAATCGTGCGTCTTCAAAAGGGCGCTTTCCTCAGGCTACAATAATAAATAGCCAAATTTTAAACATTGCTGCACCCATTCGAACAAAATACAATTATTGTTCTCAATTTAAAAGTAAAAACTTACTCCTTTTGCGCACGAATAACTCAATAACCAATATATAATATGATTTCCGTGACACAACTTAGTTTAATCACAGTAACAACACAAGAACGCGTCTAGCTCGCAAGCGCTTTTGACCCTCACTGCCTCAATAGATTCTATAAAATTCAACACAAAAACTAAATTAGAAAAATAAAATTGTCTCATCGTGAAGATTTGAACTCCGGTATCGCGGCTTGTATAATGGTTCCTAATAGGAACGATGATAGGAACTTCCTATCATCTCCCAATACGCAATGATACTCAAAAATATATATACGTTATGCCCTTACAAACCAACCAAGAACTCCGTTCTGAAAAGAGCCACAACACACACACGCCCATCCTTTGCTCCACTACACCAATCACATTGGTACAATACACGAGAGCATTCTAACGCTGTATGTCAAATGTCAAGCACTTCTGACTACAACAAAAGCGTCATGTGTTAACAGAGCGACCACGACCATAACGGTCAATTACTCGCTCCTGCGCTCCTCGTCGTCGGAGCGCCAGTGACACATCCACCATAGAACCCTAACGTTGTTGCTATTCTTATGACGGAATAAATGTTTCTTTCTTTCTTACGCTACCGCCCATCAAACCAACTTTATTTATGATTACTCACTTTATGTTATTATATTTTCAGCCGTGTAGTATAGCCGTGATGGTCAGATACCAAAAGGAAAGACTGCTAAAGAATCACAAAGAACTTACAAGCTGAAATAGGGACCCGGCGCCGCAACGTTAATTTACGTTAACCGTATTACAACAGCTTGTGATAGTTTATGTATATTATTTTCAAAAGAAATACAAGTACATGGCTGCATGTATACCTAAGCGGCTAGGCATGTATATATGTTTGATACTGCCAATGCAATACTTTCATAACAGAACATAATTTTTCATCAAACAACTTCAGTTCCGTTTTTTATCAGAATTCATATCAAAACGACTGCAATTATTTCAGTTTATCATACCTACACATGTACTTTGTAACTAAAGCAAAACTACGTTTGAATGAAACCCAGGACCTGCGTAGAATATAACTAATAGTCATAACAACAGCTAATTTTATTGACAATCACCCTTACTGTTATAGTTTTAAGGCAGCGAAGGAGCAAACTCACTCTCAACAATTAAACTTAACTTGCATGTGCTGCCATCTATAATGGTAGTAAAATCTATACTTTATAAAGTCGAAGAGTCCGCCCGGCCGTACTCGCCAATCCCAGGAACCACCGGTTCGAACCGTAAAACTCCGTCCGACAATCCATTCACCGAGGAAGGCCACAGGCCATACAGCATCGTACCTCCAGCAGCCAGTCCCTTCCACAAACCAACGCGGGCGAAACGGCGTGGCACAGTTAGTCCTAAATAAATTTCACTAATTTAGGGAACCTTTCTCCTTTTATTCTTGAATATTTTAAGGTCCCTACTCCTTTATTTAAGTTCATAATTTGTATAATGTTATCTCCTTTTTAGTACTAAGTGTTGTTGTGCAACACACACACGCAAGAATGGATGCCGGACACAATTCGCACATTTAAAACAAAAATGGTGATTTACAAAAATAGTAGTTTTTCAGTATAGCCATTCAAAGTTTTCAACTCAACATTGCGATCAATGTCTATAAAGAAAACTGAAATATATCGTTGCAATTAGCCTCTCTCGTCGGTTCGCCCAACCTACTTTTAGTTAGGCACTAAAAACATGCTAATAAATAAGTAGTTATTCAAAAATATATTCGGAAAAAGTTCGCATAATGCCACTTTTTCTCATTGGCACACATACGCAACTTTAACCAAACACGCGGCACCACACGCAATACGCCATTTATGTAGCAATCCCTCCAACAGATCGATACTGTGTATTATATTTAAAACGACACAGCTAAACACTAAATATCACTTCTTATTTCAAAACAAAACCTGTCTCGCTATCACTTTCAGCTAAATAAGTGACACTATATCCAAAATGTCATTTATGTTATTATTACTTCAGTAGCGTGAATTAAGCTTAAAACACAAAATGCCACTTTTTTACTCACGCACAGTTGTTTTTACAATGTCAATCAATGCCATTTACCGAAAACAAAGGGAATTGTGTAGGTAGCGGTAATGGCGGCAATTTTTATACCTAATTAGAGAGAGAACTTCGATAATTATGATGATGTTGCTCAATACGTTATTTAAAGTTACAGCACACATAAACAAATTCTCGAGATAACTATTCGGCACTAATATTAACATTTGTCTGTTGATTATTTCTTGCATCGACGTTTTATTTTCCTTCCAACTCTTCCTTTATCAACACAAAATAAAAATATTTACTGCACTGACCTTTTGACCTCGTCGCCATTATGTAGTAGTTGTTGTACTTACGTGCTCACGTAATATTTGGATAGAGTGATATGGGTGACTTGCATTAGCTCGTTACGACACCAGTAGGTAGGGAAACACGTCTGCTCTCGTCTACGGCTGTCTCGTGACTGACCCAGTGTTGCCCTACTACCCGTGCTCCCGAGATAACCTGACTACTGCTATAACTATAATAGCAGTACAAACACTACATGTACAGTTGTATACAGATCTATGATGACCTCGTAGTCCAATTGGCAGTGACACGAGAGGATCGGGATTCAATTCCCGACAGACACCGCAGACATTTACATGACAGATTGTTCTCGTGGTTGTTCGTCGTTAGTTGGTGTACCTTCATGCGATCTACGACATAATTTCCAGTGTTTCCATGGTTTTCCTTAATTCTGAGGTATAAATGTTAGATCTATAAAGTATACTTAGATTTTTGGACTTTGATCAAACTCCAGTCAAATGATAATACGAACTAAATTTTACTAACAAAAAATAACCGACTTCAAAGTTACTCTAAAACTACTTGTCAGGAGCCCAATTCTCATTTTGCAGAGATACATGTCTAACAGAGATATCTCCAAAAAACATGGCCGATCTCGAATGAAACCTAATTTCCTTATTCTCGGGATGTCACATTAGTGATATCTCTGAGCCTTTTCCTTCGACATGCAACGTTTGGTCCGGAGCGTCCGAGATTGAAATGTCGCGCATTTTGACCAATCACAGCGTTGTAAAGCGTTGGACATTAAAAATTTGAAATGTTCACAATTTTATTGACACTTCGTTTTCGTATTGTGCGCTTTCGGATGTGTTTTTTGGTTCTCTCGGTAATTATACGACTTTGGCTTTGTTTTTCCGGATTCGACAATTTCTACTCTTGCGACCTCTGCTGCTACCTTGGACACCGAATTTGATCAGCGATTAGAACATAGTGTAAAACAGCCTAGTACAGTACAACCTAAAAGTGAATAATATAACCTAATCATTGATACATTTTTTTCTCCTTATGCCTATTTAATTAAAAAACTTGTTTATATAACGTATGTTCGTGTTCTTGGCCTACAGGTGTTTGTCAAAATGGATAACTTCGTTGAGCAGTTTGTTGGATTTCCGCAGCATAATTCCTTGTCTGCTTCTATCATGGCATAAAGCCTCCTCTTTTGCGAAGCCGATGGATATGACCTTTTGTAGTCCATTCTATGATTAACAACAACTTCAACAAAAACCTAAACTCTCTACGCGAGGTGGTCAACAACACAACAACTTTAAAAATGAACAAAATAACTTTAAAACTTAACAAAACAATAACAAACTCAACTCTCCGTATTCTGTAAAACCCTTTTAACAAATTTAAAACTACTTAATAACAAACAAACTCAACCAAAGTAAGTCAAAATATCAAAGTATTCTCTTGACAATGACATTCACATGACATGAATGCACTAGCTAAAGATACTACGATGAATGTTTCGTTATACGGTACGCGGCTAGTCTTTTTGCCAAAAATATGCAATAATATCTAACGGTTTTAAGCAATATTGCATTTAAGAAATTCTAACAATACGGGGATAGTTTAGAATGAATACTTAAGTATTTTATTACACTTTCATTTGATAAGAGTGTTTAAAAACCTCTTTTTAAGTGTAGTCAAGTTTTGTTGACTTGGTGTTGCTGTAGTCAAGAAAACAGAACGTTTATGTCGTATGTCTGATGGTAATGTCGAAAGATAAAATCTCGAATGTGTCCCAGAATAACTTTTTTGGATACATTAGAGATATTGCCGGCATGTCTCGTAGAGATTTAAGGATTGGAGATATCTCTAACTTAGAGATTATCTCTTCAAAATGAGAATTGGGCTCCAGATCTCGTTCAAATTTATGTGAGATTACGTGACAAGCCAGGTGCTTGTTTCGATTTCGATTAAAAAAAGAATTATCGAAATCGTTTGGCGTGATATTGAGTTATTCGTCAATTTGTCGCGCTTACTTAATACAAATTTAAGACTTATATGGTTTTATCATGGATGCCATTGTCAAATCTCAATAAAATTTATATGGGACCACATGGCAGCCACCAGCTTTCGATTAAAAAAAGAATCATCAAAATCAGTTCGCCCAGTCCAAAGTTCTGAGGCAACAAACATAACAAAAAAAATACAGTCTAACTGAGAACCTCCTCCTTTTTTTGAAGTCGGTTAAAAAATTAAAACGGCATATACGAGTAAAAGAGCTAACGTTACGATGATTTTATGATTTAGGATAATTATTTTTGTTCCGATAATTTTAAGTCTATGCCTAAGCGCGGTTTAAACATTTTATCCTAAGTGCGTAAGCATTACGTTAATAGGTACAATACAGCATAAACATTCCTCCTTGTAAATCTTTGAAACAGTAGGAGAGGTGCAAATGACTTTAATGAAAGGCTAGACAGTTTAATTTAGCTCAATTCTTGGAGACATTTAGAGGTTTAGTGCGTCAAATGCAGATGGGAATTTCAATGACGAATAGCAGAAATAATGCTTTTTACCTTTATTAAGGCAGGTGCTGAAAATAAAATTATTACAGTTGACCCAGATAACTTTGAATTCCAGTGTTACTTTGAATAGGATGTTATAATTTGACCGGGGGCTTGGACTAACAAACTATCGTGTGCTTTAGTAAGATAAGAAAATAAATGATTCTTTTGGGTTTTTTGGTTTTGGAGTTTGCCAAAATTTCATTACGAACAGGAACACTGTATAGTGGGCTTTAAAGTTGCACAAAATTCCGAAGTTACCCTTATTGGTTTCACACTAGAGTCAATGGAATCTAGTAAATCAAATCAGATCAAATCAAATCAAATCAAAATCTTTTATTCATATAGGTGTCACTGATACACTTATGCACGTCATTTTTTAATCTACCAGCTTTTCGGATGGGTGCTTTGTCATGGAGGAGAAGAAAAGCCGAAAGAAACTCCTCGCACATCTTTTAAAATCATGAAAATTTACATAATATCTTCTAACCTACGCGGAACTGGATGCGGCACTAATTTCCAGGCGTCTTTGTCATTAATATATCCATTAAAATATTAAAATAGTAAAATTTCATATTATAGATAAATAAATAAAAAAATAAAAGTGTGTGTGTAGTTACCTTACCTCTTACTTATAAGTACCTCTCGCTCACAACCACGACCCCCGGTAATCCAAAACAACTCCAGCAAATGCTGTGCGCCTAGTATCACGCACCTGCATCATGTTGCTTTTTGGCTGTCACATCGTAAAAATTTTACTTTCATATTTTTTCCAAACGCCCTATAAGAAGTTTAACTTCAAATAAATATTTAACACCCCTACTTTAGGACCCATGTACAATACACAAGAACACACACAAAAACAGAAATTCAAGTTCTGATACTTTTGTACGTCAATTCTTTTAAAACAATTTCTAATACGCACGTAAAATCAGTACTGTATGCAGGACTCGAACCCAAGTCCGCCATGCGTGAAGCAGCTCGAATACCATTAGTCTATCATCGCTTTGCTTATTAATTGTAGCAGCTTTCCTTTGTATGTATTTATATCTAATATATAAAATTTTCGTGTCACGCTTTTTTGAAGTTGAACTCCTCCGAAACGGCTTGACTGATTTTCGTGAATCTTTGCGTGCATATCGGCTAGGGTGGAGAATCGGACATCTATTTTTCTTCCCCCTACCCCTAAAAATTTTTTAGCAGAACAACGTTTGCCCGGTCAGCTAGTGTAATATAATTATTTAAATGAGGCTTATTATTCGTCGGAGGACCCTCGTTACGAATGTTTGTTTTCATTACGAATGTAACAAATATTTGTGACAAGGATATATTTAGTCTGTATATGTACATATGTATATCTACACAATCTTAAGACTTAGGGTTCTGTATTTAATGATAAAACATGACCTTTATAGGATTACTAGCTGACCCAGCGAACTTCATATCGCCTAATAAAATATTTTTTCTTAAATAGAAGTAGCTTAAGTTACTCCTTGTTACATCAGCTATCTGCCAGTAAAAGTCCCGTCAAAATCAATCCAGTCATTTCAGAGTTTAGCCGAAACAAATAGACAGACAGACAAACAGACAGACAAAAATTGTAAAAAATGTTGTTTTGCCATATACACCGTGTATACATACAAATGTACTTACTAAAAGTGGTTATTGTAATATTACAAACAGACACTCCAATTTTATTTATTTGTATAGATAATAGGCTAGTAATGAAAAATGTGACGTAATAGTTATCATGTCGCCGTACCAAGGGTCCTCAGTAAAATTCCCTGCGGAGATTTGAATTTCTGTTCTCAGTCTGAGTGTTTCTGTTCTTGTCTTTGTGTGTTGTCCATGGCATCCTCGACATAGAGAATCCTAGTGTGGGTCTATGAGTGTGTAGCGTTATTTATATATATATTTAAATGTGAATATCCGACAAACGAGCAAACGCCACCCAGGTGACATTGCCAATGAAATCACCGCCATCATCCAAGAATAATATAATTCTTGACAAAAAATAACCGACGTCCAAATTAGGGATTACTCAAAAACTACTAGTCATATCTTGCTCAATTTAAGTAGGACCACATGACAAGCACTAGCTTTTGATTAAAAAAAGAATCATCAAAATCGGTTCACCCAGTCGAAAGTTCTGAGGTAACAAACGTAAAAAAATACAGTCGAATTCAATATCTCCTCATTTTTTGAAGTCGGTTAAAAACGGGATGAAAGAAAGAACAGGTTCTCAAGCACCCAGCCAGAACATAGCAGCCAAGCCTTACCCAGTTTTATCAATCAGTTGTCCAATCAGTTACTTTTTTTTTCACTTATTTTCTTCGAATACCTTTAAAACATTCTGAGAAAAATTCTGCTATCAGTACCGCTCACTAGTTTGCTTTGCCCAATATTTAAAAGTAAAATGTAGAACAAACAAAACCAGAAATCAGATAACCCGCGACAAGCATTTGAGGTTGTTATGATATAAAAATGTACAGCCTTTTACCAAACGGATCCATTGGCAGAGATAGGAAACTATTGCCATAAGTGGAACGATACATAATACATATTGCGGAGATAAGAATTAACGTAAGGAAAAACAGAAAATATACTGTTGCAACAGGAAGCAAATAAAGAAATGTTGAAGTATCATAAGACAAAGGTTTGATTTAAAAGCCTCAATGTTTTATTAAAGTCGTAGAAAATTTTAAAAGCTCAAACAATTTCGTTTGGATTTTCAATTACTAGGTCTTTATATTAAAGAGACCGGCAACTCAACATTTTATGCTCATGAACCTCTTCTAGTATCGTGCCTTATCGAAAGAACGATGAAACAACAAATGAGGGTATACTAACAAAATCATAAGCAATAGGAGTACCTATTTATAACTGTAAGTAATTCAATATGACTGCTTAGTCATTCAATAACTTACAATTATAAATAGTTAATAAGTTCTTACTTATGTTGCTTATTCTAAATCCATATTTCTTCCAACATTAGTTTTATTTAGTTCAAAGCACATAGGAAGATAATATGTAGTATTTTATTTTCAGAGCTCCATTGTTATGAAATTAGTTATTATTAATCTACTTTCTACTTTGCAATAATTCTCCATGTATAGTGTTCAATCAAACAGCGTTCTGTACAAAGAAAACATGCATCGGTTATAAAAGTGTGAACCAACTTTTGTTCAAGGTATTAGAGATAAAATGACGATTGCGAAATTAGATTTAGTTGGAAGAAGAGGATCGTTTGATCTTTCTGACAGGAACAAGTTGCTACACATATATCTATGTGATTGGATTGGAATTGCCTCAAAACGTTCTTCCGGTATTTATGGATTGGATTATGTAAGGTCGATTTTATTTGTAACAATGTAAACAACGGAAACAACTGATTGAATTCATAATTCATGTATTTGCAAGGTAGCTGGGTGATTTAAATCGTAGACTTCCACCGAATTAGGGGCCATCCATAAATTACGTCACACTAATTTCATGACTTTTTGACCCCTCCCCCCTCTTTGTCACAGCTGGTCACATTTGTGAGACCTCCTCCCCCTAGTGTGACGTCACATATTATGAAATATTACACCTAAAAATTATTAAATTAAAACAGCAGTCCCGAAATAAGTTTTATTTCCATTAATTGTTTTTTAATATTTATCTATACATACCAATTATTCGAGTTTGAAATGTGACGTCATGAAATTTAGGACCCCCTCCCTCCCCTTGTCACACAATGTCACACTTCATCGACCCCCTCCCTCCCCCCTAACCTGTGACGTAATTTATGGATGGCCCCTTAGATTGTTTATAGAGACGAACCGTTATTCGAGGACCAAGACCTACGAGTCGCGACGTCTAAAGCGAATTCGCTCTGAGCTGCAAGCATCAGCGTCAAGCGTTACTAAGTTAAAAATTTAAAAACGAAATATAAATATAAACTTAAAAAAATACTTAAAAATATAAATTTTACAACGAAATATAAATATGTCGGAGATCATAAAATGAAACGTCAAGCCATAACAAGCTTCGGATTTTGAAGATGGCAACACTATGCAAATTGTCTACTGCCATTTTAACACGCGGTAGCGGGATAACCGAGGAGAGCTATTGACTTGCCAGTCACCAACGGTTACTCTGGAGAGTCTGGAGACAGCCTCCGAGCTGAGCAGATGCCTAGAGTAGAACGTCGTTACTTTTTGGACAGCCTCCGGGCTGAGTGGAACGCAACGTATGAATTATTGTTGGTTATCCTAATAAGCCGTACCGCGCTGTAAATCCGACTTCATCAAGTTCCATTAGTGATTAGTTATCTTATTCGCCTAATAATATGTTCAGTATCGCGTGTATCCGTTGTAAATCGGGTATTTTTGTAACGAGTGTAAAACCTGTGCGAATTAGTTTTGACTAAAATTATGTAAACGCCCACTGTGTTATTATTTCCTGAACCACTCACTTCTCCGTTAAATATAAATTATAGCATTATTGTAGGTACCTACTAACGAAGAAAAAATTGTGACAGTGCTGTTAACAGCACAGGACCACTGTTCACATTACTCTTTAGCGATTAACCGTTAAAGAGTTCCCCTCGCCTGAAGTCAATCCTGAGTGTAGAGTATCAGGTAATAATTTTCACAACAATTCATTGTCATCAATATTAAAGCACTAGCTTCTACCCGCGACTTCGTCTGCGTGGACTTCAGAATTGGATCTTTAGAGGAATGAAGAGTATGATCAATGAAAGAAATGATAAAAAAATATATGCTAGTATTAAAGCATTGTATAGAATTTCAACTCCTTAGAATATAAGGAAGTAGATCTATAATAATTAGGCATACCCTTGAGATTTGACCCACGCAAACAGATTAAAGTGAATAAAACTGTTTAATAAAAGCAAACGTACGCATTTGATTTAGAGCTGCAAATTGTAGCGATATTTCTATTGGTTTGCACATTGATACTGACATGACGCTTGTAGCGTTGAAAGCTTCTAGGTTTAGCGTTTGGTGGCCGAGACATTACACATCTTCAATACCTAATCATTCAAATGTAGCGCGTATAGCAAATTAAACAACATTTGACTCGTAATTTCTTCATACCTACTTTATATTTCATACCTTGAAATTTGTAAATTGAAACTTCATGGTATTCTAACATTACACACGAAACTTTGAATTATAGCGAGCTTTGAGCACAAAGCTGCGCAAAGCATTATGACCCTAACATTTTACATTCTGCAAAAATGTCTACGCTTCATTTAACCCAAGCTGTAGGACCTTTAAGTAATAATCTACAGTTCAAGTACAGAAGACATAATTTATACTAATATATAATAATACAATATCCTATTAGTGATCACTGGTCTATACTAATATTATAAATCAAATCAAATCAAATCAAAATCTTTTATAGGTATAGGTTTTACAGGTATCACTGATACACTTATGCACGTCATTTTTTAATCTACCAGCTTTTCGGAAGGGTGCTTTGTCATGGAGGAGAAGAAAAGCCGAAAGAAACTCCTCGCATATCTTTTAAAATCATGAAAAGTTACATAGATAAAGAGGAAAGATTTGTTTGTTTGCATTGAATAGGCTCCGAAACTACTGAACCGATTTGAAAAATTATTTCACTGTTGGAAAGCTACACTATCCCCGGATGACACATGTTATACTATATTTTCAAAAAATTAGGGATCCTTAATACAACTCCAATAACCAAAGGTGTAAAAAAATGAGAAAACCGAAGCAAAGCGAAGGCGGTTACTCGTAGCACATAAATGTAGTTCATGTTGCTTTTTATAGCATACCGTCAAATAAAACAATTATCTTGTTACTTTTCATCGACGTTATGTACCTTCAGCGCTTCATTCCAGTCTGTTACCTTAATATACCTTTTAGCAATTTGCGTGGCGTCATTTGATCTCCTAGTGGCTGCGATTCAATTTGCCGGGGCGATTGCCATCTCACCCGGGAGACCTTGATAATTGCCGATCACGAAGTGAGGTTATGCTTTCAGAGTTCGTTAATTTTTGCTTCTTATGCCTTTTCAGTATTTAGTATATCCTGGAGGAATCCTGGTGTGGGGATGTAAGTATAATGTAGTACAAACCGACGGCTCCCGGACTTCTCGAAGCGAAGAGAACATGAAGAAAATATCTGCTTCAGTTAGACGTGATAAATTTATCGACGCGCAAGCGAACGGCTGAATTAGGATTATCCCGCACATCTTTACGCCGTATTTTGAAAGCGGATTTAAAATTACATCCATATAAGATCCAAATAGTGCCGAAACAATGATGAATCGATTCAGTAATTATGACAACGTTTTATTTTCTGACGAAGCTTATTTTTACCTCAACGGGCACATTAACAAACAGAATTTCAGGTACTGGAGCAGCGAAAATCCCAAAGCTAAACATGAAAGGCCACTTCATTCACCGAAAGTAACTGTATGTGCTGCAATTTCAGCAAAAGGAGTCATTGGTCCCTACTTTTTCGAAGATTCTCGCGGCCGTACAGTCACTGTTAACCCTGATCAGTATGTGAAAATGTTACGGGAATTCTTAGCACCAAAGTTACTGGAATTTGCTGGCTACAATGGTAACACGTGGTTTCAGCAAGATGGAGTCACCTGTCACACTTCTAACGAGTCCCTGCTGGTGGTCAAAGAAATGTTTCCAGAAAAGCTAATTTCAAGGAGAGGCGACATCCTATGGCCACCCAGGAGTCCAGATTTGTCTCCCGCAGACTTCTTTTTATGGTTATTTAAAGAGCAGTGTCTACATCAATGAATCAAAGACACTGACTCAGCTAAAAAAAAATAAGCGAAGAAATGTCTGCGATCTCACGGTCTCTTTGCCGACGAGTATTTGAAAATTTCGGTACTCGCTTAGAAGAATGTGAAAATCGAGACGGTGGTTATTTAAATAATGTTGTTTTTAAAAACTAAATGACAATGAATAAGGTATCTTTTAAATACCTAAACATTTTTCATTATTTGTCAATTCGTTTTTTTATATAATTTTTTCAAATGTTAACGAATTCATGGCTCACTTAAACGAAAAGATCCACAGTGATTCCAAAAAGGGAAAAACTACTAGATCTGCGACGCCTCGCCTCCGCCTTGGATTTGTCTGAATTAATACGGCGTGTTTTATTTTCTGCAAGAACCTTGAAGCGACAGGATCTTAGGAGACCTATCCGCCACATATCTGTATTATTATTTTACCAGCGTTCTGCAACATAAGTACCCTATAATGTACCATACTAGCTGACCCGGCGAACTTCGTATCGCTTAACAAACTATTTTTTTTTCTAAAATAAAAGTAGCCTAAGTTACTCCTTGTTACATGAGCTATCTGTCAGTGAATGTCCCGTCAAAATCGGTCCAGCCATTTCAGAGATTAGCCGAAACAAACACAGGCAGACAGGCAGACAACAAATTGTAAAAAATGTTGTTTTGGTATACGCACCTTGTGTACATCCAAATGCACTTAGTAAAAAGCGGTTATTTTAATATTATAAACAGACACTCCAGTTTTATTTATATGTATAGACATACCCTACAACCTTATAATATCGTGTGTGCTACATTTCATGAAATTCCGCTAGTAATTTTTGTCTGAAAGAGTACCAAACATCATTAATTAATTATAGTTGTTGACCACGATTGTCTATTAACTGAGATTCACGACAGACAGATCGATGGTTTGTCTTTCATTAGGCCGAAGACGTGATTGATTACTTTTAAACGCACGAAAAAACCTCTGATCATCGATAAACTTGTTTTTCCCTGTATTTAGTGGATTGACGAAGAATAATTGTTGGCTTTTGTTATTGTATGACAAAGTACTTATAACCCACGACTTGTTTTAATAATTGTTAGTCAAACAAGCTACAGTGCCTCCAACTTATCTGTGAGGAAGGCGCTGTCGGACGCATTGGACCAATCATTGGACGCAATTCGAGAGGTAGTAAATGTCAAATGAATGAGCACGAAGAACTTAAGAATGGCGTGGCATTAGTTCCAATTTTCGCCATTTCACAGATAATTTGATAGCACTGTATATTGGATATCGTCAGTAAGAAGTGCCCCTTAGTTGCCAAATTCTCTGTCATTTGGTGTTTCCTTCATAAATTTGTTTTCATTTTTTTACTTTGTTAAAAAATGTAAAACCTGTGGGTTTTGATATTTGTGTTAGCTGCTAATAATCATAAAAGTTGTATTCGCTTTAAAAGATAAATCACACTGGACGGATCAATTATAACAATTTAGTTATTTAATGCATAGTGATAAATCAATGGTGTATCTAATAAAAATAAATAAATAAATAAATAAGCAACACCCACAATACAGTAAAAATAAAATCAATGCCTTGATTTTGTATGCCACGTACAATACGAATTAGTCGGCTGAAGTGGCAATGGGCTGGCCACATAGTGCGAAGGACCGATAACCGTTGGGGAAGAAAGGTCCTCGAATGGCGCCCACGTCTCGGAAAAAGGAGCATAGGACGCCCCCCGACAAGGTGGACTGACGATCTGAAGAAGACAGCGGGCATCCGCTGGATTCAGAAGGCTCAGGACCGGTCAGAGTGGCGCAAGTTAGAGGAGGCCTATGTCCAGCAGTGGACCTCTAAGGGCTGATGGATGGATGGATGGTACAATACGCCACAGTCATTACCAAACATATGTAATTATGGGCATTTATAAAATAATAATAAATACTTAAATAACGCTTCACACTCATAGCCCCACACTAGGATTCGGTGTGTCGTGGGTGCCATGGACAACACACTAGACAAGGACATTCACACCCAGACCGAGAACAGAAATTCAAAGTCATAATTGAAATTTCCGCCTCGCTGGGAATCGAACCCAGGACCCTTGGTGCGTTTAAAAAAGTGAATAAAATAAAGTTTAATTAAAGTTTTAATATGACGTCTGTGTTGTTAATTATTATCATTATTAATGTAGTTAATGAGTACTTGCAGTAGGTAAATAATCACCACAGTCCCCAGATACTTATAGGCAGAACAAATTAAGAATTACTAATACAACTCAAAGAATTAGCCCGCTGAAGTGGTAACAGACTGACCACAAAGGAAGAACCGATAACGACGGAGGAAGAGAGTTCCAAGCAACCATGTCTTGGTGAAAGGGGCACAGATCCTTAACGAGATGATGACCTTAGAAAGACATGACCTGACGGTCGATTATGAACTGTTAATTCCAGCCATGTTCCAGCGTAAATGTCAAATTCGTATACCAAAGCGGTCACGTGACACTTTTTAGCCAATCATACGTCGTTCCAAGTACGATACGGATAAATGAATTGCCTGGAACATTAATGGTTTTATAAAAGTTCGTAATAGGCCCGCTGACTTGAATAGCAGGCTTAAGCCTAACACTGAATATACGCTGGATGCTCAAGGCTTATTGATCCATCAGAAGTTTACGCTATAAACTTAAGAAAGCCACCTCGTAGCCTAGTTGGTAGCGACCCTGCCTGCGAAGCGAGGGGTCCCGGGTTCGATTCCCGGCCGGGGCAAATATTTATGTGACAGATAAATATTTGTACTCGGGTCATGGATGTGATTGTGATGTGTGTCGTCCATGCCACCCGCGACACAGTTGAAAACCTACTGCTTATGAGTGTGTTAGCGTTTATGTTTATTTTATGTTTATTATCGAACGTATAAAACTAGAATATTGGTAAACGTAAAGACAAAGGTATTCGATTTCGCTACAATAACAGCCTAGTTCAGTTACAAAGAAGAGGGCCTATGAATATTTAATCGCTCGATACATTTCGCAATCTCACGGCTTGTAGTAGGAGATATGTTATAGTTAGTGGGGTTTTAAAGGTATTCGCTCATCGTGTTCGTGTTGCAACTAACGTTTTCTATTGCAAAAATGCGGCAAACATCTTGTTTCAGCTTGGTCGGCCTTAAAGGTCATTTCTTTCTTTCTTTAGTTTCTGATCTTTTCTGATTTTAATTTAGCATCAAGTTTTTGTCAGTTTAATCGTAATTCCTAACCTTATATCAAAATATTATCAAGAAACGACCCCTTAGAAATTATTTTCAAATCGCAGCAAGCTGTAGATAGAAATATCTTAAAACTTTAACAGAAGTGGGTTTAGAAGGAAGCAATATCGAAGCCTGTGATTAGTTACTGTAGATCAAGGAAAACGCCAACGGTAATGGAAGACATTAATAACGATTTCTACTTGCTCGCCGTCCACTGCTCTCTTAGTACGTATTATTTCTGACTTCAACACACTATCGTGAGTTACTTGTGTGTTATAAATCGCTTTATTACGACTGTTGATATACCTTCAAATTCTTGTTATCTATACATCTATACTCTATACGTTATACTCGTTTTATCAGGCAATGAAAAACTGCTACGATAGACTCTTTTTGACATCTATTGGCGAGTAGCAACCCTAAAGCTACTTCAGTAGATGGCGTTATTAAGCAACACTAAGCCATTATTTCTACTTATAGCCACTAAATCATTATTTTCAAAACACACGATTTACCAAAAGAAAAAAACACCGAGCTAAGCATCATTTTTTATGGAAATAGCCGGCAAATTAGCTGACGATCCACCTGATGATAAATGGCTATCGTCGTCCATGAACATCAGCAACACCAAAGGCATTTATGATGCGTTGCCAGTCAAGAAAGAAAGAAGAAAAAGTAGGGGCGACCGAGGGGAGTTGAAACAATTTTGACATTTTGTTTCATACACCAAATACAGTAAAAAAACCGACAAAAGACAGTAAAATCAGTACTGTTTCAAATCACCTTTGTTTCAGATCCCCTCGGTCTCCCCTAATAACGAACTGGTTCTCAAGCCAAAATCATGTATGGGATTTCGCCGATGTCCTTTAATTCGGATGAATCAATAAAAAACATACTAAATAAAAATACTTCATAAGATCACCTTCCGGCACCATCACCCGGACAATGACATCATTATATTGCATTACCATCCTATTTAGATATCTTTTTGTTTAAGTAGGTACAAGGGTTTCAGCTGAATCAAATATCAGGAAACGGGTCAAAGCCTTTCAAGATTTGATTAGGTACACACAGCCAGGTGAAACTTAACGCAAACAGACTAAACGAACATAAATTATTATGTTATTTGTCAATTCGACATACATAAATGGGCATGCAGCTTTATTAACCGACTTCAAAAAACGGGAGGTATTCAAATCGACTGTTTGTAACCTCAGAACTTTCGATTGGGTGAACCGATTTTGATGATTCTTTTTTTAATTGAAAGCTGGTGCTTGTCATGTGGTCTCACTTAAATTTGAGTGAGATCTGACAAGTAGTTATAGAGTTATTTTGAAGTCGGTTATGTTTTTACATCAATATTGGCTGAAAATGGTTTAGGTCTGAACATAGATGTGGTCTAATAATACACAGCGTTTGCAAGTTGTACGTATACATTTATTAAGATTTAAAAAAACGTAATCTTACTATAATATTATAAACTAGCTGACCCGGTAGACGTTGTTCTGCAATATCCAATTTTTTCTAAAATAAAAGTAGCCTAAGATACTCCTTTTTACAATATCAGCTGTCTGACAGCGAAAGTCCCGTCAAAATCGGTCCAACCATCTCAGAGATTAGCCGAAACAAACAGACAGACAGACAGACAGACAAACAAAAATTGTAAAAAATGTTGTTTAGGTATATGTATCGTGTATGCATCCAAATGCACTTAGAAAAAAGCGGTTATTTTAAAATTACAAACAGACATTCCAATTTTATTTATTTGTATAGATGTAAATGTTTGTATGGATGTTTGTAAGTCTTTCAAGCAAAAACTACTGAACGGATTCTCATGAAATTTACTAAGTTGATCGAATGGAACAAGTGAAACATACTGATATTATGATATATACTAATATAGCCCTCTAATCTAGTCTCAAGAATAAATCCGAGTCCCGCCTCTTACCGAAATAACTAGTTACAGTAAATCCTTGCAACATCTTCGAGTAGGATAACCACACTTATTAGGCGGACTCGGAAATTACAATTGTATTATTTTTGTATCCGTCACATAAAACTCACACTTCCAAGTCCAGACAGCGAAACAATTAACTGTAATTTTGGAATCTATAAACTTCTTTCTATATTATTAGATTTACTCAGATTTCAGATTACAGAAATTGTTTGCAGAAAATGTTATATTCTTAAGCAACAGGTCATTCAAAAGCCGATCGAAGCAGATATTTGGCAGATAAATTCTGTGTACTAAAAAAAAAATATAGTGGTTGTATTAAATTACTTTGAATTGTCTTTTGAATTAAAATACTTTGAATTGCGATTCGGAGACAAAGTTGCAGCTTTGTGTTCAACTGACTTTGATATAGTCAAAAATTTACTTATTTATAAACGAGTAACCGCCCTCGCTTTGCTTCGGTTTTCTTATTTTTTTACACCTTATTGGAGTTTTATTAGGGATCCCTAATTTTTTTGAAAATATAATATAGCCTATGTTACTTAGAGATAGTGTAGCTTCCCAACAGTGAAAGAATTTTTCAAATCGGTTCAGTAGTTTCGGAGCCTATTCAATGCAAACAAAAAATCAAATCTTTCCTCTTTATATATTAGTATAGATTATAAATGGTATTTTATAAAAAAATTACGTAACTTAATAAATTAAATAGGTTATGCCTTTGGACAAAGAAACAAACGCATTAACCCTTCCTTGGCAGTTGGGTAAAGATACTGTTTAGGTTACTTGGAAGCTTATTTAAGGATGCTTTATTAAACGCTTTAAAATCAAAATAATTTTGTATTTGTTAATCTATTTGTTGAACAGATGTTTATGGTCACACTACTGCAAAATCCCGTAAAATTCCCCCGGGGAGTAATACGTGTTTCCCTTACAACTCTTTAGCACTACGTTATAATCTAATCTTGACAAAATATACGCTCAGGTAAGAGGGTTTCTTTGTGTTATTATCTAACGAATACTCCGAAGATATACGTTTTAATATACGTGTATTGTGGCTTTAGTGTTTACCTATTTATGCACAATAATTCTAGACAAAAAATAACTTCAAAATAACTCAAAAACTACATGTCAGATCTCGCTCTAATTTAAGTGGGACCACATGACAAGCACCAGCTTTCGATTAAAAAAAGAATCATCAAAATCGGTTCCCCCAGTTGAAAGTTCTGAGGTAACAAACATAAAAAATACAGTCGAATTGAATAGCTCCTCCTTTTTTGAAGTCGGTTAAAAATAACCGAAATAGTTCTAGATTAGTATCATTAGGAAACAGAGCCATTCAGAAAATTTATTTATAATTTACATAAAGAAGAATGTGTATAGCACTGGTGTATAGATAGTTAATAATTTGGAAAATTTCAGAAGTGAAAAAATAAGAATTACGATCTTACCACAGATACTTACCATAGAAACCAAGGTTTTCCCTAATGTTTGAAGTATTTGAAGTTTTGCAATCCATTGATGATTCCAAAAATTGATGATGATCGGATGTGAAAAACCACCGGAGCCTTGTCTACCTCACAATTACAGATGGAAATATTTCTTAAAAATAAATGCATAATACCATTTTTGTGTCAAATTTTGTAACTAAATAGGTTAAGCCAGCTTCTTAGTAGTTACTAATAGGTAGTACGTTCTAAATCGGAATCTGAAAGGCAATTTCCATTCAATAAAATCAGAGAAAATACAATGTGATAGAACAGACACGCACTCGGTAATTCTATAAGGGTACCGTTTTTTCCTTGGATTGATTGGAAATTAAAGGGGAGTTCCCTTCTTGTTCAGTAAGAGGGCTGTGAGACGTCTTGTTTTACGCTTCGTTGGCAGTTCTTTAAGTGAGTTTGAATGATAAATTACCATGAGGTATGTACAGCCATGTACTGTCTTTCAACTGCCTAAGGTACAATCAATTTTGAAACTTATGCTTACTCGCGAATCTAATCTAATCGTTCTTTGAGAGAAAAAAGCTCTTTAACAATGTATCTTTTCACTTAACATATCACTTCCACTTCCACACACACTTCCTGCAAAATCATCCGTGGTGGAAAAATTTGGATATATAACTGTGTTTTTTAACTCCCGATGCAAAAAGAAGGATGTACACTTAGGGGCCATCCGTTAATTACGTCATACTTCATGACTTTTTGACCCCTCCTCCCGTCCTTGTCTCAGCTGGTCACATTTGTGAGACCTCCCCCCCCTTAGTGTGAAGTCACATATTATGAAATTTTATACCTACAAATTATTAAATTAAAACAGCAGTTCCGAAATAAATGTTTTATTTCTATTAATTGTTTTTTTTTTTTTTTTATATTTACCAATACATACTAATTATTCGATTTTGAAATGTGACGTCACGAAATTTAGGACCCCCACCCCTTGTCACACAATGTCACACTAAATCACCCCCCCCCCTAACGTGTGACGTAATTTATGGATGGCCCCTTAAACGTTAAAAGTGTGTCAGTGTCTTTCTGTGGCATCGTAGCTCCTACGCGAAATTGTTGAAAATAAAACTATTTTATTTTTATTTTTGTATAAATACTTATTTATATAACTAGTCAACAAAGTAAATGACTTGATGGTAATACTGTAAAAGTTGTATTAACTTATATTATTTTATTATTGCAATATTTAACATGTTTACATAATATCTACATGATAATCACGGACGTAAAAAAAGAACGGACGTTACCTTGTCTAATCGGGAGTGAAGCATAGCAATGACAGCTCGCTTACCATGTGTGCGTAATTTTGTAATTTTTGATTCGCGATGGTGTCAATGTCATAGCAGTATGGTGTCAATGTGTGGGTGTGTGTACTTGTACGAATACAGAGTTGGTATTACTATGGGTGCTTCACTGAATTTGTTCTTGGGATTACGTCCGTCTTTTTTTTACGTCCGTGATGATAATATAGAATATTTTAATAACTAACTAAATAACTTGTACCTCATGTATCTGCTACGGTGATACCGCTCGTCCCCTCGTTGTGTTATAAATAAGTAAGCCTTGCTATACTTACCTCGGCGTCCTCAACTGCTATTCAAGAGTTTTATCTCTGTTCTAGCCGAATAGTTAGGGAGGTGCTTTGTCGGATACTGAATTAAAGGGATACGATAAGAAGGTACGTTACGTCTTTTGCAAAAAGTTAAAGAAGTTATTAATCAGATTTATAATGTTAGAAGGTTAAAGGGAACGAAAATACTGGATGTCGCCAAAATCCCATACACCTCTGGGCAGTAACTTATGTTAAAGCCCCGTATTCATGGGAAACATTTGTTTAGCAACAAAGTTGAATCAACGTGTTGCGGAATTGCTGTCAACATGATGCTGGCAACAATGCATGTTGCAGCATCATAGCGTCATAGTTGCTAGCAACATTCTCGCCGCTCACCAACAATGTTGATCAACTGTTCTTAAACAAATGTTTACCATGAATACGGGGCTATGTAACATACGTTACATTCATGATTTTTATGTTATTTAATAATTATTCTTATCTTGTTTAATACAAACACTCACACATACGCATGCATGCATGATATATTATTTCGGTTATTTACCCTCAACACACTAGAATAATTATAGTCAATGTATGTACTTACTCGTAGTGATATATGTAAATGTAGGCTAAAAAATGTAAACCCGTTATTGGAAGACAGTTCGTAAAATACCATGTATACTATTTCCTTAAGAGCTGTGGATTTTATAACAAATAAAAATAAAATAAAATAAAATACATAAATGTATTATATTTAATTAACTCAAACAAGTTTCCAAAAATTCTATGGGGTTAAGGAGAAATAATAGTAGCAATGGTTAAATATGGTTACTGCAGAGCACTTCTGGGATGCAATTCCATAATTAGGGCAATTCACCATCCAATCGTTGAGTAAATTCGTGATGACGGACAGTAAAATATTTAGATTTTTCACTATTCAGTGAATTCACCCTTTTTCATAAAATCGATTAGTTTTGTAGTAAACATCGATCGTTAAAATTGTTCATTCGAATAAATTAATTTTTAACTTTAGACATTCCAATTGTAACATTAGGTATATTATTTTTTGTATATTTAATGAAGCAAAAATCTAGTTTTTTGAGGTATTATGGTTTCTGTAATGAACAATGAAGCAAGCCTAATTTCGGCGATCTCCTTAATCTTTTTTATGGAACTATTTTAATTGGGTACCTACCTATGTTTCGTATATACATACATTAATTCGATATACATAATTCGACGTGGCTCAGTTTTCGTACTCCACAGTGTACTATATATTATACATATATGTATATAAACTTCACCAGTTTCGTGCACTTTTGCTTAAAAAGATCACTGATAATTTTTAGTTTACTCCGTTGTTTTATGTTTTAAGTTATAAGTAAGTTATAAGTTGTTGAAATGTAACAATTAAATAATGGTACCTATATTCGTGTTAAATTTGCATGCAGTGTTTACCTGTAATTGGTTGTGCATTTAGTTCTTTATATTGTTCCATGTAACTACTTCAAGTTTATATAATGTAACAATCGTTGGTAGACCAAAAAAAAAAAAAATAAATAAATAAATAAAGCGCTCATAGTCATGGATTGTGCCAATCATAAGTAATTGACCGAAATAAGCTACGTAATCCCAAGAACAAATTCAGTGAAGCACCCATAGTAATACCAACTCTTTATTCGTACAAGTACACACACCCACACCACACATTGACACATTACTGCGTCAATCGCGAATCAAAAATTACGCACACATGCGGGCGGCCATTGCTATACTTCACTCTCGATTAGACGAGGTTACGTCCGTCTTTTTTTCAGGTCCGTGGTTTATTTGAATTCAAAAAGGATATTTTAATATCGGATACTTGTCTTCTGTAAAAATATTTTACCATCACTGAGCAGAGAAGGCAACTAAGTGGTTAGTAAACGCCATAATAACATTTTCCCGTAAATTATTAATCAGTACAAAAGAGGTTTCAATATTGTAAAATTATTAATTGAAAAATTTTATATTATACTTCCAGTGCAGATTATAATCAAGTGTGAAGCTGAAGTGCGATCATTTATTAAGATATTAAAACTTTATTTATCTATGCATAGATTCGATTTTATGCTGCTTCTTAATAGCAGTTCTTACTATTAAGGCCAAAACTTACTATTACGGCAAAATCTTACTATTAAGGCAATGATGTTGTATCTATAGTGAGTATTAACAATGATGTGGTAAAATATCTTTGTATTAAGGATAAAAATGTGTACTGAGTTTCAAATATGCCACTTTGTGGCACTTTTGACACGTCAATCATTAATTAGGATTTAAAATAAAATAAATAAAACGAATGGTGATATTATCACGCAACCTTTTAAATATGTTGTAAGTTTTTGAGGGTTCAAACGCGCCCTGGTCTGAGAAGAGGCCTCACAACAAACTCAGCCGGGTTCTCTCTTTTTTTATTACCATATATAAAGCACATTATATTTATTATACATACAATTATAAATATATAGCAATTTATACAATTACCTAAAGCAAAACACACAAATGTTCCATAATATTACATATGTATGAAAGACAACTCCCTCCCACGCGCCACGCTTCTTATTGGTTTAAATAATCGATTATGCTATTATATTTTACTTTTATAACTTTGCCAGGTAGTAGATTAGTAGAAATAGATTAGTAGAAATTACGATTAAAGCTGTCATTGTCCTGAATAGTTATAGGCCATAGTCATAGCCTGTTATCATTTTATTTCCAGTAAATAGCTAAATCGCTCATAGTCCGGTGGCTTGCGTCGATCCTATGTGATCGACAAAGTTAAGCAACAGCGGGCGCGGTCGGTAGTTGGATGGGTGACCGCTAGTGGCAAATAATTTCTTGAGCATTTCCGTGCTTCGGAGGGTACGTAAAGCCGTCGGTCCCGGTTGTTATCATAGGATAACAGTCTTTAAGCCACGTCGGAGGCACTCGGGCGGTTTGAAAACTTCCGACACTCGGGTTGGCCACTAACACCTCCACCAATACGCACTGGAGCAGCGTGGTGGAGTATGCTCTAGGCCTCCTCAAGAGGAGAGACCCGTGCCCAGTAGTGGGCCATTAATGGGTTGAAGCCAAATACCTAAAAATAATATTGAAGTATTAAAACAACCCACTAAAATAAAATCCATGTTAAATGATGTCACGTCGGAGCAACCTAAATACAAACGTTAGGAAACCGAAATGGCAGACGTTAGTGAACGTCCCGCCTGGACTGGACAGACTTAAGATAAATAGATGTGACAGATATTTCTCCTACGTTATGATACATAGCCACTATCAATCTGAGACATGAGGAATCTTATAGGGGTTTTGGCCCATAAATATTTTAGAGTATTTATTATAAATGGTTATTTTTAATCTTGATTTAATACAACATTTTGTTTAAAAACTACAACTGGCTACAGTTTACAGTGGATTCAGTCGACACGGCGTCTCACGGCGCGACACTTTTGTTCGCGATATCTGTTCGAGATACTAGCTATATACATGTCTGTGGTTCGGATACTTAAGTAAATTATACTTCAATGATACAAGTAAAGATTTGTTTTATCGAAAAGGTTATTGTAGAGTCGTTGCAGTGGATTGCTTCAATAACTTACCGAGTCGGCTCACAGGGGAAATCTCAAGTTTTCGGATCTTTCACGTTCAATTGGAGAAAATCATGAGTGGTATGAAATAATCCATGTTGTAATCAGCTGATTGATGTAGTGTCCCGAAAAGTTATAGGATTTAATATCAAAATTGTATCCATAGGTACAAAACCCAAAGGGCAAATTTTCTGTATATTGAATATTTCTTAAAAATTTCGATTAGGGGGCACTTCAATAACGTGTTATAGCACAAAAATATTTTTTTGAATTATTGTCTGACTGTCTGTCTGTCCGTCTGTTTGTCTGTCCGGGCATCGCATGAAAACCTTTAAACGGATTTCGATGAAAATTGGTAAAGTTGTTACTAATGCTCCGGGTACATATTTTAGGATACTTTTTATCCCGGAAAATTAAAAGGTTTCCCCGGGAAACGGGATATATTGTATGAATTGTATGGAATATTTTAAAACATCAACCGATTTACTACAAATGTTCCTTGCTTGGCTTCAACCCATTAACGGCCAACTACTGGGCACGGATCTCTCCTCTTGAGGAGGCCTAGAGCATACTACCACGCTGCTCCAGTGCGGATTGGTGGAGGGGTTAGTGGCCAAACTGAGTGTCGGAAGTTTTTAAACCGCTCGAGGGCCTCTTACATGGCTTAACGACTGTTATCCTTTGATAACAACCGGGCTTTACGTGCCCTCCGAAGCACGGAAACGCTCAAGAAATTTTTGCCACTAGCGGTCACCCATCCAACTACCAACCGCGCCCGTTGTTGCTTAACTTTGTCGATCACATAGGATCGACGCAAGCCGTCGGGCTATGAGCGCTTCTATGTTCCTTGCTTAAATTGATGGAATATATATGTCGCAGATATGTGGTCCAGAAAATAATAAACTGTGGGCGTTTTCATCCTTTTACTTAGAAACCCATTGAAACACATGTTTTACACTTGCTACTAATTTAGTAGGCAATTACTACTGATACACATGGCTCTGAACAGATTACTATGTCGCTCGAATAACATAACCAATCGCTAATGGAACGCGGTGAAGTCGGATTTACATCGCGGTGCGGCATTCAGGGTAACCAACCATAATTCACATGTCGCATTGCACACTCATAGCCATCCCGGCTCCACAACTTGCCCGCGCTTCGCGCGCTTTCTAAAACCCGCGTGATCAATCCGCCAATCGCTGGCACCATGACCTATCTCATCAGAAGCGAACCATCACAGCCGCATGGGTGCTACTCTTCGCAAAGGGTATGACTGTGCATAGAAAACAGTCCACGTGCACTTCTCGCTGGCTCCGGCATAACGCGCTACTGACTGGTCAACACACGCAATACCTGCTCGATCGCAGTCCATCAGTACACACTGTACCCAGTTGTGCTCTCCATAAAGTAAACGTTGTGCAATGCTAATGCAAATTAAACTCGGCCATAATAACGACGTTCTACTTTATCGTCCGCTCAGCTCGGAGGCTGTCTAAAGAGTGCCCGCTGCCGGTTGGCAAGTCAATAGCTGTCCTCTGTGACCCCCGCCACCACGTGTACTCAAATGACAGTAGACAATTTGCACGGTGCTGCCATCTTCAACTTCCGATTACACCCAAGCTAGTTCCAGCTTGACGTTCCATTTTATAATTTGAAATTACTGATTTCCGACACGGCCATCATGACAGGCCCCACGTCCTCGTGGGTGCTTTGTGATCCCATACTCGCGATGGTGTATAAACACATGAACAAGCTTGTGAGCTCTTGAATCGGAACGCTGTATACATCATAGAGTAAATTCACTATCATGGTTAATCTGTAACAAGAAAACAAACAAAAGTATCTCTTTAGCTCGGCCTTTCCTGATCTATTGGAAAGCTACTTGATCATCGAGGCATTAAATTTCTATAGCCATATCTAAATTGTTGAGGGTCAGCGTTGACCCTGGCCCCTGATCAGAGTAGAACGTAATGGTCTTTTAGCATCTACTGGTCGACGCATCCACTGAACCTGCGCTCGTAAAAAAAAAAAGAATCGTCAGCATCGAATCACACTAGGGCTGTACAGTTATCGTCTTAAGCCAACTAGGTGGTAGCTAACCACTAGCTAAGCCCATGCATCGAGTTTATTGCGTAAATATTTCGAGTACTTCACAAGTACTAAAATAGCTCATAATAAATGAGTTAATTCGTAAAATTGAAATATTCTACCAAAAATGTCTGACTCAATAATTTGTGATGTCAATATAATGTGTGATTTTCAAACAATTCGTTCCACGCATCATTAAAAACCAACCGAAAACAATGTCACTCTGTCAAGTTATTTTCACCTTGTATGACTAAATTGACTAAGGTATTTGAATTTCACCAAAAATTATTTCAACATTGAACGAATATTCAACCAAAATTTACACTTAACGTAGTTACTTCATAGTCGTGGTCAAAGAACGACTAAGTAAGCTGATAATTTCAAAAATAAAAATAAAAAAATTTATGGTGTAATTCCCCCAGAAAACGTCTCTGGTTTCCTCCAAAATCAGACTTCTATCAAAATTGACTGCGTACCGCGTTCCCCAGGACAATAAATAATTTCCGCAACAAAAAAAAAATAGGTAGCTTGCTCTTCGCATTACCATCGAATGCTTGCATTAGATAAAATTCAACAAAGCAACAATTTAATTTCAATAAGATTCATTCAAATAGTTACTCTATGAATTCTAGAACTCAATACCGATTGATTGCTATTACTGTGACCTCTCACTATATGGCAAACCAACAAATCAATTGTCGAAGAAAGTGAAAGGCATCTCCAGGATACAACCAACAAATTATTATTGTCCAATTTGGTTTGTACAGTGAAATTGACTACATAATAAAATAAAATAAAACTTAGACATTACGCGACCAATATACGTGTACATTCACCACCTTTACGAGTGTTTACTCGAAATTATTATTTTTTTCTAAGAAAATTACGTGGGTAGCCCGTTTAAGCGTAACACTGCGGCAAAAGAGTACCTACCTGCTGAAGTAAAACGCAATTACTGTGGAATGCAGATCACTCGTTTCAAACAGTCTTTCTGAACTAGCTGAGAAGGTAGTGACAGCTATTATGACGTTCCCCATGATAATATGTGATACGACCACAATAATATTCCCTTGCCAAAGAACCAGCTTACTGCAGCATAGCTGTTAATGAATTTTGTAAGTCACCTTAATTGAGTTACTTTGCGATGGGTACATTTTATATCACGTCAATCAGTTGACTGTTTAATCTGTGAGCAATTACAGGTTTCAGTAGCAGTGAAGATTGAGAAAAGGGTTTCTTTATTTAATTCCTTATCTATCATAAAGTGCATACTATAATTTGATATTGTCACTAAGAAAAGATGTGTTAATTTTAGTAATATTTAAGCACTTTAACTTTTACCTAATATAATTATCACACACAAAGATCATGGTGCATCTGACGGAACTGTCAACTAGCCATGGTACGTTTCTACTTTGACGAGGTTAGGTATCTTAAAATCAAAAAAAAACTGCACCTATTAAATTTTCTCACTACGTCATCCTGTCTGTCTTAAAGATAATTCAAAAACAGCACAACTCTTCAGTAAAGTAATAATTATCTTTAGATGTTTCTTGTAAGTAACAAAACGTCTATTCTTCACTCATTTGGTGCCAGTTACTCAATGTTGGGTGAGCAAAGACCAGTGACCTTTGTTACCAGATCCTTTGTTACCAGAAATCGTCAAGTATCCGAACCCAGGTAACTATCAAATATCAAATGCGAAATCGCATAATTATCACAAACTCGACAAGGAATAATTATTGTTTAGTTAAGCCACAAAGAAAAGAAACAATACAGATCACCTGTTATAATCATGTCATCGTCTCTGATGGTAATTGCAAGCCATAGTGCAAGAAGCCGGATACGCTCCCAACAGTATCACTATCAACAAACGCTACCTGCATTGATGCCCGGTATCATTACGCCGCAATCGCAATGATAGCCTCTTGGTTATTTCCAAGCTTGCATGTCCATACAACAGTCACTGTCACTTAGTTTATCTGAAACACACAAAAAAAAAACAACGACAAGACACGAAATTTCTAAATGTTATTTTTATGAACTGAGGGTAGACGATAAATTAAATAATAACAAGATGTTAGAAAACAGAAAATTCTTTATCTCATTTACAGAACGCTTCTAGTTTCACAAAACAATATACTTGCACTGATTTTGAATAACTCTGTTGGCGCAAATTAATAATAACTACGATGAAAGATACTGTGCAAAGACTTTATAACACTTCGTTGAATCAAGCACAAATGAAGCGAAACGATTTGTTGTTTAAGCACACCTCCACTTTAAACACTTTCACCTCCACTTTAAACTCTTTCCGATCAGTCCTATTTTCAGGAAAACCTAGATGCTACAAGAAGCACAATATTTTTATTAAAAATCAAATCCACGAGACCTTAACTTTGAACATTCTGTCAAGTGTTTTTACAGTTCAAGATGACGGCACCATTTACACTGGAAGTCAAGATATTACACAAATTTTGTCGTTTGCAGTCATCGAATAGAAATTAAAATAAAATGTAATTCAGTAAGGGTAATTAAATTAAACAAATGAGAACAAAAATGCCATCCATGTGGGGGATTGCACTATCGCAATAGCTTGTTATCTCTTTCACCTAAGGTAACTATTTTTTTTTAAAGTGTGCGCCGTTTAGAAAATAACTTCTTTTAATACACCCGGTTACTCGGTAACTCGGCACCATACTCAGCAAAAGAAACGTATGATCCTGGTGCTATGTAACGTGCCACAAAGACGCCACGGATATGACAACCAGGCGTTGCCTGGACACTGAGACCAGTGTTGGCCAGGAGTTCAGGCAGATAATAAGGAAAGCTGTTGCCAACGCGTCAGTCAACGAGGATGTTCATCAAGCATCTGTTCGTGATAAATGAAGAGCTCTAGCTCTGTTTGCTACGAGATAACATGCATAACATGCTGGCTGCAGGAGCTTACCAATAATAATAATAATGAAATAAAAATGCCATACCGAATTGCTGTCTTACTTTCCTTACGTTTATAACCTTCGAATTCAAACGAATCCTTATTTGGCATGTTCGCCGTCCACTGTTTGTAATATCATATCAAGATAGCCATCTGAAAAACCTGAAATTCGGATTCATTATCCCACGATCTGATGTCGCAGATATGTGGTCCAGAAAATAATAAACTGTGGGCGTTTTCATCCTTTTACTTAGAAACCCATTGAAACACATGTTTTACACTTGCTACTAATTTAGTAGGCAATTACTACTGATACACATGGCTCTGAACAGATTACTATGTCGCTCGAATAACATAACCAATCGCTAATGGAACGCGGTGAAGTCGGATTTACATCGCGGTGCGGCATTCAGGGTAACCAACCATAATTCACATGTCGCATTGCACACTCATAGCCATCCCGGCTCCACAACTTGCCCGCGCTTCCCGCGCTTTCTAAAACCCGCGTGATCAATCCGCCAATCGCTGGCACCATGACCTATCTCATCAGAAGCGAACCATCACAGCCGCATGGGTGCTACTCTTCGCAAAGGGTATGACTGTGCATAGAAAACAGTCCACGTGCACTTCTCGCTGGCTCCGGCATAACGCGCTACTGACTGGTCAACACACGCAATACCTGCTCGATCGCAGTCCATCAGTACACACTGTACCCAGTTGTGCTCTCCATAAAGTAAACGTTGTGCAATGCTAATGCAAATTAAACTCGGCCATAATAACGACGTTCTACTTTATCGTCCGCTCAGCTCGGAGGCTGTCTAAAGAGTGCCCGCTGCCGGTTGGCAAGTCAATAGCTGTCCTCTGTGACCCCCGCCACCACGTGTACTCAAATGACAGTAGACAATTTGCACGGTGCTGCCATCTTCAACTTCCGATTACACCCAAGCTAGTTCCAGCTTGACGTTCCATTTTATAATTTGAAATTACTGATTTCCGACATATATATTTCAGTTTTTCAAAATTTTGCAAAAAAAGAAAAAAAAAATACAAATGAATGTGAATATTGCCTATTTTTCAAAACCCGCTCCTAGAGGAATCCTTTGTGATTTTATCGTGGGTTTCAGTATATAAGTACTTCAATATAAATTCACGGTTTTTTCAATTTTCTTCTGCAAGAGGTACAAATAAGGTAAAATATAATTATTAAGGTAGTATTTCCGTATGCGAAGCTGCGAGCAACAGCTAGTTCAATAATATACATACGTTACTTTGTAAAGTTTTCATATTGAAGGCTTGTAAATTATGGCAGGCTAAATAATGGTTCAGTTTAATAAGGGTCGACTAAATTAACTACCAAACTTAAGAAAATGCTGATTTTGTATTTGTCTTGTGGATTTCAAGTACCAATTTCGTTCAACAGTGATTTTGGGCCTTAGTCTTTATGATACGGCGGCATTTTATCTGAACCAGGGTTTCTGGAGCTAATATTGGAGCAAATATTGAATAAGTACTTGTAGATTCATGATTTCAGATCGTCATAAGGAAATCTGACAATAGTGTTCTAAAAAGTGCGTGAACTGTGCTAATAACGATAGCATCATACCTGTGATATTAAGAAAAGATCAGAGTCCAGTGAAATAATTATAGGTTGTGATAAAACTGAATGAGTTAAAAGCATTCATATAAAAATTAAACACTGCTTTAATAAATCTTTCCCCTATAATGTCGTGTAAGTGACAAGTGGCTTACAACCCTTCCCGCGATGTGGTCACTGAACTGAAAGAGGGTACCTACAACGGGTTTGGCGGATTACAGCAAATTGGAAGGCTCGCCGTAAAAGATATTTTCGCATCCCTGCCTTGTAGTTATATTGTTTGTATCGTTACAATGCCCTTGGTTACTATACTTTGCCCCTTTAATACTATTCTCGACGTCTTTGTAAATCTAGCTCACATTTTTACGATCACAATAATGTTATAATTGTAAGTTTTTTAAACATGTTTATCGAATATACTTTATTCGTGGTGTGAAAGCCTAGGGAATACATAAAGCGAAATTTTATTCATAATAATTATTAACTTGCCCTAGATTTTCCTTGGAAAGTAATGTCTTTATGTTTTCAAATCGTACCCGCACCAAAATATTGCTATTCATTCTTGGCAGGCGCTTTGTGTTTACTATTTTAGTATTTTAGGCGTTGGTTTCAAAGCTGTTATAATTATAAAGATAGAAAAGTATTTATTAATCATTTTATCTTAACAGAATTTCGATATTGAATTTCATCTTAAATTCTACGGCGACTGATCTTTTATCGGGATAAAAAGTATCTTCAATATTGAGCCGTAATAAAAGTTATAAATATACCATGTTCCAATTTAATATATTCGTTACTTTTTGCGTGATAAATAAATTCATTTACCCTTTTATTAACGACGAAATTCTAACCGAATTTTCTAACCAAAGGACTCTAGTAGTCTTACTCGTAGATTAAAATTTTCAAAAATTGAATGTTGTGTGTATTAAAGTCCATGGCAATTTTAATATTAATATTGATAGATACTATTGACTAAGTAACTTTCTTGACGATGTACAAAGATGTACAAATTCGTTTGTTCAATTGCAAATAATTAGCACTTTTTAACAGACTTCAAAAAAAGGAGGAGGTTCTCAATTCAACGGTTTTTTATGTTTGTTACCTCAGAACTTTGGACAGGGTGAACCGATTTTGTTGATTCTTTTATAAATCAAAAGCTGGTGCTTGTCATGTGGTTAGGATTAAATTTGAGCTAGAGCTGACGAGTAGTTTTTGTGTTATTTTAAAGTCGGTTTTTTTTCTTGGCAAAATTCATATTATTATAGAAATAGACTGTCCAAATAATTGTCCATCTTACTTCTCTTTGTTATTTAGATCATGAAATCTTCTTTTCAAAAGAGTGTGTTTTATGTATTCCTGTTTGTCCACAGATACGAAACTTATAAAGCTACACTTAAGAAGATCCCGGCGACCAGGCTCTCCCGGCTGACGGAGGCGCTGGCCAACTACGACCCGGTCCTCAACGAGTACTTCTTCGACCGCCACCCTGGGGTCTTCGCCCAGGTCCTCAATTATTACAGGTAGGATTATATTCTACTTGCGCATTTCCCAATTTTGGGATTCCAAAAATATGTTCTTTTCTTCCGTACATAAGGACCTTGGTAGTTAGTTCATTAAAATTGCGTGAGGAAATATTATATTATTTTCGGGTGCATTAAATACTGTGTGCATACGACCCGGCATACGCTTATAGGTGAGGGAATAATGCTGTTATTTCATTGAATTATAGCATTATTCCGTTATATAGCAATAGTTCGAAATCCTAACATCATTAAATTTTTGAATTTCAAACTCTTGCTGTCGACCAACCTATCACTTCTCATGACATTCCCAATTACAGACCGTAAGATTACTTATAGGGTTCCAAAGTAAAATCGGAACCCTTATAGTTTCGGCATATTCGTCCGTCTCTCTGTCCGTCTGTCTATCCGAAGCAAAGCGCCGAGACCCTTAGTGCTAGAAAGCTGTAATTTGGAATGGATATATATATATTTATTAAAACTCTAGAATTGTAGAAAGAAATATTGAAAAAAAAATAACATGAGGATGAATTTTTTATTCATCATGTATCCTATAGTGTAGGGTATCGGTGAAAAGGTCTTACAAAAATATTATGGGTCTTCCAAGACCATTTTTGAAATCAGAGGTCTGTTTGCGAAACATTCGGCTTTAAAGTGCCAATTTTGGTTAGAGTCAAATGCCCCCGCCCCGCCAGCTAAACGGTTGGAGTTAGACAAGTGAAAAAATTCTCAAAATTAGGTGACATAAAAGTAGGAAAACTATCGCGGCTATGGTAGCATAAGTAGTTAATGAGTAATAGTCGATAAACTTACTATTTCGAAACCCAACACTGCGCGTGGCCTGACACGCACTTGCCCGGTTTTCTTTTTCATTTCAGTTTTGTTTATTAGGTTTACTTTAAATTTGAAGGCTTGATGATAAGAAGTACTTTAATAAAATATTTTACATATTTTCTCCACCCATTTACCCACCCAGAAGTAGTTATTCATCTTTTCAATTACCTGAAGGGTTTGAATGAAAAAGAGGCTCTTCTCAGAGTTCTCAGCTAAGAACTCTTTTCAAGTGTTTAATAAATAGGAAAATGGAAAGGTTTAACTGACAATGGAATCGGATTTTTAGAGGTTATGATGCAGCTAAATATACTAATTACTCACTCTGGCTTTCCTTAAGAAATCATGATCCTTACGTTCATTATTATCAATAACTTTTTTCAGGCGTTTACAATTTCGCATGGTTAAGAAACAGGACTATTTTGTACCAAATTTTATCTCTTACTAACATCTCATTCTAGTTAACTATAACGTAGCAGATTTTTCAACAATAAAAAAAATCCATGGAAAGTTTTTCTTTCGCAAAACAGCAAGCACATCTTTAAAATTAAATCTGGGTTTACATTCATAGCATGGTCCTTCGAACATAACGACGGTACTTGAATATATTTCGATCTAGCAGCAATCTGGGTGCCAATCATACAATCTACAGGTGCAATGATTGCGTCATATCCGTTGGCTAAATCATTCATTCATTGGCTCCCATCGCTGCGCTAATATGATTTATTACGTAATTCTAATTTCAACTATTAATTTCGTTCGGTTGCATAATTACCGAAATTGCCGAATGCATTTTCAATTTCATTTAATTTGCTGGGTTTCTAACTGGATTTCTAGAGCCACTAATGGTTACTACGACTCCGAATTCTTTACTAAGGAGTGATTTAAGTAACCGTTAGTGACTCTGAGTTGGGGCGTAAGACTTAATACTTAATTATGCATTTCGGATTAATTTGTGATTTTCAAGATATTGTATGTTGTGACCACCTAATTCGCAGAGGTTATGTAGTTTCAGTTTTTTTCTTCTTTGTTTTGTTTTAACTGTTTAAGACTAGTGAATTTTACTGACTTCACCTGGTTTGAACGCTGAATCTATGTTAGGCTCAATTTATTGCTCACTACTAGTATAATAACTACATGATTAACAATTGGCCCGTCTATCGTTCTTCTGTCTTCTTATTCTTCTTATGCTATGGATATAAAAATTAAACTTCTAACGCAACAGGAGCCACCTCCTTTCCTTTTATCTGAAAGTACATAAAATAAATGCATATAAACAGTTTCAAACAGTTCTTAAAGTTAAGATTACAAGTGCGATGGTCTAATTTATATTTCTTGGAGGGATCGTCTATTCTATACAGGGCTCAATCAACACCCACATAATACTTTCGGGCCCACATTAAATATAAAAGCTCATAAATAAATCTTCATGTAATAAGTTTTTCCCATTTTCTTTCCTTCAAAGTTTTATTCAATTAGTCTTGCACTCTTCAAGAGCCATTTATTCGAGTTCTTCAAAAGACGAATGGGCATTTTTTGCTCCTAAATTGAAAGAAAAATATGCGCCTACTTATTATTTATTTTCGTATTTAACTTTAATAGCCTCTTCAACAGTGCAACCGAAATAAGTTAAAAAATTTCACAGACTGTAAAAAGGGATTATTACAAAGATTATTACAAAGTTTCATCAACGAATGTGTAACTGACTAAGTGTGTTCTCAGACTGTGGTTGATTGTGATGTCAGGCCTTCTGTTCACGTAAACGCGCGTCATACACACGCTATTATCAATTGTCGCTTGATAGCAACTTGCGTAGTAGAAGTACGAAATTTGTTCAAGGAGTGGCAGGTGTCGTCGCGTCTGTCTATTGCCCATGTTTCATTATGCAGCTTGTGTGCAATCGTCAAATGAAGCACTGTGGACAGTAGGCATTATGATTTATTCCACTTGCGACTCAAGATTTTAGTGCAGGGTTATCTGACTCCCATGTCATGCTTGAGTGGGAGTATCCCTGACAATTATGTATAGATTTTTTACTAACACAATTGCTATTATTTATTCTGTAGTGCTATGCCACCGACACAATAAAGAAATGGAGACTTTAACAGGCAATTCATAGACACCCACGCTCCAAAACGATCAATATCCTTTAGATAAATTCACCAAATTAATTGAACTTAGGACCATTCGACCGACCAGGCAACTAGGTCGTTTAAGTTCAATTAGGTCGTCGATCACGAGTAGAGACTGTGTCTTAGTCTCAGTCGCCCGTTAGGACTGAAGTTAATTACTGGAAGATAAGTGCTATTAATGGTGTAAGTGAATTCGTACCTACACTATATTCACATTCGGATCAGAATTTACGTAATCACTGTGTTGCCTAGCAACCACAAACAAACAGGTGCATGAAACTTTTGGTCGTATAAAGTGCGTTTGAACTAAATCTGGAATTCGCAAGTCGCGTTCCGTTCCACTCTTTATAATTTAATTTCTTTTTAAACATAACATTTATTTTGCAAAAGTTTAAAATAACACGGAATAGTTACGCATAAAATCGATATAGACTGTTTTAAAATACATAAACATAATGTTACTCGGCTTTTTTTAATGAAATTTAACTTATAAATAACTTTATGCTCATGTATATTGAGTGGAATGAAATATCTGTATAATCTGTACAGTGCCATCTCTGAAGAACTTATTTGTGTCGTGGCGAAAATTGGAACTAATGCCATCCCATTCTAAACTTACTAATAGCGCACTATGATTGGTCCAATGCGTCCGGCAGCGCCCTCCTTAAAGTCACAGATAAGTAGATTTCACTGTATTTCGTAATATAATACGACCTAGTTGCAAAGCATGTAAGCGCCATTATAGCTGTGAGGTTTTCGTAGTCATTTCTATTTATAGTCATAGGCAGGCAGACCGTAAAAAATAATTTTGTGCAAAGGTTACAAGTCGCTTCACGAAATTAAGGATGTGCGAGAGTGAGTTATTCAATGATGAAAATTGTTTTAAGATGTTGGTTTTTACGTCGTTTTCTCTTAGTGTGTTGTTGTTATAGGTCAATAGTAAAATAATGAAGATGTCACAAACGTTATAATGATTATTTCGTTCTTTAATAGTTATTTGGTGTGCGAAATACAAATCAGTTTGTGAAAACCCTTTAAAGGAATTTTAATGATTTGTTGACAAGTATTATGATACGAGTTTGACTCAAGTATAGACTTGGATAAGACATGTGGGACATTCCAGGTTCGTCGCCTTCCGACTTGCCTAATGCTTAACATTTTGATATACCGATGTATTGTAGTTGCTACTTTCTTGTATTGACATCTGTTGCCACAAAAATTCTTGACAAAAATAGCCGACTTCAAAATTAGGGATTACTCAAAAATTACTCATCAAATCTCATTTAGATTTAAGTGGGACCACATAACAAGCACTAGCTTTCGATTAAAAAAGAATCATCAAAATCGGTTCCCCTAGTCGAAAGTTCTTAGGTAACAAACATAAAAAAAAATACAGTCGAATTGAATACTTACCTCCTCCTTTTTTGAAGTCTGTTTAAAATCAATATCAATATGTACATATAATAAAACTGTTAGATAGATACAATAAAACTGTACATTAAATATATTTGAGAACTTTGACTGCGGGTATTTATTAACGCAATAGGTCCCATTACAATGATTTTTAGAATTTTTGTCTGTTTGTCTGTGCGTTTGTTCTGGTTATGCGCACGAACGGCTTAGCATATTTATATTCGATTTTTTCTGACATTGTAGTGAACTTGGGTTAACATTTAGTGTTTGTTTTATTTCATTCCGTTCGCAAATAAAAAAATGAAAATAAAAAAAAATACCATCCATACATTTATTTGAGTGTGGACTTACCGAAGCGAAGCGAGGGCTTTTACTAGTATAAAATAAACTTATTCAACGCAATACATTATTTTTCGCTATTTAAATTCGAAAAAAGGTTACACGACGCTTCATAGAAATCGATAAATGATTCAATTTACACTTTTATTATTTTACCTTTCACATTTTTTCTATCTGCCTTTGAAACCCTTTTAGATATTAAGATGAATTCATGTAGCCGTGGCTATATCATGCTATGGCGTTTCAACAGCTAATTTTAAAAGTGTTCATATGGTTTAGGCGCAAAATGTCCGATATGCGTGGTCTGCGTGGATCATAACATAAGTAACTACCTTTATTGTATAACTACTATTATAATATTATGTCTTATGTGGTATCACCGCTTTATCGATGTGTACCTTGGTAATCTTTTGTTAATTGTCAACTGAGTTTTAAAATTAATATTTAACATTATGGTATATAATATGGTACTTAATTTCCAAAAAAAAAAGAACTACTTCAGCACTTATAGGATTTTTGTGACTGTTTGTTTTGTATCGCCTGTATGATGTTCACGAGAACTGTAATGTAAACTGCTGACAAACTGGCTTAGTTTCGTGGAACTTATTTTGTATTTACGTAAGTCTTCATTGGTTTTTTTTTGTGTAAATAGCCGAAATACGAATCACTTGATGGTAAAATGGTCACTGTTGCACAATATAGTCACTAGTTACATCAAAGACATCAGAGATGCGTTCCCCTCCAGGAAATAAGTGAGACGTACTAACATTTATCTGTCACATAAATGTCTGCCGGCTGGAAATCGAATCCAGGACCTTTGCAGGCAGGATTACTACACTACCTTTTAGGTAGTTTCTGATAGTTGTGATATTCCTCCAGTTACGGAAAGAAAAATTAAAACAACAATATATATAATAACAAATTAATAATACAACATAACAAATCATATCTATCACTCTTTTCACAACATGGAGTAAATTAATTCTCACTTTATCGCTGTCAATCAATAATTCCGTGCTAAGCTATGAGATAAAAATAGTTTGGATATATTTTCAACAATTTAAATGTCAATAGTCTACATGACTCCACGTTCAAATATTTAACTCGCGTATGGAACCTATTGAATAATTCAAGCTATCAGTTTTCGGTTCTATAACGTTGCAAATAAAGGCTAAAAACATATAGACATAAAATTATTATGAGCTTGTTATTCATAAGTCATAAATCGCCACTTAGTTGAGTCGCTTAGGTAAGTGTCTCCTTAGCTGATACAAAACATTATGTTAATAAATTTTTAAGCCACCCAAAGGCTTCATGAATTTGTTTATTTTTTGGAGAAACATGACAGAGCGATTGGAAAGTCTAATAAAACGTCGTTGCGACTTGACTTCTTATGTGTTATGTGCCACTTTTGGCAAAATCATTTTATTTACGTCAAATGACTCTACATTTTGAAGCACTATCGAATTCAAAATCTTTCATGTGTGTACGACGTTTTCATCGTAATTTATTCACCAAATTTAAAATCACCTATGTGCTTGCTAAACAAAACTTTATCGATTCCCTCAAAAAGCTGATTTTTACACATAAGAGGTCTTAAAGTCGCAACGACGAAAAGCTAATTCCTCACTATGCTGTCTCCTGCCTGCAATATGATTGTTAATGCTCTGCTCGCGGCTTTGGTTTTACTTCAAATCATGGTCTACCTGTTTGCTAAATTTCATGAAAATCCGTTTAGTAGTTTTTACGTGAAAGAGCAACAGACATACCATACATATACAAATTTACATAATATAAAGTGACTAAATAAATAAACAATAATAAACGCTAACACTCATACCCCCGCAGTAGGCTGTGTCGCGGGTGGCATGGACGACACATATAACATAATATCACAATAACATCCATGACCCTAGTACTAATATTTAACTGTCACATAAATATCTGCCCCGGCCGGTAAACCAACCCGGGACCCCTCGCTTCGCAGGCAGGGTCGCTACCAACTAGGCTACAGGGTCGTCAAGTAACTAACTTTCAATTCCAAATAATAGTGTGACCATAGCAATTCTTACTCGTAAAATCCACGATTTGTGTACATACTTATCCAAGTTTATGCGTAACGTTAAAAGTTAATTGCCGAAGCTGTGAGTAGCTTTGTTTTGTCAGGATTAACGATCATCTTTATAGCTATTTCTACTGTTTCGTATTCACTGGGCGTGAGGTTTTCAAGTAGATACTTAGTATTGCTCTCCAAGTAGTGTGAACTTAAAACATCACAAACATTATATTTTCCAGACATGCGGTAGCGTGTCAAGCCAAGTCCAAGCTAACAGAACTGGCGAGCAGCACCGTGTGTAATATTACACGAACCATTTGACGCCACTTGTGACCACCTTATAAATCAAAAACGTTTCCACATTTATGTGAAACCTGTCAAATTTGGCTCATTTACTGAGACTTGCGAAAAAAAACTGGTCAAACGTAGAGCTTGAATTACATGTTCTTGTGACTTAAATTTTAGGTTTTTCTACACAGAACTTGGCACCCATTTAGATCTCAATTCTTTTTTGAACTTGGCTCTCATTTCTTATTTATGTTTCTGGTGAGATATTTTTTCTGTCTAACTGTCTTTCTATTTGTCCGGGCTAATCTCTGGAACAGCTGAATCTATTTTAAAGGGACTTTCACTGGAAGATAGAAGAGGTTATTGGACATCATACATGCTAATTTTTATCACGGAATTCCCACGAGATCGGGATTTTCACGAATAAAACTCCCACGAAAACGAAGTCGCGGGCACAGCTGGTTTATAATATTAGTATTTTTATTTATGATATTTTCCTTACGAGCCTCTGTTGCCTCAAAACAAGCAAGAATCGAATCAAAAGAATCTCTATAGTATTCAAATGCATGTAAAATGGATCTAAATAACATTGAGCTACATAATTCAGTATGGTATTCGCCGCGAGCTGTCTACTGCGTAACTGGCTTACTATTGGAATTCTAAAGTGCTTCTCTATTGCGTAGTATAAACCTACCTAACCCTACCGTTGTATACGGTTCATTTAAAATTGCGTTTGAACATTCATGTATAGATTTTTACAATTTACATCGAGTATTTTTTTTAGAAAAGGCATGTTTATAGGGTTGAATATTTATGTGTGTATGAGAATGTTTCAGTTTGAAAATATTTTTAAATTTTATTGTAAAGTTTGAAAATATTATTAATTTTATCTTTTCTTATTAACATTCGGTTGAGCTCTTCCATTCTCGGAAATATCGTCCGCACTTTATACAATATGTTAGTATCTCGCAAAAGGGCTCGAGTTGTGGGTCCATGTTCAAAAATCCTGCACGCGATTCTTTGTTTCAAAAGTTAGAATGTTTATTACTACCGGTTAAGAAAAACATCGCTAAGAAACACACTCTTAGGATTTCTCCATAATATTGTCAATGGAGTCTGCCAACCTGCACTTTGCCAGCGTGGTGGGAGCCTTAAGCTTCATTTTTTCGACGATTCCTATTTGGTAAAACTTAAGGTCGATGCATACTTAACGTGTTTTTACCCGGACGGGACGGTACGTGAAGTTGTGGAAACATAATTTCATAGAAAAAGTAAACGATAGCGCATACTCGTACGTCACGGAGGCACGGATGGGACGGGAACGGGGCATGCACGTATATTTATGCCCAGTTCACGTTCCGTCCCCGTGCCGTTTTATTGTTATTTGTAATTTGAAAATAACACATACTGTAATGAAATGAAAGTAATTTAAAGTTGAATAATCATTTAATGCCAAAAAATTATTTAATTTCATGATTAAGTATAAATATTAATAGCAAATAAATAACTATTTAATAATAATTATTGTTAATAAACATGACGTTAAGCACAGTAGTAGACACTTATTTCACTTTTATTATATTCATATTTTCCTGAAAAGTTGTACCTACTAAAATTTTATTCCAAACAAGTCTCGCTTCAAAAATGGAGTATAGTTCAATTGCATCAAGGACATTGCAGAAAGTCGCTTCAGTTTCATAATAGACATTGTTTATTCAATAGAGATGAGAGAGATGCAGTTATATAAGTGTTACGTTCACACTAATATATCCATTTAGTGCATTCGCTGCAGTGCCAACAAAGTTGGTGAGCCACGTGTTCGTAACGCGTCCGCTAGGATTACATTTTACAATTTATGTGCGCGAAACTTTATTCCGCACTTCGTTCTTTAGCAAATATTGTGCTTTCCGGAGTAATTTGTCATATTTAATTTGAAACGAGTTCTTTTGACATTTTTGTTTATTTTTTATTGTGATTGAAGTAGATTACGTATCATCGTTATGATAAAAGAAATATTTGATTTACTTGTTGCTTGTTAGTTTATTAATAATTTTATTTTTGTTATTTTCTGAAGACAAGTTAATCTCTTCTGTAGATGTTATATAATTAAAAAAGTGTTTAATTTTATTTTGCTAAATAAATCGAGATTGACCTACACCGATATTTTTCTGAGATTGTTAACAATATCGTTTAAATAAATACCGACTTTCAAGTAGATAATAAAAAAAAAACATTTTTTTTGGTACCCTGTTTTGTGTATGACCTTTATGTAAATTGTGCCAAAAATGTTTACTTACTTAAATGAGTTAGAGATACTACATCCATGATAATGTTACTAATAATCCAGAATATATTAGTCAACTCAGAAGTCTGAAGATTTCATGCCACCCCAAGACCTTAGATGTGGTTTAACGAAGCACGGAAGCGGTCAAAAAACTTTTGCCTCTAGCAGTTACCCATACAACTACCACCGTGCCCGCTATTGCATAACTCAGTCGATGCTCGGATCGACACGAACCGTCGGACTATAAGCACTTCAAAGTGGATTATCACCGATTGCTGTGAAGTGAGAATACTTAATTTATCGATTTTGCTGAAAATTGCGTCCCTCCAACAGAATATTTGATATTCCTTGTTTTTCTAAGTAATTGCAACATTGTTTCTCTTTTGAACCATTACCCTTTGAGAACAGTTCAAATAAGTAGCTCAAACACGGCTTCATTTAAGTACCATCCTTGCGGAATATCAAAGAAGGCAGCAATGTTGTTCTTATTTGAGCAAAATATTACATTTTGCCTTCAGATAACCCTTGAAAGCTAAGATGTAGAGTTATAGAGGAAAATATATTGCTCACCTTTTCATTCTCCAAAAGACATGATTCCTCAAATATCGCATCTCAAAGTAATCACAAACCTCATCATGAAATATGGCGGCGAAGCCATCACAGAATATAATAAATGGTTTAGAAGATGTCCCGGGGACATTACTGTGCCTGATGCATAAAAATTGGTCGATTAAGAAATTCCCTCAAGTGACGTGGAATGATAAAGACCAACCACGGAATTCTGTAATTTTTATCGGTTTTTTTATTAAGGGTCAAACGAGAGGTCAACTTTAGTGATCCTACTGAAAGATAAAATAGTAGTACCACGAGAAAAACCCAACAAGATACCTACGGCTAAAATTGCGTGCAACACTCAATAGAATTTAATATTTCGGGGAAACAGCCAAGCGTTTTAAATGAACACTGCGCTCTCCGATGATATTAAACGGGCCAAATTAGCGAATGGTGTGAGGAAACAAAAAAGCTCATAAATTTCACTAACTGTACGAGCTGCGAGATATTTCGACGCTGAACAGCAGGATATAAACCGACTACATAAACGTACTGAAATTGTGGACTTGTGTTATTTATAAGTAGTACAAAAACACGGCTACTGTTTTGTGTCTGTTTCAGCACTTAGTTTATAATCTACGCAATAGGCTGCGTTCACGGACCTAAAAAAAGACGGACGTAATCCCAACAACAAATTCAGTGAAGCACCCATAGTAATACCAACTCTCTATTCGTACAAGTACACACACCCACACATTGACACTTCACTGCTTCAATCGCGAATCAAAAATTACACACACATGGTAAGCGGGCGGCCATTGCTATGCTTCACTCTCGATTAGACGAGGTTAAGCCCGTCTTTTTTCAGGTCCGTGGCTGCGTTATAATTAGTGTTACCCCTTCATCTGAAGTTATGTATGCTTTACTTTTACAAGTACCGTACTCGAAACAATTCCTACTCTTTTTTAGGCGTTGGAATAATTTTCATGTAACAGTTGCTTCGGTTGTTGTTTAAAGCATTGTTAGTGTGAAGACAATTTTTCGATTGAGAAATCTTTTTGCGAAATATTAAGCTCTTGATATAATAATGTAAGGAGTGAGGTGTTTGGATAGCGGAGATTATGTTGACCGTCATAATATTATTAAGTTTTGTAAGGCAAAAGTTTTGTGTTTTACTCTCAATAATTAAAATTTACCCTCTATATTCATAAAACTACCTTTGAATAAAATTGTAAAAGGGTGTCAGTTAATAAATTCATTGTGTCATTTAAAAAGGAGGAACGGCGGCGAAAATTATTCCCTAGTTTAAGACCACGCGAAAGCATAACGGCTATTCATATATTAAGTGTAACTAATCTATTTTATTACATAACAAAGCATATTTTATGGTTTTTCTATGTTCTAAGGTATATTAATTAATTAACGTGTTATGTCCCTAATTAATCGGTAAAGGGTCGTGCCATCATTATTTGATGAGTGCTAAACCTTGTGTAACGACTAAATAGACTAAAGAGGGTATTAACTATCATTAATTATTGAGTATTGAGAATAATCAAGCAGCGTAACCTAAGTTACAAAATAAATGAATATTGCAATATCATTATCTGTGTCTTATTTTTACTGAGCCTCATTGTGATATTTAATACTTTCAAGTGCTCATTTTTAGTTAGAGTGTATCCCATCTGTCAGTAAAATTGTTCAGTTTAATTAACCGACTTCAAAAAAGGAGGAGGTTCTCAATTCGACTGTATTTTTTTTATGTTTGTTACCTCAGAACTTTGGACTGGGTGAACCGATTTTAATGATTCTTTTTTTAATCAAAAGCAGATGCTTGTCATGTAGTCCCACATAAATTTGAGCGAGATCTGACTAGTAGTTTTTGAGTAATTTTGAAGTCGGTTATTTTTTGTTAGTAAAATTTTGCTTATTGTTGTTATTTACTGCATGATTTCTGAACATAAGAGGACTGAAGTGTGATGTAAATAAATAAATCAATCCTTTCATAGTTTCTATCTTACGGTCCAGCCATACAATTTACTTGTTTGCTGTTACGCTTGCAGCAACTTTGTCTTAACTCTTATAACTGAACTATAACGAGTACTCATATTATACCCCTTGTTTAGTACACAATGTTCTATTGTAAACCAAAGATATTATAATGTAAAAAAGAGGTAGATATGTCACTAGCGCGCCGACGATGAAGAGCGTAAGAACAGGCAATTGACCGTTCCGCTCGTAGTCTTTCTGTCAGTACAAGACGATACGCACGCTTTTGTTGTTGTCAGAAGTGCTTGAATTTGACATACAGCATTAAAATGCCTTCGTGTATTATACTTATGTGATTAGTGTAGTGAAACAAAAGATAAACGTGTGTGTGTTGTAGTTCTTTTTGGAACAGATTTTTTGGTTGATTTGTAAGGTCATAACGTATCTATATTTTTTTATATCATTGTTGTAACCAAGTTCCAATCTCTCGCACGCCATACAGTCCAATGTTTATCGTGTATTTCCAGTAATAAACAGTCCAGCCACAGTTTTGTAACGTTGGTACATTTTTACAACTGCTTGCTGTAATATGTCTTTTTCGACAGGTTTATTGCTCGTTGGATAACCGCGCGGTCATTGGTTGCTGTAATAAGGTTTAACCAGTAATTAGTGTTTGGGCACAAAATATATCTCATCTACCATTGGAGTTAGGGGCCATTGATTAATTACGTAAGGGTCTCGAGGTGGAGCGGGCCCTCAAACACAATGTCTTCATGCCTTTATGTTAAAGGGGGAGGGGGAAAAGCCATTCTTACGTTCTTAGTTTATAAGCTAAAATACTAACAATAAAGTACGGACCTAACAAAAAGACGGAAGTAATCCCAACAACAAATTCAGTGAAGCAACCATAGTATTACCAGCTCTCTATTCGTACAAGTACACACACCCACACATTGACACCATACTGCGTTAATCGCGAATCAAAAATTACGCACACATGGTAAGCGGGCGGCCATTGCTATGCTTCACTCTCGATTAGACTGGTTACGTCCGTCTTTTTTTCAGGTCTGTGCAATAAAGATTGAAAATAATTGGAAAAATTTATGTGTTTTAGTGCTACTATTGATCCTTTGATCTTTTAGAAAAAGAAATCAGAAAAATCTTACGTAAGAAGGGGAGGAGGGGGAGATTTGGGAAATCTTTCGTGTCCTTACATGGGGATAGGGGGATCAAAATGGCCAAAATTGTCCTTGCGTAATTAATGGTGGCCCCTTACCGTCCGATGACGAGTCTGTATGATTTAACTTTCTAAGATCATTTTCAAACTAATAATTATTTTGCAATATGCATGTAATCTTTTATTTCTTCGTTTTCATACAAGTGCATTTAGTTGTACCACTCCAAAACACATCATTTCATTAGATCGTTAACACAAACTATACTAAGGAATTAGACGTCAAATAGCAGTTATTCCGAAACGTTATCAGGAATTACGGAATTATTCAAGAGAATACAAACGCGGTTTCCTTCATACGACTATTAGGTATAATGTATATGTATACATATATGTAGGTATAATGTTTATGTATACATATATGTAGGTGTGATGTGGGTACATATATTCGTCTTGAATACCACCAAACAATTCAGTGATATTGTCAAAGAAAACTTAATTTGGTTGAATAAATTGTGGAATATATTTTATTATTATTCTCATCAAATTATGAACTAAATAAATAATTTTTTGTAATTGTAATTATGTGTCGTCATAAATAATAATATAGTATGATAATTTAAATTTGTTGCTGCACTTTAGAAAGTATAAAAAGAATTTGTACTACACCAAAACGTAGAATAAGTTATAATATAATTTGAAGATTCTCTGTTATCTCATTGTTACCAAAATACATAAATGATTTGATTTCAGTTGCTTTATTAAACTTTTACGAAAATAAGAAACTTAGTTGAAAGAAATGATGACATTGTGTTTTATAAAGTTAATTTCACGTGTAAAGGGAGTTATTATTACGAGTATAAATGCTAGTAAAATACAGCAAAAACAATTAAAATTACCCTTCCTGGCAGTTGGGTAAAAATAACAATGAACGTTAGCTGCGACGCCCGCGACAGACGAGTCTGATATCCACGGGAAAATGAACAAAAAACATATAACCAATGTAAAGAGTTAATAGAATGAAAAGGATACGCGTCACGAAGTCACGAGTGAAAACCAGGTCATTAGCTAAACACGCTTTATTAGGAACTGGCGACGTCACTGGAATAGACCCTCGTCAGCAGTGATAACAGATTTTAATTTTGAACTGTATCATAACTTTTTATACAGATAATGTTCAGCTGAGATGAAATGTAGACTTTGTTTAGAACCTATTTCAAACAACCACCCCAGTGTTAATTAGTTTAATTGATTTTGATATTATTTATAATTAACCGCCCTCGTTCGGAAAAGCTATGCCTTAGTACCGACCATTGTAAGTCAAAAGTCGACTTTACCTACCACGTTCGAAAAGTTACCGATGGTTACTCGAAGATAGTAAATTATTCTCGTATCCTTATCAATCTGCACTGGAACAGCGTGGTGGAGTATGCTTTAAGGCCTCCTTAAGAGGAGAGACCAATGCTCAATAGTGGGCCATGAATGGGTTAAAGCAATACGGCCAAAAATATAAATAGCCAATCTATACATCTATACTCTATACAAATAAATAAAATTGGAGTGTCTGTTTGTAATATTAAAATAACCGCTTTTTACTAAGTGCATTTGGATGTACCTATAAACGGTACATATATCAAAACAACATTTTCCACAATTTTTGTCTGTCTGTCTGTCTGTTTGTTCCGGCTAATCTCTGAAATAGCTGGACCGATTTTTACGGAACTTTCACTGACAGATAGCTGATGTAACAAGGAGTAACTAAGGCTACTTTTATTTAAAAAGAAAATTGTAGACGATACGAAGTTCGCCGGGTCAGCTAATAATACAATAAACCATAGCCATCTAACTATCGCACATAGTCAACTAGGTCGTATTATCTGACACGTCACAGAGTCACACGGGTCATAGTGTGAAACTCCCATAGAGAACTAAACAGCCTAAACATCTTCATGACGAGGGATCTCACGGGAACCGGCCTAAAAGTTTGTAGCGATCAAAGTAACAAGAAAAAGAAAGGTACATCAAAGATCTTGTGTGTATCCTTCTTCATGGACGACACGACAATGAGATCTTTTGAATATATCGTGAGCACGCAAACTGCATTCATGTCCTTCATCGTGATATACTTACCCGTTTGCATTTAAACTGTTTCAAAACATTTTATAAGTGCAATGTGGCAGCATCACATTGTATATTATACTTAATTTAATAAACACTTGCACACTTATTCTCCCACAGTGGGATTCTCTCTGTCACGGATGGCATGGACCACACAAATAAGACATCACTATAACACCCAGGAATACAGCTAAACTTTGATAAACTGTGGGTGGCGAGTGATGTAAACGGATAATTCTTGACAAAAAATGACTTAATAAGTAAAATAAAGATTTCTTTTATTTTGCCTATCTTTCAGATAGCGTAGGGCCACGGAAGGGATGTGAAGTAAATGTCATGTCACAAGGTGAAGTTGGGATAATTCAAAAATTACTCGTCATTTTAATGTGAGAGCACATGACAAACACCAGCTTTCGATTAAAAAAGCATCATCAAAATCGGTTCACCCAGTCGAAAGTTCCGAGGTAACAAACATAAAATAATAAAATACAGTCGAATTGAATACCTCCTCCTTATTTGAAGTCGGTAAAAAAATACCTAGAGGCCGATCACCTACGGTGGATGGTCCGATACTGTAAAAGAGATTAGAGGAATTCCAGTGACCGACGCTCCCAGGAAGGCAGAATACAGGGTGGCATGGAAGCAGTTCGTCAACTCCGCCACCAAGTTTTATCAAAACGGGCACAACCTTATATAATGAAGCAACCATCAAAGAAGAGAAAAGAAATATTTATCAATCTGTCATTAGGTGCCATCCATAAATTACGTCACACGTTAGGGGGAGGGGGGGTGGGGGACGATGTAGTCTCCTAGATCCTAAATTTCGTGACGTCACATTTCAAAATCGAATAATTGATATGTACCTATGGGTAAATATTAAAAAACAATTAATGGAAAATAATACTTATTTCGGAATTGCTGTTTTAATTTAATAATTTCTAGATGTAAAATTTCATAATATGTGACGTCACACTAGGGGGGGAGGTCTCACAAATGTGACAAGGGGGGAGGGGTCAAAAAGTATGCAATTAGTGTGACGTAATTTATTGATGGCCCCTTAGATATAATCTTCTCCGGTCGGGATTCGAAATAATATAATTATCTATGAATCGTCGCTGAATCGTAGTCTTGTTGTTCAAAAGACGCGGCCATAGGTTGAGTTAAAGTCACGCGTGGATCCTCAATCTTCGGTAAATAAATCAGTTGCGGTCAACGGGCCCCTTAGGGATATTGTGTTTATTTAACTTTGCTATGACTTAGGCAGGCGATGGGAACAAGGATACGGGATGGAATAATCTTAATCTTAGTTACTTCGTACATTTGTAATTTGCGTACTACGAAAGCCTGGAATAATTGATTTCACACGAACGGCACTTTGCAGTCGAGAGTGCCAACTGCAAACGTCGACGCTTGCAGTCGACCGCCGACGGCAGCCGACTGCAAACGTCGACGGTACCCGACTGCAAACGTCGACGGCACTCGACGTGCTGACTCGGGTGCCGTCGACGTTTGCAGTCAGCTGCCGTTGGCTGCCGTCGGGTGCCGTCAACGTTAGCAGTCGGCTGCCGTCGGCGGTCGGACGGCAGCCGACTGCAAGCGTCGACGTATGTAGTTGGGACTCTCGACTGCAAAGTGCCGTTCGTGTGTAAGAGCGCTAAGATGGTGACCGCACTTAGTAAAAGTCTATTCACTCTTTTCCTGAAAACTTCCACGTCATAGGCGGGACCGCATAGTAGATACACACAGTATCTCAGAAACAGAGTATAATATACAGTATGCAAGTAAAGCTAATATGAAATGTACAATATGCAAGTAAAGATACTAGCACTAGTAAGTAAAGGAATATATAATTTAAAAAAAAAGTGTAAAGGAATGCAAGAAAATAATTTAAAATAAAACTTTAAAAAACCCGACAGTTTTATTTACACTAAAAATAGCTAAGAATTTGTGAAATAAAGAAATAGCAAAGAATTGAATAGTTAAAAAGCGGCCAAGTGCGAGTCTGACTCGCTCATGAAGGGTTCCGTAGCAGCAAGTAACATAATATAAAAGTTCTTGTAGTTCGTTGTAACTTTGATCAATGTTTTTTGCGGTTTACGATTTATGACGTATTAAAAAAAAACTACTTACTAAATATCATTCAAACCAATTTTCGTTGGAAGTTTTCATGGTAATGTACATCATATATTTTTTTTAGTTTTATCATTCTCTTATTTTAGAAGTTACAGGGGGGTGGGACACACATTTTACCACTTTGGAAGTGTCTCTCGCGCAAACTATTCAGTTTAGAAAAAAATGATATTAGAAACCTCAATATTATTTTTGAAGACCTATCCATAGATACCCCACACGTATGGGTTTGATGAAAAAAACATTTTTGAGTTTCAGTTCTAAGTATGGGGAACCCCCAAAATTTAGTGTTTTTTTTTCTATTTTTGTGTGAAAATCTTAATGCGGTTCACAAAATACATCTACTCACCAAGTTTCAACAGTATAGCTCTTATAGTTTCGGAAAAAAGTGGCTGTGACATACGGACGGACAGACAGACAGACAGACAGACAGACAGACAGACAGACAGACAGACATGACGAATCTATAAGGGTTCCGTTTTTTGCCATTCGGCTACGGAACCCTAAAAACAGTCATCTTTCATACAAAAAAATATAGATCAAAATCGGTCCATCCGTCCCGGAGCTACGAAGCCACAGACAGACATACAGATACACAGACACTGAAACTTATAACAACCCTCTTTTTTCGTTGGGGGTAATAAGCATGTATAAATATATTTTTAATTGCATTCACGCAAGCAAATCTGCTCATACAAAAATTTTGTGAAAAAAACGCAGTAAATATGTGGGTACCCTCTTTTCATTTTTATTTTCTTTCCATTATTTCCTATCCGGCTCTTATCTGGAGCGGAGTCATGTCGTAGGACGATATTAAAGCGTATTACAAAGGCATATTTATGTTTAGCGACCCAATATCGGGTTGGTATTTTAAAATTCAGTAACTTGAGTTGATTTAACATTATGACCCCGCGAACTTATAATACAAAAACAAATCATGTTGGTTAATAAATATTATAAAAGTTTTAATAACTTCAGTATTACAGATATTATTATAGGTAAATAAAATTGTAAATTATATATACCTAATCATGAGGATACTTTTTACCCGACTGCCAATATAATAATATGTTTGTTTGTATGTGTGTAATATTCTTCATTCCCTCGTATCTTCCAAACCGCTGAACGGATTTATACATACAATTAAGATATCGTTAGATTCGTCTTGATAACCCAAGAGTTCTTAGATAAGTGAAAAAAAAAACAAATATGGTGGCTGTGACATGCCATAGTTTGAAGTATCAAAAAATAAAAATAAATTGAATAATGCAATAAGAGCTCACCATAAGGATTTCAAAAAGGTATAACATAATAGGTTTTTTGACAGCAAGCGGGTTTTTTTATAATTTTTAAATTTATACTAAATCAATACACTTATGAACGTCATGTTTTTGCTTCTACCATTTTCGCCTTTGACCTTCGCTAACTAAAGTTCTGTTTATAGATTGGGTAATAATTATTGTACCTAATGGAATAGAATTTCCTAGGCAAGGAGGCGTACAAATTCTTATAACAATTAACTTAAAAATATACTAGCGCTACTGTGTGGTCAATTTCATGAGAATCCGTCCATTAGTTTTTGCATCAATACAAACTTTTACATCTATACATCTATACTCTATATGTATAAATAAATAAAATTAGAGTGTCTGTTTGTAATATTAAAATAACCGCTTTTTAGGGTTCCGTAGCCGTAAGCATTCCGTTGAAACTTGGTGAGTAGATGTATTCTGTGAACCGCATTAAGATTTTCAGACAAAAATAGAAAAAAAAACAATAAATTTTGGGGGTTCCCCATACTTAGAACTGAAACTCAAAAATGTTTTTTTTCATCAAACCCATACGTGTGGGGTATCTATGGATAGGTATTCAAAAATGATATTGAGGTTTCTAATATCATTTTTTTCTAAACTGAATAGTTTGCGCGGGAGACACTTCCAAAGTGGTAAAATGTGTGTCGTCCCCCCCCTGTAACTTCTAAAATAAGAGAATGATAAAACTAAAAAAAATATATGATGTACATTACCATGAAAACTTCCAACGAAAATTGGTTTGAATGATATTTAGTAAGTAGTTTTTTTTTTAATACGTCATAAATCGTAAACCGCAAAAAACATTGATCAAAGTTACAACGAACTACAAGAACTTTTATATTATGTTACTTGCTGTTACGGAACCCTTCATGGGCGAGTCCGACTCGCACTTGGCCGCTTTTTACTAAGTGTATTTGGATGTATGCACGCTACATATACCAAAACAACATTTTTTACAATTTTTGTCTGTCTGTCTGTCATTTTGTTCCGGCTAATGTCTGAAATGGCTGGACCGATTTTGACGGGACTTTCACTGGCAGATAGCTGATGTAACAAGGAGTAACTTAGGCTACTTTTATTTTAGAAAAAAAAATTGTCAGGCGATACGAAGTTCGACGAGTCAGCTAGTTTATAATAAGAGTAGAATATCATTAAAATACAACTGCGTTTATTACAAACCTGCGGATCTCCGTACAAACCGCAAAGTTGATTCAAAATAAACTTCACAGCGAGAAGAGGAAATATTTCTTTGATCTTACTTCCAAGTTTATATTACTTCGCTAAATAAACAAGACGTCGAGGACGATATGAGCTGATTTGTTTAATCTTTCAGCCGTGCGTTTTGATGAAGGACTTGTTAGATGGCGCACTGACGTATTGCCCTTCTATTGAAACAGACCCTCACTTCGTCTTGATGCAATTATGTTTACAAATTTGGGGCGGTTTTCCTTACCCCAATCCATGACGACAGATTAGGGTATCGTAAAACGTGACCGAATTTATTCGTAAATTCTTTTCATGTTGTATCAGCCTTATTTTTAAATTACAAATCAAGTTAAAATTATCCTGAAGACTGTTTACAAAGACTCCTTTAAAAAAACAGACTGTAGGTCCCGAGCGACCTCGGATTCTTTCCGACGAAAGGTCCATCGTCTTTTTCACTCTTATTGCCATATCCATAAAGCTTTTTGAAATAGACATTTAAGCCGATTGCGTGTCGATAGGTATCAATGATATTTAAAAAAATATAGATACGTTATGCCCTTACAAATCAACCAAAAATCTGTTCCGAAAAGAACTACAACACACGTTTATCTTTTGTTTCACCACACTAATCACATAAGTATAATACACGAAGGCATTTTAATGCTGTATGTCAAATTCAAGCACTTCTGACAACAACAAAAACGTGCGTATCGTCTTGTATGGACAGAACGACTACGAGCGGAACGGTCAATTGCTTGTTCTTACGCTCTTCATCGTCGACGCGCTAGTGACATATCTACCTCTTTTTACATTATAATATCAATGATAGGTATAAGGAGACCTAGCGTCATTTCTGCTTTTGACGTCACTAGTGCCCATGAAAGACGGTAACCATTTTTCGTCAGGTGGCTCTTCTGATACTTTCTCGACTTTAATAAACATTTGGAAGTTTTTCAATCAAACCAAGTTTTCGTGTTTATCTTGGAAGAACTCCGGATTCAATCACATCTGAAATATAAACTAGACACACGTGTAGGTAATGTGAAGTGGGTTGGTAGGGATACAAAGACATGATCATGCTATAAAGTAAAGCAAAGCAACAACCCATAATTGTCCCACAGCTGGGCTCGGGGTCGTGTGCTATATAAGTATAATGTAGCTTTGTATTGGTGAAAACATTTTTGAAATCGGTTCAGAAGTTTTTGAGTTTATTCGTCACGAGTAACCGCCCTTGCTTTGCTTCGGTTTTCTTATTTTTTTACACCTTTTTGGAGTTTTATTAAGGATCCCTAATTTTTTTTGAAAATATAATATAGCCTATGTTACTCGGGGGTAGTGTAGCTTCCCAACAGTGAAAGAATTTTTGAAATCGATTCAGTAGTTTCGGAGCCTATTCAATGCAAACAAAAAATCAAATCTTTCCTCTTTATATATTAGTATAGAAGTATAGATAAACATTTCTCTATTTTTTTATAATATTATTGAGGCGACTAAATCCGGGCCGCTGATGATAGGGTCCCTCGGAGGGATGATATTGGTAATATTCATTTTAATTGTTAATTAATACCATTATTACTATTATTAATTACTATTATTATTTCTCCATGGGGTTCTAGACAGCTACCATCCTGGGGGTTGAGAGCCAGTTCTTTCTTTCTTTTTATTCTCTCCTTCTTGGCCGGCGACGCATTAGTGATGCCTTTGGTGTTGCTGACGTCCATGGGCAACGATAACCATTTACCATCAGCTGGATCGTCAGCTCGTTTGCCGGCTATTTCCATAACCTAACTGTTTTGCCGATTGTACATCAACGTATAATTACAATGAAATGATTTCATTATTTAACACGCAAATATTATGTTTTTAGATCTGTAAACATATCAAAAACTGCCTAAAATAGGTATACCAGTCTTTGCAAATGCGATCATTTTGCTAAGGAGACCTTATGCGAATGGGCAGTTTTGCGACCAAACACTGTAATATAGCAACAACATGGTGAATTTCTCCCTGGACCAGCTAAATGAAGCTTTAATTACATGAGAAATACTAATTAGTACATGCTTTTAGTTCCGTAACTTCATTAGCATGCTACTAATTAACTGCTGTTGTATAAGTTTTGATACAAGTTCTAAGTGGTTTATGCGGTAGATAAGAAAATATCTGAGCCTTAAAAGAAGCAGCAATGAATAATGAGAATCTTTTTTTAGTACTCATAGTTACTATAACTTTTCTTGCAAGTTATAGAGTTGAGACTAAAGATAATATTTGAATATCTTCATTGAAGAATAACTCTCAGACCGCTGACTATCACTGCAGGTTCAGAAGTAAAAACTACTTAAAAAGAACTTAAGTTATATTTGAACTGTTCCAGACTTCCCGACCAGTTGGTTGTGTTTAAAAGTTTCTCGTTTGAAGAATATCAACGGATGGTGTCGCGAAGAAAGTTAAACATTGACTCGCCTGCACAATTAACTTAACAGATTTTATAGCGAAAAGGAGTGAACGTGAGAAAAGTGCGAAAGTGAGAAAAGAGTCGAGTCTGAATCGAACTACAATGGGTTATTTGTTAGAAAATATCATGTAATAAAACACTGACTATTACTCATTGATACACATAGTCTAAGCCAAAAAAAAACTTAAAACGTGCTGTCTATAACTGTGAGTAGGAAAAAAAAATCTCGGTAAGTTTCTTGCCGCTTCTTCTCCCGGAATCACGGTAGGGATGTAGTAGTGACTTTCGAAAAGAGTTTGTAAACAAAACTAAATGTAGTTTGAAAATCAGTTCATATTTTGATCTAGTATGGATAAAACACTCCATATCGACGGTGGAAAGGCATATTGTATTAACTGCCATTTTAGGCGATATCGAGTTATATACACCGTTGGAATCGGGAGAATAAACTCTTTCGAATGGTCCTAGTTTCAGCTCGATCTGACAACTTTTATGGTCGTTAATACACCTATGATTTTGAAGTTTTTCATATTTTTTTGTGTTTTAACTCCATAGTAAATAGTGGATTTTGTCATTAAAACACATCTCAACTAAAAATTTTACGTTATGCTACTTTGCCTTGCTTGACTTTAACTAAATTTAAATGATAAAACAATTTACCAAATTACAATATTATCATTTTTGTAATTGATACATTTTACCCAACTTGACTTTTCTTCATCAACAGAATTAAAACATTTTACTCCGATTTTAAATGTTAGTCATTGTAAGTTAATACATTTTACTCTACTCTAAAATGCTATTGTTTGCAAGATAATACATTTTACCTATAGAAAATAAGGTAACATTATGCGTTGAGTCATTTTGCTGTTCTTTCTAGAACCAATTTTAATACAGTAAAACAAATTTACTTGTTTTTTTTACAAATAAAATCTGCATTTAAACTGACTGTACTAGTTTTGTTTTTGGCATTAAACTACTTTACAATTTTTTATCGCATGCAAAAATTGGTGGTTAAATCATACAAAATAAAGCAAATTGCAAGTAAATCAGACGATAATATTAAGTACAGGCTGATGCGTAGGCGCTTCAGACACCTCTCTTGTGTCGGAGAGGACGGCTGAGCGCACTTCGTGCCGTTGTCAAACCTCGGGGTTCGCTATTATTTAAGTATTTTAGGTAAGTTATTGTTTAGTTACGTGTTGTTTATTGTTGAATTAATTGCTTCAATTTTCCGTCCTTACCATTAAAACCTTTTTATTAGTAATACTATTTTCTTTTATGTAGAACTATAGATTTAAGCATAATGAATCGACGCCGCAGCAAAAAAATATTAAGAACTGCAATAACGAAGATTAAAAAGAAAATCGACTTTTCGATTACGGTAAGCTTCAACAAGCAAGTAAGTGGACTTGGATAAGTCCTGATGGTTCCACGAAAAGCGAGATAGACTTCATTCTGGCAGACAAATGGCACATATTTAATGATGTCTCTGTGATCAGCAGGTTCAAAACCGAAAGCGATCACCGTCTTTTAAGAGGCACATGAAATATCTGCCTGAAGCTGGAACTTTCACGCCTGATGAACTCTACGCTTCGCCCAATATCCGTCCAAATCCAGTGATCCGAAAACTTTCAACTTGTGCTGCAAAACCGCTTTGCGTGCCTAGAATCGTGCACGTTAGTGGACGAGCTTAACACCAGGATGGTAACAAGAGGTAGGGTCGAAGTATTTCAAGACCCACCCTAGTGGTAGATCTCAGGTTCTCTCAGAACAAACTCTCGGTCTTATGATGGATCGTCGAGAACTATGTGTGCAGTCTCCAACCTCTATGAGGGAATACCGACGGCTCAATGAACAGATTTCCAAGTGCAGGCGACGTGATTTGCGAAAACACAACGCAAATCCTGAAAAAAACCCAATTGAGCGAAACCAACCTTGAACAGCGCCTCGCAACGGGTGGGTCTTAAGATGAACATGGACAAGACGAAAATCATGTCGAATGTCCATGTCACACCCGAACCGGTTGTTGTGGACGGCGCTGCTCTCGAAGTTGTAGACGAGTACATTTACCTGGGACAAGTGATCCAAATGGGTAAGTCCAACTTCGAGAAAGAAGTCACTCGTAGAATCCAACTCGGATGGGCTGCGTTCGGGAAACTGCGTCATATCTTGTCGTCCAAAAAGTTACCTCAGTGCCTGAAGTCGAAGGTGTTCGAGTAGTGTGTATTGCCAGTGATGACATACGGATCCGAGACGTGGTGCTTCACTATTGGTCTAATGCATAAGCTTAGAGTCGCCCAACGGGCTATGGAACGAGCTATGCTCGGTATTTCTCGACGCGATCGAATCAGAAATGATGAAATCCGTAGACGAACGAGGGTTACCGACATAGCTCAGAGAATTAGCCGGCTGAAGTGGCAATGGGCTGGCCACATAGTTCGAAGGACCGATAACCGTTGGGGAAGAAAGGTCGTCGAATGGAGACCACGCCTCGGTAAAAGGAGCACAGGACGCCCCCCGACCAGGTGGACCGACGACCTGAAGAAGACAGCGGGTATCCGCTGGATTCAGAAGGCTCAGGACCGGTCTGAGTGGCGTAGATTAGGGGAGGCCTATGTCCAGCAGTGGACCTCAAAGGGCTGATGGATGGATGGATGGATGGATGGAGCGAAACCAGGGCTCCAAAGTGTTCGCCAGGGATCTGTCTATTAGGCAAAGTCAGTTTACGATGTTGAAGACCGAGTCCGGCACCATGGTTTCGTCGAAACCAGGAGTTCTGAGAGAAACTGAGAGATACTCCGGACGCTTGTATGCCTCCTCTCAAGCTCCACCTCCTCGTGAGGAGAGCGACAAGCGAGCTGGACTGACCCGACACTATACAGAGGATATCCCGGACGTCAGCCTGTATGAGATTAGAGAGGCTCTCAAACAGCTTAAAAACAACAAGGCAGCGGAAGATGACGGAATCACAACCGAGCTACTAAGAGCTGGAGGTAAACCGCTTCTAGTGGTGCTCCAAAAACTGTTCGATTCCGTCTTAATAATGGAACTACCCCGGAAGCGTGGCGGAGCGACAAGCGAGCTAAACTGACCCGACACTACACAGAGGATATCCCGGACGTCAGCCTGTATAAGATTATCAAACAGCTTAAAAACAACAAGGCACCGGAAGACAACGGAAGGCAACGGCAACGGGAGGCAACGGAATCACAACCGAGCTACTAAGAGCTGGAGGTAAACCCCTTCTAGTGGTGCTCCAAAAACTGTTCGATTCCGTCTTAATAATGGAACTACCCCGGAAGCGTGGGGCAGAAGTCACACCCATACCGGTTGTTGTTGATGGCGCTGCTCTCGAAGTTGTAGACAAATACATTTACCTGGGACAAGTGAACCAGATGGGTAAGTCCAACTTCGAGAAAGAAGTCACTCGTAAAATCCAACTCGGATGGGCTGCGTTCGGAAAACTGCGTCATACCTTGTCGTCCAAAACACTACCTCAGTGCCATAAATCGAAGGTGTTCGAGCAGTGTGTGTTGCCAGCGATGACATACGGATCCGAGACGTGGTGTTTTACTATTGGCCTAATGCACAAGCTCAGAGTAGCGCAGTAGGCTATGGAGAGGGCTATGCTTTGTATTTACTTACGTGATCGCATTAGAAATGAGGAGATCCGTAGGCGAACAAAGGTAACCAACATAGCTCAAAGAATTAGCTGGCTGATGTGGCAATGGGCTGCCCACATAGTTCGAAGGACCGATAACCGTTGGGGAAGAAAAGTCCTCGAATGGCGCCCACGTCTCAGAAAAAGGAGCATAGGACGCCCCCCGATCAGGTGGACTGACGACCCGAAGAAGACACCGGGCATCCGCTGGATTCAGAAGGCTCAGGACAAAGTTCAAAGAACCGATTCGAAAGACCAGTCTTAGATCCTAGTATGCCTATTATTTTGATAAATATAATTTTAGTAAAACATTTACCTTCATTTTTATTTTTTTTACAATTTTCAGGATTTTTTTAAGTTTTCCCAAGTTTAGTTTGTGGCTTAAATTATATTTAAGTGTATGGTTAAGCCACTTGGCCCTCTTTGTTCGAATAAAATGATGTCTGTACAACTGTTTTTACAGGTTCGCATAGATATGAAAAAGTTACATAAAAGTGTTTACCTCTCTCTGGTCATGATTGGATTTGTTTTTAAGTCATTTTACTCGATAGTAATATTACATTTATTTGGATATAAAACAATTTACTTGAAAATATCTAAATTATATTTTGGATATAAAACACTTTGCTTGAAATTTTTTGTGTATAATATTTGGATATAAACTAATTTTACCTATCTGAGAATTTGTGGTATTTTGTATTAACTCCATAAATTAATACAAATATAAGACATACGTTATTTTTTATTACATGTATCCATTTCAATAAATTTTACTACTAATTCGCTTAAATTTCATAGAGATATCTTCAATACTTCAAAAGTTATGAATTTTTTAAAACTTTAATCGTCTCTCCTGGTCATTTTACTAAATGGCGGTTAATACAATATGCTTTTCCACCATCGATATCTTTTCGAAATAAACACTAGTGGCTCCCTATTTACCTTCGTTAGAACGCTTACAATTTCTCTTCTCTACTGTGTCCTGTTCAATCCAAACTCCACTCACTTCTTTAAAAAACGATTCTAGTTCCTTCAGCTCATTACACAATTAAACTCTTCGCTCCTCAAAAACCCTCAGTACTCTAGTTCTTAGTATTTCTACGTGTTCTTCATTATTTTATAAACACTATTGATAGAGACCTTCCCAAAAGTACCCGCAATGCAAGTATCTTAATTTATTTTAGAAATCAATTAATTTTCTCCGGCTTCTGATACACTATGGATATTAATTATGGATAAAGACTGTATTATAATTAAAGGCAATAAAATTTTGATGATCAAATTTAAACTTTTTCATGTGAAAGATCGAATGAATAGACAAGAAAACTCGCGAAAGGACCATTTATTAAATTGTCGTTATCCTAAAAGGTTACAATTCGCATCCACACACGAGGTTTCCATGTGTCACCCATGGGACCCACGATTGTGACATTACAAACAACCGCGATCCGACAACAAACATTTATCCTTAACTTTAATGTCTGTCCCCGCGGGAATCGAACCCTTAACCCTTCCGTGAAATTAAGGGTCGTTAGAATTATAACCGCTATGTACAGAAATCACTTTGTAACGTAGAAAAGTCTAATACGAATCTTAAGAAAACTTCGTAAATTGAATGTTCAAATCAGGCGTAGCCGTGATCAAATGCAACTGTGTCGAATTATCGGCGTGCAAAATAAACATCGTGAGTACACGTATCGTAAAATGTGTTCAGTCCACGATGAGTTATGTTTAAAAGCCTTACACTTTTAAACACACAAGGTTGCTTTGTTTCTGCTAAATGTGTGTGGTGGGACCAAAACCTCGTACAAGGGTATTCTACACAAAATATCACAGCTCATTACATGTTTACAAGACAGCAACCTCCTGTGGTTACACTGCGGTACCTTATTTATTGTTACGACGAGATCGCGCGGTGTGTTATAAAACGATAAGGTGTGTGATGAAACGTAAACGTAACGCTTTATACATTAACATATTATTACTACATAACGTGCCTTTGCTTCAGAAAACACCAGACGGTTGCAAATAGCACTCACATTAAAATAATTGCTGTTAATTTTTATCAGGCACTTAATTTTCTTCTATTTTATTATCTTAGAAATAGGTTTCCCTAATTATATGAATTCTAGGCCTATTATATGAATTATAGTCTTCCCGTGGGGCGCAATAGTTACCATGCCGGATTGCCGCGCCAAGGGTTCTGGATTCGATTCCCGGCGAGACGAAAATTTGAATGATGAGTTCTGATTTCTCTCTCGGTCTGGATGTGAGTGTTCTTGTCGTTGTATGTTGTCCGTGGCACCCACGACACAGGGAATCCTAATGTGAAGCTATGCGTGAGAAGCGTTATTTATTTTATTTATTTTTAATCGATTGCATTAGCTGCAGAATCATAATAATGTGAATACGTAATGGAGTTTAAAAATAAATGCATATATGTATCTAAATACCGGTTAAGCGTGTCAAAACGGTATTAAAGAATCTGACAGTGCAACTCACTCTCCTCACCAGTTATCAATGGGTTATGGGAGACCTGCCTCGAATGTTTGAATTAAATCGGCTTTAAAATAATGATTATAGATCTAAAAGATCTAAGAGTTGAGTTAGAACGCATCGTTTGTAAGTGTTCGTGTTAGACGCTATGACAAAAACTATTGAAGAGTTTCAAATAAAAACTATGGACATGAAAGGACGAGTAATAACGGACCATTGAGAATTGTCAGCCAATAAAAAAGTAGCTAAGATCGAACGCCATATGAGAGAGGATTCCGTACGAATTGTGAAGTTACTATTGCGACGTGATGTGGTAATTACGGAAACTTATCGAGACATTCGTTGGGAGGCTTATTTGTTAATATAATTTTGCTGCTTAAATCAATGATATTTAAAAAATATCGATACGTTATACCCTTACAAATCAACCAAAAAATCCGTTCCGAAAAGAGCTACAACACACACACGTTTATCTTTTGTTTCACTACACCAATCACATTGGTATAATACACGAAGGCATTTTAACGCTGCATGTCAAAGTCAAGCACTTCTGACAACAGCAAAAGCGTGCGTATCGTCTTGTATTGACAGAGCGACTAGGAGCAGAAAGGTCAATTGCCTGTTCTTTCGCTCTTCAACATCGGCGCGCTAGTGACATATCTATAGCCAACAAATGATCATGTTAACTATCTGATGGTAAGTTGCTCGCCCATAGACTTCGCTTACACCAAAGTTATCCATGACGGGCATAAATATTTCAAGGTTGTTATAGAGAAAGTACCTACTAGGATACGTGAGAAAGCGTTCGTAGCCCGGTAGCTTGTGTCGATATTAAGTGATCAACTGGGTTAACACCAGGAGCGGTCAGTAGTTGGATATGTGAACGCTTGTGGCTAAAAAATCTTGAGCGTTTCCGTGCTTCAGAGGATACGTAAATTCGTCGAACCTAGTTATTGTAAGATGAGAGTAGTTAAGCTAAGTCGGAGGCCTTTGGGCGGCATGAAACCTTCTGACATTTGGGTTGGCCACGAATCTCTTCACCAGTCTGCACTGGAGCTATGTGTTTCGTATGCTCTAGGATTCCGAGTGTCTCGTGCTCAGAAATAGATTGAAGCCACTAAGTACATGAGTACCGTCGGGATTAAACCGCTCAGGCAGAGCCAGGTAGCCTTCAGGAGGGAAAAGCTTCCCATAGCCTCGTGCGTTATTCATCAGAATACCGTAACTGGGCAGGTTGACTTGGACAGAAATGGATCGAGATAAATGGATCCTCTTCCACCACGATTTGACGAGGCGGACAAGACAGGCGTAGGTCCCGAGTAGCAACAACAATATTTCTTTTAAATATTTTTGGAGATAAGACATTTGATAAAACGTCACATCGGCAAAATGTCTGTCACAGAAAGGCCTGTATTATTTTGTTGGCAGGCATTTTTTGATAAAGGTTACACATGTTTCTAAGACTTCTTTTGTACATTTATCTTATACAAAATCTGTCTTGTATTTGTGCCAAAGATTCTCTGCACTATAATCATAGACTATAATGCAATGATCCCTAATCGGAGCCATAAACTTAAACTCAAATTAATTTTTTCATCATACGAACAAACGGCTCACTTAACGAAAGTCAAAAGTTACAAAATTCTAACTACATAATTTATTAAACAATACATGATGTTAAACTTAACTCATCTTGGACTCGGACACATTTTTAGTATAATACGGGTACTAATCATATATATTTTATACGCCGATATTTCGACCCAGTGGCACGGACCGTGTCACGGCTAAACTGCGGATGCTGCATTCGGTGTTTGACATCCCACATCTGTCATAGACTAATAATCAACGTCGTGTGTCAACCTGTCAAGAGTTTCTTCGCGCCACCGCAGACTAACCGTGACCACGATGCCTGCAACTGGGTTGAAATATCGGCGTATGAAATATATATCTTGAGTACTCGTATTATACTAAAAATGGTTGTCTGTAAAGTCGGTTTACGGACGGTAGTTTAACGTGACAACGTCATGACAAAGCTCCGCTCCGCTCCACTCAACTACGATTGCCTACGGCTCGCCTACGGCATCGGCTACGATACGCCGATCGTAGCCGATCGTGCCTACATTTTTTCGTGCGTGCGCCCGGCGTTCATCGTTTTAATAGACGTTATCACGTCAAAAATATTAAAAAAAAACATTAAAAACAGTACATTAGAGAATTAATTTATTACATTATAATTAACTATTAAATAAGGTAATATCCATAAAATAAGTTACTGCTCTAGAAATTATAACTCTTAAAGTATTGAGCCCAGCTAAAATTGAGCCCCATTTTTTGCTGACATTTCCCCAGCTTCGATAAGCCGAACTTCAATATTAATTTGCATGTTTACGTTGATCGGAGTCAATTACTAAAGTAATAGGAAACTTCGTATACCTCACCTTCAGCAGCACTTTTGCTGATTGTACTGTCAGCAATAACGCGCTAACTCACTCATACCCCCGCAGTAGGTTATTGCCAGTAGGTTACCTTGGTTACCTGTGTCGCGGGTGGCATGGATTACACATATAACACATCACAATAACACCCGTGACCCGAGTACAAATATTTATTTGTCACAATAATAACTGCCCCGGCCGGGAATCGAACCCGGGACCCATCACTTCGCAGGCAGTGTCGTTACCAACTAGGTATTATAGGGTCGTAATAGCCTTTACTTTGTTAGTTGAAGCGCTAATAGCACGACGGTTTTTTAACCAACTTCAAAAAAGGAGGAGGTATTCAATTCGACTGTATTTTTTATGTTTGTTACCTCAGAACTTTTGACTGGGTGAACCGATTTTGATGATTATTTTTTTAATCGAAAGCTGGTGTCATGTGGTCTTACTAACAGTAGACTAAGATCTGACATGTAGTTTTTGTGTTATTTTGAAGTTGGTTATTTTTTGTCAAGAATTATGAGTAAAGTGATGGACCCGGTTAAGGCGCGGTGTGATCTCAATATTCACAAAACTGGGTTTCTTTGGTGCTCGAGTACGAGGAAACCCAATGAAAATATCGCATGCAAAAAACACAAAGTATAGAAAAAGGTCTAAAGAAAAATGTTAACCGAATAGAATATTAAATAGTTGTTTAATATTTCCAATAAAAAATCGTAATTTGCTATACAAAAATAAACTTAAGCGTCGACATTCTCTGTATTTTCAACGGTAACAACATATTTTTTTGAGAATATAATAGGTATATGGTTTTATTAAAACTTTAACCGGACAGATATTTAATTTAATGTGTATATTCTGAATTATCTAAGGAAAACCCTCAAATTAAATGTTTATTCGCAATCTAGTTACATTGTTAGCAAAAATATGCTCTGCAATTTTGAACCCTATTCAGCGTCACGTAAATGTAATATTAGATAAGCGCAGATATGCGGTTGTGTGAGTGAAATCAACGTTTTTAAATCGTAGTCATACCGCGCCTTAAGCAACAACGGGTGCGGTCGGTAGGGACCGTCGGATGGGTGACCCTTAAACATAATTTCACATCTGAAAAACAAGATTACTATAGTCAAAATCAAATCTAGATTATGACACTCAGAAATAATATAGCCTGGTGAAAGAATTTTCAAAATCGTATCAATATTTCTACCTCCTACGAACAAATTCAAAAACTTGAATATTATCAGTATTGTAGGTATATTAGTATAGATACAACAGTGCCGTTTCCAACACAAATAATAATATTAATATTAATAAAATATTCTTTATCCGAATGTAATATCACTGAGTTATCTGAATCAGGAATTAATAATAAAATATTATATTTCGGGGAAATGGATCGTCTGATTGAAATTCTGCCATAATATGAAATTACAGGCGCGCACTTCCAAAGAAAAGGCGTTATTTATCTTGGCGTGAAATTCGTTTTCCGATATGATTTTTCTAAATGGGTTAAGTTTTACCAGGAAAAGTAAGTTAAACGTTTATTCTTCTCACGTCGACAAACGTGTGTTGTATTAAAGGCTGGTAATGAAGATGAGGATATGGCAAGTAATTGCCTGCACATATGAGGTATCAGCGTTATCAATATACTGATAGTAGGTTTATGAGAAGAACTGTGTTCAAAAAAAAAAATGAATCTCATCATTCAAAACTTATTTGTAGAAAGTGTGGTATTCTCTTTCTTGTTCTCTTTTCTGCCATGGAGGATGTACAGAAAATCTCAGAAAAGCTTCTTCTACCTCATCTACAGCAATAGCAATTAATCCATCTTCTTTTTTCACAACACTAGCACGTTAGGTCCGAGACCATCACGTTGCGTATGCATTAAAAATCCCCGTCACTATTTACTAACCACGTTCCGTCCACGTCCCGTCCCCGTCCCGTCCACGTTATGGATGCATCGAATTTTATACTCAATAAATTGCTTATACACTTATAGTACATCCAACGCATCCCCACAGCACCAATATTTCGTGCTGCGGTTAACACGGACACACATTGTCCTTCTAATAATAAGAATGTTTGTGTAAGTTTGTATGAATATTTATTACTCTTTCACGCAATAAGTACTGAACTGATTTTCATGAAATTTTGCACAAAGTTAGTCCATGGTCTAGAGTAGGATATGGGGTACTATTATCCCGGAAAACACGTGAAAAACCGCGGGCAGAGCGCTAGTATCTATATATATAAATGCATGCTCTGTATTAACAACTTAGGACAGGGTCAGGCTTGGCACAGTTCGCACTTTTAGTACGATGTTACAAGTACGTTGTAAACAGATGGGTTACTTTTTTTTGCAGGTGACTGTATGTACCGCGTTTGACGTGTCGGGCCAATTTCAGAAGGGCTGACACGTTGTGTCATACATACGTAATCTGTGATAACACATGTCATCGCAAAAAAGAAGACAACCCTGACGTTGTTAGATAGAATAACGCTTCCCGCCCACGCCCGATAATCGGTGACCGATTATTTGTAGGAGAAAAATAGAACGTACTGATAGCAATAGTGCAAAGCACACGTCATACAAAAAGTCGGTCAGAAATAATATGGCAGGAAAAATCGGCCCGATTATCTGTCCTACAAAAAGTCTGACGTGGGAGGGAAGCGTTAGAGTTATTAGATAGAGTGACAATGTCTAGATGTCAACGTGTGTTTACGATTAGCGCTGTGCGACCTGAATTACACTTTATTGTGTCGGAGCAAGATCGCTATTTATTCAATTGATTGATGAATACTATTAATTAAGGTATTCTGTGACAGGGTCTCAACTCAATCAGCCAAACCGATTAAATTTATAAACAGCTCGTACAATTTTGGATCGGCGAAAGATTATTTTTCTTCTTCAGCTTACCGCAAGTTACTGATGTCCAAAACAAAATCATTCACGAGGTAATAATATGAGATAAATATTCTTGTTAATTTTATAGTCCGGTCAATTAAGACAAAAAAATGATAGTGAAGGTGCATAAATTCCCAACAAGCTGAAAATCAGTAAGATTGTTCAAAAAATAATTATAAATAAAAATTTTAAGTTCCCCATCATTCCCGTGTATGGAAAAAAAATATTCAAGGTCAAAGGTCAAAAAAATGAGTTTTTCGAGCTTTTCAGCAAAACGGTAAGTTTTATCATAAAGTACCCCAGACAAAAATTGTAGATCATAAAATTATCTATAAAAATCTATCAAAACTTTTTTTCTACAAGCCACCGTTTCTGAGATATAACGGTTCAAAAAGTTGTAAGTTTTTATTTAATTATGTTTTGAACTATCTTACTGATTTTCAGCTTTTTGGGAATTTATGCACCTTCGAATGTCTAAATTGACCGGACTATTTAATTTATAAAACGTCTGATTGTTTTTGGTTCGGTTACTAAAGCGAGTTTCAAGCAGTTTATAAAAGTAAAGATCAAAGTTCCTCTCCTCACATATCATAAAGATGGTAAACCTAAATAAACTTTCTAAAGAATCTTCGATACTCCAATCCTACTATTTCAAACTTATAATCGCTTTTGTTCCGAGAAAGTTGGAAACGACATGCGAAAATAAATGTGAACCGCTTTCTTTTATTATGTTTTGAACCTGTAGAACATTTTGGACTGTAGAATATTGGACAAATTTTAAAGTTTTAATAACATGTGGTATGGTTATCGGTTAAAAGATAGTACCTATTTCAAATTGACTTTATTTTATATTTCTTTTTCTACTATCTATATATCAGCATTTAAAGGCCACTGCTGGGCATAGGGCTCCCCTAACTGGAACCTTTCCTTCCTTAGGCCCTGAATCCAGCGGTAGCTATCTCGCTGTCTTCTTTAGGTCGTCAGTCCACCTGATCGGGGGGCGACCTGTGACGTATGTCATACTGTTTTGAAAACATTATAAGAACTCATCGTTCGCATGGGAGTAAGAGTTTTTACCCGCCTGGTAAGCAACCACCGACCTAAAGATCTAACACGTTCGGTCTCGTAGTCTCATGGTCTCATAGTCGGTCTTTAGCAGGCAATTTATCGGTGCTGAATATTGGACCATATAGCTGGTCCGCCCCTCTGTCTTGGCCAGGGGCGGCTGTACTTAGTGCGCTCGTGCACCGAACTGCCAAATTTTAATATGTTTAGAAAAATAAAACAAAAAATGTTTAATAGTGTCTGATTAACGATCTATTTCTATTCGATATTAACGAAATTATGATGAACCAATTTAAGCTCTTTGTTAAAGTAATAAGACTCTTTATCGCGAAAATCGCTGTAAAATGGTTCACGGTGCGCTAGCCAAAGCGCACGGCGAATGCTCATACAACTTCTGTGAGATGCAACCGAAAACGCCTGGCGCGTGAGACAGAGCTAGTTCAATTGAAAATGTACGGTGAAATAAGACGATAAGCGGAACGAGGTTTGACGAAATTCGTGCGCGCTACGCCCGGCGCTATACTGGCTAAAAGGAGTTGCGTTTGTTTACATTCTGCAAGGATTTTGAGTATTTATAATATTATATATAGTTACTGAATTGTGGGACATTGTGTGTAAGTAAATAGCTGTGAAAATGAGTATTAACTTTAACATTTTGGAAGCAATAATAAAACTTTTCAACAAAAATTGGAATTAAAATCGACAGGATTATTTTTCAAACACTCATTTAAGGACACTTTTAAGACGAATATAACGATACAAATCACACAAACAAACATACAAACAATACAAAGTCATAACCGTTCTTTGGTAGTCATTAAAAATAAAAATACGCTCAGACAGTGCACCACCACTTCTAGGATCCACCAGCCGCCACTGGTCTTGGCTCGTTTATTAATATAGGAAACGATTTAAAGTTATTTACGCGTACATGATACTAAATTATATTAAATCTGGGCTGTGCGGTGCGCGGATATATTAGATTCCTATATTGTGATATAGTTTAATATCCGGCAAACACGAAAGTAATTAGTACTTGCGGTTTACGCTGAGTTTATATTAATTTTTCTGTGGTGTTAATGAAAAAGAATATTCACGTTCCTATATTTATACTAACTCTCTACCCGCTACGGTCTACCTGTGTGCTACATTTCACGAAAATCTGTTCAGTAGTTTTGTGTAAAAGATTAATAAACATGCAAACAAAAAAAAAAAACACGAAACAATGTCTTCCGCCGCGTCTGTCTGTTCGCGATAAATTCAAAAAATACTGAACGGATTTTTATGCGGTTTTCACCATTGAATAGAATGATTCTTCAGGAAGGTTTTCGTATTTGTTTACTAAGATTTTGTATAAATTGGTTGAAATATGACGACAAAAAAGTCCGCGATGTTATATGTACCTAGTCTTGCCATAAATATTGAAACAAAGAAATTTTTTTTTTTCTATTGCAAATAACATTTATTACTTTTACAGTGTGTTAGTTTAATACATAAATATAAAACAATTAAAAATATAAAAAGCTTATTCGAAGTGGTCTCCATTGGCTGCAATGCAGTCCTTTAACCGTTGAGGCAATTATCAATAGAAGCACGCACTCTTTCCATGGGAAAATTCTTCACTGCCATCGTACGGATTGTTTTAGGGACTCCAAATTATTATGGCGTTTAGAGCAAGCCGTACTCTCTAAAACTGACCATAAACCATAATCCAGCGGATTAAGATCGGGACTAAACGACGGCCAGTCTTCAGCTCTGAAGAAGTCCGAAACATTCGTTTCCAACCAAGACTGCATAGACCGAGCTTTATGACCCGGCGCCGAGTCTTGCTGGAAGGACCATTCTTGGTTATTGAACATGGTGTTGTTAAGGGGCTTCATTACCTTCTCAAGAATGGTATCTTGATACACTTGTGCCGATGTTTTGATACCTTTTTCACAAAAGTATGGCACAGTCACTCCTTCATAGCTAATACCCCACCAAACCATCACTGAAGTCGGATAGTGCCCACGTTGCACTCTGTCGACTAATTGGAAAGCTTCCTTAGAGCTTTGAGCATAAATACGGTCATTTTGTTTGTTAAAATGTTGCTCAATTGTAAAAAATTTCTCATCCGTAAACAAAATTTTTCTGTGAACTCCCTTTGCGTACTGCTTCAGTAGTTGTTTCGATTTTACCAACCTATTCTTTTTTAAATTATCAGTTAAGAAATGACCAGTACGTCTCTTATAGGCTGCAAGTCCTAAGTCATCTTTTAAAATACGCGACATGGTTCTAGGTGCTATCTTCATCTCCCGAGATAAAATCTTTTTCTTTCGGACAGCATTTCTTCGAATTCTTTCCCTTACTGCTTTGACCACCTTTTCGTACGAACACTACGTGGACGGCCAGATCTTTTTCTGTCACATACAGAGGAGGTCTCATTGTACCTATTAATAGCCCGGTACACAAACATTTTACTAATACCAAGCATATGGAGAGTTTTAAAAATTGCATTTGGCTCCATACCGACTGTGCGTAATGCAATCACAGCGATTCGGTTCTCTTTAACACCCCATTCCATTTTAATATCGCAAAATATTGTACAATGTATTGGCGCCAAAATGAGAAAACTCAATGAACAATCATATAAAAATGATAGATTCCAAATTCAAATGTAATATTTTGTTTATTTTTAATTGTAACAGTATTTATGGCCAGACTAAGTATATCTTTTAAGAAAGCGTACTATAACCAGTGTAACTACTAAAAATGGTCACGTACGATGCAGTAACTGGAAAGTTGTTTAAACGAATGCAGTAATAATCCTTATCAATTTAAATACCTTCATGCACTTTATACCCGTGCGAAGCCGGGGCGTGCCGCTAGTTTATAATATTTGTAGGATCTTGTAGATTTCAACCACGGACCTGAAAAAAGACGGACGTAACCTCGTCTAATCGAGAGTGAAGCATAGCAATGGCCGCCCGCTTACCATGTGTGTGTAATTTTTGATTCGCGATTGACGCAGTGTGGTGTCAATGTGTGGGTGTGTGTACTTGTGCGAATACAGAGTTGGTATTACTATGGGTGCTTCACTGAATTTGTTGTTGGGATTACGTCCGTCTTTTTTTCAGGTCCGTGATTTCAACACATTGAAGTGATTCTTATGAGACATTGCACATACAGTGCAACATTACGATAGTTTTACATATGTACTATATCACAGTATCATATTATTATCATATATCACAAAAGCCTATCTCCTGTTATTTTAGGCATCGTTTTTATAACATTAAATAACATATCGTTTGAACGTGTCGCACAGAGGCTCACGTCACTTAATAGTCTGCTATACAATAGACGAACCGTGAAAACTGTCGCGGGTCACTGAACATGAACTGGTGTTTTTACCCTACTCCTATTTCTATGATATAGAAACAAGACGTGTAAAAATAGTATGGGGTGTAATATAAAAATCTTACTCGTTGTGCAAATTGAACGTTATAAGTCTTTTCCGGAGCAATATGGCATGCTGTTCTTTAAAGTAGGTGTAGAAATTGGTTTTTAGGGCCGGTATCATATTGACGGTACTTCTGCTGTTTATATTCAAAGTTATTCCGGTTGACTGAAACAGTATCATATATTATAGTAACAAGTGGAAAAATGAATCGCAACGAACAAGAGGAACAACGGACACGCTCGCAACGGACGAGTGGAAAAACGAATGGCAACGGACAATTGGAAAAAAGAATATTTTAAATATTTAAAACGAATGGCAACGTTTTTAGGGTTCCGTAGCCAAATGGCAAAAAACGGAACCCTTATAGATTCGTCATATCTGTCTGTCTGTCTGTCTGTCTGTCTGTCTGTCTGTCTGTCTGTCTGTCTGTCTGTCTGTCTGTCTGTCTGTCTGTCTGTCTGTCTGTCTGTCTGTCTGTCTGTCTGTCTGTCTGTCTGTCTGTCTGTCTGTCCGTCCGTATGTCACAGCCACTTTTTTCCGAAAGTATAAGAACTATACTGTTGAAACTTGGTAAGTAGATGTATTCTGTGAACCGCATTAAGATTTTCACATAACAATAGAAAAAAGCAATAAATTTTGGGGGCTCCCCATACTTAGAACTGAAACTCAAAAAAATCTTTTTCATCAAACCCATACGTGTGGGGTATCTATGAATAGGTCTTCAAAAATGATATTGAGGTTTCAAATATCATTTTTTTTCTAAACTGAATAGTTTGCGCGAGAGACACTTCCAAAGTGGCAAAATGTGTGTCCCCCCTGTAACTTCTAAAATAAGAGAATGATAAAACTAAAAAAAATATATGATGTACTTTACCATGCAAACTTTCACTTAAAATTAGTTTGAACGAGATCTAGTAAGTAGTTTTTTTTTTTAATACGTCATAAATCGTAAACTGCAATTTACCTCGATCAAAGTTACAACGAACTACAAGAACTTTTATATTATGTTACTTGCTGCTACGGAACCCTTCATGGGCGAGTCCGACTCGCACTTGGCCGCTTTTTATATTTAATATTTATTTCAAATATTTCCACGCGATATATACGTCTTCGTCTACGTAACGTTTCGGTAACGCTTTTTCGTGACAGAAAAATCCTAATACCCTGTCTATATTATAAAAGTTTCACTTCAAAAAATTACCATGTATGTAGTTACCATGCAGGACCGCCACCACCGCGCCGCACCAAGGGACCTGGGTTCGTTTCCGAGTGAAGCGATTTGATGATAACTTTAAATTTCTGTTCTCAGTCTGGGCGTGTATGTTCTGGTCTTTGTGTATTGTCCGTGGTACTCACGACACTGGGAATTATAGTTTGGGGATGTAAGTGTGTTGCGCTATTTATTTATTTAATGAGTCGGCAGTTGTGAGGTGACCATACATACATACATGCATGCATACATACATACATACAAACATACATGGGGTTTTGGCAGTGCGTTTGCTAACCTCATTACATAAAAAAAGAAAAGTTTACCATCCAAGGATCTCGTAACATTTTATACATATATCTAAATTGGATTTTGAAACAGCTATTTCCATGAAAACTTTTCTTATTTATAAACCAAAGTAGGCAATCAACAAAAGAGGCTTAAATACACTTTTACCGAGTACTTACTGACCCAACGGTCGCGGAGCGAAATGTGTCGTTCTCTGAATTTAATGTAAATGACGGGTAATCGAGGAAAAATGCTATTTCACAAAATCCCTAGTAAACGCTTCTAATCTACTATTTTATGTCAGTTAGGTATAGTAATTCAGAGTAATTGGCTATATAAAAGTCTATAGTTATAAAGTGTTTAGATATCAAATAATATAAGTGCCTGTTTACGTCATAGTAGTAAACAAGTAGTAACAAACATGTAACAAAAATACAGCAAAACTGAGAAAGAGCCTCTTCCTTGTAGACTCAGTTAAAAAGCTGACATATCAACGTGCAGTTTGAATCCCTGGAGCTAGAAAGTTAAAATTTGGCACACGAATTTCCTTTTTAATGAAAACAAGTTGTTCGGTGTATTGTTATAAAAATTAAACTGGCAGTTGAACTCGCGGCGGGTTCTTTTGATTTGAAAGAAAACCAAAGAGAGTCGAGCAAAATCTGTCAAGAAGGAAAATAAAATGTACGGATAGTACGGTCCCGAAATATTGGGATATTTAATCGACTTCAAAAAGGAGGAGGTTTTCGACTGTATATTTTTTGTTTGTTACCTCAGAACTTTCGACTGGGTGAACCGATTTTGATGATTTTAACGCTGTATGTCAAATGTCAAGCACTTCTGACAGCAATAAAAGCGTGCGTATCGTCTTGTATTGACAGAGCGACTACGATCAGAACGGTCAATTGCCTGTTCTTACACTCGTCATCGTCGGCGCGCTAGTGACATGTCTACCTCTTTTTTACATTATTATATCATTGAATGGGAACGGTAGACCCGTAGACTGTAGCGACGACAATGGTGCTGCCTACCGCTGTGTGCGTAGAATCGGAGGTCACGTGGCGGAACACATGTATCCTTTTACCCCTTAATTTAATTGATAGACGAGTGACTCCTTCAGCATACGCAGTATAGCTGGAGCGTACAGGTAAAGCTGATCTTTCATACATTCAATCATTACATACAAACGTTTACGTTCCTGTTTCAGGGTTTGTGCTGTGGGGTCCTACCGACCCCCCTTATACAATACACAAGTGTTATGGCCAGATTTATAGAAATTCCCACAGGATAGGGAATAAAGAGGATTTATATTTTGCTTGAGGGTTGCCTTATTTCCGTAACGAAATTGGGTGATTTCCAGGTCAGTGCGAGCGTAGGCGCGAGCAATTATCGCTGGTGTAAAATAACTGTTTCTTGTCGGTTGTTTTCAATGGAAAGAAAATTATTTGGTTCATGTCTTTCAAAGTGGTCTCCATATTTAATGGTAGATAGATTGACACTTGTAGCTCTATTTGTTTATTCTTGGCAATGATCTTATCCTCTTTTATTATAAGATCATTGATTCTTGGTATATTTTTATACAGTATTTTTTTAACATTGTAATTCCTTGTGGATCTTTTTAATTACCCGACTGCCAGGAAGGGTTATTTATAAATATCTACATCAAAAAACTGTATGAATCAACAAAATTTCACAGGAGTTCCCGCTGGGCTTATCTTAAGATTACCTGAGAGTTTCATCTAAATCGGTTTAGCTATTTTGGAGTTTAAAGCGAACATTCATAATATAAGGAACACACATAAATACATCGGTATTAATTTCTATAGACTAGCTGTGACCCCCGTTTCATCGGAGCTATTACTTCGTTTTCACATATTAGCCTTCCGCGAACGGTTAAGGGTCCTAACGTGTAGTTAAATTAACCAATACCTAACCTTAACAAGAATGGGGCTATTAGAGTTCTAAAATATTTTATACTGCTAGTTTTATGGATAAACATGTACAAAAATACTCTTCAATCTTTAGCTTTGTATTACTATTAAAATATAAAAATCACATAGGTACAGTCGGCCGCAGAAGTAGCTTAACATTTTAGTACTTTGTAATAGTAACTGTTTCGACGGTTTCCGAACAACATCTATGACAAATTCAAGAAATGTAATGTGACAAGGTACTAAAATGTTAAGCTACTTCTGCGGCCGACTGTACCTACTTCTATTTCATTATCCAGAATAATGAAACGTTTTCAGAATCAAACTACAAACCCGAAACTAAGCTTAAAATAAATTCGCCAAGTTATTTCATCGCACTAAGGCTTACCGGGAAAATTTAGATCTAGCCTGCGAGCAGTCAGTACAGCTGTGGTACACCGTCGAATCGCTCACTTTACTTAGCCCACGCTCAAGAAAGTAATTGTCAGTTATATATTATACTTGCTGTATTACGTGTGTGTTATCTCTATTTATTTATTTAAAAGCAAAGCAAAGCAACAATCCATAATTGTCCCAATGCTAGGCTCAGGGTCTCCTCTCACAATGTGAGGGGTATAAGCCTTAGCCTACCATGCTAGCCAAGTGCGGATTGGTAGACTTCACACACCTTTTAAAAACTCTATGGAGATCACTCCGGTGTGCAGGTTTCCTCACTACTCATTCACTACTACACTATACTCCTCTCACCAGTCCGGTGGGTAATATGGGGGTCCGCTATGTCGGGTATGTTTTGCTGCATCAGTCCGGACACCCATATTGGGTGTTCTTCAAAGTGGTCCGAGTGACAACTGAGCAGAAGAGTTACCGGAATCGTATGTTACCGTCGCCATCAAGCTTCAGTTACAACCAATGCATTGCTGGCCAAGAAAGAAAGAGTAGAAAGGACTGTCTCTGAAATTTCAGTTCAGGAATTAGAGGAAAATAAAAGATGATAGAAAGAAAAGTGAATTGCTAAGGTAAAGTTTAAAACGTCTGTCATCACTATGTATATGTCAAGTTATAGAATAGAGGTAAATAAAAGATGATAGTACTAAGGTACTAAGGTAAAAAAAAGTAAATTACTAGAGTAAAGTTTAAAACGTCTATGCTATGATGTTCTCTAAACGTGAGTTGTTTGTTCCAGAACCGGCAAGCTCCACTACCCCACAAATGTGTGCGGACCACTGTTCGAGGAGGAGCTGGAGTTCTGGGGGCTGGACTCCAACCAGGTGGAGCCGTGCTGCTGGTCCACCTACAGCATACACAGAGACACGCAAGTAAGACCTTTACGTTTACCTTTACATTTACCATTACCTTTACCTTTAGCTCTACATTTACCTTAAGTTTAAAAATCTTTATCATCTTTTTACTTTTAGGTTATGAAATCAACCGAATATATTCACAGGGAAAGTATACTAGATATAGGGCTTGTTTCACAATCTTCAAGTAAGTTCGAAGTAAGCTATTCGTTGGTTAAGTTGACATTTCGTGTATGTAAAATGACACTTTAACGTCACTTTAACCGGCGGATAGCTTATTCAGGACTCTACTTGAAGATGGTGAAACAAGCCCATTGTGTCAATTAATCATATTCTTCAGACTCGTAATAAACTAACTGATCATCAAACACTGCTAAGTATAGATAATGAAGTGTCCTACAACGACTATTAAATCACCACAGCCCATACAATTATCATAATTTCACAACGCTGCATCGGAAACTCGTTAGCAGTATCCGCACCACAAAACTGAATCTTATTTCAGTAGCATAAAGCTTAATTTTGAATAAATTGCAGAATAACATCTTATGTAAATCGAGGAAGAAACAGCGTAGGTACTCCTAACGTTAAATTTAAATTGAATTGTAGGAGGCTGGGTTAGAGCTTTATTTGGTTTGAAGGATATTGTTGCAAAATAATTCAGGAACGTATAGAATAGTTCGAGGTTGATGTTACTATTAGTGGCAAAAATATCATAGGATTTTATGTTTTCTAGAGGACGCTTATAGTTATTTATATACTAGCTTCTACCCGCGACTTCGTCTGCGTGGACTTCAGAATTGGTTCCTTAGAGGAATGAAGGATGTGATTAATAAAAGAAATTATAAATTAATTCTATGCTAGCCATATTTAATTATAAAACTTATCTTGAGGGAACGGTCTATCCCCGATATAAAAAGCACCCTATGCTTCAATGCGGGATATTAAATATCTGGGAGCCAAATTAAAACTAAATCCATTTAGCAGTTTAAGCGTGAGTGAATAAGAAACATTCGCTTAATTTTATTTTAAAAATGGTTTAAAAACAACAACAAATAGTATCTATAAAATCAATTTCGTTATTTCCGTTCGTTCAGGAGTTACATAATTAAGTATCTGGTCTTCAAGATACACCATCAGGCCCTAAGTCTGGTTAATAAAATGCTATTTTTGCAGTTTCAAAGTACCTGGTGATACTAATATTTAAAAAAAGTATTACCGTTATTGCCACCCTATCAGGAGTTACATATTATTTTATCTCCAATAAGGCTCTAAATTGGTCAATGATGTACTGGTTTTACAATGTGAATGTTACCAACAACAACAAACACCCATTCAGCAGTTATAATGGAGCGTATATTGAGCACGCGCCTCATGATATATCTAGAATACAATGATGTTCTTAGCGACCGGCAGTACGGTTTCTGCCGAAACCGGTCGACGGGAGTTCTTCTAGCGTATGCCACTCACATCTGGGGCGAGGCCCTCGCGAAAAATAGGGAAGGGCCTAGCCGTTTCCCTTGACATCTCGAAGGTCTTCGATAGGGTCTGGCATACCAACTTTGTGAGATTCAACGTCACAAAAACTCAAGCCTGTCAATTCACCGGCAAAAGAAGCCCTTTCATCTTGGCTCCTACTTTTCAGAATGTGTCCTTTGGGCGGTTCATTGAATCCAAAGTTTTGGCTGCTTGCATTCAATGGAGAGATGTGCTAAGGTGCTTATTGGTGAACCTAAGGTGGTTGCCAGCCTCTTGATATTCTATATGCTACAATTTGGAGAATGTGCACAGAAGTTACATGACATAATTCCCCCCCCCCTTCTTCCACTTCTTCCACCACTGAACATCTCGGTATGGACGATGCTCATTGTTTCATCTTTTATTATGTGTACCGCGAAGGCCTGGAAAATAAATTACCCACGTGGGTGTTCCCGTTTGATTATAATACGGATGTCTTCAAGTGAAGAGAGAATAGGCTTTTATTAAATTATTGCACTTTACCATCCGTACTTCGTTCCCGCTTACCATCAGGTGGCTTTTTAGTCAAGTATTAGCTTATTTCGCATAAAAGTTACATAATTATTTTGTGTACCCAAGATACACCATCAGGCCCTAAGTTGCTCAATGATGTATTTAGGCTTTGCAATTTGAACGTTACTAACAAAAATATTTTTTAATCTTGTACAGTTATTACCATCCATTCAAGATTTACATATTTAGCCTCCAAGACAGGTACACCAGCAGGCCTTAAGTTTTAAAAATTTCAACCTTACTAAAAACAAATAATTTTTATTCCTGTTAAGTAATTTGCACCCGTTCAGGAGTTACCTATTTGTTCTCCAAGACACGTCATGAGACCCTTAGTTGGTCAATGAAGAGCAGATTTTACAATGTCAACAATAACAAAAACAAAATATCTTTAAACACTGTTCTATTTTTCCCTACCATTAAGGAGTTACACTCTTTATCTCTAGAAACCATCATCAGATCCTCACTGATATTCAGTAGGATTTACTTGACAAAATACCCAATGTTATACAAAAAAGCCTAATCAAAATCGCTTGTTAAACTACTAATTTATTAACTAAAATCATGGATATATTACTCTATCTGGATGATAGACTTTGCAGAGGTACCAAAAATCAGTAGGATTTACTTGACAAAATACCCAATGTTATACAAAAAAGCCTAATCAAAATCGCTTGTTAAACTATTAATTTATTAACTAAAATCATGGATATATTACTCTATCTGGATGATAGACTTTGCAGAGGTACCAAAAATTCAATGACGTCATATCGGAATGACCATTCGACCAATCACAAGCCGGATTGAGGTTGTCCTTCACAATAATATTGTAGGGTGTACACACTTAGACAAAATATGTCCAATTTTGATATGAAGTTATGTATGTATCCAGTTAGAGTAATATATCCATGACTAAAATCAATGATTCACAAAATTACTGGCCTAAACGCATGCACATCTATAGAAAAATAAAGCAATTTTGACATTAGGCTAACAACGCACTAGGATTTTAAAGACGTACGTGCTTATCTGACATTTTAATAATGATTTGCTCAATCTGTTAAGAAAAATTAATATTTCTTACTACAAAGTAAATATAAAACATAGAAAGACATTTACGAATGTTAATAACCAAATTTGATGATCTTTTGCAATCAATTAAACCTGATACGATATCTTATAATACTTCGATAGTACTTCTTATTGAGAGGTAGGAAAAAACTTGATAAGCTACATTGAAGTATTATTAACTGGGGTACAGAACCGACACCGCGAACACGATGTTTGGCCCAATGAATTGGCTGCATTGGGCTTCAATTTTCAATGGATTTGTTCGATTTAAAAACAGAACCTCCCGACGCTACACAAATTTTTTTCGCGCTGTCTGTTCTGGTACTTTAGTACATTGTACTTCAATGATAAGCTATCAGTAATTTTCTTCATTGTAAAATTATTATTTTTTGTAACTCATTGATTGCTCATTGGGTGCAAAAAGCGCTTCACAAACGCTAGTATGTAAGCAGCCTAAATTGTCCGCAAAAAATTGCTTTCGTGTTATATTTGATTTTATACAAGATCGATGGCTACTAAACCTCGCATTGTATGATAAAAAATATCACAATGTGCATCACCGCACAATTGGTATATTGTTAGTTATTAAAAAACTTTAAAAACAATTAACCATATTACAACTTAATCACTCAATCAGCTGTTTGAAGTTCGGCCATGTTTTATTTCGAACATCTGTCATGTCAGTATGACGAAAAACGTTCTATGGCTATAAATTGTACCGTTTATCCCTCAGGAACAGGTTTATTTTCCGGGATTAAAAGTAGCCTATCTGGTAAGTTAGGTTGAAAGCTATCCGTGTGCCAAATTTTATCCATATCCGTTCAGCCGTTTTTGCGTGATTGAGTCACAAACATCCAAACATCCAAACATCCAAACATCCAAACATCCAAACTTTCAGATTTATAATATTATATAGTAGGATAGTAGGATAGTAGGATAGGATTATGGTTTATTTATATTTATTTATAACTCTATCGCCCCAACTCAGTACAGAATCACCATACAAATACTGTACTAAGAAGCGATCTAAGTAACCGTTAGTGACTCTGAGTTGGGGCGTTAGACCCCTAATTGATGTTAATTAAGCCAGCCGAGAAAAAGTGATGAACTTTTAAAAGGATCCCATGCCAAAAGCTAGAAGATTAACAAAACCAATGAAAAATTCTGTGCCATAAACTGATCTTTGGATGAACCCAAAACGACAAATTCCTTCATTACCTCCACTTACATATACATCGTATTGTATATTGTATTGTATCGTATATATCGTGCTTGTGCTCCAGGTCAAATACCATTTTTCCAAACTTCACAATAAGGAGGCACGAGGTAAAGCTTGGCTATAAAAAGAGACGTGAATGGGTATCATAAAGCATAAGGACGACGTCATCTATAAAAGAGAAATATGTGAGCATAATAATATGTAGCCGAATAATTTCCCTATAAAGTTTTCTATCACCAGGCAGGCTATAATTTGAAACTACACAATAATTTAAAGATCATGTCACGAAATATGCTGGCCAAACTTTCGGTAAGGGTATTATAAGCTTACTTTTTGACGTGACAACGTCTATAAATTGGTTGACTCGGGTGTCATTCACGAAAACTATGTAACGACCCAGTAAGATTTGCCGGAACGTTACCATGCGCGCGCAGCATTAAAGAGAGAGGCTCGCTCGACCGGCGCGCGCCTTGCATCTCTCTTCTACGCGAGCGTTTCTGGCGTCGGAGTTGAATAGACTAATTAGTGAACTTATCATTTTACTTAAAAGGTTTGTAAACAAAAGTGTAAATTAAAGTTATACCACGAACAGACGTTGTCACGTTAAATCTCCGTCCGTATACCGACTTTACAGACAACCATTTTTTTAACGATATTTATCTAAGGTTGACTAATCTAATTTACTAGGAATCACATCTTCAACTACGCCTTTACAGTACGCATAACTTTACAGTAGGTCAGTTAAGATCAATAGAAATCGTGGAACCACAGCCTAGCGAAATTATTCAAATAGTCCAACCCATATATCTATGGTCCAACGTTAAATACATCCTAGTATGCTTGCTACGTACTTCTTACGATTTATCTGAGAGCACCATAGACCTATACGTATATGGAGAGCACAGACTAGGTACAAACACTATTGAGAGATTTACATATTGATTTCTCATGAAATTATTTTATCATGCTTCTATAAAAAAGCTGTGCCCTAAATTCTTTTTATTTATTAGAATAACTTATAACCTTTTTGGAATAGATTTTAACATTTTATGAAATATCTGCATTACTCTGGATTCTCTCTAGTATTTATGATTCTGTATTAAGTGACATCCTTTTAAAAATGACGCAGTGCAAACGACTTTGGGTTTTGGACATTAAAGGTAATGGAACACTGCGAATTCTTACACTGTGGTTAGGAACGCTTCGCAGTTTCCACTTATCGTAGATTATTGCTCCAAACATTCACAATACGAAACTTTCGGAGAACGATTTCCATACAGATGGCGCTTCTCGGGTAGCCAATTTATGTAGATGTGTTTCACGTGCGTTTATTTGCGTGCTCAAACGTATCTCCTTTGGAGTTGTCTTAAATATCTCTTTTATCATACAATGCTCCTTTTATGTTGCTTTTGCCTAACTTATATGTTGCTTTCACTCTTTGGTTTAACCCAACATTGACAAGTTGCTTTCACTCGATGGTTTAATCTATTGACTCATGATCATCATGCAAATCCGCTCACCTTTCGTTCACCTTTGATAACATTATGAGAAACAATTTGGCGCGCAGGTTTTTAACGAAGATTTCTTTCTCCGTACAAGTGAAATGCACCGAATGAAGAATAAGTTTACGCATTTAAATTTTTCCTGCTTTTTCTTCTTTCTTTTTTCATTCTTATAATTCTAAGAAGTTGAAATTTTACATGTTGGTTCTGATTACAGTTCATTTTTGTAATAAGCAAGACTTGATCCTACAAGTTTTGCTCCATAAGTGGGAAATTATTAATGGTTAACAGGATAATCACATTTTTTTTATTTATTTCATTGATGCTATAAGAGCATGTACTGAGTTTTTAAACTATTAACCTGATGTACTGTTGTAAGCGTTGTTTTCTCAAGATTGTTGCCTAAATTTAACCATAGAGTTTTCGCTTGTTGCGTTAATAATACACATTTAATCGACAGGCTGCCATTAGCGCGGTCTCACCGTGTATTAATATTCATTTAGGACGGGGTAATGGGGGGTAGTTGGTAAACAAAGATCTTTTAGGTATATCTGTGTGTACTTGGGGTTTTGTTTGCCCGTCCGGGGATCATTACTTTTAGATTACTTAGATTTTGTAGATTAGAAACTTCAAAGTCTTATATTATTTTAATAGGATAAAATTACCATGCCTAAATTTACTTGGAGTACCAATAATAAAATCTTGACTGCTACTGACTGACAGACAAGGCACAGTCAAAATCAGTAGACCTAGAATTATAAGAATATGCACATAGTTTTTAGGAACTACGAAATTCTTTCTGCAATGGGTTAATAATTCAAAGTCATAGGAATCAGATATTTTTGCAGACGGGATTGTAATCAGTAGGTCCTGTTAGTCCTGTTATTTTTACGTGTGTGAATATCACTTAGTCAAGATTCGTAATTAGTATTCTTAGTAAGGGGACTATGGAAGCTAGGACTGCTAGCGTAGGTTAGTAATGTTAGTAAATATAACTAATCGCTCAATTAGTTAGTTAATTGTTAGTATTTGTCGCACTCGAAATTTGTCTAATACCCCTGAGGACAGATAATCGCCTCTTTTTAACCGACTTCAAAAAAAGGAGGAGGTTATCAATTCAACTGTATTTTTTTTCTATGTTTGTTACCTCAGAACTTTGGACTGGGTGAACCGATTTTGATGATTCTTTTTTTAATCAAAAGCAGGTGTTTGTTTTGTGGTCCCACATAAATTTGAGCGAGATCTGATAAGTAGTTTTTGAGTAATTTTGAAGTCGGTTATTTGTTGTTATTAAAATTTAGATTATATACATGTAACTGGCAACCAACATCCTTCCAACCGGAGATCAATTACTAATAAACAATTGTTACTCGTTAGAAGTAGGCGTGGCAGTGGCACCACTCCGGGCGACGCTTATAGAGGTTTTATCATCTGTTTAGTGTTCCTGATGTCCATGAGACAATGACCCCTTACCATCAGGTGGCTCGTCTGTTCGTCTGTCATTTACTTATGCAAAAAACCATCCTCAATGGGTTCTGATGATGAATATTCAAATGTAACCATCTTGTTCGTCTCGGTACATTAGCGTTATGTCACGATCGTTGCTAACGCAGTTTGTGCTCTGAGTCGTCTAGAGAAAATGGACGGCATTTATCACGAACGAAAAGACCTTGGATTTATTTATTATAATATTAAGTATGAATTTTCTTATGAAGACTATATTAAAAATGATTGTTATAGTAAACATTGTACTATGAACAACAAAAAAAATGTTTCTAGCATAAGTTTTTGTAGCATGTGTATAGAAAAGTATCTGATACCTATAAATTATTTGGTATTGGGGTTTAGAAACTGTAGCCTAGTTGGTTAACTGTAGCTTAGTTGCAAACCGAGGGGTCCAGGATTCGATTCATCAACATTTACGTGACAGATTATATAATAATAATATTAATAACAATAATAATAATAATAACGCTACACACTCATAGTCCCCCACACTAGGCCTCCACGACACAGGGAATCTGTGTCGTGGGCGCTATGGACAACACACTAGACAAGGACATTCACATCCAGACCGAGAACAGAAATTTAAACTCATCATTCAAATTTCCGCCTCGCTGGGAATCGAACCCAGGACTCTTGGTGCGGCGATCCAGCATGGTAACCATTGCGCCACACGGGTCGTCTAATGTTACAATGTATATTAATGTATGTTCTTGGGTTGTTATGGTTTGTGACAGTTGTTGTGTTATAAGCAGCCATCGAAAATCGAATATTTTACTATGATTTTTAAATTCCCGCTCATTCTAAATGCCTAAACATCGTTAAACTGCCCTTGATAATAAAATTAAATATAGTTATTACGGTCTATCAAAGTTTGACAAGTAGATACAGTCGGCAAAAGAATTAGGTATGCAGGGCATGAAACAAAGACGTTCCGTAATGTTTAATATTACAGAATTTTTATGTTATTATCAATGTTAAATCGTACAACGTTAAATTTAACTTTCAGTGTACATTTTAAAAAAGTATCCTCACTTTACTTTCATTATACTCGTAATAGACACAAATGGATTGTGTCTATGAAATTCCAATGATATTTACCTTTCTCTCTGTATCCATTGCAATCTCTATAAGTGATACACTTAGGGTATCTAAATATACCCGTTTGATCTGTAAGCTTTATGTATTTTTGCCACGAATAAATCTCTAGTGGATTGGTATTTCTATTTTCGTATGGAATGTATTTTTTGTTGTAAAACAAATAAGTATCATGATTGACGGAAGTGTATGAATAGTGAAAGACATTCTTTCGTATGACATTCAGGTAACGCGGTAATGTACCAATGATAAATTTTTTGCGCAACAAAGTTGTCAGTTTATTATTATAGACGACCAGCGAGGTGTCCCCGGTTCGATTCCCGGCTGGGGCAGATATTTATGTGACAGATGAATATTTATTTATGCTCGAGTCATGGGTGTTATTGTCATGTGGTATATGTGAAGTCCATGCCACCTGCGACACAGGTAAAAACGTACTGCGAGTGTATGAGTGTGTAAGCGTTTTTCTATTTATTTATTTAATCATCCTTGACTATAATCGCACTTCTGGAGTGGAGTGTTTTTAGTTATATGGATTTCAATTTAGTTTAAACTAGTTTAGTTGAAGAGTAGTTTCATAAAATGAAATCATTTAAACATCTCGATCGTACTAGGTAAATATGCAACTAATATTAAATGTACCTATCTTATTTTTTGTAACTGTCGACTAAGAACACTTGGGCAGACAAGATGCATCTAACGATGTCTTATTTATATACATAAATTGGTCCAGCGGTTTGGAAGATATGAGGTAATAAAAATATTACACACATACATGCATAGAAGATTCGAACGAAAAACCCTTCTTTGGCAGTCGGGTAAAAAGAATGAATTAAATATATTTAACATCCAATTCGTAAGCTTCATTATACGCCAATAGAGATTGATCACGGTGCCGTCTAAATTAATCACCTGGATTAATTCATCCAGGTCTCTTTGATTAAACACTATTTACCTATGCACCCAGGTAAATTAAGTCTACTAACCAAGGTGACCTTTCAGCACATTTATGTAACAAAATTTACCATTAAACATTGTGCGACCAATCTATCTACATAATATTACCTAACCTATTTATGTTTGAAACTGAATCGTCCCTCGGTAGTTCTATTACTGGTAATGCAATGAATGAAATATGCATACTGATGCACTTACTTACTCTAAAAATACGGTTTGCTTTGACATAGCTGTAATTTAATTTAATATGCTGTTCCAGCTGTTTTGACAAATAGAAATAGTATGCGGTAGATAAAGTTGAGTATAATGACTATCACGTTTGATAGAAACTTACATTCGAAACATTATGTAAATTTACATTTTTTAAACAAACACTTATGTTATCCCAAGCGGATAGATAACAATATATCAGTGAAAACTGAAATCTTAATCGCTTAACGGTCGTTTTCAATAATCTATCTATCTATGATCTCTGGATAAGATAAGGATCTGGTAAGGTAAAATATCAACAAACACTATGACTTTTTGACTGTTGCTAGACATATCTAAGACGAACACAAATGCATAGACAAACAGTCAAAATTCTAAGAATCATTGTTATGGATTCTCATACACCACATTAGATAATCAAATCCTTCGATAACAGTTTTTCAAAAAGTAAGCGACGCGTATTAACTGATACACAATAAAAGAGCAGTTAAGAAAAACTTAGGTTTAGATAGAGAATTAGAAGAAAAGTCTAGAAAAAGCGGTGTCAACCTTAGGGCTTTCGGTTTTTTAGTTAAATATCTTCTGGGAGAGTTTTTCATTTTATAACATCTTCATAATGTTCATATACGTATTTAAATAAAATAGGTCGCCCATTGTTTTATGTTCCTGCCTTGTGCTCTTTATGTATATTATGTTTTGGTGTACAAACAATAAAGTGTTAAATAAATAAATAAATCAAAATACGTATTTAAATAAACTGATGTACAATTCTGTCTGTTTTTAAGTCTTTCACCCCGGAGATTTCCATATTCCATATACATACTTCGATCAGTTACATTTTTGCTGTAAGTATATATTTATTTGTTAAGAATCAAATATGTTGCTATTCTACTCAGTTCATTTGGCGGAGGTCGGTCTAAGTTGGTTTTGTTGTAGGCATCGTCTACAAATAGCAATCACATAGTAAGCTAACCTCCTGCCCTAGTTTCAATGCAATTGCTTTAAATTGAATCTTCTATCTTTTATGGTATCTTAATTTAAGAGGAAATTGAGTGTAGCGATTGATTTAGATAAGTTACTTTATAGGAATCTTCGTAGGTTCTTGTGTTTCTTTAAAAACGATAATAATTCAAATTATTGCCATAGAATTAAGTTTTTAAATTATTGATTAAGTATTAAATTTTCATTCATTTCAGCGTCCGCCATACGCTACGGCATATATTCTCAGTTGTTCTATAATAATCTGAGCACAAATTAATGTTCACATGGTGGTGAAGCTATATACGTAAATAAAAAGCGGCCAAGTGCGAGTCGGACTCGCCCATGAAGGGTTCCGTAGCAGCAAGTAACATAATATAAAAGTTCTTGTAGTTCGTTGTAACTTTGATCGATGTTTTTTGCGTTTTACGATTTATGACGAATTAAAAAAAAACTACTTACTAGATTTCGTTCAAATCAATTTTCGTTGGAAGTTTGCATAGTAATGTACATCATATATTTTTTTTAGTTTTATCATTCTCTTATTTTAGAAGTTACAGGGGGGGGGGACACACATTTTACCACTTTGGAAGTATCTCTCGCGCAAACTATTCAATTTAGAAAAAAATGATACTAGAAACCTCAATATAATTTTTGAAGACTATCCATAGATACCCCACACGTATGGGTTTGATGAAAAAAATTTTTTTGAGTTTCAGTTCTATGTATGGGGAACCCCCAAAATTTATTGTTTTTTTTTTTCTATTTTTGTGTGACAATCTTAACGCGGTTTACAGAATACATCTACTTACCAAGTGATATAAGGACGGACAGACAGACAGACAGACAGACTTGACGAATTTATAAGGGTTCCGTTTTTTGCCATTTGGCTACGGAATCCTAAAAACATTACAAGTAAAAACTTTTAGCATCTCTAAACAGTTTCGTCCGATATTAAAGGTGAGGCAAACAGCAACAACTTATGTCATAAATTCATGTTAAGATGGACGCAAAATGAAACTCGCGAGTAGCTTCGTAAATAAAGTTAATAACACTTCGGAATACTCAAACTGTATGTGTTGAAAAGCTGAAACTTTTCAAATTCCAGCCGCAGACATATCGAAAGTATTCCTAGTTTATAAAATAAGTCGCAGGTTAGAGTACTGTTACGGCAGCGATAAGCGACTACATCGTTTTGCTACTGCTACATTCTAACAATACCACTACATCATCCTACGACTTAAGCTCATCACTTTTCATAGCGGGTTATGCTTTGAACAGTAGATGAAGTAATACAACTGAGCTCTGTCAGTCCTATTAGAAGTCATCCATCATCCATCCATCCATCAGCCCTTAGAGGTCCACTGCTGGACATAGGCCTCCCCTAACTTGCGCCACTCTGACCGGTCCTGAGCCTTCTGAATCCAGCGGATGCCCGCTGTCTTCTTCAGGTCGTCAGTCCACCTGGTCGGGGGGCGTCCTATGCTCCTTTTTCCGAGACGTGGGCGCCATTCGAGGACCTTTCTTCCCCAACGGTTATCGGTCCTTCGAACTATGTGGCCAGCCCATTGCCACTTCAGCCGTCTAATTCTTTGAGCTATGTCGGTTACCCTTGTTCGTCTACGGATCTCCTCATTTCTGATGCGATCACGTAGAGAAATACCGAGCATAGCCCTCTCCATAGCCCGCTGCGCAACTCTGAGCTTGTGGATCAGGCCAATAGTAAAGCACCACGTCTCGGATCCGTATGTCAGCACTGGCAACACACACTGCTCGAACACCTTCGACTTCAGGCACTGAGGTAGTGTTTTGGACGACAAGATATGACGCAGTTTCCCGAACGCAGCCCATCCGAGTTGGATTCTACGAGTGACTTCTTTCTCGAAGTTGGACTTACCCATCTGGATCACTTGTCCCAGGTAATTGTATTCGTCTACAACTTCAAGAGCAGCGCCGTCAACCACAACCGGTACGGGTGTGACATGGACATTTGACATGATTTTCGTCTTGTCCATGTTCATCTTAAGACCCACCTGTTTTGAGGCGCTGTTCAAGTCCCCGAGCATTGTACCAAGTTCTTCCAGGGAACCCGCCAGGATGACTATATCATCGGCATATCGCAGGTGTGTGATGTATTCGCCATTGATGTTAATGCCACGTCGTTTCCACTCCATCAGCTTGAACACGTCTTCCAACGCAGCGGTGAACAGTTTTGGGGATATGACATCCCCTTGCCTGACACCTCTCTGCAGTTGGATGGGGTTCGTTGCTGTGTCGTGTACTCTGACGGACATGGTGGCTGATGAGTACAAACACTTCAACACCTCGATATACCGGTAGTCGATCCGGCACCGCTGGAGAGAATTTAGCACCGCCCAGGTCTCGATAGAATCAAAGGCTTTCTCATAGTCCACATAGGCAACACACAATGGCAGATTATACTCCTCGGTCTTTTGTATAATCTGCCGCAGTGTGTGTATATGGTCTATGGTGCTGTAGCCTTTTCGGAATCCTGCTTGTTCGGGAGGCTGGAAGTCGTCAAGCCTGCGTGCAATGCGATTTGTGAGCACCCTCGAAAACAGCTTATAAACGTGGCTCAGAAGTGCGATGGGCCTGTAGTTCTTCAAAAGGGCTTTATCGCCCTTCTTGAAGAACAGCGTCACCACACTTCTGCCCCACGCTTCCGGGGTAGTTCCAGTGTTAATGACGAAATCGAACAGTTTTTGGAGCGCCACTAGAAGGGGTTTTCCTCCAGCTCTTAGAAGCTCGGTTGTGATTCCGTCATCTCCCGGTGCCTTGTTGTTTTTAAGCTGTTTGAGAGCCTCTCTAATCTCATACAGGCTGACGTCCGGGATATCCTCTGTGTAGTGCCGGGTCAGTTTAGCTCTCTTATCGCTCTCCTCGCTAGGAGGTGGAGCTTGAGAGGAGGCATACAACCGTCCGTAGTATCTCTCAGTCTCTCTCAGAACTTCCGGTTTCGACGAAACCATGGTGCCGGACTCGGTCTTCAACCTCGTAAGCTGACTTTGCCCAATAGACAGATCCCTGGCGAACACTTTGGAGCCCTGGTTTCGCTCAATTGTGTTTTTTACACGATTTGCGTTGTGATTTCGCAAATCGCGTCGCCTGCACTTGGAGATCTGCTCATTGAGCCGTCGGTATTCCCTCATGGAGGTTGGAGACTGCACACATAGTTCTCGTCGATCCCTCGTAAGACCGAGAGTTTGTTCTGAGAGAAGCTGAGATCTACCACTAGGGTGGGTCTTGAAATACTTTGACCCTACCTCGTGGACAGTTGTTACCATCCTGGTGTTAAACTCGTCCACTGACGTGCACGATTCTAGGCACGCAAAATGGTTTTTCAGCTCAAGTTGAAAGTTCTCGGATCCCTGGATTTGGACGGATGTTGGGCGAAGCGTAGACTTCATCAGGCGTGACCGTTCCAGCTTCAGGTCGATATTTAATGTGCCTCTCACAAGACGGTGATCGCTTCCGGTTTTGAACCTGCTGATCACAGAGACATCATTAAATATGTGCCGTTTGTCTGCCAGAATGAAGTCTATCTCGCTTTTCGTGGAACCATCAGGACTTATCCAAGTCCACTTGCGCTGTGGCTTCTTTCTGAAGAAGGAGTTCATCATGAAGAGATCTTCCTTCTCCAAAAAGTTGGCCAGCAAGTGTCCTCGGTGGTTCCGTCGTCCAATTCCGTAGGGACCCACTTTCCTCTCGGCGCCACTTTGCGTGCCCAGCTTCGCGTTGAAGTTCTTCGTATTAGAAGTCACATAATAATAATTAATAATAATTGTTAATTGATAATAATTAATATTAAATCTAACATTAAGCGTCTGTTAGTGTTAAGATTATTTAACTTGTCTGGCTAGCTCAAAAAAAAAGTTTTAGGTTTCTTATGGATTATCGGGTTAAAATAAAAATTATGGAAAAATAAAAAAAATAGGTATTTATCCAAAAAATCAGATTGTTCTAATATACAAGATTTTTTGTGTACTCACTTACATAAATACACTAATATGTCACGCCAACGTCTACTTTTTAAACATTCAAGGCGATAAATAACATTCTGAGATCGTCGACACGTTATCTATTCGTGTGGTTGTAATATTACCACGCTTCAATCGCTTCACATTCGAAAATTAAAATATTGAGATTGAAACAGTTTATTCACTTTGAATTATCAGGTGATTGATTGGAATCTCATTGTATCAGAATACCTTGATTATAGTTCGCTTTTACTTCGTTTATCGCTTATAGTACAGTAGAATTTCGCATCGACTATGCCCTCCAGTCTCCACATTTTCTTTTAAATTGGAACTTTTCAATATGTGGTAACATACATACCCGCTTTAAAAGAAATATCGTAGGAAAATATTTTTAATGTAAGAATTTAGGAGCTAAGCTTAATCTCTTCTCGGAAATAAAGTATATACCATCTTTGATTAATAGATAGATCATTAGCACTAATTTTAATGATATATCGGTAGAATAAATGACTTTTTCGTAGCACTAATTTTATTGATATATCACCCATCAGTAAGTACCTACTATTACAAGGCAAAACTCTTGTCGTAGCCGAGTCGTATCGTAGTCGTGTCGTATCGTAGTCGTGTCGTATCGTAGTCGTGTCGTATCGTAATCGTGTCGTAGTTGATTTCGAGCTTATACCACCACGTCTGTAGCTTCAGAGCGAATTTGTTTAAGGATAGCGTGGACCAATATAGGTATAGGTACCTACTGCATGTTATTAAACTGCCAAAAACCTTTATAATCCGAATGGACAGTTGCTCTCCTCTCAGTAGTGTTATTTACCACTTATCTAGAGGTTATGGATAGATAGGCTATTGAAAACGGTCGTTAGTGTGCGACCGGGCTAGCAAGACCCATTTGTCTTTGTTTACAAGCCTTCGATCAACAATACTAACGTACGACTTCTCATAGCGCATCCTTTGCAACAAAGTTCAACGTGTTTCGGTTTTAGTACTGGAGATAAGATTTGATTTACACTTTTCCCACATGACTGAAAAACATGTGATAAATCTATGTATGTAATACTTGCGGGATACTGACCACGTATCATCTGATGACCCAAAAAACTCAAAAATAGGAGAAAATAACTCTTTCAGTAAAGTGAACTATCTAATAGCTTATTCACTCTTATCTGTGACAAATAACACCCACATAGCCCATACTAATGTGACGAGAACATTAGCTAAATACATATTATTATATCAGTTCATCGTGCTACACGTAACAAAAGATGAAACCCTTCTATTTTATCTCACTGGATTTTCAAACTGCTATATTTTATTGTACAGACATGATTTATTGCAAGTACAGTTGAAATTGCCCAACCCATCCACAGATCATGTCGGAAAATAGAGGTATTGTAACGGAACGTTTTACGGATTTCTTGTTTACAGAACATTTAAAATTTTACGATGCAAACCGATTTTATTATCTCGCTGCGATGTAAATCATGCACTCGGATACGTAATATGCTAGATCGATGTAGCCGGGATTGCGTAAATATGCAGTGTAGGATACAGATTTGTACAAGCAGAATATTTTAAGCGTTGTAAGGAAGTATCTATTTAGATAATTATTGTTTTGTTCTTATTGATGACACAATTGTTTTGTCTTTCGGAATTTAATCAGTGTTTTAAGATGCATAACATAATAAAAAAGCGGCCAAGTGCGAGTCGGACTCGCTCATGAAGGGTTCCGTAGCAGCAAGTAACATAATATAAAAGTTCTTGTAGTTCGTTGCAACTTTGATCAATGTTTTTTGCGGTTTACGATTTATGACGTATTAAAAAAAAAAACTGCTTACTAAATATCATTCAAACCAATTTTCGTTGGAAGTTTTCATGGTAATGTACATCATATATTTTTTTTAGTTTTATCATTCTCTTATTTTAGAAGTTACAGGGGGGGGGACACACATTTTACCACTTTGGAAGTGTCTCTCGCGCAAACTATTCAGTTTAGAAAAAAATGATATTAAAAACCTCAATATCATTTTTGAAGACCTATCCATAGATACCCCACACGTATGGGTTTGATGAAAAAAACATTTTTGAGTTTCAGTTCTAAGTATGGGGAACCCCCAAAATTTAGTGTTTTTTTCTATTTTTGTGTGAAAATCTTAATGCGGTTCACAGAATACATCTACTCACCAAGTTTCAACAGTATAGCTCTTATAGTTTCGGAAAAAAGTGGCTGTGACATACGGACGGACAGACAGACAGACAGACAGACAGACAGACAGACAGACAGACAGACATGACGAATCTATAAGGGTTCCGTTTTTTGCCATTCGGCTACGGAACCCTAAAAACATCTAGTTAAGTAATTTGACATTGAAGAGAAAATATTTTGGTAATTGGTAATAAATAAATTGCCTCCACTTAGCAGGTTTTATGCCAATATCTGTTCGTTCCTATTTTTATAAGGCCCCTCATTCTTTCATCTAATTGTTTTTTAGAGACACCCTATGATAACACATGAAGTAGTTATTATAAGTAACTGGATGATAGAAATAAACAACCAGAACCATTTAGGGAAAATTATTAGGTTGGCAAATATCCGTGTTTGTTATTTACTTATAATAATCGCGTTTACCCAATTTCGTAATCCGATCCACGCGATAAATGTAAATTATGACCGTCCATTACAGCTAATAAAGGCCATATTTTAAACATTGAAGTTAAAATTTAATACAGTTTGCGATTCTATTGAAAATTATAAGTCGGTTTGGAAACAATTTGAATAATATTGAGCGTTTAGTCCTGATTTTCACAAATAATTTAAGTTGTAATTTTGTTTCTAATTTTCATTGTTCAAGAAAGTAAAAGAGTTACGAAAGGCCGGCGGCGCATTTCAACCTGTTGTTGATCATATCCATGGGGACAGGCAACGGTGTCTCCTTACCATCAGGTTGACCGTCTGCTTTTTTGTCAGCTCTTCATGTTATAATAATTTAAAGTAGGTAAAGCTGTTCTAGTCAACTTTACTTTTCTATTGAATCCTAGTGAGGGGCTATGAGTGTGTAGCTTCATTTATTTATTAACCGACTTCAAAAAAGGAGGAGGTTCTCAATTCGACTGTATTTTTTTTTATGTTTGTTACCTCAGAACTTTGGACTAGGCGAACCGATTTTGATGATTGTTTTTTTAATCGAAAGCAGGTGCTTGTCATGTGGTCCCACATAAATTTGAACGAGATCTGAAAAGTAGTTTTTGAGACTTTGAAGTCGGTTATTTTTTGTTAGTAAAATTTAGATTATTTCATCATAACTTTAGCATATGTCAGTTATAGCGGAGATCCTGTCGAAAGATTTCTCGCTTTAATCTCTCCCGGCAGTGTTATAGAGTCAGGTTTAATATTACTAACTTATTTCATCAATTTAACTCGGTGGTATAAAGCCCAACTTCCGATGTAACCATGTATTGTATTGTATTGTACAAGTAACGAAGAATCTACGACCTCGGACTTCGGAGCCTAGTTGGTAGTGGAGCTTGTTTGCAAGGCGAACGGTGCCGGATTTGATCCCGACCGACGCAAACATTTATGTAACAGATAAAATTTACTGTCGAGTGATTTATTATTTTTGTTGTTTTCTTTTTCTTTTTTCGAATGGATTGGTGTTGTCCATGCCCCTTATCACTTATGACACAGGGAATGATCAGGGTATGGGTGGGTGAGCATTAAAAACTCCCTCACATAAGGACGGTTACAGACTCGCACCGTCATGTTTAATCCTGATTCAGAAACTTCCACACTCTCGCAAACCACTATCTTCATAAAAACAGTCATAAAGTTTGTCATTCCGTTGGCTGCGACTTGTAAAATTTCCGTCGTCAGCGGTAGTAAAACAGTTGTAAAATTCATTACTGCGTTTATACCCACGTTAAGACTTAATAGCTTGTTAAACCGTTCATGAGAGCTGTTGACGCTTCGTGATGTGCTGTGGAATATCGGAAGAAGGAAGCTTTTGTTGAAGCATTTACTTCCGTGGGGGATAGTGGTATGGCGTTTTAAGAGTTTTATATCAAGTTTGTTTGGGATCTTATACTATACGAGTAACCGCCCTCGCTTTGCTTCGGTTTTCTTATTTTTTTATACCTTGGATTGGTTATTGGATTGGTTTTTGGAGTTTTATTAAGGATCCCTAGTTTTTTCGAAAATATAATACATACATAATAGCCTATATCACCCGGGGATAGTGTAGCTCCCCAACAGTGAAAGAATTTTTCAAATTGGTTCAGTAGTTTCGGAGCCTATTCAACGCAAACAAACAATCAAATCTTTCCTCTTTATAATATTAGTATAGATTAGTGATCACTAATAGGATATTGTATTATTTATTATTATTGGATCACTGGGGTCTGTTTCTCGACATGTTATCGTGGATTGTTACAAATCACCATAAGAATTCATTGAAACAATGAATAAGCAATGAAGCATCACGTCGGGGTCACCAGTTTAGCAAAGGGAGGTTTCCCGCCAGGTGAGGTGTTGCCTGGGAGGCAACCGCGCCTCGACTGATGTTGTCAGAGCGTTTCTATATTATTATATGCAACCCATGCAGAAAACATCGATAGCGTGATTCAGGTTGGCGTGACGTCACAGTGTGCAGCGTGTGCGCTGTCGCCACAAGTCTCTCACCTTACAAAAAGAAGAAATGATTGAAATTCGGCCCCAATCTTTTTACCAAGAGCCAAGTCCAAAATTATTTGTTTGCAAAAATAAGCAAGTCACAAAGATTTGTTACCCCGAAAACTGAAGGCAAATATGTATCGCGCATTGTCGACGTAAGTAAGAAAGCAATCTTTATAGAGATATTTGGAACACCTATTCAGACTCATAGAGGCTCCACGTAGTATTATGAAAACTATGTCATGTGTATCTTTGCACAGTATTTCTACGTTTGGATTTCCTACAAAAATACAGAAAACTTTTTTACGTGTAACAGAAATAGCAATAAAATGATATTATTACGTTTTGGTAAATTTAGAGACTATATGGGACTATTTCGATTTACATTGATGTAATAACACAACAACGAATAAGTCTATTAGCTTTTTATTTCGAAAAAGTTGTTCGAATTTCAATTTTGATAATGAATTACGCTACACATATTTTAAATTAGGAATATTGTTATGATTACAAATAATTAATCATTTCAGCCGTTCTTTCATGCCTATTTTTTATACAAAAAAAGTATAGATTTTTTACAGACGCCATCATCAAACAACATGGGAAAACATCCAGTATACGAGGATGAAGTCTATCATCTCTAAACGAGCCTTCTTCCTTCTTTTTCTTCTATCTTAATCTTCCTGTATCCTCTACTCACGGACCTGAAAAAAGACGGACGTAACCTCGTTTAATCAAGTGAAGTATAGCAATGGCCGCCCGCTTACCATGTGTGCGTAATTTTTGATTCACGATTGAAGCAGTATAGTGTTAATGTGTGGGTGTGTGTACTTGTACGAATAGAGAGTTGGTATTACTACGGGTGCTTCACTGAATTTGTTCTTGGGATTACGTCAGTCTTTTTTTTAAGTCTTTTACTACAATAAATATGTTCACTCACCTCACACTTCGGTCGGATTCCGAGTATCTCTCTCTGTCAGCAATACACTTCGAGAAAGGACTGTTGATTAGGCCTCAAAGATATATGGAGGTACTTACCCGAAAACATTTATGTGCCACATAAACTACCTAACCCGGGAATCCGATCTGGGACCTTTCAGCAAGCACCCACATACAAGGCTACCGTTAAATATGCCAAATAATTTATCGAATAACCACTAAAGAGATGTTTATAACAAAATCTTTACATACGAGTATACCATTATAACTGATCTTTTCCCATCGTAACAGTGTTGCCAATGAAAATTTTTGGAAGGCCGTGTACATTAGATAAAAAAGCCGTGTTTATATGGAAAAAGATCAACTGTGGGCCGTGTCCACAGCTGCCAGTATATTAGTCTATCCAATTATGCCAATATTTACCATCGGCAGTGAATTTGATGTCCACAAAACAAGGAACATTTTTCCTTAGCCTAGCCTAGCACAGTTTTAGGGGTTTTAACATTCGTTAAATGTCTGCAAAAATAATAAATAACAAAAAGATGTAGAATTTGCGAAAAGCCGTAGAATTTGCTACGGCCCTAGGGTTCGAGCCGTAGACCGTAGATTTTGTGATTTTTTTGCCTAAAAGCCGTGTTCTACACGGCCGTGTTCTACACGGTAATTGACGTAGCATTGGCAACACTGCATCGTATATTATGTTCGATGTTATTTATTTCTTCCTTTCGCCCTGTTTTCCAGAGCACCTTTTTGAAATCGTGGTACATTTTACGTGCATAAGTAAGAAAAATATTATCGTTAAATAATTATGATTTTTTTTTTGAGAAATGTTATGTCATTACCATAATTTGCCTGAATATTTGTTCCAGTTTATCTTAAAAATGACTTACTTGATTTAAATGTGGTTTTCACTGTTTTATGACAGTGATTTGGAATTAATATTTTGTTTTGGTTTTATTATAATCGGTTCACAAATATAATACTTAAGATAGATACCAAATAAATTCGTCTAAATCCAAATATTAAGGTAAGTTTCTCGAACCAAAGCGACGTCAATTACTAGTCTAATAAAGAAACAATACAAATATTCATTACTAACTTTCACCCACGGCTTCGCCCGCGGCAGAGTGGTTTCGAAATGAAATTTTTACTTAATTTAGATTTATACGCCCGTGGCTTCACGCGCCTGGATATCGGTTTTTTACAAATCCCACGGGAACCCTGAACTTTTCCGATATAAAAAGTAGCCTGTGTGTTAATCCAAGGTATAGGCTATCTCCATTCCAAATTTTAGCTAAATCGGTGAAGCAGTTGTAGCATGATCGAGGAACAAACATACAAACATGTTCAGAAACTTCCACATTTATTTTAATATTAATAGGATTGATTAATTAATTATATTTATTTCAATGGTTTAGATAACAAAGCTCGCAGTCTGAATAAAGGATAAATACTTCATTGTTCGCGCAATACAGCCAATGTTTGGATTCAGTATTTGTGCAAACAGTTTGTTTATTCTGTGGGATATAGTGTGAGGACATGAAATAATATAATTGTTATAACCATTAGAGTAAATAAATAAATAAACATTTACATACCCTTTAACTAGGATTCCCTTTGTCGCAGCGCAAGGATAATACAACAAAACACCCATCAACAAGATATTTATCTGTCACCTATCAATCTATATACATAAAATTGAAAAGAGATACACTGATTAAACAAAAAATCTCAGAAACTACCGAACCGATTATGATGAAATTTAGCAGGGAGATAGTTCATGCTAAGGAGACGTGAGCTAAGAACAGATTTTTGGAAATCTAATTTGGCATGGACATACCAATTTAATAAAACTCCAGAATTTTAGGATAAAATATTGAAAATCATTTTTCTGCCTACCTCCTACGAGTAACGTGAGGATGGTTTTTTTATTCGTCGCGTACCCTAATAGTCTGGGGTTTTCTTGAAGTCTTTCAAAAATATTATGGGTCTTCTATGAGTATTAGCCGATAAACTTACTACTTCGGAACCCTACACTGCGCGTGGCCTGACACGCACTTGCCTGGTTTTTTCTTTAGTACCTGACACTATAAAACCGTGTATTAAGTTTTAAACTAATAACTTGTTAAAGTAGGCGGTCTCCACGTCAGTATTATAATAAATCAATGACGCCGACGTGTCTGTAGGCGGCGCGGCGGCGGCGTCTACTTTTAGCAAGGATAAAAATAACTTTAAACTTTTTAGTTCGTATAATCCGTTTTTAAACGACTTCAAAAAAGGAGGAGGCATTCAATTCGACTGTATTTTTTTATGTTACCTCAGAACTTTCGACAGGGTGAACCGATTTTGATGATTCTTTTTTTTAATCTAAAGCTGGTGCTTGTCATGTGCCACTTAATCTGACGAGTAGTTTTTGAGTTATTTTGTAGTCGGTTATTTTTTTCATGGTAAAATTCAGATTATTATTATTTTAAGGCGAGTCTTTTTTCGTAAACAATCTTGGCACAACTTTTTATTAAAATTTTAGATTAAAAATAATTAATATTACACATAAATTATTTTTAGCTTTAAATGATTATTTATCTTTAAATTCATTTCATTCATGCCTGCCTCATTTTAAAATTACAAATTAAGACGAAAATCTCTTTACAATCGTTTTCGAAAAATCGTCTAAAATATAAAATATAAAATATGTTGTAGTTTGTACGTCCCATTTACATTGAAATATCGTCAGAAAGAGCAAATCTGTTGTCGATATCCTAGTGAGGGCTCACTGTTTGTACAAGATCATGGGGCTGAATAAGTGTCAATATTCGGTTAGAGACTGAACGATTTAGACGCAGTAAATATTAGAACTAGTAAACATAATAAGTAAGTCTTTCTTTTTCTTCTCTCTTTCTTGGCCGGCAACGCATCAGTGATGCCTTTGGTGTTGTTGATGTCCATGGGCGACGATAGCCACTTACCATCAGGTGGATCGTCAGCTCGTTTGCCGGCTATTTCCATAAAAAAGTAAGGCACTTGTAAGGACTGCTGACAGAAATGAAAACTCAAAACAATGGAAAAACTGTTCTTTTTTAAATTTTTAAATCAATAATAGTCTGAGGGCTTGTTTCACAATCTTCAAGTAGAGTCCTGAATAAGCTGTAGCATACACTCTGCGCTTAGCTAAAAATCCTAAAAAAATAATTATTAAATATTGTGTTAAAATTGCATAAATAATTTAAAAGTAATTACTAAAACTATATACATAACTTACAAACTAAATTTAATCATAAAAACAACACTTCATAAAAACTGATAAAATAAATCGACACACACGCGGACAAAATAATTAATACACCAGCGTTGTGTTATAGCTAATTCCTGCAGAGCGCAGAGTGAATGCTATCGTTTTCCGCGCGTTCGTTCACGCGCCGGCCGACCGGTGAGTGATTTGAATTCTATGCTCGGTGCGCGCGCAGGTTTACTTACTTAGCTTTTGTTTTTCTGCTGTAATGTGAGGATTATTTTTCTTATTGAATAGAGTGGTGTAAATACAACTGGATTTTAATTTCTGATCGTCCCTGCTACTGCAACTACAATTCACGCATATTATTCACTTACAACTGGTGACCCTCGACTCGAACACGCTGTTAAAGATCATGGCGAAGTCGGAACAGGAGGCAACACTGAAATTTATGGCTCAACAAATTAACGATTTAACTCGCGAGGTGGCTGAATTAAAAATAAGAAGAGAGCCACGTTCTCATTCGCGATCGCGTTCGAAATATAGGTTTCGCTCCCGTAGTCGCTCGCGACCAACACAACCGCCAGCTGATCATCCACATTGTTGGTATCATTTTATTCACGGGTCGCGAGCAAGGAAATGCGTGAAGCCATGCACGTATAGAGAGACGGAAAACTCCCAGGGCAGCCGGAAATAGCGGCCAACCACTGCCCCACTTATACAGGCCGCCTCTTTATTACTGACCGCAATTCGAAGATGCTTTTCCTTGTGGATACTGGCTCTGACCTGTGTGTTTTCCCGCGATCAGCATGCAAGGCGCCCTGTACCCAATCAAATTACGATTTAGTTGCTGCCAACGGTACCGTCATTCACACTTATGGTCCCATTCACTTGGATCTTGACTTGGGACTCAGACGTTCCTTTAAATGGAAATTTACTATTGCTGATATTACAAAACCCATAATCGGAGTAGATTTTCTTACCTTCTATAACCTCCTTGTGGATTGCAGAAACCAGAGGCTCATTGATAACACCACTACGCTAACAGTACCTACACCACGCATGCAGATTCCTGAGGACGTCGTGTCCATCAAAGCAGTCTCTGGAGACACAGAGTACCACGACGTCATCCGAGAATTCCCAGAGGTTACTCGACCTGCAGGTATGGTTCCATCACCCAGGCACAACACAATGCACTATATTAAAACTACACCTGGTCCTCCAGTTTATTGTAGACCTCGCCGATTGGATCCTGCTAGCTTTAAGGCTGCAAAGAAGGAGTTCGAGGCAATGATTTCTTGCGGTACTGCTCGCCCTTCAGAAAGCCCTTGGTCCTCAGCTCTGCATTTAGTCAAGAAGAAGGACAACAGATGGAGACCTTGCGGAGATTACAGAGCCCTCAACGCGCGCACCATACCTGACAGGTATCCCATTCGCCATATCCATGACTTCTCTTATCAACTTTCTGGATGTAACATTTTCTCAACCATTGACTTGGTAAAGGCATACAATCAGATACCAGTCAACCCTGACGACATTCCCAAGACGGCTATAATAACTCCATTCGGCTTATTTGAGTTCCCTTTTATGACGTTTGGGCTCAGAAATGCAGCACAAACCTTTCAGCGATTCATGGACGAGGTGCTGCGCGATTTGGATGCATTTTGTTACAGTTACTTGGACGATATATTAATTTTTTCTCGATCTCAGGAGGAGCACAGAAGCCACTTACGACAGTTATTTAATCGTCTGAGAGAGTATGGTGTGCTTATCAATTCAACCAAGTGTGTATTCGGCAAAACAGAAGTACAGTTTCTTGGGTACCTAGTCTCTGCTGATGGTACCAGACCTATGCCTGCGAAGGTGCAAGCTATCCAGGACTTCCCGGCACCTAAAACGGTAAAAGAGCTTCGCAGATTTCTTGGTACGATCAATTTTTATCGCCGTTTTATACCGAATGCAGCACAAATTCAGGCACCTCTCAATGACTGCCTCGCAGGACCAAAGGTAAAAGGTGCACACCCAGTCCACATGACGCCCGAAATAACTGAAGCATTTCAGCGTTGTAAGGACTCACTCATACATGCCACACAACTAGCTCACCCAGACTCATCTGCTGAATTAGCAATCGCGACAGATGCATCTGATGTTGGAATTGGGGCTGTCTTGCAGCAGCGTAAGAGTAACGGTTGGCAACCACTTGCATTCTACTCACACAAACTCAGCTCATCACAAAAGAAATACAGCCCATATGACCGCGAGTTACTGGCTATCTACGAAGCGATCAAATATTTTCGTCATATGTTGGAAGCTAGAAATTTTGTAGTGTACACCGATCACAAGCCACTAACATTTGCATTTAGCCGAAATAGAGAGAAATGTACACCAAGGCAATTTCGATATCTAGATTTTATCTCCCAATTTACAACCAGTATCCTGTACATTCCTGGTCGTAACAACATCGTCGCCGATGCTCTATCCAGAGTAGAGGAGATTGGTAGCGCAATTGACTACAAGGAGCTTGCACGTTCTCAGAAATCTGACTCTGAGCTGCATGACCTACTCAACCAAGGCTCACCCTTGCGACTAGAAAAGGTGCAGATACCGGACTCACCTCATGAACTTTACTGCGACACTTCTACCTCTACACCACGTCCATTCGTCACACCCAGCTTCCGCCGACAAGTCTTTGATTCCTTACATAGCTTGAGTCACCCAGGAACAACAGCTACTGTGCGACTGGTAACACAAAGATTTGTCTGGCCAGGGATACGCAAGCAATGTAGAGAGTGGGCTAAAGAGTGCATACACTGCCAACGTAGCAAAATTTACCGTCATACCTCCGCTCCCCTTTCCTCTATCACTACCCCTACATCGAGGTTCTCCCATATCCATCTCGACATAATCGGGCCTCTTCCAATATCATCTGATTTCAGGTATTGTCTCACAGTCATCGATAGATTCACGCGATGGCCTGAAGCAATCCCGCTCAAAGATATTACTGCTGAGACTTGCGCATCTGCTCTTGTGTCTGGCTGGCTGGCCAGGTTCGGATGCCCATACAAAATTACTACGGACAGAGGTCGGCAGTTTGAATCACATCTTTTCAAGGCCATCGCCGACATGGTTGGAGCTAAACATTTCCGGACGACCGCTTACCACCCAGCAGCCAATGGCATGATTGAACGCCTGCACCGCCAGTTGAAAGCTGCCATCATGTGCCATGGTTCTTCCAGCTGGACTGAAATTCTTCCGTTAGTATTGCTGGGAATAAGAAGCGCGTGGAAGGAAGACCTGCAGACATCAACAGCAGAGCTTGTGTATGGGGAACCACTACGCCTTCCAGGTCAGTTCCTTGCTCCATCTGATGACCACACTACTGGAGACATCACCACCTTGGCTACCCGTCTACGAGCAAGTTTAGCCAACCTAACACCAAAACCGGCAAGCTGGCACAGAAACGGTCCGTTCTTCATCCCTCGTGACCTAAAGGACAGTTCACATGTATTCTTGCGGCAGGACCATGTTCGAAGACCGCTAGAACCGCCGTACTCAGGCCCACATAAAGTCCTCGAGCGCAACCCAAAGTTCTATAAACTTGACGTGTCAGGAAAGACAGTCACAGTCACAGTAGATCGCCTCAAACCTGCTTACCTGGCGAGCGAAGCTGCTTCTACACCTGCACATCCAGATCCAGATGACAACGTGAGGCTTACAAGATCAGGGAGAAGAGTACGCTTCCCAGATTGCTATCGATCGCAGTAGCGATCTCGGAGGGGGAGTACTGTAGCATACACTCTGCGCTTAGCTAAAAATCCTAAAAAAATAATTATTAAATATTGTGTTAAAATTGCATAAATAATTTAAAAGTAATTACTAAAACTATATACATAACTTACAAACTAAATTTAATCATAAAAACAACACTTCATAAAAACTGATAAAATAAATCGACACACACGCGGACAAAATAATTAATACACCAGCGTTGTGTTATAGCTAATTCCTGCAGAGCGCAGAGTGAATGCTATCGTTTTCCGCGCGTTCGTTCACGCGCCGGCCGACCGGTGAGTGATTTGAATTCTATGCTCGGTGCGCGCGCAGGTTTACTTACTTAGCTTTTGTTTTTCTGCTGTAATGTGAGGATTATTTTTCTTATTGAATAGAGTGGTGTAAATACAACTGGATTTTAATTTCTGATCGTCCCTGCTACTGCAACTACAATTCACGCATATTATTCACTTACAAAGCTATTCGCCGGTTAAAGTGACGTTAAAGTGTCATTTTACATACACGAAATGTCAACTTAACCAACGAATAGCTTACTTCGGACTTACTTGAAGATTGTGAAACAAGCCCTGAATGATTTAAATTTTATTATTTGTAAATTTAAATAATGATTATCGAAAACACAGTTAAACAATGCACTGTATACTCGTACACAAGATAAAATTATCAAGTAGTCAACATAACTTCACTTACTGCTATTACCGCATATCGGTGACGCGAAGTTACAAGATTTTACCCACACAAAAAGTCAAACACGCGAACACAGGCCGCAATACGTCACGAGCATGTCGGTGACGCGAACCCATAAGATTTTATTCTACCAAAAACTGCCCAACGCGGCTAAAGAAGTTTTCACTTCGAAAACCGTAAAGTAAAATCTATTTCATGCTATTGAAAATCTCGTTCGTTGTCGTTTAATTACAATTAATAAAAAACTAAAAATATTTGATTAGTCTTCAGTGTGTATCTTATGAAAATTGGGTTCGTTCACAATGCTTGCGAGCTATTGTGTTGCTTTATGTCGAGAATGGCGCGAAATGTTGAAAGTATTTTTTTTATATCTTTTTATAAAGTATCATTTGCAATTCATATTTTTTGTTAAGAATTAATTTTCTTTTAAATAATTTAAGTTTAATGGATTTGGCGCGATTCTTACAGTGAAACTGTTTTTGTTCGGATCAATTATACGTTTTATTATTTTATTGAAACAAATTAAAGAAATGAGGCGTGCACTTTTGAATTTTCCAATATTTTTTCTTTATTGTAATGAGTGAATGATGAATTTTCAAGCACTTTAAACATTCATAATTCCAATTTCAAATTCTTCCATATAATCTTCGCAACGCAAATACTGCCTACTATATTTTCTTCATTAGCCAGTTTTAGGCTGGGATTGTTTTAAGATGATAACGTACTACGCAGTAATTACTGCGGAAAGGTAATGCGAAATCCTTATGTCAGTGACATTAAGGTTCGAAATGGAATGAAGTTTTCATTTAAGTTTTTAATATGAGTACGTTCTAGTGGTTTTGGCTAATTTGCTTACGCTTCGAGTGATATTTCGTTACTTTGCTAGTGGCTTTTAGAAAAAGAAATAAAGCTTTGAATAAGATAAGGTAAAAGATAATTGATTTTACAAAGTAAGTAGATTGTTTGAAATTTACATTATGATAAATTATTTGATTTATTGAGTTAGTTTCTTAACGAATTCACTTCAAATATAATTTTAGTTTAAAATTATTACCTTGCGGATTTTCTTCTTGATAATTCATTTGTTAAACAAGTTGCTTCATTAAGTGTCTCCTAGAAGAGATGTGGGGGTAAAAAAATATTTCTTGGAAAATTTACAACGGAAAAATCGAAATCAGCGTGTGTAGGGTTACAGATGGTTATAGTGTAAACACTATAAGGTTCGTAATAACAGAACGTATATGTAATTAACAGCTAGTTTCCGTCCGCGGCTTCACTCGAAAATGAGCGGTTTCAAAAAACACATAATAAAATTATAAACGTCCCAATCATCGCAGGTGTAGTGTATGTGCGATAGCATACATACACTGTCTCGTGTGTCTCTGTATTAAATGGCAAACGTCACTGTCACTTACGAAGTGGTTACGTACTCTGTGGTCACTGTCATGGCGGAAGCCGAATGGCGCAGACGTACGGGGAGTGAGGTGCCATAATAAAATACGTGGGCATTGTCGAGCCAGTGAGGCTATGATTATATCAATATACATCTCCTACACCAGGGTAATACATAACCGGGATAAAATGATGACGGAATATTTGACGACCCTGTAGCCTAGTTGGTAGCGATCCTGCCTGCGAAGCGAGGGGTCGCGGATTCGATTCCCGGTCGGGGCAGATATTTATGTGACAGATAAATATTTGTACTCGGGTCACGTGATGTGTTATGTGTCGTCCATGCCATCCGCCACACAGATAAAAACCTACTGCGGGGGGTATGAGAGTATAAGCGTTTATTTTATTATATTGGTATAAAATCCATCCTATTTGAACCTACTTCAAAAAAGCGGCCAAGTGCGAGTCGGACTCGCCCATGAAGGGTTCCGTAGCAGCAAGTAACATAATATAAAAGTTCTTGTAGTTCGTTGTAACTTTGATCAATGTTTTTTGCGGTTTACGATTTATGACGTATTAAAAAAAACCACTTACTAGATCTCATTCAAACCAATTTTCGTTGGAAGTTTGCTTGGTAATGTACATCATATAATTTTTTTAGATTTATCATTCCCTTATTTTAGAAGTTACAGGGGGGGGGACACACATTTTACCACTTTGGAAGTGTCTCTCGCGCAAACTATTCAGTTTAGAAAAAAATGATATTAGAAACCTCAGTATCATTTTGGAAGACCTATCCATAGATACCCCACACGTATGGGTTTGATGAAAAAAACATTTTTGAGTTTCAGTTCTAAGTATGGGGAACCCCCAAAATTTATTGCTTTTTTTCTATTTTTGTGTGAAAATCTTAATGCGGTTCACAGAATACATCTACCTACCAAGTTTCAACAGTATAGCTCTTATAGTTTCGGAAAAAAGTGGCTGTGACATACGGACGGACAGACAGACAGACAGACAGACAGACATGACGAATCTATAAGGGTTCCGTTTTTTGCCATTCGGCTACGGAACCCTAAAAAGGAGGAGGTATTCAATTCGACTGTATTTTTTTTTCTTTTTTATGTTTGTTACCTTCTACTTTCGATTGGGTAAACCGATTTTGATGATTCTTTTTAGGGTTCCGTAGCCGAATGGCAAAAAACGGAACCCTTATGGATTCGTCATGTCTGTCTGTCTGTCTGTCTGTCTGTCTGTCTGTCTGTCCGTCCGTATGTCACAGCCACTTTTTTCCGAAACTATAAGAGCTATACCATTGAAACTTGGTAGGTAGATGTATTCTGTGAACCGCATTAAGATTTTCACACAAAAATAGAAAAAAACCAATAAATTTTGGGGGTTCCCCATACTTAGAACTGAAACTCAAAAATGTTTTTTTATCAAACCCATACGTGTGGGGTATCTATGGATAGGTCTTCAAAAATGATATTGAGGTTTCTACTATCATTTTTTTCTAAACTGAATAGTTTGCGCGAGAGACACTTCCAAAGTGGTAAAATGTGTGTCCCCCCCCCTGTAACTTCTAAAATAAGGAAATGATAAAACTAAAAAAAATATATGATGTACATTACCAAGCAAACTTTCAACGAAAATTGGTTTGAATGAGATCTGGTAAGTAGTTTTTTTTTAATACGTCATAAATCGTAAACCGCAAAAAACATTGATCAAAGTTACAACGAACTACAAGAACTTTTATATTATGTTACTTGCTGCTACGGAACCCTTCATGGGCGAGTCCGACTCGCACTTGGCCGCTTTATTTAATTCTTTTTTAATCGAAAGCTGCTTGTCATGTGGTCGCACTTTTTGAACTAGATCTGACGAGTTATTTGAAGTTAGTTTTGAGTTATTTGAAGTTGTTTTTTTTTCTTGGTAAATTCATATTGACCAGACTTATTTCATCAATGATTAACGCATAATGTATAGACAAACACCCAAACATGTTCACAATCTTTCACATTTATGCTAATGGTAGGAAAGAAGTAGAATTAAATCAGAAATATTTCACTGAGACTAGCAAAATCACTTATCGAGTGACTTTTATGAGGCACTTAAGGCCTCTCCAGAAGAAAACTCTAAACCAAAACGAAGCGGTACTAATGCGATCTTGTCCCGACATAATGTGGGCTTAAAGGAGCTCTGGATTCTTTCAACATTTAAATTTTCCATTAAGATTTAGACTGTTTTTTCTGTGTTTGTCTATACTAATATTATGAAGAGGAAAGATTTGATTGTTTGTTTGCATTGAATAGGCTCCGAAACTAATGAACCGATTTGAACAATTCTTTCACTGTTGGGAAGCTACACTATCCCCGGGTGACATAGGCTATATTATATTTTCAAAAAAATAGGGATCCTTAATAAAACTCCAATAATGTAACCCAAGGTGTAAAAATATAAGAAAACCGAAGCAAAGCGAGGGTGGTTACTCGTTTTGAATATTAATGTGGACATCTGATAAGGCTCATTATTTGTGGTAATAAGTACTAAAATAAGATGCTAGTGAAAGAGAGAATTTAAAAATTTCAAACACGTAAGATACCTACGCATCTTATAATATTATGGTTGCAAAGCTTAGTAAGTAACCATGTATTTATATTAAAAGTTATCTATTTGAATAATGGAAGAAAGTTCTATTGAAAATTATAAGTGATCGTAATAATTTTATGATGATTAATCCGTCTAGCTTTTACGATCCCCGTAGCCATTGATCACGTATAGTTTTATAGCCACTTATTTAGCCTCGCGCATAGTACTTCAAATATTAAAGTTTCCTCCAAGGTATTCATGCTTTATCATCAATAGTGTATGATGTAGATGTACATATCGTCGTTGCGACTTCAAAACCTCTTATGTGTTATGTGCCACTTTTGGCAAAATCACTTTTTTAAGTCAAATGATTCTACATTTTGCACTATCGAATTCAAAAACTCTCATGTGTGTACGACGTTTCCATCGGAATTTATTCACCAAATTCAAAATCACCTATGTGCTTGCTAAACAAAATTGTATCGATTTTTATCGATTCCCTCAAAAAGCAGATCTTTTACACATAAGAGGTTTTGAAGTCGCAACGACGATATTGTACATCATATTCTAACTAGCGTAAAACAGGCATTGTCTTGCAAGATTTTTCTAAAGGACCTAACTATATATTGTTTTAGGAACGCGCGTATAGAAAAACTCCCTAAGTGCCTACTAAACATACGAGTAGGTTATTATGGTAATGAGTGACAACCCTTTTAGACCCTGTAAATTGTTTTACCTTATTACCGCTTAAACCGTTTTTGCAGCGCTAAAAATAAAAATACATAAAATTTAGGTTCCATGCAATTGAGTGATAAACTATTTAACAAAGCAATTTATGTGTGGAATAGTTATGAGCAGTAAGGCAAAAAATTTAGATGAAATTTCTGCTGCGGGTATGTTTCTTGTTGTCGAGTTGTCCATGGCACCTACGACACAGGAAATCCTACAGTGAGATTTATAAAACGTACTTAGGTACCCTCCAACTTAGAGTCATTAACAGTTACTTTAGTCGTTCTTTAGCAAAGAATCTCCATACAAATTCTGTACTACCGAGCGATTTAAGTACCTAACCGTTAGCGACTCTAAGTTGGGGCGTTAGACTTTGATCTTGCTGGAGGTTATCCAGAGGGAGACGATACGCTCCTAGAGCGTATTCACACAGCAAAGTTTATCACCACATAAACATAACAATCAGATTCGTGTTGAACCAAACTAAACATAACTTTGAAATGAGCTGATGTGGCAGCGAGCTGTCCTTTTATCGCGTTAGTTAGTGAGTTACAGCCCAACTCAGAGTCACGGTTACTTAAATCGCTCCTTAAGTCTTTACTAAATCACGGTTACTTAAATCGCTCCTTAGTCTTTACTAAGGGACCGAACCGAGTTGGGGCGTTAGTGAGATTTAGAGCGTACAAACGATTTTACGGCTGTAAAGATTTAAATCCATAGATAGATCCACCCTGATGTCATAAAACTATAAAACGTTATCAAAATTTGGAGATTTTTCTTGTATAGTCAGCAAATAAACTATATAATAAGTATAAATAAATAACGCTTCACACTCATAGCCCCACACTAGGATTCCCTGTGTCGTGGGTGCCATGGACAACACACTAGACAAGGACATTCACACCCAGACCGAGAACAGAAATTCAAACTCATCATTCAAATTTCCGCCTCGCGGGGAATCGAACCCAGGACCCTTGGTGCAGCGATCCGGCATGGTAACCATTGCGCCACAGGGGTTGTCGTATATATAATTCTACAAAATTATTATTAAAAAATAACTGCCTTCAAAAAACTGTATTGGAAAATAATATATCTAAATTACTTTATTTCTATATTTTTTACATAATATGAATAATAATGGTTTATTTTTAGAATCAACATCGAATAACATTAATTCCCATTTCTTAGATATTGAATCACAAAGCAAAATAAATGCCGATACATAATCTTGACCAGAAAAATATATTGAGTAAGAGAACTTTTTCTTTCTGACCATCTGTTGCTCGTGGCGAGTGAATGGTCTAAGTTGTAAACGATTGACGTGAACTAGAACTCAAGTGACAAGATGTAGACCTGACCATTGAAATTCATTGAAAGGTGTGCTGAGGAGTTAATTTCTTCTCTTTTATGGTCCTTAAGGATCTAACGCCCCAACTCAGAGTCACTAACAGTTACTTAAATCGCTCTTTAGCAGGGGCGTAGCTACCGCCGTATCAGCCGTATCAATTATACGGGGCCCCCAGCGTATAGCTCGCCAGCGCCCGCTACAGTTGGCACTCTTTTTATATTTTAAAGCTAAAGTCGAGGGGGCCCCACAACAAATATTGATATGGGGCCTCCTTAGGGCTAGCTACGCCAGTGCTCTTTAGTACAGAATTTATACAATGATTCCTTACTAAGAAGCGATTAAAGTAACCGATAGTGACTCTGAGTTGCGTAAAACACCTTTTGGAAAATATGCGTTATCAGATACTTACTATAATTATGATTTAAAAATGATTTTGAATTTAATTTGAATTGTTGAAAATAATTTTGATTGGTTGGTAGCGGTATACCCACTTAGAGAATAAGGATGTGGGTTACTGAGTAGGTGTAGAAAACACATCGTCTTTAGTTCAGTAATGGGTGCCTCGAGACAATGCATGTGATGCTGGTGTGGCTGATGTCCATGGGCGACGATAGCCTCTTACTATAAGATGAAGCGTCAGCTCATTTTTTCGGCAATTTCCATAAAAATACATTTATTTGCTTTTAATATTATTATTGTAAAGAAAAATATATTTGTACAATAAATATTCGTTTGGACCAAACTCTACCGCAGCAATGAAACTGATATCTCGCTAACAGTACAATTCATGAGTCCGTAAATCCCAGTTTTATGCGTCAGCAGTCAAAGGGTTGTTGGCTGTTGCTGACGCCTGAGAAAGTATGGACCGAAGGATTGTATATTTGTTAGCGAACAATTGTTAGCGAAAAGCTCAAATTCGCACCGGTAAGTAAGGAAAGAAAAAATGTATGACGCATGGACATTTTTAATGTGTTTACCGACACGGTTCAGCTAAATTGGACGATTTTATACCAATTCATTCAACACTATACCTTTTCGTAATAATCGTATGATAATCCGAGGAAAATTTGTGAGATAATCGCATTTTTAAATAGAAAGGTTTGATGCTGTGATTACTAGACGCTCGGGGGAATTTCATTATTAAGCCTCATCAATTATTCAAAAGGAACATTAGATATTGGAGATCGATTTTAAATTTGAATTTAAGATAACCCAGCCTCTTTACTTAAGTGACAAATGGGTTTAAATGGCGCAAATATTTTAGAAGTAAACGGTGGTCGCAATAAACAATATTCTGTTTTGCGTTGTACTGTAATACTTCTATTTTTCGTATTGGCGGATTGATACATTTTAAACGTCGCTAAGAAAGTTTTGGAGAAAGTCTGAGGACGAGAGAAGCGGGAGGGGGAGCGGGAGCGGGAAGGGGAGCGGGAGGGAAAGGCAGAAAGAATTGTATGGTCTCAGATTTCTTAAACCTCACAAAATTATAAAAGTTAAAAGTAACAACAAAGTACATTCACTGATTGTTAGGCGATACGAAGTTCACCAAGACAGCTAGTAACTATATATAATTCATAAAGTAACAAACAAAGTGAACATACTAACAGATTTCATCAGGTCCATAAGTCAACTAAGACGACCTGACGAACAGCCCTTATGACCTGCCGCAAAACTTTCGTCCCCGGTGACTTGGCCGGGTACGAGTAAATATCGAGTAACTGTCCCGCTTCTAGCACTTTGACCGCAATATATTATTAAGATCCCTGATAACTATTTGCTAACGTTGCCCCAAACAAATATATATCAATTTCTATGAACAGAGAGGTTAACTACGTCAAATAATGTCAGATTTCACATCCTTGATGGCTCTTTTGATTCGTCTTTCATTATCAAAGAGCTTTAGTTTGTTTATTATGAAGTAAATAGTCGAGAAATGAAGAGACCGGATTGAAACCTGACTGGTCTGTTGGTCAAATTAATTATAACTGAAACTTGACCGGTCTGTTAGCCTCAATTATAACTCGTTACAGTGAGGAAAAATATCTCGAGGAAACTGTACCGGTATTTCATAATTTTCTCAGTATTGTGAAGGCTGATAGAGCAACTTGAATATTACCAATGTCTGAACTTACATATTTTGAAAGAACAGAAGTAGCAATAGACGACGATATAGAAAGATGAAAAATGTTTCGGGACTAAGGGTGATATCTACTAACCGTTTTTGCTCATACTTTGAATTATCTGAACAAAATATCGGTCCTAAATCAACATTAACTTTAGAGTCAATTACCAGGTACACTTGACTCATCTCTGAGCAAATTCCAAGTCCAAGTTCGCTTCATAGATATCACCCTAAGATGTCTATAATTAGGCAGCTCCTTTCATTATTCCGTTTATACCAAATTCCCTTCAGGTCCGTATTAAACCACAAACTCCTCAAATTCACAAACAAAAGCAATAATTCACTGATTAGTAATTTCCATACGATAAACCACTTCACAAATCATTATTCCAACATCACAGCCGAGCTATATAGTCGTTAGCTTCTAACTCCTCTTCAACCGAACGACCTCATATTCCCTAATCTCATTAACTTGGCGATCGGACCTCATTTGGAATCGATTATTGCATATAGATGCAGTATTTTGTGCAGCTGCTGAGTAAACAAGTAATAGTTTAAAAACTAAATACCCGCTTTGATACAGTCACTGTAGGTATAAAGAATAATTCTCGACAAAAATAACCGACTTCAAAATTAAGGATAACTCAAAAACTACTCTTCAGATCTCGCTCAAATTTAAGCGGGACTACATGACAAGCACCAGCTTTCGATTAAAAAAGAATCACTAAAATCGGTTCACCCAGTCGAAAGTTCTGAGATACCAAACATAACAAACAGTCGAATTGAATACTTCCTTTTTTGAAGTCAGTTAAAAATATTGTGACTGTGCTATTACCCGAATTGTTGCAAAGTAAACGAATACTAACTTAATGTGTTATTACCGTTAGTAAGTTCCCACATCTGGAGCCAGACCTGGGTATATCAGGTCATCTTTATCACAATGCATTTGGCATTATCATCAGAAACAAAGCAATATGTAAAATTTTAACTCCTTGCCATAAATGAAAGTAGGAGTAATTAAGCTTGCAATTGATCCACAGAAATAGGGTACCGAAGATAAGGAAAACTGTTTAATGAATAAGATTTTCGATAGAGAGTCGAGTTGAGACTCAGTCGAGAAGCCTTGCTAGTTATAGTTTTTACAGTGTTTGGTTACATTCGTGTAGATCCGTAGATCTAGGCGTAATATTAAGTAGGTTCTGCGCTTCCTTCTTTCATACAAATCGCTGATGCTTTTGTTACGGATATCCAACCAAAAGATGGTAGTTTGCACAAATAAATAAATAAAAACATTTGATCGCTATATTTCTAAGGACTTTTAGATTCACATTTTAGTGACAGTCACAGTCCTGTGAAAAATAGCGATAGCAGATGAATAGCAGCATAACATTTTAAAATTCTTTTCAGAACAGAAAGCAAAGATATTTCAAGATATTTTTGTTACGCGAAAAGTCACTTAACAGAGTTCACAGAAATCATATGCAAATGTGTCTGCAACTTGAAAGGTTTGGTAAATATAAAATCCATAAATTGTTGCTGTTACTTTCTATGGAATAGATGCGTCCCGCTTTTAGAACTATTATATCCGTTTTCATAGAAACTGATGTTGACAGATTCATTCGTCGGTTGGTACTTCACTTTACTGGAACTTAACGTAAAAACGTTTCTATTCAGTATAGAGCCTGTTCGTGTGGATCCAATCTTGCAAGGTTAATTGGGCCTACTCCCTCTTATTGTAAGAAGTTAAAATGTTATTTGTTACTGTAGGTCTGATTACAATGCATTTTCTGATAAACATATCCAGATACTTATACTCAGGTTTGGCTCCAGACGAAGCTTTTATTTTTGCTTTAGTAAACTGACATCATAAAAGCCCGTAATTTTCTATTTTTTAGTTGGATTTTCTATAAAAGCGTGTTTTTTTAGTTTTTTTTTTTAAACTATTATTTGTTCTGTATGATTATAGAACTTACGATCTTAGTAGGTACTTACGATCTATATGATCTTTGAAAAGCAGGAACATAACTCAAATAATCTCCACAAAACTACTTCAAACTAGTAAAATGAACTTAAAATTTTAGTGCCAGATAATCTAAAAGCTTTAGCTTAAGTAACAAATTGATTAAAGATATTTTAGTGAATGGAAAACTTCCTGATACTTTGGAAACATTGACAATTGCTTGGCAGAACTTCCCGTAATCGAAGCTAAAACTTTAATCCCAGTGAGCTAACTTAAGAACTTTAATCTGCGTAGTTAGTTTCTAGACGGTAACAAGCGTACTGCGATACCAGGCTTATAAAACCTTGTATAACAGATAACGTAAGATAAAGATACAGTAACTGTATCTTTTTGGCCTGTATGGCAGTTTTAATAATACATATGGTTATGATCCATTAAAAGAAACATTTAGTTCCTAAATAAAAAGTAAAAGAAAAGTATGAAATTGTCCAAAAAATAATCCCACAGTCAAGTCATTAGCGTTAGTAAATAAGTCTATCTCGCCGCCTTTTTTGAACCAAGACCAATGATATCGTATGTACTCGTATAATTGAAGACGGTTGTTTTTCATAGTTTTTATATTTCATGTAATAAACATAAAATTTGATGAAGTGTCAAAAATTATGTACAGATAAGTTATTAGGCTCTGTGCCAAATCCAATTGGGGGACACGTTTTGTAATCAAAACGCTGCGAGGTGGTAATGCTCACTGCATAAAGTTAATGAAAATTACATTTGAATGAATATTAATGAAATTTTATTCATGAAATGAAAATATTAATTCTGGAGTACTTAAAAATTTAATAGGCTCTTTGTGGATGAAACTATGCATGCATATAACTTTAAAAAAGGTAACAATAAATAATGTAGAAATAAAAATATAGTAAACTTGTGTAACATCGAGGAAAAAAAAATTGTTATATACATTTATTTATTTGGTAAGTACATACAAATTAAATATGTAAAAATTATTTAATCTAGAATAAATTTAATACGAATTATCTGTCTTTATTTATCTCTTAACACTGTTCTGTGGTATAATATTCTGCGACAACATAGCATCGCACTATCATAGTAACTTCGTTCGGTAATGGTTCGAAAAGAATGTAAAACCAAAACCGAATACAAATTCATTTCAATTTAGCTACATGGCCATTACTCGTTATGACCTCCATGGTCAGACTTCCGTTCTTATTACTTAGAAAAGATCGTATATATCACTTTTCACAACGTTTAATAAAATGAAGATATACTAAAGAGGTCTCAAATATCTATTGAATATTGAAGTTAATGGTCATAATCCGAAATGAAGCCACACATCAGTCGCAGACTCGGCAACTCACGACTGAATAAAAACAGCTGATGAATACAAACAACATGGAAAGTTCGACATTGAACTAGTTTGCTAGATAATGTTAATATTGAGAATGAAAACCACGAATACATAATATATCTTCGAATACAGATAGATTATGATTTTCCCTTTTAAAACATTTTTGTTAACACCCTTTATTATTATACTAAAATAATGATTAGAAAACATGTTAGAAATATTTATCTATACTTCTATACTAATATATAAAGAGGAAAGATTTGATTTTTTGTTTGCATTGAATAGGCTCCGAAACTACTAAACCGATTTCAAAAATTCTTACACTGTTGGGAAGCTACACTATCCCCGAGTA